>OZ010789.1:25510649-26798149 GCA_963932465.1 Maratus speciosus | reverse complement strand
ATTGGGATTGGTTTTTGCAATGCAAATAAAACAGTCGAAGACAAGGAATTATTGAAAAGAGTATGGAGAAAAAAGAAATTCCCACGCAAAGAGTATTTCTTTTCCTCTGCATACCCTTATATGGCAAGTTCTTACTCCTCTCTGAATTTTCTAATAAAATATGTGTTTGGAACTGAAATTTCATTGACATGTGAAAAAAAGCAAGTCGTCTTCAATACTTTTTTGTCTGTAAAATAAAATTGTAGGGGGAATTTGGTAACGAAATATGAGAAAGTGGTATTTCAAAACTAATAGAAGAGTTCAATTCGTTACATAGATTTTACTGAATAATAAACAACATTTTTTCAGCCCCCAATATGCTATTTCTTTTGGCCAGCAATTAAAGTGTCGTCTCTAAAAAATAATATTTCATCTTCTAAAGCATTTTTCGTGATTTTTTTAAACTAAAATCTACATTAGAAAATTTACAGAATCCATTCATAAATTTGATAAAGATTTTACCTATGAAAATTAATTAATTAAATTTGTATTTATAGTTATTTTGCGCAATGTTTATGACTTCACTCAAATCTTTTTTTAATACTTTTTTTTAGTATTTTATAGAATTAGAAAATGTACAAATATAATGCTCTTACAATAGAAATATAGGAATAATTCCGAAATGAAACTTTTCACCCACAATCTTTCAACCTCAAGAAAACTTGAAGGAATCATCCTTTTAAAAATATTTTTGTTTTGTTGAACCAATAATACTTCTGGAATAAGATAAAGTATCGATACTCATTATAAAATGTACTACTGATACTACTGATCAATGCATTAAATTAATTTTATAACAAGTTGTTTTAATGGTACTTTAAAGTATCTTCGGTGTATAAAGGGTTAAGTTGGGAATAAACTATATAGCAAAATTTTTTATCTAAAATTTAATTTTCTTTTAAACTGCTCATATTTTATTAAAAACGGAATCTATTGTTTGCATTTTATTTAAAATTCAGAGAAATATTAGCTGCCGTTAGACCTGATTCCGGTTTACAAAATTCCGATAAAGCAATACCTGAGAATTTACAGTTCACCCATTCTCTCTTCGAAGACTCAGAGGTGAATGCCTTCTTCTGTATTTTTTTTTACCACTTCTCATTTGAATTTCAAATCGGAAACTCCGGAAATCTTCCAGCAGAAATCCATGGTCATGTGGGTTTCTGACCTGAGAAAAAGGAAGCGGGGGAAGGGGGGGGGGGGTCTTTGCAATGCAAATAAAACAGTCGGAGACAATGAATTATTGAAAAAAGTATGAAGAAAAAGAAATTCCCACGCAAATAGTATTTTTTTGCCGCTGGATACTCTTATGTTGCTAACTCTTACTCCTTTCTGAATTTCCTAACAAAATATGTGTTTGGAACTGAAATTTTATAGAAATGTGAAAAAAAAAGCAAGTCGTCATCATCTTCTTTATATGCAAAATAAAATGGTAGGGGGAATTTGATAACGAAATATGGGAAATTGTTATTTCAAAATTAATAGAAAATTTCAATTCGTTACATAGATTTTACTGAATAATAAATCACATTTTTTCATCCCCCAATATGCTATTTCTTTTGACCAACAATTAAAGAGTGGTCACTAAAAAATAATATTTCATCTTCTAAAGCATTTTTCGTGAATTTTTTAAACTAAAAACTGCATTAGAAGATTTACACAATCATTTAATAAATTTTATAAAGATTCTGCCAATTAAAATTAATTAATTAATTAAATATGTATTTATAGGGATTTTGTGCAATGTTTATATCTTCAGTCAAATATTTTTAGTATTTTATAGAATTATAAAATGTACAAATATAATGCTCTTACAATAGAAATATAGGAATTCTCCGTACCGAAACTTTTCACCCACAATCTTTCACCTTCATGAAAGCTGAATATATGTAAATGAAAAAGAAATCATGCTTTTAAAAATATTTTTGTTTTGTTGTACCAATAATAATTTTGGAATAAAATAAAGTATCTATAACTCATTTTAAAATGTGTTACTACTAATCGATGCATTAAATTAATTTTATAACAATTAATTTTAATGGTATTTTAAAGTACCATCGGTATATAAAGGGTTAAACTGGGTATAAACTATGTAGCAAAATTTTTAATCTAAAATTTTATTTTCTTTAAACTGATCATATTTTATTAAAAACAGAATCTATTGTTTGCATTTTATTTAAAATTCAGAGAAATATTTGCTGCCGGTAGACCTGATTCCGGTTTTCAAAATTCCGATAAAGCATTACCTGAAAATTTACAGTCCACCAATTCTCTCCTCAAAGGCTCACAGGTGAATGCCTTCTTCTAAATTTTTTTCACCACTTCTCATTTGAATTCCAAATCGGCGACAAAGAAATCTCTCAGCAGAAATCCATGGATCATATGTGTTCCTGACCTGAGAAAAATGGTGGTGGTGGGGAGGGGGGGAGAGTGTCTTTGCGATGCAAATAAAACAGTCGATGACAAGGAATTATTGAAAAGAGTATGAAGAAAAAAGAAATTCCCTCGCAAAACGTATTTTCTTTTCCCTGCATATTCTTATATGGAGTAATTCTTACTCCTTTCTGAATTTTCTTACAAAATATGTGTTTGGAACAGAAATTTTATTGAAATGTGAAAAAAAGCAAGTCGTCATCAATTCTTTTTTATCTGTAAAATAAAATGGTAGGGGGAATTTTATAACGAAATATGGAGAATTGGTATTTCAAAATTAATAGAAGAGTTCAATTCGTTACGTAGAGCAGATTTTACTAAGTGATAAACCATATTTTTCTTTTTTTACAAAAGCAAAAAGGAGAAAATATAAATATCATGCGCCGACATAGATTACAACACACTGACTATTATTACACGAATATACTTTATGTTATAATTATGATGCATACCTACTCACAGATAGATATTGAAGTTATTTTGTGCTACTCTATATGCATTATAAATAGTTCTTTTTTTAAGTCAAAATTCCGGTACCAGCTAGGGCCGTAACCAGGACGGAGGCAAGCTAGGGTGATTCCCCATCGCCCCCCACCAACCAACATCTCGATCCCCCTCTATCTTTCATAATCTTCCAATAGTAATATCATTTATATTACATTTCATTTTTATTTAACTCTGTAATCAAAAGTTTTATGAGAAGGGCTTATCATCTGTTTCTGTCTATATATATTGCATATCGAGAAACTATACATACGCGAGCTAGCCCTACCGGATATTTTCATGCCACCCCCCTCCCCCTCTCTGACTTTGCCGGCTGGTTAATGATCGGGTGTACATGTTTAAGCTGTATGATTAACCAAGCATTTTTATATTAGTTTGTCCGCGGATGTTCAGACGGGTAGGTAGATTACCTTAATTAGTGAGAATTTCCCAATTAGCAGACTGATTTTTCGTCACAGTTGAGATGGAAAAACATTATTAAAATATATTGCAGACAAACTAATTTCGTAGACGATAATATATTCGATTTATTTGTGCTTGTTTGTAAACAAACTGCATTATATATGTTACAACAGAGGTGTTTTTCATAAGTGAATGTGTTATAGCAAACCTTAACAAATTTAAATTTTGAATAAGCCAAACATTTATGAGAAAATTACAATACTGGCGAATTATCATAACAAAGTCCTAAATACACTTAAACTATGTTAAAAAATGTTAAAAATAAAATTCATTTAGCATTTCCTTTTTTTTTTAACCATTTGGGAAAATGGTTATTGTCCTCCGTCAGGGTAGGAAATCAAAAACATATCTGAAGCTTTTATTAGTTGAATCCGCCTTTTATTCGTTTTCTGATGGGTCTATACAGTAATCCGTATTTTTCCTTTACTTTCAACAGAGATCTGTTGCCACTATGACAAAAAAGTAATAAAAACTACAAAAAAAAAAATTAATACCTCAGAAACAAATTGAGATACAGCTTTCAAACAAATTACATTTAAAAGTACATTTTTTTTTTCTCTATACGACGGTGTTAAAAGTAATATTGTGGGATGTTTAGGAGTTTAAGAATGAAATTTCATTTAAAATGGGTCCAGGAATATTAGTGTTTAATCCATGGCGTACTTACGTACGCCATATATGACCAGCTCCGTAGAAGTTTAAAAATTTACAGTACCGAAAAATGTAATCCATGGCGTACATAATGTATAATCAACTCCGTGCGATTTTTTATGTCTTAAATTTCTGTCTTTGAAAAAATCATTTTCCAAATGGTCGTAATTTGTTAAATTGCATTTTTTTTTCAATGATGGTGGGCGATGAGATTTAGGTGTTTTAACCAAACAGAGATTCATTCGTTATGCTTGTCTTCATTTGAGAATTACAGTTTCTTATACTTAATCTTAAAAGGAATGAATTACCACATTCTCGAATCAATTTTCATAGAGAAACACAGTCAATGCGAAACTTTTATTTTATTTTGTCTTTCTTCTAACTTTACAAGAAGAAAGTATTTGATTACTCAGGGCGGAAACTAAGGGGGAGCAGAAGGGGCACGTGCCCCGGTTGCCAGAATATGCGGGTGCCAAATACAGATTTTGTTTGTCGATTTTTCTCGCGTTTATGTTTAGCACTGTATTGTTAAATTCGTCCTCTCTGGTGTATGCTAAAGCATAGAAGAATCTAAGGATGATATGGCATAAGGATCCTGTATAAAGCGTTTTTTTTTTTTTTCGATTCTTTTGAATTCCGTTTTCAAGATTTCAATGAATCAATATTTGACAAAACAGATTACGTAGTTCAGTATTACATATTTTAAATTTTAAAATAAGACGGTTGGGTGTGTGTGTGTGTGGGGGGGGGGGGGGGAGCGCTAAAATCCATGTTTGCCCCGGGTGCAAAAAAGGCTAGTTTCGGCCCTGGATTCGTGGAAAAATCCGACTACCGGTTTTTGACGGATTTATACAATTTAGAAAGTCCTGAACACGATTTGAATGCTTTTAGAAAATGTCTGTCTGTGAATCTATGACACTGTCTGTCTGTCGGTATGTGGCACTAATTTTGCGGGAGCACTATTTCAAAAATTAATGCACGGAATTTAATAAAACTTTAGATTCAGTAAGTCCATGTTATACCCGTAACTTGGTACGGATTAGATTTTGATGTAAATCGCCCCTCAGGTGTCGCTGAAAGGCTGCATTTTTCGCGATTTTCGCAACAGCTCTATCTCAAGAACTAATGCACAGATTTTCGTCAAACTTCAGATTCTGTTATACTTTGATATAAATTGGTACTTCCTAGATTTTGGTGTACATCCAGGGCTTAATTTGCGCCGGAGCCCACCGGAGCTCAGCTCCGGTACTTCTCTGTTTTCAGTAAATATTTAAATATTGGTCGGGATTCGCCGGAGCTCATAAATACAGGGCTCCGGAGCTCAGTGCAATAGGCCCCACCAGTGGCTGAGAGGTTCTGCTCTCGAAGCTGGTAGACGGGAGGTGCTGGGTTCGATCCCAATCGCGCCCGTTGGCCTAATCGTTCGGAGTTTTCGTGGTTTTCTTCGAGCCGTGGATCTTCCATGCGTTAATACGGATTAGGTTCCCTTAGAAAGACCCCCACGGAGGGCACTCCCCCCGGGCCTATATCCCTCGTGTAGATAATTGGCCGTCAAAAATCAACCCATCCCAACTCAGTGCAATAGCGCTTCCAAAAAAACTGATGCCTGAATTACACTTCAGTTCGATTTTATTTTGTGACAGTAGGATATTTTTTAATTGGATCATTTTTTTTTTTTTTTTAATTTAGATATCTAACCTGAAAAGAATATTTTATTTTGTTTTCATTCAACGAGCATCAGTTTGAGGTTTTGTTTGTTTGAGGTTTTTAGCCTTCTATTGTGTACGAATATGGAGAAAAGTTAGTGATTTTTCTATCTATTTTTCATCATGAACGCTGCCCGTGCCAAGGCTCTACTCTGTACATTTACGAAGTCACTTTCATTTGTAAGTAGATATCATTGCTATGTATTGTTTGCCATTCTGATTGAAAGCAATTGAGCAGTGTTTCGCCTTTTCCTATAAAAGCATCTAATCTTTCTTTTTTGTGTTAACACTTCCTAATCATAATTCTTACATTATTTAATTGCAGAATTCTGCGATTAATTAGCATTAAATTAGGCAATGATTTCTATTCGGAAGGCGTGATAAACTAAAAAGTGGACAGTTAAGTGTATTCAAGTACATATATTTAGAATTTTTATTTTACTATAGAAAAAAAGGTGCTTTAAATTTTGCAAATAATATATGAAATATATATATGCGGATCAAAGTGAAGGCGGGGGGGGGGGGGGGGGAGGCACGCTACGGTTTTAGTACTGAAGAATTTTAGGGCTCCGGTACTTTTTTTGGTAGAAATTAAGCCCTGTGTACATCACCCAACAGGCGGCGCTGTTATGCTGCATTTTGTAGGATTTCCACGATTTTAGCGATAGTCCTATCTGAAGAACTAATGCAAGGAATTTCATATCTTTAGGATTCTCATGATCGGCATAGATTGCCATTAATACAGTGCCAAAATTAGAATTTTGGCACTGTATTAGCGAATTTTGTAGTATTAACCTGCATGAGATAGATGAAAATTTTGGGAATGGCAAATCTGACTACTTTTTATTGTTTTAATAATGCGATTAATTTTTAAATTCCCTAAAACTTTCCATTACTTTTTGGATTTTCATTAATCTTCTAATAAACTCAGGAGTTATTTATAACTTAAAGTTAAAATACAAATTTTACTAAAACTGAGTAAAAATTAACACTAGGACATTGTTAATTTAACGCTATATTTTTTATTAGCAACTTCTATTTTCCATTTATAGATTTTAAAACTTTGAGGCTTGAAAATTATTTTTTTTAAATTAGAAATAGCTCTTTTATAGTTTCCTTTGTAATAAATTTAATAATTACTAAAATTTTCATGATCAATGTGTATGAAAAATAATTTAGGTACGTGAGAAAGAGTAAAACATTATCAGAATTAATGATTGAATTCTTCTTAACTAATTGCGTGATATTAAGAAGTATATTCAGGTAAGTTTTATCGCGAATAATTAAAATAATAATAATAATAATATAAACCATACCTTACACATCACGTAAACTTACAAGACTTCCTATTCCTACTATAATTTACATGAAGAGCTGGCAATAATAAAAAATCTGTAGTGCTGCCATCTATTGAGTATGATTAGACACTTTTACACTAAACTGTCTTTTGTGGTGCTGCCATCTTTTATTATTTATTGTAACGAATTGTCCAAGATTTTTGTAAAACATTGTCTTTTCTGCAAATTTAGTAATTTTCGTGACAATTTGAATCGCATTTAAAAAAGACATTCTTTCTTTATGGTATTAAATAAATTTGTATAATTTCAAACATATTTGAAACTAGTCAAATAAAATTATAAACTCTAAAAAATAGTTTTGATAATATATTTTTTTTTCATTACTATCATGTACATTTGTAAAGAGGTAAGTAATTGGTAAGTTCTAGTAATTGTTAAGTACCCCCTAATAAATGGGCTCCAAATCATCATATAACAGATATTCCAATGTCAATCATTTATTTAAAAATTCCTACTCTTAAATAAATATGCAAAGCATGAAATTTAAACTGTCATTTAAATTTTCGATAGCAATGCCCAATTTTGAAAAAATATTTCGTACTTTTCGGTTAGCCGGGCGCCAGTGTTATATATACATATATATTTACATATATATACACATATATGTATATATATACATATGTATATATATATGTGTGTGTGAGAGTACACATATATGTGTATATATGTATATATATGTGTATATAACACTGGCGCCCGGCTTACCGAAAAGTATCAAATATTGTTATTCTACAATGAATTTTATACATAGGATCAGATTTCAACTCATTTGTTTAGAAATTAAAATTTTGAGCCTTTAATTTTAAATTGTTTTTGACGTTTGTACTTGTGATATAAATTTATCGTACTGACATTATGTAATTTATTACTTGAAAGACGAATGTATCTCAATTTTATAATTTTCATAATTTCATTCTCTTATGATGGCTTCCTGCAACGAACTGGTGCTTGTAACGATGCACTATCATACGATATCCATGGAGTATGGCGATATTTACTGCATAATAGATGAAATCTCATTTTGTTGAAAATTTGAATAATTTTATCCGGCATCTCATCTGACATACAACCTTTAAATTATAATGTTTTCTTCTGAACAATTCTCGAATAAGCGCAAAGAAAATAATAACATTTAAATCCTACTGATGACGGCCTTGTAATGGTTGAAATGATCTGGGTTTTTCTAATGTATTTTAAGATATT
Source organism: Maratus speciosus (assembly GCA_963932465.1). Lineage (NCBI taxonomy): Eukaryota > Metazoa > Arthropoda > Arachnida > Araneae > Salticidae > Maratus > Maratus speciosus. The sequence continues at coordinate 26,789,793 of OZ010789.1, read as the reverse complement.
TTTAATTTGTAATTTAAATATCTGTATAGTATATGTATGTACCTGAAAGTAATTTTTGTACAATTATTTGTGCTTTTTTATGTATTTTAATTGTTTAACTCAAGGTGAATATAACACTAGAATTTTAACTTTCATTTAGGATAAGGTATGTTAAATAAATACCAAAATATAAGCTTCGAAAATTTATATCACATATTTTTAAACCCAAATTTTATTATTCATAAAGTAATAACTTTCTGCGAGTTTTAAATGCATTAACTACAATTTTACAATTTTTGAAACTCACAAATTACATCACCATAATATCAAACCACATTCGGCCGTTTCAAGATTACTTAGATCCCCTTCAAAAGTATGAAAAAAACCCGGTCAAGTGCGAGCATTACTCGTGTGCAGAGAATTCCGTGCAATAAATATATTAATTAGCAACTGGGCATTGCTTTACACAAATACAATATCGGGTGTCCTAAAAAGGACTGACTGATTTTAAAATTCAATAACTTGCAAACGGTGACAGATATTTAAAAAAATTCTTGCAGGAGGGTTATGCAAAAGGTCAAAAGTTGTTTTACAGTGATTTTCGATTTTAGTTGGAATTACAAGCAATAGATGGCGCTGTAAGCAATAGGAGCTAAATACAGGCTCGATTTTTTGTCTTTTCTATTCTTCCATGCGGAAAAAGGAGACTGAAATGTAATGAGTGGGTTACGAAGTATCAAAAAACGAGCCATAATTTAGCGTCTTTTGATCGCAGCGCCATCAATTGTTTGTAATCCGAACTAAAATCGAAAATCACTGTAAAAAAACTTTTGACCTCATGCATAACCCTCCTGGAAGATTTTTTTAAATATCTGACACCGTTCGCAAGTTATTGAATTTTAAAATCAGTTAGTCCTTTTTAGGACACCCGGTATGATTAAAAGTTGTTATCTAGGCTTCAAAAGCCGACGGCACTTAGAGTACGCTACCCGTGTCTTTATGTATGTCCATACTGTCCGTGTCTTTAAAGATTAATATCTCGGCTAATTACCGACAATTTTTTTCGAAAATTATTACCAACAATCCTTTTCTACTTCCGCGGATATAGGTTCCTCGAGCGCCCCTGAACTCCCTTGCTGAGCGCTCACAAATGGAAATTTGTTCAATTCCTACTATTAGTTCACACTCTCCCTATATTTATTTATTTATTTATATATATTGTTCAAATTTTCAATCGTTAATAAAATACTTATTATTCATCCTATCAAGTTGAAATAATTTTTTTAAAACTTGTACTGGATGACAATTGATGTTAATACAGTTTTTTTCAAATATTAATTTATTAATTAAATTTTAATTAATTAATTTTAGTTTTATAGGGGACACAAAATGGCGGCCATTGGTTATTGAAGCATTTAATGCATCTTCCTATCTATAAGGGGTGTTACCCTAGGGGGGGACCCTGTTCCGTCGCCCGATACCGCCAACTTTGTCGCCAACTTGGCGATATATCGCCCAATTTTGTGACCAAAATGAGTCGCCAAAAGTGACGCCAACTTGTCGATATCTCTAATATTTCGCCAAATTCCCATAGACTTCGATTGTAAACCTACTAGCTTATAGAAAATCAACCAATTGAGATATTTTAATGCAGCAAAATCTAATATTAGCTTAAAGGATTATATTAAATTTCTCTTTGATGACCTAAGTAGGAACTGACTTTAAAAACAAAATTTTAATTTTACTTGTTTATAAAGGAAAAATGCGATTTTCTCCAGCAGTATGTGAGCTAGGATAATCGCTCTAATTTTCTACAAGGTTTAAATAAACATCTACTACCCCTAATTTTTTCATAATTTTAGTTTCAGTAGATTCGGGAATAGAGGGCGTGGGGGGGGGGGGGGGGGGAAGGGGCATATTTTTGCATAAAATTTTCGACGATATGTCTGAAAATATAATACCTAAAATTAAAACAAATGTATTTTTGAGTTCGGCGTTACAAGAGCTTTCACACGATACCCCACACGATATAAAAAGAAAGATTTTTATTTTCAAGTAACTTATTCCGCCCCACCCCCACCCCCACCCTCTATATTTTACTAAATATATTTCTGAATGGCTAATAATCTATAAATAGGTGGGTCAACAGCCTTTATAGTAGGGTTTGAAATGTCGTAAAATGTAGCTCCAGCTCGATTGACGTGCCAAGTTTGATATTTTTGCTATATTCTGAAGGTTTTGACAAGTAGATTCCAAATACCTTAGGTGCCATTTTTTTATATGCATTTTTCGGGATGATTTTCAAGATGGCGTCCAAGATGGCTGCCATTTACTGACTTCTTTAATATTTGAGGCATATTATTAACCAGTATGTCAAATTATATGTTTTCATGGTCAAGAAATACAAATATATAATAAAATTAGGAGTAAATTGATTTTTTTAACTGTTTTAACGATAAGATGCAAATAAAGCACAAAAATATGAAATACATTAGATATACTAGCGTTTTATTAACCAGTTATACACAACCAAAGAATTTAAATGAAATAACATAAATTATTGATGATATTGAACAAAATTATTAAAAACAGCATTTATATATATATACAGAACTGGAATGTTATGTATCCTCCTCTGAATCACTGTTATCGCTGTGGTGATATTGATAGTCCTTTGTATTTTTGCAGTCATTGCATTTGCTAAGGGTAGTACAAACCAGAGAATTCTTTAAGCAAGAACATTTCCCAACTGTACATTTTCTCTTACACTCACATTTTACAAGTTCAATAACTCCTTTGGGCGCAGGTAACTAAAGGCATTTGACTGGAGAAATTACTCCATCGACATTTTTTTTTCCAACCATTGCCAATAAGTGGGGGTATTGTAGGTCGAGGATTTCTGTAGCCCTTTCCAATGACGCAAATTAAATTGGATCTTAGAATATGTGGCTTCAGTGCTCCAAGGGTTGGTGGTAATTTCTCCTCCTCGAAACTTTTATTTCTGAAAAGGTGCCATCTTAACTCTGAAATCCTTTAAAAATTACTATTTTTCAAATAAGCCGAGTTGCTGAATTTTTCAAACAACGACAGATTGGATAATGGATCAACACTGGATTCCCCAAGTTCTTGAAAATCTGTTATAATAACATCATCACACTGAAGATTGATATACACTTTTTTCCACTTCTGTTTTGAAATGCTTACAAATTTTCCTCCCCAGTCTCTACCAGTATATGAATGTAAACCTTTGCTTTTATGAGCACCTATTGCTCGACATCTTTCATTAATATTAATTTTTCTGTGTTTGTTGCCTCGACCAGTAATAAAATTGATTTCACTGTTTACTAAATGAAACCAAGTCAATCAGCAATATGAAAATGTCAGTGTCTTGCGAAAATGCATCCATCTCATAATTATCATGATGGTGCACTATATCAAGTACATGAAGAGGTATAATGGTGTCTGCTTCTTCATGTGTATGAACACATAATTCTGAATCGAAAAAAATTCGCGTGGTTACTGTATGCCTTACTGACAAAAACGACAACAATTTTCTTCTCCCTAGCAGCAAAAACCTGTAGTATTTTATTCCCTAGATACTCAGTGAGCTGTGATTTTGTTTCATTATGTGAAAGAAACGTCTTTAATGAAACCAACGTTATATTGGAACTATTTGTAATAGTAAATCTAATAGGTTCTGTCGTCCCCAAACTTTTCTTACGAGTTTGCTCCTTCAATGAATGCCCAAGATATTGGTCAAATATTATTCTCCCTTCAGTGTATCCGCTTGTCATTTTCATAATGATCTCGGTAAAAACATTTATGAAGTTTTACAAGTTTCCATGGCAGGTGTCTTTTTTACTGATTGTACGATTGCCATTCCATCTATAATACAAACTTTTTCCACCGGAGAAGTAATGGAGGATTTTAATGATTCAAGTAATAGTGATCGATTATATTGCTCTATTTCGGCAATAAATGAACTTTTGTCAGATGGAATATGAAGATATCCATCAGAAGAAAATAATGATATTTGTATTATAGAAAACTCATAGTTTACAACTGCATCTTTTAGGTTTGTAGATATTTGAGGTCTTGTTTCCATAACAGCCAGAAAACGAGCATGAATTTGCCTATCTTCACGAATTAGTCTGTCTCTTACAAATCATTCGAATTCCAATTGGCTTTTTTGGTCACGATTTAGAATATCATCATTCGCTGATTTTGGAACTTTCATAGAGGATGCAATATTCATTAGTGTGGTATTATCTTGGAAAGGGTTTCCTCCACAAATATCCCTAATACGCTCCTTGACGATGGCTGCATTGTGAAAAATTCTTAGCGACATGCAAGTCTGAAGTTGATAGTGTTTCCTGGGCTGCTTAGAGATTTCATTTGGACAGTACCGTTTTAAACAAACTGGATGGTTGGTTGGTTGTGTTTATGACAGCCAATTATCAACACGGGGGATATAGGCCCTAATGGGGGTCCCTTCGTGGGGGTCTTTCTAAGGGAACCTAACCCGTATTTACGCTTGGAAATTCAAGGTTCGAAGAAAACTCCGAACGATTAGGCCGACGGCGATTGGGATCGAACCCAGCACCTCCCGTCTACCAATCTTCGAAAGAAGAACCTCTCGGCTACTGGTGGGGCTTATACAAACTTGAAACAATGCGTAATACTTCTGGTGCACACAAGAAATACCTTTCGAGGGCGTTTTCATTCTGAGTTAAACCAATTACTCCACCAATGTTCTTCAGTTCTTTGATTTTCTGTTCCAAGTTCAGGTCTGAAAATAGTTTCGTAAACGGCACACTAGATTTGGATACTGCAAAACAACCAGATTCAAGAGCATTCCATACTTCTGTATATGTTGTTTTAAGGTCCTTCATCTTTGCTATGTATACTGGAGTGAGTCAGGCATAATGAAGTAAGTCATGAGCAAAATAACACTTGATTTGTTCCTCTAATGACGCGAAATGCAATTCCAAATCTCCTTGACGAGTGATACGTATGAAACGTAGAAAAGATCCAAATTGGTTCATATACTGTAGTAAGAACTTCCTCATATTACACAATGCAGTGGTGATATGGCAAAGACATTTTTTTCAAATACTACTCTGATCTCTTCAAACAAAGTTGTAGCCTTAACTTCACAATGGACTTTACCCAGGAATCACAAAAGCCACGCCTCTGTAGCTATATAGCCTCCGAAAATGACTGTTTATTGGACGAAGGGGAAGCAGCGTTAAAAAATTCTGCACGCTTATTGTTGTTTTCCTTTTATGTGCCTACTTTGACGACACATGGGTAAAGTTCATTGTGCAATTTCTCACGTAGTGAGTTGCATTTTTCTTGCAGGGAAATAATCTCTGTAGAATGTGGAAGTGATTCAAAGAGAAGGTCGTAACATGCCAAAACGATAGTCATGTGAAACTCTATGATTCTAGTATATTAGTAATTTTATAGTAAATTTATAAATAAATAACAAATAACACAATTAATGCCTATCTTGATTGTAAATTTGCATTTTTGGACCTTAAAAACACATAATTTGATATACTGGCCAATAATATCTCACAAATATTAAAAAAGTCAGTAAATGACAGCCATCGTGGACGCCATCTTGAAAATCACTTGAAAAATGTGTAAGAAAAAAATGGCACCTAAGATATTTGGAATCTACATGTCAAAAGCTGCAAAATCAAAATAAAATATCAAACTTGGCACAAAAATCGAGCTGGAAAACATTCCAGACCCTACTATTATTACTTCTACCAAATTTGAACTTTCCACGTATGAGACCGCGTACGTTTACTAAAAAAACGGCCGTCACAGACGAACAGACAGATAAACAGACATATGAGTGATTTTATAATAGTTCCGTTTTTACTTTTTAAGTACGGAAGCCTAAAAAAGCGTTAAAAAATTAAAAAGGGGTTACAAAGAAACTTTCGGCTATAGCCCCGAGTACTGGCTAATGAATTGACTGAAGTGGTCAAAATACCGGGTGTCCTAAAAAGGACTGACTGATTTTAAAATTCAATAACTTGCAAACGGTGACAGATATTTAAAAAAATTCTTGCAGGAGGGTTAGGCAAAAGGTCAAAAGTTGTTTTACAGTGATTTTCGATTTTAGTTGGAATTACAAACAATAGATTGCGCTGTAAGCAATAGGAGCTAAATACAGGCTCGATTTTTTCTCTTTTCTATTCTTCCATGCGGAAAAAGGAGACTAAAATGTATTGAGTGGGTTCCGAAGTACCAAAAAACGAGCCATAATTTAGCGTCTTTTGATCGCAGCGCCATCTATTGTTTGTAATTCGAACTAAAATCAAAAATCACTGTAAAAAAACTTTTGACCTCATGCATAAACCTCCTGCAAGAATTTTTTAAATATCTATCACCGTTTGCAAGTTATTGAATTTTAAAATCAGTCAGTCCTTTTTAGGACGCCCGGTAAGAGTTTATATATTCGGAAAAAATTACGTATCTGACAGGAAACACTGATAAATAGCTAACACTATGCAAGATCTCGTCATGTCATTGACCAAGAAAGTAGTATATTTATGTATGTAATCGCAAAAATCTAGATCAAAAACAATTACATTTTTTATAATTTTAGCCTCGGAGTTTTGCCAATAGGTAGCTACCAAAGTTATTAAAATGCTCAAACAATAGTCTTTGTTTCATGAAGATAATTAAACAGGTGTCGAAAAATCAATTGTGATGAGTTATCAGCTTAATTTTTATTTATTTATTTTATTTTATTATTTTTTTTAATTATTTTTTTTTTTTTTGAAAATTTTATAAGGTATCCTCAGATGAAATATACTATAAAAATCTAAATAACTGGGTTTTAAGCAATGTAGAAATATTGAGCTTTCATTCCAGGCCTAAAGATTGTACAGTAAATTAGACTAAATATAACCATGTGAAATAGCTTAAAAAGTGGCTATGTGGGAAGGTTTGACACAGTCAATGTGAGTAGGGTTGACCAGATGATCAAAGTTCCTTAACTGTTTTTGGAAACTGCACATAATGAAGGGTTAATAGTTATATTTTCAAAATAATGTAAATTTATTCTGCAAAACTGCAGTAAAATGGTGTGATTGATAGAAAGAAAAATAAAAACTGATTAAATGAAGGTGAGAAAATTGCTATAGAAGCAAGAAAAAATTTAATGAAATAGAAATTGGAAAGTTTATAGGAACTTTTATTTCATTTAAATAGTACCCATAGTAGGTAAATAGAAAGGATGGAAAAAACTAAAAAAGATTAATTCAGCAGCCTTAAAAAAGGTTAGGTATTCATCAATCTGCAAAAGAACTTAACATTGATCAAAACACTTTAGGGAGGTATGTAGACAATTTCACCAAGATGAACAGAATGACATAAAGCCAAACTATGTGGCAACTACCCAGCAAAGAAAGAAACAGTGGGCCATCAGCTGGAAAAAAGATGACAGCCAGCAATGCTATCAGCGGTAAAGTGCAAGAGTGCCATTATTTAAACCTGCCGAAAAGTGTCCGATCCGAATGCAGCTGGCCCATCAGTGATGACCAACAGCAGGCCAGCATTGGTATGCCATCACATTACTTCAATCCGTCACTTTTCCTTCAGTGCTAGCACCTATCCCACTGCTATTCCTTTCTGGCCCAGCACTTTCCCTTACAAAAATTTCTTATAGAATTCTATAAAAAAACAAAGTATTATATAATTATGGCTCTTTTTTTTCTATAAGCTAGTTTCACCAAGAGCTATAGAAACATCTGTAGAAGTGTCTATAATAGAAATGTCTATAGAAATATTTGAACTGCATGTGGTCACCCTCCCAAGTACTGACCGCGATCGATGCTGCTTGGTTTTCGTGATCGGACACGAACAAGTGCTTTCAGCGTACGCTACGATTGCTCGTAGTTTTCAAGCTCTCATTACACTATTTCAGGTTTGTTTCTTTTGTGATTTAAGTTCCCAATCATTTAAAATAGCATAGAAATTATTCTATTGTATAGAAATCCTATGTATTTTATACGCTTTTTTTATTATTGATTCTGAACTGCGTAAATTATGAAAACCGAAATCCTTGGTAACCTAGTAAAACCAGATTTAAGGAGAAAACAAAAGTGCGTTGAAATAAAGAATTTATTTATTTATTCATTTACTTATTTATTTTATTGGTGGCAGTGGTGCCATATTTTTTACAGTTTCAAAAAAAAATTAGCTTCACAGCTTAAATTGTTTTAAGATATTCATTTCAGATTTGTCTTCAAATACTCAGTCTTCGATATTCACAGCGCCACCTAGCGTAAGGGTTCCCAGCAATAATACTGCAAAAGTGCCATATAGTGGTGGGCCAGCGCATGAGATAAAATGGATGCCCACCAGAGTTTTATCTGATGATTTCCAACAGCAAAGTTGACTGAAGCTGTCCAGCAGTGGTCATGCAGTGGTAGACCATCAGCCAGCACTTCTCCACCATTGCCAGCACCTATCTTGCTGCTGGCCAGCAATTTCCTCTTTGCTGGGTAGTGTTTCCAGGTAAAGTTTTAAAAAAATGGGTGTTTAAAACGGAATTTTTTTTCTGAGCCTTGTATTCCGTCTAAGCAGGGTTTTTTTACACATCATATTTTCCCAAATACTTCTAAATAATGATTAAATCTTGTAGCATAATGTTATTCTGCCTTTTTAAAAACCGATTTTACTTTTAACAAATATTTCAATATAAAATAAAGTGGGTCAAACCTCTCATATGTGGAGACCCCTGAACCATTTTTTCCTCATGTTTAAAATCAATAATTTTTCAAGTTTCTTATATAGTACATTTATGTCGCAATTTTATGTTATTAACTGATTGTATAGCAAATAAAATGACATATGAAACTTTATTCTAGGTTCAGTATTTAAAATATAAAAAATCATTTTCTAAAAAATGAATCAACCCTCCCTAGTATCTTCCCTCTTTATATATATGTATTTGATATGGGGTCTTTTCCTCTAAAATTAAGACTTCTAATTAAAAATATTTTTGTAATGCCGTTATTGGTTTTTTTTTCTGCAATTTTACAATATCTGAATGCTTTTTCTTCCTGAATGAAATACGAAAAATTAAAATATACCCATTTATAGACATCTTTTCCTTTCTAATGATGTTTTTAAAAAAAATATGTTAATGTTAACTAATTTAAAAGATATATTTTCTGGAAGTCCTTCCACGAATTAGCTACAAATTTACCTTTAAAAAATTTAAAAAAAAAACTCTAGGTTTGTTTGGAATAATTTTCATAGAAATATATAAAATCATATAAATTCGAGGGTGTTACGCCGCCGAAGACACTAAGGACCCAACTTTAGGTTCATTTGGAAATATTTTCATTTAAAAATATAAAACCAATCACCACTGATTTTAGGTATATTTAATTTTATTATTGCAGGCCCGAACAATACCACTCCGGTCAAAGAGATTTAAATGTAAAATTTATGCGTTGTATAATAGCCTTTAGTGAAAATATACTTTGTTTTCTAGCCAGCTTCAGACTATGAATGGTGTATTAAGAATTAATTTACTGTTTGAAGCTTTCAACCTCCTTTAAAGCTTGAGAAAAGTTTTAAACGACAAATTATTTAAATTTGCCTATCACTTTTAAAGTACGTTTTTGTTGTTGATCTCTGAAAACTTTTGTTTTCATCTACATCTAAATTTTTACTTTTCATTACGAACATGGATAAGCTCCACAAGAAACACCGCAGTCCTACATTTTGACTCAATTATATTTATGATAAAATGTTAATGTTAAACTTAAAGTAAATTTTAAAAATATACATTTAATTTTAGTGGTAAAAAGCATCGGTACTACTTGTTTATCCCGTCGACCAATTTCTCCAAATGATACAAATCACCAAAATATTCGCCAAATTATACAAATGGAAGAATATTGCCATTCTAAAATTTTAAGAGGGGAAAATTAATGAATTTAAATTAAAACAAGTGGGTAAGTGTGATCACAGATCGCACAGAGGGTTTCGTTTAATATTCTTTTCAAAACACTTTATCCTTTTGCAAAATCTGTTAGTTCCACATTTCGCAACGAAGGGGCGCACTCTATTCTAAACAAACCTCTATCCGAACGAAACTCCGTTTTCCAACCTATTCGTAGATATATTAGTCGAGGGGATCGGGCCCATAGCACCCGAGATAATTAGGCGGCCCCTGGAAAAGTGCCTCCCGGGTGAAGGTTAGAAAAATTGCTTAAAATACACATGTTAGATCGCGGAGGTGTATATATAAGACTTTTTGAAATTTTTATAATTTGACGTGTGATCGCAAGTGTTCAGCCATAAGTATTCAAAATTTCAAGTCTGCAACTTAATTAGGGGCTCAGTTAGAAAATAAAGCTTAAAATACACAAGTTAGACCCCAGAGGGGTAAATATAAGACTTTTCCAAAATTTTATGATTTGTCGTTTGATGTGAGGTGTTCAGCTATAAGTATCCAAAATTGCAAGTCTCAATAGAAATAGTTTCTGAGAACGATCTCTGTGACAGACAGAGGCGTGAGACGAACAGGGTTTCGTCAGATGAATGAAACCCTAAAAATCGCAAAAAATAGGGTTCGTTCACTTATGGCGTAGCGACATACCAAATATTAAATTTGATATATTTAGATGATTTCGAACAAAATAATACTAATGGTTTACGTTATTTAAATGCAGAATTATTAAAATAAACCATAAACAGATATTTTTAAGATATTGTATTTGTGAATAAAATGTAAGCATTTTAAATGTATTAGTTTAATTTATTAAGGGACACCATAAATGTAAATGATGATGGAAAATTGTACGGAACCTAATGCTCTTTATTTACTCAAAAAACGTAGATGGATATAACTATAAAATGTATGTAAACATTAGATATAGGATTGTAACAAAAAAAAAAAAAAAAAAAAAAAAAAAAAGAGAGAGAAGAAAGTAATTTTAAATAACGAAAAAACAAATAAATTAGTAAAATATTAATAAGAATACAAATGAAACGTCAAATTAAAAAGACTTTATGACGTAACAAATATGTGTAACATGTTTTATGCCAAATGAATGTGACATTTACGATTATCCGTTATTGGCATTTAATCTTACAGTTTGGTGAAAGTTTTTGGTCGGCGGGTTAATTAAGTAATACCAAAGTATCTGTAGAGTTAAACTCGTTTTTTTTTTTTTTTTAATAAGAGCCGCTACTTTTTCTGTGGAATTAATTTTATAATTTTTACATCGGTATTCAGTATTCAAAATCTCTAATGAAAGAGAATGTGTAGTACAAGTGTTAATGTTAGAGAAAAACCAACCAATGTCGCATGATGAGTCAAAAAATCCCTGCCGGCTCGGCCTACAGGCGCAGGTAGATTTCGAAGTTAAGTGCTAATTTCAACAACAAAAACTAAATCATGATTAGAGATAACCCACTTTAACAATTTTATCTGTCCGCTTTTGACGAGTTTTTATTTCCTTTTTATATAATAGCTGGTTTTATCAGAATCATGTTAAGACGGTATTCAAAAAAATACTTTTACATTCTCAACAACTCGAAATTTTCTGGCACATTTTCAGATTCATTTGTAAAAGAAAAAAAAACAAACAGGAAACTTGTTGGCGTGATTTTTGAAGAGATTTATAAGCGACCTGTGTTTTTATTTTTCGTTCAATTAATTAAAACTTGATTTATAAACAATATTTTTCTCAGTAGGACAATATTTTTCGTTTCCAACACAATCGCTTCCGGAAACTAGGTTCAAAATGCCCATTTGGATATTAGTATTATTATTTTTTAATATATTCTGCTTCTATCAAAAATTCGACCATTACGGAACATTATACTATAGTGTCTGAATAAGATGAGAGTCTAACAATTGGATGCGTTTGGGAGCAAAAACGAAATTAAAAATGAGTCGGAAAATAAGCAGTTTGAATTTAAATAGACCCTTAATACGATAATTTTTCTTCAACCGCTATGTATTTTTTATTTGTTTTTGCTGTAAGAATTGATCCTATCAAAAACTTGTCAATATAAATGTTGTAGATAATATTGAGAAGATATATAATAAGTTCATGCGGATTTTATATCTTGTAAATTGACGAAGCTATGGATTATTTTCTTCTTCACACGCCCCCTCTTTTTGTTTCCGTTTTTAATTTTTTTTTTAACCATTTGGAAAAATGGTTATTGTCCTCGTCAGGGTAGGAAATCAAAAGCATATTTGAAGCTTTTGATTGGTTGAATCCGCATTTTATTCGTTTTCTGATTGGTCTATACAGTAATCTGTACTTTCCCTTTACTTTCAACGGAGATGAATACTTCTGTTGCCGCTATGACAAAAAAATAATAAAAACTACAAAAAAAAAATTAATAACTCAGAAACAAATTGAGATACAGATTTCAAACAAATTGCATTTAGAAGTACATTTTATTCTCTATACGACGGTGTAAAAAGTAACATTGTGGGATGTTTAGAAGTTTAAGACTGAAATTTCATTTAAAATGGGTCGTCAGATTTCTTGGAAATCTGATGATGGAAAAGCCTTATCCCGAACAGCCAATGAAATCCTTGGATAATACGTAAGTTTCAGGTCGATAATACATGAGTTTCAGGAAATCTGACGAGTCACATCCTATTTTTGTCGCTTGCAATTTTTATGTGTAATAACACTATTAATGTATTTATGGCGTACGTAATGAATGATCAACTCCGTGCGATTTTTTACGTCTTAAATTTTAGTCTTTGAAAAAATCATTTTCCAAATGGCCGTTTTAATTTGTTAATATTTTTTTTTTTTTTTTTGTACGAATTGGTCTTACCAAAAACTTGTAAATATAAAAGTTGTAGATAATATTAAGAAGATTTATAATAAATTTAATTGGATTTGATATCTAGAGAATTCACGAAGTTATGAATTTTTTTCTCCCTAAAACCCTGTTTTTGCGCCCCTTGAGCCCATTTTTAAATTTGTCAAAAATCTGTGATACATAAATTTTTGGTCCTTTTTTTAGAAGTAATAAAAACTTTAAACGATTTCATATATATAAAAATTAAGAAGTTATGGGGTTTTTCGTGTTTCACAAAACCCCTTCCTATTTCCACCCCTTGGTCCGATTTTGCCAATTCACGAACTTGACCATGATTTTATGCCCTTGATTTTATGTGTCGGTTTGGAAGAGATTTGTGTAGAATTATGGAAGTTATAGTGTCCAAAAAAAAAAAAAAAAAAAAAAAAAAAAAAAGTAATATAAAAAGTTTTTTAATGAGCGTGGTTTTGGATTCTAGGGGTTATTATCGGTGTAGATCTGCAAACATCTTTCAGAAATTCCAACATAGAGGAGGATGTAATAGGTAGTATTTCATACGAAATCTACCTAATTGATTTGTCAATGAAAAATATCTGCCGGAGAAACTACCGATAATTTATTTTATTTCTTATTTTGCATTTCCTTATGGAAGTTATTGTATAGTTCATAATCCATATATTATAGCAGTTTTAAAAATTCCATCACTGTTTATATCATAAAGTGAAAATATTTTAAAAAAAAATAACAATAACAATATTTTTTGGCAATTGATCGTTGTCCATTTATTAATTACAGTTACTTTTATATTCACGATGTTTATTGCATTTTTTTTTCTGTTATTTTACAGTGATATATAATAATTATTTTAGAAAACATGATGAAGGCGTTACAACTATTCTCACAGTTGCACTCGTATCAAAAGTCAGTTAATCATTGTTCTTATATTGTAAATTTTGTTTCAAAATGTTTAGTAAAATTTGCTGTTCATAGTTACAATGTGTATACGGTTTTCATACTGTTTCATAATTACTGCCATCATGACTCAATACAGTGAGTTAGTGATAATGAATTTTGGTATCATGATCTGCTTCTTCAAACAATTTCGTTTCAACAATTTATTTACTTTTATAAGATTTGTTTTTCGGCAAAAGACTCACTTTCAGCAAAAGGTTTGCCTCCAGCAAATGATTTACTTTTAGCAAAAGATTTAGTTTCTGCAAATGATTTACTTTCAGCAAAAGATTTGCCTCCAGCAAATGATTTACTTTCAGAAAAAGGTTTAGTTTTTGCAAATGATTTACTTTCGGCAAAAGATTTGCCTCCAGCAAATGATTTAGTTTCTGAAAATGATTTACTTTCTACAAATGATCTTATCCAACTACTTGATTTACTTTCAGCAAATGCTTTGCTTTTACTGAACGATTTATATCCACCAAAAATTTTTACTTTCAGCAGCTAATATAAGTTTAGCTACATTTTGCTGATGATAATAATAATAATTTCCAGCTGCATGATAATAATCTTCACATTGAATCGTGTCCTTGATCATGTCCGCAGCTTTTTCCCCAATCATGATTGTAGGAGCACCTGTATTGGCGCCTGTAATTTTGGGCATCACCGAAGTATCAGCTACTCTCAAACCTTTGATGTATTTCACCCTGAAATTAAACAAGTAATATAAAAATTTTGTTTTTAAAGTCAATTCCTACTTAGGTCATGAAAGAAAAATTTAATATAATCCCGTAAGATAATATTAGTTTTTGTTGCATTAAAATATCTGAATTTGTTGATTTTCTAATGAGCAAGTAGGTTTACAATGGAAGTCATCTATGGGAATTTGGCGAAATATTAGAGATATCGCCAAGTTGGCGTCACTTTTGGCGAATCATTTTGGTCGCCAAATTTGACGATATATCGCCAAGTTGGCGACAAACTTGGCGGTATTTGGCGACAGAACAGGGTCCCCCCCTATGGTAAATTGAAAATACTTTGATTGATCTTCAATAACCAATGGCCGCCATTTTGTTTCCCATGCAAAACTAAAATTAATTAATTAAAATTTAATTAATGAATTAATATTTGAAAAAACTGTATTAACATCAATTGTCATCCAGTACAAGTTTAAAAAAATTTATTTCAACTGGATAGGATGAATAATGAGTATTTTATTAACAATTGAAAATTTGAACAAGATATATAAATATATAAATATATAAATAAATAAATATACAAATAAATATAGGGAGAGTGTGAACTAATAATAGGAATTGAAAAAATATTTATTAATTAGAAATACAATCACTGAAAATGTAAATAACTAAAAATGAAAGTTTGAACACACAATATATAAACCAAGCAGTGTGAAAATAGCCAGACGTATATGTTTTGTAAGTACTGGGACTCACATAGTCAGTGTATAAAATCAGCATCCCCCAACTACATGCAAGACATATTTTGAAGTCATTCATATTCATAAATTTAGAAACTGCTTGGTTAACAATTTAGTGTACCTTAAATCTCATCTTTCTCGGTGGGTTTGTAACGTCACGATGCTTCACTTCCGCCTTTATCTCTTTGGTTGCTGAATAAGATGGTCTTTCAGTGCTTTGTTTACTGACATTTGGGTTTTAATCTTGCATGTATTTGGGGTGATTTTGATGTTATCAGACCTGCCAACTGCTACGAAAAAATCGTAGTTGCTACGATTTGGACCTATAAACTACGATGCTACGAAAATCGGCCTTAAATTATGATTTTTTGCAGAAGACACAAACGCATATTTTGTTTCTAGTTGCAAATTTTATCCCGAGCAGCATATTTTTCAGGAGTGATTCTGTTCCAAAATTAAAAAAAATTCAAAGTATTAATTTCCAAAAGTTTTAAAAAATTGGTCATTAGTCCGAAAATTCGGACATTAAAAAATTCTCATGGGAAAAAAATCTGGGCTGCAAAGCAAACTTCTATACATAAAATCCTCTTCATGTATATTAACCACGAGTGAATCGTGTTTCTGTAAATACAGTCGGACCTCTATTTAACGAACCTCTATTTTGCGAATTTCTCTATTTTGCGAACTTTACCTTGGAACCAAGAATATTTTGCGAATTTATTCATAAAATAACCTCCAAATAGCGAAGTGCATTCTCTATTTAACGAACTTTTTCGTGGAATCTAATTTTTTTTTCTCCCTATTTCTCAGAATATTACTGGGAATTTTAAACTTATTCTTTCTTTTAACACATTTTATGATGATCAATATCAATGACCAGGAACAGGTCTTACCATACACCTAACTCACCGAGAACAGTAAAGTCGCTGTGATTCTTTGCTTTTCACCCAAGAAGTGCAAACTTTCAATAACCCCCCTTTAATCCTCAGTGGCCCCGAGTCCCTAAACTAGTCTCCCGTTTTCTAAATTGTTGATTAGTCGTGCTGGTAATTTCGGTTCTTGTAGCTCGAAAATGTCCGAGCGAAAGTGCCTGAGCATCAAAGAAAAAAAAAATCTTGATGACGTCTTGATGAAGGCGTGAAGAAAAAGGATATTGCTTTAAAATTTGGTGTTCCTCCTAACAGCTCTCAACCATATTAAAAAACTTTGATTTTAATGTAAAATAATTTTTTTAACTGAAAATACAATTTATTTCCAGACAATGTTTTGTTTCATTCTTATTTCCCTTCCAGATTTCTTTTTGATGGGTAAAATAAATAAAATAAATAGATATATATTATAAAAAGAAGTGTGATCAATTACTTTTTAAAATTATATTTAGCGTTAATTATTAATAATTAATATGGTTTACGTAGTTTAAACTATTTTAAAAGGTGACTCTCTATTTAACGAATTTTCCATATAACGAACATTTTTTCGGGATTTAGCGACTTCGTTAAATAGAGGTTTGACTGTATTAATACAGGAATTCCCTTCCTTAGAAAAAAGGTTGCCATTTTAAGAATTTCTGGACTGGGGGAGGTGGTTCTTTGAGGAGCAAGGTTTGAAATAGTGTGCAAAATCGCACGATTTGCACACGGAAAAGGAAAGTCCTACATAATGAAAAATGCTGTGCAGTATTTCCCCCTGCAAATTCTTCCATAGACCTATGATTCTTTTGTGAGTATATTTTGAAATTTCTTGGAAGTCCGCGAATTTTTTTCTTTTCGAGAATTTCCCAAAATTAATTCGTGAATCGATCGCGGAAAAAATTCAGAATTTCTTCAAATGATCGTGTAAAAATATCGGGTGTTTCGTCAAAAATCTCAGAAACAAATAGTGATTATCTTCAATTGGTCGCTGAATAAAATCACTAATTTCGTTAAGAGTTCAGAAAGAAATTGCGAATTTCGTCAAAAGATTGTGCAAAAAATCACGAATTTCGGTAAACTATTGAGGGAAAAATATTGCAAATTTCGTCAAAAGGTCGCGAAAATGAGTAATGAATTTTGTTAATTGGTCGCTAAGAGATATCGAAAATTGTGCCGAACGGTTGCGATAAAATATCGCGAATTTCGACAAATGACCGTGTAAAAAAATCTATTTCGTCAATTCGTCGCACAAGAAAATAAATTTCGTCAAAGGATCGTGGTAAAAACGTGAATTTTGTTAAAATATCGCCGAAAGAAAACGCGAATTTCGTCAAAAAATCAGTAAGAAATAGCAAATTTCGCCGAAAGATCGCGGAAATAAAATACTAATTTCGTCAAAGAATCGTGTTAAAAAACGCAAAATTCGTCAAAAGATCGCGGTAAAAATGCGAATTTCGTCAAAAGTTCATGGTAAAAAGTTTGGATTTCAACAAAGAATCGTGATAGAAAAATCTGAATAACGATTGTGGGAAAAAAATTGTGAATATCCTGAAATGATCGCGGGAAAGAAATCGTGAATTTCGTCAAAATTTAGTGCACTGGGCTAAAAAATTGGAACCAGACTCCTTTTACAAATGTCAAAAAAACGCTTCGAAACGAGAAGAAACTAAAAATCATATAAAAATTTTCAGAGAAACAAATTTACTATATTGAGTTGAAAGACTGAAACTGCATTTCTTTTACGAATGTCAAAAGATGGCTGCGAAACACGAAAAATCAACCAACCAACCTCCAGGTTAATTTTAATTTTGTGTTCTACGATTTCTCATTCTCAAAGGTTGGCAGGTTTGTGTTATACACTAGACCGGAACGAAAAACAAAAAGTTTGAGAATCAAATTGTAATAGTGAAGAAAAGTTGCTACTCGTCAAAACGGAGGGGGAAAAAATGATATCGGAAAATATTTTCTGTTCGCGCATCGTGTTCAAATTTTTCGAATTTGGACAAAAATTGAACAGATAAATGAAAAATCGCAAAAGGTGTAAATTTTGTCCGATCGAACACATTTTTTGTAAATAGCATATCCTTGAGGCATAGAATGGAGGGGAAAATACCATACAAACCCTCCTCTATTACCTTCTAACCCCCTCATTAGGGTGGAAATGGCTAATTTTCGTAGAATTAACCCAAGTTACAGGAGATGTAAATATTGACCACTCGACATATTTTTTTTTTTTTTTTTTTTTTTTTTTTACATAAGGCAATCTTGAGGCTAAAAGTTGAAAAAATACCCCCTATCCTTTTCCCCGGAAGGGTACGAGAGGTCGAAATTGTGCAGCGCTTGGCCCGTCCTTCTAAGGACGACTCAGGACTCACCATGGGAAGGTGGCAGCACTGCCAGTCCCAACCGTACCCTACCCAACCAACCAATCAAAATGTGGACGTGGAGAATTATCCAGATCCACATGCAGATTCCGGTACTGCGAATTCTGATTTAGTGTCAAATTTTTGCATGGTAGCACGAGAAGCGAGTGTGGCTCTTATGAAACCCCCACTTTGTTCATGACCAACAACTTTTGAAGAGGCCTGTGTTACCATTGACACTGTGCACTCTACAGCTTGCGTAAGACATGTTATGTCTGTCAGATGCAATGGAAGAGATCGCTTTTCAAAATTGGAAATTAAGTCTGCAGTTTCAACTGAAGAAATTTTTACCAATGGAGGTGGTCAGATGATCTTGGTTTCAGATGAATTTATGATGTCATATTAATCATTGGCGTCAAAATTCATGGCTGGAAATAGAAAATTTCTCACTCCCTTTGCGGTAGTGTGTTTGGATTTCAATACCCGCCACAGTCCCAGCTCTCGAACGTGCTGCCTATCATCCACTACTATTGAAAGAAGAAGGCTTTCAGGAGGGGCAAAGAAAGCATTTGTTTGAAAGACCTCCTTCACTACTCCTTGAACTTTGCAAGTAAATTTCTACATTTCTTGATACATTCAAAGATATGTTTAAGTCCCTGTTCTATTGAAGAGCCTGTCTTAATTTCGAATCACAGGGGTATGTATACTCTCATAATGTACGTGACAATGTTGATGAGATTTTCTCGTGGTGTTTCTAATGAAATATATAATACAGTCTCAGTAACCTGTTTGCTGTCATTAACCACCAAGAATTAGATATTAGTCCCGGATCTTGATTCGCTAGGTCTGTGGAACAAGACCCAGCGGGAATGGAAACGGCAATGTCTTGCAGGTATCCTTGATCTTTACTTAGGATTTTTGAGTCAATGTGTGGAATGTGGAATTCAATTCTCTTAAAAGCAAATACAGGCAAAGACTCGCAACCAGCCAGCTGTTTGCTAAAGTTCAAGAAGTGGTGAAAAATGCCATTCAAACAATTTTCTTTCTTTGCCCATCCAAGAAAACCTTTCAATGGTAGTGGATGATAGGCAGCGCGTTCAAGAGCTGGGACTTCGGCGGGTACCGAAATGCGAAAACACTCCTACAAAGGGCAAATAATAATTAAATTAAATATTTTATGAATAAATTTTATGGGGACACAGGGACCGAAGAGATTAAGCGTAAATACTATTAACAACAACATATGTACCTCAACTGAGGATCAAGCACTGTTGTGGGATCTTCAAAAGCGCCCATTTTTGCTGAGCAACAGTAATGATGGAATGGGTATACCACAGTACGAAGTACACATCGAAAGTAATTGTCTTCATCGTTCCAGAATGCCTCACATCCCGGATATAGAGTCCGGAAAGGCTCGAGGATGACTGGTCTCATTTCCGGTCTGTCGTATATTCTTTTGCAGGTCTTCAAACCTGTTGAAGCAAAAACGTAAATTACCTCTTTGAAGTTACATGATGAAATACAGTCGAGTCTCTGTCTAACGAAATCTGTTGTTCCAGCCGAAAAATTCGTTATACAGAAAATTTCATTTTATAGAAATGACACAACAATTCCCATTTAATGTGTAAATTTTGTAAAAAAAAAAAAAATATTGAGGTGTTTAATTAAGATTTTAAAATGTTTAACTCTAAATATTAATTTGATATTGTATTTTTTTATTATTATTTAAGCACCTCCAAAATGATAAATAAACATTTATTTGAAAGTATAGTGAAAAAACTCACAAGGAAAACATTTGCTTTAGGGGGGAAAAAATGGTAGTCTTATACGAAGAAATCTGTAATTTTTTTATTTTTTCACACTTTAACAGGGAATACAGAATTGAAGTGGGAACATTTTCCTTAATATGAAGTCCTCGCCTTGTAACATGAAATGAACTCGTTATTTCACTTCTAGAAGTGTTTTCCTTGTTGTCAGAAGGGCTGCGGAGTTGGAGTCAGACCCATTTTTGAGCAAAAGGGTCGAGTCGCTAAAAAACAAGCCGACTCAGACTCCAGATTTTTTTGTTTCACAGTGTGAAGGGAAATTAAACCAATTACAGTGAAACCTCCCTGTGCGACCACCTCCCTTAAACGGCCACCTCCCTGAATGATCATTTTTCCATGGAACGAAATTTATTGCCATAGGCTCAATACTAATTTTACCGCCATTCAGAGACCCTACCAGTTGAGCTCCCGCCATGAACGACCCATTTCTTTGAAGAAAATGAAGCAAATTCCTTTTTTTCCCCTGGTCGCTTGAAGAAGCTTTTATTAGAAAAATAATTCCGGAAGGATTCATCAAACTTCTAAACTAAGTTTAGATATTTTTATTATTATTCCGGTTATTTTTAAGTATTTTAATGCCTTTGTGCCTTTTTAGGCAATGAATTTAACTCCGATGACGAAGTAAGAATGACGGTCAATAAACTCCCCTGCCCTATTCTGTTAGGAATCTCTCAAAGAAATAGATAAATTAATGAAATCGTCATTATTTGATCCAGCCCCCCCCCCCCCAAAAAAAAAAAAATTGCATTTATTTACTGAATTTCAAAAGGACTTGGGAATAAAAATTATGGTCGATAAAACCGTAAAATCAAAGCAAACGTTAATATATTCCTTTTTTAAACTCTGCAGTCATTAAATTATGTAATTAACTTTTGATACTTAAATTTTTATATTTTTTTCCAATGTGAAAAATAAATTTTAGTAACATTAATTGTTACCTATTTTTCAACAATTAAAATCTAGATATAAACATGATCTCCATTAAGAGACCACCTCTCGAAGCGACCCATTTTTATTGAAACGGAACGTGGTCGCTTTAAGGAGGTTTTACTGTAAAGGAAATTTTAAATCTATAAAATGAATTACTATTGCCATTTTTGGACTATACCAGACTACCCAATTTAAAGATGTCTAATATACTACCCGGTTTGCACAGTAGATGCGAAAACCGTTTTTAATTGAAAACTCATTTTACATCAGAATTTTTGCGTTTGCGGAAACCGAGGTAAAGAGGTAGTCTGCAAGGGCGAAAGGCCCTCAAAATGAAGGCAATTATTTTAACGGACCGGGTCAGGAAAATAAAGACAATTTTTGTTAATTACTCGAACCGGAGTGGTAAAACAATAAGCAGACCTACCGACCCAGTATAACAAACTTGAAAGAATCAAACTACGCCAATAAAATAGGAACAATTTCCAAAGGACATGACTGGACTGGGGTAAGAATAAGTACATATGTGCTGCATGAGCTGATGCTAGTTTGACAACATCAATACAGAAACATAATGTATCCAACTTGGAGATCGGCATCGGATAGTTAGATTCTGCCTGAACAGTTGAGCAGTCAGAGTTATTTGCTTTCAGCAGGCTCGGGCCAAGCCATAACTAGACCTGCATACCTCTGGGCGTGTCGGACGTAATTTGTTTTCTAAAAATAGTAATAGTTATAAAGAATTTCAGTTAACGGAATTTTTGTAAAATTAATAAAGCAGAAAATATATTTTTTTTTCCTTTTTTCTTTCGAAGCTCGTAAGAACAGAATTAATGCCGAAATAGTGAAATTTTCACGTTATTTTTCTTGCGTTCCCTCATAATTTTAACCAACAGGCAACGCTAGTGTAAGGTAAAGTGCCCATATTTTGTCCCTCCAGCCACTTTTAGGCCCTACATGTTGTAATTTTCTGAAAAAACCTAGCAAATCTGGATTTTACATAGACGAATTACCCACGCACATAGAAACATAGGCAAATTTCGTACAAAAAAATTTTAACAGTGCGAAAAATTGATTTTTCAAAGTATCTAAAAAATGCAAAGGAAGAAAAAATGGTCCCAATTTTGTCTCCCCAAAAAATCCAATACGCCGAGGCTTAACTTATAACTAAATTAAAATTTATTTCTGAATAAGAAATTTAATTTACATTAAAGTAAGGCACAAAGAAATGTACTAATTATCAGTGGATGAATAACACAACGAAACATTAGCCATCCAAACATGAGGGAAAAAATTGAAAAAATTGTTGAAAAACATTCCTAATTTCGTCCCCGGGACGAAAATAAGAACTGCAAGAGAGTCGAAATTGGGGCCACGCTACTTCCCAATAGGGCGGAGCTTAAGTTCCGGTAAGATGAACTGAGCGTCCTAAAACTCACTGTATGCTACTGTCAGCATCTTATCTATGTAAAATACATGCAATGAATAAGAAATAAATACTTACAGTACAGTAAATAACGTTCTACAAACGACGTAATAAGAATTCAGGTCTTCTAAAAATAGGAAGTTCGGCGTCTTTAATTTTTATATGTGTCTTGGCGAACGAAACTTTCAATACTGACCCTTTTTACCTTCCGACCCCTGTACCTTGCGTCATAAGTGGCGCCATTTTCGCAGAAGCGGAGAAGTTAAGGTGGACGAAATTAGGAAAGGGGAAGAAATATGGCACTTTAACCTAATTAGCAGCCCGGAGTCTGAATCGGAATAGAAGTCGTTAAAATTTTTGGAGTAAATGCTGGAGTCGACCATTTTTTCCACCTAATCCGCAGCCTCGGTTATAAGTTGTCCCTTTCTCATTCATTGTCGCTTTCATCGTCATTATTCACAACGCTGTTTAAAATGTCACTATAAGTGGGGTACTGCGCAACAATGAGGTTATCATCCACCTTCTACTGAAGTTTTTTCTGAACAAATGAAAAAAAAATTCTGTAAAAATTCGTCATATAGAGATAGATAATTCGCTACTACATGGAAATTATTTTTAATGCAATCATGGAAAAACTAACCGTTCCCACTAAAAATTCGATACATAGAGAATTTCGCAATATGGAAGTTCGCTATAAACAGACTCGACTGTATACATTATGATTAATACTCGTATGCGTATTTATTTAAAAAAACTTATTTTACCGATACTCCATAAAAAATAATTAGAAATTGCTTTTTAAAAGATATTTATCATGCCCTATAAATAATTCTGTCACTTATTGTGAGATAAACTCTAAAATGTTTGGCCTTTTTAATGATTAAGTTGCAATTTATTATTTTTTTTTAAATTATCACAACTTTAGTATTAACATATATTAAGATGGTTTTCTGACCGATTTTGATCGCTACAGTCTTCTTTCTGTCAAATGTTTGATTTATAAAACCACAGAAATTTGAAACGAATTACGAAACGATGTTTGAGGTTAAAAGAAATCGCGAACGAACGTTGATGATACTATTTTTTCCAAGAAGGCCATTACCAGCATCTAGCTAGTATAACAATATACCACTTTTAAAATTTTCAGAATTTCTCCTTCATGAATTTCTCTTTCCCTCTCAAACTATGAATTCATCTTCTTCGTTATTATTGCTAAGTTTTCAAGTCCAAATGACTAAAATTTAACTTTTAAAGGATTTTACCATTTCATATTCTCAATTGGAAAGTAACCGTTAATGTGACAAGAAGCCTTCAAACTCATTTTTTAACTATTTGGAAAAATGGTTATTGTCCTCGTCAAAGTAGGAAATCAAAAGCATATATGAAGCTTTTTATAGGTTGAATTCGCATTTTATTGGTTTTCTGATTGGTCTATACAGTAACCTGTATTTCCCTTTACTTTCAACAGAGATGGATACTTCTGTTGTCACTATGACCAAAAAGTAATAAAAACTACAAAAAAAAAAAAAACTCAGAAACAAATTGAGATACAGCTTTCAAATAAATTGCATTTAAAAGTACATTTTTTTTTCTATATACGACGGTGTAAAAAGAAATAGTGTGGGATATTTAGAAGTTTAAGAATGGAATTTCATTTAAAATTGAATATGATGGAAAAGCCTTTTCCCGAACAGCCAATGGAATGCTTGGATAATACGTAAGTTTCAGGAAATTTGACGAGTCGAAGGCTATTTTTGTCGCTTGCAATTTTTACGTGTCATAATACTATTAATGTTTAATTCATGGCGTACGGAATGTAGGATCAACTCCGTGCGATTTTTAATTTTAATTGCCTTAAATTTTAGTCTTCGAAAAAATCATTTTCCAAATGGTCGTTGTAATTTGTTAAATTGCTTTTTATTTATTTTATTTATTTTATTTATTTATTTATTTATTTATTTCACTTTAAGTATTATATTCAAGGGCACACTATAAGCATTATGGCACATCACACAGGAAATAATAAAAAAATATGTATATATAGAAAAATAAGGAACTTTCTTCAATATTTTAAGCGTTGTGAAGTGTTAAACCCCCCTTTCTTTCTGTTTGACTTGGCGAAAATTAATCATCGCCAAGAATTATGGTAACCCTATTTTTAACTTTACTATTTATCAGTTTCTTTTTAAGGTGGATGTAATTTAAATTCAGAAGCGAGCAATCACCGCTATAAGTGATCTGAACCAGGATTGCCTGGTAAAAATATCCTGGTAAAATTTTAATATTCAATTCTTCGAGTTTTTAATTATTAGAGTGCCTATTTACTATGAATGGATAAAATTGTTCTACATTTTATTTCATTTGAATTGATGTAGTTAATGACTGATTCGAAGAATAGTTGTTTTTATTCGATTGTTTTTGAAATTCCTCATGCTGCCGTCCCGCGTCAGGATGTCTGTATTGATGTTTGAAAGTTATTTTTGATTCTGAAGGCTTGACGTAAGCTATTTTTACTGTTGATTTATTGAAAAATAAATATGTCGAATATTGATACATTAAAAAAGAAAAGAGCTGGCTTACGCACACAAACAAGAAAGTTCTGTACAAAAATAAGCACAACTCTTGAAGATGATTCTATGACATTAGAAAATAAATTGGATTTATTAAATATTTGTAAGGACCAACTGAATGACAAATGTAAATTATTAAAAAAAATTAAACTATGATATACAAGATGTTATTGCTGATGACGATTTTGAGAAAGAAATCGAAAGTTCTGAAACCTATAGTGAGAAAATAATTGAATCACGTTATAAGATAACGAAGTTTTTAAATGAACATAACTCCCAAAATCAGAATAAAGCTTTTCAAAATTTTATGAAAAATGAATCCAGTTCTCAAAACGGAAATTTAGAGAGATCTATGAAAGTGCCGAAGCTCACTATAAATAAATTGTTTGGTGACAAAAGTTCCTGGTTAGAATTCTGGGGGCAATATTCTAATGCAATCGAAAAGAATTCTAATTTAACTCCTATTATCAAATTTGTCTATTTGAAATCTCTTCTTGGAGGTAGTGCATATAATGCTGTTGCAGGATTTTCGCTTTCGGAGGAAAACTTTAAAGCTGCAGTTGATTTGTTAAAAGCTCGCTACGGTCGTGACGACCTAGTCATCACTGCACATATGAGTAAACTACTAAATTTAAAACAGGTAAAGAATGCTTCTAATGTTAGAGAACTTCGGGAATTGTATGATAGCTGTGAAATACAAATTAGAAATTTAAATTCTCTCGGAGTTACAGCAGGAAGTTATGGTCAACTCCTATGCCCTATTTTATTAAAGTTAATACCTGCTGAAATGGCGTTAAATTTTAATCGTAGAAGAACCGATGGTAAAAAAATGGAGGTCGAAGAGCTTCTTTCCTTCATTAAAAACGAAGTTCAATCGCGAGAATCTACGATGGCACTCCAGAGCTCTGAAAATAGTTTTAGTGCTAAAAAAGAAAAGAATAAATATAATAACAGTTATAAACATTTTAGCAATTATAAACGTGACATTCCTTCAGCTTTTGCATTGGCTACTAATGTAAAAAATGTTTGTTTATTTTGTGATAATGAACACGATTCAAAATTGTGTAAAG
Organism: Maratus speciosus; assembly: GCA_963932465.1. NCBI lineage: Eukaryota > Metazoa > Arthropoda > Arachnida > Araneae > Salticidae > Maratus > Maratus speciosus. Next base: position 26,763,492 of record OZ010789.1, on the reverse strand, counting down.
AGTGTACTATTCCTCAAAAACGGGAAAAATTACGTATACAGGGACATTGTTTCACCTGTTTCAAAAAATTCCACGTATCGGCAAAATGTAAATTTAATTTAGAACCATGTAAATTTTGCAATGGAAATTTTCATCATTCTTCGATTTGTTTAAAAAAATCTCATGAAACGGTTCCCAAAGAAATCAAATCAGCTGACACAGTTATTAGTTCGATATCTCACTATAATACAGAAAATGAAAATTCCTTTAAGGAGGTTGTACTGCAAACTGCTTGCGTAAATGTGGAATCTGGAAAAAATTCTGAGCTTTCATTATGCTTATATGATTTGGGGAGTCAAAGGTCGTTTGTTACAGAGCAATTAGTATCAAAATTAAATCCCCGAATTATTCGTCAAGAAAAACTTCAAATTTATCCCTTTGCACCTGTTAAACCACAAATAAAAACATTTGATGTTGTGCAATTAAAATTGTCCCATGTTGAAAACAAATCGAGTTTCATATTTATTGAGGCATTAGTCACGGATGTAATTTGTAACACTAGGATTCCCCTCCTCCCCTTCTCTCCATACACATAGAAAATAAACTGGCCTCTTTTAAATTAACAAATGCTGTTGCATCATGCCATTTTAAAATAAATGTTCCTATTAGGGCGGATTATTTTTATCAAATCTGTTACGATAGAGAAATAAAAAAAATAACTAAATCTCTCTTTTTATGCGATAGTTCATTCGGTTATTCGCTTTGTGGTTTTTATGAAAATGAAAAGAGAAAAATGGAATGCGCTTCTTTTTTAAATCTGTGTGTTTCAACTCCAGTTGTGGAAGATTTGAATTTTTTATGGGAAATTGAATCTTTGGGAATTACTCAATCAAATGATAATATTTCTGATGCAGATAAGGAAATTGTGAATAAATTTGAGAATAACTTAAAATTCGTAAATAATAGATATGAAACGGTTTTATTGTGGAAGGATAAGAAAGATAAAGTCGGGAATAATTTTAGAATAGCTAGAAGTCGCTTTGAGGAATTAAATCGTAAACTCGCGAAGGATAATGACTTATGTAAAAATTATAAAGCTATTATATTAGAACAATTAACTGCTGGAATTGTCGAAGAATGTCCTGATAAAATAATTGAAAGCGGTTACTTTATGCCGCATAGTCCTGTATAAAGAAATGATAAATTAACTATCAAAATAAGGATGGTTTTCGATGCTTCTTCTAAAGAAAAACATTTAAATTCTCTAAATGACTGCTTATATCCAGGTCCGAATCTTAACCCGAACATACTTAATGTAATATTTAATTTCAGAAAATTTAATGATGCATTTAACGCTGATTTAGAGAAAGCGTTTTTGCAAATTGGGATAACAGAAGATCGGGATTATTTAAAATTCTCGTGGTTTGGTGACGAAAAGAATGATTTAAAATTTTTGAGATTTACACGATCTGCTTTTGGGGTAACTTGCAGTCCCTTTCTTTTGGCTGCAACGATTAAATCTCATATAAGCAAATATGTTGATCATCCTGAAGTTGTTAAGATTTTGGACTCTTTTTTTATGTAGATGATTTGATTACGGGGTCAAAATCTGATGAAGACGCTTATTATCTATTCTCAGCAGCTTCGCATATTTTTAAAGAAGCTAGCATTAATTTGCGAAAATTCAATACTAATTCTGTTAAACTTAGAAAATTATGGAAGGAAAATAAATTATGTGACTCAGAAGAAAATTTGAATAATTCTTTAAAATTTTTGGGATTATTATGGGATACTAATTGGGATATATTACATTTTGACGTACAATCATTTCCTGATGATTGGAAATTTAATCCATCGAAACGCGTTGTTCTTAAAGCCATGTTAAAATTCTTTGACACTATTGGATTCATTGCACCATTTTCTGTTCGTATGAAAAGTTTGCTACAGGAAACATGGAAAAGGGGTTTGGAATGGGATGAAAAATTCCCTAATGATTTAAAAATTGAATGGGAAAATTAGTGTGCAGAAATCGAACATTTACATAAATTTGAGGTACCCCGCAAATACTTTCCACAGGGTTTGACTTTTCGGACCCAATCGAAATTCATATTTTTTCCGATGCTAGTCCTTAGGCTTATGGGGCCGTAGCTTATTTTCGATGTACCACAAGTGATAATAAAATTATTACTAGTCTTATTTGGGCAAAATGCCGAGTCACCCCGATTAAATGTTTGAAAATTCCTCGGCTTGAATTAATGGAGGGCATTAATAGCTGCAAGGATGTCTAAATATCTAAAATGTGCATTTAATTTTCAAAATTTGGAAATTCATATCTGGTCAGATTCCACAATTACGTTACATTGGATTACGCGATCAGCCACGGAATTGAAGCCCTTTGTGGCTAATAGGGTTGTAGAAATACAATTTTTAACTGATCCTAAAATATGGAAGTATATTCCGGGTAAGGACAATCCTAGTGATCTTCTTACTCGAGGCGAAAATTTACATAACCTCCTAGAAAATAAATTATGGTATTACGGTCCTGAATGGTGTCATTACCAAAGGACAGTTGGCCGAAACCTGAAAAGATACCTTTTAATGAAAATACTTCGAACGAAAGAAAATCAACAAATTTGAGTTCTGCTCAATTATCTTGTACAGTAGGTGTTGTACCTCCAGAGTCTTTGTTAAAATTAGAAAATTTTAGTTCTCTTTCCAAATTACTTAATATCACAGCCTGGATCTTAAGATTTGTAAATAATATCAATAAATCAAAACCTAAAATTTCAGGTGAGCTCACAGCTCCAGAAATTGAAAAGGCAGAATTTTATTGGTTAAAGCAAACCCAGTTATCTATCTTCAGTCGTGAAATTGATTTATTAAAAAAGGGAAAGCCCATCGATAAAGATTCAACTTTGTATAGTCTGAATCCAAAATTGGATGAGAATGATTTGTTAATTTTATCTGGAAGAGTACAATTTTCAGAATTATCTCAAAGGGAAAAGCATCCTTTTAAACTTCCATATGGGAGTGCTTATACCAAATTGTTGATTCGAAATGTCCATGAAAAGGTATTCCATTATGGAATTGCAACAACTTTAACTCACTTACGAGAAAAAATATTTTATAATTAAAGGACGAAAATTTATAAAATCTGTACAGAAAAATTGTCTTATTTGTACAAAATTTAAAGTTTCTCCTGGGAAGCAAGAAATTGCACCATTGCCGAAAGATCGTATTACTGAATCACCACCCTTCTATGCCTATGTGCTGTAGATTTTGAAGGACCTATTTATGTCAAAGCAAAAACTGGCCAAGAGAAAGCATATATAGTTCTTTTCACGTGCGCAGTCTCTAGAGCTGTGCACCTTGAACTATGTACCAATTTAACTACAGAAACTTTCCTTTTGTCATTTAAAAGATTTATAGCTAGTAGAGGGATTTGTCGAAAAATCTACAGTGATAACGCGAAAACATTTATCAAAACGGATAATTTTCTTAGAGAAGTTTGGACCCGAATATCGAAAGAGGAAGTTTTACGATATTTTAATAAAAATAGCGTCATCTAGAAATTCATTATTCCAAGAGCCAGTTGGTGGGGCGGTTTTTGGGAACGCATGGTTCGTTCTGTGAGAACTCCTTTGAAGAAAATTCTCGGAAGATCTTGTCTCTCATATGAAGAAATACAAACCATTTTAACCGAAATCGAAGCTATGATTAATGGTCGTCCATTAACATATGTTTATGAGGAAAACAGTGAACCGCTTCCACTTACTCCTTCACATTTCCTGATCGGCAAGCGAATAAATTCTTTACCTGATTTTCACTGAGTTACCGAACCTAAATCGAATACGATAACGTTAACAAAAATATTGAAATATCGAGATCAAGTTTTAAACCATTTCTGGAAACGTTGGAGGCAGGAATATTTGCTAGAACTGCGTTCTGCCAATTTTTCAGTTCCTGTCAAATCTCCGACTAAATTCGAAATCGATGATGTGGTATTAATTAATGACGATAAAACTCCAAGGCACATGTGGAAATGCGGTAGAATTACAGAGCTCTTTTTAGGAAGAGATTCGAAAGTTAGATCTTGTACAATACAAACTGAATCCGGATTGATAAAAAGACCGGTCCAACTCATTCATAAACTGGAACTTGACATTATGGACTAACATTGAACTTTGCACTTTTAATAACAATTTGTTTACATTTTCATTTTTTAACTTTTTCTAATCCAATATTTTTGTATATTTTAGTTTTAGTAGTTGTTCCTGTGAAAATAGAATTAATTGTATGTCTCATTATTGTAAGTATGTTCTAACTTTTAACTGTCTTATTAATGTAATTTGAAATTTTTGATAAAAATTTAGTTTGAATGATGAACAATAGTAATTGTTCATCCGGGGGCAGAGTGTTACAACCCCCCTTTCTTTCTGTTTGATTTGGCGAAAATTATTCATCGCCAAGAATTATGGTAACCCTCTTTTTTACTTTACTATTTTTCAGTTTATTTTTAAGGTAGATGTAATTTAAATTATGAAGCGAGCGATCACCGCTCTAAGTGATCTGAAGCAGGATTGCCTGGTAAAAATAAATATCTTAATATTCAATTCTTCGAGTTTTTAATTATTAGAGTGCCTATTTACTATGAATAAATAAAATTGTTCTGAATTTTATTTCATTTGAATTGATGTGGTTAATGACTGATTCGAAGAATATTTGTTTTTATTCGATTGTTTTTGAAATTCCTCATGAAGAGCTTTTGAAAAGGCATCGTGCGCATTCCATATTAAAATCCCCAAAATGTTTTATGCAAGTTTGTTTTATATATAGAAATAAAACTGTGGAACGAATTTTATAATCTTTGAACAATAGGTAAGAGCAAAAAATATTTTTGTAAATGTTATGAAAATTTCAGCAGTTTTGCATCCTATTTCTGCAATTAACTACCTGTAGCCTTTTCCAATTATATTTAGTTTTAAAAAAAGATGTACCGTTTGAAGGCAAACAACTATAAAAATTATTGGGGATTTTAATTGATATGCAATGCGCATGGAGCATTTTGAAAAAGTTCTTCATAACGCTTGAAATACTCAGGAAATTTTCTTAGTTTTATTCAAAATTTTTTTAAATTAATTTCTTGTGTGATAAATATATGCCATAATGCAGGGGTTCCCATACTTTTAAACAGACGTACCACTAAATAGAAGTTTATACTTCCGTGTACCACCATGCGACATACTCAAAGCTAATACAGAAAAACTAATATAAAGTGTATCATTACAATTTCTCTTTTACGTAATTTCCCTCTCAAAATACAAATTTATCTTCCTTGTTATTATGTATTGCTAAATTTTCAGGTCAAAATGACTGAAATTTAACTTTTAAAGGATTTTACCACTCTACACTCTCAGTTGGGAAGTTGCCTTTAAATGGAAAAAATATATAAATAGCTGCCAATTTTGGCGCGTTTTCCTACTACTTAAAAAAAAAAAAATAGTAATACTTATTTTATTTAATCTTAGATTTTTCTGCCGTTAAATAGGGCAATTTTTGCTATAGAAAAAAGAAAAGAAAAGTGTAGGGTCGCTTCTACAGTAAATGGTTAACAGAAAATATGGTTTTAGGAATGCTTGCGTATTTGCTGTAATACAGTGTAGCCTCGAATATCTCGATTTCAGAAATCCGGCATCAAAGTCATATTTTCTCCTTTTTTCTTTTTTTTTCACTTCCAACTTATGGGAGAAAGCAAAATAGCAATTATTTACGAATTAAAAATCAGATCTAATACTGGACAGAGAGATCGCTGACACTGTGCTAAATAGAACCGTCGATAATGCTAGTAGCAGTTATGAGACGAGTAAAAAGCCGGCAGAAGAAACCTTTTTACTGGAAATGCATAAATTTGTCTGGAGAATTACTATCTACTTTGGAGAAACCAGACTGTATTTCTCAAATAGAAATTTTGCACTTGCATAAAATCCAAGAAAAACTTATTAAAGAACGGGTGAAAATATTTAAAAGAATAAAATTGACATAGATGTTTTAGAAATTACACGGGGAGAAATTATTTCACTGTTTATTTATTTATTTATTTGTAGCAGGTAAAATATTAATTAAAGCAAGTTTTTTTTTTTTTTTTTACATTTAATTTTCTCTTTTTCTCCCATAAACATCCCTTGACTGTGAGTAAAATTATGAGTAAAGGCATCATTAGTTTTAGACCCGACGATGACAGATTTTTGAAGTTACATACTGTATATAGTATAACTTCAAAAATCCGGCATCATCGGGATCTAGACTAAGCTGTATTTTTTAAAATTCCGAATTTCTGAAAAAATATCAAAAGTACTTCCGATATTTATAATGGTGCCACTATTCATAATTTAATTCACAGCCAAGTGGGTGAAGTTATTATGTTATTTCTTCTCGTGTAATTTCGATGTTAATTTTTTCGGTCTTTTTTAAGTTTTTCTTGTATTTTATGCAAATGAAAAATATCGATTTCTGAAATCTAGACTTGTTCCCTAAAGCAAATATAAATTTTCTAGTCAAATTTATGCACTTTTTCAGTGACACCTTTTCTTCTGCCGGCTCTTCGTCCTCGTTCCTTTGAGTTGCTACCGTGATTACCAGCAGTTATATTTAGCACAGTGTTAGCGATCTCGCTGTCCACTAATCCATGGCATTCGATCGTAAAGTTTTTAATTCGTAAACAGCTGCTATTTTTCTTTTTTTTCGTAATTTGGAAGTGTAAAAAAAAGGAGGAGAAATTACTTTGGTTGGTTGGTTGTGTTTATGACGGTCAATTATCATCACGAGGGATATGGTCCCTAAGGGGGGAGGTGCCCTCAGTGGGGGTCTTTTGAAAGAAACCTAATCCGTATTTACGCAAGGAAATCCAAGGTTCGAAGAAAACCACGGAAAACTCCGAACAATTACGCCGACGGCGCGATTGGGTTCGAACCCAGTACCTCCCGTTTACCAGCTTCGAGAGCAGATAACTTTGATGCTGGATGTTTGAAGTTCGGCGGATTTCCGAATGCTGGATTTTTGACGTCACACTGTAGGGTAAAGTGCCCATATTTCGTCCGCTCTCATAATTTCGTCACCCTTAACTTCTCCACCTCTGCGAAAGTAGCGCCGCTTATGACTCAAGGCACAGGGGACGGGAGGTAAAAGAGGTCAGTGTTGAAAGTTTCGTTTCCATGAGGCATACATAAATTAAAGATGGCGTATTTCCTATTTTTAGAAGTCCGAGTTCTTATTACGTCGTTTGTAGAATGTTATTTACTGTACTGTAAGTATTTTTCTTATTCATTGCATGTATTTTTACGTTGGTAAGATGCTCACAGTATCATACAGTGAGTTTTAGGACGCTCAGTTCATTTTATGGGAACTGAAGCTCCGTCTTATTGAGAAGTAGCGTGGTCCCAATTTCGCCCCCCTTGCAGTTCTTAGTTTCGTCCCGGGGACGAAATTAGAAACGCTTTTCCATGGCCTTTTTTTCAATTTTTTCCTCATTTTTGGATGGGTAATGTTTCGTTATGTTATTCTTCCACTGATAATTAGTACATTTCTTTGTGCCTTACTTTAATGTAAATTAAATTACTTACACATTTAGAAATAAATTTTGATTTAGTTATAAGTTAAGCCTCGGCGTATTGGATTTTTTTTTGGGGACGAAATTGGACCATTTTTTTTCTTTTGCATTTTTTAGATACTTTTGAAAAAACAATTTTTCGCATTGTTAAAATTTTTTTGGACGACATTTGCCTGTGTTTCTATGTACGTGGATAGTTAGTCTATGCAAAATCAAAATTTGGCAGGTTTTCACTGAAAATTACTATATCCAATGGCCTAAAAGTGACTGGGGAACAATAATGGGGCCCTTTACCCTATCTATTTCGAAAAGAAAATAGTATTACTCAAGTTTTCGGATACATTTTCTGTAAGGAAAGTCAAACTAACTAACCTGCCACTATATCGTCAACATCCCTGGGATCAGCCAAGTATTTAGGATCAATAATCGGCTGATCATACGGATTTGAGGACCGAAGCAGAATTCTGCCTCGACTTCTAGGATATAGAAGAAAAGACACGCATGTTATCAACGAACCATTTTTGTACGGTCCGTATACTTGTTGGTAAACCTGTAAAAGAACAAAATATTTTATGGTTACACTGTAAAAAAAAAACTCCGTTAAAATACGGAAATTGTACTGACAATCGAGACGCCTGTACTATTTCCGTATTTTAAGGGGACACAGTACCATTTAAACTACATTTCGATTTTGAATAATACTGTAATATACTTAAATATAATGTCACTACAGATATTAGGTACTACACTGCTCAAAACAATTAAAGGATATTTGAAGTTTTATATAAAATAAAGATATAAACGAAATTTTTTTTGCCGAAAATAGAAGACAATCACAAATGCAAATTTTTCTGGTTTTCAAACTGTGGAGTATGCAAATTTTGAGTTCGACGTCAAAAACGTCGCTTCAGCGGCAGCGAATGAAATTTGACTTTACACTGGATAAAAGAGAATGAAGACAAGGATGATCGGCATTCAGTGATTGCTTTGTTTCGATGAGTACGATGTCTCAGCGAAGTCATTTGACAGATTCAGAAGCTTTGAGAATTGTTGGTAGGTTAGAAGGGGGCCAAACTCAAGCCGAAGTAGCGCAAGCCATTGGAGTGTCACAAAGTGTCATTTCCAGGATCTGGAACCGTTTTTTGGAGAGTGGATGTGCAGGCCGAAGACCAGGGCAAGGTCGTAGACGGACAACAACGCCCAATGAAGATCGGTATTTAGCGTTAACAGCTCGGAGACACCGAACCATGAACGCTACTCTTCTCCAACAACACCTTCGCTCGGCTACAGGCACCACAATTTCAACTCAGACTGTCCGAAACCGGCTCCATGCTGTAGGTCTGTATGATCGCCGACCGATGGTATGTGTTAGATTAACATCAAGGCATCGTCGCGACCGCAGGGAGTGGGCAACCGAGCATGTCAACTGGAGGAGAAATGAATGGAGCAATATTCTGTTTTCTGACGAGTCCCGTTTTTCTGTGCATCCGGATAATAGGCGTATTTTCATCTGGAGGGACCGTGGCAGTAGGAATAATCCTGCGTTCGTGCACGAAAGTGTCAGATTTGGCGGTGGAGGCGTGTTGGTGTATGGTGGCATCTCCATTGACGGGCGCACTGACCTCTACATCATTCGAGATGGAGCTCTGACTGGTCGCCGATATAGGGATGAGATCCTCAGACCTATTGTAGTCCCTTACGCTGCAGCAATCGGAGATAACTTCATTTTAATGGACGATAACTGCAGGCCACATCGTACAAACCTGGTGGAGGATTTCCTTTTCGAGGAAGGAATCGTTCGAATGGAATGGCCAGCGTGTTCTCCAGACATGAATCCAATCGAACACGTTTGGGACGCTCTAGGAAGACGAGTTTCTGGCCGCCAACAACCCCCACAAACTCTCCAAGAACTGGAAAGAGCTCTTCTGGAAGAGTGGGGCAGAATACCCCAACTCGTCATTAATAGCCTCATTGAGCCCATGCCTCAAAGGTGTTCAACGTTGCTGGCCGCCCGTGGAAACCATACCCCCTACTGAAAATGATTTTCTTTGAAGAAAACACCTTTTCTTATTCTTTTTTTCTCATATGCACAAATTGTGTTTTTTTCCTTTAGTACACAAATGCGCAATAAAATGCATTTTTTTCTGCCAAACATGTGTAATTTATTCTCATATAACCTACTATGTCTGTCGACCATGTATCAATCAGCTAAACAGTTTACCAGATACAAAATCCACCTAAAACTGCAATATCCTTTAATTGTTTTGAGCAGTGTATAAAGCAAATATAATTTCATAAAATTTAAAATAAAAAATCTTGTAGAACAGCCTATTTAACTAAAATTTAAATTAAAAAAAAAATTAATTAAAAAAAAATCCCTACTACTTTTTTAAATATGAATATCTTTGCTTCAATTTTTTTTTCTTCATATTCCTTAGATATGGATTTTTAGATGTATGGGATATTACATTTAATATCAATCTTTTTCTCTTTTGTATAGTAAAAAATCAAGGAAAAATAATTGAAATTCTTAAAAAACAAAAACAAAACTATAACCTTGAATGTTAAATCCATGCACAATTTTATGTAGTATGTTTTTAGGATTATGGAGAAAAAAATTGAAATAAAAATATTTATATTTAAAAAAGTAGTAGGGATTTAATTTTTTTTTAATTTAAATTTTAGTTAAATAGGCTGCTCTACAAGAGTTTTTTTTTAATTATAGGAATTTATATTTGCTTTATAGTATTAAATATAATGTCACTACAGATATTATAGTATATTACAGTATTATTCAAAATTGAAAAAATAGTTTAAAAGATACCGTGTCCCCTTAAAGGAATTTTTTCCCGCAAATTCCAGAAAAAAATCTTTTTTTTTTTTTTTTTTTGACAATTTTTTTCCTTTATATTTCCATATTTAAAAGTTTCCGTTTCAAAGACAAAAGATAACATTTTTAAGGACAAGCTTACTTCTTTATGAATTTCACTCTTCAAGGACACGTTTACGTTATCTAGATGAGAATATATTTATTTAATTCAAACAACAGAAGAAGACAACTCTTACCACCACGGGATTCGAACTAAGGAACTGTACTCTTCCAACTTAGTGCTCTTAACCATTAATCCAGTTTTACAGAAGCTGCGTTTTTAAATATCGTTACTTATTTCAGATGCTTTTTTTTAAGTAAGGGCCGAGATGTTAAACAAGGAACGTATTTTCGTAGAGATAATATATTTCAATTGACTTATAAAATTCTGAATATATTACAAATTTTCTTTACATAATTTTGAATATTTAGCTTTTTAATTTCTTGCTTTATAAAAGATAAATTTTAATCTTTAAAATATTACATGCATGAAAGAATGCATGAAGATTAATGATTTTTTCTTTTTTGAAAGATTTTTAAGACTTTATTGTAATATTACTTTTGTTTATTTATTTATTCATTTATTTTTGCAAGAATACCAACGTATTTTTTTCAAACATGTATTTTTTAAAATTTTCAAATTATTTATGTGATGAGCTCAGAGTTGGGCAAATTCGCAATCTGATTAATTTGTAATCTGAATACAATGTAATGACTTGTAAAGAATTATAATTTCAAATTAATTAATCTCTAATTATTTCAAATTTAAGTTAATTATAATCTGAATTTGAGATTCAATTAGCATTGTAATCGTAATTATAAATGATTACATAATGATTATTATTATACTAGCCGCCCTTGACGACCAGTTTGGTCTCCTTTAAATCTATTTTAAGCATTGTATCATGTTACTTTTAATCATAATTTAATTTACTTGCTCAATCCCTCGCCAAATCGGAACATTCTGATACAGAAATCATGAACTCGGTATTTTAATGTTAGCCGAGTGCAGGTGATAAATCGCCAAACATTGTACCCGTCGTATTTTTTTCTTATTTCATTAGCTTCCTTTAAAATATAATACTTTCACTCATTTTATTAAAAATACATAACTTTAATTTAAAACTGAAATACTTAAAATTTATGACTCTAAATTTTCTCTTATTTCTTAAAAAAAAAAGAAAAGAAAAAGAAAACAAGGAAAATAAAAGAACAAAAGTAATAAATAATACTATAAACTATGACATTTAATTTCAACATCAAAGCTTTGTTTTAATTTACCTCGCGAAAAATTGTTTATGACAGTCGCATGAGTTGGACTATTATAATACTGATGATATGATGGCAATGGAACAATATTTGGCGATTTATCATCGGCACCGGGCACCAAATTGGCTGTTTGGCATATAAAAAGTGAAGCGGTCAACCCGGAACTATTGATGACATTCACATGACTTAGGCTATTATTATAGAGATAATTATTATAATTGAGAAAATTATAGTTAAGATTATATGTAATTACAATTTGAATTTGAAATTCAATTAGCATTGTAAGCGTAATTACAAATGCTATGATTATCATTACATCATTGTAATCGTAACTGAGAAAATTATGATTACGTTTACGTGTAATTATAATTTAAATTTTAAATTCAGTTAGCATTGTAATTGTAACTATAAATGCTATGATTATCATTATATAATTGTAATTATAATTGAGAACATATAATTACAACTACTTGTAATTTCAATGGCAAAATTTTTATTAAGATATGATTGTAACTGTAATGCCGAAGGTTACGGTTTTCATTACGATGCGGTAATGCTGTAACAGTAAAATTTTAGTTACAATTACGTGTAATGTGAATGGTAAATTTAGGTTACTGATTTGTTTTCAAATGTACGTGAGATTATTATAATTATCCTTGCGTTGTTGTAATGGTAACAAAGAAATTTTAGTTACAATTACGTGTAATGGAAACAGGTAAAATTTCTAATTAGATTTTATTCCAACTGTACTTGAAACTGTACTTATTTATGATTATATTATTTTGCTGAGAATTAAGGAATTTGAGTTACAATAGCATTATAATGAGGATGATATTTGATGTTATATATTACAGTTAGTATTTTAACGATAACAGAGAATTTTCAAACTAGGATAATCTACCAATTGTTTACTGAAGCTCCCACCCCACCCCAGTATTTTAGTGTATCATAAATAAAAAGGGCAGGCAACTTAATACATTTATAATTCAAACTGTAATGGTCGTAGAACACTCATATTTTGTATGGTAAAAGTAATCTTTATGAAGGGAGGGAGGTGAGCATATTTTTACCAGACGTCAGTAAATTTTAGTATAGTGCAAATATAAGGTCCTAATAACCAAAAATTCTTGTAACTCGGATATAAATTTTCGTAACCTAGACAAATTCCGTATAGTAAACTGAATCATTTTAACCCTCCGAGCGTCTTGCAAAAGGGTAAAATTGTAATGTTGTTTTCTTTGCATTTCTTTTAAATGTTAAGAAAATATTCTTTCAACATTATAAAAAAAAAAACTCAATTACAAATATGAATGTAATCCTTGAGAGTATTAATCATTCTTTAATGTATTTAAAATTCATTAAATCTATAGAATTATATTATCTTAAATATTGCTTGTATTGCTGTGAAACCTGGAGCTTAGTGAACGGAATAATACGCCCCAAACACTTAGAGGGTTAAAGGGTAGGAGGCTTGTCGATCTTTTATAGAAGCCCACCATATTTTAGTATATTTTAAATACAAGGTGCTGACAACATAAAACAGTTATAACTGGAGCTGTAATTATTGTAGAAAGCACTCCTATTTTGTACGTTAAACATAATCTTTAGAAAGAGGGAACATTGCGTTTATTTTTACCGCAATATTTCTAAATTTTAGGACAGCACGAATATTAATTAGGTCTTGATAACGACAAATACTTATAACTCGAATTCAAATTGTCACTTCGCATCTCACACAAATTTAATGTATTATAGTGTAATTAAATGTATTGTAATCGTATTCGTTTTAAGAGAGAGGGGGGTATTTTCTATAGCAGTTTCTTCATATTTTAGTGTAAAAGGTGCTGACAACATAAAACAGTTATAACTGAAGCTGTAATTATTGTAGAGAGCAATCATATTTTGTAAGGTAAACATAATCTTTAGAAAAAGGAGACATTATCTTTATTATTACTATTATTATTTCCCAGCTTAAAGTTCATTGCCGGTTTAAAGTTTAATATTTAAAATTCAAATTTATTGAATTTCAATTTATATGCTAAGGCATTGTTTTGACGAAAAATTAATTTTTCATGAAACCAATGCATAAAAAGTTTAAATGAAATTCGATGAATTTGGATTTTAAATATAGAACTTTTTGTTTTGTTTTCTCAACTATAAACATGGAATCAATTTCAAGAAAAGATTCTCAGTTGCAAACAGGACCAAAAAAGATTCCTTCTACCCCTTTAAAATAATTTCTTTTATCATATGAAATTTGATTTGGATCCGAGTTATAAATATTTATGTTAGGTTATGCTGGCTCTTATGTTTGTTTTTGAAAATATTTGAAAAAAAAAATACTCGTATTTCTAGAAAACAAGTAATTACGTAAAAATAACTAGATAATTAGTAAATATGCAATTCTATTTAAAAAAATTCTGTTATGTTTTTATAACTTTATAAATTAATACTTTCTGACATATGATTAGTTGGTAATTTAGTTACATTCTTATAAACGTAACTGGGATTAACTTGCAATGAATTACAAGTAATTTTCATATCAATTATTAAAATGTAATTGGAATTAGCTCGTAGTTGATTGCAATTTACTTTAAAAACATTTTATAGAATGTAATTTAGATTTACTTATATCATATTACACGTCAACCAAATTGTATTCTGAACAAACGTAATTGACATTAACTTATAATACATTAGAATTTACTCTAAATTAAATTAATTTAAAATGCAATTAGAATTAACTCGTAATTGATTTCAATGTAAGTTAAATATATTTCATAGGATGTAATTTAGATTTAGTTGTATTACATTATACGTTAACCAATTTGGATTTTGAACAAACGTAATTGACATTAACTTGTAATACATTAGAATTTAATCTAAATTAAAATTTTAAAGATGTAATTAGAATTAACCTATAATCCATTACAAGTTAACTGGATTCTATAATTTAGAAAGTAATAGGGGTCATTTCGTAATTGATTACAGGTTAATTGGATTATATAATTAAAAATCGGATCTGAATCATCTTGTAATAGATTACAGGTTAATTGAATTATACAATTTAAAATGTAATCTGAATCAGCTTGTAATCCATTACAAATTAATCTAATTAAATTTTAAAAGGTAAAATGAGAATTGATTTGCAATCTATTATACGATAATCAGATTATACATTTCAAAAGCGTAATCGAAATTACTTTGTAGGTCATTACATGTTAATCAATTGCACTCTGAGTAGATTACAATGTATTTTAATCTATAATTTCATTACTTTGTAATCAGATTCTGCTCAAATAAAGTAAACTCAAATAAAGATAAATACTACGTGGAATTAAGATAAATTGCCTTTATTGCTTATTATAACATAGATAAATGTGAATTTTATAATAATTTCATTATTATACTTCAGATATGTTTTTTGTGAGCGAATCTGTTAAAGTGAAATAGATTAAAAAATATTAAAATTAAAAATAGATTTTTTCATTTTAAAACATCCTGCAGAGACTTAAAAAAAATAATAGCTTGCTATAAATAAGTCAAACACATTATTTTAAAATCATAATAAAAAATAAACTGTAACATTTCTTTTTTCACTGTTTTAAACTTAAAAAGAATGATATTTTAATAATATTTTACTCTTTTTTTAAATATCGTAAAAATCTGTTAGCTTTTTATTAAAAAACAAAAAATGCATTGCGAGTTGTTTAAATATGCATACATAAATGGCTCCATAACTTTTATCGGTTTTATACTTGAAAACGCACGTCAAACCAATACTATTGAGGAATCCTCGGGTATATATTTTCAATATAGAATCGCATTTAGTCAATATTGAGATCTGATTGAAAATAATTTCACTGTAAGACAATTGCTGTGCATTAATTGCACTGTATGCAACAATTAATTATTTTGCTTTCCAAAAACAGTATTTCCAAACATCATTTACGGAACTTGTACTGTTTTGAAAGCAATACAGAAATATTCCGTAAAATTTATGGAAAACTTATTGGATTTACATAGATTTGTAATCTCAAAATGTTAATTACGGAAATCGTAATAAAAATGAACATATTCCGTAAAATTTTACGGAAACATTTTTCGTTATATTACCCGAGATTTTTTTTTTACATTGTACATCGAGTGACGTACCTAGAAATCCCCGTGCCCTGTGGGAGCGTTTGCATTCAAGATTATTAATTAATTAGGTTTGGGGAAAATAATAAAACAAATACTTTACAATATATTTTTAATAAGATTCATTTTAATTGCACTATTCGTGCTTTCATTTCAGCAAATTCATTAATCCTATCATCATAATTAATATGTTTAACGATATTGTATTCTATTGAAATAATAGAAATATTGGATAACCGTTATTGTCTGATAGTTGATCTTGAATATTTTTTTATTAATTTCAACTTCCTAACACTTTTCTGGCACGAAGCAATAGAAGTGAGAAGAGTTAGAAATATTCGAAGAGCGACATTGAAATATGGGTAAAACTCAAGTAAACCAATGTGAGTAACGTCAATTTTATGGGCAACTGCGCAGAAAAAATAAAATTTGACAAAAGTGACTTTCAGAAATGATTTTTTAAAATGGTTAATATTCGTATTTTTTAAATGGTTTGCAGCGTTGAAAAAATAATTGAGAGCAAATATTGGTTAGGATTTACTTGTTTTGCGTATTTTGATTTTATGAGTCAATGCTAAATTTTGAATTATGCCAAAAAAAGGGGGGGGGGCGAGGTGTGGTTGTCAAAATCCCTTGTCAAAATCCCTTTTTCTATGCTTTTACAAAACGCACAACAACCACAAACCAGCTTCTGACATAGTATGCTCATGTTTCGTTAAAACATGTTTTTTGCTTAGAAATTTCAGTTAGTAAAAAATTAAATTAGCATTGTTTTCATAAATGAAATGTAAGATTTATCTTAAATCAATGTTGCAACAAAAATAAAATGCTGAATTATACTATGTTCAGCAATAATTAAAATAAATAAATAGTGCAAAAAGCATAAAGTGTGGTTGTCCCCGTAAGGGTTTATTTTCTATATAAGACTAAAAAACGAAGTTGAAATTATAAGAAAAAGACAACGATGATTAATCGAAGCAAAGGTATTTCAAGTGTAGCCTAAAAAGTGTACTTTGTTATATTACATTAAATTGTATTTCATATGCATTCAATTTATTTATTTTTTTGTCCCATGATTTTCCCTAAACGCATGACGACATCCTCTAATGCAGTTAAACTAGGATTGTAATTTTTTTTCCTCTTGCATGTGCCATTTGCTATCCTCGATCATTTTGTTGTGTAACTTGGATGGGATAAATGCGATGATATTCTGGCTCTACTCGTGTTGTTTTCAGAAATTTCTATCATTAATTTTTCTTTAGAAGTTTAAACTTGCATCTAAAATATATTTCTAAAAAATATTAGATTTCAGTGCGAAATTCTCGCATGGTCCACAGATAAATAGATATAAATATACAAAAATTAGTCTTTCAATAGTATAAGCTAATGAAAAAAAAATGCTACTAAGCAAGACACATAACCATAAGGAAAGGCTCAGAAAATCTGAGGACGTGAGTTTCAAAACTCGCCTTTTCCAGGAGATTAAATTTTCTGGAAATCGCAAAAAACCTCTGACTGCATCTTTTGGTTTTCATTGTAAACCAAGATATTGCAATGTAAGAATTACACGATAAAACTAGTTTTTTTTTCAGACTGTAGTGTTTTTTCTACGCAGGCTCACCAATACAATAGATTGATGGAGAAAACTCGATTTTTAAAAATTTTGAATGAGGCGAGTTTTTAAACTCGCGTGATTTTGAAACTCATTTGAATTTACAACGATATCACTAACAAAGGAAGAAGTGATCGCGACCCGCATATAAGCCGACCCTAAAAAAATCCAATATGTTTTCAGGCATAAATCAAATTTTTAATGAAATACTAAACAAGCAAATATCTACCCTATATATATATAATCCTAATGAAAGGAATTTATGAAACGACTGAAATGAAAAGAATTTATAAAACGATTCTATGTAACGACTGATTAAACAACTGATTATGTTTCACGGCGATTTCTCCTAAAATATGGAATACTTTGCGATGAAATTAACACCAAAAATTCATACTGATCCGCAGATTTCAAAACTGGTATTAGAATTTTTAAATCCGACTTAGCTTTCGAGATATTAATTTTTTTTCTAATTTTAAATACTTTTCTCTAATGATGGCAACTCAAATTTTGATCATAACAGATTTTTTTTTTCGTACTTTAGAAAAGGTTATTATTTTAAACTAATTTGGCGACCAGTTTGGCCTACCTTAAATGTATGTTAAGAAGTGTATCATGTTACGTTTATTCATAATTCAACTTAGTTGAACAATCTTTCGCCAAATCGAAAGATTCTGATCGAGAAATCAAGAACTCCGTATTTTTATGTTAGCGGGACGCAGGTGATAAATTGGCAAACATTTTTCCCGTCGCATTATTTTGTATTTCATTAATTTCATTTAAAATATAATCCTTTTATTCATTTTATTCATTTTATTTAAAATACAAAACTTTCATTTAAAACTAAAACATTTAAAATTGATGGCTTTCACTTTTTTTTTTTTTTTTTTTTTAATCAATATATGATCACTCTTGTCTGTATGTCACAGTCACTTTACTCGTAAACTATAGAACGTGGAAAGTTCAAATTGGAGGAAGTAATAAAGACTATTGATCCACATATTTACAGATTATTAAGTATTCACAAATATATGTAGGGAAAATGTAGAGGGGCTATTTAAGTTACTTGAAAAAAATCTTTGATTTGTGTATCGTGTGGGGTATTGTGTGAAAGCTTTTATAAATCTGAACTCAAAAATACATTTCTTTTAATTTTAAGTATTATATTATTCCGAGATATAGTCGAAAATGTAGTGCAAAAATATGTCCCCCCCCCCCCATCTATTTCCCAATCTATTGAAACTAAAATTATGAAAAAATTAGAGGTAGTAGATGTTAAGTTGAACGTTGCCCGAAAATTATAGAGATTACCCTGAGTCACATAGTTTTTGAGAAAAACGCATTTTTCCGTTACACACAAATTTCGATTTGCAGGCATTCAGCAAAGGTGTTGAAGAGCGCTTGTGGTACCTATCGTAGCAGAAGTATAAAAGCATTGCTGATAATTATTTTCAAAAAAATCGTCGGTCATTAGTTGAGATATTAACCTTTAAAGACACGAACGGTTTGGCATACATAATGACAGGGGCAGCGTATGATATGTACCATCGGCTTTGAATCCCAGGTAACAACTTTTAATGACATATTTGTGTAATGCACTGCCCAATAGCAGTATAAAAGCAATAAACGTCAAATTGTTGAAAACAGACTAATTTAATTAGAATTAATCATATAAATACTATGGGATATGCGATTATTAGTTTGCATTAAATGGATCGCTCAAGACACCTCCCGTGTCTTTAAAAGTTAATTAAAAAGCCTATATGAAAAAACGCGGCACGGCCAAGGCGGTGTTGCAACTTTGCGACCTCCTTTCAAAGCGCGCTTAGCACAATGCCAAGCTTGAACTCCGAACAAGCGTTTTAGTTTAGTAACAATTTAAAAAGAGAAGATCATTATTACGCTGAATTTAGTTTTATGAAATGCCAAATTAAGTTTAACCTCTTGCGCTCTATTATGCCATGTACGTCCTGCTATTTTGGCCATTTCCGGCAATGATATAGGGCTGATCTTTTAATTAGCCATTCCGAATCCTCACAGGAATGCCTTAACTCTTGTTTTTGCTTTACATTATTATTGATTTTCCATAAATAAAGTAAAAGAAAATTACCAATTAAATTTTTGTGGTGTGAATTCATAATTCCTAAAAGAAAATCTGCCATATGCGGCAACATTGGTGGCTAGTGACATACATCCGGTAACAGCGCCAGAGCGCAAGGGGTTAAATATAAACTACCGTTAAATATGAACTAATACGAACTACCTAAATATGCCGAATTAAGTTCATCATCGACAGATTTGTCCAGGGGAAATGTGCATTTTACCTTGCAAAAAGTCGGGTAAAAGATTTTTTAAATTGTTTATAATGATGCCAATTTAGAAAAACCAAGTTTTCTAACGAAAGTTCTTAAGGCTAAATTTTTTGTGGCCAAAAAAGAACAAAATTTTAGGAATTTTTATTTTTTTTTAAATATCTCGAGACTCGTTACCGTAGCATATTATTTGTCAATTGCAATATTAAAGAAGACAAAATTCTCTACAACTTTTATACTTACAACCTTTTTATATATTCAATAGTAAGCGCAGTACGCCATTTCAAATATAAGACAATTTTTTTCAATTTTCTTAAAAACGGTGAAAAACGTAGTTTTGCCCCGATTATTCAAATGTTCCCCGCGGATTTAATCGTGTATGTCGACTTCTAACTATTGACAGCAGTAAATTATCTATTATTTGCACACTCACGTTTTTATTTTCATCTCAACAGACATTTTACATTCAATAAATTTATATAATTTTAAAAGTAGGGCAGAGTGTAGAAGAATGAGACAATTTCCATATTTAGACAGTAACTTTAAGTGTATACAATGTTAACTTCAAAGCATTGTTTAAAAGAATACTTCAATATTTAGTAACTTATTTTCACGATAGTTTCAATTAAGAAAGAATTCTTGTTTAATTTTAATAATTTTATAAATTTTGTAATTTTTATAATGCATACATATTTTTCAAGCTATCGATGGGATAGGTATAAAAATTTGCGAAAAACATATTTTTTCTCCAACTACAATGGTATATTTTATTTACTAATTATTGATAACATATGTTTTAATGTTTTAAAGATATCAAACATTGGATTGTAGTTCCATGTAAAAGGGGGGACTCAAAAAATAAATATATTTTATGTAGAAATACATTTACCTTATGAAATAGCTACAATAAAAACGACAACAGATTATTTAACAAACTAATGTTATGCATTTTTCTCTTGTAAAATTTTAAAATTTTTTCACTGAAATATTTGAGATAACTGGTTTCATAAAACTATTTAAAAGATTAGTTTTAAAAAATATTGTCAATATTTTTCCACTTGTATCAATAAATATAACAAGAGATTATATCATTTTAGCATGCAAAATATATAAAACTTTTAAGGTTATCTATTAATTGCTTTAAAGCTCAAGCAGAAAAACTTACTTTGGTTGTTTAAAAATATACTTTGTGGAATTATTCTAATCTTCTGTAACATGTACTGTTTTGAAACTATATCTGTTTAATTATCTCAGTGATACCATTTATCAAATGAAATACCAATTTATTTATGATTGTAGACCATGTAAACATTTTTGTTTTCGCATTGATCACTTGTTTTATTCAACTCCACTTTCCCAACACAAAGTAAGGTACGGAATATAACTACTGCATAAACTATATGGAAAAATGTATTTTAATAATAATAATCATTTCTACAGGCTATTTAACAATATTTTTTTTTCTTTTTGATGGCACTGTTGTAGGATTATTAGCATCCCGTTTCGACGGAATATCCTTATCCTGAATAAAGCAGATATTTGGATCATCTAGAGGTATAAAGCTGATACTTCCCATTCATCAGCATTTACACAAGGCCGTATTACATTTGAAGATGAGAGTGTTCAAATAACACAAAGGGCCGAAACTAGAGCGGTGCAGAGGGGGCATGTGCCCCGGCCGCCAGAACGAAAGGCGAAGTGGGCGCCAAATGAAGTTTTTATTTGTCGATTAATTATATGTATATATATGAAATATGAATAAAAATGTCTCGCAGCCTGAAAACTAAAAAAAGTAAAAGAAAAAAAAAAAAAACTGTAATCAAAATAGAAAACCACAATAACGAAAATAGAAAAGGTAAACACTAATCCGGTTATAATTCAACGTCAGCAATTCTAAGCCAAAAAAAAAATCATTTAAAACTATTAAATTGCAAGAGAGAAACTGTAAAAAGAACGCTCCCATATATTTAACATTAGCGTTCCAATGTCTTCGCGTGACTAGTGTAGTCTCATGCGAAAACATTTGCACGCTAATGTTAAACCTATGGGAGCATTCTTTTAAGAATTCTTGCTGGAATTTCAATATTTAATTTTTTTTCATATGATATCTGAGATCGATATCCAACATTGTGCGTTTTTAATTTTTCGAAGTTGGTTGCATTTTTTCAATGAGAATGCTTTAAATTTCAAAACGGGTTCCAAACAGTTTTTCAAAAATTAGTGTCCGAATATTAAAAACAAAAAATGCAACCAAACCCGAAAAAGCACAAAAGCACAACATTCGATATTGATCTCTGGTATCCCATAAAAAAAAAAAAGAAAAAAACGAAAAAAAAAATTAAAAGTAATAAAATGCAAGCGAGATATATTTGTCAAGAATGCTCCCATATGTTTAATATTACCTTGCGAATGTCTTCGTGTGACTAATTTAGCTTCATAATTCATATAACTGTCACTTTAAACGCTTCAATACTACAACTACCGTAAAATCTTTAAAAATGAATTCTGTATATACGGAATCCGGTCTTTAAAGAAAAAAATTATGTATTTTCAAGATAGAGAATATGGACAATTATACCTGCTAAGATGGAAACCTGTTTAAAGCGGAATAATTTCGATTCGATTTTCAAGGTTTTAAAGTATCAATATTTGACAAAGCTGATTACGTAGTACACATTACGTATTTAATGATTACACATCTAAAATTTTCAAAATCCGTCTATTAGAGATTTATTAAAATTATCGTGGTAAATTTTCTTTTTAAGCGGAGGGGGGGGGGGGGAATCCATGTTTGCCACGGGCGCAAAAAAGGCTAGATTTAGTACTGAAACTTTTTTAATTTACTGATGTCAATATATAGAAGTTGACATATATGATTAAATCCGGGGAAACATTTGAATAATCGGAGCAGTACTAAGTTTTTCACGGTTTTTAAGAAAATTGAAAAAATTGTCCTATTTTTGAAATGGCGTACTGCGCTTGCTATTGAGTGTATAAAAAAGTTATAAATATGAAATTTGTAGAGAATTTTATCCCCTTTAATATTGTAGTTGACAAATAATGTGCTATGGTAACGAGTCTTGAGATATTTAAAAAAAAAATCAAAAATAGTCTCGAAATTTTGTTGTTTTCTGGCCACAAAAAATTTAGCCTTAAGAAATTTTGTTAGAAAACTTGGTTTTTCCATGTTGGCATCATTATAAACAATTCAGAAAAAAAAAATCTTTTACCCGACCTTTTGCAAGGTAACCCCCTTTTTTGGTACATTTCCCCCTAGAATAGATTAGCATAAGATTTAAAAAAAAAAAAGAGTTATGCAAAATAGCAATATTCGGTATTATTTATAGGCTTTATATATCTTTAAACTTTTATGGTATACCCATTCATACTTTGCTTGTATTGAATATATAGTAATATATAATATTATATTGACACGACCCTACGTTGTACAGTTTTTTACAAAGTCTTATTATTCTTTTAGCAACGATTATGTTTAATAATACAGTTAATAATTCATATATACTGTACAGAATCCTCTGAGCACAAGTAATACTCGCACTTGACCGTTTATTTCTTCATTCAATTTACATGTAAGATTTTTATCGGATGCAGCTAAAATTATTACATTGAGTGCGAGAGATTCGCTAACCAGAATATGTGTTGCAAACCCTTTTATATTTGTGGACCACAGTTTACACTGACTGAGACTATAAGTATGGGATTAACTACAGTGTTTAGTTTCGGAATGACTTATTATATACAAACTTCTGGTTTTAAATTCCACTTCATCTGAGTATCTTTTGCAGAGCCTTCTCGTATAAAAATACCATAATTTGGATAATCCATTCCTGGATTGATTTCTGCGTTTCGAAGGAATGCCCCATATGGGATGCCACCAATAGAAGCCAGTGGACCTAGTAAAATGATATTATGTTAGTTTTAACATAAAAATATTATGTATCTTAACCAATGGATTTATTAAGCTATTAAACCTATTTTCTGGTAAAAAAAAAAAAAAAAAAATCATTTTGTTTTTTTGGAAAAAAATAATATTAAAAAAAAATGAATCGATAAATTTGTAAAAATACCTTATACTATACATGAAATGTTTACCGTAAAGATCCAAAGTAAGACCCCTTTTAGCAGATGAAAAATTCTTATGATTTTAAGAGGGCTTATAATTGGAACGGGGTGTGGGTTATTTGGAATTTTTTAAATTCCCCGACATTTATACAATTTGCTAAATAAAATCAGAACAAATGAACATTTTTTGGTTTTAAAATTTCGTTCGGTAGAAACTAAGTAGTTTCTATTAATAAAAATAATAAATTAATGAAACAAATTTACATAAAATAATTAATTTAGACATGAAAGAAATATGAACAAAAATTACAAAACTTGATCTCAATATAACTATCTATTAAATCTCAATGCATTAAAATCAAGGAAAATATTATGATATAGAGAACACATGCCATTTTTATACAATGATATGTAAAGGGATTAGATATAAATAAATCGCATACGATATATTCATTTAGGAGATATGGAAATAAAAAAAGCTTAAGGAATTTCCTGAAAAAAATATAAGGATTGAAAGTGTCAGAAAATAAAACTTAAGCGGGAGGGCTTATAAATAGCACTTTCAACAAAGGAAAAATTCAAATATATGAAGGGGGGAGGTCTACTTTCGGTACTTTACGGTAATCTTAAAAAAAAAAAAAAGAATATTTTTAACCATTTGGAAAAATGGTTATTGTCCTCGGTCAGGGTAGGAAATCAAAAGCATATCTGAAGCGTTTCATTGGTTGAATCCGCATTTTATTCGTTTTCTGATTGGTCTATACAGTAATTTGTATTTTCCCTTTACTTTCAACAGAGGTACTTCTGTACAGATGTACTTCTGTTGCCACTATGACAAAAAAGTAATAAAAACTACAAAAACAATTTAATAACTCAGAAATAAATTGAGATACAGCTTTCAAACAAATTGCATTTAAAAGTACATTTTTTTTTTCTCTATACGACGGTGTAAAAAGTAATAGTGTGGGATGTTTAGAAGTTTAAAAATGAAATTTCATTTAAAATGGGTCCAGGAATATGAATGTTTAATCCATGGCGTACGTAATGAATGACCAGCTCCGTAGAAGTTTAAAAATTTATAGTACCAAAAAATATAATCCATGGCGTACGTAATGTATGATCAACTCCGTGCGATTTTTTATGTCTTAAATTTTAGTCTTTGAAAAAATCATTTTCCAAATGGTCGTTATAATTTGTTAAATTGCCTTTTTTTATATAGAATTTATTTTACCTGTTCTATGTAATATATACTCTTTTATGTAAGCATCATCACCAAGCTTTTCAGCGAATTCTTGAATAGTGGGTTTTAATGCAGCTTCTGTTGACATAGCCGCGTGATCATGAAAATTCATACCGACAGGAAGGTTTGCATGTACAGGAATCTAAAATCAGATAGAGAGATTTTCAAGCTGTTAAATATTTTAAATAACGTTACGAAGCACACGGTTCACATAAATGGCAAGAACATTCACAGTTTGATCATGTAGTAAAAAATAAATATAAAATATAGATCGTTACATTGACAGATTTTAGCTTATCGCTAAAGTTTGGTTTATTATGGTCAGTCTGCCGTAATCTTGTCCATAACCAAATGTTATTTGAGCAAATGTGATTCAACCTGTATACCCGACAGTACATTAATCTTTTAACTGATGTTACCGGTCTCTCAGACCACGACTTTTTTCATTTTTTCTAGTTTAACTTGCAATTTTCAGTTTAACTACAAACACTACCGAAATTTTGTCCTGTTTAGAACTTTAGTACTATCACCAGAGACTTTTGAATAATTGAATTTTAATTATAACAGTCCTGTACAAAATGTTTAGTACAAAAATATCATCCTATGAGTTAATCGCGTCTTTTATTCTTGTTTCGATGGAGCGGTCTCACAGACCGCTTCACACTAGTTATGTGACAATTTCTGTGACATCAGTTAAAGGTTAAAATACCATTAAAATAACTTGTTATAAAATTCATTTAATTCATCGATTAGTAGTAATACAGTTTAGAATGAGTTATAGATACTTTATTTTATCTTGTTTCAAAAGCATTATGGGTTGGACAGAACAAAAATATTTTTAAACGGATGATATCGTTTGCCTTTTCATCTTTTCAGCTTTCTGGATGTTGAAAGATTGGGGGAGGGGAGTTTAGTTCGGAAATATTTCTATATTTCTGTTGTAAGAACACTATATTTGTACATTTTCTAATTCTACAAAATACTAAAAAACGTATTTTAAATAAAAGATTTGAGTAGAGTTATAAATATTACACAAAATCCCTATAAATTAAAATGCAATTACTTAATTGGAAAATTCCTTCTAAAATGAATTAAATGATTGTGTAAATCTTCTAATGTAGTTTCAAAAATTCACGACAAATGCAAGAAAAGATGAAATTTTCATGAATTCATAATTTGGGATACAAAGGGTTAAGAGGCTACTTCAGTCGCACGGAAATACCCGTTCGCTAACGTTAATCCCATGGAAGCAATTTTTTAAGATATCTCGTTTGCATTTCAATATTTTTTAGCTTTTTTGTTTGCATTTGAGAACCAAGATCAATTGGTACAAAGACCGTTTTTTACTTTTTCGGTTTTGCTTACCGTTTTCTTTTCTTTTTTTTTTTCTTAGGATACCTTTACTTTCAGAACGGTTTAGAAAATGAAAGTATTCTCATTAAAAAAACTTGCAAAGAAAATCGAAAAAATAATGGCCTTTGTACAGATCGAACTCAACTACTCAATGCAAACAAAATCTATTAAAAATATTGAAATGCAAACGAGATTTCTTAAAAACTCTCTTCTATAGGATTAAGATTAGCAAATGGGTGTTTTCGCGTGAGTGATGTAGCTCCTTAAAGTAAGATTGTTTTTTAAAGCCTTTAATACTATCTATATACAGTAATACCTCGGTTTTCGTTGACTTCGGTTATCGTCGGTTTCGGTTTTCGTCGATTTTTTCCCTGAAAAATTTGTCTCGGTTTTCGTCGTCTTGATTTCGTCGGATTTCGTCGGTGTACCCTAGTGACATCGCTGCATTTTCTGTAAACAAAGGGAGCGACCACGCGTTCTCCTATTCAGTATGGCGTTGTTTCTCGTCATGTGTGCATCACCCCGTGCGTCTGGACAAACAACCTCGTTTTTTTGTTGTTTTTTTCTCAGGGTATTTAGGGGCATTTTTTATCGATTGCAAGTGGTCCATCGTGGGATCAAAGAAATTTTCCAGATCCAGCAGATCCTACACATGTGGTGCAGCTAATTATTGATTTTGGGAAGTACATGGGTTTGGAAGTGAGTGGTGAGGATGTGGAAAATTTGGCGGATGAACACAGTGAAGAATTCACCACTGAAGAGCTGCAAGACCTTCCCCTAGAAATGCAACAGACGACAGTTGAGGAGGAAGAGACAGGGATGAATGTGCCTTCTTCAGAGGTTAACACGTTCACACCGGCGTGCATTACCGGTGGGTCACGCTTGACTGTCGCATCGGGAGGCGTACATCACCGGTGGGTCACACTCCATTGTTACATAGAAGGCGTGCACTACTGGTGAGTCACACTCAACTATGCCCTAGACGGCGTGCACAACATGTGAGTCACACTTGAATATTCGAAAATTCAGTAGTAAAAACAATTCAATATTATAAACCTTATACCGGTGTCCTAAAAAGGACTGACTGATTTTAAAATTCAATAAATTGCAAACGGTGACAGATATTTAAGAAATTCTTTTTGGGGGTTTATGCATAAGGTCAAAAGATTTTTTACAGTGATTTTCGATTTTAGTTCGAATTACAAACAATAGATGGCGCTGTGATTAATAGACGCTAAAATCCGACTCGATTTTTGGTACTTCGGGACCCACTCAATACATTTTAACCTCCTTTCTCCACATGGAAGAAGAGAAAGGCCAAAAAATCGAGCCTGTATTTAGCGCCTATTGCATACAGTTCCATCTATTGTTTGTATTTCGAACTAAAATCGAAAATCACTGTAAAAAACTTTTGAACTTATGCATAACCCTCCTGCAAGAATTTTTTAAATATCTGTCACCGTTTGCAAGTTATTGAATTTTAAAAGCAGTAAGTCCTTTTTAGGACACCCGGTACATTCAAGACGAGAAACCAGAATTCTCGTTTTCATTCAAAAGATATCATTGACTAAGGGCGTGGCTTCTACCTTGCAGAAAATGCATTTATTTCATGTTGCCCATATTTCTTTAGATTTAAGACATTTTATATTAAATTCGTACATACGCAGCCAATAAAATCATGTCTCTAAGTAATTTGCTTAGTCATTACGAACTTTCAGACATTCACAATCGACTCTGCTTGTTATGTATGAGTTCAATTTAATAAACAAGGGTGCTCCGCCCCCTACTCACTACGCTCACCAACTCCCCGCGTAATCGCTTCGCGTTTCCATCATTTTCTATGCATTCAATTTTTAGATTCCACTTGGTAAAAACGCGCTCCTCCCCAATTCCTGACAATTTTATTTCCTTATCTCCAAATACATAATCATGGAGCTTACAGACTCTCATAATTATGAGAATGAATAAATATAAAATTATATATATAGTGTTACGAATATTGTAAATAGTTAGTGTTTGTGCTTAAAAATAATGTAAATAGTTCAATTAAACTCTATTCCTAAGCTAATATTAGTTTTTGTTGCATTGAAATATCTCAATTTCTTGATTTTCTGGAAGCTAGCAAACCCTATTGATTTCAATGGGAATCTATGGGAATTTGGCGAAATACTGGAAATAGCTCCACGTTGACGTAACTTTTGGCGACTAATTATGGTTGCCAAATTTGGCGATATATCGGCAAGTTGGCGACAAATTTGGCTACAGAGCCGGGTTCTTCCTTCCCTTTGATAAAACCCCTTATAGCGTCAGAAAGCGCTGACCAATCAGATGCGTTTCGCGGTATCTACGCAGATTTTCATTGCTCTATTTCCAAAGCGTTACTTTTTTTTATATGTAGACGGATATGAGAGGGGCGTGTCATTACATACAGTGTCTGAATCAGCGAAAGTACCTCACCGCCAGATGAAGCAAAACATGAATTCGAGTGCAGCACTGTGGTCGTGGTCCCAAATCGCGATTATGTGGTCAAAAATCAGAAAATCGAAGTTTCATATTTCGAAATGAAATAAATTCCTCAATGTTTAGAAATATCTGAAGATTTATATTCTTTAATATTTTGGTTTTATAAGCTCACATGAGTTCGCATAGCTTATGTGAAGTTAGGAGTTTTGAGCATTTTCTGCTGTTGCGTGAATTTCAGGCAAATTCGCTGCATTCACACCGTAACTAAGACTTTTCAGATAGTTTGTCGTTTTTTTTCTTTGCACTTCTCTGAAACAACATTAAATTACATATTTAATTTGATTTCTCGAATACAAAAATCTCAAAAATTGAAAAAATAGGAATTTTTTTAGAAATACATAGTTTTAAGGAATTTTTTGACATTAAAAGTTATATATATAAATAAATCCTTGCGAGTTCCTTGGACTTTTATAGTACAAAGTGTAGAATGAATCTCCTAAAATCATATCCCAAATGGTTTATTGCGACTTTTTGCGACTTTGTGAGGACCAGTAGGTTAAAGTTGGACATTGGACATTGCTAATATTAGTCCAAAATCAGTAATCGGGTTTAAAACCAATCTAATTTTCGCACTGACCCAAAATTGTCAGTGTTTATATAATGCAACATATTAATTAACATAACATTGTCAATTTCATTTTTTTTTAATACGCGGGAGGGGGGGGGGGGTAAGAGTTGGGGATATATATTTTTTTTTTTTAAATTTGTTTTTACAATTTTTCCCTTGTTTTTTTCGTTTATATCGAAAATAATATTAAAATTTCACCTTATTTTAAAAAGTACAAATTTAAAGTTCAGTTTTATATATATACTAAATTCTACCAACATGCATATGTGGGAAATTCAAACAACTGAAAAACATCATTCAATGTTTTAAATTTCCTGATTATTTGAAAAGTATATTTTAGCAACTTACAAATAAATTTTTTTATTTTCACGTATCGTCTAATAAATCTATTGTATTTTTTTTTTTATTAACGGTATTTTTTTCAGTTTATTATACAAATGTTCATTAAATTATATTAATTTATATGCGCATTTAAATTTTAATGAATACTTTAATGTAAACATTTATTCATATGATTTGATACTTATTTACATTTATTCTCATTAAACAAAGAATAAATCTCGTGATATTTTTTTAAGGAATATGTACAGTCCACCATTTGTGCTTTTATTATTCTCGAGAAATGAGTTGACCTGAAACTCGATATGGGTCTAGAAGTATAACCCCACATTGAGTAGTCAATAAGCTCTCCTCATTTCACAGATTTGCTATCTCTATCGCTGATATTCATTCATCCCCCACCCCCTCTTCCCGTGGAAGGGGAGAGCTGCCTACACATTCTTTGAAGAAAACCAGAGAACGTCTGTAATTTTTTTGAGAAAACATTAAAAAACATTAAGAAGTGGAAATTTCAAATATACTGGAAAATTAGATAGGTAATTATTTATTTAATATTACCAAAATAAAGTAACAAAGGAAGATTCTTAATTTTTTATTGGAATTTCAAAGGTATTATTCTCTGTGTAATATAGAGAGAGAAAAGAAGGGGGGGGGGGGAAATTTTGAAAGTATTGTAATTAATGAATTGAATGATTTTATTATTAATTCATAGTAAATAGATGTCAAAAACTTAAAAAATAGAAATAATGTTTTTAGATTTTCCTTGCTATAGGAGTAAATGGGAAAAGGAGAGATTTCACGTGTATATGTGTGTGGGGGGGGGGGGGGAGGAAGTGTGACAAAATTTAGCTGATTGATTATTTATGCATTTTATTGATTACTTATTGTAAAGTAATAATAAAAAAGTATAACATTAAAAAGAGAAAAAATAAGATTTTAAGGTGTATATTTTCGGGGAGGGAGGGAGAGAGGGGGGGGGTTAAAATTTCAGGGGAGACTGAATTAGATGATTTGTTTTTTAAAAAAAGTGAATATATTCACCATAATTAAAAGTGGAAAATTCTTATTCCTGTAAAAAAAGAAAATTAAAATTTAATGCAAACTTGTCCTCCTTTGTTGCGCACCCCCCCCCCCCCCATAATATCCTCCCAGCAAACCCAATTACATTTAGTTTAAATTCAAAATGTAATATCATTTAGAATGTTATCCTTCTATATATATAAAAAAAGTAACGATTTGGAAATGGACCCATGAAAATCTGCGTAGATACCGCGAAACGCACTGATTGGTCAGAGGTTTCTGACGCTATAAGTGGGGTTACCAAGGGGGCTCTGTCGCCAAATGGTGCCAAGTTTGTCACCAACTTGGCAATATATCCCCAAATTTGGCGACCAAAATTAGTCGCCAAAAGGGAAGCCACCTTGGCGCTATTTCCAGTATTTCACCAAATTTCCATAGTTTCCCTTGAAATCCAACAGGGTTTATAGTCCAGGCAATAGGGAATTTTACCTAGCAAAATTAATGGTAGTACTGGAAATCGGCTTTTTAGATGTTTTTTGGGTCGCTGAATCCGAATTTGTAACTTCCCACCAAAATTTCCCTTTGTCAACCCCCCCAAATTTTGGTAAAAAGCCCCCCAAAAAAGGTTTTGATTAAAAAAATCTATTTTTTTATTGTTTTAGGGGAAAAGTATCTAGAAATTTAGAAAGTAGACAAAATTTGCAACAAATTAGATATATGACATTATGACTTAGGATGAAGGGGAAGGGGGGACCTGCCTCGGAACATGCGCGCGGTGCTGCGTGGACTAAGTTGCGCAATTCCTCTTAACCACTCACACGTTTACATTCGCCCTCCCATCTCCCCTCCGAACTTTCCTTATAAGGTTTACTTTAAGTTTTTTGGGTCACTGAATCCGAATTTTTAACTTACCCCCAAAATCCCCCCCCCCCCCCGAAACCCCCCCAAAAAGAGTTGTTATTAACTTAAATTTCTTATTGTTTTAGGGGAAAAGTATCTAGAAATTTAGAAAGTAGACAAAATTTGCAACAAATTAGATATATGACATTATGACTTAGGATGAAGGGGAAGG
Organism: Maratus speciosus; assembly: GCA_963932465.1. Lineage (NCBI taxonomy): Eukaryota > Metazoa > Arthropoda > Arachnida > Araneae > Salticidae > Maratus > Maratus speciosus. Next base: position 26,731,507 of record OZ010789.1, on the reverse strand, counting down.
GGGGACCTGCCTCGGAACATGCGCGCGGTGCTGCGTGGACTAAGTTGCGCAATTCCTCTTAACCACTCACACGTTTACATTCGCCCTCCCATCTCCCCTCCGAACTTTCCTTATAAGGTTTACTTTAAGTTTTTTGGGTCACTGAATCCGAATTTTTAACTTACCCCCAAAATCCCCCCCCCCACCGAAACCCCCCCAAAAAGAGTTGTTATTAACTTAAATTTCTTATTGTTTTAGGGGAAAAGCATTATGAAATTCAGAAACTAGACAAAATTTACAACAAATAGGATATGTGACATTATGAAGTAGGATAAACGGAGAGATCCACTCTTAAACGTCTACAGTAATGAATGTATTGGATGTCACTATCTCAAAATAATACACAAATGCAGCAAAAAGATGCCATCATTAAATAAACTGGACAAAAAAAGGCTATCTAATGATTCATAGGCATTCATTTGTTTGTAACATTAATATAGACGATTTCAGTCGTAACGTAAGTCATGACGTTTTCGTTGGAAACTGACTCCAAACAAACGGTTGCTATGTTGTATTTTCTATTTTGTTTGTGTGTTGCAGCTATATCTTATATCTATATCTCACATCTAAGTGTTTTAATACTTGATATGTACTGGTAACATTTTCCACGATTTATATTTAAAAAGAAATGACGCATAGCAACCGTTTGTTTGGAGTCAGTTTCCAAACAAAACGTCATGACTGACGTCAAACTGAAAGGGTCTACAGATACTTAAAATTAAATATAGTTTATAATAGCTCCATGTTTTATTCGTAGAAATTATTCGTTTATATTTTTTTCAAAATAGCACGTATTTTAATTACATTTTCTTTCGGTTGTTATGAGAAAATGGCAACAAAAAGATATAATTGCTATTTTTCAACTATTTTCCCTTTACTTTCTATATAAATGGAGTACTTGAGTTGCCAAAATTAAACAAATGGTGCTAAAAACTACAAAAAAATTAATATTTCAAAAATAAATGGAGATACGGTTTTCAAACAAATTGCATTTAAAAGTACTTTTTTTTCCCAATACGACGGTATAAACATTGAAAATGTGCGATGCTTAGAAATTAAAAAAATTGCTATGGAGCATTTAATTGTGCAATGGTACATCTGCTTTGTTTATTGCTAGCGTCTGTAAGGTAATGTTATTTTTGGAGACAAAATAAGCTGGGAGAAAGAAATAGCATACCGTTCGGGGGGGCTAATAAATGATATATATATATAATATATATATATATATACCGGGTGTCCCATAAAGGACTAATGGAATTTAAAATTCAACAACTTGCAAACGGTGACAGATATTAAAAAAATTCTTGCAGGAATGTTATGTAAGATGTCAGGAGTTTTTAAGCTGTGATTCCCAGTTTTAGTTACAAATAGCATTGATAGATGGCGCTTCAAGCAGCAACCGCTAAATCCAGGCTCGATTTTTCGACCTCTCCCTTCTTCCATGCAAAAAAAAAGGAGATTAAAATGTATTGAATGGATCCCGAAGTACCAAAAATCGGATCTGGACTGAGCGCCTATTGCTGTCAGCGCCATCTATTGTTTTAAATTCGAACTAAAATCAGGAATCACAGAACAAAAACTCCTGACATCGCACATAACCCTCCTGCAAGAATTTTTTTAATATTTGTCACAGTTTGGAAGTTATTGAATTTTAAAAACCATCAGTCATTTTTGGGAAACCCGGTATAAATATAACCATATAGACATTAAATAAACATTACCGACCACCGACAAAAACTGTGAAATTATGAATAAAATGACATTAATAAAACTAACAGCTCCCCCAACACACTTAACATATATTCCCAAAACACAGTAAAAAAACAGCAGAAATTGAATAATGGAAATTTGTAGAACTTAGACAGAATCGTCGGGTTCCAAATGGGTAAAGTTCCACAAATAAAATGTGTGGTTTCATCTTCACATTAGCCATAAATTAGCTAAAGAATATGAATTTGGGACTATCGCACACATAAAACAGAGAAATAAACCATTGGATACCAATTAAGTTCAAAATAAAACAAGATTAAAAAGGAGGGAGGAAAAATTAAAAAACAAATTACCAAATTAAAATCCATACTGTCTTAGCATTATGTATAACAAATACACTCATTGGAGATCACCAGCACATGTTGCCATAAAAGTTTTTTATATGATGGTGGACCAAGGATCAACAATATGCAGCATAGCCAAGTACACTCCCATTATTTACATATACATATATTAATTAATAGCATAGCGTCACTCAAAATTTGATATCATTGTTTTCAAGTTCCATATTTAAAATTCGTATGGCAATAAGATAAAGTGCTGCGTCACAAATTTTTAACCCATTAAGGATTTTTGTATTGATCTAACATACATACATTGAACTGACGCAGGTGCTCTGCTGGACCGATGCCCGAGAGCATTAATATCTGAGGAGTGTTGATGGCTCCAGCTGACAGGATAACTTCTCTCCTTGCGTGAGCCTGGTAGGTGAAACCATTAGAATCAAATAATACTCCAATAGCCTGATTGTCTACGATCACGATCTGCGGAATTATCATAATATAATTTATTAAAAGAAATCATTTAATAAATAAAAAAAAAATAATAATAAACTTAATAAATAAATAAAAATTAAATTTAAAAAATCGAAAAAAAATAAAAAGCGAAATAATTATTTCTCATCAATGTGAAACTATTTTTTATAGTTTTCATATATTACTTACCTATTTTTTTATTTACTTCTGTTGTTGACTTTTAAGTTGTGTTTAATGGTTAGTTCCTATCTATAAACACTGTTTTGATGAGACCTATAGATGTCTCTGAAGGTTAGAGTTGCAGTAAGGCTAGAGATTCTACCTACACAACTTCCACGTTGTGTAATATTTAAACGGAGCTTCTGACTGTAAAATAGTCAATGAAACATCGTCTACATTTAAAAAGACCTATCCAATGATATGCCACTAAATAGGGTGCGTAAAATTTTTTTTTTAGTCTCTACCGCCATTTTGTATTTTACGGCCGCCATTTTGAATTTATAAAAACAAAACCTAGCCTATAACCATTGGACGGTTAAGACGAATCGATAGAGACTTCATTCATTCATTAAAATCCATCCAGCCGTTGGGGTGTTTCGAGGGTATAAAGAAATCCACATACACAGATACGCGTGAAACGCATAACCCTTCTTGGCAGTCGGGTAAAAAGAAGCCTTTATGTTTCATTACCCGCAGAAAAGTTGAAGTTGCAACCTTTACAACATAATGTCACCTTGCAAATTTTGTGCTTGCACATTATATCAAATTTGTAAGCAAATGGCATAATAGCACAGTCACTAGATTTGAAGTTATAGTAACATAAAAAAATGGTGTAACTGTGAGAACTTGGCTAAAATATGTCACTTCTTTATTTAGTCATAAAGTGACTCCCAACTGATTTCGTTCCATGAATTTGAGAGATTACACGCTAAACACGCGAAAACAGTTTAAGCTAATGCTATACCTATAGGAGTCTGCTTTTGGAATTTCTGGTTTACATTTCAATATCTTTAAAAAAATCAAATAAGATAGTTGAGGTTGATCTCTGAACGGGAATTTTTTAATTTTTCGATTTAGGTTACAGGTTTATTTGTTTTTTGAGGGCGGGGGAGTGATACTTTTACTTTCGAAACGATTCTGAAATATAAAGTATTCTCATAAGAAAAAAAAAAAAAAACAGAATCGAAACAGCTAAAAACAAGTTGGAAATTTCTCGTCAAACGTGGCAAATGAGGTGCGTTCGTACTATAACTAGTTTTATAAATATTTTTTGCACCGCATAGTGTACTGAATGTCTATTTTAGTGCGCTTCCTAAGTGCCTATCCATTTCATTCTGTTCGAAAGGCTGTAACATCATTAAAATGCACTTGAAATAATTTTCTTCCCATTGGCCGTAACGTAACGAAAAAATTTTGACTGTCCCTGTCATTAAACTAGACATCCGATTTGTATAAAATTTGAAATGACCCGATAAATTTTGCAACTATTATATATTTAAAAATTCAGTCCATTTGGAAGGCTGTAACATCATTAAAATGCACTTGCAATAATTTTTCCCCATTAGCCCTAATGTAACGGAAAACTTTTGACTGTCCCTGTCATTAAACTATGCATCTCATTTTCATAAAATTTGAAATGACTCGATAAAATTTTGCAGCCATTATATATTTAAAATTTCAGACCATTCGGTTGGGTAGTTTTTGCTCTGTTATATGCGGACAGACGGACAGAAAGACGGACTGAACGACGACTAAATGTGCTACGTATTTATATAATTACGAACGCACCTAAAAAAGGCCCAGATACAGCTCCTGCGAAGAAAAACATCTTTAAAAATTATTGAAATTCTATTGAGGAATTTGAAAAGAACGCTCTCATAGGTTTACCATTAGCTTGTGAGTATTCCTGCGTTACTAAATCGACACGGACTTTTTGCCACCGAGATGCCACGCCGAAGTAACATTTATCCTTGGAAAACATTTCACATGCTATCCATATATCATGCCATGTGATGATAATTAGATTGACGACAAAATGATGACACATTTTGTTCACGATGCTATAAAAGTTACGGCATGTACAGTCGTGGAAAAAAAAGTAAACACCCCCAACTAACTCCTCAACAAATTATCGTAGAAGAAATTTACTGGTACCGAACGATTGGAAATAAAGTCTACTTTTAAATGATGTATATAAAATTTGCTTAGAGGGCCATCTACATGTTAAAACGAACCCAATTATTGTTTTTTTTTTTTTTTTCAATAGCAATACACAATTCTGGCAGCATAAATGAATTCTACACCCTTCAATTAGCCTAAAAACAAATTTTTATGCAATTCGTACCATAAGTTTCCGAGAAATTAATTATTTTAAAACGATCGCATTTTAAGGTCTGTATCCAAATTGAAGTTTGGTACTCGATTGTTAACCCAGAGAGCTCCCATCTTGATCAAGGCACCTTAAGCAGTCAATTAAGCCTGTTAGATTACAGGATAGCATAAGAAATTTCAAAATATTTAGTCACTTCTATCATAGACGGCCCTTTAAACCATCATTTTGCCGTTTTTTAAGCATATGTAGCGATCTCATCTCACATGATCAGTATAAAGCGAGTTACTAGATTAGAGTAACTGGCTTGCCTCCTGATCATGGGATCCGTGGTTCGTATCCCATCGGCGCCACTCGCGCCAAAGTGGTGACCCGGAGAAAACACGCAACCTTCAACAACAATCACCTCCCCTCATAACCAACAGATGGCAGCACCAAACAAATCACCTCCAGCAATTAGCCTGTGAAACCAACTGGTTAAACGCTCACAGCACTGGCATGCTGCGCATCACTCACGAGTACATATCGCTCGTCAGACATCGACAAGATGTCTTTCTCACTGGGGAGGGAGTGTGTAGCGATCTCATCTCACATGATCAGTATAAAGCGAGTTACTAGATTACAGTAACTGGCTTGACCTTTTGCTCGAGGCTAGCGTTCTCGCCTCCTGATCATGGGATCCGTGGTTCGTATCCCATCGGCACTACTCGCGCCAAACATAATTTGAAAACTACTTGGAAGCAAAATGTGAAATTTTGGATTTCCATAAAGCAGGACTAAATAAATCTAAATCCATCAAAAAAATTGTAGGTTGCAATTCATAATTTTTTCGCATATTAATTTCATAACTCATAATTCATATCATAAAATTATAAAAATTGCAAATTCAACGTATTTATGTTTGGGTATATTAGTATTATTGCTACACAAAAAATCATCACATTAGGAGTATATTTTCAGGAGATATAAATAAAAATATGAAAATGTAATTTAACATTAGAAGCACAAAATTTTGAATGTTTTATAATTCAAAAACTTATCATTCAAATGACTTGAAATTTGGTGTCGAGGCATACTTTGAACGAAAGACTTGAAATACCTCGTTAAAATTGTGTATTGCTATTGAAAAAAAATTAAGTTTGCATTCGTTTTAATATGTATATGGCCCCTAAGAAAATTTTATATACGACATTTAAAAGTAGGCTTTATTTACAATCGTTCGGTACCAGTAACTTTTGTCTACGATAATTTGTTGAGGAGTTAGTAGGGGTGTTTACTTTTTTTTCCCCACGACTGTACCACATGCGTGTGTTGGATATATTCGAGGTCAAAAGTATTTCTGATAAATACGTGGGTGGTTCAATAATTATTGTCCCTAGTGTATATAAGATATTTGTACTGCGATGGTTGATGTGGAATATCGAAGCCTAATGTCTTAAATGTCTATATGCTCAGTTTCAGAATCGTAGTTGTTTATTAACATAGTTTTGGAGGGGGGGGGAAGGGGTGAAGTTTTAAAGACCTATTTTTGAGGTAGTTTTTAAGGAGGGGGTTGGTTTAAAATGCTGGTTTGGTGCTTATGAGGCTACATTTCTGATAGTGGATGAGATGTGGCTGCATCACTATGATCCCGAGTCCAAACAACACTAATTACGTCGTATTCACTGTCACAAATCTAGCGCCATAAGCTAAAAATTAGCATTTCACCCCCACTCCCCCCCTAAACCTACCTCCAAAACTATGTGAATATAGCTGCTACGCTTCTGAAATTGAGCATATGGGCATCTAACACATTAGGCTGCGATATTCTACAACAATTTATTATATTTGTTATTTATTATATTTATTATTATTTATATTTACAAATATTTTATATACACTGAGGACAATAATTATTGAACTACCCAAGTAAATGCCATGTTGGCACATGAAATTTTATAAAAGTCATTCATAACTTTCAATTTTACCATGAAATTTACATTGTTGCTATAGCTCTGTTATCACTAGTGTCACGATTATCTTTTAGTTCTCACTCTTACTTCGTTGCTAGTCTTACTACAATGATGTTCAACATCTGCTTCACAGAACTTTAAATTTGAATCATGTATTTCTATGATCTCGCAAATGACACGTTTAGAAAATAATATTTAAAACATCATTTTAATGATTTGTTTCTTAATTTTCTCAACTTTTTATTTTATTTACATGTACATACAATATCTCTTAAGACTGTTCTTAACTGCTCTGCTCAACAAACGCAAAAAGTTTTGACACATTTACAAATTCATTTTTAATGGAAAGATATAAAATTTGAAAGCCTGACCATGGAAGCGATTTATAATCGAACTGTGTTTTCCATTTTTTTATCAATAAATTACCTGTTGAGTTATGAGCGATTTGGATCACGTGACAAACACGTTTTTCACTCATTCTTAAACTGTTATTCTTCCTTCGCACGGAAATTCCGTTCAAAACGCCAAAAAAAAAAAAAAAAAAAAAAAAAAAAAAAAAAAACGGAAAAACAGCTCGATTACATAGTTTCTGAACAACAACACCTGCTAGTTTCATGCATTTCCGACCAAAAATAAATTAAAACTTATGTCACAAAGTTGTCCTTTTGAATTTGAGAACAGCCTTAATAGAATTTCAAAATATCTCGATGCAAACAAAATGACTTTGTATTCAATATTTCACATCAGAAATTAACACCATCTGTTTACCTCATATAGAAAAGAAAACTTCCATCTTAAGATTTTTATTTTAATTTTAATTTGTGAGTTTCGTTTCCAATTCGATTTAGGTGTGTATTTTCATTTAATAGTGTTCTTTATTGATTTAATATTTTAATAATACGCTTACATTTCTCACAAAGGAATTTGGCAAAATATCTAAATTAGTCCTGTTTTCTGCTGGAACTAAATACGCCTTTGCTGTGCTGCACCTCTGACCACGCCTCATATTTGACTGATAATCATAAAACCCTGAAAAATGAAACACAATAGAATAAATAAATGTGATGATAATATTATTACCGCATTTGCGCGTACATAAATCACACTTTTGAGCCCAGAAAGTGGGCTACGCAGAATATATTCGACAGATACATGAAACTTTGAATGATTTCTGTAAATCGTTACATAAATCACTTGTGTAGATCTATCTATAATAATAAGGAAAGAAGTTTGTGTGTAAGTGAGTGTGTCGTGTGAGTGAGTGTGTCGACGGTGTTCTGAAGAGATCGCTGCACGTATAGCTGCAAAATTTGGAGGGAAAAGGTACGTCGATATATCAAGTTTTGCCCCTTGAAGCCCGGTTTTCGATTTTTTGAATAGATTTTTTTTATTTAATTTTTTAGCCGATTTTTAGCACTTTTTTAAGTTTCGAGGCGATTTTTCCACATTAGTGAAAAGAATACGGTTTCTTTCTTTTAACCCAATATAGTAAATTTTGTTCTCTTTTCAAAAAAGTTTATTCGGAATTCGTACAGCAATTTTTGAATTTTTAGCGATTTTTTATGCGATTATTGAACATCAGTTTATACATCTTCATACCTATAAGGGTGTTACCATATGGGGGACGCAGTTCTGTCGCCAAATACCGCCAAGTTTGTAGCCAACTTGGCGATATATTGCCAAATTTGGCTACCAAATTTAGTCGCCAAAAGTGACGTCAACTTGGCGATATCTCTAATATTTCGTCAAACTCCCATAGACTTCCATTGTAAACCAATAAGGATTACTTGCTTAGAGAAAATCAACAAATTGAGATATTTTAATGCAACAAAAACTAATATTAACTTAAGGGATTATATTAATTGTATTTAAGGTAATCCAAGTAAATTAAATTATGAATAAAATTAACATCAAACAATGCTTAGCATGCTTTCCCAAACATAAATTTTAACAGAACCCGCAGGTCGAAGGAATTAGATTTGAAACTTTTATCCAATTATAGTTAATTTTGACTTTCGTGATTTTTGAACTTTTGGAGATTTTTAATTTCTTCACTATTTTTACGTTTCTTCGCTATCTGCTGCAATTTTTGACATTCCATTTTTGACCTAAAGTACATTCTGCCCTCATTTCAAAAAAGTTTATTCGGACTTTGTATGGCAATTTTCGAATTTCGGGAATTTTGTATGTGATTTTTAATGTATTTTAGTGATTTGCTACCGTTTTCCCACATTAGTGAAAGGAATCAACTTGCAATCTTCGAACACAATATATATATATATATATATATATATTTTCTCTTTTCGAAATTTGTGCAGCGATTTAAAATTTTCTTTCGATATCTTATTGTGATTTCCAGAACTTTTCCGCAATTCCTGCTATTTTTTGACGTACCCGGGTAACGCCGGGCAAGTTCGCTAGTTTAGCAAGAAAATTGTATAATTATGAGAAATATCTAGTAAAATATTTGCTCTTTTAAGAAGACTTTGTAATCTTTATTTTCCAAAAAATCACGAAAATATAACTTTTTTTATGTTCTTGCTTAAAAGGAATTTAGACATCGGTAATATATTTCCTCGATGTGCCTTAACCCTTTCAGGGCAAGGTACTTGTATTCGTAAAATGTTGTAATAATTGATTGACACCAATATTTACAAGAAAATTTATTTGTAAACATGTAAAAGTATATTTTCGCGTACTAATAAAAGTTCAATGTTCATTGAAAAATTCTGGTGGCAATGTGGCAATTAGGGATTGAAATTATGTGATGCCATAACTGCATCACCGCCCTTCAAGGGGTTAAAGATTCGTTGATTAAACGTCTGAAAAGAGGTCTTTTTAATGCAACCATTTCCCTTTAAATTACTGAGAATTGCAACATTTCAATTTATTTTTCTCAGTTTGTGATTTTTCAAGATATAAGTATGATCAGAATACTAAACGTATAAACTTATTTTTTAAGTTATACATTATTTAAATTATGGACTATCATACGGGTGAATTTCATTGAATTAAGGATAAAATTTTTCGTAATATAAGGAGTTTATTTATTTATTTTTTTTAATTGTTAAGTAAATAGTCATATTTACTGTATTTTTGCATATATCATGTCATTTTTTCCTCTTAAATAAATTAAGATTTTTAGGTTTTTAGAATAAACTTGAAAGAAAAATATGAAAAAATATATATGTGTTTCAAAAAGTTCAAAGTTCTAGTAGAAGATTTTAAAATTCTCTTAACTTAAAAAATAAAATTAAATAAAATAATTTTTTTTTTCAAATATAACTGCAAGAATTGCATTTTTTTTTAACGATTTTCCTTCATAAACCATTTAATAGGTAATATGTCAAAATGATATTGTAAAATACTGCAATAAAAAAAAAACAGCACGAGCATTATTGATCCACCTTAAGTTTTGTAATATTAGGAGTCGATCTGAACATATCTCGCGAAAAAGATATGCCGAATGATTTGTCAAAAACTGCGAGTCGAAGAGTATATAGTTTTTAATGATTTTTTAATGCACAGAGAAAAAAAATATAGTTCTAGCATCTAGAATCTAAATTGTGACTCTAGAAAAAATAGTTCCATGTCATCCTTATAAATTCTAGTTCCCTTTCATAGAGAGTTCTAGAGCCTCCTACTAGAATTCGAGAACGTTTTCCTATATTCTCGTGGTCAAACTTATTTAAAAATCCCTGCAAATAGATGCGAACACAGGAGGTTAGTTCTAGTAACTGTAATTCTTGTTTATGAAACCTTTCCAGAAATTAAGCGATAATTTCTCGCTATTGAAACAATTCCTTATCGTTTCGTCACCTAGAAAACAAGAGACTAGAAATTCTAGATCATTTCGTCTATTCAGCTTAGTTCTTTACCCTATTCGCATAGCTCGGAAATCTATATTTCTAGTTTAGGGATACAGAAAATGACTACCTGTTCATTCTATGTCAAGGCGGTATGCTATTTTTCTCAGTGTGGTTGAAAATGATACTGTAAAATACTGCAATAAAGAAAAATAGTACAAACAGTATTGAGTCACCTTAAGATTTGTACATTCGGAGTCGATCTGAACGTATCTCTGGGATAAAATATGCCAAATGATTTATCAAAAACTAAGAGTCGAAGATGTATAGTTTTTAATGATTTTTTAATGGTTGAAAATATTATAAAATACTGCAATAAAGTAAAATAGTACAAACAGTATTGAGCCACCTTAAGATTTGTACATTCGGAGTCTATCTGAACGTATCTCTGGGATAAAATATGCCGAATGATTTATCAAAAACTAAGAATCGAAGAGGTATAGTTTTTAATGATTTTTTAATGGTTGAAAATGATATTATAAATTACTGCAATAAAGAAAAATAGTACAAGCAGTATTGAGCCACTTTAAGTTTTGTATATTAGGAGTCGATCTGAACGTATCTCACGAAAAAAAAAATATGCCGAATGATTTGACAAAAACTAAAGGTCGAAGGTGCATATTTTTTAATGACTTTTTCATCATTTCCGCGTGTTGATCCTCGTTTTGTAGAGTTTATACGGTCATGATGGGACACACTGTGTTGCGACTAGTGTTGGCAACACTGCCCGCATAAATCGGGGCTCCAAATAATTTGGATATTACTAATTTCTTACAGATTATTTCGCCATTTTTAATCGCAGGTAATTCTGCCATTAGATAAGGCGAAGAAAACGACTTTAAAATACTGGTGTCTAGAGCATTTGGAGACCCAATTTACGCGGAACACTTGTCAACACTAGTTGTGAGTATGTGCAGAGAGGAGAGGGAGTCTAAATATTCTATTTAAAGGGGTCGGGACACATTTTAAAATAATTTTTATTTTTTGAGCTAAAATTTTGAAATTTTTTGTGTTATTTAACCATATTATTCGTAAAGAAAATCACATGATAAAACTTCTCATAATTTTTTTTTTATTAAATTTAAATTATTTTTTAAAAAGTGAGGTAAATTTAAATCGTTACAACTCGAAATATTATTTGTAGAATTTCATTTTTTTTTCATTTAAATAAACAGAAATATATAAGTTTTAATCTTGATTCCGCATTTTTAAAAATATTAATTTAAACAAAAATTAAAAAAAATAATAATATGCAACTTTAAAAAAAAATCATATTTTTAAAAGAAAATATTTTTTTTTTCAAATTTGCAGAATAAAAATTAAAGTAAAACAATTGAAACAGACATGTTCCAAGTTTGAACCATTTATCTTTAATGATTCCTGACTTATAACAATTTAAATACGAGAAATGGTGAAAAAACCCATCATGAAGAAAAACGCATTTTCACAAGAAGTCGTTTCCATGGCAGCCATTGCTTGAAAGCTAGATTGTGAAAACAAGCCAAAATGAAAAAAAATAAGATTTCCTGTTCCAGTTAAGATAGAAACATGATTTAAATGTCATGTTAAGCAAAAAAAAAAAAAAAAAAAGAAAAAAGAAAGAAAGAAAGAAAGAAAGAAAGAAAAACAGTTACATTTTTGTTGAGATAATTTTTTGTTAGGAAACTTAAAGATTTTTGTATCCCGGACCTCCTTAAATATAAAATTGCTATTTTACAGAATAAGAAAAAATTCAAACCTGCTTACCCGTTTGCCGTCTGCCGTTAGGATCCACTATTGGATAACCCATTGCTGTGATAGCTTCGAATACCGGTTGTTTTATTTCAGAAATATACCTCTGTCTTTCAACAGTAATGGGTCCTCCAACGCCATGGTAATCTATAATAATAATAATAATAATAATAATAATAATAAATGATGAAGAATATTGAAATTGAATACATACTTATGCATATCACCCATTTTTTTCCTGAATTTAATTCTTACACTAAACGCGTACACTGTAAAAAAAAAAAAAAAAAAAAAAAAAAAAAAAAAAAAAAAAAAAACGGAAATTCTACTGGCAATCTAGACGCCAGTACTATTTCCGTATTTTTACGGAAAAATTTTTCCGTAAAAAACGGAAATAGTACTGGCGTCTTGATTGCCAGTAAAATCTCCGTTTTTAGTCCGTTTTTTACAGTGCACAGATACAATTATGCGCATGTTAATGAAGATGGTCCAGAGGTATTGTTATAAAAATATCCTACAAACGTTGCTAGGTTTGAGAGAGATAAGTCAAATGTAGTGCATACGACCTTCATAGTGAACAATTGTTTGTCATTCTTTTTTCGTAGTGAGTAGCAGCTTTAAATTTCTTGATTGAACAAACAACCGCTAGTACATCTCACCGCTTCTGGGTCAGAGAATAGCCTACAATCACTGTATTTTAAAGACCATCTATAAGGAAAGCTCTCATATGGCATGCAAGATCACACAATCATCGCATGGTGTTTTGAGCACTTTTTTTTTTTTTTTTTTATCAAACATGCTCTGATATTACGTTATCTATACTAATATTATAAAAAAGTAAAATTGTTTATTTGTTAGAGGTAATCTCTGGAACTACCGAACGGATTTCAAAAGTAATGGTATCAAAATTATGGTGATGGTCCAACTTAGAACAAAGGCTATATTGAAATGAAAACTTCTTTAGGCGCGTTGAGCTTTTTTTGAGATGGGGGAAAAACCACTGATTTCGAGACACTGTAACGTAACGACATGCTAGCATTTTGATACAGACACTTGCGCGCCAAGCGGTGAATGACAGGAGCTTTTCCCTCTTCAGCTCAATCCGCAAAAGAAGAAGGAAGCTAAAACTCACTTTTTCTCCCGGCGTATTGCTAAAACAAATTATTATTTTGTTTTTCGTCAGTTAAAATGAATTATACCGTATTCGTGACCTACCTATTTCGTGTAACTAAAAACCGATAACGCTGTATTTTATCGTGTTGATGGTCTGGTCAATAACCAACAGTATTGGCGGGAATTTCGATTACGGAATATAAAATACGGGGCACAGATGTCAGATACGCACTTGGGTACCTAATTGACAGCAAAATGGCGTTACTTTATTTTACAAATTAACCCGGCTACTGTTGCTTACTTATTAATAAATTGTTCATTTACTTTTATTTTATTTTTTTAAATTGTACTAGGGGGCTCGGCCCCCTACGAGCTACGCTCGCCAACCCCCGTCCAGACACCGCAGGCTCTAAATGCACGCTAATGTGATCGGCTTTAAAAAGATTTCGAAAGATTGAATTATAATTTAAAAAACAGTGGCTATCTCCCTATAAACGGATTTCTATTCATTTCTATTCATGATTGGGGAAATTTTAACGCCAAATCCGCTGCTGTACTACTTCATTATCCCGTCGACTAATTTCGCCAAATTATATAAATCGCCAAACCACTCGCCAAATTATACAAATAGACATAATTTTTATTTTAAATAACGAAAGAACAAATAAATTAGTACAACATTAATAAAAATACAAATGAAACGTCGAAATAAAAATAATTTGATGACGTAGACACGTGTAACAACATTTCAAAATAAGCTAATATAAAAGAATTAAGTAAACAGAATCTTTGTCTCCCGGTATTTTTTAACAAAGCGAAAAAAAGTTCTTTTAAATGAGACATTTTAAATTAATCGTTTTTAATCTGACGTAATTTTGACCAAACTATTCTTTCTCTTTTTAATATTCACGTGAAATTACTTGTGTTAGAAATAAAATATTATTTGCGCTTTCCTAAGAAAAATAGTTGAAAAATATCCTCTCAAAATATCAAATAAATGTCTAGCGCAATTTGTGAATTTAAACCGTTTTGCAATATTATTTTGTGTTCATTTTATGTAATAACTGTAATGTGACGTAAATATGACGTAATTTCTCCTAATTAAGACTTCTAACGCCTGTTAATAAATTTATTATTTTACAAATTCCTTTCTCTCTTAAAATTCACGTGTAATTATAGTTTTTATGACGTAATTTTTAATAAGTTCCTGCTTTTTGTACATAACTAGGGGGCTCGGCCCCCTACGAGCTACGCTCGCCAACCCCCGTCCAGACACCGCAGACTCTAAATGCACGCTAATTTGATCGGCTTTAAAAAGATTTCGAAAGATCGAATTATAATTTAAAAAACAGTGACGATCTCCCTGTAAACGGATTTCTATTCATTTCTCTTTGATTGGGGAATTTTAACGCCAAATCCGCTGCGGTACAACTTGATTATCCAGTCGACCAATTTCGCCAAATTATACAAATTGACATAATTTTTATTTTAAATAACGAAAGAACAAATAAATTAGTACAACATTTAAAAATTCACGTGTATACTTTTTATGGCGTAATTTTCAATAGGTTCCTGCTTTTTATACGCAATTATTTAATTTTAATTTGAAAGTATCTTTTCTATTTATAATAGTCACGTGTGAATAAATTTTTAATTTGAAGCAAACATTATTGTTTCCGTTGTTTATACTGTTGGCAACAGGTTAAATTAGTACAATTTTCTAAAATCTTTCTATTCTAAAAAAAAGTAACTACCGCTGTCACCGCCGCCGCCGCCGGTTTTGATTTTTTTGTGACCGGAGGCCTTTCTTCGTTAATATTAACAAAAATAATGCATACAAAAATATGAAAATCGGTGGTTTTATACAGAAATGTTTGATAATCACGCTGATGCAGACAGTTTTCAAATCGAAGAATTATTTTAAGAGTTATTTAATGCTAAAGTTGGACAAAATCGTTCCACTAAAAAAGTTTTATAGCAGCAAAAACTATACATGGCAGTGTAATCATTTTTAGATCATTTTATGCGTTAGAGTTTGCCGGAGTGCAGATTGCATTAATTTTTTTATTTTGACTCATTTTTTCAGGTTTTATTTCTATTTTAAATTCAAATTTTCAGCATTTCTAGAGATATTTTTTACAGATTTCAGAAAATTGTTCTAATTTAAACTGTTGCCAACTGTATAAAAAGCGCAAGCAATAATGTTTGCTTCAAATTAAAAATTTATTTACACGTGACTATTATAAACAGGAAAAAAACTTTCAAATTAGAATTAAATAATTACGTATAAAAAGCAGGAACTTATTAAAAATTACGTCATAAAAAGTATACACGTGAATTTTAAAAGAGAAAGGATATTGTAAAATAATAAATTCATTAACATGCGTTAGAAGTCTTAGGAGAAATTACGTCATATTTACGTCACATTATAGTTATTACATAAAATGAACACAAAATAATATTGCAAAAAAGTTTAAATTTAGAAATTGCGCTAGACATTTATTTGATATTTTGAGAATTAATTTAAAATGTCTCATTTAAAAGAACTCTCTTTTCGCTTTGTTAAAAAATACCAAGAGACAAAGACTCTCTTTACTTAATTCCTTTTATATTAGCTTATTTTGAAATGTTGTTACACGTGTATATGTCATCAAGTTATTTTTATTTCGACGTTTTATTTGTGTTTTTATTAATGTTGTACGAATTTATTTGTTCTTTCGTTATTTAAAATAAAAATTATATCAATTTGTATAATTTGGCGAGTGGTTTGGCGATTTATATAATTTGGCGAATATGGTCGACAGGATCATCAAGTAGTACCGCAGCGGATTTGGCGTTAAAATATCCTAATCAAAGAGAAATGAATAGAAATTCGTTTATAGGGAAATCGCCACTGTTTTTTAAATTATAATTCAATCTTTCGAAATCTTTTTAAAGACGATCAAATTAGCGTGCATTTAGAGTCTGCGGTGTCTGGACGGGGGTTGGCGAGCGTAGCTCGTAGGGGGCCGAGCCCCCTAGTAAGTAAAAAATATCTCTCGAAATGCTGAAAATTTTAATTTAAAATAGAAATAAAACCTCTAAAAATCAGTCAAATTAAAAAAATAAATAAATTCTGCACACCGTGAAATTATAACATATAAAATGATCTAAAAATTATTAAATTCCGATGTATAGTTTTTGCTCCTATAAAACTTTTTTAGTGGAACGATTTTGTCCAACTTTAGCATTAAATATCTCTTAAAATAATTCTTCGATTTGAAAACTGTCTGCTTCAGCGTGTTTATCAAACATTTCTGTATTATACTACCGATTTTCATATTTTTGTATGCATTATTTTTCTTAATATGAACGAAGAAAGACCTCCGGTCACAAACAATTCAAAACCGGCGGCGGCGGTGACAGCGGTAGTTACTTTTTTTTAGAATAGAGAGATTATTTAATTTTAATTCCAAATGTTTTTTTCTGTTTATAATAGTCACGTGTAAATAAATTTTTAATTTATTACACGTATAAATATATATATATATTTTTTTTTAAGCAAACATTATTGTTTCCGCTGTTTATACAGTTGGCAACAGTTTAAATTAATATCACTTTCTAAAATCTGTAAAAAATATCTCTCGAAATGCTGAAAATTTGAATTTAAAATAGATATAAAACCTTGAAAAATGAGTCAAATTTAAAAAACAAATCAATTCTGCACACCGTGAAATTATGACGTATAAAATGAACTAAAAATTATTAAATTCCGATGTATAGTTTTTGCTACTATAAAACTTTTTTAGTGGAACGATTTTGTCCAACTTTAGCATTAAATATCTCTTAAAATAATTCTTCGATTTGAAAACTGTCTGCATCAGCGTGTTTATCAAACATTTCTGTATAACACTACCGATTTTCATATTTTTGTATGCATTATTTTTCTTGATATTAACGAAGAAAGACCTCCGGTCACAAAAAATTCAAAACCGGCGGCGGCGGCGGTGACAGCGGTAGTTACTTTTTTTTAGAATAGAGAGACAATTGTTTTATTCTATAGTTATTAATGAAATTACCGTTTATTTATTGTTGTTTACTTTTTAAAACAATAGAAAATAATTTTAAAATATATATTGTAACTGGTATTGGAAAACGGGCTTTCGCCAAATTGACGTTAAAAAATCGCGCCAAACCTGGTTCGTATATCACATCTCTGCCAAATTCTCGGTTTTTTGATTTTTCGACTTTTTATCCAAATTTTCCGGATTTTTAAAATTTTCCCTTTCATTGTATCCGAAACATTACCTGCATACCAAATTTCAAGATTCTAGGGATACGGGACGTACCTCTGAGTTTTGATGATCGGTGAATCGGTGTTGAAAAGGCGAAAGTTTAAGTTCATATATCTTCTGAAATAAAAAAGATAGAAACTTGAAATTTCAGCATTTAGTTCCATTTCCACATTATTTTAGATTTACGAAGTTTCAAGTTTCTGGGAATCACCAACACAAAGATATTGGGGGTCAAAAGTACCCTGAGTTGCTTCCAGAAAAAGATGCATACGGCTGTGCTTTCAAGACTTGGCACGGGCACTGCTGTGTCCCCAGATGCTTTCATTAGTGCTGCTACACAATTCAACGCATAAAACATTTCCTGACGATTTAAAAAACACACACGTAATTGTTGAAGTTTTCACTTCTATTGGCACTCCCGGAGTGCCACTGTTTTTTTTTTTTGTCGGTGACACTACCCCAAAGGGGATGCAGGAGCAAAAAACGTTCTAAAAATGCGATTTTTGCGTTACTGAAGGGCCTAGAAACATGAAGTTTGAAATATTAGTTGCTTATTAGATATAAAGAATTTCTAAGAAAATTTTCTAAACAATTCGAAATTAAAAAGGGGTGAAAATGCACAAAAAGCGTTCTAAAAAATGTTCTAAATGGTGGTTTCTACACAATCTCAGGAAATACCAAACCGATTTAAAAAATAATAGTGTCAAAATGATGGTGACAACCCTTGCTCAAACATAGGCTATATTTTATGTTGGTGCCATACGCCAAAGGGGTGCAGGAGCAAAAAACGTTCTAAAAATGTGATTTTTGCGTTACTGAAGGGCCTAAAAATATAAAATTTGAAATATTAGTTACTTATTAGATATAAAGAATTTCTAAGAACAGTTCTTAAACAATTCGAAATTTAAAAGGGTTGAAAATGCGCGAAAAGCGTTCTAAAAAACGTTCTAAATGGTGGTGACAACCCTTGCTCTAACATAGGCTATGTTTTATGTCGGTGCCACTACTCCAAAGGGGATGCAGGAGCAAAAAACCTTCTAAAATGCGATTTATGCGTTACTGAAGGGCCTAGAAACATGAAATTTGAAATATTAGTTACTTATTAGATATAAAGGATTTCTAACAGCAGTTCTTAAACAATTCGAAATTTAAAAAAGAGTGAAAATGCACAAAAAGCGTTCTAAAAACGCTCTAAATGGTGGTTTCTACACAATCCCTAGAAATACCAAACCGATTTTTAAAAAATGATGTCAAAATGATGGTGCAACCCTTGCTCTAACATAGGCTATGTTTTATGTTGGTGCCACTACCCCAATCGGGGTGCAGGAGCAAAAAACATTCTAAAAATTATTTTTGCGTTACTGAAGGGCTTAGAAGTATGAAATTTGAAATAGTAGTTACTTATTAGATTTAACATTATTATAGATAAAGGAGAAGAGTTCTTAAACGAGCAGTTCTTAAACAATTCGAAATTTAAAAGGGGTGATAATTCGCGAAGAGGATTCTAAAAAACATTCTAAATGGCGATTTCATCTCAATTTTGGGAAGTAGCAAATCGATTTCAAAAGTAATGGCTGTAAATCGATGGTGACAGACCTTGCTCTAACATAGGCTCTGTTTCATGTTTGTATCACTACCACCTGGGGGATTGCAGGAGAAGAAAATAACGTTTTAAGTTGCGGTTTTTGTGTTATGGAAGGGCCTAGAATTAAGGAATTTGTAATAAGATATCAATGATTCTAAGAACATATCCTAAAAAAATTTAAAAGGGGTAAAAATGCGCGAAAAGCGTTGTAAAAAACGTTCTAAAATGCGATTTCTGTGCAATCTCAGGAAGAACTGAACCGATTTCAAATATAATGGTGTAAAATGATGGTGACAGATCTTGCTACAAGATAGGCTATATTTTATGTCTGTTTCCACTACCCCAGAGAGGAGATGCATGAGCAAAAAACTTTCTAAAAATGCGATTTTTGAATTATGGAAGGACTTAGATTCATGGAATTTTGCATGGTATATAATTATTGGACATAAATTACTTCTAAGAACATTTCTTTAAAAATGTGAAATTTAAAAAGGGGTGAAAATTTGCGAATAGAGTCTAAAAACGTTCTAAATTGCGATTTCTAGTCAATCTCAGGAAATACCAAACTTATTTCAAAAGTAATGGTTGCAAATTGATGGTGACAGTCCCTGCTCCAAAATAGTCTATATTTTATGTTGCTGTCACTACCATCTAGGTGTTGCAAGAGTAAAACATGTTCTAATTTGCGTTTTTTACGCAACTGAGCGATCTAACATTTTGAAATATGGCATGGTATTTACTTACAAGATGCAGCAGCTTTCTAAGAACAGTCGAAAGAAAATTCCAAATTTAAGAGTATGAAGTCAGCAAAAAGCGTTCTAAAAACGTTCTAAATTACAATTTTTATACAATCTTATCAAATACCAAACCGAGTTAAAAAATAATGAGGACAAATTGTTGGTGATAGAACCTGCTCAAACATAAGCTATATTTTATGTCTGTGCCACTACCACCAGAGGCTTGTAGGAGCAAAAAACTTTCTAAATTGCGATTTCTGTGATAATGAAGAGGCTAGAAACTTTAAATATGGCATGGTAGTTACTTAAAAAATATAAATGCCCTCGAAGGACTGTCGAAAATACATTCGAATTAAAAAGGGGTGAAGCGAAGGAGAGATGCGAAAAGCATTCTAAGAAAGTCCTAAATTACGATTTCTATGCAATTTCAGGGATTATAAACTGATTATAAAAGTAATAGTTTCAAATCAATGGTAACAGTCTCTGATCCTGCACAGGCTATATTTTATGATGATGATTCTACCACCTGGGGTTCACAGGAACAACAAACGTTCTAAAAAAAGACTTTTAAAGCTTTCTGAATTACGTTTCTGTGGAATATTAGGAAATAATAAACCGATTTCAGAATTAATGTTGGCAAATTAATATTGACAGTTCCTATTTCAACATAGCCCTTTATGTTGAGAGAGGTGGTAGGACTTGGAATTTGACATGGTTAATTTTAAGATGTAAGAAGATGGTTTCTAAAAAATTAAAAACTTCAAATGAATACTGAAATGAGCGTACATTAATTCAGCATAAAAGTTTCAAAATATTTTCTAAATTATCATTTATTTTGTTTTATTTCTTTTTTATTAATTTAAGTCTCATTTCTGCCTAATGTAGTGTAATAATGAAGTTTAGTCAAACTGTGTTTTAAATAGTAATTTTTGAATTATTCCTAACAGTATAATTTCTTTTGATAAAAATTAAACATATAAATATCACTTGGCATATTTCAAATATTACGCGAGCAAAGCCACGAGATTTGCTAGTAAGAGATATTTCCTTTGACGGAGACTTCAAATTACATTGATTGTAGAAACGTTCTCTGGACCAGAAACGGTAATTTTTTTGTTAATTCGAAAAATTTTAATTTTCCGCTTTGCACAAAATGCACGCCTCAGCGATTGACTATTATGAAGATCACGGACACTACGTTTCATTTACCATTCTGGTAACTGGCACACTGTACAAGGGCTTATTTCAAATATTTCCGTCTGTACAACTTTGTAACAGCATCGCACGTGGACTGCTTGAACACTTGGAAAGAGCATTTCCCGCACTGAGGAAAAAAAAATGTTGCCTTCACCTAGAATGAATAGGTAGTCATTTTCTGAATCCCCAAACTAGAAATATAGATTTCCGAGCTATACGAATAAGGTAAACAACTAAGCTGAATAGACGAAATGATCTAGAATTTCTGGTCTCTCGTTTTCCAGGTGACGAAACGATAATGAATCGTTTCAGTAGCGAGAAATTATCGCTTGATTTCTGGAATAGTTTCATAAACTAGAATTAAAGTTACAAAAACTAACTTCTTGTGTTCGGATCTATTTGCAGAGATTTTTAAATAAGTTTCAGAACGAGAATATAGGAAAACGCTCTTAAATTCTGGTAGGCGACTCTAGAACTCTCTAGCAAAGGGAACCAGAATTTATAGGGATGACATGGAACTATACTTTCTAAAGCCATAATTTAAACGCCAGAACCACATTTTTTTCTTGGTGCGGATTTGCCCGCAAATAGTTCGAACATCATATTTCCTACAACAATCCACAGTACATTTGTATGTTTTTAGTTTGCATTTTTCTGATATTAGATCAGATGGTATTGCTCATATAATTATGATAGTGAAAAGCGGTTGTGAAACGAAACCAGATATTTTCACGTAATTGTGATGCGGAAACATTGCCATACAAAAGCTGATTCTTGAAAGATCACTAAATCTATTTTAAGTGGTCTCAGGACTCTTAAAGCTTCAAAATTTTCGAAATTAATTTTCTTTTTACATGTTAAACTCCTACCTTTTCTGAATATTTTGATATAACTTTTTCCTTGAAATTCTCATTTGAACAGAAGTTATTGCTTTTTGAATTATATTAGCTCAGTAGCTGAAGCGGCTTTCCCGAAACTTTGAAGTCATTTTTCTCAAAATGACGTTTTACACACGATACACTAACACGATACACGATTATACTAACACATCATTAAGCGCAGGATATCTCAAAAACTTCTCAAAATGTTTTATGAGAAAATATATGTTTCATTTTTATCTGTATAAACTGAACCTAAAAGTACCTTTTTATTATTAAGCTGCTATCAAATCCATCAACTTTTCGAGCAACAAACTTTTCAGCCGATTTTAACACCAACTTTTTCCCGTTCAAAGGGAGTAAAAGGTTACAATTGTCGTTGCTAAAGTTGGAGGAAAACCAGTACTACTAATACCAGCTGTTAATATTTATCGCCTATTCGTATCAATCGCTTAGCTCTCATTGGCTGAAATGTTGAAAGCTGGGGGGGGGGGGGGGGGTCGTGGTTAGCGCAGACTTTTTTAGAGCTGTGTATAAAAAGTTGGGGATATTGCTGTTTGCTATCATACTGGGTGATGAGACAATATTTCGCGAAAAGTTGGAGGAAATCAAGAGTTGGCTCAAAAATTGCTCGAAAAGTTGATGAATCTGATAGCAGCTGAAAAGACTCGCTCACTAATGCTAATCCTATCAAAGAAATTTTTAAAGACATCTCGTTTGCATTTTAGTACTTTTAAACAATTCTTTTTCCATTGGCTAGCTGAGATCTATCTGTACTAAGGCCGATTTTTTACTTTTCGATTTTGTTTACAGATATTTTTAATGAGGATTAGTAGGAGAGCTGTTGAACATTTTTGAGTAGGTATTTGAGGCACCCTGAAAATTTGTGCAGCACTTCTTTTGCAATGCCTGAATACAAAATCGAATGTCTGGCTGAATGTCTGGCTGAAGTCGTGGCCCAAAACCTGTGCCAGACACGTGTCAAGTGCCATTTTTTGACACTACCCCAAAAAAGTATTTGAGGCACGCTGAGATTGAAACAGAATAATATTTATACTTAGAAAAAAATATTTTGAAAATGACAGACACTTTAGTCGGCCCAAAAACTGTGCCAGACACGTGTCAAGTGCCATTTTTTGACTACCCAAAAAAGGTATTTGAGGCACGCTGAGATTGAGGCACAATAATATTTATGCTTAGAAAAAAATATTTTGAAAATGGCAGACACTTTAGTCGGCACAAAAACTGTGCCAGACACGTGTCAAGTGTCATTTTTTGTCTCCACAGGTTTTGGGCCACGATCCTTCAGCCAGACATTCGATTTTGTATTCAGGCATTACAAAAGAAGTGTTGCACAAATTTTCAGGGTGCCTCAAATACCTTCCCTAAAATGTTTAACAGCTCTTGGACTAGATACTTTCTTTTTCGGAACCGGTTTCGGAAATGAAAGCATCCTCTTGAAAGAAAATCTGCTAACAAAATCGAAAAAGTAAAAAATAGCAGATGTAGAGATCAATTTCAGCTATCCAACGCAAAACATATCATTTAAAAATATTAAAATGCAAACGAGATATCTTAAAAATTTTCTTCCATAGGATTAGCATTAGCGAACGAGTCTTTCCAGGTGACTGACGTAGCCTCTTAAAAGAGTTTATTTTAGGACACAACAAGGCAAAGAAATTTAATTGTTAACTTTTTAAGCTCACCATCTCTGAAATCTTTGTTGTTTTCCAACTTTTTAAAATAAGGAAGGACCTCCTCGTAACTCCATCCTTTGGCACCCATCTTTTCCCAGTCATCATAATCCTTCTTGTTACCGCGAACATGTACGCCCTCATTGTGACTAGTTGATCCTCCGAGACACTTAGCAGTGGCTAATTTGAGTTTCTAGAATATAGTTTAGGCAAAAAGCATAGAGTCAGAAAATATAGACTGGCGAGATAAGGTTACTTTGTAATTCAAATTAGAGAAACAGTTCTCTCTCAGTTAAAGACTCAGAGAGAAAATCATTGGGTGGACCAGAAAAGTTGCAGCAAAATACTGGGTGAACCTAAAAATATTATTTCACTTTTAATACAAATTACATAAACAGTTAAGACTCGATTACAAAATAATGGATGGTCCCTAAAATATTGCTTTGTAATTGAAATTAGACAAAAGTTCAGAATTTTTTATAGAATATTGGATGACCCAAAAATGTATTATATTTAATATTTTATAAACTTCATAGTACTTCATAAACTAGTACTTTATAATTCAAATTAGACAAATAATTGAGAATGAATCAATTAAAAAGTATTAGGTGATCCAAAAAACTAACTTTGTAATTCAAATTAGACAAAGAGTTCAGGATAAGTTACAAGAAACAGATTTCAGAAAATTTTCTTACTTTTAAATGTTAACATTTCTTTAAATATTAATATAAAGAAAATCATATTTTTACTAATAAATGTTAACAATTTATATTCAACTATATATAACTGTATTTAAATACTATATTTAAATATATAACTATATTTAAATTCAACTATGTCATCTATTATATAACAATTTATATTCAACTATAATATATACAATTCAATAGTTTATTTTTAAATACAAATTTTTATTTCCTGATATCGATCCGCATATTTGACAATACAAATGAATGGAATCCGGTTAATTGGTTATTTACTGTACATTAACAGCATTGTTGGGCCGCGATTAACGAATTATACGGCCGCTACATGACGTTTAAAATGTCACACGTAGTGGATCATCTACGGTGATTTGTACAAAGCAGTGCGCCCATACTTTTGTTTGGAGACGACAATTTATTTTCTGGGAGAAAAAAATAGCATATCGGGGGGCTGATAATTGAACTATTGAAGCTTAAAATAGCAATTAAAGCGTTTGTTCAGGAATATTTAAAAGCAGAAAACCAGCGTTTAAAAATGCACAAATAATACGTGAAAAGCAGCAAACAGCTGTTTCGAATCTACTGGCGAGATTCTTCTTCAGTGCAAGATAGAGCAAGACACAGCGTGCTAGAAAAAGCAAAGCTTGGTTTTCTGCTTTTTAATATTGAAGATTACTAACAATTATTGCTGCAACAGCGTTTTCAGTTGTTGTACGTGTTTCTAATTTAATTGTTTTATAAACATCGCTTGGTGTGTAATACATTCTGTAGATCCTATACATGGCTGCAGAAAAGTTTTCAACAACACCCGTTCAATGGCGAAAATTGCTGAATGAAAATTTCCAATTGTTCTGTACGTACCTCCTCAGTCCTGATGTCGCCTGTCGGAGATACTAAATAACACACTTTAAATTAATTTTAATGTTTCTAGTATTGTTAAAATTACTTCTAGACCTTTTTAACAAATACATGCACATCATCAGCCAGTGTTGCCAGACTGAAGACTTTTTTAATTCAGATTATTTGACTGTCACCACTTTTTTAAAATAGTATAATACGCCTTATTTTTCAGAACGTTTAATCTATTTTTAAATAGGCCGAATATTTATGTTTCAAAAAAAGTGGTGACAATCAACAATCTGGGGACATAAAAGCCCCCAATCTGGCAACACTGTCATCAGCATCGATATGTAGACTGATACATCTTTGGAGATGCTTTATAGTAATTTTAGTCTGATTTTTGTGGGACCGCCTAATATTTCTCTCAGGACTGAGGAGATTAAATGAACTAACATTTAGCGTGCACTGTAAAAAAAAAAAAAAAAAAAATCCGTAAAAATCCGGAAATTATACTAGCAATCGGATCGCCAGTACTATTTCCGTATTTTAGCGGTATTATTTCCAGTAAATTAAAAAAATAACATCCGTTTTTTTACAAAGTTTACGGAAAAAAAAATCCGTTAAAATGTGAAATAGTACTGGAGTCTCGATTGCCAGTACAATTTCTGTAAGAGTATATTTTTCTACTTCTCGTTATGATGTTGGGAAAATCGTAGATTATTACAACAAAAATTAATTTTCTGGGTCTTTGCAGCTTTATCTAGGTCATGACCCACTACTGGTTTATTATTAAAGGTTTGTTAAATAGCCAGAAAGAAACATTAAAGTTTATAAGATAGAGCAAAAAACAATAACCATTTAATTTGGCGGAAAATGGAAATTTGATGCTTTAAAAGTGAATATTTTAGAAAAATAATGTAATTTTTATTTATTTTTTAATTTAAATTATTAAATTCTGAAATTTATGAAAATATGTGTAACAAAATAAATTGTTACTAAATTCTGTGTAACCGTAAATGGCCCGATTTCCCATGCAGAAATCAGGATCTGAGCACATAACTATTTTAACTCCTTGAGCTCTGCTCTAGTGTTATTAGCGGAGGTATGCCACTAGCCGCAAAGCTTCGTAATAATATGAACTTTTGGACAAAATCTCTGTCGGCTATTCCAAATGATTAGAGCATGATAGCTATATGTTGATGAGTTTTCAATAAAATAATAAAATAATAACTAATCAAGTTTAATTAATTAAGCAAATTAAATTATTTTATAACGTTTGCAAATTAACTTAACTAATGCTAATAGAAAATGATGAAATAAAGCAAATTCGAATACTACATCAAATGTATACAAAACGAAAATTATCATGGAAATATACACTGCTCAAAAAATTAGGGAAGCAAGCAAAAAGTGAAGAGAACAGTGCAAGACAGCCATGTATGGGCATAAAATGGATAGTACACGTGTATCAATGTGCTATACAGAAAAAAAGACGCAAAAAATTTTGTAAGGGAGCTTTTATTCTTTGAAAAGATGGAAAGAACATGAAAAGATGGTTTAGGGCAACAATTTGGTTTCGTATAAATGATATAAAAAAGTATTTTTTAGAAAGGATGCAAGATTATTAATATGACGCGTGGTCTCCTCGAACAGTTAAGACTGCTGCATACCGGTTTTCCTTGAATGCGATGAGTTTATCGGTAAGATTTTGGGGAATTACTGTTCTACTGCTTAAGAATTGCAATCTCCAAGTCCCGGCCAGTAAAAGGAGGCCTTGGTCTCGCAGAAATGCGTCGTCTGAGTATGTCCCAAACATGCTCGATCGGATTTAGGTCAGGAGAGCATGTTGGTCATTCAATATGCTGTATTTATTTTATTTTTTTTTATCTTCAAGCATGTTTTCCACAAGACTAACTGTATGAGGTTTGGCATTTATCATGCATGAAAAAAAAAAAGAAATCACTAATTGCTGCGACATAAAATACGACATGAGGTCTCGGTATCTCTTCTGTATAACTTCGGACCGTCAAAGTGCCATTCCGAATGATATGTAGGCCCTTACGCCCACCTACGCTGATTCCAGCCTATAGCATCAGCCCACCTCCTCTGTAATGTGATCTTTCACGAACGAATGTGGTATTATTTTGAGAGCCTCTTTCTCTCCATGCGAAAACACATCAGATGTCACATCCGGAAAGAATCGGGACTCGTCTGTAAACTGAATTTGACTCCAACAACGTTGCATCTAATCTCGATGTTCAGTTGCCCACCTTCTTTGGGCCGCACAGTTGCTTGAGATCAACGTAATAAAGACCATTGGCTTACGTGCATAGAGACCACTCTGATGAAGCCTATTTTTGACTGTTTGGCTGGACACCCTTCGTCTTGTGGCCAAGAACAACTGTGTTTGCAGCAGAGTAGCACTACTCGTTCCGTTTCGACGAGCTGTTAACAGGATACATTGGTCATCAGTTTCTATGTTAGCACATGGCCGACCTTGTCCTTGTGGATGTCTACCATCCCATGTGTCTTGGAATCGATTCCACAGCCTTGCATTGACACTTCTTGTGACCCCAACAGCGTCCGCTACACTTCCTTGTGTTTCCTCAGATTCAACTGTCCCGATAACACGCCAAACCATGGATTTCGTTAGATCACATTGTTGTGACATTTTCAAGTCACCTTTTCTCAAAACACAAGCTGAGCAATTGAATTTTACAACTGAGACAGTGAAACAGACGTTTCTGCAAAATCTCGATTTCTACACTTATCTTCTTTTTCTATTTTTTGACGTCATAAACTTTAATTTGCATGTGAAGTTTTTTTTTATCTGTTTTCTACTACGCTTTAAATTATGGATGTTTTATTTTACGTTACTTATCGGTGTTAATATTTGCGTAATTTTGTTAAAACCATGTGCTCCTCTAATTTTTTTGAGCAGAGTAGTTTCAAAATCTACTTTCGGTGATAGGCATCAAAATGGCTTCTATTACAAAGCGATTGAAAATCTACTCAACCAGAGCACATGAGCAGACTATTCCCACACGTAGTGACTAGTTTTCATTTATCTTTGTAGGAAAACGACAACACGACTGTAAAGGAACACATTTTCACACCTATTGCCTGACGTATGCAGGGCTCGACTTTGGCTATCTATCGAGAGTTCCGGGGCAAGCATCCTTATTGGAAGTGTGGGGGTGCTTCTATCTGTCTATAGAAATTGTTTGCAAATAATGTGGAAGTGGCTAGTACTAAAGTTCATGCACGATACATGTATGCATACATTTCGTACTCGGTATTGCTGACATTTGTATACAGGTTATCGCAAAAAGAGGGTCATAACTTTAAGAAAAAATATTAGTAGGATAATAGTAGAAAAAAATGATGGATTGTTTGACACGAAAATTTCTTTGAAAACTTTTATTTTGTTTATCTATGTACGTTATAAATCGTCTAAAAGAAAATGTTCCAAATTGTTCATCATTAATGGTATTTTTCTTGCTACGTTACGAGGAAAACGTTAATAAAGAATTTCTTTTGTAATAATAAAATTTTAATCATTAGATTTCTAATGATATAGCTCTGTTTTTTCATGTGTGAAGGGGGTGGTTATGGGAAGCAGAGAGGTGAAAGGGGGAAGCACTACCTTCATAAATGTTTGAAAATACAATAAAACCTCTAAATAACGAATATCTCGGGAGCGCGGAAACTGTGTGCTATTCGAAGATGTCCGCTATTGGGAAAACCTCAGAGATTAAAAAATTCCTAAGAAATGCTTAATGTATCATTAATTGACTTTTATATGTCCTAAAGCCTCTATTATATCATTAATCAGAAATTAAAATTATTTTTAAGCAATAAAACTGAAATAAAATTGTGAATACATTTATCCACGATTTATTATATTCTTACGAAAAAAATCTGTTACGAAAGTTTACATTTGATTACGATGTACATGCAATTTGTTTTTCAGTGTGAAGTTTTAACGCTGTCAGTAGTTTTAATGATTCTGAATCATTCTTTTTTACAAAAAAAGTGTGTAACTGCTCACCTTATTTTGTCGATTCTTAGAAATTCTCGATATTGCATGAAGCATCTCCAGTTTCAGCATCTGATTCATCAACAGTAATAGAGAAATATAACATCAACTGATTCAATTTCAGTAGGTAACTCATCATCAATATTAATGAAATTTCCTTTCAGTTTCTTCACTCCTGATACATTTCATTAATTCACTTATTTCGCTTAATGCTTCATTTGTTTCGGAAATGTGTGTTTCGTTTTCTTTTTCTATAAAGCCTGCTTTTCTGAAACATTGTCGTACGCTTTCTGGTTTTATGCTTTTTAAAGCTGAAGAAATCCAAATTATAGTATCGAGAGCATTAACTAATTTTAGGCAGTTTTCAAGTGTTTTCATAGAATCTAACTGTGAAAGAATGTGGTTTAATAAAAGCTTTCTGTACCAGGCTTTAAAATTGTGTATTACGCCTTGATCAAATGGCTGGCATACTGAAGTTGTGTTTGGGGGAAAAAACACAATTTTAACGTTGTCGAATTTAAAATGTTTTGGATGAGAACTTGCATTGTCCAAAAACAAGGGAGCTTTTCTTTGTTGTTTTTTCATCTTATTATCAAAGGAAGTTAACCATTCGATTATTAAAGGACTGGTCATCCACGCTCTCTTATTCGCTCTCCACACAATACCAAATTTATTAAATTGAATGTTCTTTGGGAAACACCTGGGTTTCAGAGATTTTCCAGTAATAAGATAGATTTCAAGTTCTTCTAACACATTGCAACATAATAAAATAGTCACTCACTGTCCTTTTTCCCCGATATAGTAATGTTTTAGGTAGCTTTCAGTACAAAAAGCTACCTATTGCAGCCGTTCGGAGGAAAGCGATTTCAAAAAATTTTGGTATATTTTCATCGATTATAACCCCCAGACCCCGAAACAACCTCCGTTCAAAATTGATATATATATATATATATATATTATATATTATATATTATATATCTGACTTTTGTCACACTGTAACTCTCGTAATTATGAACCGATTTCGATGTAATTCGGTGTGTACATAGTACATACCAATGTCTCGAGCGAGTTCGTTCGCCAGCTTCACCCGCCATCTTGTTTCAAAATGGCGGTCATTTAAAATATTTTTAAAAATAAAAAATTTAAAATGAGATACCAAAAAATTGGAAAATGAAAAAGATTTTTTCGTATGTGTTTTACCTTAATAAAAAGATTCCAGAACAGTTTTTGTTTCGTCTATATCTAAAAAAATGGCTGAGTAATAGCATTTTGAATTTCTATTGTGGCTGACATTTTAAAACGACCTGCTTTTTATCACGCGATAACAGGCGTATTTATGAACCGATTTGAATGTAACTTTGTCTGTACATAGTACATACCAATGTCTCGACCGAGTTCGTTGGCCAGCTTCATTCGCCATCTTGTTTCAAAAGGGTTGCCATTTTAAAAAAAATTTAATTTAAAATTTAAAATGAGGTATTAAAAATTTGGAAAGTGAAAAAGATTTTTTTTATGTGTTTGGCCTTGATACAAAGATTCTGGAGCAGTTTTTGTTTCTGAAAATTTGTTCTTTTGTTTATATCTTATTTATATTACTTATAATTATAGCACTTTGAATTTCTAGCATGGCTAACATTTTGAAACGATCTTGTATTTGTACGCGATAACACACGTATTCGCCTATTTCGATAAGGCAAGTGGATAGTATGCATCAATATCTCGACCAAGTTCGCTGACCAGATTCATCAGCCATCTTGTTTCAAAATGGCGGCCATTAAATTAAAAAATATATATTTAAAGTGAGGTGCAACAAAATTAGAAATTCAAAAAGGTTTCTTTCTTAAGTATTTGACCTTGATATAAGGATTTAGGAGCTTTTTTTGTTTATCTTTATCTTAAAAAATGGCTCAGATATAGCAATTTCAATTTCTATTCTGGGTGACATTTTGAAAAATCTGATTTTTTGCGTGCGACAGCACTCGTATATATCAACCGATTCCGATGTGAGTGAGCATGTGCACAGCAATTACTAAGGTCTCGACCAAGTTCATTGGTTAGCCTCATCCACCATGTTGTCTTAAAATGGCAGGCACTTTAAGAAATCGCCGAATTTGGCAGCCAAATATAAGTTACTTTAAAGAAAAGCAGCTTGGATAAAGCTGACTAATTTCGCGAAATTCTCATTCATTATATTGATAAAAATTAGTATTGAATCTTCTATATTCGGTTTCCACTAAATTGAGCTTCGTGTGTTTGAATAATATAAGTTGCCTTTTTTAAAATAAGGAATATGAAAGCTACCTCTTCCTCCCGGCACTGGCCGGAAGGACTTTTTTAAAACACAGAGTCTTATTCGGAAAAATTCTGCAAAAGAGTTCGGTTTCGTCGGCATTAAAAAGGTTTCTCTACTCATAATCTTCACAAATTGATTGCAATCGTTCTTGCCAATCTTCCACTTTTTTACGTTCTACAGATTTTGCTTCTCCACATATTATTTTTAAAGAGATATTGTGCCGATATCAGAACTTTTCCAACCACCCACTGGAAGCCTTAAAATCGTGTAATCAGAGTTCTTTAGTGAGTTCTAAAAACTTTTCCAGAATCAAAGGACCACTGATAGGGATGTTTTTTGAGCGAACTGAAGTAAATCAATTCAGAATTATATAGAATCAATTTCAATGGAATTAGTCTTCCTCAATTTCACATTTTTCGTGATTTCGTTAGTGTTAGTAATCCACAAATTTCTTATTTCTTCTTCATTTCCTAAAATCGCTCCCACTTCTGTTTTACCTATTTTAAAACGTTCAGCAAGTAAACGTAAATTCTAGTTCTTTTTCTGAGATACACTTACAATTTCAAAAATTTCTTTTAATCATTTTTTTTGCGTTATACGATAAATTCTTGAAATATTAATCACAAACAAGAATCGACATTGCGAAATAGTTTTTTTTTCCTGCTCTCGTCGCATTCTTGGCGCCTTTAATTCTCACTGTCAGTACGCAATTTCCTAATTAAAAAAATAAATAAAATAGAGTATTTTTTTGTTTTATAAAAAAATAAAAATAAATAAATAAAATCGTATGTTAGGTTTTCAGTGGTTATTTTTCTTGTATTCAGATTATATGACGCCAAGTGACGTCTCTGATTTCTCTTTTCTATGTTATACAATGATGCAATCTAGTTAATTACTTTTTGAATTTTACGAATGAGCCATACTAAAATAATATTTTTTTATTTTTCTTTGTTTCTTGACACTTGACACATTGCCCTGATAAATTTAGAGGCTTTTTACTTTTTTTCACTTTTTTTTCTCGTTAAAAAATAATTTTTCATCCTTTATCACTAAAATTACTGTCCGTTATTCAGAGGTTAAACATACAAAAAATTAGGCTTTGGGAGTGGGGATTGGAAAACTGTCCGTTAAATAGAGGTGCCCGCTATTCGGGAGTGTCCGTTATGGAAGTTTTACTGTATATGAATTTTGATCGCTTTTGGCTAATCATAACCATTTGGCACCTCTTAAGGAAAATCCTGATGACTCCTATCTGGGCCCCCCAAAACGGGGACCCGCGGTAGCTGCCCTACATGCCCCTGCATTAGTCGAGCCCTGGACGTATGGGCCTATATCAATGTTAGAAATGATCAAAGTACCATGACGTGCGCTGCGTACGTCATAGAGTTCAAGAGGTTAAGTTAGGCTTATTAAATGTTATTTTTACTTACTCACCCTGTTTATTTGGCCAGTTGCTGTATACCTCTGTGGGACTGTTTCATGCTTCCAGTCTAACTTCGAAAAACTTCCTGCAAAAGCCACTATGTCAGTCAGTTTCGGTGGAGGTGGACCAGCTTCCAGCAGTAAAACATTGACGCACGGCACTTCTGACAAGCGAGAAGCCACCACTGCACCTGCTGCACCTGCCCCAACTTTTATGATAAACAAGAGTTACTATTATAATATAGCTCATTGTTTTGATTAACAAGCCAACGAACATAATGCTGTAATAAAATATCTTCACAGTAAAATCTGAAGTCTTATTACTTTCAAAATATCTATAAATGTTTTTATTTTTTAAAAAAGCTACACTGTTAAAACACTATTCTTAAAAATAAGTAAATTGTACTAATTATTGAGCACTTCCCGATCTTAAAATAGCTCCGAGTATTTAACTCTTAAATTTGAACAACGCATGTACTCATTTTTTTAGTACATACAGGGACTCGAAAATAAGTATGTATAGAGAAACACACATAAACTATAAGGGGAAAAAAAGCGAAATTACAGAGAACCGACAAATCACCATTTTTAATTACTGTAATTTTGAATTGCGAAGAACTACAATTTTTGGAGTAAAGAACACGGAATTTACTATTTTAATTCTTGAAATTTTGTGTATGAGCCGCCCCGTGATTTGAACCCGAGTCCTCTATGTAGGAGATCAGTATTGTACTGACTGTGCTATAAGAGCAGTTAGCAGCTGCTTCCAAATGACACCTTTTATGAATTAGCGACGGAAGATCGCTAACAGCAGAGATGAATTTTCCCTTTCTTAAATATTCTAATTTCTAATAAAACAATTTTTAAACTAAATTTTCTTCTTTAACATTTCTAATGAAATTGTAAATAAATTTGAAAAGTGTGTATTATAAATTAAAAATGATAACAAAGATAGACATATCTTTAAATAAAAGCTTGGAAATCCCTACTGTCAATTCGGTATAAGAAAAGGAAAAGGGTTTATCAGAAAACTCTTATTTTTTGAGCACATAGGATTTAAACATGAATATTAAAACTTTAAAATACAAAATATATGTATTCATTTCTGCATACATTTATAAATCAAGTATAAGTGTACACAACTTCAAAATATCATGTACTCGTTTCTGAATTAATTATACTTAAAAAAATCGAGTACAAAGAAATTTTCATTTTTAAGTAGATTAATGCTCCTTTTTGAAGCAATTGTACTTAAAAATATGAGTACATAGAAATGCTCATTTTTAAGTAGACTATTTTAACAATGTACTTCTTTTTGAAACAATGGTACTTAAAAAAATACGAGTACATGGAAGTTCTCATTTTTAAGTAAATTATTTTTGAAAGTGTAATTTTATCAATTTTAATTTTTTTCAATTGTTTTTCAGTTATTTATCCACTAAATAAGAAAAATAAATGCAATTTTAATGTTTTTAATTATTTGTTTGTTATTATACTACATACGTAGCTATAACTCATTGACAATTTTCATATGAAAAACTTACAAAAGTGTTGTTCTAACGATATATTATGAACATACGTGAAAATACTTAAATCGACAAGCGGAGATTTGAAAAATAAAAACAAGCCTCTCGATATGTTAGCAAATTTTGATTAGATATCAGAATCTTCAATAGTACAGCAAAAAGCTAATAGATTGACCTGAACTTGCCTTTAGCGGCTTTTTTAAGAATTACTATACAAAAAAAAAAGAGTCAAATCTTGGGGGCTGCACTGTCAACTGAAAAGTTAAATTTCAACTAATCAATTAATCATATACGTAAAAATGCATGTTTGATAAAAATATGGTAATTTTCTACTGCCGGAAATATTCCGCTTTTCATTAAACTTTCGTCAATTTATGACGCATCCTATATCTCTATATTTTGATGGCAAGAAGGATAGTGCTACTATTTAAAGCACATCTATACTGAAGGAATACCTTATAAGCATAAACTAACCAGTTGGTAGCTTATCCTAGGTTCACTTTTTCTGAAACGAAGTAAAATGCCTTTAAAATAGCACAGTCCAGTATAATAAAGGACATAAAAAAATTCTGGTGGCAACAATATTCGAATCTGAACAAACAATCAGTTTTGCGCTGTAACTATCGGTTTGCTTTGTTAGCCTACAA
Source organism: Maratus speciosus (assembly GCA_963932465.1). Classification (NCBI taxonomy): domain Eukaryota; kingdom Metazoa; phylum Arthropoda; class Arachnida; order Araneae; family Salticidae; genus Maratus; species Maratus speciosus. The sequence continues at coordinate 26,696,116 of OZ010789.1, read as the reverse complement.
CGTGACGTCACGGTGCTTTCCTTTGTTTGTTTTGTACATCCATACAATAGGGTTAACAATGATTTCATCAAACAATCCGGACCCAATCTCATTTTCTAGGAATTAACTTCGCTCACATCTTTCTATCTTCTGTTTATTCTATTTTTCTGTTTTTCTCTTTGTTATATTCGATGAAGAGAAAATTGAATTGCGCGATGTTTAGATACGTGCGCGTATGCTTCACCTAATTAAAAAACAGTTACAAACATTAAAAGAAGGTGCCCTCGCTATGCTATAAATGTGATAGTTATAATAATTTTTCCTTACTATCCATATTTATTTTATCATGCCAAAATTATAATTTACATTATTGTGGAAAATAAAAGTATATTACTACTCCACGTATAGATAGCTTAAGATAATCCCATACAGAAAAATTACTTCAAAAAATCAAAGAAAATCGAAAAGTTAAGTTGCATTTTCCAAATAACTTTCTTTTAAATAATTTATATATTTGCGTTTTTGATTGTTCTGTTGGGTGGAGAGAAATTGTAATTACGCAATATTTAGAGCATATATATATATGTATATACGATCAAAGGGATAGCTGCATGTCGCGGCAACTTCGTTTGCTTTTTTAGGTAGATTTCGTAAGAAATACTACCTATTGCAGCCGTTACCATGGTGCGACTTTTGAAAAATTCCTTCATAACTTTTCATTATAGGACCCCAGGAACCCAAAACCACCCTCACCTAAAAAGTTTATATATATATATATATATATGTATGTATGTAGTAAATTTTGTCCGCACGATAAAAGTCGCAATTATGCACGGATCGTCTTCAAACTCGCCAACAACTTTGAGATGGTTAATATCTCGGCGGGGATTAAAAATGGGCAAAATCGGCCCAAGGGAATGGAAATGGGGAGGGCTCAAAATTTTGAATACCGTCTTAACATGATTCTGATAGAACCAGCTCTTATACAACAATGACAGGAAAAAATAAATATTTTGCGTTATAGTAGTTGCCAACAATTAAAAAAAAAAGCAGTAAAATTCTCACCACAACAATTGCTTTTCTATTGCAAGATTTCACGTGAAAAAATAAATTAAATAGTTTCACGAATTGAAAACAAATTGAATATTACGTCATAAGTTTTCTAAAGCAAGATTTCTGCATGAAAACTCAAAACGAAATAAATAGTTTGACGAATTAAAAAATAATAATAAATATTGCAGAAATTCGCTCAGTTGGAAATATTCAATTCGTATGACAACTTTACCAGTCAGTTTGATTGTGTTAAAATAATAGTTCATCTACGTATCCATCGTTTCTATGGAGGTCCTTTACCTGCGGTTTATTCTGTTGAGCTGTCTACATGACAGACCAGATGTTCCAACCAATAAGGTTTTCTGAGCGAAATATGCTGGCTGGTTGTCGGCCCAGTTAGCTTAAATGGAAAAGCATTGGCCTTGTAAGCCAAGGATCTGGGTTCGATTCCCAGCCTGGGCATTTTTTCGCTCAGTTGGAAATATTCAATTCGTAGAATAAATATTGCGTCATATTGGAAATATAATGGACTTCAGCAAGCGAATATGTAACGTCATGTGAGTTTGAAGAAACTTATTAAAACATGATAAAAATCCGAGTATAGAAATATTAACATATTTTAACACTTTGAGGTTCTCTGAATTTGCTTTAGCCATTTTTAAACCTATTCCATATACATGCGTGTGAATATTCGTGTATATTAGAATTTTCACAAAATGTTTAGCTCCCTTAGAGCTCATTCTTAGTGAAGGAACCGGGTTTATCTCTAATCTTGATTTAAGTTTTGTTGGTGAATTTAGTACTTAACTTCGAAATCTACCTCCGCCTGTAGGCCCGAGCCGGCAGGGATTTTTTAATCAGATTTTTGATTTATAGTATAAGTTGCAGTTTCATTAAATGGATCTAACCTGAAAGATTCTGAGTAAGGAACTTACCAACAATGTAATCGTACTCTGGACGTAGTATATCATGAGATGTATCTGGGCTGTGCTTCTGTACCGAGAGAGATTCCAACAGATTAGGAAGAAGCGGAGAATCTCTTACAGGTGTCGAATATGATCTTTCCTCTTCCAAATTGAAATCGGAGCCTGACATAAAAAGTACACATCATAAGTCAACGATTCATGCAGTGCATCAGAAGCATAATATTGCATTTAGTAATGATGAGTGTTTCGGATAAAAAACACTTTACACTGAAATAATACTAGCTATTGTTTAAAATATGAAACACGGTGTCCCACTTAAAAGGTAGTCGCATGAAATGTCAGTTTTATAAAAACGTACAAAACGAAATAAAAGAAAAGTTATACATATACTAACTGTGGAAGGAAATGGGGAAATCACAGGAAGCGTTGGAAGTGTCCTTCGTGATCATCCAGACACAGCAAAATTATATAACCCTATTATTTTCGGGAATTACCTATTAAGTGGGACACCACGTATACAGTAAATATTAGATATTGAATCACTAATTGCAACTCTGTAAAAATATTTTCCACTAATATTATATAGTAAATATCTACTATTAATACTAAATTCCTTAAGCGTGAACTGCTTTTATTTCAGTTGAAGGAAATCGATTTTTTTCCACATTTTTCTATTCCCAACAGTCTAAGTTACCCCTTTAAAATGATTTGGTGGAATTCGATGTTCTTTCCTTTCACTGCATCTCGACCATTTAAAATCCAGAAATTGGTTCGAAGAACAGCTAAAAGAAGCTGTGGACCAGCATGTAAATAAGTTATATGATAATACTTGATAATTAATGCAGTTATATCATGTGTCTTAGGCAATAATATTATGTGTTTCTGATCTTCTGAGACATTAGCATGTCTCAATCTTCCACCAACACGCAAAACACAATTATGATCCAGGAATGGGTTAAAAGACAAAAGTTTACTTGAAGATTTTAAAGATTTGTGATGACTTAAATCGGATATTTCATCACGGAAACACTCGTGTTGGACTATTTTCTGAATTTTCGTTGTGGAATTTGAAAGCTCTAAGCTCTAAACCATTTACTCGATTTAATGTCTTTCCGGCATTGTCTACAAATCTTAAGCACCACGCGACGATTCTTACTAGTCTATTCCAAGAAGAATATCTGAAAATCAAATGATCATCATAAAGTTTAGAAATTTTTACAACACAATTCCCTTTTTCTTCCTTTAGGATAATTTTTTGTACATCCTTGCCTTCAAATGATTCATTAGACGGTTTATCCCATGGCTCTCTTAACCATTTAGGGCCATGAAACCATAGTTCACAATTCACTAATTCCGATGGTAGCATACCTCTTGTTCCGCAGTCAGCTGGATTTTCAAGCCCGCGAACATGATTCCACGAAATATTAGGAAGTGTTTCGTGGATTTTAGCGACACGGTTTGCTACAAAAGTTTGCCATCTCTGAGGCTGTGAAGAAAGCTATGTCAAAGCAACTTTAGAATCAGTCCACGCTAATACTTCACTTTCTTTGAGACTTAAGTGATCCAAAACAACCTTTAGCAAATTTGTCAAAAGAAGAGCTAAACAAAGTTCAAGGGTTGGGATTGACTGAGTCTTAATGGGTGTGACCTTAGTTTTAGATGTCAAAAAATTTATGGTGATTTTCTCATTTTGATTTTCGCATATATATTGCTGCACAATACGTATTTTCAGACGCATCACAAAAGGCGTGAATTTGAAGGTTTATCTTATCTGCAGCTAATACAAATCGAGGAATTTTCAACTTAGAAATTATTTTTAAATCATTCCGAAAATATTTCAAACGTTTATTATGTTCTTCACTAATTGGCTTGTCCCAGGTAAGTGAAAACCTCCATAAATCTTGCAGCAATACCTTCATGAAAACAACACAGGGGGAAAGCAAGCCTAGCGGATCAAACACCTTTGCAACTTCTGACAAAATATCTCTTTTAGACTATCTGTCCTTTTTCTCATGGTCTAAAGTAGTGAAACAAAAGAAATCACCCGTTAAATTCCATTGAATTCCTAAAATTTTTATCCCGCCATCATTAGTCAAGAGCAATGACTCTGTACTTTCCTTACATCCTTCAGAAATATTCCTCAGTAATCCAGATACATTTGAAATCCATTTTCGTAAATTAAATCCACCTCATTTCATTAATAATGCCAATTGACTAATTAATTCCCCAACTTTTTCCTCATTCTGGCCGCCAGAGAGGAAATCATCTACATAAAAATCTTTCAACACGGCTCCAGATGCCAAAGGAAAATCATTTTTCTCATCTAAGACAAGCTGATGAAGAGTTCTAGTAGAGAAAAAGTGGGAAGACGCCGTACCATAAGTGACTGTTGTTAAAAGATATTCCTCTAAAGGATCCTGGGAATTCTCTCTCCAAAAAATCTTTAAAAAATCTTTATCTTCTAGATTAATTAAGATTTGTCGAAACATTTTCTCTATATCTGCGCGTACAACAATAGGCAAAGTTCTAAATCATAAAAGAATTGAAAAAAGTCCCTGTTGTATATGGGGTCCGACCATTAGAATATCCTTCAAAAACACACCAGTGGTAGATTTAGCAGAGGCATCAAAAACAACTCTTAATTTTGTCGTCGTACTTGATTCACGAATTAACGCATGATGAGGTAAATAAAAAACAAATGCAGGGACCCTTTACGATTTCAATATACGTTCCATATGACCCAAGTCTAAATAATCCTTCATAAACTCTCGATAGTTTTCATAAATAGACTGTTGTTGTGCAAGCCGGCGTTCCAAAGAACGAAATCGTTGCATGTCCAGTTCCTGAGTATCACCTAATTGCGATGGAGAATCTTTAAATGGAAGTTTCACAACAAATCTTCCAGAACTATTTCGAAAATAATTGCTCTTAAAATGGTCTTCAAATTCTTGTTCTACTTTAGAAATTCGAACTAGCTCAGGAATGGAATCTAAAGTCCAAAACCTTTGAACTAAATCATCTAGTTGTAATTGAATATTATTAACAGAAAATGTGCGTTGACTTGCATCAAAAGAGGTAGATCCCATAATTATCCAACCAAGTGTTTAGAACATAGGGCGAAGGGTAGTTTCCTCTCTTTTCATCACTTCCCCTTTAAGCAATGTAAAGAAAACATTAACTCCTAATAAGATATCTACTTGTCGTGATTCAAAGAATAATGGGTCTGATAGAACTAAATCATTAAAATTATTCACAATATTTGAAGTAATAGAACTATACGGCACATTTGATGTGATTCTTTTTATCACAAATGCTCTAGTGGCAAATCTCACTTCAGAATTAAAATGGGGAGTAAAATTTAAATTTACCTCTTCATTAGATTCAGCATAGGAACCTTAACATGTAATCTGTACTTTGGTAAATTGCCTTGGCAAACATAATTTGCACATACAATTTTCACTTATGAAAGAGGCTTCACTGCCACTATCCAGCAAAGCGCGACAGTTTACAAGATTACCCAGTGAGTCACGAACCTTAATCATTGCTGTACAAAGTAGAGTTTTCTTATTTCGCAATGAATGTAATTCCGACACAGAGTTGTTTGGAAATTCAAAGATGCTAGTACAAGAAGTTTGATTTAATGACTCAGTTGGTCTCGGCTGAAATTCTGGTGCGTTCAGAGAAAGAGGGCCAGTCAAGTGTTTTAATTACACTATCTGAATAAGATTTAGGGTCTCTCGGGAGATGTTAAATTGTGTGGACAATTGCTTATGGTAAACTTTACATTTACTTAAACTCTTACAGATTTTTGCATGGTGTTTATCTAAAAGACAATTGTAACATAAGTTGTTTCTTCTAATCAATTCTATTCTTTTACGTACACTTAACTGCAAGAACTTAGGACATTTATACAACGGATGTGATTCCTTGCATACACAACAACTATTACTAGCAGACAACAATGTCGCTACTTTACCTTTCTTTATTTCCTTTAGTGAGGATTTGATGTTTTGAAGAGTTCTAGTGTGATACTTCAAGAAAGATAATAAATTATCAAGACTTCCCACCTCCTCCTTTTTTAATGTTCTTTCCCACCAATGTCTCGTATTTTTATCTAATTTATCTGTAATTACATAAACTATCATTACTTCCGAAAATCCACTAACGTCTTGTTTAAGTACACTTAACGAACGCACACATTCGTTTATAACATCTACACTCTCTAAAACAGACTGTGCATTATCCGAAATACAAGGCATTCCAATTAACTTCTTAATTAATGCATTAACTCACGTTTATTTGAATATCGCTCCTTCAATAATTCTAAAGCTGTCTTATACATTAGCCTCCAAAAGTTAAGGTACAGGGGCTGGATGCTTTCGATTGTACACTGCTTGTCGAATATCTACGAAAATTATTGGCGTTCTTGAACTTCTGAGATGTAAAGAGCATGTTTGACTTCATATTTCTCGGTGAAGATTTAATTGGGAGGATAATTGGGGTAGGGGGGGGGGTAATAATAAATTTAATAATAAAATAATATTTGCGATCACCTATGTAATAGAAAATGTTGGAAATGGTTTGTCGCTGTCTTAAATGACTATTTGGGTCCTGTTCAATGTTTGTGTGCAATTGTGTAAGCTTAGCACTCATATTCGTGAAGATGTTATTGTGTCTGTGAAAAATTCAAAAGTTTTTTGTTTATAGCATACAGAGTTTTCAACCAAATTTAACACAACTTTACGAAAACTTGACAAAGAATAGTAGCAACAGTATACTGCAATTAAAACATGCATATATTGAATATTTGATGAGATATAGGGATTTTTATGAAATAATTTTTAACTGCGTATGCGTGGAAGATTTAAAATTTTTTATTTCATAATTTGGTAAGTCAGCTATTCTGGGCAACTTCTATAAACATTCCAGTCAAATATCGTGAAACTTCACAAAGATAGGGGCGATATAGTGAGTTGCTTTCTAAAAATAGCTTTATTATAAGGGATTTTCCACAATTTTTCTCACTATATCTTTCTGAGTTTTCACAAAACTTGACTGGACTTTTTATAGAAGTTGCCCAGAATAGCTGAGTACCAAATTATGAAATAAAATTTTTGAAATCTTCCACGCATGCGCAGTTAAAAATTATTTCATGAAAATATCCATATCTCATCAAATATTCAATATATCCATATTTTAATTGCAGTATTGTGTTTCTACTATTCTTTGTCAAGTTTTCGGAAAGTTCTGTTAAATTTGTTTGAAAACTCCGTATGCTATAAACAAAAAACTTGTGAATTTTTCAGGGACACAATAACATCTTCACGAATATGAGTGCTGAGCTTACACAATAGCACATAAAAGTTGAACAGGACCCAAATAGTCATTTAAGACAGCAACAAACCATTTCCAGCATTTTCTGTTACATAGGTGATCGCAAATATTATTTTATTATTAAATGTATTGTTAGCCCCCAATTGCCCTCCCGATTAAATCTTCACCGAGAAATATGAAATCAAACATGTTCTTTACGTCCCAGAAGTTCAAGAACAATTCGCCAATAATTTTCGTAGATATTCGACAGTGTACAATCGAAAGCATCCAGTCCCTTTACCTTAACTTTTGGAAGCCAGTGTAGTTTGAATCAGATATTGGAAGACTCTGAATAATTTTAAGTGCACTGTTTCTACATGCAGATTTGAAATACTGTAATTTTTGACAGTCTGATAAATTCTCATTGCTAACCACGCTAGCTTTAAATAAATCATGAAATGATAACCATTCTTCTAAATTACCATTGAACGTAGGAAGTGTCAGTTTTGGGAGCTTTACTTCTGATATTTGGGATTTAGAAAGACGTTTATTTGGATTCGATTCATTTAAAGTAAATTTTGATTTTTTTTTCCGGTTAACACTTAACCAAAGATTATCAAGTTCATACTGTACGGTTTGTTACAACAAAATTATCTACGTCTTCTTCTTTACACTGAGAAAAAATTTCATGTAATTCCTCATTTCATTTTTCGATTTTATTTTCAAATAAAGCAAGCTGACTCGAATCAACATCATCTATTAAACTAATAATGTTGTTTTCTAGTTTAGTAACAGTAGCTTTTAACACTCTTTTTTTAACTAAAATATCTTTAAATTCCGTCATAATGAGTATAATTATTAAGAAAAAGACTCATCAAATAGCATAGGTGTTTAAATGACGTTGCTTTTCTATTTATTGCATCACAACTTCGGAACAATGACATGATTACGCTTGAAAACGAAATACCTATTAAAGTTCGTTCTATCAGTCAATTCTACGAAAAAAAAAAAAATACATCAAAGCTCCGAGAGACGTAACCAAAATTATGATAGCGCGTTGGTTGAAATTAAATAAACACGAGCTCGTCAGTAACTCAAAAACACATTAAATAAACAAAAAGTGAACTGTATCATGCTTTTAATTTTAGACCCTCCTGGTTTCACAACTCTCTCAAAAAAGAATAAAAATTACATGTCAACAAAAAAGAACGTTGCCATTTTTTAGAAATTAAACTTACACAAAAATGCTCGCACTGAGCCTTGGCAAACGATAAATAAATTTCGAACAACCGGTAGTGAGAATCTGCGTAACTGAATCTACGTAGATTCAGTTGTTATATCGATTTTGTTGTGTCGATTTTGTTATTATATATTCGATCGTAAATGAAAATAGGTTCTTGTTCAGATTGAACACCTGAATTTTATGTTACCATTTTTTTATTCTGGCTAACTATTGTACTTTGCCTTGTATATTTTTATGTTGGAAAACTCCCCTTCTAAGTTAATGATAAAATATTGCTTTGAAATCGATTAACGCATTATTTTCATCCTCAACATAATTATTCATTTTCCTTTTTGTGTTTACACATATTTTAATATTTCAGTGTCATGCATATAATAATAGGGTGACATTTTTGCAGAAAAAAAAGTTTCATGGAAGCTATAGACAAAAATAAAAGTACAGTACAGCCCCGATTATCCGCGGAATTGGGTGGCAAGGGAACCGCGGATAACTCGAAAAAGACTGAAAATGGGGTGCAAGCACGAAAAAGAGAAAATTCAACATAAAAACTATGTTTTAGTGTACAATAAACATAATAAAACGTTTAAAAGACATACATATGCACAGTACAGCAGAAACTTTTGCTTTACATTTAAATCACTAAAATAAAGAACAGTAAACAAGAAACAATGTCATACATTCTGTACAAAAAGTGTTGAGTTACACTTAAAAAAAAAAAAAAAAAAAAAAAAAAAAAAAAAATCAATCACTTGTTTTTGCTTCTTGCTTTGGAAACACCTTTTCTTTCTCAAAAATGATGCTACTCTTGATATGCTCGCTTGGAATTTATCACAATACTCCTGTTTAACTGTTAAATATTTTAATTGTAGTGTTTACGTTTTAATAAAATGAAGAAAAGACATCACGGCTTTATATCTCATATTTTAAACATGGCAACCGAATCTAGAAATATTCTTCTATTACTTTCGAATACATGAATTTTTCTGTTTATATTTATTAGTAGGGCTTATTGTATTTTCCTTGCTGTTGGCTTGAATAAAAAAAAAAAAAAAAAAAAAAAAAAAAAAAATCGCACCGCTGATAAACCGCATCGCGGATCATCCGCTCGTGGATAATCGGGGCTTTACTGTATATTCAATTGTATCTAAGCCGTATCTACATTGATAGACCACAAAAATATTTTTTTATTAGTCGCGTTCGTAATTATATAGATATGTAGCACCTACAGTCGTCGTCTGATCACTCTGTCTGTCTGTCCGTCTGTGCGCAAATAACAGCGCAAAAACTACCCAACCGAATAGTTTGACGTTTAATACGTAGATAATCGTTGCAGAATTGCGTCGAGCTCTTTCAAATTTTATGAAAATCGAATCAAAACTTAAAAAAATACAAATAAAAGTTTTCTTCATTCTATTAAATCCTATTCTACGTAATGAATTCAGTGATATGCTACGATAGGTCATGATTCTACGTTGTCATGGTGATGGCGTCTTATTTAAGAAGGATTCCTATTATTTCTGCATGACTGAATTTAATATATGCAATCGTAATAAATTTTATATCCAAATATTTTTGCATAAGAGTGCAACAGCTATTGCACCAATATCTAAATATTTATCAAACTAGTTTTAATACGAATGCTCCTCATTTGGCCACGTTTGACATACAATTTCAGACTTGTTATTATTATTATCAGTTTAAGTATGAGTTTAAAAGTTTTTCAATTCTAATGTTTTGTTTTTAAAAGTTTTTACATAATAGAGTAGAACCTCGATTATCCGAAGTAACTTGGACCAAGCCTCTTTCAGAAAATCGAAAATTTCGGATGATCGAGAATGCTTCAATATTAAGATTAATGACAAATATATGCGCTATTTCTTATTATGGTAACAAGTGCTTAACCCATTAACGACTAACCTCCTTTACACTTTGCATTCCTCCTTTACATTACCTCCTTTACATTCTTTGACACCAGTTTATGCCACTTTGAAATTTGGATTTATTTAATCGCTCAAAATCTAAGATTAAATAATGTAAAAATTTTTGTATTCAAATTTAAAAGTTTTGTTCGCTTTACCTGGCAAGTTTTCTTGCCAACCGGCTTTAATGAGTTAATAAAAATAAAGCAATAGCAAAATAGAAACAAGAATAAATTACCTGAATTACCTTTATTTTTAAAATTAAATACCTTTTATGTATATCCTAAGGGTTTGAAAATATGTTTTGTTTGTCGTTCTTTCGATTGCCTTTGCTTTGAAACTCTATCTCGAAGTTTTTAAATATTATTAGTTCGACAGTATCACAGTCTTTCTGCTGCTCTAGCCAAGTCAAAACCTTTTGCAAAACATTCAAAAGCTTCAAAATCGCTAATTTGTTCATTTTTTTCGTTCGTTCCACTCCGAAGCTTACGGGAGCTCAAGTTAAATTCAAAGGAATTCTAAGAAAGGAGAACGAAAATATTTATATGTACGTGGTTCGGAAAAGACCGCTTGCACATGAGGAATATAGCAGTCGAAAAAAAAGAAGCTTTAAAAAAAGGATTTCGGTTAACCGAGAGTATCGGATAAAAGAGGTTCTACTGTATTAAGAGAATGTTGTAAATTTATGTGAAAGAAGTCTAGTGCATTAAAATACAAATTTCTCTAATACTGAATTTTTATACACAGAATTTGGAGTGCGATACATAGGTTGTTATCTAGAGGTTTCCAGCTTATGTCCTGTCCGTACCTACCAACTTCGAATAGTGGCAGTTAACCCTCTCGCTGCGTAATTGTTTTATCAAAATAGCTTAAAAAATTGCGTACCTAATTCCTTCGCAACGAGCGTCTTTAAAGAATTTTTATTCTTTTGCCACCGGTTTTTCAAAACGAAAATTTTCGTCTGATTTAATCGGGAAAAGGCTCCGATTAGGTAAGGCAAAATTTATAATAAAAAGTAGCTTGTGGGAATGATGAAGGCGAGTTAATTAGACGGAGAAAATGCATCCCCGATGAAATCTCGAGTTGCGCAAATTTTGCTACTTTTACGTTTCCCGAGAAACTCTCGGGTTGCGCAGCGAGAGGGTTAAAGTAAGGAACGTTGTCTGGCTATAGTAAAGGGTATATGCATTATACGATGGGATTCCAGGTTTTAAAAACACGATGTGGGGCATTCTCACAATCTTTTGACTTTTTGAAGGAAAAAATCTGGCAGAATTAAACTTGCTAAAATATCCTTTTAATGTGATAGACGAATGCCTTAATGATTCAAAATAAAGAAAAAAGGGTCAGCAGCGAAAAAAATTTTATTTAACTGAGGTTTAAGTTAAACTTGCGAGTTTAATTTTCCTTACCATTTTTCCGCTAAAACTTTTTATTTTCTTCTAATTTTTTACTTATAATGAATTTGCATAGGGGCATTCAAATTAGAAATAATGACAATGTACTATTTTTAGTACAAAATTTTGGTATAACATTGTCTTAAAGGGGTGTTAAAGAAGGGATGATAATGTAAAAAAAGGGGATCATATAGGGGAAAAGGGACGAAATGAGAAAAAAAGGGACGGGAAGGATGGAACAGCAAGGAAAATTACCACCTATTTTAGGCAGATCATGTTAAGACTAAGTTGTAGCCAAAATGTTCATTGATTTTTAGAAACAGTTATTTACATTGGATTAAATTTAAAAAAATTAATTTACCTCGAAAAGTGCAGGAATAAACCTTGGGGACGGTGAGACTACCCATAAAGCCACGATGCTTGAAATTGATATTTAAATGCTGATTTAAATCCTACAGTAACTTTCCTGCCAAAGAATTTTAGACATTATTTCTCTAGCATACTTCTGCATGAGAAAAAACTTGAAAAAAATTCTGTGGCTGCATCTGAAGTGATTTTCTGTAGAATTTTAGAAGATGGATGGTAAAAAATCTAAAACGTAGGGACAGAGTTTAAAAAATAATATCAACCCTAAAAATGTGTCCAGGCTAATGTTTTGCTACATATTTATATAAAACAATTGTCTCAGTTTCGGAAAAAACGAATTACTTTTATCGAAACAATTTTATACAGACAGCTCCAAACTTAAAAATCAGCATCAGGGACACGGGGCCGTATAGGAGTTTTCCAGGTATTTGGACCCCCCAACATCGTCCAAAACTTATTTATCTCGTTAATATTATTATGCATTCATGCAATGGGATGTATAATAATAGTAGTAGTATATGAAATTAAAAAAACACAAAAAGTGTATTAAAATAAAAATTATTATCCAGGAACATGAAAGTCAAAAGATTGTGAGAATGCCCCATGTACAGGGTCGATTTCAAGTGCGAACAACATGAGCTAAAGCTACAGGGACAAATATTCACAGCTTTAACAATTTTTTCTGTAATGAAACATTTAAAAGTTTGCATAACAGAAAATTTTAGAGCTTATTGTTAAATTCTCCGTTTTAAAAGTATACTCCTTCTAACGTAACAAATAACTGTTTGCATTTAATGCAATTTCTTTGAGACACGTATAAATTTTATATATATTCTCATTCAAAAATTAATAAATGGAATAGCATTTTCGATTTTGCCATAAACCAAAGTGCCTTTCTAAAAATGCTGTCAAATTTGGTATTTAAGTCCATTTCAGGGACGCTACAGTTGAAGAATGTCGTCATCAGGGTCAATCGATTATAATAATTGAAGACATGGTCTATATTATTATTAAATATTATTAAATAAACAGTCAAGTGCGAGTATTACTCGCGCACACAGGGTTCCGTAGAATAAATATATGAATCTGTAATTGTTGTTAAAAGAAGACTGTAAAAAACTATACAACGTAGTGTTGGGTATAACAGTACATACTGGTACCATGAAAGTTCAAAGAGATATGGAACCTAAATAATATCGAATAGAACTATTTTGTGCAATCCATTTTTTAATATTATCCTAATCTGTTTATGATGAGCTTAATTCGGCACTGATAGTAAAAGCAGTGCATACTTAAACTTCATTTGGCATTTCATAAAACTAAATTCAGCATAGTAATAACTTTTCTTTCTACAATGTAGCAAAAACAAAATCTTTGTTCAAAGTTTAAATTTGGCAATGTGCTAAGCGCGCTTCAAAAGGAGGTTGCAAAGTTTCAAGGACGCCTTTGTCCGTGCTGCGTTTTTCCAGATAGGTTTTTAATTACCTTTTAAAGTCACTTGAGACGTATTGAGAGATGCACTCAATGCAAACTAGTCGCGAATCCCATAGAATTTTTGTGATTCATTCTAATTAAGTGGTCTCAGGATTCTTCAAAATATTTGAAAATTAAATTTTATTAGATGTTAAACTCCTATCTTTACTGAACATTTTTATATAATTGTTTTCTTGAAATTACCATTAGAACAGAAGTTATGGCTTTTAGAATTATACCCGCTCACCAGCTGAAGCGGCGTTTCCGAAACTTTGAAGTCTTTTTTTCTGCAAAACAAGTTTTTAGGCATAACGAGCAGGGTACCTCAAAAACTTCTGAATACTTTTTCATGAAATTTTCGAAACATATATTTCATGTTAGTCTGTATAATCTGAACCTAAAATTTCCTTTTCATTGTTCAAAAAAATATTTATTTTAGGTCATTATACTGTTGAAGTTTTCAAAATTTTGTATTAGCTAACTACAACTTTGCATTAAAAATATAAAAAAGATTTAAATACAAATGTATTTAAGTTCAGGGTAATTATTACAATCTGAAGTATAAGTAGGCGCCAAAATTTTCAGTCTAGTTGCAATATTTATTTTGTAATCCTGCGCGTAAGATCTTATGCCAATTTTCTGCTCGACAAATGTCCAACAGTTTCGAGCCCCCTATAAATACTAAATCTGCATCTTGCAATTTTTTAAATGCATAAAATGAAAGAGCATATTTATGTCTTTCATCACGATAAAAATTGTGTTTTTAAATCATATGCATTTTAAGACATTAAATGTTGCAAATGGTCTTTTTTTTTCTTTTTTTACCAATTTTAAGAGTCCCGAGACGCCTTAAATTATTCTGTTTTTAGCAATTTGACGTTTATTGCTTTTATACTACTGCTGGACATTACATTCCACTTATATATCATTAAAAGTTGTTAACTAGGCATAGATTATGCCGCCCCTGTCATTATGTATGTCCAAAGTATCCGTATCTTTAAGTGTTAATATCTGGGCTAATTACTGATATTTTATTTTGAAAAATCATTATCAACAATGCTTTTATACTTCTGCTACGATAGGTACCTTCAGCACTGCTCAACAATTTTGCTGAATGCCCGTAAATCGAAATTTGTGTGTAACAGAAAAATGCGATTTTCTCAAAAACTATGTGATTTAGGGTAATTGCTATAATTTCCCTTCAAGGTTTAAGTTAGCCTCTACTACCTCTAATTTTTTCATAATTTTAGTTTCAGTAGATTCGGATTTTGCGCTACATTTTGGACGATATCTTTGAAAATATAATACCTAAAATTAAAAGGAATGTATTTTTGAGTTCAGCGTTACGAAAGCTTTTACACGATACCCCACATGATATAAAAAGAAAAAAAGTTTTTTTTTTTTCAAGTACCTTAATTAGCCCCTATCCATTTTTACTAAATATATTTATGAATGTTTAATGATCTGAAAATATGTAGGGCAACAGTCTTTATTACTTCCCCGAATTTGAAATTTCCACGTTCCATAGTTTACGAGTAAAATGCCTGTGACAGACAGACAGACACAGGAGTGATCTTATAATGGTTCCGTTTTCACTTTTTAAGTGCGGAACCCTAAAAAGAGAACTCTGTTCGATTTTAATGTTACAAACCTGCAAATTTCATGCCTTTATGTGCAAAAATGAATTCCTGAATGCGTCAGAAATTTTCCTGTTGTTGATCATAAATGAAATGAAAAAAAAAAAAGAAAGGAAAGAAAAGAACAATT
The DNA here is from genome assembly GCA_963932465.1 of Maratus speciosus. Lineage (NCBI taxonomy): Eukaryota > Metazoa > Arthropoda > Arachnida > Araneae > Salticidae > Maratus > Maratus speciosus. The sequence goes on along the minus strand of OZ010789.1, from coordinate 26,680,680 downwards.
TTCGAGGACAAATAACTTTTAAATTTAAATCTTCATGTTTTGATTGTAAAAAAAAAACTAGTCGGACGTGGCAATCCCGAAATCTTCTTCTATGTCATACATGTTAATATTTCCTGAAAAATGCAGCATAGTAGCGCCAGCGGTGAGATGATCGACACCAAAATCTAATCAGCAACAACTTATGTCAACTTCTAACTAAATCTGAATTTTCGTAAAAATCCCCGGATTAGTTTTTGAGTAATGGCGGAAATCGTAAAAAATTCTACATAGCTGCGCCACCTGTTGGGCGATATATCTAATAAGCAACAACTTAAGTCAACTTGGTAACTGAAATTGAAGTTTGATTAAAATCCGTGCATTACTTCTTGAGATAAAACTGTTGCGGGAATCAGGACAAATGCAGCATATCAGCGCCACCTGTAAGGTGATTTACACCAAAACGTAGTCAACGCCAACTCATATCAAAAACTGACTGAATCTGAAGTTTGATGAAAATCCACGCATTAGTTTTTGAGGTAGAGCCATTGCAAAAATCGTGAAAAATTCTATATAGCAGCGCCACCTGTTGAACGATTTGCACCAAAAACTAATCAACACTAATGTATATCATGGACTACCTGAATATAAATTTTCATTAAATTCCGTGCATTAGTTCTTGAGATAGGGCGCCCACAAAATTTGTGTCACATTACAGACAGACGGAAAGAAAGACTAACAGACAGACATTTTGTAAAAACATGTTTTTCGGGATCTATGACGCCTAAAACGTGTAAACTTGTCGAAAACAGGAATTCGAAAATTTTTACGAATCAGAAAGTAAAAAGAAAAAAAAAGATTTTTTTTTTTTTTTTTTTACTGTTATCTGCTCCCGATAGAACAAAATCCAGTATAAAGGGAACAATTTTTTTTTTTTTGTACGTTATGAGATATGTTTTGTTAATAAAATGAACAACAAAGCATTTACTCTCTGAAAGTTTAATTGTTTTAAGTGATGGAAAAATAAAGACAAGTTTGAAAACATTTAAAAAATCATGGACGACCTTGACTTTTCATTGCTGTCAGCCTTGACAGATAAAATTATTTTTATTAACAAAAAAAAAAAAAAAAAAAAAAAAAAATCACCATGACAACTTAGAATCATTTCCTATCCTGGGATAGCATTGAATTCATTACGTTGGACAGGATTTAATAGAATGAAGAAAACTTTTATTAATATCTTTTTAAGTTTTAATTCAATTTTCATAAAATTTTAAATGATTCGACACAAATGATTCTATACATTAAATTTCAAATCATTCGGTAGGGTAGTTTTTGCGCTGTTAGATTCTGCCAGACAGATAGACAGGCAAACGGACGGGCCAGACGATGACTATAAGTACCACGTATTTATATATTTACGAAAGTACCTAAAAATGCGACTGCCTGAAAATGTGTTGCCTGAAAATTTTTGAATGAAAATATCTAACGAAAACTTCGAGTCCATTCATGTTCATATTTATAAACAAATAGTAAAAGATGACGTTTACATTCAAACAAAAATATTTACATGTAAAAAGAAATATAATAATAAAAGCATAAAGAAAACTTACCTGCAATAAAATCTTTCAATAAAAAGGTAAGTAAAAATATTAAAATATACATATTCAGTGATTACTTTCTCTTCAACTAACTTCTGCTGATCCTGTAACGTCCAATTGCTAACTTTGAAAGCTTTGTCAATTCAAAAACGTTTTCACATATGCTTAAGAGAAGAACAGGTGAACAAACTCTTTTTTTAAGAGAAACAAAGTATCTTGCTTCATGGTTTACATATGTATACAGATATTCATTTCATAGTAATTATGGTCGTTTCATGGTTTACGACATATTGTTTCGCAACCACATGTTGTTCACAGTTAATTTAAAATAGGGATGCACAACCGGTGGTCCGCGGACCAAAAGTGGCCCGCGATGGGCTAGCGTGTGGCCCGCGAATTTCGTCAATTTATAACTGGAAAAAATTGCAATTTTTGTCCATAGTTCGCAAGAAAAACCATAAATTTTGTCAATTTGCAACAGGAAAAATTAAAAAATTCGTCAGCCATTTAAGAATCACGAGTTTATCGAACAAGCTCGGAAAAATAGCGAATTTCGTTGGTTGGGTGCGAAAAATCGCTGATTTTGTCGATCAGGCTCGGAAAAGTAGCAAATTTCGTTGATTGGGTACGGACAAATTGCCAATTTTTTTGATAATGCGCGGAAAAATTGAAATTTTTTATTGATCGGCTGCGAGTTTCGTCAATCGCGAGAATAAACAACGAATTTCGTCAATTTACCGAGGGAAAAAATTGTAAATTTCGTCAGTCAGTTAAGAATCGCGAATTTTATCGATTTGGAGAGGAATAATCTCAAATTTCGTTGGTCGGCTGCGGAAAAGTAGCGCGTTCGTCTGTTTATCACGAGAAAAATTCGCGAATTTCGTCAATTTGCTGCGATAAAAAATTACAAATTTCTTCAGAGCGCGAATTTCGCTGATCGGTTTGCTGAAAATTCACAGATTTGTCGATCAGGCTCGAAAAAACTTGTAAATTCTCGATCGGGCACGGAAAAATTGCGAATTTTGTCGATCAGGCGCGGAATAATTGAAAATATCGTTGATCGGCAGCGGAAAAATCTTGAGTTTCGTCAGTTTATTGCGAGAAAAAAAACGTGAATTTTGTCAATTTGCCGCGAGAAAAAAATGGAATTTCGTCAGTCAGTTAAGAATCGCGAATTTCGTCGATCAGGCGCGGAAAAATCACGAATTTCGTCAATCAAGAGCGGAAAAATCGCAAATTCGTCAATCGAGCACGGAAAAATAGTGATTTTTGTCAATAGGGCTCCGAAAAATTATGAATTTCCTTGGTCGGTTACAACAAATCACGAATTTTGTTTCGATTAGGAGCGTAAAAATCGCAAATTTCGTTGATCGCGCATTTAAAAATTACGTATTTTGTCGATGATGCAGGAAAAATTAAAAATTTCGTTGATCAGCAGCGGAAATCAGTTCGTGAATTTCATCAGTTTATCAGGAGAGAAAAATGTGAATTTTGTCAATTTGCCGCGGAAAAAAATTGCAAATTTCGACAGAGTCAGTTAAGAATTGCGAATTTCGTTGATCGGGCGCGAAAAGAACTCAAATGTCGTCGATCGGGCACGGAAGAATCGTGAGTTTTGTCGATCAGGCTCCGAAAAATCGCGAATTTTGTTGGTCGGGCACAAAAAATTGGCGAATTTTGTCGATCGGGTGTGGAAAAATCTCGAACTTTTTCGATTGGCTTCGGAAACTTGCGAATTTTGTCGATCAGGCGCAGAAAAATTGCAACGTTTTTTGATCAGGCGCGGAAAAATCTCAAATTTCGTTGATTGGCTCCTTCTCTTCGTTCATAAAATTCACATTTTCTTTCGGCACTAGCCACTTTCAGGCCTATGTTTCTTTTTTAGCACTTATAATAAAACAAAATTTACTCCCCCGAATAAAGTCAAGGAATATTATCAGTCCTTGAAACAATCCTTGCTATATCTGTGTTTTAACTACTATATACAAACGTAAACTGTTGATATATCTTTGCCAACTGAATTGGATATGTTGACTGGGTAAGGGAACTTAGAGGGGCAAAACTACCCCCCCCACCTTTGTGAAACCATGTTTTTTATCTGATTATAGGCCACGTGTCACCTCTCCGAAATAGAATTCTCTCCGTATTACTGATGTGGCCCTCGACAACCCAGTTATTTTTTAAATTGGCCCTTCTCGAAAAAAGGTTGTGCACCCCTAATTTAAAATAAGTTAATAATAAGTAAATAACAGGAAATGAAGCACGTTTTAAATTTAATAGGGTGAAACCGCCAGAAGTTGATAAAATTTTTGAAATATTGCGCCATTTCAGGCGTGAATGAGTTATATGTAGCACTAGACATGATATTTTTGTTTGAATGTTAATGCATCTGTTGTCGAATCGTTGTCTGCTGTAAGAGAAGCCATTTTTTTTTAAATTATTTTTTAAATAATCCACTTTCATCTAGCTTATTTCAAGTAATATTTTTTGCTAATCACATTGTTGTATATTGTTGCTATATTGGTGTATATTGTTGCTAATCACAGACCAAGGAAGATATTTTAAAGATAAATTTTTAGATTATCGATTGATTTCTTTCGCCTGATCAACCACTTGGAAAATGTAAATTAGAAAACTATTTATTTATAAATTTGTTGCTATTTAATTTCAGCGGATTTCAATTTTTGTCCATTATTAGGACATTCATTAAGTGTTGTAGCAACCATGTTAGTTTACTTCTAAAATTAAAAGGAAGAAAATATAATAATAGAAACCTGAATTCTGCTTTCTCAGAATTAAGTGTTGCCTCCAATGACAAAAAAAAAAAAGGTATAGAAATATAGATAGCACAAAACATATTTCAGTTTTAAGACTTAAAACACAAGCTTTTATTTTATATAAAATGTCGTCATCGCATCCGCTAAAGAATTCCACATTTACGATACAATCTTAAACATCATCTACAGTAAAGTATGCATAGGACGTTACTATCGCTAAATAATACACAAATACAGAAAAAAGTTATGTCGTCCTTCAAGAAACTCGATAAAAAAATTGGCTATCTAATGATTCATATACCTTCATTTGTTTGTAACATTAATATGATACTTACAGTTAAATATAGTTTATAATAGCTCCATGTTTTATCAAAAATCATTCATTTATATATATTTTTTTAAATAGCACGTATTTTAAGAACATTTCTTTTTCAGTTGTTATAAGAAAACGGCAACAAAAACATATAAAAATCTACTATTTTTCTTTTATTTTCTACAGAAATGGAATACTTCAGTTGCCATCATTACAGAAATTGCGTTAAAAACTACAAAAAAAAAAAGAATATCTCAAAAATAAATGGATATGCAGTTTTCAAACAAATTGCATTTAAAAGTACTTTTTTCCCAATACGATGGCATAAAAATTGAAAATGTGCAATGCTTAGAACTTTAAAAAATTGCAGTAGATATTATCCATATTTAACCGTTCAATGATACATCTGCGGATGATACATCAACCAAAAAATCGATTTTTACTTTTTTATATCATTAAATAGTTTAAATTTTTATCTTTCCAACGATGTGTCACACATGTTTATATATAAAAATTAAGTGTTGAAATTATTCATTCTTTCTAAGAGTACTTCACAGCTTAATGGCCATTTAAATCTTCAATTGACTTTTTTTCAAAACCTGGATTTTTCATGTTTATGTTCCTTTTTTTTCTATATCTATTAAACTTAAGAACTCAGATTTTTTTTAATACTTGTATTATGTTATATTGTATAGTTAACACAGGGATTTAATGGTTTGTTGAGAATTATTTATTTTAGACAGTGAAATCTTACCAAAAACGCTAATTTAAAAATGACTTTCAATAAATAATTAATAATTAATTTTGAGTTTCACTTAGAAAGAAAATGGTTTGTTAAAATACGTAAATCATGTTTATCTAACTACTATAAAAAATCTAGACCTCTATCTTTCACCATTTCTGAGAAAAGGTACATAAAGTTGGTGAATTTAACATGGCGGAGATAGGGCTTTCTCGGTCCCCTTAAAAACTACAAGAGCATCCGATTGCTTCGACATTTAAAACACAACATCAGATAAAGTAATTTTTCGTTTAACACTTACAAGAGGTAAACGAGAGTGTTGGGTGTGGATATGTTTTCTTAGTTCAAATTTTACACATAAACATTTTATCATACTCGCGATAGAAGAATTGACCCTTGATTTGATCAACGGTACTGACGAACTAGTGTAAAAATGGTCAGAGGTGTTAAGATTTTCATGATCAATCAAAGAGAATAATATCCACACTGAATCTGATCATAAAAATCTCTAAATGAAAATTTGTAATAAGGAAACTCTCCTAAAACACATTCTCGAAACATTATGAGAAACACATTGGAGAATCTATGCAGAGCCTGATTATCGCAGGGGCACATGTGACACTTGCCGCAGTTCTCCAGCTCTTGGAAGCTCAGAAATTCTTTTAATTTACTCTCTGAAAATACATGTTAAAGAAAATTAAGTTTACGATTGGTATTAAAATATATTTTACTTATTTGGCATACTGAACTATCTCCAGTATTTTCAAATCAATTTAAAAGGAATTTCCAAATTCCTAAATATTGAATATTACGTGAAGCATACGTGCTCGAGCAACTTAAGTCATTAAGATTCTAATTACCATAAAAAAAAAAAACATTTTGTTTTAACATAAAATCAGTAGTGTAAAATTTAAACTGCACGATACGTTACGATTCTAATGCATTTATTTTATAACTCGAGTTTGTTATGTTTTATTTATTTTTATTTATTTACAATGGGGGCCTTGAAAGAGTATTTCTGTTTCGGGCCGAATATTGATTTAATCGGAATATGTATGTGTATAATGAAAAATCAATGAAATTCGGTGGCTTAATCACGATGTATTTCCTAAAATAAAATAAGAAGCTTACACTTTTATAGCGCTAATTTTATAGCGCGTATTCTGCAAAATTTGGCGGGTAGCGGCAGCATATTGGCGTGATTTGCTTTCAAAAACTTATGGAACTTTTGTCTCACTCAGACTTTAATTGCTCAGGTCAACAACCTAATACACAAGTACGGAAAGTACAAGTTCCATGGCTATCAGCTGTCAATGACTCTAGCAACTGGGATAATTACATATTATGTTGGAGCAGCTATTTTCTTTTTTTTTTTTTTCTTTTTTCCTTTTTGGCATATTTTATTCCTCGAGATCATATGAATCAAACGATATACGTTTAGTATTAACATACAGGTACTGATGAATTTATAAGGATAAACTTGATAAGTTAATTAGACTGAAAGCATGCTCATAGTAGGGGAGAGGGGGCACATGCGAAATATTTTTACATTTTTGATTATTTCTCAAAACTGTTATGAGCTATTGAACCAAAAATTCATTTATATGAATATTTATAATTTGTTTGTTCTTTTGATGAAACTTTAGAATGTATTTATCAAGAATTTCTAACTTATATCATCATTATAAAAATTGTCTATGTTTGTTCACATGTGCCCCAGTGAAGGGGTAGTTGTGAACATACCTGGGGAATATGTGAACACATGAATAAATAAGACAAAAATAATTTTTTGTGAATAAAAATTATAATAAAAATTAATTAGATGCCCTCTTTATAATTGTGTGAATTAATCAATAAATGTTTCAATATGATACACGAAATTATTCGTAATATTATACACTAATATACCTACTCGTTTAGAGTCAAGCACAGCAAAACTGTGTTAGTTTTCAATAAGTTAATGAATAATTATATTATTCTGTTTTTATTTTTTTCTAAATGTTCTCCAATGTGTATAACAAAATTGTGCATCATGGTTTTAAAAATTGGTAAAATTCTGATAAAAAAAATTGGTGATTATCACACAACTACTTATTCCGTTTTATTTTGGACAACTAAATTTTACTTTTATAAAATAAAATACCTTACAAATACTTTAATATGGGCTACGAAAAAATAAATACGTTTAAAACTGAAAATCATTAAATAATAATAAATAAACATATTGATTTTTACAGAAAACCACCACTTTTAATTGTTATCTAACTTCCAGTAAATTAAAACTGTGAAGCAATCCTAAAACCTTTAAATTAATATCTCAATGTTTGGCAAGGGTAATTAAACTTTAAGCTAAAAAATGCATTCACAGACTTTAAAAAATACACTTGTGAACTGTTCACATCTGCCCCCATATGTTCTGTTCACAAGTGCCCCATCTACCATCTTGAGCTTAACTTATTTTTTAAAAAAAAGATATTTTTTATTGAAATAAGGAAACAAAACTTTTTGTAGACTTGCCTAATTAATGCCACTATAGAATGCAATGCTGATATTGTACTTCAAAAAATATCTTAAATGAATTTTACTTCATTAACTTAGTACACTTTTTACTTCCCACCTTTTAAAACAAACAAATTATAACTACCAGAAAACAAAATTGCTTATTGTTCTGAAAATTCAGCCAAAATGGAACCAGTACTACCATATATTTGTAATTTTTTTTAAAAATTAACTGAGTGAAACATGCACTGTTCACATGAGCCCCCTCTCCCCTACGTTACAAAATTTTTTAAAACCGGATTAGAAACGCATAGATAGAATAAATAAAAATAAGAGACTACCTCTTAGCCATTATATGATTCAGAAAGAAACAAGTGCATAACTGACAAGTTATAACGAACTCCCAAAAAAGAGTCAATATATATCTGTATTCTTCACATTTGTTTTATTAGTTCCCGATATGCTATTTCTTTCGGCCAACAATTCAAATTAATCCCTAAAAAAATAACGTTCCGTTACATAATTCAGCCGTAAAACAAAGCAGATGTATCATTGTACGGTTAAATACTGATAATCTCTACTGCAATTTTTTTAACTTTTATATATCGCACATTTTCAACGTTTACACCGTCGTATAGGGGAAAAAAAGTACTTGTAAATGCAATTTGTTTGAAAACTACATCTCAATTTATTTTTGAGATATTAATTTTTTTTATAATTTTTAAAGCCATTTCTGTAAAGCTGGCAAAGGAAGTACTATAATTCTGCAGAAAGTGAAAGGAAAATTGTAGACTACCATATCTTTTTGTTGCCATTTTGCCATAAAAATTGAAATAAAAAAAAAATTAAAATACGTGCTATGCCAAGAATATCGTCTGCTATAAAAATGTATTTTGAACTATTTACTCGTATGTATGACTTTTTTTCTCAGCATTTACTTCATTCCTATCAAAATGCTGAAAGAATCCAATTTTATTAATTCGTGTGTCATAACATCTTCCGAATTGTGAAAAAATATAAATGAATGATTTATGATAAAACAGGGAGCTATTACAAATTATATTAGATTTTCAGTATCCATATTAATGTTACAAACAAATATTAGGCTTCTGAACGTGATAGCCGGTTTTTGGTCGAGTTTTTTGAATGACGACATCGCTTTATGCTGGGTTTATGTAATATTTGCGATAGTGACGTCCTATGCGTACTTTTCTACAGAAGTTGTTTAAGCCTGGATCGTAAATGTGGAATTCTTCAGAGAATGCAAATGACGTCATTTTATATAAAACAAAAGCGTGTATTTTAAGTCTTAAAACTGAAATATTTTTTTTTTATCGAGCGCGACACTAAATTCTAAAAATGCAGAATTCCTGTTTTCTAGTTTTTGATTCATCTGATGATCGCGCGTTCTGACTAATGATTAGAATTTATGTGGAAGTTATTAACGACAGAAGTAGCTTATTTATATAATTCATTTAAGAGGAAAAAAGAATTTAAATAGAATTTAAAATAATCAATCAATGAATTATTTTAAATGAGATTTTTAATAAAGAAAAACAGGATAATTTAAAACATATGTAATTTTACATCACTGTATAATGCAGGCATTACAACTATTTCCACTGGTGCATATCATAAGATGAAGTATTGTCCTTATATTGTTCATTGTTACTTTTTGCTTAAAACTGTTTACTAATTTTGATGTTCGTTGTTAAAATATGTAATACAGTACAGCCCCGATTATCCGTGGGATTGGGTGGCATGGGCACCGCGGATAACAAAAATCGCGGATAACCCGAAAAAGACTGAAGATGGAGTGCAAACACGAAAAAAAAAAAAGAAAATTCAACATAAAAACTATGTTTTAGTGTACAAAAAACATAATAAAACGTTTAAAATACATACATATGCACAATATGACAGAAACCTTTGCATTACGTCTAAATCACTAAAATAAAGAACAGTAAACAAGAAACAATGCCGTACATACTGTACAAAAAGAGGTAAGTTACATCTTTTTTAAAACATCAGTCGCTTGTTTTTGCTTCTTGTTTTGGAAACACATTTTCTTTATTCTAAATTGTAAACTATTATTTATTTTTTAGTATGAAATAATTTTTATCTCAAAAATGAGGTTATTCTTTATATGCTCTCCTGGAATTTATCATAATAGTGTTATTTTATTGTAAAATATTTTAATTACTGTGCTTACATTTGGTTAATAAAATCAAGAAAGAACATCAAGACTTTATATCTGATATTTCAAGCATATCAACGGAATCTAGAAATATTCTTCTATGACTTTCGAATACATTGATTTTTCTGTTTATATTTAATAGTAGGGCTTGTTGTATTTTCCTTGTTGTTGACTTGAATTTAAAAAAAAAATTGCTTCGCGGATAATTCGCTCGCGAATAATCGGGGCTTTACTGTATTTGCTGACCTTTCATAATCATTATCATCATGGCTCATTACTGTATTCATGACTCATTATCATTACGAATTAGTGATAATGAACTTTTGTATAACTGTATTCCTTCAGGTATCCTGATGATTCCGTAGAAACAATCATCATCTTCTTCAAACGATTTAGTTTTAGCAATTTATTCACTTCTATCCGATTTGCTTTCAGCGAATGACTTAGCAAAAGATTTACTTTCCGCAAATGGTCCTCCCCCATCAATTGATTTACTTTCGGAAAATGCTTTGCTTTTAAGAAATATTTTTTCCCAACCGATTGCTTTACTTTCAGTAGCTGATTTGCTTTCAGCTGCATTTTGCTGATGATAATGGTGAAGGGGATAGCTGCCATCTTTATAATAATAATCATCGCATTCAACCATTTCCTTGATCATGTCTGCAGCTTTTTCACCAATCATGATTGTGGGAGCTCCGGTGTTGCCACTTGTAATTTTGGGCATTATTGAAGCATCAACTACTCTCAAACCTTTGATATATTTCACCCTGAAATAGCAAAAAATATTTATTAATTACAAATAAAGTCTCCGAAAGTTTTTATTAAAAATAGAATTAAGCTTATATATATTGCACTAGCCGGGCGTTGCCCGTCTAGCTACTAGTTTTAGATGCCCTTAGACAAATGATATATACGGCCAAAACTTTAAGTCTGCCTACTAGTTTTAAATAAATCTAGTTTTAAATACTAATAAATACTAGTTATAAAAATACTAGTTTTAAATAAATCTAGTAAAATACTAGTTTTAAATAAATCTAGTAAAATGAAACATTCAAATGGCACACACGTCTTATACAATACATAGGTATAATCATGCATATGTAAAAATTGTAGAAAATGTATAAATATAGCAAATTTAAAACTATATTTCCCTTAATCCTTTGAGGGGCAAGTGATTGTGTTCCTGTAATGTGGAATTCACACCAGAATCTTTCAAAAATTCTATTTCAAAATAAGGAAAAGCAATTTTACAACAATTTTCTACCAAAGTTATAAAAATAAAATTTAATTAATAGTTTCCGGTGCGAATCTTAATTATACTTAAGTGGAATATAATACATCCAACCGTCCCTCAAGGGGTTAAACGGGCTCATTTCAAAAACTTTTGTAAAGTAACGAGCCAAAAATGTTGGTGCCGCATACAATATAAAAAGCGTGCACAAAGTAATCTCTTTATTCTAAAAAAAAAAGTAACTAAGGCTATTGCCACCGGTGTCAATAATTTTTTTGTGACCAGGGGTCTTTTTTCGTTAATATTAAGAAAACTGTTGCATATAAAATGTGAAAATCGGTGGTATTAGAGAGAAATGTTTGATAAACACGCTGATGCAGACAGTTTTTAAATCGAATAATTATTTTAAGATACGTTTCATGTTAAAGTTGATCAAAATCGTTGCATTAAAAATGTTTTATAGGAGCAAAAACTATACATAGGGATTTAATCATTTTTAGATCATTTTATACATTAGAAGTTCCCGGTGTGTAGACTGCATTTATTTTTTTTAGTTTGACTCATTTTTTTAAAGATTTATTTCCATTTTTAATTCAAATTTCCCTGATTTCTAGAGGTATTTTTTACATACTAGGGGGCTCAGCCCCCTACGAGCTACACTCACAACCCCCGTTCAGACACCGCAAACTCTAAAAGCACTCCAATTTGATAGGCTTTTAAAAAATCGGAAGGCTGAAATATAATTAAACTAGTCGGATGTGCCAATCCCAAAACTTTCTTATATATATTTATATTTTAAAAAGTAGTTACACATGTTAATACTTCAATATTATTAGTTCAATGCTATACCAGCTTTCATTTTCTTCTTAAATTTCTGCTTCAGTCAATTAAACGGACTAAAAACGAGTTAATCTATATCATGATATTTGTTAAAATTAATATTTTTCCTTATTCTGTTGTTATCAACTGTTTGCGAATAGCCGGCTTAGCAGGAAGCTGCGCAATAGTACTATGAAAAATCAAGAAAAGTATACAAAAATTGCTATCGCAGAGCCCCACTGCGCAATCTTTCCAAATTCAAGGAGGACCTGTTGGTTATATCCAAAATTATGCACAAAAAATTTGGTTCAATTGTATGCATAATTTTATACACTTTTCAATGGTACAATAAAGAAAATGGCACAAACATCTCTATTATAGCGCCCCCTTCCGGCATATTTTTTTCAAATTCAGGGAGGACTTGCTTGCCAAAGCAAGAAACATACGCAAAATATTTGGTTCAATTCTATGCATAACTTTATACACTTATTGATGATACAATAATAAAAATGGCGCAGACATCGCAATTATAGTGCCCCCTTCTGGCGGAATTTCTTCAAGTTCAGTGAGGACCTACCGACCATAGCCTTACACATACACAAAAAATTTGGTTCAATTCTATGCATAATTTTATACAGTTTTCGATGGTACAATAATGAAAATGGCACAGACGCTATTACAGCGCCCCCTTCCGACAGATTTTTTTTTCAAATTCAGGGAGAACTTGCTTGCCACTGCCAGAAACATGCACAAAAATTTTGATTTAATTCTGTGCATAACTTCATCACTTTTCGATGGTACAATAATGAAAATCGTACAGACATCGCAATTATACCGCCCCCTTCCAAGGGAATTTTTCCAAATTCAAGGAGAAGCTTTCGTGCTATGACCAAAAATAAACACAAAAAAATTGGTCCAGTTCTATGCATAACTTCATACGCTTTTCGATGGTACAATATTCAAACTGGCACAAAAACCGCTATTACGGCGCCCCCTACTGAAGAATTTTTTTCCAAAATAAGGAAGGACCTGCTTGTCATAGTCAAGAACTTAAAATTTTTTATGGATAACTTCATACACTTCTCGATGGTACAATATTCAAAATCGCACAAAAATCGCTATTACAGCGCCCCCTAGCGGCGAATTTTTTCCAAATTAAGGAAGGACCTGCTTGTCATAGCCAAGAACTTAAAAAAAATTTTTGGTTCAATTCTATGCATAACTTCATACACTTTTCGATGGTACAATATTCAAAATCGCAGAAAAATTGCTATTTCAGCGCCCCCTACCAGCGAATTTTTTCCAAATTCATGGAGGACCTACTTGCTATAGCCAAATACTTAAAAAATTTTTTGGTTCTATTCTATGTATAACTTCATACACTTTTCGATGGTACAATATTCAAAATCGCACAAAAATCGCTGTTACAGCGCCCCCTACCGGCGAATTTTTTCCAATTCAGGGAGAACCTACTTGCCATATCCAAAAACTTAAAATAAAAATTTGGTTCAATTCTATGCATAACTTCATACACTTTTTGATGGTACAATGGCGACAGACACACGAACAGACAGACATTTTCTATAAACATGTTTTTTGCGATCTCTGACGCCTAAAACGTGTAAATCCGTCAGAAGAAAGTAAAAAACAGTGGTGATCTCCCTGTTTAACCAGCTGTTTTCGTCTTTGTTTAAATCAGATCAGTGAAAATTTTCAAAATAAGCTAATATAAAATTAATTAAGTAAACAGAGTCTTTGTCTCCCGGTATTTTTTAACAACGCTACATACGAAAGTTCTTTTAAATAAGACATTTTAAATGAATTGTTTTAATTCTGACGTAATGTTCACCAAAGTTTTCGTTTCTTTTTCACGTGAAAGTACTTTTGTTGTTAGAAAGAAAATATTATTTGCGCTCTCTTAGAATTCACAACAGTAGTTTAAAAGATTATCTCAAAATATGAAATGAATGTCTCCCGCAAATATATTTTTTAATTTTAACTGTTTGGAATATTATTGTTTGGCCATTTTAAATATGAAGTAATTTCCCTCATTTACGACTTTTAACACATATTAATGAATTTATTATTTTACAATTTTTTTCTCTTTTAAAATTCACGTATAAATATAGTATTTATGACTTAATTTTCAATATTTTCTTGCTTTTGAAACATGATCGTTTAATTCTAATTTGAAAGTTATTTTCTGTTTATAATATTTACTTGTCAATAAATTTTTAATTTGAAGGAAATATTATTCTTTGAGCTGTTTTAAAATTGGGCAACAATCTAAAATAATACCCTTTTCTAAAAGATGTAAAAAATATTTCTAGAAATGTTAAAATTTTGAATATAAAATGGAAATAAATCCCCAAAAATATGAATTTTAAAAAAAAAATGCAGTCTGCACACCGGTAAATTCTAATGTATAAAATGATCTAAAAATGATTAAATTCCTATATATAGTTTTTTTTTCGATAAAACGTTTTTAATTGAACGATTTTTACCAACTTTAACTACTTTTTAAATATCTCTTAAAATAATTATCCGATTTGAAAACTATCTGCATCAGCATGTTTATCAAACATTTCTCTGTAATACCACCGATTTTCATATATTTGTATGCGGTAATTTCTTAATACTAACGAAGAAAGACCCCCCGGTCTCAAAAAATTCAAAACCGGCGGCGGTGACAGCGTTAGTTACTTTTTTTTTTTTTTTTTTTAAGAGTAGACAGATTTTAGAAAAAAATATTATTTTAAATTGTTGCCAATTTTAAAAACAGCGCAAAGAACAATATTTACTTCAAATTATAAACAGAATTAGAACAGAAACAGTATATTATAAACAGAAATAAAACCTTTCAAATTAGAATTAAATGATCACGTGTTAAAAAAAAAAGTAGGAAAATATTGAAAATTACATCATAAAAACTATATTTGCACGGTGAAATTTAAGAGAAAAAAAATTTAAATAATAAATTTATTTTTATGCGTTAAAAGTCGTAAATGGAGGAATTTATGTCATACTTAAAATGATGATCTTTTAAACTATTGTTGTGAATTCTAAGGCAGCGCAAATAATATTTCATTTATAACAACAAAAGTATTTTTGTGGGGATATTAAAAAGGGAAAGAGAACTTTGGTGAAAATTACGTCAGATTTAAAACGATACCTTTAAAATGTCTTATTTACAACAATCTTTTTACTTCTTCATTTTGCATTAGCTTATTTTCAACTGTTTAACTTTATATATATATATATATATATATAAAAGACGAAAGCAGCCATTGTATCTTTTAACAGCAGCTGATTTGGCTTTAGAAATCCTTTCCTTTGCTTTTCTTGATTTGCCTAAACATAATATTAACGCTGTTCTTGATTTATTTAATTCAATTGGTCCATCTATACTGTTTACTTTTGAAATTGAAACTCAGCAACGCCTAGCTTTTCTGGATGTCCTAGTAATTTGTAAGGATTGTGAGTTTTTGACCACAGTTTACCGAAAACCTTTTGCTGTAAGTTTACCTCCTCATTATAAGTCCGGTCATCCCCCAAATGAAAAACTTGCAGCTTTCAATACTCTTATTTTCCTTGCACGTAAAATTTGTTCAAATTCGGATTTATTTAATAGTGAAATTAACTATATAAAAGCACTTGCCATCGATCGTGGATTTAGTTTGAATATCATTAACCGCATTTTATCTAAACTTCCGATAATCACCGATTCTGTTCCAGCAAATAAAGAATTTAAAAATGATATTATCTTACCTTATTTTCCTAAAATCAGTACACAAATTTCTCGTATTTTCAATAGGTTTAGTTTTAAAGTTGTTTTCTCTCCAACCAATAAAATTTCTTTCTCCAATCTTAAAGATGCTATTGACGACCATAATACCTGGGGCATTTACAGAATTTTTTGTGAGTGCGGCCTCTCTTACATTGGGCAGACGAAGCGTGCACTTAGAATTAGGCTGAAAGAACACCAGAATTACGTTAGAAAGCAAGGAAATTGAGAAATCTACAATAGCGAAACATTGTTGGAATTCCAACCACCAGTTCAATTATCCAGAGGCAAAAATTATTCAAAAATGTAACTGGCTTTTGATCTAGATTTTTACGAAGCTCACTATATTCATAGAGACACTTCCACCTTAGTAAATGATATGAATATTACCAGCACCCCTTTTCTTTCACCAGTGTGGAGAAATCCTGCGCAGTGACTTTTTTCAGTTAGTTCTGTTCAATTACGTCATTTCTTTGGGATATATAAACTCTCTGCCGTTTCAATCAATCTATAAGCCAGTTCTCGGGGCTATAACCGAAGGGTTCTTCGAATCATTTTAATTTTTTCTCTCACTGAGGAAGGGGATCGAGGTATCCTCGAAACGATCATATGAGTATTTTTTGTCGTTTCTGTACGTTATTTGTGCGTAAAAATGGTTGTTTGAGATTTCAGCTTTTTATACATAGAAATTTAATTATTTTTAGATCATTTTATACATTAGAAGTTCGCGGTGTGCAGACTGATTTTATTTTATTTTATTTATTTTTTTTTTGAATTATTCATTTTTTGAGGTTTTACTTGAATTTTAAGTTCAAATTTTCAGCATTTAGAGAGATATTTTTTACATATTTTAGAAAAGAGTATCATTTTAAATTGTTACTAATTTTAAAAACAGGGCAAAGAATAATATTTCCTTCAAAATAAAAGTTTATTTACACGTGACTATTATAAAAAGAAAAAACTTTCAAATTAGAATTAAATGATTACGTTTCAAAAGCAGGAAAAAAGTATATTTACGCGTGAATTTTAAAAGAGAAAGAAAATTGTAAAATAATAAATTAATTAATATGCGTTAAAAGCCGTAAATGGAGGAAATTAATTCATATTTAAAATGGCCAAACCATAATATTGCCAAAGAGTTTAAATTTAAAAATATATTTGCGCGGGACATTTATTTTATATTTTCAGATAATCTTTTAAAGAACTGTTGTGAGTTCTAAGACAACGTAAATTATGTTTCCTTTCTAACAACAAAAGTATTTTCACGTGAATATTAAAAAGTGAAAGAAAACTTTAGTGAAAATTACGTCAGATTTAAAACGATACATTTAAAATTCTCATTTAAAAGAACTTTCTTATAGCGTTGTTAAAGAATACCGGGATACAAAGACTCTGTATACTTAATTAAATTTATACTAGCTTATTTTCAAATTTTTGACTGATACGGTTTAATTAAAGACGAAAACAGCCCGTACACATGGAGATCGCCACTGTTTTTTAAATTATAATTCAGTCTTCCGAAATTTTTTTAAAGCCAATCAAATTAGCGTGCTGTTAGAGTTTGCGCTGTCAGAAAGAGGGTTGGGGAGCGTAGCTCGTAGGCGGCAGAGCCCCCTAGTATTCCCCCTCACTGACAAGCCCGTGTTAATACGTTCACTAAGCTCCAGGTTTCACTGCAATACAAGCAATATTTAAAGTAATATAATTCTATTGATTTAATGTATTTTTAATACATTGAACAATGATTAACACTTCCAAGGATTGTATTCATATTCATTATTAAGTTTTTTATAAAATGTTCAAAGAATCATTTTTTTTAGCATTTAAAACAAATTGCAGAGAAAACAACATTACAATTTTGCCCTTTTCCAAGACAGTTGGAGGGTTATAAAAAAGTTAGAAATAGGAAACATTCGAATGGGTGCAAAGAAATCCTCCAAAGGGCGACATAGTGCCCGCGGACGCCGGGTTGGACAGCCTTCAAATAAAAATCATTTTTCGTTTTATATAGAAAACTCGTTTGCATTAAAAAAAAGCTTACTAAAATGAAAACTATCCAATTGTACAATAATCGTGTAGCAAAAAATAAATAAATAAAAATCTTTTTAAAACGCTGAATACATTTATTCCAGAGTGATTCGTTTTCATTAAGAGCTTATATCTAATCATATTAACTGTCTTGGCTAGCAATATTATCAAAAGAGCAAAAAGCTTTTAAAATCACTTTAGTCGCTACGATAATTTCAAGCAAAACAATAACTCTCTATTTACGAAAATTCTCTGTTTTCGCATTTCAGAAAAACTTTACTTTTAAAACTAAAACCGGATTTCATTGATTCATAAGCAAATGAAGTCAAAAGTCTGTACTGATTTTATTCTCTGCACATGAACGAACTGCATATTATATTATTCACTATGGATTCCGAAATGAAAAAAAATAACAACCAATTTCATTCGTTTCAAGCGGGTACGATTGAAATTTTGAATTCCGATAATACGTATTTAAACATTTAAGAAGGTAACTCACAATTCAATAGATATTTGTTATTAACGATCTTTCAAAAAATATAACTTTTACACAGAAAAAAAATATTCGAATATTCGAAAAAATAATTTTGAGAAAAAAATGGCCCCCTGTCACATGAAACGCTAAGCGGTCAGTCCCGTATCTTTTTTAGGACAGTCATGTGTTTTGCTCTATTATGGGGCTGTACTTATATAACGTTATCAATTTTTTTGATAATTTTGGACCCTCTCCCCCTCTTACGATATCATATATTATCATCTCTCGGACCCCCCCCCCCCCCTGACAATGATATCGTTATTAATGTCTAAAAATTCTTTTGATTTTTTGAAGGGATATACAAGTATGATTGCATTTATTTTTCGCATACTTTATTGATTCACAATGAAGAAAAGTAAATAAAATATCATTTTATATATGAGATAACTTTATATCAAATTAAATAACATTTAAAAGAGATAGTTACTATTTAAAAGACTTTAGTAATAGCTTTTTTTTTTTACATAACGCGTTCAACAGTAATAATGTCTTCTTGCACTTGACCCCGCACGGGGGTGGGGGGGGGGGTGGCAAACAGAACTTCTTATCAACAAAGCAGACGAACAGAATTCTTTATTTTTATTTACTAGTAAACACAAAGTATCATTTGAAATGTACTTCACATATGGTTTCTCGAACAGCGGATTATATATGCATACATATATGACAGAATAATAGGAATGCCAAACTTTTGGGTATTACATATATTGGAATTAAATAATTTTATAATCATTTAAATGTTTTAATAATAACTTTGTATTCTCATAAAAGTAGATAACAGGTTAAAAAAAGATATCATACAATTTTGATGTAAAGACCAAGTTACAAATAAAAAAAGTAAATGTTGGTTGGGTGAAAAAATGATATGGATATCAGAAGACACCCCCCTCCCCCTACGATATCTTATGATATCATGGGCCAGACCCTCCCTCACCCCTAAAATGATAACGTTATATATGCACAGCCCCGATGCATGGTGTCCCCAAAATCATGGGCTAAACTGTAAGAGGAGACACAAAAAAGCAATTTTGGTATAGCAATGTTGGGTCGGAAACGAAAAGTTTTGCGAAAAACAATAAAATGAGGAGATAAGGAAAATAAGTGTTTTATTGACATAACAATTACAGTAAGTGCTCAAATATGCCAACACCAACATAGGTACATTCCTGGCATCATCTAGCAAGTGATTGGCGTACCCCTTCGAACGTCCCAGTGTCTCATTTATGAGACACCAGTTGACTCTGATGAGGTCCTCATTGCAAAACTCTCAGTCGCTGCTGCAAATGTTCATGAAACTCTTGGAATCTGCGAAAAGGCACATCAATCACGTGATAGACGATGCCAGTGGCACATTTGGGCACTTACTATGATTATCATGTTAGTAAAATGCTCGTTTTAATTTCCTCCTCATTTTTTTGTTTTACGCCAAATCTTTTCATTTACGACCCCACATTGCTATACCAAAATTGCTTTTTTGTGCATTACTTTACCTTCTCTTACAGTTTGACCCATGAATTTGGAGACATCCTGTATATACAGTGTATCCACGTATAACCTGACCGACCATTATTTTCGCAACCGTTTGTCCCAGATGCATACTTCCAATTACAAAAATGGTCAAAATTAGGTGCAGGGTTAAGATAAAAAAAAGTTTGAACCGAAAAAACAATTTAGGGAAGAATTACAAAATCTAAATTTTTATACGGTACCCTGGTCCTATAAGTTATATTTAGTAAATTTTCTCTGTTACACTGACAAGTAAGGCAAAAAAAAAGTCCCGTTATTCTACGATTAAAATTGACCGAGTAATAGCTGTTTAAATTTAGAGTATACTTTTTGCTGCATATTAGGGGTCATTAACCCATTTAGTAGACATATAATTTCGTCAGATATATTAAAGAAATGGTTGAGAGTAAAATTAGCATTGTAGTATAAATTTGAAATCTTTAATCATTCTGACATAAATGCACAATTTGTACTGAACATCATAAGAGGATAAAAATAACAGATTTTTTGTTAAATAAAAAGATGAAACACAACAGCCTCAATTCTTTACAAAATGATGCATATTTTAAAATGCTGCCACTGTCTTTCAAATTTTGGGTTGTGGTATGTTTTCAGCTTTTGAAAATTGATTCTTATGTAATTTTTAGCACTGAATCCGAAAATGATCTTCATTTTAAACCATCACGCCAGGATTTCCTCAAATCGCAAATTTCAAAGTTAAAAAGCTAAAAGTTAAAATTGATCCCCCCTCCCCTCCCAACCTCATCGGACCCCCGAGTTGTTTAGCTGTAAGAAACCCAGTATAAGCCAAAAAATCTTATAAATTATTGAATTAAATAAAATTAAACCGAATAAAAAAGTCTTACATGTATTTTATAGTATCAGATTTTTCGCTATTTTTTAACCTTGAAATTTACAATTTACAAAAGATCCTGACATGATGGTTAAAAGTGAAGGTAATATTTTTATTCAGTGTTAAAAAATACATAAAATGTAATTTATAAAATTCAAAAAACACAACCATCGTATGTTTATGTTATCTAATCTAAAACTCTTTCTTAAACTTCTTGACAGTAATCTATCCTAATTTTCTCGTGTTATCCTCTAATATAAGTATGTATAAGATGGTGAGAATCGAAAATCATAATAATATTCCATCGTCTTCGGATTTAAGTCAGTATGTAAAATTTAACTTCGATCGGACATTTTAAGTTAAAGTTCTAGTACAAATTTTAAACTGGAAAGACGATCATTGCAAGTTAAATAAAACCTTCTGAAAGTAACACAATTGTAGTTAAAAGAAATCATAGCCTCAAATCCTTACAAAATAAAACATATGTTAAAATACAATTATTTTAACTAATCTGAACCTTAACTAATAAACTTAATCGTAATATTGTACGATTTTTTTCAAAGCGCAGATACCTTGAAATAAGTTTAAGTACTTTAAATACGATCCCTGAAAGCATGGCAGAAATCATCTGTTTTGAGATATATAAATGTGGTTTAAGTCGTGCATTTCAAAGTTTCATAACTCGGTCAATTTTAATGTTAGATGAATGGGACTTTTTTTGTCTTACTCGTTTGTGTCACAGTAAAGTTTTACTAAATATCACTTATAGGACCGGGGGACCGTATAAAAATTTAAATTTCGTAATTTTTTAATAAATTATTTTCTTGACCCAAATCGCTTTAAAAATAATTATTTGCCTTATTTAAACCATTTTTGTAATTAGAAGCATGCATCTAGGACCAACGGTTGCGAAAATAAAGGTCGATCAGGTTATACGTGGACACACTGTATATGGAAAGGTGTATATACAGGGCAATACATAAATACATAAAAGGGCAATACAAAGGGTGTATATACAGGGCAGGCAGTCAAGATGGCATCATGATGCAAAAACAGACAAATCAGAGAAATGAAACAATTGGTTGCGTTATACAATTACCATTGTTAAGAATAAAACAAAAGTTACTCAATGACACCATTTTTAAGGAACTCTTCGCAGTGAACTGTATATTTCTTTATTTTAAAACAATAATTGGTAAGAGTGAAACAGTCTCTCTGGCCGTTTCCAAATCAAACATTCCATTATCTCAATAACAACAACAACAAAAATTCAGTGTTTCCACTCACTAGTAACTAAATTACAATCTATCGTCAACACGCAGACGATTGGAATAATAAATAAAATTACGGCGCTGACACAGCGCCCTCGTACGGGAGATTTTAATTACGATCAGTAACATACACCCGACCGTTGAAACCTGCAGGTTTCAAAACTACTCTAATATATAATATAAAATTACATAATACTACATATAACAATGCAAAGATATAATTAATAACAAAGGAAAAATGGCTAAATTACCTTACATTTGAATACAATAAAACATACTATAGAAATTAAACAACAAAATATATTCAAAATATACCAAATATATACATTAAAGAAATTAGTTTCCATTAATTGGAAGGGGACAAATACTTCTCACATCTCTCTTTATTATTCTACCGTTAGGTAGACGAATGTTCACTACTCGAACTTTTTTGTCCTTACCGAGAAATATCTCGGAAATCCTACCTGTTGCCCATTTTGTGCTGAGCATATTTTCATCTTTGATCAATACGAGAGAACCAACATTTATATTGTTTTTATTTATTTGCCATTTATTACGTTGCTGCAAGGTGTTCAGATAGTCTCGCTTCCATAATTTCCATATTTGCTGGCTATATTTTGTTATTTTTTGCCAGTTGCTAAGTTTGTTTTCCGAAATTTCAGTGAGCTGGGGTTCAATAATAGACGTTAAGGGCCTACCTATAAGAAAATGACCCGGTGACAGAGTCTCGAAATCGTCGAAATCTGATGACAATGGGGACAGAGGTCTTGAGTTCAAAACACTTTCAATTTCTAGAATTACTGTCAGAAATTCCTCTAAAGTGAGGTGCGCGTTACCAATTACACGTTTTAGATGGAATTTGAATGATTTAACCCCTGCCTCCCAAAGACCACCGAAGTTCGGCGCTTTCGGAGGAATAAAATTCCATTCGATATTTTCCCTTGCAAAATAATCAGCTAATGCTTCATCTGGGTGTCTAACCAAATTGTGAAGCCTTTTCAATTCTAAGTTTGCCCCTACAAAGTTTTTTGCATTGTCAGAAAATATTTTTGAACACTTTCCCCTTCTGCTAACAAAGCGCTTAAAACAAGCAATGAAGGCTGCAGAAGTGAGATCTGAAACGAAATCTAGATGAATAGCTTTGGTGCAGAGACAAACGAATATACATACATACACTTTATTATATGTACCTTTCCTTTGATTTTTGAATTTAATGTAAAAAGGGCCACAATAATCAGTTCCAATAATAGAAAATGGAAATGAAGGTGTAACACGCTCTTTGGGCAAGTCACCCATAACTTGACTCGCTAATACAGGCTTGTTTTTAAAACAAGTGACACATTCATATGTTATTTTGCGACAGATGTTTCTACCATTAGTTATCCAAAATTTACGACGAATATGGTACAACAATGTTTGTGATCCTACATGTAAATACTTTAAATGAAAATATCTTACAATAATTAAAGTAAGAGGATGCTTACTTGGCAGAACCATAGGATGTTTTTCATTTGTTGTCAAATATGAGTTACCCAATCTACCCCCAACTCTTAAAATATTACTTTCATCTAAGAAACAATTTAAAGAATTTAGTTTACTTTTATTTGGTACCGAATTACCTTTCTGAAGACATTTTATTTCTTCCTGATACTCACTTTGTTGAACCATCTTTATCAGTGATAATTCTGCAGCATTCAATTCTTTAGAAGTAAGATGATCTTTCACTCTATTAACATTTCGAAGGTTATGAATAAATCTAAGCACATAACATAAAATACGAATGATAGTTATATAATTATTACTAACACTAATAATATAATCTAATAAATAATTTTGATCATAAATAGCTAGAGTAACTAAAGAGTTATCATTTTCACATTTAACTGTTTTCTTTAGTTCATCAGAATAGTCATCTGGCGAATTTTGAATGTTGCAGTCATTAGTTGGGAGAACAGTTTCTCTCAAAAAGGGGGGACCTTTAAACCACAAATCCTTTTCTAAGAGCATATCAACACTGACGCCTCTGGTAAGGAGGTCGGCTGGATTAGACTTTCCCGGACAATGAAACCACGAATTGGAGTCAGTCAAAGATTGAATCTCGTTGACACGATTCGCTATGAATGATTTCCATCTTTTACTAGAACCTCTAATCCAGTACAAAGTGATTTTCGAGTCTGTCCAGAAGAACACATCTGATGGCTTCTTATGATCTACTATTTTCTTGACTGCATTACCTAGTCGGGCAGCAAGTAAAGCTCCCAATAGCTCTAATCTTGGTAAAGTGATTTTTTTAAGAGGTGTAACTCTACTTTTTGAAGTCACAAGGTTAACTTCAATAGCATTTTCTTTTACAATTCTGAGGTATATGACAGTGCCGAAGGCTTTCTTACTAGCATCGCAAAAACAGTGAATCTCTACCACATCTGAATTTTCTTCTTTCGTTGAATTTAGCACAATTCTTGGAATTTTTAGGTCGGAGAGGCGTGGGATCTCAGAACACCATTGAAGCCACTTTTCTTTAACATCTATTGGTAGATCTTCATCCCAAGCAATTTTCCTCAACCACAGATCTTGAAATAGGCATTTCATGCGAATAGTATAAGGAGTGAGCAAGCCAAGAGGGTCGAATATTTTTCCAATAGCACGCAGGATGAAGCGCTTGGTGTTTTCATTTTTTGATAACATTTCTAATAAGCCTTTTACATCTACGATAAAGCAATCTTCACTCGTATGCCAAGACATTCCTAGAACCTTTGTTGAGTCAAATCCTAATTCAATTGGGTTGTGTAGAGGCTGAGTATCAAACCCTTCTTGTTTCCATTGCTCCATCAAATCGTTATCATTAGTTGACCATTTTCTGAGTTTCATACTTGCCTCGCTCATAATATAAACAGCATTTCGAGAGATTTCTAACGCATCTTGCAAGTTGTCAGCACCAGCGATGAAATCATCTACGTAGAGGCACCTATCTAATAACTTTGTTGTTGTAGGATATCTAACTTGAAATTTCTTGATATGTTTTCTTAGAGTAGCAGCAAGAAGAAACGAGGAAGCATTCATACCAAAAAGAACTCGGTTGAAGCGATATATTTATATACCTCTATCTCCAATCCATAAAAACCTCACTGCATCTCTGTCTTTCTCCGCTAGGGATATCTGCAGAAAGGCCTTTTCTATATCACCTATCAATGCTATTTTGTTTAATCTAAAATTGATAAGTAGATCGAATATGTTTGGATTTAGATTTGGACCTGGCCAAAGACAATCATTTAACGATAATTCGCCAACATCGTGTGAGCTGGCATCGAAGACTACTCTCATTTTTGTTGTCAGGCTTTGTCTAAAGACAGGTTGATGTGGAAGATAAAAAAGTGGTTTCTCCACTGGCTTGTGCGTTTCCGTTATTTTTTCTATGATTCCTTTATTTTCATAATCTTTCAAAGTCTCACAATATTGAGCACGAAGCTCTAATTTTCGCTTCATTTTCACTTTAAGACAGTTTAGTCTATTATTGGCTATTTTGAGATTGTCGTTCATTTCTCGCCAATCTTTTTTCCATGGTAAGGTAACTTCGTAACGTTTATTTTTATAAGATACAGATTTTTCGAATATTTCTAATGCTCTATCTTCGTCAGTACATGTGGGATCGTCTTTTATCCCTAATGTTTCTAACTGAAAGAATTTTTGAACTTCTTTTGTCAAATCTTCATAGTTACAAACAAGCCCACAATGAGTATTTTGCGTGATTTGATTGTCAGGATTTAATACGCTTCCACAGGCAATGAATCCAAATACCGAATTTTGGAATTTTAAATTAGAATTGGGGACTTCAATTCGACCGACTTCTAAAAGATCATAAAATATTTGAGCTCCCAAAAGAACATGAATTTTTCCAGGTTTGTAAAATTCTGGATCCGCTAATTTAATGTTATTAAAGTAATGTTCTGTTGGAACGTTAATCCGATTTACTGGAATAGTATCCGATATTTTTGGTACACAAAGAAGTTCTATTTCCGCCTTAAAATTTGAATTGTTCGAAATTAATGCTTTTACCTTGGAGTTAATATTCACGGAGATGCCATTTAATCCTGAAACCGCAACTTTTATTTTTTCTTTCTTAATTCCTAAATAATCAGCACACTGAATCGTAATGAAATTACTCATTGATCCAGCATCAATCAAACCTCTTAACGGCTTAAATTCACCAAATTTATTTTTAATATAAACAATGACAGTTGATAAGATGCCAGAACTTAAATAATTCATCTCACAAACAGATGTACCTGAAAATGCTCTTTCGTTAGAAATGTGAAATGTTGCAGCATTCGGGTCTAGATTTGAATGCGCTACGATTTGATTCTGGTTTTGGGTATTGCAATCACTGACCTCGGGTTTTGTGGTAAATTCATTTTTTCTATCGCTGTTTTGAATTTGCTTTTCATTTTCATTCTCGAAATGCAGTAAACTCGAATGTTTTTTCATACATTTCTGACAAGAATAAGTAGATTTACAATTTCTAACCGAGTGGAATTTTAAACAGTTAAAACAAATATTATTTTTCTTTACGAATTCATATCTAGAAGCCACTGAAAGATTTAAGAATTCTGGACATTTGTGCAAACCGTGGAATTCATTACTCTGACACTTAACACATTTAAATGTTTTTGAGTTTTTACCATTAGATGTAGATACCATACTAGTGATTCGTTGTTGAGCATTGCGTTTAGGAGTTACATTATTTATAAGAGGTTTGGAAACTTGCAGTGTTCTCGCTTGTCTTTTTAAAAACTCGATTAATTCTTTTAATTTTGGTAGCTCGTCTTTTTTTTGTTCACGTTCAAACCATAATTTTGTGGACCCATCTAATTTCTGCCACAATATATAAGTTATTATTGTATCCGCAAACCCTTCAATTTTTTTATCGAGAATTTCTAGAGATCTGATACATTCACTGGCGGTATCTGCTAAATTAAGAATAGCACTAGGTGTTTCACTTTGTATTGAATTAATGGACATTAATTTTTTAATGTGAGCAAACACTTGTTGTCTTTTATTGGAATATCTTTCCTCTAATAAGGACCACGCTGTTTGATAATTATCATCTGAAATCGTTATACTTTGTACAACTTTTGCAGCTTCAGAATGAAGCGAAGATTTCAAATATGATAACTTTTGAGCACCCGAAAGTGCGCTATTATTGTGAACGCTAGATTTAAAAAGATCACTAAAATATATCCAATCCTGTACGTTTCCACTAAAAGAAGGTAGATTAATCATGGGAAGTCGAACTTCCGTTACACTATTCTCTTGTTTCGGCTTTGATTCATTACGAACATTTATTTGTTTTTGTTTCGCTCTTTTAATTTTTAACCAAGTTTCATCTAACTCTTTTTCAATCGATGATTGTTCATCGATATATTTATCAATTTCCTCCTCATCGCACAATGAATAAATTTTATCAAACATTTCTTTCAATTCTGTATTGAATTGATCACATTTCGTATTTACAAGTTCTAAAGAACATTCATCAGAGTCACTTAATTTAATTTCACTCACAAATTTAGTAATTTTACATTTTAAAACTCTTTTTTTTGTCAAAATATTTTTTAATTCAGTAGACATGTTAAAGAAAAAGTCCTACCTTATTCGAAGAAACCAAGTCTCGTCGCTGATTCTTGACTCTAAAAGCAAACGATAAATCCGTTTACTTTGGCCTCGACGGACCAATTTTTTGAAACAATAATTGGTAAGAGTGAAACAGTCTCTCTGGCCGTTTCCAAATCAAACATTCCATTATCTCAATAACAACAACAACAAAAATTCAGTGTTTCCACTCACTAGTAACTAAATTACAATCTATCGTCAACACGCAGACGATTGGAATAATAAATAAAATTTACTCATTTCTACTGTACAGTCGTGGAAAAAAAAAATGCAAACACTCCCTACTAATTCCTCAACAAGTTATCGGAGAAGAAAGTTACTGGTACCGAACGATTGGAAATAAAGTCTACTTTTAAATGGTGTTCATAAAATTTGCTTAGGGGCCATCTCCATATTAAAACAAATTATAACATTGTTTTTTTCAATGGCAATACCCAATTTTAACAAGATATTTTAAATCTTCGGTTCAATCTAGAACCAGACACCAAATTTCAAGTCATTTGAATGCTAAGTTTTTGAATTATAAACATTCAAAATTGAGTGCTTCTAATGTTAAATTACATTTTCATATTTTTATTTATATCTCCTGAAATTATACTCCTAATGTGCTAATTTTTTGTGTAGCAATAATACTAAAATACCCAAACATAAATGCGTTGAATTTGCAATTTTTATGATTTTACGATATGAATTATGAAATTAATATTCGAAAAAATTATGAATTGTAACTTACCAGTTTTTGGATGGATTTAGATTTATTAAGTCCTGCTTTATGGAAATCCAAAATTTCACATTTTCCTTCGAAGTAGTTTTCAAATTATACTTAAAAAATGACAAAATGATGGTTTAAGGAGCTGTCTATGATAGAAAGTGACTAGATATTTTGAATTTTTTTATGCTATCCTGTAAGCAAGCAGTATGCACCAATCAAGCAAGACTGCTTGAGTGGCGCCTAAGATGCGTTGATCAAGAAAAAAAGCTCTCGGTCAACAATCCAGTGACCAACTTCAATTTGGATACAGCTTCTAAAATACGCTCATTTTAAAATAATTAATTTATCGGAAACTTATCGTACGAATTGCATAGAAATTTGTTTCTAGGCTAATTGAAGGCTGTAGAGTTCATTTATGCTGTTAGAATTGTGTACTGCTATTGAAAAAAAACAAAGTTGTGTTTTGTTTTAATATGTAGATGGCCCCGTAAGCAAATTTTATAGACATCATTTAAAAGTAGACTTTATTACCAATCGTGTGGTACCAGTAACTTTCGTTTACGATAATTTTTTCCAGAGTTAGTAAGAGGTGTTTACTTTTTTTTCCCACGACTGTACGTCAATCACTTGCTAGATACTGCCAGTCAATAAACCGCGCCAAATCTTTTCATTTACGACCTCACATTGCTATACCAAAATTGCTGCTTTGTGCATACTTTACCTTCCTTTACAGTTTGCCCCATGAATTCGGAGACACCACGTATATATGTGGAAACACTGGCATCATGATATTCGTCAGTGTAAGATGGCATCATGATGCGAAAAGAGACAAAGCAGAGAAATGAAACAATCGTTTGCGTTATACAGCTACCATATTTACTCATTTCTAATGTACAACACGATTGTTGGCAAGGGCCATGTGTTTTTAAATCTCGCATTTAGCGAACATAATGTCTTTTTCTCCTCCCGCCCTTTTGAGACTGACGTAATAATATGACGTAAAAAGGGTAGAGGTTTTTTTTATTCGGACAGATATGTAGTTTCAGAGCTAGAGTTGATACTAGGTTTTTTGCTGTGAAAATGGGAAGTTTTTGATGAAAGGAAGAAAGGGTTCGGTTCGTATTTTAAAAGTTCTGGCCGATGACCCTTAGAGTTTTAGCTGCGAGTGTAAAATGTACGTTGGGCATAAGTTATATGCACTGTTTATACGTAAAAATTAACTGCGAGAAATTTGTGAACGTCAGTGCCAAGTTTTTGTTCTAAAAGTTTTACAGGTGAGATATTCTGCCCACAGGATAAATAGTAATTTAAAATTGTGGAAACTAAAAGCGTCACATTGGTAGGAATTGAGTCCGCTTTTGCGTTTATAGTAGAGTGAGTTCTTTGCGATTTTATAGTATGATTATTTCTGTAAATGTTGTTATTTCTATGTATAATGTATTATAATTGTGTGTTTGTTCTAAATTTAATTGTGTAAATATTCTATATTTAAGCGTATTGCGCATAGTCAAAATTTAAGCAGTGTGTTATGTTTTTATGTCTAAGAATTGTATATATAAATGTTTCATTAAAGTTAAGATTTATTAGTTTGTTTTGGTTTAAATTTGAAGTTCAGTGTGTATTTTTTAAGAGTAAGTATAGCCGCCCTGCGAGCGTGTAATCGCAATTTAGCGGCACACTTCTATGTTATTGTTTTAAGTTGTTATTTTGAGTTTCTGACAACGGTATTTTAACGGCAGAAAAACCAAGCCTTTGAGAAATTGCAAATATTTCTTAATCTAAGAAAATACAATAATAATCAGGAACAAAAATATAAAATAACCACTTCCGAGTTAGCCATGATTCAGAAAAGTGTCCTTAATTTTTACAAAACCTTAGAAACCAGTATATATTTTCGAGATTTAAAGACTCACTCATAAAAACAAAGCTACTTTTTCTGCCACTGATTTTCGAAAGCGTTTCCAAGTAGTATTTGTACACCCATGTTCAAAATTAAGAGAATTTTTGGATTTGGTCAATTACTTCTAGAGTTACTAGACGGATTTTAATGAAATTAAATATGTACATAGATACTGGAGCCAACTTATATGGACCCATGGGGCCCAACCCAATAATTTGATCTCTCCGCCAACTTAATTTCAAATGATTTAATTCATAATTTATTTTTTAATTATTTAATCCTTTCTGGTGCAGTGGTCCCACGTCGGGGCCACCTAATTTTAATTGAAGACTTACAAACGGCACCAGGAAAAATTTAATAAAATTTTACTTTTACAATGAAAGTTCAAAGTGACAAGTTTTCAATTTCTAAAAAGGTCGTTTGTAAATTTCGGTGTCAGTCAATGATTTAATCAATCATTTTACGAACAGAATTGTTCTATACCGGAAAGGGTTAATCGTAGAAATGAAATTTGGTTTTATTAACGTTCTCAAAATAGTTTTGTTTGAAAAATAGTAAGGACATCAATTAAACTCTCAGGAGCACTGAAAACCACTTCAGCGAATGTATAGTTAAATTTCTCATGAAAATAAATTTTCTGCATATTTTGTCATCTGTTTTGATGCCTTGAATTGATAGGTGACTTCAATTAGGTGACTAACATATAAGGGGCTCACAACTATAGTAGACCAAGTTCATAAATCTTTAAGAAAGTTAAAGCGTTATTATGCACAATAATGAATAATTAATTCAGGTTAAGTGACTTATAAGGACTATATACGTCACTATTCAAACTAAAGTAACATTTTTATAGTGCCCTACTTTTACAAATGACGAAATTATATTTTTATTGTACATTTATACGTTTTTTTTTTGTTTTTTTTAATGAAGACTTGGTCCAGTATGCTTATGAAATTTCCATGTGTAAATAAAAATTTGTTTATAATGATTACAAAAACTCTTGATTTTGATATATATTTGCTTATTCTATTTTTTACTCTAAATTAAACACGAAAGAGTGAAACAGATTACCACTTATCGTAAATCCTTCACTGTACACAATACTATGATCATCGTCATCATGATGTACTTTAGGGGAAATAACTTGGAACCTGGTATTGATTTATGCTGGAAGATTCTTCAAGTATACATGATGAATTGAGGAAATGTATCGCAGAAGATTCACCATATCTTTCTTTTTGGCCAAAGTAATTTTTCTACGGATCGCATACAATGCATCTTGACTGACATTTGACAAAGAAAGTAACTTACGCCTAAGAGACCGTTTTTCCAAATTTATTTTGTGAAAAGGTTGATCCTCATCGAGGGTTCTTTGAACCGTAACGGCAAGGAATAACATCTCACAACTAGCAGCCGTCTAATATCCATCCAACTGAAATAAGACACCTAGATATCCTTCTTTCTGTTTATGATACTTTGTTCCAAAGCTGTAGTAGAAACAATGTCGGAATTCTTAACTTCAATGACATCAGTTTCCTCTTTACATTCAGAATAGTTCCCTTCCAGTCTCCAGGAACATAGATTCGTTCTTTCTTGTGATTGGATACTTCATTCAGACAAAATTCAGCGTCATTCGGAAGGCAAGAGTGACCGTACACCATGTACGCAATTGAATCTACTGTTATGTTTGTACTATTAACTAGTCTCAACAGCATAAGAGATATTTTGATATTCCTATTTTGGCCTCCACAGGCATCAGAATATAGAATAATTTTCTTATGTTTAGAGGCTTTCTCTCTTAGGTGTCTTGCAACAATTCTAGAAAGGTCTTGAGAACCATTTCCACCCCCTATTTCATCCCAAACGTACTTGTATCCCACATTATTATTAAAGGAATGTACCTCAACATACAGATTGCATTTATAATAAGCTATGGATGTTGACAGCTTAGGAAAGGGAAATGCTTTTTGCAAGTCGAATATACAGCAAGAAATTTCATCTGAGGTTTTAATTTTATCAGTTTGTATTTTTTCTCTAGATTGTTCGCTTTCCGCAAGTAGAGCTCTCATTCGGTTCCAAGACTTTTTCTAGTGTTTTCATCATTTTCTGTCGAAAGCTTGATTCATATAACATCACATAATTTACGTATATCTGTATTTGGAGACTTGTAGTGTAAATTAAACTTTGTGCTGAAGACTTTGTAATAGAACTTCTCTTTTACGGGGTTCTTATTGTTTGTCGTACATTACTCTCTAGGCCGAAGATCGAACTATGCGATTAGAGTTTTTTTTTTCCTTTTAATGAATTTTTCAAGAAAGACGTTGTCGGTATGCTTACAGCTTGTTTAGCGAGAGGAGGGGGGAGGTCATAAAAAATATTACTTTTCTTTCGTAGTTCTTCCATCTTATGATTCACGAATGTTTTTGTTTTCGATCAGAAGTTTTGAAATCGCTACTTTTACAAACGTTTTTTCATAGCAATGAAGCAAGATTTAGAAAAGAATGGACCACTTATGAATATGATGTGAATGACTGAAATGTACACTGATGAATAAACTTGATTCAGTATGGTCGTGAAGTTTCCTTGTATTACTTCACCAACTCTGGACACAGATACAATGTATGAGAAAGTATGTTAACTACAGACTTGATGCTCTATGGCAGTAGATAAAACACAGTTTACTGCACCTTCTACATGAACTATCTCTTTTTTTTAAGTGGACTTGTTCTACTATGGTTGTGAGTCCCTCATACATGCTTTTCTTGAGATTTAGTATTTTGCACTTTCAATTACTTAGCAATTCCAATGTTATTTAAAATAAATATTAACGTATTTATAAGGAAGAACTTATAAGAATATAATTTAATTAGATTAGATAATGGGTAGATCCAGGCGGCGTAGAGTCATGCCACCTTTTCACTTCTTAGATAGTACAAAAAAGAAAAATGTCTTTTTTTTTAACTAGAAATATAATATATCCACGAAAGAATATATACAAATGGCGTTCCATAATAACTGATAGTAAAATCATAAAAAATCAATAAAAAATCAATAAAAAAATCAATATATTTACATTAAAAAATACACCCTTCTTCTTCAAAACAACTTCTCTCAGAAGATATGCGATGGTTCCATCGTTCAGCACAATTTTCAAAATAAGTAGAGAAGCCGTTTTCTGAAAGCTGCTTCAAAGAACTTTACGGCTGCACTGCTAAAATAACTTCAGAAACTGTTGTTGAATCTGTCAAAATCACTTGTTGCGGACTTGATAAGGGGATCAAAATGATCCGAATTGCCTAAAGACTATAATAACAGGTGATGAAACTTGGTTGCATCATTTTGAACCCCTTATTAAGTCCACAACAAGTGATTTCGACAGATTCTGAAATTATTTTAGCATTGTAGGGTTCTTTGAAACAGCTTCCATAAAACGGTTACTCTACTTGTTTTAAAAAGGGTTTTGAACGATGGGACCGTTGCATATCATCTGAGGGAATGTGTTTTGAAGAAGAATGGTGTATATTTGGTGTAAATATATTTCTTGAATTTTTATGATTTTACTCTCAGTTATTATGGAACGCCCTTTGTATATTTCCTATATATACATTCCTATATATATGTATATATCCTATATATATATTCCTATGAGTAGTATAGAAAAGGGTGTTCGATTCCGGCGGAGGGTGGAGTGTGGTGGGTGGAACTGAAAATCGTACTATAGTACGAGAGGGTTTGAGAGGTATGTGTGTTAAGTTCTTATCAGTCGGAAAGGAGATAAGATAGGATAGTGAGATAAGATAATCTGATAGTGAGATAAGAGGGAAAGATCATGCTATAGTAGGAGAGTATTAGTTTAGGAAGAAAATTGTAGATAGTTTTCGAACGTAAGGAGTCGATCTAGATCATACTATAGTATGATAGGGTAAGGGAGAGCTAAATTTTAGACGGGGCTTAATTTTTCGTAGCATCTTAGGGTTTGAATGAATGTCCATATAAGGTAATGTTATACTGTAACATAAGAGTTTAGGCCTTTTTGAGAGGAAGCTTATTTTTCGGAATCGACTTAGGGTTTGCACATGAAAATGCTAGGTAGCGCCCTCTACCGGCAGGAATTGGAAACTATTGTAATTAGGTTTTTTTCATAAAAATTTCACTTGGAATCGAACTTGTAACAAAATAGTCTCTTGACTTGATAATTTGAAGTAGGTTTAACTGATCAAGCCAAGAAACTATACCTGTAAGTCGAGATTTTAGATGTTTCAAGACAAAAATTGTGGTCCTCTCATTTATGTGCGTTGGTTACTTAAGATAAGTCAACAGTACCTATTTTAACTACTACTGCACTTTGAGAATTACTTTAATGTATACGATTTTATCGATTTTGCATGCGAGAGTAGGGTCATTCTACCATCCCTTAGTTTCGAACTTCGTAACTGATATGTTATGCACTATTTGAGAATTACTTTAATGTATACGATTTTCATTTTTTTAGTTTAACTTATTTTATCGATTCTGCGCGTCAGAGTAGGTTCATTTTACCAAACCCTGGTTTTGAACCTGCAAACTATGATTCGAATTTCATTTTTTGTGGCTGATACGCTATCCACTGGGCAAACCGTGCCCCAACATTTACTAATATATTTTTGAATACTATCTTTTCTAAATACTTATCATTTTATTATGCTTTCGTTTTAATATTAATTTAACTTAACGGGAGTTATAATTGCATTACAACATTTAAAATTCTGATAGTTTTTATTTTTTTTTTTAATTTTCGGCTATGTCTTTTCGAAAAGGAAGTATGTAGGGGGGCTAAATTTTTAGGGGTTCAAAAGTCACTTTTTTAATAACTGATATACTATCCAATGCCCAGACTGCGTCTCTAACGTTTACTTGCATGCTTTTAAATATTATCTTTCGCAAACATTTGATAAGTAATCAGCCTTTTCAACAAAAACTAACTATTATGTAAATAATGATACTCATCGATTTGAAGGGAGATTATTTCACAAGTACACAAATTTTAAGAGAGGAGATTTTTTAACATTCCAATTAAATTAATTATGTACATTACTTTTTAACACACTACTGTAATTTAAATATATTATTTAGCCACTAACCCTGATATTTTTTCAAAGTAAAAGTTTTATAAGCATCGAAGAAATATCTCTTATTTTAAATAACTTGATTTTTGATTGCAAACCATTTTGCATGTTTTTGTAAATACGTTCTTTATGAAGTATACAACAGTTTTATTTTTAAAGATCATTAACTTAGCGGGGAGTTATAGTTGCATCACAAAATAAATTAAATCAGCTCCTAGTTCGTTATTGCAATTGATAATTATTTAATGATTCTACATTAATTCTAATGAATTTTAAAACTACTGCTGCACTCATTCTTTTGTAGTGTTTGATAAAATTTAGTACTAGTTTAAACATTGGTTTAACATATATTTCAGTGAAATAATAAAATTAACTTGTAAAACGATGAATTCAAACTCGTAATTCGAATAATCATATACTTTTCAGACATTACAAAAGTACCTTTTGATATTTGATTGATCCATTTCCCGTGAACTTTATACTTAATGTCACGTGTTATTTATAAATTTATGTACCAATCATTAAAATTTTCTAATATGCGCCCCCTATGATTATATGAAATTGAATGGGACGAGACTTTTTTCATTAGTGTTTGCTTTTCTTTGAATATGTGAAGACGTTTTTACACTTGAGATAATATGGCTGGTTCTCAAGATGGATATTCTACTATGTTAAACAATGATGTATCAAGATTAAATGATCAAGACATGATAGTAACAGTACAACCTAAAGTAGAACTCGTTTCAGATAATGAAGTGGAATCCTCTGTATTAAAACTGAAGTCACCTTTTTTATGTACTATTTGCAACAAGTCCTTTTTACGAAAAGGTAATTTAAACCAACATATGACCATACATTCAGGAGAAAGACCATTTGTATGTGACATCTGTCAAAAAACATTCTCTAGAAAGGCTGTTTTGATTCGTCATAAATTATCTCATTTAAAGATACCTTCGCAACATAAATGTGATTCATGCGATGAAACCTTCTCAAGAAAGCCTGACTTATTAAAACACAAGAAGATTCACAAGTCCTCCACGCAGGATAAATGTAGCGAAATGAAACCAGCTTTATACGACCAAGAGACACATGTTTCGGATATCGAAATACCTCCTTTAAAGATAAAGTCCTTTGAATGTGGAATTTGTCATAAAACATTCATGCAAAGAACTGATTTAAAATGTCATAGTATAACTCATTCCAAGACAGCCACTGCATATAAATGTGATCAATGTGGAAAAGACTATTTCAGCAAGTTTTTGTAAAAGTCATACGTTAATCGCACATCAAACACCCCATTTGAAGAAAAAGTCCTTTGAATGTGAAATTTGTCATAAAACATTTATGCAAAAAACTTATTTAAAACAGCATAGTATAACTCATTCTAAGACAACCACTTCATATAAATGTGAACAGTGTGGAAAAGACCATTTAAGCAGGTTTTTGTTAAAAATTCATATGAAGTCTCATGAAAAGGCTCTCAACTCATACAATTGTGATAAATGTTCCAATTGATTTTCATCAAAGTCTATTTTAACTAAACATAAAAAAATTCATTCTAAGAAATATAAATGTAATCACTGTAACATTATCTTTTATCTCGACTTTGAGTTTATACATCATCTTATCAAAATGCATAAATGAAAACTTTGTCTAAACATATAAATTGATTTGAATATCTACACATTTCTAAAATTATTTGTTTTTCTATAACTATTGAAAATGATTAATAAATATTATGTAAGTGAAACATTTTTTGTCTTTTTATATTTTTGTTCTAAAACCATTTCAAATTTTATCTAAGAAATTGTATTCAATTAAGAAATTAGTTACTATATATTCATATAATATTTTACTAAATAGAAAATACTCATTGGTTATTAAACAGAATTTTATGCATATCCATACTAAAAAGAGGGTTGCAACCAAAATTAGTCAGCGAAAGTGACGCCAACTTGGCGATATCTCTAATATTTCGCCAAATTCCTGTAGACATTCATTGTGAACCAATAGGGATTACTTGCTTACTAGGTAAATATTTACTAAGTATTCATATAATATTATACTAAAAAGAAAAAATAAATATCATATCTCAAATTTTGTTTAAGTAATTGTATCCAATTAAATAATATTTTTTCAAACTTTGTTTAAGTAATTGCAAAGCATTTAATAATATTTCTACATAATATTTACTAAGTATTCAACTAATATTTCACTAAAAAATATTCAACTAATATTATACTAAAAAGAAAAAATAAATATCATATTTCAAAATTTTGTTTAAGTAATTGTATGCAATTAAGTAAATATTTATTAAGTATTCATATAATATTATACTAAAAAGAAAAAAATATATAATATTTCAAATTTTGTCTAAGTAATTGTGTTCGATTAAATAATATTTTCTAAGTATTCACATAACATTTTACTAAAAATTGTATTCAATTAAATAAATAGTTACTAAGTATTCATATAATATTATACTAAAAAGAAAAATATATATAATATTTCAAATTTTGTTTAAGTTATTGTATTCGATTAAGTAAATAATTACTAAGTATTCATATAATATTATACTAAAAAGAAAAAATATATATAAAATTTCAAATTTTGTCTAAGAAATTGTATTCAATTAAGTAAATAGTTACTAAGTATTCATATAATATTATACTACAAAGAAAAATAAATTTCATATTTAAAATTTTGTCTAAGTAATTGTATTCAATTAAGTAAATATTTATTAAGTATTCATATAATATTAAACTAAATGGAAAAAATAAATACAATATTTCAAATTTTTGTCTAAGAAATTATATTCAATTAAGTAAATATTTATTAAGTATTCAAATAATATTATACTAAAAAGAAAAAAATATATAATATTTCAAATTTTGTCTAAGTAATTGTTTTCAATTAAATAATATTTACTAAGTATTCATATAATATTATACTAAACAGAAGAAAATATATAATAGTTCAAATTTTGTCTGAGTAATTGTGTTCAATTAAATAATATTTACTAAGTATTCATATAACATTTTTACTAAAAATTGTATTAAATTAAGTAAACTATTACTAAGTATAATGAAGGGAACGAATATTTTTTCCAACTGGATTAAATCATATTCAAGTGTGGAGTAGCACAGTTGAAGTTTATACCAACAGAGTGAAAAATGTCCAGACCAGGGATCGAACCTGGATACTTGGCGTGCCGTGCCAATTTCTTACCTGTTAGGCTATCCGGACCGATACCTGGCTGACATAATTCACTCTTATTAGTTGGACTTGGCTGCGAACTACAGCGCTAGTTTTCTTTCATCCAAGCTATAACTATAGCATTTACATGATGAAACTACTTTTAACACGGAAACTCCTGTATACCATGTAATTAGGTCATAATGAAGGGAACGAATATTTTTTCCATTATTCATAGAATTCAAGTTTGAATATTAACCAAGTTTTATATACTTATATAATTTATACTATGTATATACTAGTATACTAGTATATATTCTAGTATAAATAGTTTTTATAAGTATATAAAACTTGGTTAATATTCAAACTTGAATTCTATGAATGATGCAATAAAAGATTCCGCTTTTATATTTAATATTAATAATATTAATAACGGTTAAGTAATCAATCAAATATTATCAATGATTATACTTTAATACTATGAAAATTAATCATTGTTCACAATAGTGAGAAAGTTTTTAATAGGATTTTTTGTTTGCAAATACGTGATATCCTGGTACTTAAGATTTCACAAAATAAGACTGAAGAAAATACCCAACCTACATATTCAAGAACAAAATTGAAAATGGCTGATGTCGTGTTAACAACTCATATCAGTTAGACCTCGTGACTTGATAACATAGTCTGATTGTACATTGAACCTTCCAGAAGGCATGGTGGAAGCACGTGATATCTTATCGATTACGTCATGATCTGCAATCTGATAAACTGAGTATTTCTTTTCTGACTCTAAGTACGGTAAGTCCACTATTTTTCGATATGCATATATCGAATAATAATATGCTGTATGAATATATAATTTGTTGCTTTTTATATGAATGTTTAAGTATAGTTGTTTTTTTTAAAAGTTTTGCAATGTTGGTATAGGGATGGTATACCGTATTATTATATATAATACTCATACTTGTATTCTATGAATGATGTAATAAAAAACTTCGCTTTTATAGGAAATTTAAGTTACTTCTAAATATATTATTATCCAGTTAAAGAATGAATGATTATACTTTAGTATCATTCAGAAGGTATGTAGGGGGGACATGTAGTGTCGATTACGTCTCTATCTGCAATGCGATAAGTTAAAACGTTTATTTTCATAGTTCAGGCATGGGAAGTCCATTATTTTTTGGTATGCATATACCAAATTTTTGCTATCTTATAGTATTTTTGAGTGCTTATTAAGTTAATTTTTAAAATATTTATAATATTTTAAACAGAAGAACTTATTAATATATTGCTTTTAATGTTTCGAAGTGTATAACTATAGGATAGTATGAGGATAGTATGATAACATAAAGAATATTTATAATTATTTAACTAAAGCATTATTAAAAGTTACTTACATATATACTAGACGAAAACATAGTGAAAGTTTTAAAGTCTTACATATACATCGATATGCAAACTCGCTTTTTATAAATTGTAATTTTTTCTACTAACTTGTAATACTTGAATTTGAATTAATATGATTGATTGTATTTGAAATCTTGATTGATATGATTGAATACTTTTATTTGAAATCTAATTGAACTTTTGAAAAGTTTTTTTTTTAATTTTTTTTTTAACTGAATTTTTTATTTTTTTTAATTTCGAAAAACTTTTTTATTTATTTTTTTTTTAATTTTAATTATGATAACTTTATACTTACAAATATTTTTATTAAGTGTATATATATATATATATATATATATATGTATGTATATATATATATGTATGTATGTATGTATATATATATATTAATCTATTGCTTTTATACGACAAAAAGAAGCTATATATTATTAAACTATAACATATTGAAAGTCATGTATATGTACAGGAAGGTTAACTCGCTTTTGCAAACTTAATTTATGTAGTTTCTTTAAATATTATTTTGATAACTTAATTATTTAAACTTTTTCAAAGTTTTAATTTTGTAAACTTTCTATTTTTTATTTTTTATTTTTTTATTTTTTTAAAGTTTTGATTTTTTTTTTTCAAAGTTTTAAATTTTTTTCCCAAAGTTTTAATTTTTTTATTTTTAATTTTTTTTTTCGAAGTTTTAATTTTTAATTTTTTTTTTCAAAGTTTTAATTTTCAATTTTTATAAAGTTTTTTTTTTTCAAAGTTTTAATTTTTAAATTTTATGAAGTTTTTTTTAATT
Organism: Maratus speciosus; assembly: GCA_963932465.1. Taxonomy (NCBI): domain Eukaryota; kingdom Metazoa; phylum Arthropoda; class Arachnida; order Araneae; family Salticidae; genus Maratus; species Maratus speciosus. Next base: position 26,639,775 of record OZ010789.1, on the reverse strand, counting down.
TAAAAAAAAGTATAAATTATAGTATTAAGATTATTAGCTTAAAATTTTAAACTTATATTATATTTTTTAATTATTAAAGAATTGTTGATTTCTTAAGTTATACATATGCAAATTATACTCTAACGCTCTATTTAAAGTTCTAAAATATATAGCAAAATGAACATACACTTTGGAAAAATAAACGCACATATTAGTATTGATGTGATTGATATGATATATATTATGTTACTGGTTTTATTCTTTTTGGAGAATAGTATTAACTTTCATAATTTATGAAAAGTATGAGCCATCGTATTAAGACTTTTAGTGGGATATTTTATAGATATGTTATACATTTTAAATTGTTATAGGATTGTTTATTTCTTTAGTTATACATGTACAAATTATAACATTCCATTAAAAGTTGTAATAGGGATACCATACTCGGACACTTTGAAAAAATAAATACACAGATTAAAGAGGATAGAAATACATTTTGTTTTAAACAATTCATTTTGGATGGCGGTTTTATCCTTTTTGAAGAATTGTATGGTAAGTTTTTATATACAGGGTGAATGATATATATTATGTTAATGGTTTTATCCTTTTTTGATGAATAGTATGGTAGCACAAGGCAATTGTTTTTATATACAGGGTGAATGATATGTATTATGATAATGGTTTTATCCTTTTTTGAAGAATAATATGGTAACACAAGGTAATATTTTTTATATACAGGGTGAATGATATATAATGTTAATGGTTTTATCCTTTTTTGAAGAATTGCATGGAAACATATGATAATATTCATTATTAATAAGCGAATAACGGTTGTTTATACAAGTGATGGGGTGATATATATAATGCTAATGGTTTTATTCTTTTTTGAAGAATAGTATTAACTGTTTTTAATTTTTGAAAAGTATGAATCATAGTATTAAGATTTTTAGTTTGATATTTTATAAACATGATATATATTTTCAATTATTATATGATTGTTTATTTCTTTAGTTATAAACGTACGAATATAACATTTCATTAAAAGTTGTAATAGGGGGTACCACACTCTATCACTTTGAAAAAATAAACACATAGGTTAAAAGAGTATAGCAAAATATTTTATTTTATTATTTTTAAAAATTCATTTTGAATGATGGTTTTATCCTTTTTTGAAAAATTGTGTGGTAACACAAGCTAACAGTTTTTATATACAGGGTGGATGATAAGTAAATATTATTTAATTGAACACCGTTACTTAGATAAAATTTGAAATATTATATATTTTTTCTTTTTTAGTATAGTATTATATGAATACTTAGTAATAGTTTACTTAATTGAATACAATTTTTAGTAAAAATGTTATATGAATACTTAGTAAATATTATTTAATTGAACACAATTACTCAGACAAAATTTGAACTATTATATATTTTCTTCTGTTTAGTATAATATTATATGAATACATAGTAAATATTATTTAATTGAAAACAATTACTTAGACAAAATTTGAAATATTATATATTTTTTTCTTTTTAGTATAATATTATATGAATACTTAATAAATATTTACTTAATTGAATATAATTTCTTATACAAAAATTTGAAATATTGTATTTATTTTTTCTATTTAGTTTAATATTATATGAATACTTAATAAATATTTACTTAATTGAATACAATTACTTAGACAAAATTTTAAATATGAAATTTATTTTTCTTTGTAGTATAATATTATATGAATACTTAGTAACTATTTACTTAATTGAATACAATTTCTTAGACAAAATTTGAAATTTTATATATATTTTTTCTTTTTAGTATAATATTATATGAATACTTAGTAATTATTTACTTAATCGAATACAATAACTTAAACAAAATTTGAAATATTATATATATTTTTCTTTTTAGTATAATATTATATGAATACTTAATAAATATTTACTTAATTGAATATAATTTCTTAGACAAAAATTTGAAATATTGTATTTATTTTTTTCTATTTAGTTTAATATTATATGAATACTTAATAAATATTTACTTAATTGAATACAATTACTTAGACAAAATTTGAAATATGAAATTTATTTTTCTTTGTAGTATTTTATTTTTCTTTGTAGTATAATATTATATGAATACTTAGTAATTATTTACTTAATCGAATACAATAACTTAAACAAAATTTGAAATATTATATATATTTTTCTTTTTAGTATAATATTATATGAATACTTAGTAACTATTTATTTAATTGAATACAATTTTTAGTAAAATGTTATGTGAATACTTAGAAAATATTATTTAATGGAACACAATTACTTAGACAAAATTTGAAATATTATATATTTTTTTCTTTTTAGTATAATATTATATGAATACTTAATAAATATTTACTTAATTGCATACAATTACTTAAACAAAATTTTGAAATATGATATTTATTTTTTCTTTTTAGTATAATATTAGTTGAATATTTTTTAGTGAAATATTAGTTGAATACTTAGTAAATATTATGTAGAAATATTATTAAATGCTTTGCAATTACTTAAACAAAGTTTGAAAAAATATTATTTAATTGGATACAATTACTTAAACAAAATTTGAGATATGATATTTATTTTTTCTTTTTAGTATAATATTATATGAATACTTAGTAAATATTTACCTAGTAAGCAAGTAATCCCTATTGGTTCACAATGAATGTCTACAGGAATTTGGCGAAATATTAGAGATATCGCCAAGTTGTCGTCACTTTCGCTGACTAATTTTGGTTGCAACCCTCTTTTTAGTATGGATATGCATAAAATTCTGTTTAATAACCAATGAGTATTTTCTATTTAGTAAAATATTATATGAATATATAGTAACTAATTTCTTAATTGAATACAATTTCTTAGATAAAATTTGAAATGGTTTTAGAACAAAAATATAAAAAGACAAAAAATGTTTCACTTACATAATATTTATTAATCATTTTCAATAGTTATAGAAAAACAAATAATTTTAGAAATGTGTAGATATTCAAATCAATTTATATGTTTAGACAAAGTTTTCATTTATGCATTTTGATGAGATGATGTATAAACTCAAAGTCGAGATAAAAGATAATGTTACAGTGATTACATTTATATTTCTTAGAATGAATTTTTTTACGTTTAGTTAAAATAGACTTTGATGAAAATGAATTGGAACATTTATCACAATTGTATGAGTTGAGAGTCTTTTCATGAAACTTCATATGAATTTTTAACAAAAACCTGCTTAAATAGTCTTTTCCACACTGTTCACATTTTATGAAGTGGTTGTCTTAGAATGAGTTATACTATGCTGTTTTAAATAAGTTTTTTGCATAAATGTTTTATGACAAATTTCACATTCAAAGGACTTTTTCTTCAAATGGGGTGTTTGATGTGCGATTAACGTATGACTTTTACAAAAACTTGCTGAAATAGTCTTTTCCACATTGATCACATTTATATGCAGTGGCTGTCTTGGAATGAGTTATACTATGACATTTTAAATCAGTTCTTTGCATGAATGTTTTATGACAAATTCCACATTCAAAGGACTTTATCTTTAAAGGAGGTATTTCGATATCCGAAACATGTATCTCTTGGTCGTATAAAGCTGGTTTCATTTCGCTACATTTATCCTGCTTGGAGGACTTGTGAATCTTCTTGTGTTTTAATAAGTCAGGCTTTCTTGAGAAGGTTTCATCGCATGAATCACATTTATGTTGCGAAGGTATCTTTAAATGAGATAATTTATGACGATTCAAAACAGCCTTTCTAGAGAATGTTTTTTTACAGATGTCACATACAAATGGTCTTTCTCCTGAATGTATGGTCAAATGTGGGTTTAAATTACTTTTCGTAAAAAAGACTTGTTTCAAATAGTACATAAAAAAGGTGACTTCAGTTTTGATACAGAGGATTCCACTTCATTATCTGAAACGAGTTCTACTTTAGGTTGTACTGTTACTATCATGTCTTGATCATTTAATCTTGATACATCATCGTTTAACATAGTAGAATATCCATCTTGAGAACCAGCCATATTATCTCAAGTGTAAAAACGTCTTCACATATTCAAAGAAAAGCAAACACTAATGAAAAAAGTCTCGTCCCATTCAATTTCATATAATCATAGGGGGCGCATATTAGAAAATTTTAATGATTGGTACATAAATTTATAAATAACACGTGACATAAAGTATAAAGTTCACGGGAAATGGATCAATCAAATATCAAAAGGTACTTTTGTAATGTCTGAAAAGTATATGATTATTCGAATTACGAGTTTGAATTCATCGTTTTACAAGTTAATTTTATTATTTCACTGAAATATATGTTAAACCAATGTTTAAACTAGTACTAAATTTTATCAAACACTACAAAAGAATGAGTGCAGCAGTAGTTTTAAAATTCATTAGAATTAATGTAGAATCATTAAATAATTATCAATTGCAATAACGAACTAGGAGCTGATTTAATTTATTTTGTGATGCAACTATAACTCCCCGCTAAGTTAATGATCTTTAAAAATAAAACGGTTGTATACTTCATAAAGAACGTATTTACAAAAACATGCAAAATGGTTTGCAATCAAAAATCAAGTTATTTAAAATAAGAGATATTTCTTCGATGCTTATAAAACTTTTACTTTGAAAAAATATCAGGGTTAGTGGCTAAATAATATATTTAAATTACAGTAGTGTGTTAAAAAGTAATGTACATAATTAATTTAATTGGAATGTTAAAAAAATCTCCTCTCTTAAAATTTGTGTACTTGTGAAATAATCTCCCTTCAAATCAATGAGTATCATTATTTACATAATAGTTAGTTTTTGTTGAAAAGGCTGATTACTTATCAAATGTTTGCGAAAGATAATATTTAAAAGCATGCAAGTAAACGTTAGAGACGCAGTCTGGGCATTGGATAGTATATCAGTTATTAAAAAAGTGACTTTTGAACCCCTAAAAATTTAGCCCCCCTACATACTTCCTTTTCGAAAAGACATAGCCGAAAATTTAAAAAAAAAATAAAAACTATCAGAATTTTAAATGTTGTGATGCAATTATAACTCCCGTTAAGTTAAATTAATATTAAAACGAAAGCATAATAAAATGATAAGTATTTAGAAAAGATAGTATTCAAAAATATATTAGTAAATGTTGGGGCACGGTTTGCCCAGTGGATAGCGTATCAGCCACAAAAAATGAAATTCGAATCATAGTTTGCAGGTTCAAAACCAGGGTTTGGTAAAATGAACCTACTCTGACGCGCAGAATCGATAAAATAAGTTAAACTAAAAAAATGAAAATCGTATACATTAAAGTAATTCTCAAATAGTGCATAACATATCAGTTACGAAGTTCGAAACTAAGGGATGGTAGAATGACCCTACTCTCGCATGCAAAATCGATAAAATCGTATACATTAAAGTAATTCTCAAAGTGCAGTAGTAGTTAAAATAGGTACTGTTGACTTATCTTAAGTAACCAACGCACATAAATGAGAGGACCACAATTTTTGTCTTGAAACATCTAAAATCTCGACTTACAGGTATAGTTTCTTGGCTTGATCAGTTAAACCTACTTCAAATTATCAAGTCAAGAGACTATTTTGTTACAAGTTCGATTCCAAGTGAAATTTTTATGAAAAAAACCTAATTACAATAGTTTCCAATTCCTGCCGGTAGAGGGCGCTACCTAGCATTTTCATGTGCAAACCCTAAGTCGATTCCGAAAAATAAGCTTCCTCTCAAAAAGGCCTAAACTCTTATGTTACAGTATAACATTACCTTATATGGACATTCATTCAAACCCTAAGATGCTACGAAAAATTAAGCCCCGTCTAAAATTTAGCTCTCCCTTACCCTATCATACTATAGTATGATCTAGATCGACTCCTTACGTTCGAAAACTATCTACAATTTTCTTCCTAAACTAATACTCTCCTACTATAGCATGATCTTTCCCTCTTATCTCACTATCAGATTATCTTATCTCACTATCCTATCTTATCTCCTTTCCGACTGATAAGAACTTAACACACATACCTCTCAAACCCTCTCGTACTATAGTACGATTTTCAGTTCCACCCACCACACTCCACCCTCCGCCGGAATCGAACACCCTTTTCTATACTACTCCTATGTATATGTATATTTATGTTATATTACTAGTTTAAAAAAACATGTTTCTTTTTTGTACTATCTAAGAACTGAAAATATGACATGACGCTAGGGAGCCTGAATCCACCCATTTGATTTCGCTGAATAGGTGCCTTGTTCAGCATTTGTAGATAAGGATTTCTCCCAAGCCTTCAGGTATTAAGGATTAAAGGAAGAGTAAAGGAAAATTCTTAACTAAATCTACTTTGCTACCTTATTATACCCCTATTTGGCAACTTCTCCTTAAAAAATGGTGCAAAGAATATTCTGATTAAAGAAAAGCTTAAAGAAATTAATAATATATTTTGTAAACATATTATAAATATTATATATATAAACATACATAAATATTATATATATATATATATATATATATATTAACCAGTATAAGATTATATTTAGCCTGAACCAGCGCACCCCCCCCCCCCCTCACAGAACAAGAAGAACAAGAAAAATAACTATGTAAACATTAAAACTTTAACAAAAACTAGGAAAAGATAGGCTGCGGCCTATATATATATAATATATATATATATATATATATATATATATATATATTATATATATATATATTATGTAAACATACATAAATATTATATGTTTAAACATATATATATATATAAACATATATTAAAGTTTTACATGCAAGTAAACAAGAATCTTTTCTGTTTTCTTCCATGTAAATTTGGGAAAATGTGATATTAAATTTAAATAGATTTCACGCACGCAGAAAAAAATAAGTTTTACGGATTTGTAGAAAGATTATTATGTATTGGAAAACTAATTTTTAAACATGTAAACATTAAAGTCTTACATACAAGTAAACAAGAAGCTTTTCTCTTTCCTTTATGTAAATTTGGGAAAACATGATATTAAATTTAAATAGATTTCATGCATGCAGAAGAAAAATAAGTTTTACGAATTTGTAGAAAGATTATTATGCATTGGAAAACTAATTTATTTTAAACAGGAAAAATATCAGTTATGATATTGGAATAGGTGTCTTGATGCTGGAAATTTTCATAATTAAAATTATGAATAAGTAGCTTAAAAGCTGCTTATTCTTTACAAGATAGAGCGCGATTAGCATCTCATCTAAAAACAAAAGAATTTTTCCAAATAATTGGTATAAACTAGCTGTGCCCTAATCAGAGCATAAATTTAACAAGTAATAAAAAATCATGCGCCAAGAATAGATTATGAAACACTTTCCAACACATTCAGAATAATGTAAAAAAACTGCACTGTTTAAAAAATTAAAATATTACCGTCTAATTCAACCCTATGGACACGCATAGTACATTTCAAATTCATTTAAAAATGAAGGTCTATTTCGGATTCAGAGCTAAAAAATACATAATAATAAATCATCAATAAATAAAAAAAACCATCGCCAGCTTGTATAATTAGACCTGCCAACTACGTTTTAAAATGAATCAGAAAAAGTGTCAATTTGAGAACTGCCTTAACAACAAGATGAGTACCTCAACTGAGGATCAAGCACTGTTGTGGGATCTTGAGTATCGCCCATTTTTGCTGTGCAACAGTAATTATTGAATTGGTACAGCACAGTGCGAGCTACACATCGAAAGTAAGCGTCTTCATCTTCCGAGAATTTCTCACAACCCGGATACAGAGTCTGGAAAGGTTCGACAATGACTTGCTTCATTTCCGGTCTGTCTAATATTCTTTTGCAGGTTTTCATACCTGTTCAAACAAAAGCTTAAGTTAAAATAAGGAAATACATATTATAATAAAATCTTGTATGGGGATTTACTAAAACAATATTTTATTTGGCAGATACCTTTATAAAAAGTAACACTAGCTTGCAAAATTTAGGTTGTTTCATTTGTTTCACCTTTTGATAATCGATTCTTATGGATTTTATCGCGCTGAATCCGAAAATGAGCTTCATTTTTTACCATCACGTCAGAATTTTTCGCAAATCGCAAATTTTTCAATTTTTAAAATGTTGAAATATTGCGAAAATCTGATACTATAAAATTGACATAAAACTTTTTGTTTCATAATGATTTATTCATCTTTTGGATTATACTATGCATTTTTAAAGCTAAACCTGTAAAATAGTGTGAATTTAAAATTTCTAATCTAATCTTCGCTTAAGTTTTGCACACTAGTGTAGTGTACACAACTGTAAGTGTTGTAGAGCATTAATCAAGGTCACACGTAAACAGTAACTCAAACAGTTTTAGATAAGTGCATGCCCGAGCACTGCTTTGTTATACACTCGCATGCAGTGCCACATATGCAAAAGGGCCACTCTTGAGCGTAAAGTGTTATGTTTGGGCTGAAGATTTAAGGAGTGTCAGGAGTCTTAATTTTTCACTGAAGGCATATTTTAGCATCATGTCACATTTTATTTTATTTCTGATTCCCAATGAAACACAAATGCAAAAAATTTTTACCACTGATTGCTAAGTATCTGTTCTATGTAGCATAATTATTTCAATATTATACAACTGATATTTCATTAGTTTTTTTAAATATTTATTTATTATAAAAAAATTAAAATTGCATTTTTACCTGCATCTACTGCGCACAAGATTGTAGCGAAACTATTGGTTGTAGAGCCCCAAATAATATTGATAATGATGTAAAACTAATGTATTTTGAACGTATACTTCAATTCAAAGCAATTAAAACTTTAAATATATAAATTTAACTTATAAAATTTTGAAAAAAATAATTATTTGTTGAAAACATGCTAATTTTAAATATTCAATACAATTATATTAATAAATTTGAGGTATAAGTTATTCCTTGTATCAAAGTTAATAAATGTTTCAAGTTTTGTACAAATTGCTTCATTAGTTCTTGAGAAATGTTACGCGCAATGAATGCAAGTAAAAAAAAACAATTTTAAAACTTTCCTCAAAATCAAACATTTTAAAAAGTGTAAAATAATAGTTATTGAAATAATTATGCTACACAGAACAGATATTAAGCTGTCAGTTGCAAAAAAATTATGTATTTCTGTTCTATACGGAATGTGAAATAAAATTAAATGCTACACGTTGCTAAATTGCACCATCAATGAAAAGTAAGACTCCTGAGACCCCTTAAAAGTCGTTAGAACCATGCGATTTTTCCTTTGGGGCTTTATAAAATATTGTGTCTATGCTTCCGCCGCTACCTCATGATTGGCCAGAGTTGAAACAAATAATGGTAGAGGCTATCGCTTCCACGACTCTGGACTTATTAACCGAAGTGTGGAATGGTGTACTTTAGGTTGGATGGTCGCCGTATAACTATATGTGCACCTATTGAACATGTGTAAGAAAAACTAGGTTAGTTTATCTTCCATTGGATGTATGATTTGTTGTAAATAGCCAGAATTAAACTCTGTCCCAGTTTCAATGATATATTAGAACAATCTATTATGGACACACTGTATTTTCAACCGAGAACATAATTATCTAAGTTTCCGGATACATTTTCTGCAAGAAAGTCAAACTAACTAACCTGCCACTAAGTCTTCAATATCCTTGGGATCAGCCAAGAAATTAGGATCAATAATCGGCTGATCATACGGATTTGCGGACCGTAGAAGAATTCTGCCTCGACTCCCAGGGTGAAGAAGTTGAGAAAAGCATGACATCATTGAAGCATTTTTGTACGGTCCGTATACATGTTTGTAAATCTAAAAAAAAAAATAAAAACCAATATTTTGTAGCTGCATCTATAAACACTAAGAACTATAGTAGAAACTATAAACACTAACTACCATGGCTTCTCCCCATGTGATGTAATTTCTCGTTCCCATCTCCGATAAGCACAAGTAATTCACCAGTATAGACCGGTTCGTGCATCTCATGGTGCACGTATAGTGTTTTATTAATTGTTGCAACATATGTATATATAAAAATTAGCTTTGTATCAAAATATATCTTAAAAGTGCATATAACATATATATGTAAAATCTCTTAACGATTAACCCTTAAATGCCTGATTTTTCAAAAATCATTGAAATAATGTTTTTCGGCTTTCATTTTTTAAATAAATCATGAGAAAAGTACTTAAAAAAATCATATTTTGTTTTAAGTATGATTTACGGCTAAATAACAGTTTGTTACTAATCGGCAATACTGGTCTTTAATTGAAAAAATAATTTTCCTTGATAAAATTCTATTATATTAAACACACAAGAATTTTAGAAACTATAATAAGAAATAAATTTTACTTGCTCACTGCAGAACAAAATAGGGTATTTCGCAAGCTTCCAAACAAAACAAAAAGAAAAAGTAGCAACAATTGAAAAAATAAATCAATCTTTATTCTTAAACAGCACAAGTGTTGCCATCTGCATGTTAAAAATCGATTTAATGATATTTTCAGAATGTATTTTATTGGCAACATTAGGCATTATAGCTTCAATATTATTCTAATAATATTTTAGAGCCTAAATTGGGTATGTCGCCGAAAAGCAACACCCGGCATTTAAGGGTTAAATTAACCTTATTCGATAGCTACAATATTTGAACATGTGCAACTCGGAATAGTGTTAAAACTTTTGTAATTATATAGGGTAAATTGAAATGAATTACTTTTTATCATATACATATACCAAAATTGTATTTAATTTTGTAGCTTTTCTTGTTATTCAATGTTCAATGTTTTCTTTTATTATTCTTGTTCGACAGTCGATTGGGTAGAGAGAGATACAATTTTTAGCTCATAGCTTGTGTCTCAATAGAAATCAACTGGTCTTTGCTTTATTTATAAATCCTTTGCTTATATTTATAAATTATTATATTTATGACGTGATTTACAATATAAGCTTTCATCTGTGTCTATACTCTTGTTTTTCCATTTGAATTTTTCATAATTCATTTCATAGGATTACATAATTTAACTAGGACTTCCCTCAGAGCGATGTTAGTGAGAACATAGATTTAATAATAACTCGTGACAAGAATAGAAATTTAGATGCTATATTTAATTGACAATATGTGGCCTGTCTGAAAAATATTCAACCTTTGAGCGAAAAAAATGCATAAGTTACCTGACAGGATTGGTACCCTTATTCATTTCAAGGTAGGCTCCTTGCGCCTCCACACATTTAGCCCACCGTTCTTTCCACTTCATAAAATACTTCTGTCAGGCTTTATTTGGAATGGTGTTCAACTCCGCCGTCGCATTCTACATATCTCATCTCTACTCTCAAAACGGGATCCTTTTAATGGCACCTTCAATTTCGGAAGCAATCAGAAGTAGCAATGAGTCATGTCTGAAGAGTATGGAATTTGGCGAACACTGGGATTCCAAATTTTGCAAAGAAAGTCTGAATCAGGTGCGATGAATGAGCTGGAGAATGGATGAATCTTACGAATTGTTTCGCTTTCAGGATCACCAAGCTTTGACAAAATTTGATGCAGTACCTTTTTTCAACCCGTTCAGCCACCTTTAGAGAAATAAAAATCCGACGCACACGTATAACAGCACCTCACTCGGTGGAAGCTGGCAACGACTGGCTCACTCGAATTGGTGGAAAAAACTGTGGCATGCGCATTAAGCTGTCTCTTTCCAATGTGCACAGTGCACCGCTTTCGAATCACTATTGCACGTGGGAAAAATAAAAGTTTGATACTTATCAAACAGACATGTCATAAATTCAGATGATGAAAATGAGCAAATTGAATTGTAGAATTACAAAATACAAAAATAATATAACATACACTATATACACTATACAGGGTGTCCGGTCTCAACGGTGTCCAATGGCTAATTCCTAAACCGTTAGTCATAGGCATATAGTTCCAATTACAAAAATGTTTTAAATCAGGTAAAGAAGTATTTTAAAGGCGATTTGGGTCAGTAAAAACATTTCTTAAAAAATTAAAAAATTTAAATTTTTATACGGTCCCCCGGTCCTATAAGTTATATTTAGTAAAATTTTCTTTTTACACTGACAAGTAATGCAAAAAAAGTCCCGTTATTCTAGGATTAAAATTGACCGAGTAATAGCTGTTTAAAGTTGGAGAGTATTTTTGGCTGCAAATTGGGGGTCAATCACAAATTTAGTTGAAATATAATTTCGTCTGATAAATTAAAAAATAGTTGAGAGTAAAATTAACATTGCAATATAAATTTGAAATCTTTAATCATTCTGACATGTTAATGCAAAATATACAATTTGTAATAAACATTTAAGAAGAAAGAAAAAACAGAATTTTTGTTAAATAAAATGGTGCTAAATTAACAGCCTCAATCCTTTACAAAATTAGACGTATTTTAAAATATTATTAGATTGCACTAGCTTGCAAAAGTTGGGTTATGTCATGTTTTTTAGCTTTTAATAATTGATTCTGATATATTCTGTACGCTGAATCTGAAATTGACCTTCATTTTTAACTATCACATCAGGATTTTTCGCAAATTGCAAATTTCAAAGTTAAAAAGTTCAAAGTTAAAATTGAATCTCCTCCCCCATCTCATCGGGCCATTCAGCTGTTTAGCTGTAAGAATACCAGGATAAGCAAAAATATCGAATAAATTATTGAATAAAATAAAATAAAATAAAAAATGTTTTACATATGTTTTATAGTATGAGATTTTCGCTATATTTTAACTTACACATTTGGGATTTGCAAAAAATTTCTAACGCTATGGTTAAAAATGAAGGTCATTTTCAGATTCAGTACTGAAAAGTACGTAAAAATCAATTATCAAAAGTTAAAAAATACAACCATCTCCTCTACTTTATAGTATCCGATTTTTGTTATTCTTTAAATTTGACGATTTATGATTTGCGAAATATCCTGACATGATGGTTAAAAATTAAGGTAATTTTCGGATTCAGTGCTAAAAAATACATAAAAGTTTAAAAACCCAACAATAGCAGTCTTGTAGTATCTAATCTAAAACTTTTTCTTAAACTTCTTGGCGGTAATCTATCCAAATATTTTTATGTTATCCTTTAAAATAAGTATAAATGATACCACCGAAAATCATAATAATATTAGATTGTTATCGGATTTGCGCCAGTATGTAAAATGTAATCTCGATCGGATATTTAAAAGTGGGTTAAAGTTCGAGAACAAATTTTGAACTGGAAAAACATACATATGATTGCTGAAGTAACATAAAAACGTATAAAAATAACATAATTTCTGTTAAAAGAAATCGTAAAAGAAACAGTCTCAAATAATGACAAAATAAAACATATGTTATTTTAGCCAATTTGAAACTTAATCGTAATACTTGTACGATTTTTTTCAAAGCGCAGATACACATGAAATAAGATCTTCGATTACTTTAAGCAATTTGAATATGACCCTTTAAAGACAAGCCGAACTCATTTGTTTTCAGAGAAGAAAAGTGGCATAAGTCATGCATTTTTAAAGTTTCATAACTCGCTCACTTTTAGTGTTATAAGAATCGATATTTTTTGTCTTACTTGTCAGTGTAATAGGAGAAATTTACTAAATATAACTTATAGGACCGGGGGACCGTATAAAAATTTAAATTTCGTAATTTTTTAAGAAATGTTTTTATTGACCCAAATCGCTTTTAAAATATTTCTTTACCTGGTTTAAAACATTTTTGTAATTGGAACTATATGTCTATGACTAACGGTTTAGGAATTAGCCATTGCACACCTTTGAGACCGGACACCCTGTATATATGATATACATTGTTTTAAAAAAAATGGCTAAGAAAACCTACAAGATAGCCGTGCATGGATATAAAATTGGAAGTGCGCAATAGATTAAAAATAATAGAGAAAATAAAACACTAATATATCTTATATCGGAATTTTTATTTCTTGAAATGATGTTAAAAACCTAAAAAGATGTTCCGTGCCAATTTGACCAACTCTGACAAAAAAAATGATATTTGAAGAGAATGAAGGACTTTTATATGGTGTGTGGCCCACTTGAATCGTTAATACTCGTGAATATCTGTTTTCATGTACGCGATGAGGTTGTCGATAAGTGTTTAGGGAATTAGCTCTTAAAAAAGTGATATATCAAAGTCCCAAACACGTCAACAGAGGCATGGAATGCGTCGTTTGCGTGTGTTACAGATATACTCGATCTGATTTATATGATGACTGCATTCTGGCCACTACATACGCTGCATTGTTTTGTCTTCAAACATATTCTTGACAAGGTGAGCTGTATTACGAGTTAGCATCATTAAATAAAACAAATCGGCAGTGAATGCAGCGTAATTTATGACACATCTGGAATATTTCATCTGCATAAACTTTGAGCTGTGAAAATGTCATTTGGAGTAATTTACAAATCCTTACGTAGTTTTCCAACAAATCATGCAAGCTAAAATACGTCAATATCAACCCCGATTAAAAAAAATAACCCGAATAAGTTACTATATAAAAAATCGTATAATGGCAATGGAGAAAATGACCTTATGATTAAATCTCTAGATTAGTGAAGCTAAAAAAAAATTGCATGTTAAATTTAAACAGACACTTTCGGTCATTTCATCTTTTTAAATTTTGTATTTTTTAAAAGCCATTCTTAGCCATTTTATCATTTACATTTTAAAAGTGTCCCGTCCAAAAATTTCAATCCGATAAAAAGTTTTTAGGTCAGCAGTGGCACAGAAAAGAAAAATCGAAAGTTTTTCGTTCCTGCATCATTTTAGCGAGATTTTTAAAAATTATTCTATTGCGAGTATTTACGTCTTAAAAGCAACATTCATGCAAATTTTAATCTTTATATTCCTAATAATTCCATGTACTTCGTTATTAAGAACATTGTCCGCTTTATTTAGTCTTCTTAATTTCGATTTTTTTAGAATTCGTTCTAATGCGTGCATTGCAGTTTGAATTCTTTCTATAACGAGCATTTAGATCTTATAAGTTACTACCATGCCAAATTTTAAATTTCTAGACCCAACAGCATCAGCAGAAATTGCAGGTTAGATCTTTTTTTATGGTGCACCCTTTTATTAAAGAATCAAAATTATTTTTTTGAATAAAACTGCATAAAAGTTGCCACGATCGCACAGAATTTCTGGTACTTTTATGTTAGCCGGGTGCAAATCTCGCCAATTGCTTTTTTAACTCGCCAATTAGCATTTTTTTTATTTTTCGAGTGGTAAATTAAAACGGTGCTACTCGGTTATCCCATCGACCAAACATCTGTCGCAAACTATAAGATTATATGGCAATAATGGTTGATCGTAAATGTCTCATTCACTTGACTTTAAGGAAGTTACACGTGTTTACGCCATCAAGTGATTTTTATTTCGACGTTTTATTTGTATTTTTATTAATGTTATACTAATTTATTTGTTCTTTCGTTATTTAAAAGAAAAAATTATGCCAATTTGTATAATTTAGCGAGTGGTTTGGCGATTTATATAATTTGGCGAAATTGGTCGACGGGTGAAGTAACACCATTAAAACATTGCTTTGAAGTTGAAATGAAATGTCATGATTTGTTGCATTGTCATATACGCACCGGGTTTGGCATGATTTTTTTTTTTTTTTTTTTTTTTTTTTTTTTTTACGACAATTTGGCGATTTTTTTTTTTACGACAATTTGGCGAAAACCTCGTTTTCAAATACCAGTTGCATATGTATTTTTAAATTATTTTCTATTATTTTTAAAATGAAATAACAATAAATAAAAAAAGTTTAATTAATAACTATAGAACAAAAAAATTATAAATTTTTTTGTAAATGAAAAGAAAGAAATTCAAATAAATATTTATTAATAAATAAGCAACAATAGCCGGGTTACCATGTCAGGCAAAATAACGCCTTTTTTGCGCCAATTAGGTACCCCGTTGCGTATATGACACCTGTGCCTAATAGTTTTCTTTTCGTTTCATTTAAAAAAAAGAAAGCAGTGAAAGCCCTTTATTTTAAATGTTTCTGTTTTAAATGAAAGTTTTGTATTAAATAAAATGATAATGAAATACAAATTGAATTATGAATAAAAGTAACATGATACATTTCTTTGCATACATTTAAGGGAGGCCAAACTGGTTGCCAAATTAGTTTAAAATAATAACCTTTTCTAAAATATGAAAAAAAAAATATCTGTTATGATTAAAATTTGAGTTGCCATCATTAGAGAAAGCTATTTAAATTTAGAAAAAAAATAATATTTCGAAAACTAATTCCAATTTAAAAATTCTAATACCGGTTTTGAGATCTGCGGATCAATACGGATTTTTGGTGTTAATTACATTGCAAAATATTCCATATTTTACGAGAAATCACCGTGAAACATAAGCAGTTGTTTATTCAGTCGTTTCATAAATTTGTTTCATGAAATCGTTTCATAAATTCGTTTCATTGGGATTTTATATGTATAGGGTAGATATATATATATACACAAGGTGTCCATAATTAAGCTACCCTATTTTAAAGTTGTATACGGACGAAACTATTGTTGAGAATGCTATGCAATTTTCTGGAGGACATAATAAATATATGGGAATTTGTTTGAGTGAAAAAGATTAGTTCAAAATGTCGACGCCAGAGGTCTTTTTTAACGAATTACGCATCCACAGTTGACCGTAATGTGTTCTGGGAAATGATAATAAGCTGTCGTAAAATGCTGTCTTTAAGATAAGGTAAAGTTAATAAATAAAATTTTTAAACTATCGTAAATGTATGCTAAATGTAATTCATCAAAAACGCCTTCTGGTGGCAAAATTTTGAACTTTTTTCCGCTTAAACAGATTTCCATTCTTTCATTATGTCTTTCACAAAATTTCACAGCATTATGGACAATAAGTTCGTTTGTAGACAACTTTAAAGTAGGGTCGTTTAATTACGGTATATGCTCGTAATATTGTACTACTTTCCATATACACATACATGGATACTACTTTCCATATAATGTTCTTCTGTTCATTTGTATTTGTAATAAAAGCTTGACATTGTAAAGAGACTTTTAAGACACCCGATATATCATGAATAATGTTCTCTTTAAAGGTTGGCCATTGTTCCATTTTTGTTATGCTTAAAAATAAGTCAAAAATAATTATTTGGAAATTCTGGTCAAACGAGGCAAATGAGGTGCGTTCGTAATAGAACTAGTTTTATAAATATTTTTTGCTCCGCATAGTGTACTGAATGTATATTTTAGTGCACTTCATAAGTGCATATCAATTTCATTCTCTTCGAAAGGCTGTAATATCATTTAAAATGCACTTGAAATATTTTTTTTCCCCATTGGCCTTAATGTAATGGAATATTTTTGACTGTCCCTGTAACTAAACTATACATCCGATTTTCATGAAATTTGAAATAACTCGACGAAATTTTGCAGCAATTATATATTTAAAAGTTCAAACCATTCGGAAGGCTGTAACATCATTAAAATGCACTTGCAACATTTTTTTTTTCCATTGGCCGTCATGTAACGGAAAACTTTTGACTGTCCCTGTAATTAAACTATACACCCGATTTTTATAAAAATTGAAATGACTCTACAAAATTTTGCAGCAATTATATATTTAAAATTTCAGACCATTCGGTTAGGTAGTTTTTGCTCTGTTATAGGCGGACGGACGGACAGACAGACAGACGGACTGAACGACGACAATAGGTGCTACGTATTCATGCATTACGGCCAATGGGGAAAAATCGTTTACGGTGTATTTTAATGATATTATATTGTTTTAAACGTATTGAAAGTAATATATATCACTGAGGCATACTAAGAAGTTTTTACCTTAGAACAGGGTGTGCATAGAATTTATCGTTCATTTACAGGGACACACAAAGGAAAATAAACAATAATTGAACTATTGAAGCCTACGAACAATAATTGCTGGAAGAGCGTTTGCAGTTGTAGTAAACGTTTTTCAATATAACTATTTTTAAAATATTACTTGGTGTGTGTAACTTCAATAGATCATATACACGGCCGCACAAAAGTTCTCAACACAGATGAAAGCATATTAATATTTAGGTAGCCGATTTTTTTTTTTGTCGAGTTTACGACATCCCTTTTGCTGGGTTTACGTATTATTCCGCGATAGCGATGTCCTAGGCATGTATTTCTATAGATGTTGTTTAACGCTGGGTCGTAAATGTGGAATTCTTCAGGGGATGAAAATGACGTCATTTTATATAAAATAAAAGTGTGTATTTTAAGTCTTAAAACTGAAATATGTTTTGTAGAAGCGCATCATGTTCACTCCAGTAGCTTTGAAATTCTTCCCATGTGGAAATGCTTCACTTTTGAAAATGACACAATTGAAATCACACACTGGTAAAACACAAAGTTTTACAAAAATTTAGAGTGTCTTTATAGAAGAGTAGTGACTTTTTGGTTAAAATAACATTTGTTTGAGAGTTAGACTAACCAATATAAGGTGCATTTTTTATTGTAACTCATTGTGTAGGTTTATTATAAATTAATGAAACAGTTCCTTCTTAAATAGTTCCTCCTTTTTCTTTCGTCGAAATTCGATGGGTTCCATATCGTAATATATATATATATATTTTCTTATCAGGGGTGACACTAATTTCGGAAAAATCAGAATTCCTTCTTCCTGCTAGTCATTATCCTTTTCTTTAGAATTAAGTAACCTACTTGTCCCTTCCAGCTATATTAACGTATCCTATTACAAAGCTCAAATCAGAATTCCTTCTTCCTGCTTGTCATTATCCTTTTCTTTAGAATTAAGTAAGAAAAGGATAATGACAAGCCGGAAGAAGGAATTCTGATTTGAGTTTTTTAATAAGATACGTTAATATAGCCGGAAGGGACAAGTAGGTTACTTAATTTTAAAGAAAAGGATAATGACAAGCAGGAAGAAGGAATTCTGATTTGAGCTTTGTAATAGGATACGTTAATATAGCTGGAAGGGACAAGTAGGTTACTTAAATCTTTTAAGTAACTCACTTGTCCCTTCCAGGTATATTAACATATATTATTACAAAGCTCAAATTAGAATTCCTTCTTCCTGCTTGTCATTATCCTTTTCTTTAGATTTAAGTAACCTACTTGTCCCTTCCGGTTACATTAATGTATCCTATTACAAAGCTAACATGGTATGGTTTTCTTTCGGAACGATGCATTATGTTGTGATGATATGTTAATTTTATCATCCAATACCGATCGGGTCCCTCTCTGGTCATACATTTTACATGTCTGATATACAGAGAGTGAATGATAAGTTGTCAGATTATTATTTCCAGTGCGTCGAGCCAAAATCTTCGTACCCTGGACCATTATAACCCCAAAGATATATCATTTAAAGGGAACTTTAAATTACAATCTATCCAACCGACCGTTAATTGGGGTATCAAAATTTAGCGTACTTATACGAATGCCAAAGCTGGGTAATGGGAATATTATACTTATAAGTAACAGCAGAGACATTAATAAATGTTTTCGGCCTTCTGTAATGTACACTGTAAACAATTTGTAGCAAAGTAACAGGTCTATCGACCGTTTTTATAGAAAACGGTTGCATAGCAATAAATTAACTGTATTCTGACCATAATATGGTAAGAATTACTGTTAAATTACAGTTATATAACGGTTTTCTATATAAACGGTCGATAGACCTGTTACTTAGCTGCAAATTGTTTACCGAGTAGATTTTTGGGACGAAATAATTCTTTATAATGATCATCAAACTGAGCATTAACAAAAAATATTGAAATTACTGCTGTGAAAAGAGCATGTGGTCAAAGAATATATTTTTTTATATTCGTTAACGTAAAGGAAAGTATGCACGCACAGTTAAAGATTTTAGGATCAGTAAATAGATTTAACGGCCGGAGTGAACCTGGGAACATTAAAGTGAATGTTATTTTATTAAACGCAAAAGAGAAGAAACAATAGATACATTTTTTAGAAAGGGAAGAAATTTTGATTATATTTATAATTGTTAAAAGCGAAGTTGAATTTTTAAATAGGGGATGAATAATGATATATGATGATATGTTAATTTCATCATCACATATGTCTACTAACTTTTGGTTTTAGATTCCAGTCCATCTGAACAGTTTTTGCAGGGATTTCTCCGATATATAGTTCATAGTTTGGAAAATCAGTCACTGGATTAACTTCGTCGTTATGAAGAAATGCCACATACATTATTCCTAACACAGACGCCAGTGGACCTAGTAAAAATTATTAGTTAATTTTCATACTAAAACTTTATGTATCTTAAACACAACATAATGAATGATTTTTTGTTTTTGGTTTCGTTTTTGAAAAAATAATATTTTAATGTAAAAATAATGATATTCCATGTAATTTTTTTTAATGAAAAATATCATTTTTTGTTAAATTTTTAAAAGTACCTACGTATGAAATATGTGATACAAAATGTTTTTTACCTGTTCTATTTATTATATACTCTTTTATGTAAGCTTCATCTTCAAGCTTATCAGTGTATTCTTGAATATGAGGTTTTAATACAGCTTCGACTGACATAGCCACGTGATCTTGAAAATTCATACCCACAGGAAGATTTGCGTATACAGGAATCTAAAATTAGATACACAAACTTTTAGTCTGTTAAAATACTTTAAATTACTATTTAATAACTACGAAGAGAATTATTCATATGTTTCAACAAGAGTTTGAGAATATAGCAAAGCTAAACATAAAATGAATTTTTTTCTGTTAGCAGTCGTCACTTTAACGCAAACAAGTAAAAATTAATCTTAAAAAATTAAAAAACCCGACTGCGTAAAAAGCGAACTAATTAATTATTTCTCATCAATTTGAAACTATTTTTTATATTACTTACCTATATTTTTTATTTACTTCTATGGATTACTTTTAAGTTGTGTTTAATTGTTAATTCTATAAACACTGTTTTGATGAGGGCTATAGATGACTATGATGGTTAGAGTTGCAGTAAAGCTAGAGATCCTACTTACACATCTTCCAGGTTGTGTAATATTTAAACAGAACTTCTGACTGTAAAATAGTCAATGAAACATCATCTTCATTTTGAAAGACCTATCCAATGACAGGTCACTCAATATGATACGTAAAAATTGTTTTTTCGTCTCTACCGCGTACTCTTACTCTCTACTCTTCTATTTTACGGCCGCCATTTTGAATTTATAAAAAACAAACCCAGTCTATAACCATTGGATGGTTAAGACGAATCGATAGAGACCTCATTCATTAAAATCCATTCAGCCGCTGGGATGTTTCGAGGGTATAAAGAAATCCACATACCCAGATACGCGTGAAACACATAACCCTTCTTGGCAGTCGAGTAAAAAGGGATATATTATGGTTAATCTTTTTTAATAAGGTGCATAGCAAAATGGCGTATCTAAATAAATACCATTTGGTACAAAATTATATAAATACGTAGCACTTATAGTTGTCGTCTTGTCTGTCAGTTTGTACGCATATAACAACGCAAAAAGTACCCAGTCAAATGGTTTGAAATTTAATATCTACTGTATATATAAAAAATCCTAATGAAACGAATTTATGAAACGGAAGTATGAATCGACTGATTAAACAACTGATTGTGTTTCACGGCGATTTCTCCTAAAATACGAAATACTTTGCGATGAAATTAACACCAAAAATCAATATTGATCCGCAGATCTCAAAACTGGTATTAGAATTTTTAAATTCGAAATAGTTTTCAAATATTAATTTTTTTCTAATTTTATATACATTTTTCTAATGATGGCAACTCAAATTTTAATCATAACAGATATTTTGTTTTCAGATTTTAGAAAAAGTTACTATTTTAAACTAATTTGGCGAGACGTTTGGCCTCCCTTAAATGTATGCTAAGAAATGTATCATGTTACTTTTCCTCATAATTCATTTTATATTTCATTATCATTTTATTTAATACAAACATATACACATATAATATATACATTTAAAATAAATGGCTTTCATTTCTTTATTTTTTTTTTAAACGAAATGAAAAGAAAAATATTAGGCACAGCAATTTTTCTAACTTAGTCCCTAATTAAGTTCGAGGCTTGAAATTTTGCATACTTATAGCAGAACACTTGCGATCACACGAAAAATCATAAAATTTAAAAAAAGTTTTATATTATTTAACCCTGCGGTCTCTAACTAGTGTACGTTATGCAATTTTTCTTACTCAGCCCCTAATTAAGTTGGAGGTTTGAAATTTTGCATACTTATAGCTGAACACTTGCGATCACACGACAAATCATAAAAATTTCAAAAAGTCTTTCATTGACCCCTCCGGTCTCTAACTTGTGTATTTTAAGAATTTTTCCTAACTCAGACGCTAATTAAGTTGGAGGTTTGCAATTTTGCATACTTATAGCTGAACACTTGCGACCACACAACAAATCATAAAAATTCCAAAAAGTCATATATTATATACCCCTCCGGGGCCCTAACTTGTGTATTTTAAGCAAACTCAGCCGCTAATTAAGTTGGAGGTTTGAAATTTTAAATACTTATAGCTGAACACTTGCGATCACACGACAAATCATAAAAATTTCAAAAACACGTTTTGCACATTTACCCCTCCGGTCTCTCACTTGTGTATTTCAAGCAACTTTTCTAACTCAGGTACTAATTAATTTGGAGACATGAACTTTTGAATACTTATAGCAGAACACTTTCGATCATACGAAAATTCATAAAATTTTCAAAAAGTCGTATATTATTCACCCGTCCGGGCTTTAACTTGTGTATTTTTTGCAATTTTTTTAACCTCCCCCTGTTCACCCGGGGACCCTTTTCTAACTTTTGCCGACACCCTTTTGACCACTCTTTCACATTATGCACCATACCATTACATACTTTAATTCCATTTTTTACCACCAGGAGGCATTTTCCTATCTCTGGTGCTATGGGCCCGATCTCCTCGACTAATATATGTACAGATAAGTTGTAAAACGGAGTTTCATTCGGATAGCGGTTTTTTTTAGAATAGATTGCGCCCCCTGGTTGCGAAATGTGGACGTAACAGATTTTGCAAAAGAATAAAGTGGTTTGAAAGGAATATTAAACGAAACCCTCAGTGCAGTCTGTGATCACTTATCAACTTGTTTTTTCTAACTGAGCCCCTAATTAAGTTGAAGATTTAAAATTTTGCATACTTATAGCTGAACACTTGCGATCACACGACAAATCATAAAAATTTCAAAAAGTCGTATATTTACCCCTCCGGTCTCTAACTTGTGTATTTTAAGTAATTTTCCTAACTCAGTCCCTAATAAAGTTGGAGGCTTGAAATTTTGCATACTTATAGCTGAAAACTTGAGATCACACGACATATCATAAAAATTTCAAAAAGTCTTATATTTAGCCCTCCGGTCTCCAACTTGTGTACTGAGAACATTTTTTCTAACTCAGCCCCTAATTAAGTTGGATGCTTGAACTTTTGCGTACTTATAACTAAAAACTTGCGATCACACGGCATATCATAAAAATTTCAAAAAGTCTTATATTTAACCCCGGAAACTCTAACTTGTGTATTTTAAGCAATTTTTCTAATTGAGCCCCTCATTAATTTAGACGCCTGAAATTTTGCATATTTATAGAACACTTGCGATCGCATGAAAAATCATAAAATTTTCAAAAGTTACTCAAAGGTTTTGTTTTTTGTTTAAAGCTCTAAATTATGATGAAACAGCTTTAACTGTTGTGTTAAATACGTGGGCAAATGACAATTAGATTTATCTGCTTGAATGTTTTTTTAAACTTCTGCGGAAGAAAGAGGCATCCACCTTGTCTCAACAGGTATTGTGTGTGACAAGTTGGTCTTCAGTGGGTTTGGTGGGGTATGTTTGCATAGATTAAATGACATGTACAGCGCTGAAACTCACAATAATAATAAGAAGAAAAGTGTTTATGCTCTTTAGATTTTATTAGACACCTCGTTATATATGAAAAATTAATAAAGCTTGAAAGAGGAATCCACGGCTGAAAGCGCACTTCAAGCGATTGTCAGCCATCGACGGTGTGATAACCGAATTATTTTGTGTGTCCCTGTAAATCTATAAACCTTCATATTTAATAAAAAACATTTTGTAGCGCGCGTTAGTAATGATATAAATATCATGTGTTTGAAGTAATGTAACATCATTAAATTACATTGCAAGCAAATTTTCGTCATAAACCGTAATATAAAGAATTTATGGCATGTGTCTCTGTAAACGAACTATAAATGCACACATTCCATTTTCAGTAAGGAACTTTCTATAGTAAACCTCAATAATATAAATCGATGACATGGTAAATGGAAGTATATTTACGTGGATGAAAGTCATAACTACTTTTTAACTACAGGGTGACCAGAAATAAACGTCTCAATTTGAAAATTCAATAATTCATTAACTGTAATAAAATGAATATCATATGAGTGGCAATTACATCTGGTGTCTCTTAAATTTCATGTACTGTAAATCTAAATATAGTTCAAATTTTCGTCAATAGGTGGCTCTGCACCATCTCAAACTACAATAATGCTCAAATTAGCTTATAAAGCTGCATAAGAAATCTCAACTTGTATTATTGATTCCATTTAGCGATTGAAACATGAAAAGACATTTGAATTATGTTTGAGTAATGCTTGAGATGCTGCATCGCCATCTATTTATGAAAATGGGAACTTTTTTTAGATTTAAAATTTATGAAATTTAAGAGCAATCAGATGTAAATATCACTCATTTCCTATTCATATTTATTATAGGTAATGAATTATTCAGTTTTCAAATTGGGGCGTTTATTTCTCGTCACACTGTATCTTGGTAAGTATTAAAAACGAACATTTAAAGCACAAACGAAATTAGAAGTGTATCTAGTTTACATTACATTTAATTGCCGCAGGTGCTCTTCTGGACCGATGCCTGACAGCATTAGGATCTGAGGTGTTTTGATGGCTCCTGCAGAGAGGATAACTTCTCGCCTTGCGTGTACCTCGTAGGTCCGACCATTAGAATAAAATAGTACTCCAACAGCGCGACCGCTTACGATAATAACCTGTGGAATTATCATCAAATAATTTGTTAAAATAAATCATTTAATTAATCAAAATATGATAATAAACAAGAAAGAAAAAAAATGTGGCAGCATGGATTATGCAACACTTTCCAACACATTCAGAATATTGTACCGTTTAATAATTTCACCGTTTAAAAAGTGGAAATAGGATGTCTAATTGAACCATTTAGAAAAGTATAATGCATTAAGAAACCCTGTTTTAGCAATTCTATATACAGTCGAAAAATTATCCTACTTCTTTGAGCAGCCCTGTAATGCATGCCAACATTTAGTTAAGTAAGAAAATACTACATACCAGTTGAAAATTCAACTTCAGTTATTTCTGCTAAGAAGAAGGGTACGTGAATTCTTTTGTGCACCCCAGTATACAAGATATAGAATTTATAACAACTAGTTAAATTTAAAAGCGCATACCGAGATTGAAAACGCCATCATATATGGCTCAAAAACAGTGCTGTAATCGATTTGTTTTGTGTGTCCCTGTTAATGAACAGTAAATGCTATGAATGCCCTATTCTATAGTAATCATCTTGTAGTGAAATTCAGTAATTTATATCAATTTCAATACTTTTGAAATAGCGTAATGTCATTAAAATATACTGCAAGAGATTTTCCCCGTTGACCATAATGTAAAGCAATTCTTTTGAGTGCCCCTGTAAATGATCTTTTAACGCTACACACTTCATATTTAATACCGAACATACCATAGTAAAAATCATTAACATATATCACTTGTACGCTAGTAAAATTAGCTCAAAAAAGAGCCATACTGACCAATAATTCGCGAAAAGCTGGAAATCGTTTTAATAACTTTGATTTACATTCAAATGAAGAAATTTGGAGTTTGTCCCATTTTTCTTAGTGGACTTTAGATAAGGTACCAAGAAACATACAATAGTAAACATCATTAAGGGGACCGGGAAAGTACTATCTCCGCGATGTTAAATTTACCAACTTTATGTACCTTTTTCTCAGAAATGGTGAAAGATAGAGGTCTAGATTTTTTAGAGTATTTAGAATAACATGATTTACGTATTTTAACAGACCATTTTCTTTCTAAGTGAAACTCAAAATTAATTATTAGTTATTTATTGAAAGTCATTTTTAAATTATCCTTTTTGGTAAAATTTCACTGCCTAAAATAAATAATTCTCAACAAATCATTAAATTTCTGTGTTAAAGTATACAATATAACATAAGTATAAAACAAAATTGAGTTCTTAAGTTTAATAGATATTTAAAAAAAAGGAACATAAACATGAAAAATCCAAGTTTTGAGAAAAAGTCAATTAAAGATTCAAATGGCCATTAAGAAGTGTGGAGTATTCTTAGAAAGAATGAATAAATTCAACACTTATTTTTTTTATATATAAACATGTGTGACCCATCGTTGAAAAGATAAAAGTTTAAACTATTTAATGATATAAAAAAATAAAAATCGATTTTTTGGTTGAATTTTGCTCTCCCGGTCTCCTTAACATATATCACTTGCATGAACCGAGTATATTTACGCGGGTTAGAGCGTGGACAGACAGACAAACCAAATTCATAAACACTTTTCATCTATGTTGGAAAATATTAACATAAAATAAAAGAACATCTAATACACATGCTGTAAAGGTAAAGTTACAACTTTTATAGCATGATGTCATCTAGCAAATTTTGCGTTATCATACGTTACATTAAACTTTGAAAGAATGTGCCTCAATAGCAGAATCACTCTATTTGTAGTTATAGTAATATTATAAAGGTTCACAAGTGTCGTTGTCAGAGTCTTACTAAAAAAGTCACTTATTTAATTAGTCACAAAGAGACACGGACTTAATATGGACTTTAATATGATGTTGCCATGACCGTTTTTCCATTTTTCTCCGTGAGTCATCAAGTCATGTCGTGATGTAGTCACACAGTGGAAGATCTACTTTTAAAAAAACGGCATAGTTAAGTTAAATAGTTAAGTTAATGCATAATTGGATAAGCTATTGCATAAGTTAAAACATAACTGCATAGGATAAAGCATAATTGCATAGGATAATGCATAATTGCATAGGCTAATGCATAAGTTAATATATAAGTTTATGCATGAGATTGTTTGATTTTGGTGGAAGAAAGAAATTTAATTTTTGTGTACATTAAAAAAGATTTATCAAGTTTATTTTATTAAATTTATCATTATGAGCAAGGAATCATATTTATAATGTAAATTAACTGAAATTTAGGAAAATTATATTTTGAATGTTACGTTGTTTTGATGCAATTATAGTTGAATATTTTTATAAGAAAATGGTGATATACGGGCAATAAAATTTCGCAACTTTTCTAGTATAGGGGTCTTGCAGGAAAAGAAAAAATGGACTTGCGAAAAAAGGAAATTTTTAATGCATATTTTCCGACAACCTTTTCCTTGTTTCATATACACGAGCAATTTTTTTTAATAATTATACAATTTATTTAATGTAAAAAAACCTGCCGGCAATTGGACTGGCAAAATGAGAACACGTTTGTTTACGTTGCTTAACGGTCATAGCTTCTACCTCAGCGTGCGTTAGAGCCAATTGCTGTCAAAATGTTTATGGCGAATGCCATGTCCCCATACTCTAAGGTCGGCACATAAAATTTTATAAAAATCATTCATAAATATAAATTTTAAATCATGAAATTGGAAATTGTTTTTATAAGCCCTGGTATCTGCCGAATCGCGATTCTTCTATCACTATGTTACTTTTCCCCTACTCTTAACAAAATGATATTTAATCTCTGTTACACAAAATTTTAAATTCACATGATGTGTTTCTAGGGTTTCGCAGATGACTCGTTTTAAAAGGAACGCTTGTGATTTATTTTTGTTGTTCTTGCTGTTGTTCTTCCTATTTTCGCTCATTCTTTACCCTTTAGACAATTTATTTTTGTTGTTGTTGTTGTTGTTCCTATTTTCGCTCACAATTCCGGTAGGGCCGCCTCATTGTAATGAGTAATTGTTCAAAATTACTAATGCAGATTTACCTCAGTAGCGCCAAATGTTCACCAGCGTGGCGAAATATCGCCAGATTTGGCGACAAAATAAGTTGTCAATATGAAGGACAACTTGGCGATAGCTAGCTAATTTGGCAGAATTCCCAATTAAAACCATTAATATTTCGTAATCTAGGCCACCGCAATTTAATTTAAACTCCGCGCTTTTAAGGTTTTTTTTTTTTTTTTTTTTTTTTTTTTTTTAACCTATGGGTGAGAATTTAAAGTGTAATATACGAAAATGTGCATCTTTACATCTTCATCCTGATGCTACTAATAACATAACAGCCAATAGATGGCGCTGTGCTGTCTGAGCTCCTAACTGCTCGATTTTAATGTGCTTTAGGTATTTTTACAGTAAAGGAACCTTGGCGAGATAGAGGAAATGAAATTTAGCGACATATTTTCTAGCAACTTATTCACTATTCTTTGTTTCACATGCACAAGTAATTTTTTCAATATTTATACAACTTATTTAATGTAAAGAAGCCATTCAGATTTTTGTTAGCAAACTGAAACAAATGATATATACTAGAGAACAGGAATTCTGCTTTTTCAGAATTTAGTGTCGCCCCGGCATTTCCATTACTTCATTTTCTTCTGGTGGACTGGTGGCTTCTATTATTATGAAACAGCCATTATAAATGAAGCGTTAAAAAAAAAAAATGGCCATTTTTTTTTCCATTCTGACCAGAAAATCAGAGTTCTAACTTTTTACGGCAGCTCTTTCATCTTCACCTAACGCTTCATTTATAACGGCTGTTTCATAATAATAGAAGCCACCAGTCCATCAGAAGAAAATAACTCGGTTAAGCGTGACTCGGATAATCGGGACTCTACTGCAAAACATATTTCAGTTTTAAGACTTACAGCACACGCTTTTATTTTATGTAAAATGACGTCATTTGCATTAATATAGAAACTTAAAATTAAATATAGTTTATAATAGCTCCCTGTTTTATCATAAATCCTTCATTTGTACTTTTCTCAAAGTAGCACGTATTTTAATTATTTTTTTTTTCAATTTAATCTTTTTTTAATTAATTTTTTTTTCCATTTTATGAGAAAATGGCAACAAAAAGATATAATTGCTATTTTTCAGCAATTTTTTCTTTACTTTCAACAGAAATGGCGTACTTGAGTTGCCAAAATGAAACAAATGTCGCTAAAAACTACAAAAAAATTAATATTTCAAAAACAAATAAAGATGCAATTTTCAAACAAATTGCTTTAAAAAGTACCTTTTTCCCCAATACGATGGTATAAAAACTGAAAATGTGCGATGTTTAGAAATTTTAAAAAATGCTATAGAGCAATCAATTGTGCAATGATACATCTGCTTTGTTTATTGCTAGCGTCTGTAAGCTAACGTTATTTTTTGGACACAAAACAAGCTGGGAGAAAGAAATAGCATACCGTACAGGGGCTAATAGAAAAACAATGATATATATATAAATAAAATATTTATAGATTATATATAATCTATAAATATTTTATTTATATTATATATATATAAATAAACTTAAAAGTTCATTAATTTTGTTTTCATAGCTGTTTATATCATTTGGCAAAAAATCTCACTTCTGAAGCGCATATTATGACAAACTTTAACTAGTTGGATGTGCCAATCCCAAAACTTTCTTCTATCTTATACATCTTAATATTTTAAATCCTAGTTACACATGTTAATATTTCAATATTATTAGTTCAATACTATACCAACTTTGATTTTCATCTTAAATTTCTGCTCCAGTCAATTAAACGGACCAAAAACGAGTTGATCTGTATCATGATACTCGTTAAAATTATTAATTTTTCCCTATTCTGTTGTTATCAGCTGTTTGCGAATAGCCGGCTTAGCAGGAAGCGAGTTCCCGCCCCTGCACGAGCAGCCGATGCACAATAGAACTACGAAAAATCAAGAAGAGTATACAAAAATCGCTATCACAGAGCCCCTTTACCGCGCAATATTTCCAAATTCAAGGAGGACCTGTTAGCCAAAGCCAAAAACATGCACAACAATTTTGGTTCAATTGCATGCATAATTTTATATACTGTTCGATCGTACAATAATGAAAATGGCACAGATATCGCAATTATAGCGCTCCCTTCTGGCGAAATTTTTTCAAGTTCAAGGAGGACTTGCTTGCCATAGCCAGAAGCATACACAAAAAATTGGTTCAATTATATGCATAACTTCGTACACTTTTCGATGGTACAATAATGAAAATGGTACAGACATCACAATTATAGCGCCCCCTACCGCCAGAATTTTTCCAAATTCAGGCAGGTCCTTGGTGCCATGACCAAAAACAAACACAAAAAAGTTGGCTCAATTCTATGCATAACTTCATACACTTTTCGATCGTACAATATCAAAAGGGCACAAAAAGCGGTATCACAGCGCTCCCTACCAGCGATTTTTTTACACATTAAGAGAGGACCTCCTTAATGTACCTCCTTAGCCAAGGACTTAAAAATTTTTCTGGTTCAATTCTATGCACAACTTCCTGCACTTTTCGATGGTACAATATTCAAAACCGCACAAAAATCGCTGTTACAATGCCCCCTACCGGTGAATTTTTGCAAAATTCTAGGAGGACCTGCTTGCTATAGACAAAAACTTAAAATAAAAATTTGGTTCAATTCTATGCATAACTTCATACACTTTTGGATGGTACAATATTCAAAATCGCACAAAAATCCCTGTTACAGCGCCCTCTACTGGCGAATTTTTTTCAAATTCAGAGAGGATCTGCTTGCTATAGACAAAAACTTAAAATAAAAATTTGGTTCAATTCTATGCATAACTTCATACACTTTTGGATGGTACAATATTCAAAATCGGACAAAAATCGCTGTTACAGCGCCCCCTACCGGCGAATTTTTTTTAATTCAGAGAGGATCTGCTTGCTATAGACAAAAACTTAAAATTAAAATTTGGTTCAATACTTTGCATAACTTCATACACTTTTGGATGGTACAATGGCGACAGACAGACGGACACACGGACAGACAGACATTTTCTATAAACATGTTTTTTGGAATCTCTGACCCCTAAAACGTGTAAATCCGTCGAAAACCGGAAGTCGAAGAAAATTTCGATTACAATACTTTCTTCTATTGAAGATAGAAGAAAGTAAAAAAGTACGCCAAAGCCCCTATACTGGATAAGTACCGCGCTTTATATAGTCCGATACAAAAGTTAAATTCTCGATACTTTTCAACTTTAGGGACCTTGGCGAAGAAGGAAAATTGACAACATATTTTCTGGCAACCTATTCGCTGTTTCGTTTCATGTACACACGCATTTTTTCAATATTTATACCATTTATTTAGCATAAATAAGCCACATATCTAATTTTATAATATAGACATGACTTGTAATCCGCTAAGAGCGTCAAAGACAATCCGCATAATTCTTGTAACCAAGCTGTGCGGATTAGTGGTCTTCTACTGTATTACAGTTTTTCATAAATGAGTTTCGTTTTTAAAATCTGTTATTTTCATCTATTACTGCGGACCAAGCGAGAAAAACACATTATTCTGGCATATTGTATTTATCTTTATATCTCATATTCTGCCATTTTTGACGAACTATCTAATTTACATATACATATACATACAAATTTATTACACTATTTCTTAGTATGTGGAAACAAATACTATTAGGTTTTTTTTTTTATTTAACATGAGAAAAAAAAAACACTATCGTAATAGTAAAAAAAGTTCAAACTTGTTTGGACTTTTAATTACATTTTAATTTATAAGTTTCGTTTTTAATTATTTTTAAATGCGCATATTTAATTTGATAGCTTTGTTTATTGTTGTAAAGTATGACGTGAACATACCTTTCGCACAAAAGCATTGGCAAGAATATCCAAATTAGTTCTGTTTTCTGCTGGAACTAAATACGCCTTTGCTGTACTGCACCTCTGACCATGCCTCATATTTGACTGAATATCATAAAAACCTGAAAAAGAAATATAAAAGAACTAGAGAACAGGAATTCTGCTTTTTCAAAATTTAGTGTCGCCCCCGGCATTTCCATTACTTTATTTTCTTCTGATGGGCTGGTGGCTTCTATTATTATGAAGCAGCCATTATAAATAAAGTGTTAGGTGAAAATGAAAGATCAGCTGTAAAAAGTTAGAACTCTGATTTTCTGGTCAGAATAGAGGGAAAAAAATGGCCATAATTTTTTTTTCAATAATATTAGAAGCCACCAGTCCACCGGAAGAAAATAACTCGGTTAAGCGGGACTCTACTGCAGTACAAAACACATTTCAATTCTTTTAAGATTTAAAGCACACGTTTTATTTTTGTGTAAAATGACGTCATCGCATCCGCTTAAGAATTCCTCATTTACGATCTACTCTTAGACCTCTAGCATGCATAGCACATCACTATCGCAAAATAATGCACAAATGCAGCAAAAACATGCCGTCATTCAAGAAAATCGTAAAAAAAACGGCTATCTAATAATTCATAGATACTTAAAATTAAATATAGTTTATAATAATAGCTCCATTGTTTTAACAGAAATCATTCGCTTACATTTCTTTCAAAATAGCACGTATTTTAATTACATTTTCTTTCGGTTGTTACGAGAAAATGGCAACAAAAATATATAATTACTATTTTAGAACTATTTTTCCTTTACTTTCTACAGAAATGGAGTACTTCCGTTGCCAATATTAAGTAAATGGCTCTAAAAACTGCAAAAAAATTAATATTTCAAAAATAAATGGAGATAGAGTTTTCAAACAAAATGCATTTAAAAGAACATTTTTTTTTCAATACGACGGTATAAAAATGGAAAATGTACGATGCTTAGAAGTTTAAAAAATTGCTATAGATTGCTTAATCGTACTGTTTACTGCTTTGTTTTACGGCTGGCTTCTGTAAGGTAACGTTATTTTTTGGAATACACAAAATAAGCTGGGAGAAAGAAATAGTATGCCGTACCGGAGGCTAATAAATAACAGTGCTCATTAAACGCATTAATGAGCAAATAATTAAATAATGTCTTTCATTAAAGTGATAATATTACCGTGTTTGACATCTGAAAATAAATTGTGCCTTTAGAAAAAATTGTTACATGTCGTCCTTATAAATTCTAGTTCCCTTTGCTAGATAGTTCTAGTTATCCCTATTAAAATTCAAGGGCGTTTTCCTGTATTATCGGGGTCAAACTTATTTAAAAATATCTGCAAATAAATTCGAACACACGAAGTGAGTTTCAATAACTATAATTGTAGTTTATGAATTAATTCTAGAAATCAAGTGATAATTTTTCACCATTCGAGCGATTATATAATAAAACATAATATAATGCATAATATAATGTATCGTTTCATCACATTGAAAATTACAGACTAGAAATTCGATCCTTTCGTCTATTCAGTTTATTTGTTTACCTCATTCGGATAGCTCGGAAATCTATATTTCTAGTTTAGGGATTTAGAAAATAAGTATTCGTTCTAGATGAAGAAGTATATTTTTTCTTGTAGTGTGATGTAGAGTAGTCCGACCAGTAAGTGTACAGCCCCCAGTGATTGAGCATTTTTTATACATTTTAATAGCATAAGGTTTGAAAACATCCCCACTAGATGAGGATACAACGTTGCCTTAATTCTATTCAGTTGGAAGCTATTGCATTCCTGTTTGGTTACTGAAGTCACATTACTTTAATTTGAGAAGATGTTGTATTTTTCATGTCTGAGAAACACATTGTTTCTATGCAGAAATAATAAGGTAAGTGAAATGTCATTTCATATCTTTGATAAGAATTTACTGTTTTTATTTGCGTTATGCACTAATTTTATGGTACATACATTAAATATATGTATTATATCCATATTTCTAATTGCTTTAACCGTTGTAGAATATGTACAATTTGAGAATAGGGATGTTTAATAACTGGTTAGGCGAATGGTAAAAATCTAATGAATGCACAGCTATTC
Source organism: Maratus speciosus (assembly GCA_963932465.1). NCBI lineage: Eukaryota > Metazoa > Arthropoda > Arachnida > Araneae > Salticidae > Maratus > Maratus speciosus. Next base: position 26,605,696 of record OZ010789.1, on the reverse strand, counting down.
ATTCACTGGAAGGAATACATTAGGCCACAACATATACATGCACATTTTTAAAGGTAATACTTATTGATGACATTCAAATCTCACTTTTTCTATGTTTTTAGACGATTGATAGAAATATTCTTACTGATGACCAAGAAGATTCCGCAAAAAGGAAATATGGGAGTTTCAAGTACTCTACAGAGGACCTTGAAAATGCTGTACAAGCCATGAGGGTCAGGTCAACTTAACTTGTAAAAGGCACCTCTTCATTTTAATATTTCAAAAACAACGTTGTCTGTGAAACTGCGAGAGAAAACAATTGAAAGTAAGCGTATGGGGCATTCTCTGTGTTGTCCTTTGAAGAAAAAAACTCCTTGAACACTGAATAGTTGGAAAGGGAAAATTGGATTTACAACGCATAAGGATGCAATAAAAGGTAATGTTTACAATGTCATGAAACAAACAGAAAGGAAAATCCATTTATAGGCAAACATCCAGGGGAGAAATAGATGACTCTTCTTTTAAAATAGCATCCAGGATTGGAAATACGAAGTAAGCACCATGACAATATGTGGACCACAGGTCCACATGTGGTGAAATTGGAAGTGGCCTGCAGTAAAGTTAAGATCAGGTATTTTAAGGATAATATGAAAGGCACAATAAAAATCCCTGAACCTATTTCTGCAACATCCACACGTTCATGTGGAGTTATTACGGAAATAGAGAAATACAGGGCCAATGATTTCAGGAAATAGAATTAGTTTTTTGTCTTTTTTTTAATCTGTAATTTAAAAACTTAAAAGTGACAATTTTTCAAACTAGTTAATTATTTTTCTGGGATAAAAAAAACCGTACTTCAGTAAAAACATGTTATAAGTTATGTGTACAAGTTATAAAATAAATAAAGAACTATGAAATTTAAGTATTTTTAAATCGCTGCTTGTTCATTCACTGGAACATTTTGTGTTCATTCACTGGTAACAATTGTTATTTACTTGGTTTGTGTATCGATTTTTATTAAGACATCTCTAGCATCCCAAGCAAGTAAAATATAAAATTTCTTTTGTTATTTTTAAATAATTTGTAAACCATCAAATGTATTTACAGTGTCAAACACCAATAGGTACTGTTTATTAAAATATAATGAATCATTTTCTTTTCAAATGTGCTTAAGTGTTCATTTACTGGTCGGACTACCCTATAATGCTTTTACAAAGTTTTGTATCTCAAAAGGGGGGGCCACAGAATACATTCGATAGATATACGAAATCAAGAGTCTTTTCTCTTAATCACTGTGTAGATTTAAAAATAAATTTATACGCGTTTCAGTGAAGCGCGTCAGTATCAAAACTCGCCTTAAAAGCAAATTTTGGGAATTCGCTGCGTCCATTGGTTTTCATTATAAACCACGATTTTAGAATGCCATAAATACACAATAAAACTAGGGGTTTTTTTTTTTCTTCAGATTGTAGTGTTTTTTTCAGTGCAGGTTTACCAGGAAAATAGATTGATGGAGAAAACACGATTTTTATTTTGATAAGGTGAATTTTGAAACTCGCGTCCTCATTGTCAGTAACCTCCATTTTGCAAAAAAGGACAACAATATCAAATTTACAACTTTTTGCTGAAAAAGGAATTAAGACATGCGTATTATATTCTCTAATATATAATTGCCGTAATGATCCATTAGTTTAAAATATGCGAAAAAAGACCGTTAACTGCATCCATTTCCTTTTAACTGACTAAGAGTTACTATTTTATAGTTTAGCTGTCTCAGTTTGTGTTTTTTCAATATATCAGTATGATGAAAACATATATTGCGAATTATTTGCATTTTTACACTGCAAATAGAGGTGTCTTGAATTTAGACACATATGTGACTGAAAAAGAATTTTAGACACTTAAGTGTCTTAATCTGAAAATTAAGACATCATAGATATCTTAATTTGAGATGCATAAGTGTCTTACTATGATCATGGCGTAAACGAACCAAAAATAGTGTCTAAAATATTCGCAAACGTCTTATTTAAAGACATTTCGTTGCTTCAAGCGTGTCTTAATTTTACCCTTAAATGCCTGGTGTTGCTTTTCGGCAACATACCCAATTTAGGCTCTAAAATACTATTAAAATAATATTGAAGCTAAAATGCCAAATGTTGCCAATAAAATACATTCTGAAATATTATTAAATCGATTTTCAGCATGTAGATGGAAACACTTGTACTGTTTAAGGATAAAGATAGATTTATTTTTTGAATTGTTCTCTTTTGAATTGTTTTCTTTTTGTTTTGTTTGGAAGCTTGCGAAATACCCTATTTTATTCTGCCGTGAGCAAGTAAAATTTATTTCTTATTATAGATCCCAAAATTCTTGTGTGTTTAATATTATAGAATTTTATCAAGTAAAATTATTTTTTCAATTAAACACAAGTATTGCCGATTAGTAACAAACTATTTTTTAGCCTTAAACCATACTTAAAACAAAATATGATTTTTTTAAGTATTTTTCCCGTGATTTATTTAAAAAATGAAAGCCGAAAAACATTATTACAATGATTTTTGAAAAATCAGGCATTTAAGGGTTAAGACGTGTTGATTCTTTCGTTCTTCCTAAGAAATAACCACCAGGAGGCACTCTCAGTTGCGCATGCGTTTTAGATGTCTTTCGTTCGAACTTGGTACACATTGTAATTCAAACTGCAAGTTTGTTTTATGTACGCGCATATTTTAATTCGTTTTTTGCGTAATATGAAATTCTGTGATTTTAATTCGTATTCACTTAGTTTATTTATTTATTGAATACATACATCTGACGTGTGTGCTTGACACCAAACGTCTTTTATAAGCTTTCGTTGATACAAGGGCGGGATAGACACAGAAGTAGACAACACTTGAAGATTACACCCGGGAACTCAACAAAGCGTGTGCTTTGGACTTAGTGCTAATTTGTATTGTATCAGTAATATTGTGTTATTCGTCTTCGTCTTGTCAAATCTGGCAAGAAAAGAAACTTTTGTCTGACGGGTTATGTTTTAAGGATAAAACCTTTCATTCTTTAAATATGGCTAGCCGGATATATTAAGAGATTTCATTCTAAAATGATGCAAGTCTTTCTCCCTTACTGTGGTAGATTTTAAAATTTCAAATCGAGGAATTTTTCTTACCTCTTGCAAGCAGTGATTGAAGTAAGTGTCATAATTTCTTTATAGTACTAAAATTAGTGAGTTTTATGATTTTATTTATTGTACTAAACAAAATTTTGCATGAAATTCAATTAGTTTTGAATCTGTCTGCAAAAAAAACTCCCACTAATTCTAGAAGTATATATTTTGAAACGTATGATGTTTTCTTTTATTACAAATTATATATTCTAAATTCTCATATTTTTCCCCAAATTTAAAGTAATAATATCACTAAGTTAAATTCAATCTCTTGTTTTCAATGGCAATTCTTAGTTTCATTGGCTAATTCTTACCTGACAGTAAACGACCACAAGGAAATAAAGAAAAAGTAAAAGCTTTGAAAGATCTCCTAATGCTTTCTTACTTCCTAGCGTAAAACTGCAGATTAAACAAAGATAAATAAAGTACATGAGACACATCTATTATGTGCTCGAGTAATTTTGAAACAGTCACTAAAAATATACATATGTAGTTGATTTGAAATCAACTCTAATATTGAATTTTTGATTATTTTTAATAAAAAAAGTAATTTGAAATTTATAATGGGGAAAAGTAAAAAGCTATAAGTAGATTTTGCACTTAAAATTGCGCTTTTTATAACTTTATTTATATGCAGTTATGCGAAAAATACAAAAATAACAATTAGATGTTAAGATAATATATTTATTATTTATTTATTTATTTGTATATTTAAGACAAAGAAGTTTGGAAACTATAAGTTAATTTTTCATGTTATTAGTATATATTTATTTATTTATTTTTATCGATAGTTGAATAGCTTTTGTGATTGCCCTCTGATCTACATAAAAACTTGTCTATGTGGCAATATAAATATTTAAAAAATCTTATTGTTAACTGATAAGGATTTTAATTTTTTTTCCGGGGAGGCGGGGGATTTTGTATGAAATTTTCGTAAAGCTGATATCTTAAATCTTACACTGATTATAATGAAAGTTTTGAACTTTTAGAGTAGGGCAAGATTAAATATACAAAATATATTTAACAAAATATCGAAGTAATTTTTTTCTCAATGATGTTATTAAAGTAGAATATTTATTTATACATTTTTTTATTCATAGTTAAATAGCTGTTGTGATTATCATCTGATATATACTTAGAATTTCCTATGTGACAATATAATTTTTTTTAAATCTAATTTTTAAATTATATGAAATTTCATTTTCGTGTGTGTGTGTGTGTGTGGGGGGGGGGGTGGTATTTATTTGCGATTCTCGTACATCTGATATTTTAAATCTTTTTTGACATTCAACCGAGTATAATAAATATTTTGAACTTTTAGAGTAGTACAAAATTATAAAATATATATATATTTATCCAAGTATCTTAAAAGCGGACACTTCCGGACCGCGGAATTTGTCCGATAATCGGAGATGTCTGCTTTTGTGAGGTAAAAATATATAAGTATATATACCTTGCGGATTAAAAAAGTATTCGATAAATAGAGGTGTCCGCTATTCGGAATGTCCATTAACCTCCACAACGGATACTTCCGAATATCGGACATCTCAATTTAGATAATCATAATGCAGGGTTGCATTTTTTGCAAAAGAACTTCTTGATGAAAGCATGGCATACTGGGCAGTCTCCCGTCCCGCTACGATTTTAGTGCCCCAAATTTGATGGGTTATATTTGTAAAGCTTATATTTTAAATCTGTTTCGAAGTTGTACTGATTGTGATCAATATTTTGAACTTTTAAACTAAAATAAGGTTAAAAACAAAACAAATAAGAAAATATTTAATATTTAGATAAATATTTTTTATTTTTAATCATGTTCTACTCCTGAAGTTCAAAATATTGTACAATGACATAAAAAAATTAAATTATCAACTTAACGATAATTGCATACCAAAATTCGGAGCACCAAAAAAATCAGGCTGTATGGGGGTGGAGGGGGCAGGACCACAGACAAATATTTTTTCAGGATTCAACGTGGTCAAACATGGCTACGCATGATACTTACAAAAAAATGGATGAGATTCAGACGTTAGAAATGCCTGAAATTCAGACGCAAAAAGTGTCTCAAAAAATTAAGACGTTTTAAAATGTCTGAAAATTGAACACTTCGTTTCAGACACTTAAGTGTCTAAATTTCAGTCATTTTAATTTACAGTGTAGGTGCATTCGTAATTATATAACTACGTAGCACCTATAGTCGTTGTCTGGTCCGTCTGTTTTTCTATACGTCTGTCCGCATATAACGACGCAAAAACTACCCAACCAAATGGTTTGAAATTTAATAGTTAGAATCGTTGCAGAATTGTATCGAATCCCTTCAAATTACATGAAAATCGACTCAAAACTTAAAAAAAAAATTAATAAAAGTTTTCTTTATTCCATTAAATCCTATCATACGTAACGAATTCAATGATATCCCATGATAGGTCATGATCCTACAGGTTTCCATGGTGATGACGTCCTATTGAAGATGGAGTCTTATTATTTCTGTATGACTGAATTGAATCTACAGAACCGTAATAAACTCTGTATTCATGCATTTTTGCATAAGAGTGCAACAGCTATTGCACCGAGATCAGAATAATGAAACAAGTTATAGTACGAACGCATCTCGTTTGCCACGTTTGACGAACAATTTCCTTTAAGATGTAGAAATAAATCCAATCTTTACTTCTATGAAATACAAGTTTCTTTTTAAAAACTGTGGGGCTCTGCCCCCGACGAGCTATGCTCGCCAACGCCCGTTCAGACACCTGAGACTCTAAAAGCACGCTAATTTGATCGGCTTTAAAAAGATTTCGGAAAGTTGATTTATAATTTAAAAAACAGTGGCGATCTCCCTCTAAACGGGTTTCTATTCATTTCTCTTTGATTGGGGAATTTTAAGGCCAAATCAGCTGCTGTTAAAAAGTTAAAATGGCTGTTTTCGTCTTTGGTTGAATAAAATCAGTTAAACATTTCAAAATAAGCTAATATAAAATGAATTAAGTAAACAGAGTCTTTGTCTTTAACAAAGTGAAAAGAAAGTTCTTTTAAATAAGACATTTTAAATGTATCGTTTTTAATCTGACGTAATTTTCACCAAACTTTTCTTTCTCTTTTTAATATTTACGTGAAAATACTTTTGGGAGAAATGAAATATTTTTTGCGCTGTCCTAACAAAAATAGTTGAAAATATCATCTCAAAATATCAAGTAAATGTCTCGCGTAATTTTAAATTTAAACTGTTTTGCAATACTATTTTTTGTTCATTGCATGTAATAAGCGTAATGTGACGTAATTTCTCCTATTTAAGACTTCTAACGCATGGTAATGAATTTATTATTTTACCTCCTTACCTTTGATTGCTTTCTCTTTTAAAATTCAAGTGTAAATATAGTTTTTATGACGTAATTTTCATTAAGTTCCTGCTTTCTAATTTGAAGGGGTTTTTTCTGTTATAATAGTCACTTGTAAATAAATTTTTAATTTGATGCAAACATTGTTTTTTGCGCTGTTTATACAGTTGGAAACAATTTAAATTAATACAGTTTTCTAAAATATGTAGAAAATATCTCTCGAAATGCTAAAAATTTGAATTTAAAAGAGAAATAAAACCTCAAAAAATGAGTCAAATTAAACAAAAAATGCAGTCTGCACATCGGGAACATCTAACATATAAAATGATCTAAAAATGATTAAATTCCCATGTATAGTTTTTGTTCCTATAAAACTTTTTTAATGGAACGATTTTGCCCAAATTTAGCATTAAATATCTCTTAAAATAATTCTTCGATTTGAAAATTGTCTGCATCAGCGTGTTTATCAAACATTTCCCTATAGTACCACCGGTTTTCATATTTTTGTATGCAATATTTTTCTGAATATTAACGAAGAAAGACCTCTGGTCACAAAAAATTCAAAACCGGCGGTGGTGACATCTTTACTTACTTTTTTTTAGAACAGAGAGAAATTAAAATGTTAAGAAAATACTCATCAAATATGTGAAAAATAAAGCACAAATAAGTTTATATTTTCTGAAATTAATAAAATAATTAAAAATCTGATCTTTACAGTTACAGAGTACAGTTTTGAGAAAAGTATTAAAAAAAAAAAACAGAATTTGTTCAAAAAGTTCAAAATTCTAGGAGAAGTGTAGTTTTAAAATATTCATAGATACTTTTCTAAAATTAATTTTTTTAAATTTCACCGCAGGAATTACATTTTTTCTGATAATTTTTCTTGATACCATCATTTAATAAAATACCAATATGACGTTATAAAATACTGAAACGTAGTAAACGTAGGACAATAGGAAACCGAGGTACCTTCAAGGACATAAGTCAAAATCTTTGTCAAAAATAAGGTTCGTAGGTGTATGAACACTTTTTACCTTAGAGGCTATCAAAGCCTGAGAGCTAAAGGGCCCGCAGGTTCTGTATGTATGTATGTACGTATGTATCTGCGTATGTATATACGTAATGCGATAACTCTTGATAGAAATATCCGATTTGCTTTAAATTTTGTAAATAGGTTCATTATGATAAGGCGCTTCCCTAATTACTTTTGGGGGTTCTTTGGTTAAGCATAAAGGGAGGGAACGGGAGACTAATACCCCGCCCCCTTAAATAGATAAATGCCTTTTTCATGCCGAATTATTCGATTTTCTTCAAATTTTGTTTACCGGTTTTTTCTGATAAGGCGCTTCCCTGATTAGATTCGGAGGTTCATTGATGAAGTATAAAGGGGAGAAATAGGGGAGTTAATCTCCACCCCATTAATTTAGATAATTTTTTTTTGTCGATTTCTTTATTTTTTGAGGGGCATTATTCTTTGAAAAAAGACTATAACATACAATTAGTGTGAATAGCCTGTGAGCTCAATGCCATCAGTTTAACTGGGCACTTTTCTTTTTATTTTCTATTCCAAGTGGCGATTCTCAGTTTGTAGAGCTCACGCGGTCTTGGTGGAACACATTGTGTTGTTCGTGTGTAGAAGAAGACTGTAGATATTACATTTAAACATCAAATTGTTGTTTTACAAACTTATAAAAAAATCAAATATACATACCTGTTTGCCGTCCAGAGTTAGGATCTACTACTCGATAACCCATTGCTTTCATAGCTTCGAATATTGGTCGTTTTAATTCAGAAACATAACCTGGTCTTTCAACAGTAATAGGGCCTCCAACGCCATGGTAGCCTATAATAAAAGAAAAAAAAAAGAACGATCTTAAAACTGCATGATTACTCATGTGTGTCATACATTTCTTTTCCGCTTTTATATAATACACAATACACGGAGATACAATTATGTGCGTATTAACCATTTACAGGGTGTCTCAGAGAGGAAAAAATAAAATCTAGAAAACAGGAATTCTGCTTCTTCAGAATTTAGTGTCGCCCCCCGATGAAAAAAAATATATATGTATATAAATAGCGATAGTTCAGATTTAAGACTCCAAACACGAGCTTTTACTTTATATAAAATGACGTCATCCGCATCCGCTAAAGTATACCTCATTTACCATCCAGTTTCCAGTCTTAAACAACAACTACAGTAAAATATGCGTAGGACGTGACTGCCGCTGAATAGTACATTGGCCTCCTAAAGTTAAGGTACAGGGACTGGATGCTTTCGATTGCTCACGTTTTGTCCAATATCTATCAACATTAGTGGCGAATTGTTCTTGAACTTCTGGGATATAAAGAACATGTTTGATTTTATATTTCTCGGTGAAGATTTATCGGGGGGGGGGGGGGGTACAATAAGAAGGCTAATAATAAATTTAATAATAAAATAATATTTGCGATCACCTATGTAACAGAAAAGGCTTGAAATGATTTGTCACGGTGGTAAATGAATATTCGGGTCCATAATCGTGATGTTGTTAACGTTTTTGTGAAAAATTCAATCAAAGGGAATTGAATGTAAACCCGTTTACAGGGAGATCTGCACACCTTTTTCAGTATAATTTAATCTTCTCTAATATTTTTAAAACCCATTAGATTTTTAGATTGTGCGGTGTCTGAACGGGGGTTGGCGAGCGTAGCTTGCAGGGGGCAGAGCCTCCTAGTTTAATAATAAAATAATATTTGCGATCACCTATGTAACAGTAAAGTCTGGAAATGGTTTGTCACTGTGGTAAATGACTATTTGGGTACTGTTCAACGTTTGTAGGCCTTTGTGTAAGCATAGCACTTATATTCGTGAAGATGTTAACGTTTTTCTGAAAAATGCAAAAGTTTTTTGTATATAGCATACAGAGTTTTCAACTAAATTTAACACAACTTTCCGAAAACCTGACAAAAAACAGTAGTAACAGTATACTGCAATTAAAACATGAATATATTGAATATTTGATGAGATATGGGCATTTGTATGAAATAATTTTTAACAGCGCATGCATGGAAGATCCTAAAATTTTTATTATATAATTTGGTAGCTACAACTAGCTTAATACTATTTAGGGCAACTTATATAAAAAGTCCAGTCAAATATCGCCAAAATTCACACAGATACGGTCGATATAGTGAGTTGCTTCCTAAAAATAGTTTTGTTATAAGGAATTTTCACAACTTTTCAATCAGCTCACTATATCTTTCTAAGTTTTCACAACATTTCACTGGACTTTTTATAGAAGTTGCCCCAAAACACTGACTACCAAGTTATGAAATAAAACTTTTGAAATCTTCCGCGCATGCGCAGTTAAAAATTATCTCCTAAAAATGCCGATATCTCAACAAATATTCAATATATTCATGTTTTAATTGCAGTATACTGTTGCGACTATTCTTTGGCAAATTTTAGGAAAGTTGTGTTAAATTTGCTTGAAAACTCTGTATGCTATAAACAAACTTTTGATTTTTTCACAAAAACGTTAACATCTTCACGAATATGAGTGCTATGCTTACACAAAGGCCTACAAACGTTGAACAGGACCCAAATAGTCATTTACCACAGTGACAAACCATTTCCAGACTTTTCTGTTACATAGCTGATCGCAAATATTATTTTATTATTAAACTAGGGGGCTCTGCCCCCTAGTAAGCTACGCTCGCCAACACCTTTTAAAACGCCTGGGTTTTAAAAATATTAGAGAAGATTAAATTATACTGAAAAAGGTGTGCAGATCTCCCTGTAAACGGGTTTACATTCAATTCCCTTTGATTGCAAAAATTTAACGGAGAATCAGTTGCTGTTAAGACATCCAATGGCTGTTTTCCTTTTTGATTAAAGAGGATCAGTTAAACATTTGAAAAGAAGCTAAAATAAAATGAATAAAGTATTCAGAGTCTTTGTCAACCGATATTTTAAAACAATCTCTATAACAATAGCCTAAATCATGTGACTATCATCAACAGTTCCATGCGGAACACTTTGCTTTTTATACTCTAGGTGCCATTTTGATACTTTAATGTTATCCAGGCACAGGTGATAATCGCCAAATATTATTCTATCCCCATCATTTCATCTATATTATAATAGTTCAAGTCATCAAATGCCATAAACAAATACGATCTGATCCCTTCGCCTTTCATATGAAGGTTTGGAACAAATGTCATATACGCCCTATATTGGCACGATTTTTTTCCAACGCCAATTTGGGGAACGCATTAACAGCGTAAACAACAACATCCGGCTTACCATATCAAGCAAAATAACGATACTTTGGCGCCAGTTAAGTACCCGTTGCGTATATGACATTGGAGTCAGAAAAAAATCGCGCCAACGTGGGGCCGTATGTGACATCTGTGCCGAAAGAAATAAAAGCCGGGTGCAAATCTCGCCAATATCTTTTTTTCAATTCGCCAGTTAGCATTTTTTTTATTGTTCGAGTGGTAAATTAAAACATTGATTTGAAGTTGAAATTAAATGTCATGGTTTGTTACATGATTTAATATTTCGCCAGATGTCATATACGCACTGTTCATCATGTCAAATCATGCATGCCTGTTTGGCATGATTTTTTTTTTAAAGAAAATTTGACGAAAACCTCGTTTTCGAATACCAGTTACATATGTATTTTTGGTACTACTTAGTTATCCCGTCGACAAAAAATCTATCACCAAACTCTAAGATTAAATTCCCAATAATGGTTGATGGTAAATGTCACATTCACTTGACTTTTAGCAAGTTACACGTGTTTACTTCATCAAGTTATTTTTATTTCGACGTTTTATTTTTATATTTATTAATGTTATACTAATTTATTTGTTCTTTCGTTATTTAAAATAAAAATTTTGTCAATCTGTACAATTTGGCGAGTGGTTTGGCGATTTATATAATTTGCGAAATTGGGTAACGGAATAACTACTACATTGTACCTTATTTTTTAATTATTTTCTATTATTTCCAAAAGGAAATAGCAAAAAAAAAATAATTAATTACTATAGAACAAAATAATTTATATAAATTTAAAAAATAAATAAAAGTAAATATACATTTATTATTAAATAAACAATAGCCAGGTTACCATGTCTATCAAAATAATGCCATTTGTGAGCCAATTAGGTACCCCGGTGCGTATATGACATCTGTGCTCTTTTCGTTTTGTGTTTTTTTTTTAAAAAAGAAGTGAAAGCCATCAATTTATATGTTTCATTTTTAAATGAAAGTTTTGTATTTAATAAAATGATAACGAAATACAAAAAAGCATTGTTCTTAGCATAGATTTAAAGGAGGCCAAACTGTCGCGAAATTAATTTAAAATAGTAACCTTTTCTGAATTATGAAAAAAAAATTTCTGTTATGATTAAAATTTGAGTTGTCATCATTAGAAAAATGCATTTAAAATGAGAAAAAAATTAATATTTCGAAAACTAATTCGAATTTAAAAATTCTAACAGCAGTTTTGAGATCTGTGGATCAACACGGATTTTTGGTGTTAATTTCATTGCAAAGTATTCCATATTTTAGGTGAAATCGCCGTGAAACAAAGTCAATTGTTTAATCAGTCGATTCAAAGAATCGATACATTTCAGGCGTTTCATATATTCGTTTCATAAATTCGTTTCATTAGGATTTTATATATATAGGGTAGATTTATTATCAGCCCCCTAATTGACCCCCCCCCCCCGATAAATCTTCGAGAAATATAAAATCAAACATGTTCTTTACATCCTAGAAATTCAAGAACAATTCACCAATTATGTTGGTAGATATTCGACAAAAAGTGTACAATCCAAAGCATCCAGTCTCTGTACCTTAACTTTTGGAGACCAGTATACATAAATCCTAAAAAAGAGATTTCGTCATTCAAGAAACTGGACAACAAAATCGGCTATCTCATGATTCGTATGTCTTCATTTGTTTGTAATATTAATATAGATACTTAAAATTAAATTTAATTTACAATAGCTCCATGTTTTATCAGAAATCATTCATTTGTATTTTTTCAAAATTGCTCGTATTTTAATTACATTTTGCTATTTTTCAACTATTTTCCCTGTACTTTCTACAGAAATGGACTACTTGTGAGTTGCCAAAATTAAACAAATGGTGGTAAAAACTACCAAACAATTAATATCTCAAAAAAATTGAGATGCAGTTTTCAAAGAAATTGCGTTTACGAGCACCTTTTTTCCCAATACCACGGTATAAAAATTGAAAATGTGCGATGCTTAGAAATTAAAAAAATTGCATTCGAGATTATTCCATACAATGATACACCTGCTTTGTTTTGCGGCTGGCTTATACAGGGTAACGTTATTTTTTTGGATACGATACATTAATAGGTGGGAGAAAGAAATAGCAAACAAAGGCTAAAAAAAAAAAAAAAAAAAAATTTGTTGAAAAAAATATTTCTACATATGGGCTAAGTGTCAAGAAGATAAGACAAGCCGGGTGCACGTCACCTTCATAGTGAGGAATTTTTATGCATGCATTTTGTTATTGAATGGTGGCGTTAAACTTCTTGGTGGATTAATCAAAGTCACTGATACTGGAGCAGAGAACAGCCTATAATCACGGTATTTTAAAAATACATCTGAAAAACATGGCATGCAATTTCATGCAATTCAATGCCTGGTGATTTCGCACCACTTTGTATCAGCCATGCAGTGTTATCGCATGCCATATAAGAAGTGTTGCCAGGCAGTGGTTTGAATTTTCATTGTTTGTAAGCCACTGTAAGCCGCAGTACAGGTAACTTTTTTTATTCAAACAACAACTTAAAATGGCCACACGCTCACAAAACACATGCATTAATAATTGATCACTATGAAGATCACAGCACAATGTTTGACATATCTCTCTTAAATCTTCAAAAGGCTTTATTTCAAATTTTAATAGATAGTCTGGCTTTTTCACCCGTTTTTCATATTGGGCTTTTTCGTTACAAGGTTAAAAAAGTAAGGTTCAAAACACCTACTTTATGTGAGATTTGTAACTGTATCCAAGTGCAGAATGACTGTGCGTTATCTTTTGAGAGTGACACAGCTCCTCAAGTGGCGGAATTTGGAGGTTAAAAGCCTTATATCGAAAAATAGGAGAGATAGCGAAAAAATGTTAATTACAAAAGTCTAGAGAATCCTCGAGTTAGAATGAAATGATAGGCTTACATCTAAAACATAACTTTAGCTCTGAAACATTGATTTAACCAATACCGGATAAAATCCGTCATTAATCACTGTTAGATGTGTGGCATCCCAAGGGTGATGTATATTTTCTAGTAAAACTAACAAATGTAAGCAATGTACAATTTATTTTAATTTCAAATTAAGTATGCTCATGCTCAATGTGTTCAGAACCGCCAGCAATTCACTTGCACTGATAGGCATTAAATACATAGATGTAGATGTGGACACTCTTATTATACTTAACTCGTACAATTTGCTTTTTAAATAAATCGTATCCAAATTACACGTGTTACTTTTATTAGAAAATATATATATGTGGCGAAAGTCGGAAAGCGTAGGTTTGCTTTCCGCGTACAGGCGCAACCAATGACATACAAGGAGAGTTTTTGACGATTAGAACATCACATGAAGTGGATCATCTTTACACGGTGATTGGTACAAAGTGGTGCGTCTATCGTTTTCTGTCAATCGCAGTAATGTAAGGATGATCCACACTGTGTGACATTTTAAAAATCATGAACTGTCCTTGTATGCCGTTGATCGCGGTGCAGGTCGCTATATCCGATTGCCAGAAATGTCTGAGTGATACTGGCATACAATTTCATCCTTCCTGTTTAAAATGAGTCCAAGATTTCAGCGCTATGTCTAATTTTTTAATCGAGTTATTAAAGTTTGAAAATTCTTAGACAGAAACCGTCGCTTATATGAGCACGTTTGCTCACACTCCCCACCAGGACATCGGTTTCAAAAATATTTTCACGCCAAAAAATCTTTATTTATAAATGCTATTGTTCGCTGTAAATAAAAATTACCGTAAAAAGATAATAATGGGGAGAAATTTGCATTTTACAATTAACGTTATAGATATCTTATTAGCTCTCATTACCCCTTCATTACGCATCTCTCTAATGCCATTTTTAAGCATATATTTTAGTTAGCTAAATGGAATTATTTTAATCTTAATGATCGTTTTGCTTCTGGGAATCTGGTATACCTAAAGGATTATGCCTCCTATAAATATATATATAAATTAATACTTTATTTATGACACATTCCTTTACTCTCTTAAACATCTCAATTTATTAATAAAAATAAACTTAATCATCTTGCGCTGTGTGTTTTTGCAACACCAAGTTCCTTTTGAAGCCGCTGACTAAAAATGCTTAAATTAACAATTATTAAAATTAAGCAGACACATGAACCAGTTAATTAGACACTTATTCCGTTTTATATACAAACAATAACATTTATTTATATACAGAAAACACAAATAGACAATACAAACACATATAATATTTGCATGATATTCATTATAAATTTGTAAATTGGATTACATAATTATTGCAATCGTTCACTATTGATTGCTGACTGATCCTAAATTCTGTAATTAATTACTGAACTGGGTAGGCAAGGGCATGATTCGATTTAAAATTGTATAATTCATAAATTTAGCAGGCAGAAGGGAAATGAATAAAATGTACCTTTTATATGAAGGACCATCACTTGGTCGAGACATTAGAGCCGAATGTAGTTAGGTCCATATTGTAAATACCCATATTGAAAGCCTTCGGGTACAAGCCTCCATCTGACCTCGTTCCACATAGAACTATGACACTGATCGGAAAAACTGGCAGAGCCTTTTTGAGACACTCTTAGAAAACCATTTTTTAGAATGACTTCTTTTTTTTCTCTCGTTGTATTAGTCTTACACTTGATTTTCGTAATTTATTCGTCCATTTTTTTACTTTCTCTTCTCAGTATCCAATAAGATTTCAGCCATTGTTTTTCCTTCTGCCGTTCTTGCGATTTTAGTGGTCTATTTGAAAATTATGCGCCTTGCCTTTATTTCTGTACCAACCCTTCGTTAATTTCCAGCTGTGTGTCCCGGGGGGAAAGCCTCTAGTCTAGTATCACAAATCGAATGTCCGAATGTTGTTGTAAAAATGTCCCTTCGTAAAATTTATTTGTAATAGTTCTGCTTGTGTAAATGCCGATTGTAGAATGTGTCTGATAATGATCTTTGCTTCTGGGAGGTCCCATAACGTTGGGATTTTCTCTTTTTTTCCCCTTTAATTCAATGGTTTTGATAATGTGCATTTTAATCACATCAGATAAATTTAATAGTTCTAACAATTTTGATTGCTTATTTAAATTTATAGTATTGCCGCTTTTAATGTTCAATTAATTAACAAAGAAATGCCTATTTTCGGGCACAGTTACTCTTCTAATTTGCATGCTATATGTGTTGTGTGTCACAGATATTACTATGTGTTTGAGGAAAATTAGCCCCAAAATGGCATCTTTTCCGCTAAGGTGGAAGGTGTCGGGTTTTTGACGCTTTATCTAGAAGTTGATCCGAGCTGATTTTAGTTAGATAGGATTGTATGAACAAGTTCATTGTACCAATGCATTCGAACTTCACTTGCTATTCAAGAACGCATACCACCAGATAAGGCAAACAAAGAACTTCCCTATCTCGTAAGTTGT
Source organism: Maratus speciosus (assembly GCA_963932465.1). Lineage (NCBI taxonomy): Eukaryota > Metazoa > Arthropoda > Arachnida > Araneae > Salticidae > Maratus > Maratus speciosus. The sequence goes on along the minus strand of OZ010789.1, from coordinate 26,589,511 downwards.
GAAAGCCATCTGAAAGAGAAATTTTTAGATAAGACAAGGGGTCCCTGTTCATAGGGGTGAAACCCCGTAGGCCCGGTTTTCGGAAGGCATCACGGAGAAAGAGAGAAGGTAGTTAGGGGGAAGACCTTATGAAGACAGGTCGTAGCGCTTTGATAGAGTTCTAGGGTAGACTTCAATATAGGAGGTTGGTGTTTCCCAAGTGGAGTTTTCGGGAAAGAGCCAGCGCAACGGAGACAGCCAGCACAACGGAGAAATCAAGGGTGATCCTCCGGTGAAAATTCATGAAGTACCATAGTGTGAGTGGGAAATAAAATATTTCAATAAGTTAACCCAGTGCGCTGAAAGGACTTGCTATATGTAACTTAGTATCGGCCCGGATCGTCTATATCCGAGCTCTTAAATGTAAACAATGTTTTATTTATATGTAAATAATTTGTAAATAAATTGTTCGTTAGTTTTAACTGAATAAGTTTAGTATTCTTTTTATAATCCTTTTCTCAACGTGCCCGATATCACGTATATATATTGCTGGTGGCAGCATATCAAAATAAAAGAAAATTTTTTCGAAGTCTGTGCAAGTGGTGATTGTGAGTCTAGGAAAATTCATCAGCGTGTGGACTAAGGAAGAGTACAAAAATGGTGCCAGCGGTGGGATAGAAACACCTGATACCAGGTCACATCGAGCCGAATTACTGCGTTAATACCCAGCGTCGAGCGGAATTTCAGAGTATTAATGTCCGAGCATCGAGTGGAACTACTGAGTGATTGTGCCCTATCGTCGAGTGGAAGTACAGCGTGTTAGTGCCCAAGTTGTGAACGGTTTAACGGTATTTTAAAAATGAACTATCGAACTGAACTGTTGTGTTGTTTCAACGGATAAAGTGACTCTTAAGTGACAACAACTAGTGTCATCGTGTGGCTACGAGGTGAACAGCGGAATACCCCATCTGATAAAGATCAATCTAAGGAAATATAAGGTAAGGTGTTTTGATCATTTTATTCTGCAGACATTTTTGAGCCTAATGGGTATTTTTGTGTATAATTTATGATGATGCAAGATAATTTACGGGTAATTTATGATAATTTATGTGTAATTTAATAATTCTGTTGAGATAGGTATGAGATTATAACAGTTATATGTTGTTTAAAGAAAATGTTATAATATTTTTTAACCATTTGGAAAAATGGTTATTGTCCTCGGTCAGAGTAGAAAATCAAAAATATATCTGAAGCGTTTTATTAGTTAAATCCTGCATTTTATACGTTTTATGATTGGTCTATACAGTAATCTGTATTTTCCCTTTACTTTCAACATAAATGGATACTTCTGTTGCCACTGTGACAAAAAAGTAATAAAATCTACAACAACAAAAAAAAATAATAATAACTCAGAAACAAATTGAGATACATCTTTCAAACAAATTGCATTTAAAAATACATTTTTTTTCTCTATACGACGGTGTAAAAAGTAATATTGTGGGATGTTTAGAAGTTTAAGAATGAAATTTCATTTAAAATGGGTCCAGGAATATGAATGTTTAATCCATTGCGTACGTAATGTATGACAAGCTCCGTAGAAGTTTAAAAATTTACAGTACCGAAAAATGCAATCCATTGCGTACATAATGTATAATCAACTCCGTGCGATTTTTTTACGTCTTAAAGTTTAGTCTTACTTACGTCTTTAGTCTTTGAAAAAATAATTTTCCAAATGGTCGTTGTAATTTGTTAAATTGCATTTTTTTTAAAAAGTTGTTATTGATTTCCTATTTTTCGCAGTTAAGTAATTTATTAAAGCTCGTAGAGTAATTGAACATATAAACCGCATTGAAATTAATTGTGTTAATAGATAGAAGCAATTATTGAATTTATCTGTAAATTTAAAATTTTTATTAAAGCAATATTTAATTTAGCGAAACAGCACCGAAAACTGGCGATATGAAGCAATGAAAATAATAAAACTTTGTAAAAAATCACCATAAAATTAAAACAAAACACAGGACGCGTTTCGAGCTAAAAACACAACAGCTCGTCATCAGCTAAGCATACACGTGTCCGAAAACGAACAAGTTCAAAAATGAACTGAAGAAAAAGAATGTTGCGAAGAATGCGACAGATGGCGCTACCTGATAGAGGGATATGCAAAAGGGAAATGTGTTGAAAAAAGATAGAAGAGAAAATGAAATGGAAAAAATGGAAATAAAAGAAAAAATAAAAATAAAAGAAGTAAATTAAAAATATAAATAAAATAATAAATAAAGAACTATAAAAGAACAAGAAAAAAATCCAAATTATTATTATTATTATTATTTTTTTTTTTTTTTTTTTACAAAATAAAAAGAAAAGAAACAAGAGAAAAGGGAAAAGAATTACAAAATTAATTTCCACGCTGGAGATAGGAAAGGAGATGATGGGAGATCATTGACAAGATTAGCAGAATTTTTAGAAATAAAATATGCTTCATGAAAATCCAAGTGAGAGGGAGAGGCAGGGGAAGAAAGGGGAAATTATTTCTTCCCCTGCCTCTCCCTCTCACTTGGATTTTCATGAAGCATATTTTATTTCTAAAAATTCTGCTAATCTTGTCAATGATCTCCCATCATCTCCTTTCCTATCTCCAGCGTGGAAATTAATTTTGTAATTCTTTTCCCTTTTCTCTTGTTTCTTTTCTTTTTATTTTGTAAAAAAAAAAAAAATAATAATAATAATAATAATAATAATTTGGATTTTTTTCTTGTTCTTTTATAGTTCTTTATTTATTATTTTATTTATATTTTTAATTTACTTCTTTTATTTTTATTTTTTCTTTTATTTCCATTTTTTCCATTTCATTTTCTCTTCTATCTTTTTTCAACACATTTCCCTTTTGCATATCCCTCTATCAGGTAGCGCCATCTGTCGCATTCTTCGCAACATTCTTTTTCTTCAGTTCATTTTTGAACTTGTTCGTTTTCGGACACGTGTATGCTTAGCTGATGACGAGCTGTTATGTTTTTAGCTCGAAACGCGTCCTGTGTTTTGTTTTAATTTTATGGTGATTTTTTACAAAGTTTTAATATTTAATTTAACCTTCTCACTGCCGTGAACTGATATATCCGTTCACTAAACTGCAGGTTTCACTGCAATAGCAGCTTTATATAAATGAATATAATTCTACAGATATAATCCAGTTTTAGGAAATTCAGTTGTGATTAATACTCTCAAGGCTTATATGCCTATACATAACGCAATAAATTAAATCAAGTTGGAAAAAACATCTTTTTTTAGCATTTAAAGAAAATTACCGAGAAGACAACTTTACAGTTTTGCACTTTTGGTTGGCGGTCAGGGGGTGTGATACTGTTTTAAGTTTGAAGTTTTGATAACAAACGAGAAAAGCACATTTGAATATTAATTTGCTGGAAATAAAGAAAAAAAAAGCCCACAAAAAATAATAATAAGGACTGTGATTTTATTTCTTTTCTGTGTCAGAACCAGTATTGAAATATGAAACATTTTGAGGTTAATTTTAGAAATTTATATGTGTAATTATATGCAAATTGTTTTATATGGGTATATTTATATAATTGTTGGCATCAGTTCTTTTAATCAATGTGCAACGTATCAGTGTTGTATTATTTAATTGTATAAATTGCAATTTATATTGGAAGTAAATTGTGCGGTATCAATGTTTAAGGGAATTTATGTTAAACAGTTTATTGAATTAGAAATAACATATATCAATTTTTGAAATGTGTTAGTATAGGTAACTGTACTAAAGTAGAAATTTAGGATATATTAAATTAATAAGTTTAGATATTATTGTAAAGTGGTAATAGTGATCGGTAGATGTGGCTATCTTATTAAAATTTAAAAAGGCGGATCTTCAGATGATTTCCGAAGAATTGGGGATTGAATTTACGACAGATGATACCAGAATTTAGCTTAGGAAAAAGATAATTGAGAGCAATGACTATGAAGAGGGGGTCATTATGGAATTAGCTAAGACTATAGTTACGGAACGATTAGAACTGGAAAAATTTAGAAAAACAGGAAAAGTTAGAGTGGGAAAAGCGCGATTAGGAAAAGTTAGAAAGAGAAGAAAGGGCTGAGAAATTAAGAATGGAACATGAATTAAAAATGGAGATATTAAAAATTCAAGGATCAGCAAATCACTCTAATGAGGCTAGGGAACCTAATAATGAGAGTAGCATAGAAAAATTTATTAAAAACGTTAAAACTCTGTCTATCAAAGTATCGGAAGGGGCCGTGGGATGGAATTTGTTTTTTAACAGTTTAAAAAGGACATTCAAAACTAAAAATGTGCCGAAAAAACAGCAGGCTAAAATTCTATTAAATATGTTAGGAGATAAGGCGAATAATTTGTTAATTGATACCACTAGGGAACAAATTGAGAGTTATGAGGCATTAAAAGAATTAGTTCTAAAGGAACAAGAGCCAACACCAAAGGTATGTTTGGAAAATTTTAAGAAGGTAAGAAAAAACCAAAAAGAAATTCATGTATTATTTGTATCGCGTTTAATTGCAAAGTGGGAAAATTACTGTAAGATTAGGGGTACGGACTCGTATGAAAAGGTTAATCAGTTGATCGTTACTAATAAGTTGTTAAATACGTTAGATGAGGAAACAGCTGCTTATATTGGATTAACTCAGCAGAGTAGCTGGCTAGAAGCTTCTAAAATTGCTAAAGAATGTGACAATTATTTTGACGCTAAGCGCAAAATCTTATGCGGCTATGTATAAAAGATTTAAGGATAAAGATAGATATGTAAACAATGAGAAATCAAAGTTGTATGAGGATTGTAAATTTAGTGGTAATTGGAGACAAAACGGGAGTAATTGGGTTAATTCTTTTTCCGAGAGGAAAACGGATTCTGAGAAACCTAATGATGATTCAATTCGCAGATGTTTTAGATTTGGTTTAACAGATCATTACCAACATTTTTGTAATAAAGCGAATAATGGCGAAAATAATAATACTAATAAAGTGCGAGAACCAAGAAAGTGTAAGTAGGGTTTCCGTGAAAGAAAATAAAGAATTACCTGAAGTAGCTATTTTGGCAAGGATATCGACAAAGGCCGAACGGAGGACTAATTTTATTGGTCAGAAACGAAATAAACTCGATAAAATTGAGGTTAGTGTAAATGGAGAAAAAGCGAAAGAGTTGGTAGATTCAGGATGTGAAATAAGTATCATGCATAAAGATTTGGTACCGGAAGAGAAATTAAAATGAGCTGGTAGTAGATATTTACAAGAACTATTTGGTGAAGCAGTTAAATCACCGTTGATTAAATTACAATTAGCTATTCCGCAATTCGGACAAACTAATGTAATTTATCAAGAAGTACTTTTCGCGGTAACCGATGATATTTATGAGCAAGTAATTTTCCATCCCGAAGTGATAAATGAATTGTCGGGTGTTAATCACGAGGTGTCATTGTTAGAATCCCAAGAAATAGATAGCAAGGAAGTTAGTATGTATAACTTGAGCAAAAAGGAAGGTATGAGTAGTGATAATTGTAATGTTTACGCAATAGAAATGAGATCGGTGAATTTACAAAGTCAGGACGAAGAAAAGACGGAAGTAGAGGAAAATAAGAATGATAAAGTTACGATAAGTAGTTCAGATATATTTGGGAAAGCCCAATTGGAATGTAAAGATTGAGAGAGAGCTTGGGAATTAGCTAAAATCTATAAAGGGGATTATTATATTGTAAATGGTTTATTGTATCATAAATAGAAATTGGTAGGAGGAACTATAGCTCAATTAGTAGTGCCTAAAGTCAAAAGAGAAGGAATCTTAAATTCAGCGTATATTTCTAATGAGGGAGAGCATCACGCAACAAAGAAAACCTTAGAGAGAGTTAGGCAATCTTTTTACTGTGAAGGTATGGCTAAAAAACTAAACAAAATTGTAAATTATGTCTAGAATGTCAATTATCTGGAAAAGTAAAAGTGAGTGACAGGGTCTTAGTTGAGTTAGCGGATGGTAGCAAACAGTATGTGTATCAAAATAAAGGAGAATTTATTGTCAGGTGTAATACAGTTAATATTAATTTTGAAAGTGATGAGGATTTTCAAGAAGTTGGGAAAATTCTCATTTTAATCCGGGAACAAGAGAATTTAACCTCACTTTAGATCCTAAAAAGCTTCAAATATGTAAAGAACAAATAACATACCTAGGTTTCAAATTACACAAAAATGGTCACTCTCCTTCTACTGAAAATGTAAACAAAATCAATAGATTTCCCATTCCTACAAACCTAAAACAAGTTCAAAGTTATCTAGGTATGATAAATTATTTCCGTCATTTAATTTTCGATTTTGCAAAAATAGTACAACCCATTGTAAATTTAACGAGAAAAAAGGTCAAATTCTTCTGGAGCAATTACTGTCAAAATGCATTTCTCAAGATTCAGGAAATTTTGCTTACCAATCCAACAGTTAAAATTTTTGATGATAGTAAGGATGTTTATTTGGTTACTGATGCATCTATGGTTGCAATTTGCGGAATTCTTATGCAAAAACACAATGACAAATTCTACCCCATTGAATTTTATTCTAAGCAGTTAAATCAGGCAGAATCTAAATACCCTTCAATTAAACGCGAATTTTATGCTATCTATTCTTCGGTTAAACATTTTTCTGAATTCTTATACGGTAGACAATTCAAAATTCTAACAGATGCTAAAGCTTTAACTTACCATTTAAACCTAGAAAAACAGGCTGAAATTATAACTAGATGGCTTTTATATTTGCAGAGTTTCAATTTTAAGGTTGAGCACATTCCTGGGCTTGTTAATCCAGCCAATTTTCTTTCTCGTGTCGTGGACCTTCCTAATAACCCTAATTTATATGTAAATGCCTTAAATATTTTTATACCTACTAACGACTCACTAGCTACCGAAAATATACTCAAAGAGCAGCTAAATGATGAAAAACTTAAAGAAATCAGAGAAAAAATAATTGCTAAAACATGTTCTAACACTAATTACTCAATCAATCCTAGTAACGATCTTTTAATGTTTGCTAAAAAGAAATCCGGTAACGTCAATAGAGTAAAGAAAAACGTTATTCCTAAAACATTAATCAATAGTTGCATTGCCCTTGCTCACCAAACTCATTTTGGAATGATAAAAACGGTTGAGACAATTTCCAGGAATTATTTCTGGCACGGTATGGTTCAGGATGTTCAAAATTTTGTAAATAACTGTGAAAAATGTCTTCCCTACAAAAGTAAACAAACCAACACAAAACCTTCCTTCATTTCCAAGTGCGAATTAGCTCCCGGAGAGATGCTTGCGATAGATATTGTGGGTAAACTCCCCAGGTCACATGACGGTAAATTTTTTATTCTCACCATCGTTGACCACTATTCACGCTTTCTGGAAGCTATTCCGCTTAGAGATGCTACATCCTCATCTATAATTAAAGCTTTAAACGACTACTTTTCGAGGTTTGGTATATCAAAAATCATATTACCTGATAACGCCAAAAACTTTACCTCTGATGTCTTTCTAACCTTTCTTAAATCTCTCAATATCAAACGTAGAAATTCGTCCATTTACTTCCCGAGGTCGAACGGTGTTGTTGAACGTATTCATCGATCCCTTAAAGAATGAGTTGCTTCACTATCTGATCAAATAATTGAATGGTCTGATAGATTGAAATTTTTTGTGCTTCACTACAATAATTCTAAACATTCTGTAACTAATTTTAGTCCTGCAAACTTATTTTTTGGCAGAGATTTAAACTTACCTATTGGTACTTTCTTACCACCTAAAGATGCTGAAGAACCTTCCCAATACTTTAAACAACAACAAAAATACATCAAAACAACCAGAGATTTAGTTAAACTTAATGAACAGAAATATTTTAAAATGAATGCAAAATTTCTTAAAGGTCGTTCTCCTCCAAAGTTGAAAATTGGCGACAAAGTTTATTTAAAGAATTTCCATCATACTAATACTTTTCATGCAAAAAATTCAGGTCCTTTTAAAATTATCCAGATATGCAATAACGTTAACTATCAAATTCAACATATGACTGATCCAACAGTCCGAATAATGACGGTGAATGTATCAAAACTCATCTCAACAGGATGTTAGTTTTATTTGTTTTCTACTCTCTTAATTTTCTTTTGATATGGACATTTTGATTTTTTTAAGGCACTACAATCTTCTTACAAATGTAAATCCCATTTTTTCTAATTTCCATTTTAGTGTCTTCATATGTATATATATCTCTTTTATTTACAATTTTTTTTTTTTTTTTTTTTTTACAAAACAATACAGTGGTAATATCTTTATCAATTCTATAAGTTTTCAATATTGTGCTGGCGAAATATTAATGGTAACAGAATACGCGTACTGTCCATTACTGTTCACTCATACAACTGATTAAACATACTGATTTATTGATTTCATTATTTTAAAATTCTATATTTTATAATAGGTACTATCCTTCATCTACATTTTTTTCTACCTTAATTTTAATGATGGGAATTCAATATTATGTTGCCACAGATTTTTTTTGTGTGTTCATTTTTGTTATTTCTTGAACAATATATATCCATATCATATTGAAATTGAGGGGTGATCTCAACATATAAACTTTTACTGCTTATCCATGTGATGTTTTATTTTAAATTTAATTATAGGATCCTATATAACTCTTATTAAAAATTATGAGAAAATATATATAAAAAATTAATATAATTTTTGAGACAACTTTAATAAATTACAAATAAAAAATACAAATGAAAATTTATATGTGTTCTAGAAATTATATGAAAAATTATCAATGCTCAAATCTCCTAGCTGCAGCTCTTTGAATACTAGTGGAGATATTTTATGAGAATACGATGGAGCAACTGCTCTAAGTTATTTCTCTTTTTCTTTCAGTTCCCAACAAATTTATAGCGAGCACACACAGAAGGTAAATTCGGCATAGCTTGGGGCAAAAAAATAATCACAAAATTAGTACCCTTCCGATAAATCCTTCAAGGTGCAACTATTCATAATTTAAAAGGAATAACATTTTAAAATTGTAAATTTCAGTGTCCAAGATCACATGTGATCTATTTTAAACTTCACAGTTCAATGATTTTATTATTATTTTTTTTTATTTAATGGGCACAACTATCATTCTGGACAATGTACATTTGTTTTTTGTTCAAGAAATTGATGGTATTTTACAATGTAAACAAAATAAATACTACATATAATGATATACAGTTGTCTCAGCTACATCACAATTGCAGTATTATCCTGTTTTAATTTTGGTTTTTTGATTTTGCAATACTTGAAAACTTTATGCAGTATTTTGCTTTTAAAAAAAATATGATTAAACAATATTCTCTGATATAGTTTTATTTTTATCATGTTTGCAATATGTCTACTGTTAGGGGTTTGCACATGAAAATATTACATTTTTATAGGCCGATTGGAACCTCACCCAAGCAGTGCTTCGTTTATATATAAATTTTATACCGCCATTTGTGGTTCATTTCTACCTGCACCATGTTTGTTATTGTTTGATATTGTGTTACAATTCTATTTCTACTTGTACTGTGTATTCTTGTTTGGTATTGTGTTTATTGTTATTTAATATTGTGTAGTTCACCTTTTAAATTTGCATAAAATTATCATAAATTAACAGATGGTTCATCTTTTCGAACCTGTCAGCTAATTTTTTTTTTTTTTTTATCTTTTTCTTTTTGCTACCGGGAGATAAAATGTTGCATCATAAAAAATATAATGCATCATTTCCCATTCAAATTAATTTAAATAATATAATTTATTTCAATTTTACAACTTAAATTAACATTTTCAAACACCTAATTTCTAATCACACTAAGTTTTAAACTGATAATGAAAATTTTAATGATAAATAATTCAATATTTCCTTATTTTTTAATGTAAACATTATCTCTTATTAAGATTATTTAAGTGCAATTAGTATTTTATTATATTACAGTAATTTAACTTTCAGATATTCCTTCAATATACATCGCGAAATGTGTAAACTTATCGTAATTTTCTAAGTCTAAAATATAAAAAATAGAAATCTTTTATTTATCAATATTTCCCTTTTAAATTATATTGTGTGGATAGAAATATTTATTTCTAGCCGATTACGAAATTTTCAGCGACTTGAGATGAATACTTTGGCAGAAATACGCAAAAATGTGTTTTCTATATTTTCTCATTTTCAATTTCGGCGCGCGACGTTATCAGATCTTTCTTTCCGACATTTTGAAAGGGCCAACACGAAGCTACAAGAAGGGTATTCCCCTTTGGCAAAGGGACGCTTAGTTCAAAACCGGACGTTTGCTAAATCGATTAACATTCCTTTTGGAACACGCACGTTGTGTGTGACGTCAGGCGCGGGGAGAATAGGCGTTTTGAATTGGCTGACGCGCTCTGTAATGGCTTTTCATGTTTGAAACAGTAGCGGATGGGGACAGCTTAATGCAACAATGTTAAAGAAGCGCCTATTCTAATAGAAGAAGGGAGAAGGAAATCGCGTAGGGATTTTTCTAAACCTGGTTTGAAGCAAAGGAAAAAAATAAGCTTTTGCATTACTATTGGCGCCATCTATCCAAAATATTTGAAAATAATATTAAAAAACGAAATCTTTAGATCATAATCTTTCCAACATTGTAGTAAGAAGTATATAAATAAGTAAACAAATATCTGCAACTTTTACTGTTAAAATTTAAAAGCAGTTCATCTTTTATGTTATAATAATGTTATTTAATATTTAAATCATTACATATAAACAAATTGACAGGAATATCTATGTGGCGTTTTAACAGCTTTAAGGCTATAGCAAAACAGTCACCAAGGGATTAATAAAATTATTATTTCTTATCTTAAGTTAAATAATTTAACTTCGCTGTCAGTCAAGGCTTTAGGAAACAATAAATAGGATTTAACTAACATATACTTCTATAATTAAAATATACATAATTTTAAACTTGTTCCTTTAGTATAATTATGTATATGTAACATATTATTATACATAGTACATCAATGTGGCTTTTTTTTTTTTTTTTTTTTTTTTTTTTTTTTTTTTTTTCTAAGATTTAAAAGCTACAACAATTTGTTTTCTCTATATTCTTAATTTAAAATGTTTCTTTGTTTTATAATAAAAAAATAAATAAATCCCAACTCAGAGGGCACATTTTTTTTTAATTATGATTACATTGAACTAAACATATTTTAATTTCATGATTATTTTAGTTCCTATTTTATAGAAAATGTATAATGAGAGCATCTCATAATCTTTTTAACATTAGAATATTAATAATTATAATGCATTCTCTTCAAGCATTAACATCTTAATTTATAATAATAACAGTAATAGTAATAAAATTAGGAGAAAAATAAAATATAAACACACAATAAAATATAAAACACATGAATAAGTTAGTACCAAGTACAAATGAACATCAAAACATCGTGCCGAAGACGGCTAGGGATTTTCTGATTTTTTCCCCATAGCGTTATGCAGTCGAAGTTTTAGCATTGTTGCATTAAGCTGTCCCTATCCGCTACTGTTTGAAACTCTGGGTTGTGGAAGTCATCAGTCTTCACCAGGGAACCGTTGGAGCAAGAAGTAACAGTGGGGATGCGACGCCGTGCTTTTTAGCCGGCAGTTGCGGCAGGAGAATTCGCTAGCCGGTGAGATGAGATCGACGTCTTGTTAGGCCTTGGTGGCCGTATACCAGCCAAAGGAAATATAATTTTTTTTCTTCAAGAAGCACTTCTGAGTCACTTACTATCTTCATAGAACGTTCTCTCACATTTTAATAAGGAAGTTTCGTAGTGAAATACTATCAGGCAATAACGACCTATTTCTCCGCTTCCATAGTGAAATGGAACATAGTTCATATATACGTATATGAGAGATCCATATTCAACGTCTTATAACGACCGCTGAAACTCGAAGCCTTGTGTTGTTGTTCTGCTTATCAACAATTTATTATTCTTCGATCAACCATTCTTCTTTGCTGAAAAAATATGAATTAATTGCTACCTTTTTATTGTCGATGCGATAAATAGTTAATTGCCTCCGTAATCTTTAAGCTGCAACGAACTGAAATCGTCAAAATCTACATTCCTGAAAGAAGTTCTCCAACATCGTGTTTTCAAATCTATAACTTCTCATTCTGTTCGGACTCGTACTTACCAAAATTAAGTCACTACCAATGAAACTAAAAGAAATTTAAGCATTAATTCGAACTGAAAAATAAATAACTTTATCAAGAAACGTTCATCAATTCAAAAAATGTATATATAACAATAACCCCTCTATAATATAATTCATTGATTTGAAGAAACTTTTATCCTTTAATAAATAATATGTTTAAAGATTTTCGTATCTAAATATAATATGTTCAGTAAATATAAAATTTGATATTCATATGTAAAAAAAATATACTATGTGGATCCATCTTTAGCTTTATTTGTGTGTTACAAAATTAAAGATATTGTTTAACAGCACGGGTGAGTTTCATTTTCTTTTTTCTCTTTTTATTTTCTTTGCAGCTACAGATCGAGATATAGATTATTTTTATTTGATCTTAAATAATTTAAAATAATTCTTAAAAAACATATTAAGCAATGTCTACCACTTACGTCACCGGCTGTAGTGTGATTTTGAGCTTATGAATCGGAATTAATTTTGTTCAATTTAAATTTTAGATTGAATTTCACACTTCAATTCATTAAGCCCAGAGTCACAGTACAATAACTCATTAAAATTTCTCACTGAAACAACGCCAAGGTCCCCCAAACTCACTAGATGGGCTCTTGCCTTGCAACGCTGGAACTTGAGTATTTCCCATCGCCAAGGAGTACAACATTTTAATGCTGACGCAGCTTCCAGACTGAATAGGAAGACCTGGGAGGAACAGGCAGTGACGACTCCAGCTGCGCCAATCACTAAATAATTAACAAATAGTAACATGTAACCATCAATTTTGTGTGTGTGTGTGTATTTGTATCGGTATCTTGCATTCATAGCAGTGTATTAGCATTTTGTGTAATATTTTTTAGTAATCATATTAGCATAAGGTTCATTAGAGATGTCAGTAGTTAATATTCGGACACATTGAAACATGTAGGTAGTGATAACACTGAAGAAACATGCAAATGAACTCTTCTAATTTGCATACTATATGTATTATGCGTTACAGATATTACTATGTGTTTGGGGGAAAATTAGCCCCCAAATGACATATTTAACACTAAGGTAGGGGGTATCAGGTTTCTGACGCTAGTGAGCAGGTAACTAATTAAGATTACTGTTATCTGATATTATCTTTTACTTGTCTATTGTATTTCACATTTTTCACTTTCTGCGTACTGGGGGTTTAAGGTCATATATTTCCTTATCTAGAAGTTGATCCGAGATATTTTTAGTTATATAGGATTGTATGAACAAGTTCATTGTATCAATGCATTCGAACTTCGCTTGCTGTTCAAGAACGCATACCACAGATACGGCAAACAAAGAACTTACCTATCTCGAAAGTAGTGGAAGCCATCTGGGGGAGAAATTTTTAGATAAGAGGAGGAGTCCCTATTCATAGGAAAAAAACCCCGCAGGCCCGGTTTTCAGAAGGCATCACGGAGAAAGAGAGAAGGTAGTTAGGGGGAAGACCTTGTGAAGACAGGTCGTAGCGCTTTGATAGAGTTCTAGTGTAGACCTCAACATAGGAGGATGGTGCTTTCTGAGTGGAGTTTTCGGGAAAGAGTTTGAGTCTCTCGTGAGACAGCCGGCGTAACGGGAAGGTCAAGCTCGATCCTCCGATAAAAATTCATGAGATACCATAGTGTGAGTGGGAAATAGGGTATTTTAATAAGTTAACCCAGTGCGCAGAAAGTACTTGCTATATGAAACTTAGTATCGGCCCGGATCGTCAATACCCGAGCTCTTAAATGTAAACAATGTTTTATTTATATGTAAATAATTTGTAAATAAATTTTTTGTTAATAAGCTGAGTATTCTTTTAGATAATCCTTCTCAGAACATGCCCGATATTACGTATATATATCGGTAGTGGCAGCATATCTAAATAAAACAACATTTTTTCGAAGTCTTTGCAAGTGGTGATTGTGAGTCTAGGAAAATTCATCAGCGTGTGGACTAAGGAAGAGTGCAACAAGTATAGATAAATACAATTGTTCATTTTTTATCTCACCATCTCTGATATATTCAAAATCTCGGTTATCTTCCAATTTTCTAAAATAAGGAAGGATTTCCTCGTAACTCCATCCTTTGGCGCCCATCATTGCCCAGCCATCGTAATCCTTCTTGTTACCGCGAACATGGAAGCCAACTTCGAGTATGGTCGATCCTCCAAGACCTTTCCCAATAGGCATTCTGAATTTCTAGAGTAGAGTTTGAACAAAAATAATAGTTAGTTCGCTGCATAATTCAAATTATACAAACAGTTCAGAATCATTAACAAAATGATACATGAACCCAAAAATATTACTATATAATTCAAATTATTCAGAAAAATTCACAAAATATTGGATAAACCAAAAATGTTACTTAATATTCAAATTATACAAACATTTCAGAATCAGTAAAAAAATGTTCGACGAACACAAAAATACTACTGTTTTATTGAAATTAGACAAACATTTCAAAATCAGTTACAAAATACTGGTTACCTAAAATTTTTAATTGTTTGTATAATTAAAACTTCCCAAAAAGTTCATTTTGGTGATGTTATCGCCTCATAGATATTACAATAGTCTGCAAAATTTGGGTTGTGTCATGTTTTTTAGCTTTTGATCATTGATCCTTATGTATTTTATAGCGCTGATTCTGAAAATGACCTTTATTTTTTACTATCACGTATGGATTTTTCAGAAATCGTAAATTTCAAAGTTAAAAAGTCAAAAAATAGAGAATATCTGATGCTACAAAATAGGTGTGAGTCTTGTGTTTTTTAACTTTAGATAACCACTTTTAAATAATTTCTTTAACAACTAGCAGGCGCTGGCCCCTACGACCTACGCTCGTCAACCCCCATTCAGGCACCACAGACTCTAAAACCACGCAAATTGGACCGGCTTTAAAAAGATTTCGGAAGACTGAATTATAAGTTAAAAAACAGTGGCGAACTGCCTATAAACAGGTTTCTATTAATTTTCTTTGACTGGAGAATTTTAAGGTCATTTATTAATTTAAATAAACAGAAACTGTGTTTCCCGGTATTTTTTAGCAAAGCAAAAAGAAAGTTTTTTTTAAATAAGACACTTTAAATGTATCGTTTTTAATATGGCGAATTTTCACCAAACTTTTCTTTCTCTTTTTAATATTCACGTGAAAATACTTTTGTTAGAAATGAAATATTATTTGCGCTGTCCTAATAAGAATAATTAAAAATATCATCTTAAAAAATCAATTAAATGTCTCGCACAATTTTTAAATTTAAACTGTTTTGCAATATTATTTTTTGTTCATTTTACGTAATAAGTGTAATGTGACGCAATTTCTCCTATTTAAGACTTCTAATGCATGTTAATGAATTTATTATTTTACAATATTCTTTCTCTTTTAAAATTCACGTGTAAATATAGTTTTTATGACGTAATTTTCAATGAGTTCCTGCTTTTTATATTTATCTGTTTATAATAGTCACGTGTAAAATAAATTTTTAATTTGAAGCAAACATCATAGTTTGCGCTCTTTATACAGTTGGCAACAGTTTAAATTAATACCATTTTCTAAAATCTCTCTATTCTAAAAAAAAGTAACTACCGCTGTCGCCGCCGCCGGTTTTGATTTTTTTGTGACCGGAGGCCTTTCTTCGTTAATATTAACAAAAATAATGCATACAAAAATATGAAAATCGGTGGTTTCATACAGAAATGTTTGATAAACACGCTGATGCAGACAGTTTTCAAATCGAAGAATTATTTTAAGAGTTATTTAATGCTAAAGTTGGACAAAATCGTTCCACTAAAAAAGTTTTATAGCAGCAAAAACTATATATGGCAGTGTAATCATTTTTAGATCATTTTATGCGTTAGAATTTGCCGGAGTGCAGATTGCATTAATTTTTTTATTTTGACTCATTTTTTCAGGTTTTATTTCTATTTTAAATTCAAATTTTCAGCATTTCTAGAGATATTTTTTACAGATTTCAGAAAATTGTACTAATTTAAACTGTTGCCAACTGTATAAAAAGCGCAAGCAATAATGTTTGCTTCAAATAAAAAATTTATTTACACGTGACTATTATAAACAGGCAAAAAACTTTCAAATTAGAATTAAATAATTACGTATAAAAAACAGGAACTTATTAAAAATTACGTCATAAAAAGTATACACGTGAATTTTAAAAGAGAAAGGATATTGTAAAATAATAAATTCATTAACATGCGTTAGAAGTCTTAGGAGAAATTACGTCATATTTACGTCACATTATAGTTATTACATAAAATGAACACAAAATAATATTGCAAAAAAGTTTAAATTTAGAAATTGCACTAGACATTTATTTGATATTTTGAGAATTAATTTAAAATGTCTCATTTAAAAGAACTTTCTTTTCGCTTTGTTAAAAAATACCAGGAGACAAAGACTCTCTTTACTTAATTCCTTTTATATTAGCTTATTTTGAAATGTTGTTACACGTGTATACGTCATCAAGTTATTTTTATTTCGACGTTTTATTTGTGTTTTTATTAATGTTGTACGAATTTATTTGTTCTTTCGTTATTTAAAATAAAAATTATATCAATTTGTATAATTTGGCGAGTGGTTTGGCGATTTATATAATTTGGCGAAATTGGTCGACAGGATAATCAAGTAGTACCGCAGCGGATTTGGCGTTAAAATTCCCCAATCAAAGAGAAATGAATAGAAATTCGTTTATAGGGAGATCGCTACTGTTTTTCAATTCCTACTATTAGCTCACACTCTCCCTATATTTATTTATATATTTATATATTTATCTTGTACAAATTTTCAATCGTAAATAAAATACTCATTATTCATCCTATCAGGTTGAAATAAATTTTTTTAAACTTATACTGGATGACAATTGATGTTAATAAAGTTTTTTCAAATATTAATTAATTAATTAAATTTTAATTAATTAATTTTAGTTTTGCATGGGAAACAAAATGGCCGCCATTGGTTATTGAATTTCAACGAAAGTATTTTCAATAAGGGTTACCATAGGGGAGGACCCTGTTCTGTCGCCAAATACCGCCAAGTTTGTCGCCAACTTGGCGATATATCGCCACATTTGGCGGCCAAAATGAGTCGCCAACTTGGCGATATCTGTAATATTTCACCAAATTCCCATAGAGTTCCATTGTAAACCTACTTGCTTACAGAAAATCAACAAATTGAGATATTTTAATGCAACAAAAACTCATATTAGCTTGATTATATTAAATTTTTCTTTGATGGCCTAAGTAGGAATTGACTTTAAAAAGAAAATTTTTATATTACTTGTTTAAATTATAATTCAATCTTTCGAAATCTTTTTAAAGCCGATCAAATTAGCGTGCATTTAGAGTCTGCGGTGTCTGGACGGGGGTTGGCGAGCGTAGCTCGTAGGGGGCCGAGCCCCCTAGTATGTAAAAAATATCTCTCGAAGTGCTGAAAATTTCAATTTAAAATAGAAATAAAACCTCAAAAAAATTAAACTAAATGCAGTCTGCACACCGGGAAATTCTGACGCATAAAATTATCTAAAAATAATTAAATTCCCATGTACAGTTTTTGCTCCTATAAAACTTTTTAATGGAACGATTTTGTCCAACTTTAGCATTAAATATCTCTTTAAATAATTCTTCGATTTGAAAACTGTCTGCATCAGCGTGTTTATCAAACTTTTCTCTATAATACCACCGATTTTTATATTTTTGTATGCAATACTTTTCTTAATATTAACGAAGAAAGACTTCCGATCACAAAAAATTCAAAACCGGCGGTGGTGACAGCGTTAGTTACCTTTTTTTTAGAATAGAGAGATACACAATTCTTTTGATGATTAATTTCTATATATTTTTACCACTGAATAGCAAAGCGCCAGGCCATGGCGGATATAGTCTGGAGATAGTCACAGAAGTATTTCGCCTTCACGTGGTTGCTCTCTTTGTACAATCAGTGCCTTAGAGAGTATCAGTTTCCGCGGAGCTGGAAGCGGGCAGTTGCCATCTACTTTCCGAAGGTAGGTAGAAATAAGAGCAATTCTGCTTCCTACCGCCCCATTTGCTTACTTCTGGTGATAGGAAAGGTCTTGGATAAAATGTGCGCTACTCGACTAACGGACTTTCTGGAGTCGAATAATGTACTCGACGGTACGCAGTACGGATTTCGTCGAAATCGGTCTACTGTCGCTCCAACACACGTTATTAATTAAAAATCCCAATTAAAAGAATGGAAAATGTTCATAATTCAACTAAAATATTGATTGTAATCAAACTGCAGAGATTTTTTTTCCAAAGTGCAAAACAAGTTGGAAATTGCGCGTCAAGCGTGGCAAAGGAGGTGAGTTCGTACTGTAACTAGTTTATAAATATTTTTTGCGCCGCATATAGTTACTGAATGTATATTTTAGTGCATTTTAGAAGTGTCTATCAATTTCATTCTGTTCGAAAGGCATTAATTCATTAACATCATTAAAATGCCCTTGAAATCATTTTTCCCATTGGCCGTAATGTAACGGAAAATTTCTGACTATCCCTGTCATTAAACTATACATCCGATTTTCATAAAATTTGAAATCAGTAGACAAAATTTTGCAAACATTATATATTTAAAATTTCAGACCATTCGGTTAGGTAATTTTTGCTCTGTTATATGCGGACGGATGGACAGACAGACGGACTGACAGACAAACGGACTGAAGGACGACTATAGGTGCTACGTATTTATATAATTACAAACGCGCCTAAAAGGCGGAGGGTTTGCCATAATTTAGGAGGGGTTCCATGGTGATAAATGTACTGGGTGTTTTGAAAGACTCCCGTTTCTTAAAATCTACCGCACCTAAAAACTTGAAAATTGCGCACCCAGACGCAGAATTTTTTTTTTAAACCATAGTTTTATAAATGACGCATAAATACGTCAGTTGGCCTGTCTTGTGTTAACTTAGTATTAAATAGAGACTTCTCGTTACTTACCCTTTTTATTAGGCCTCTTCCCGTATACCTTTGTTGGGTACTTTCATAGTGCCAATCTAAATTTGTCGACATAAAACTTTTTGCGATGGTCGTTATCTCAGTCAGTTTTGGTGGGGGTGGGCCAGCTTCCAGTAATAAAACACTGACGCATGGTATTTCTGACAAGCGAGCAGCCACCACTGAACCTGCGGCACCAGCGCCAACTTTCAAGAGATACAAGACATTAATTAACATGCATAATCGTATTCAAGAATTAATAAGCATAAAAATAACAAGTAAAAATTAAATTAAAAAAATCAAAAACCCGACTGCGAACAAAGCGAACTAATTATTTCTCATCAATGTGAAACTGTTTTTTATATTACTTACCTATTTTTTTTTTATTTACTTGTATTGATGACTTTTAAGTTATGTTTAATTGCTAGCTTCTATATATAAACACTCTTTTGAAGAGGCCTATAGATGTCTATGAAGGTTGCAGTTACAGTAAATCAAAGATTCCTACCTACGCAACTTCGAGGTTGTGTAATATTTAAACGGAGCTTCTGACTGTAAAATAGCCAAAAAACATCGCCTTCATTTTGAAAGACCTATCCAATGACGGGCCACTCAAAATGTGCGTAAAAAAATTTTCGTGTCTACCGTCATTTTGTATTTTACCACCGCCATTTTGAATTTATGAAAATCAAACCTAGCCTGTAACGATTGGACGGTTAAGACGAATCGATAGAGACCTCATTCATTAAAATCCATCCAGCCGTTGGGATGTTTCGAGGGTATAAAGAAATCCACATACCCAGATACGCGTGAAACACATAACCCTTCTTGGCAGCCGGCTAAAAATATACCTTTTAAAAAACACTCTTTTATAAACATAAAGGTATAAACCCCGGATTGCATAATATAAGTGAAAATCATCGTATATTTTTTAATAGAAAGCAATAATAGATTTTTTACATTTAATATATATTTTTTTAGATTTTTCAGTAACAAAATACCAACAATCATTTTTATATGAAAAATAGCAATTATCTATTCAAATAAACTTTTGAAATTTATTAAAATCTATACATTCGTATTGGCCTGGTGCCAGAAATTAACTGTCGAAGAAATCTACAAAGATTGCTAGTCTTCTTTATTCTGACAACTTCATTGCACTGTAAAAAAATGTATGTAACTTTACTCCATAATATCGGAGGCAGCAAGGCTGCCTCCAATTTATTGAGTAAGTTAACCGATATAATTAGTGTTACGTGTAATAATGTGTAATATAACACTAATGTGTAATATTACACCCCTAATATCAGTTTAAATTTCACCATTATGTGTCAAATTACACCATTATATGTTAAATTACTCCATGAAATTGCAGGCAGCATGTTGCCACTAATTTTATGGAGTAACGTTGCATAAGTTTTTTAGAGTGTGGTTTAAGCATGGTTTGGTTACATGTCATAAATTTGTTTTTTATTTATATTTTATTAATTAATTTTTAGATCGATAAAGTTTAATTTCGTTATGGTTATATAAACCGGAAACAAATGTTGAATTATTTTATTTATATTAATTTAAATGCTAACAAATTTATCTTTTGTAATCTTCTGTTTGCAAGTGACATAGATTTAAAAAATGCTTAAAAATTATTTTAAAACCCATAAAAATTCTGTAAATTCCGCTACAGTTTTCAAACAAATTACAATATAGTTTTCCAGTAAATTGCGTCTAAAAGTACTATATAAGTATGTACCGGGTGTCCCAAAAGTGACTGACGGATTTTAAAATTCAATAACTTGCAAACGGTTACAGATATTAAAAAAATTCTTGCAAGAGGGTTTTGCATGATATCAGGAGTTTTTTTACTGTGACTTTTGATTTTAATTCAAATTTCAAACAGTAGATGGCGCTGCGAGAAGTAGGTGCTAATTCGAGACCCGATTTTTGGTACTTCGGGATCGATTCAATGCATTTTAATCTCCTTTTTTCGCGAGAGAAGAGAGAAGCCGAAATGTCGATCCTGGATTTAGCACTTATTGCTTGCAGTGCCATCTATGGCTGCTATCTGTAACTAAAACTGGGAATCGCAGCATAAAAACTGATGACATCTTACATAAACCTCCTGCAAAAAAAAAATTAATATCTGTCACCGTTTGCAAGTTATTGAATTTTAAAATCATCAGACATTATTAGGACACCCGGTAAATCATGAAGCAGGAAACTTTAAGGCTGTTCTTAACTGCTCTGCTTAACAAGCGAAAAACGTTTTGACATATTTACAAATCCATTTTTCAACGGAAAGATATAAAATTAGAAAGCGTGGCCATGGAAGCGATTTGGAATCGAACTGTTTTTTCCATTTTTGGATCAATCAATTACCTATTGAGTTAAAAGCGAATTCGATCACGTGACAAACCCGTTTTTCGCCCGCTCTTGAGTGCTTTTTCTCCCTTTGCGCGGAAATTCGGTTCAAAACGCCCACTTTGACATTATTTTCTGAAAGATCTATTGCGTTTGCAAAAAAATGGAAAAAACAGTTCAATTACATAGTTCTGAACAACAACACCAGGCAGTTTCATGCATTTTCGAACAAAAATAAAATAAAACTTATGTCAGAAAGTTGCCCTTTTCGATTCCTTAAGGATTTCTCTTAAAAAAGAGTTCTTTCACCTGTTCTTTTCTTAAGCATATGTGAAAACGTTTTTGAATTGACAAAGTTTTCAAAGTTAGCTATTGTGCTTTACAATATCAGCAGAAGTTAGTTGAAGAGAAAGTAATCACTGAATATGTCTATTTTAATACTTTTACTTACCTGCAATAAAATCTTTCAATAAAAATGTAAGTTTTTTTACGCTTTTATTATTACTAGTTTAAAGTTTTGTGTTAGAATTATAAAACAATGTTTATTATTTACTTTTTTTTATTTACACAGGCAGTTCCATCCCGGGCTACAGAATATAGGGGAAAATCATATATGTTTCTTTTTTAGTTAAAAACTCTAATAGGTATTTTGTATTTAATGTATATATTTTTAGATTTTTCAATAAAAATACCAACAATCATTTTATATGAAAAATAGTAATTATGTATTAAAATAAAATTTTGAAATTTATTAAAAGGGATAATTTCGTATTGGCCTCGAGCCAGGATTTAACCCCTTGGAGGGCGGTGATGCCGCTGTGGCATGACGTAATTTTAATCCCTAATTGCTCCACTGGCAACCGAATTTTTTAATGAAAATTTCACTTTTAGGAAGTATGCGAAAATATACCTTTTCTTGTATACAAATAAATTTTCTTGTAAATACTGTTGTCAGTCAATTAGTTAAATATTTTACGAATACAAGTGCCTTGCCCCTGAAAGGGTTAACAGTCGAAGAAATCGCAAGATATCGCTAGCAATTTTTATTCTGCTAATTTCAGTGGTTTAAGCGTGGTTCGATTACCTGTCTTAAATTTGTGTTTTATTTATGTATTATTTTAGTTTTAGATTGATAAAGATTTAATTTCGTTATGGTTATATAAAGCCGGAAACAAATGTTGAACTATTTTATTTATATTAATTTAACTGAAAACAGATTTACCTTTTGTAACCGTCTGACTGCAAGTAACAGAGATAGATTTAAAAAAAAACATATTTTCATGATATTTAGTAATCTGTATGAATTTAACCGTAATCATAACTGTAAAGTAAGCACACATAAAAAAAAATTCTTTCAACTTCTGTACAGTGGCGGGATTACCCAGGATACCGTGGTAATTCCGCCACTGTATCGGGGTAATGACGCCACTCTTTAATAACCTAGTATATACATAAAATGGATACTATGAAACACATAACCTACTAAAAATATTTAGAAAGCAATAATTTAGCAGAATAATGAATAATTACAATGTTTCTTTAGCTAGATTATTAATGGGCTAAGCTTAGAATTTAACTCAAATTGGAAAAGTCACCCTTTGCCATGGTGGTGGCATCGCCCCGAGAGGACAAAATAGCGGAAATCTTCCAGCAAAGTCGAAAGAAGAACCCAACTTGTTCAAAAAATTGCATCAATATGTCGGTGAATGCATGTAGATTACGGGTAATATTATCTTAAGTACCTAATGTTACAATAAAAGGTATTTACCTCTACTCCTTTGAAGCTCCAAAATAAGAAGCAACTAGATGAAAACTAAATTTTTCACTAGAACAAACGAACGTCGTACAACAAAATCACTCTCACTCTAGGCACTGTTTGTATTGTTAGCCTCTATAGTGCAGGCGCATTCACTATCTCAAACTCCCGTTAGTTTTTAAACAAGACGGGGTAGCGGCATAACCCCGAGTGGCGCCATTCCCCCGGTCTCCCCTACCCTTTAATTTTTAGAAGATTTTTTTTTAGACGGCCCGGGGTTTGATCCCGAGTCCTCCGGGTTCCACCTTACTGACTTTGCTGTAGGATCAGTTAACGCTGTATTCAAAGGAATCTTTAATGATTCATTGGAAACAACTGCAAAGTGACTGTCACGATAAAAATCACCGCAGAGACGAATTTTCCCTTTCTAAAACATTCTAATTTTGAATAAAATAATTTTTAAACCAAATTTTCTTCGTTAATATTTCTAATAAAATTTTAAAAGAATTTTAAAAGTGTGTATTTTGAATTACAGGTTATGACAAAGATAAAAGTATGAAAAAAAAATTATAAAAATAATATATGTAATATACGAAATTAAAGCTTCATCAATAAATAATAATATATATGAGGTAGTAATAGGTATAAAATGATCATTTCAAAAGCCTAACCATTACTCTTCAATAATCTTGAATCCATTGAAATTTTACTTAGAAGTGATAACGTTTGTAACGATGTCCTTTCTTATAATATTCCCGCGATTTGATATAATATCCTAAATATTTCAAGATCTCCTGATAATATGAACTGATCTTTTCACCCCTTTTGCAGAGAAATGGACTGAACTCCGCTTGCGCAAGCGTACTATTCTGTTTTTGTTTTTAAAATGTATTTCTATTCAATCAGTCGTATTTTCCCTTTGAAAATGAACGTGTGTGTGTTCGAAAGATCTCAGGATTGCATTAAATAATATTTTTATATGTTTGTGTCACCTTTTAAGTAGTCATAAGTATATTGTAAAGTTTATTAATAACAAGGTGAAATTTTCCTTCACGACACTAGTGTTTAATACAGTGTTTTGACTGTATCTTTAAATAAAAACATGAAAATCCGAATTTAATATAAGAAAAGGGAAATGTCTGTAGAATGATACCGAGATACTGAATCGAATACCTTTAACTGAGAACTAGTGTAAATTGACAGGGAGTCTCGTTTTTTACTGTGTCTTTACAAAAATGTTTAACAGTATAGTGGTCAATATTATAAAATACGGAAATTGCAGTCCGCACAATAAAATTTCTATTTAATGTTATATAATGCAAATTTCTTTTTTACATTCTAGTAAAAGGTATTCCTAGAAGTATTTTCAAGACATATTATTGTTAGGTCTTTTTTTTTATATATATATAAGACTTGCTTGTTGTTGTTGGGTCCTGAAACATTTATTTCATATACATCACGAGTCACTAGTTAATTATAGTACCAACTGTTAATTATTCCAATTTTCTTTTGAAGTTGAAAACCTAATTCAATAATACCTTTGTAGCCCTTTGCGCGGAATCACGAATTAGCATGCAAAAGCTACCTCTGATAATTAAAATCAACATAACACCAAAATAATGATTTAGGGCAATATATTTATAAGCCTCTATCCAAACAAAGACAATCAGGATAATCAATCGATCCACTCGTTCCCATGAGAACCCGACATAACATAATATTACCGCCAAAGGACTTTTAAATAGTATTTATCAAATTCTCATTTAAATTTTCATCAAATTAAAATCGTACATGACATTAATTCACAGGAAATTATTTTAAAGAGGGAGGTATATAATTAACAAAAATGAATGTCAAGCTCTCATCGGACTTTATGACCATATGAAATTAATCCTCTACCTTATAAATTGCGTTGTGTTTGTTATTAAACTATTATTATTATTATTATTTAGTTTACCCATGTTAACAATTAATATTATCTAGTTTTCCGAAATTCCTCCTAAATTTTAAATGGTAGCTAACACATTAAATTAACAATCCCTCTATTTATTTAGGGAAAATTTCTGTAACTCAATATATTTATTAATCTTTTACTAATTGAAAGGGACAATCAAGTCAATGAAATCAATTCAATTAAACCAAAATATAATTAATTTATTAAAGGATAGTAATGCATCCATCAAAAATAATACTTCAATTTGCATTAAACCCCAACATTTAAATCATATTAGCATAATACAATGCATTACAACTTTAGTGCAATTTCACAAATATTTACGCTTGTGTATTCAGATATAGTTAAGAATTTATAATGTTGTTATAACTTTTATTATTATTATTATTAATACGTATTATATCAAAGCAGTCAAAAATTTCTCTGAAAGACACTCAACAATCTCTCCTAGATCCTGATCTGTCCTGAGTAATCCACAATATTATGTAATGTGTAATTTCAGTTCTTTTATCACAGTGTTAACAAGTCTCTTGTGAGCACAAAAGTCTCTTCTAATTTATTCTTACTAGTTAACATCCTGAACTTTCATGTATCCAGTCCTCGGAACACAAATTCTGGCCACCTAAATATTTGCTCTTTTGTTGCGGGTTCAAACGACGAGAGCACTGAAAAATGGGACACTAGCCTCGGCGTCATGCATATGTTGATCAATCGTTTTTTCACGGCTCTTCTTTAGGACATCTTGCTGCTCCCGAACTATCTCGGCGTCCGTTACATATTCCTCTCTCATTATCTCCACAGCTCGCCTTTGCTATGGCATTCGGATTCTCGATTTGGCTTGGTCCGGTATATTAAATTTTTTTTTAGTTCCCTGTGAGATTCACAAAAGGGAATTAAGCACGAGAAGGGCATCAGCTCAGGAATTGATGGGAGAACAAGACTAAGATCACTAGGCCCCCTGCTTTCCGTTCCAGTTAGAAATTCCGGCTCCTCTTGAGCGATGAATCTCCTCCGCATACAAACAATTTCAGGCGGTGACTAATAAAAATAATCGTCCCAAACTACCGTTCTTCATAACTCTAAAACCTCGAATGGAGGACTGACTAACTTCTGAAAACTTCTTAACCTCCCGAGCTCTAGATCTCATCTCTCCACCCACTCTTATTTTCTTAAGTTTTCACATTCTTAAAAAAAATGGGGGGGGGGGGACCTACCCTTACACCCACGTCAAATCATAGGCCTACTCTTGTCCCATTCGCCGATATTTTTTTTCTCCGCCCTTTGACGTAAAACACCTAATTTAAATATTAAAGTAACGCTATGCCAGACCCAAGCTTCCTGTTTTCGGAAACTAATACCTGTAACAGATATCCTTGCGGATTTTTACGGTGTCAACTCTTATCCCGCTCCCGCCAAAATTACAACTGCCCAGGTTAAAGGTAATGTCAAGAACGTGAAATTTATATCGCAAAGGGTGAGAGGTTTTTTCCTTTTTCCGCTGAGATAGAACTTTCTGTTGACCGCTTCAAAGCATGCCGGTTCAAATATCACATAGGGGACTTTTCCAGCAAACGATCCCATATCCGCCCTTTCTCTCTGTGAAAAACCTCCGAACGGAAACGAGAAAGCTCTTGTTACACTTGACTAGTATTAGACATAATTCTGTAAGGTAAAATTAAATTTGCTCTGACGTTAACCGTTTGTCTTATTATTCGTATAATTGCTCTTAATTTTAATTAATTTGCCTTTATTTTAGCTTAAAATGTCAATTTAAATGTTACTGCTTTACCAAATTATATGTAAATATATCCCTATCATTAATGAACTGTAACATTGTATTCATAATAACACAAAAACAAAGCAATTAAAAGACTTGAAATTTCAGATTGTCATTTTCCTGGCATGTCACACTGTGATGTGGGCAAAGTAAAAAGCTTTCTGCCATCATGTACAAATATCTTTTTCTAGTTTTTTTTTTTTTAAATTTCTAATTAATAATTATTCCTTATATAACACATATGTGGAAGGTAACTATTTCTGTATTTTACAAAAAAAATTCCATAATTAAAATAGGATTGTCACTGAAAATGAATGTCATTGTCCTGGCTTGCTCATTTTAGTTCTTTATGAGGTATAAAGATGGCGCTGCAGAGTAATTCTTCTTGTTCTTGACATAGTTCAAGTCAAAAATAGTGAAATCATTGCTATTAGCAAGATCTTTTAGATATTTCTTTGAAAATAGTGTGTTTAAAGGCTTTGTAAAAATTGAGTGGACTTTTATTATATCATTTTCCTGGCTTCTATAAATTACAAATAAAACTGAGCATTACACTGAATTTGAGGTACTATAGAGGAAACATGTTCCTTTAAATAAAATTAAAATGTTAAATCTTAAAAAAAAAAAAAATAAAATAAAAAAAAATAAAAAAAGAATGTAAAAGATATTTCAGAATGAAATTTTCATTATCCTGGCATGCATATGCCAAGAAAATGACAGATAATTATAATTACATAAAAATGAACCTTAAGCTCTTCCAACTTTAACAATTTTACATATAAATTCCTTTATTCGGCTGTTCAGCTAACATTTAAAAAAAAAAAAATCAGAAGCTTTGAAACGATTTAAATTTTCAAAATCTCACATTTTGCCGTATTCACCCATAGCTTTGTTTTGTTAGGCGGGGGCAGGTGATCCTACGTCTAATTATCTTTACGGGTACAACCGTAGTTATAACAACAATGGGGCTCATGATGCGACAAACCTGGCTCGAAATAGGCCGATTTGCTGTGAAACTACAACGTTTAAATAATTTTAAAAATATAAATAAAAATATCAATAAAAAATAAAGAGTTCGATAGTTAAAAATCTTACGCTTTTATTTCACTCAGACATACAGGGCGTCGCATTCCAAATCGTACATAACTATCGTTAATAATTATAAAAATTAAACATTGTTAAAATCACCATAAAATACAAAAATAACACACAGGACGCGTTTCGGACTGAAAATTTTAACAGCCCGTCATCAGCCAAACCGAATTCGTGTCCGAAAGCTGATTAGGTCACAAATGAACAGAAAGGGCAGAGAGGAGTTCTTACAAAGAATGTGACAGGTGGCGCAAGCTGAAAGGAAAACTCCAATCACAGAGGGGATCATGCAGAAAAGGAAAGTGTTGCCAAAATGAAAAGAAAAAATTAACAGAAAAGAAAATCTTGTTTTATTTCCAGTTTTTCGTTGCTGCTTCATCTATCGTTAATTTGAAAGCATTCATAAATAGTGAACGCGTCATTAAACGCTATTAAGGATCGCAGCCTATTTTTTATTTTCTATAGTCTATTGATATCCTTGCATTTTTACTAAAAGAAGGTCGGTCTATTTCAAATTTCGTTAAAATATCATCATTATTGTTAAAGTTGCGAGGGAAATCCGATTTCGAATAAGACACGCTGTATGGAACCATTGAAAAAGGAAATTTTTAATAAATAAGTAAGCACGATAATTAGGATGACACGGTGTAATTTGGTGCTTCAATTTTCAATTATTATTATTATCATGATCTTATTGTATAGAATGAATCTTCGAAAATTTGTTACAGGTACACTGATAAAAATATCCCTGTAAAATTACGGTCATAAGGCAGGCAGCAGAGATTCCAGTCATACCCCGTAAAAGAAAAAAAAAATCCATGCCCATCATTTTGTGCAGCCGGTAAAACAGGATATAATATAATGCACTTTAAAACACAATAACACTTTACTTACTGTTCCGTATCACGTTAGATAGTCATCATAGAATAGCTTTTTTGGCGGGTTAAAAAATAGGTTACGGTCGCGGTTAAGTGGCATTATTTTTCGAAACATGACTAAAATGAAAGGTCACACCCTAGCGGAGGAAAATGTATGGCGTCGTACCGTATTTTTGCTAACACTTGGGTTAGAACTGTAAGAATATGTAGTTTGACCTTAATTTTTTAAGTATCTAAGGGATAAGGCCGCTTATTTAATGTATCAGTCCATTTGTCTCTAGTCTAAAAAAAAAAGTAACTTACGCTGTCACCGCCGCCGCCGCCGGTTTTGCATTTTTTGTGACCGGATGTCTTTCTCCATTAATATTAAGAAAAATATTGCATACAAAAATATGAAAATCGGCGGTATTATAGAGAAATGTTTGATAAACACGTTGATGCAGACACTTTTCAAATCGAAGAATTATTTTAAGAGATATTTATTGCTAAGGTAGGACAAAATCGTTCCATTAAAAAAGTTTTATAGGAGAAAAAACTATACTTGGGAATTAATTCATTCTTAGATCATTTTATACGTTAGAATTTCCGGTGTGCAGACTGTATTTATTTTTTTTTATTTGACTCATTTTTTGAGGTTTTATTTCTATTTTAAATTCAAATTTTCAGCATTTCGAGAGATATTTTTTACTTATTTTAGAAAATGGTATTAAGTTAAACTGTTGCCAACTGTATAAACAGCGCAAACAATAAAGTTTGCTTCAAATTAAAAATTTATTTACATGTGAGTATTACAAACAGAAAAAAACTTTCAAATTAGAATTAAATAATTTCGTATAAAAAGCAGGAACTTATTGAAAATTACTTCATAAAAACTATATTTACACGTGAATTTTAAAAGAGAAGGGATATTGTAAAATAATAAACTCATTAACATGCGTTAGAAGTCTTAAATAGGAGAAATTACGTCATATTTACGTCACATTACACTTATCACATAAAATGAACAAAAAATAATATTGCAAAACAGTTTAAATTTAAAAATTGCGCGAGACATTTATTTGATATTTTGATCTTTTCACCTATTTTTGTTATAACAGCGCAAATAATATTTCATTTGTAACAAAAGTATTTTCACGTGAATATTAAAAAGAGAAAGAAAAGTTTGGTGAAAATTACGTCAGATTAAAAAAGATACATTTAAAATGTCTTATTTAAAAGAACTTTCTTTTCGCTTTGTTAAAAAATACCGGGAAACAAAGACTCTGTTTACTTAATTCATTTTACATTAACTTATTTTGAAATGTTTAACTGATTTTATTTAATCAAAGACGAAAACAGCCATTGTATCTTTTAACAGCAGCTGATTTTTCCTTAAAATTCCCCCAATCAAAGAGAAATGAATAGAAATCCGTTTATAGGGAGATCGCCACTGTTTTTTAAATTATAATTCAATCTTCAAAAATCTTTTTAAATCTGAATAAATTTGCTTGCTTTTAGAGACTGCGATGTCTGAACGGGGGTTGGCGAGCGTAGCTCTTAGGGGGCCGAGCCCCCTATTTTAATAAAATAAGACTTTTGCCCGTGAAAATGGAAGGGCAAAACGCTCATAAATTTACAGTTTTTTCTGATTGAGTACTGAAACTTGTGCACTGTGCATTAAATATATCCCTGTTATGTAAGTAGCACATTTCCAGAAAGAAAACAAATATTTTCTGGAATCTGACAAAAACCGTGCAAAATGATACCCTTTAGAATCTTCTGTATCTTTCTACTGAAATGAAGCCATAGAAAAAGCGAGATGATGAATAAAAAATTGTACACTGTAAAATAAAATCTGTAAAGTTACTAAAGTTTTTCTAGGAAACTGGGATTCCAAGAAATTTTTATGTAACGGCAACAAGAAAAATTCATGTAACAGACGCTGTTACAGGAATTTTTGTTGTTGCCGTTACATAAAAAGTTCTAGGAATCCCAGTTTCCTAGAAAAACTTTAGTAACTTTACAGATTTTTTTTTTACAGTGTACTGTCATGTAGAAAGTCCACTCTAATGAGTAGCGCCTTATTCTCTTCTGTATCTTTGAAAATGAACCAGAGAAAAAAATATTAGTGCAAGCACCCAATTGCCCCACGTAAAAAGTAATGTTGAGTAATTTGTTGCCTCTGCATTTTACATATAAATTGATTTATTTTTACTGTAATTTTATTATGCTTGCTGATGTTACTAACATTTTGTTTAGTAAACATTTCTCAGAAGTATATAGTGACTTTTTTATTCTAGATTGATTGATTTTGCAATTTTTAACATGTGTAGGTACAGCATTGTTGACAGTTATGTCTTAAGAAAATGTTTGAAAGTCTTTTTATTATTTAATTATTATTCAGAAGGTATGTTATCTAAAATTTCAGAGTATTCATTCTTAAGTGTTTCCCTCTATACTATTCAGCTGAGTTATTGTATTGACATCTCCTAATTATCATTTATGCCTTCACTGATGTATAAAAAATGTGTGGATTGCGTGTGTTTTAAAACTTTTGTTTCAAATAACCACGTTGTATGAATTTTTTTATGGTTAATTTAGTTTTAAAAGGCGTTTTTAAAGAACGTAAAACATTATGAGTTTCAACAGAGCCTTCAGAATTCTTCATGTAATTGCTATTTCAAACTGTCCTTATAAAAAATATATACTCTCAAAGAAAAATTCGTAGTGCTCTCAAATGAAGAACTGAGTGGAAGAACATGTTATGCTACATTTTCTTAAAAATTATTTTATCTTTTGGACGAAGGTGTTATCAGGTATTCTATCACATGGTAAAGCTAAAATACCAAAGTTCTATTTAGCCTTGAAGATTTAAGACATTATTCATTAATATTTAATATTTTAATATATAATAATGCAAATAATGTTAATATTTTTTTTAATATTTGAAAATTAAATATGAATATTTTTTTTTGATAGAGTTTAGTACCACACCTGTTAATATTTTAAACGGATGGTATCAAACTTTAAAATAAATCATTAAAATTGACAACAAAAACTTTCACATCAAATTACTTCAAATGTAATTTTTGTTACTTAGCATGTTCTTCCACTTAGCTCTTCAATTATTATCAGATTAAAAAAATTATCAGTGTTCTGAATAGTAAATTTTAAATGTAAAAAATGGTATATAGCATATTAGTAGTATGATTTTGTGCGTTCCACGGCACCTGCACGCCTGCACGCTCTCAAGGTCAAATGAAGGTCATTCGGAATTTTTTTATCTTACAGTACGACGTGGATAAGCGCGTTTTGGAGCGGAAGTTAGACCGGAAGTGTTGTTAGATAGTGATATTTTAGCGGAAGTGTGAATGGATAAGGTTTTTTGCGAATGATCGTGTTAGAGTACGCTGATAGTTAGGGCGCGAAGATTTATTTGAAAAGAATTTTTTTAATGATTAAGAGTTAAAAATTTTAGTTAAAGATTTTTTTTTTTTTAAGAGATAGAAAATTTTTCTTTTAAAAATTTTTGAGAATTTAATTTTTTTTTTTTTTTTTTTTTTTTGCATGATAGAAAAACTTTTTTCTTTAAAAAATTTTTACGAATTTAATTTTTTTTTTTTTTCGCGTGGTAGAAAAAACTTTGTAGAATTTATTTTTCTTTCTTAAAAATTTTTCTTTTAAAATTAGCAAGACATGGAAAATTTTCTCTTTTTAAAATTTTCTTTTACGAACTTAATTTTGAATTTGGACTCGTTAGAAAATTTGTTGTTCGAAAATTATTTTAACTCGGGTAATGTTGGTTGAATTCTTTTTCCCTGAACGCTAACATAGAATTCGAACGCGGTAAGTTTGTGAAACGACCCTTGTTTCAGAAAAATGATCCCATTTTAAAATGTCTCTTGTGAAATTCTGTTAAGTGGTTTTCTTTGCATGCTTTTGTTAGTCTAGCATGTTTAATAAATCTATAGTCATATAACAACAATCGCTGAGTCATTTTCGTGATTTTTTTCTGGAATGAGTGTGAGAAGATTTTGTTTTCACTTAAAATTTTCTGAAGTGTGTTGTTCGAGAAGTTGATATGTGTAGAAAAACCTATTTTATCATTTTAGTATAAATTTTTGGAGGAAATGTACTATAACATGACGATATATATTGTGGAAATGAATTAGCGAGACTTAGAAAATGTCGCGATTTGCTTAAAATTTTCTTTTGTGTGTCGTCCCAGAAGGGATGTTAGAGTTTCGCATAGAGTATTGCCACCGAATAAAGATTAATATAGTGTTGCCACTGAATAAAGAGAAATGTTTATAACGAAATAAAATTGAAAGATGTTGGCATTCAATAAAGCGAAATGTATATGACGAAATAAAATTAAAAGATGTTGCCACCAAATAAAGATAAATATATGCAAAGAAATAAAAGGTAATGCCACGAATTAAGAAAAATAAAGTGTTGCCATTGAAAAAATGAGAGATAATAAAAGAAAAGAAAAACATTTAAGTTCTTTTTAACAACACATAAGCAAAAGCAATGTAAAATTTGCTTTAAAAAGTAAGTATGTAAATTAAAATAATAATAATAATATTGAAATAAGAATAAAGAAAACGTTGAAGTGAAAAATAAATAAAAAAAGTTTGTCTTTTGACTCATACACATTTTATAGCGGTTAGTACATATTAGACAAAGTGGGAGAAAATTCAAAGCTTCAATTTTTCAGAAAATTAACTCGATTTTTGGACGATTTAAGCACAATGATTGGATGAGAGATTTTTTCTTGCAAAGGAACTATTTGTCGTTTCTTTCATAAAACGGTAGTTTAACAATTATATCGACATTCAACAATTTAACCTAGTTTTTCTGAATAAACACTTAAATAAAAATAAGTTTGAAAATTCCTTTTCCACAATTTATGTAGAATGATATTGACTTCCGATACTGTATGAAAATTCTTTCACCTACTCCCCGTTAATTAATTAGCATATCATCTTATACATAGTGAAACTTAGTTAAGTTTTAAAACATTGTGATTAACATGCTAGAAGAAAATTAATTCAACGATTATTTAACGGAAAATGTAAGACATAAAATATTTGATTTAAGAGATTTGTAACAGTGAATTTATATAAGGAGTTTTACCTACATTTACCTAAATACATCTTATTCTACACGATTGTTTGAGGAAATACCCAAGTTTAACGTTATACATATAACATAGTTGAAATAGTTTCGTTCAAGTAAATTTTTTGACTCGTTAAATTCTATATCATAAACTTATTTGAATTACGCAATATTCACCCACTTAAACATTTTCAGAAGAAATTTTCATATAATAGCTTTGAAATTTCTCTAAATTTCAGTAAGAATTGAGATTTGTTTGAACGTGTTACCTGGTGGCGTTCTCACGCCTTTCAAAGGTTTTATCTAATCTTAACTCATTGAATAATCTACGTTCGCAGATGACCATGTTCGGACTTGCTTAAGCTTATCTTTTCGAGGGGAGAGGAATATTGTCCCGATGATAATTTTAAAAGTTATCATTTAACTATTGATTAGCAATGGTTAAATAATTGTAAAAGCCACGCACTGCTTTATTATTTAACACTGATAACAATGAATCGAGTATAATGAAACATATAATTCTTCCATTATGTTTGCACATGTTTCAAACGCTATTATTCACATAAAATCATATAAGTTTTTATTTCTTTTGGAATTTTCCTAATGGCAAAGACATAGAAAAAAAATTATGACATTAGACGTGCCAGCAATTAAATTTAACTTGGTTAATTTTTTTTACTCGAAGAAATATTTGAAAGATCTGAAATTGTTCTAATTATTTATAGAAATTATTTTTCTCGCATATTTGAAAATTTGTGCATGCTGAAAAATATTGAAAGACTTGAAAATATTTACATCACTTGTAGAAGACTTGCTTTTTTTACCCTCGTGTCTAAGATAAAATTATGAAATTGTTTGCAACAAGCTTCATTTATTTATGATGTACCCTTGAAAATTTCTACAACTATGAAAATTTTCACACCGCTGAAAAATATTGAAAGACTTGATATCGTTTTCATGTCTCGATGAAATTATTTTCTCACAATTAAGCTCTTGAACAATAATGGAAGAAGTTTTTGTATTAACACCTTTGAAAGGAGGTTGTTTTATAATTTTCTTTGCAGCAAGGATTTTGTAGGAAAAACGATGATAGTCCTTGGCTTCATTCATTATCCTGATTAGAAAAAAAGATGATAGTCCTTGGTTTCTTCCATTCTCATGAATGGAAAAACGATGATAGCCCTTGGTTTCATTCACTATCATGATTGGAAAAACGATGACAGTCCTTTATTTCTTAAAATTCTTGAAAAATGTTTGAAAGATATGATTTCTTGATAACTGAGTCTTGATAGTTTGATGAACTGCCACCACCCCCGTCGTCTTTGGATAAAGCACCACACAAAGAAGAAAAAGAATGTTATTAAAAATAATATTATCTTCACTGTCCCTTTTTTCCAGAAGTCATTTTTTGACTTTCTTTTAAAAAGATGGGTACATGATTGAGAATACTTGCAAGAAGAATGAGAAATCATTGTTGTCACGATGAGAGATCATTGTTAGTTTATGAAAACTCATTCTTGAAAAATTTCTTGTCTAATAGTTTTTGAAAAATATTTGATAAATGTTTGCTTGAAAGGAAGAACGATGAAAGTGCTTGGGTAGTTCATGAGAACTTATTCTTGAAAAATGTGGTTTCTTGCTCAATATCAGGTATGAAACCCGGTCCGCTGGGGCAACCCAGCAGGTAGGGAGCCTGATCATCGGTTAGAAAGAACTCATACTTGATTTTGAATCTTTGAAGAAGTATCTTTCATTCGCTGGATTCACACAGAAATTTCATCGTGTCAAAAGAAGAATTCCCATTGGTAAAAAAAGGGAGAGAATTGAAAAACAGTTTAAATATTAAAGTGATTTTTTCTTTTAATAGTTTCATGAATAATGATAACTACGAATTTAACTACATTTCCGCGATTGAAATTTTAAACACTTGCTATACATATTGCAGGGTATAGACATATATTAAATTTCATCGACATTTAGAAACCTTTCGAAGGAAAGATATTTTAGCATAGGGTGTTGCCAGTAAATAAAGCGAAATAAATTACCTTCCAAATTCCCCCCTTCTCGTATTATGTAAGTGGAAGCATTATTTTTACGTTTTTCATATTAAGAGAAAAATTAAACATACCTTAAACCGCTTGATTTAAATGCGTCTGCATTCATCACTCGCTCAACGTGAAATAAGGAAAAAAAAAAAGATGGTGAATTTCATATCAGTTAACATAATATCACGTGGCAGCGTCATATCGTGCGATTGGTGAATAGCACAACCACGTGATTCGATATCAATGAACGATAACATTTCCTAGTTTAACGAGTATGTTCTTATCATGTTTTTCGAGAGAATCGTCCTACCTCTTATCCTCACCTTGTGTAATCTTGTATTTGTTACCTTCCCTGAAAGTAAATGTTATTTTCGAGAATTGTTAGGGATGTTTATTTTTAATTAGTACTTAGATAGTTAAAGCCACCAATAGCTAAATGTAATTAGAACATTAATTGATTTTTATTATAATTGGCTTATCTTTATATTATTTTAGATCTCATAGTTTGATTTTAGAAATAAATTCATTTCATTTTGAAAGCGGAAATTCTCATTAATTTAGATCAAGTATGTGAGTTTGAAATGGATAACTTTTATTTTCGAGGTGAATCACGATTACCCGAATCGTAGATCGCATCAAGGGTTAAGATTCTTCTGCCATGAGTAGCGTTGAGACGAAAATTTGAACTTAGTTAATATATATCAACACTCTCGCTTACCGAAGACAACACTCTCGTTTACGTTTCTTGTGTGTGCAACGAAAAATTACTCTATGTGATGTAAAGTGTAAAAAGTTGAAGCAAGCGGATGTGCTTAATGATTTTAAAACTATGATGTTTTATCCTGGTGAGCGCGAAGATTGTGACTTAGAAGTATTTCATAAGCACGAGTTGAGCTTCAAGAAAGTTTAACAGCTGAATATACACGAAAAGGGCCTTATTTAATGGTATTTGGTGAAGAAGATAGCGCTTTAGAATATGAGTGATAATCGGGAAATGCAGGAGATTTAATTATTTTTTCATTCTAAATGTTTCATCGAACTTTCTGAAGAAAATGAAGCACATCACATTAAACAAGGATTTTTAAAGATAAGTAAATTTTCTTTGAAGAAATCGATTTCATAAAAGGAAAATCCCTGAAAACATTACACGGTCACTTTGTCTCGATCCAGCAGGAATTGAACCTACAAACTTAGGCCCAGGCATTTCAATATATGACAGGACATAATGATTTTAGAAGCTATGCTATTTTTGGCGATCGATTATCCACATGAGGGATTTGAGATCGAGGAGAGATGGCATTCGTGAGCGTCGTTCTAAAGAAAGTTAACTGATTTTTGCAAGGTTATAAGAAAATATACGGATATCTCTGTTTATCATGTTACTTTTACATATCAAACTTAAAGACCGCCATTTTAAAATCTCGGTTTTACCCAATTTACCTCTTTTACTCAACTTAACTTTGCTATTTGACAGAAAATTATTTTTGCTGTTTGACAGAAAATCATTTAAACAATTTAACTTCCTCATTTTCAGAGTTATCTAACATACTATTAGTTATCAACTGTTATGTACACATCCCACAAAGCAATGTTTTCTTAAAATACTAAAGAAAATTAAATATACATTGAAGGAAATTTTCAAACATCATTTAAAATAACAACAAATTCGATGTTAAGAGGTGAACGAAAAATATATATATATATATATATATATATATATATATATAAGACAAAATAAATAAAAAAGAAGAATTTGAATTATTAACAGGAAAAATTTACAAATGAACAAAAATGTATTAGCTTGGTTAAAAGATTTTTCCCAAGTTTTCAAAAAGCTTTTGAATATTTACAACATAACAAAAATTTTGCATTCTCAAGCTAACAAATAAAAATAACCATTGAATGATACAAATAACATTTTGGTAGGCAAAATTTGAGAGTCCTTGTTTTCTAAGAAGGTTTGTTTAATTTCTTTAAAGCTCATAAAAATCGCAGGAGGTGAACTCATGCTTGGAAGAAAGAATGATGAAAGTCCTAAAGTGTTTGAAAAATATGTGAATTGAACACTTGCTTCGAAAAAAGAAGGATGAGAATCCTCGGTTTGTTAGAAGATTTGCTTGATTTCTTAAATGTTTTTGGTAAATGCACGATTAAAACACATACATGAAAGAAAGGACGATGATACTCCTTGGATAACTCATGAGAACTAATTAAAAAAAACATATATGTTAGTTAACAAAGCAAAGGTTTTGAAAAATAAGTTAAACAAATTTAGTTAAGAAAAAATTAAGTTAAAAAATTTTTAAAGTTTGAAAAAAAAATTAAATTAAGAAAAAAAAAATTAAATTAAGAAAAAAACATTTAATTAAGAAAAAAAAATTAAGTAAAGAAAAAAAAAGTTAAGTTTAGAAAAAAATCACGTTTAGAAAAGTATTTCAAGGTTGAATGTTTGTAAAATTTGATTGTTTTCTGCTTTAACTCTTAAATGATTTCATCCTAGCATTCAATTGTTCATCCTGGCAACCATATGTTTATTCATCACATAACCAACCAACTGCTAACCACAGCAAACGATTATTTATAGTATTAATGATTTATTTCTGCCCAAGTGCAGAAAGTAAACCGATGACATAATCGAAAAATAAGGGACTATCAAATAGACTTTGTTGTAACTTGAACTAGACAAACATTTTTGAAAAAATAAACTTAGACTCAGAAACTCATTTATAATACAGTTCGAATGAAAATTTGAAAAGTTTGTTCATTTCCTGCGAAAACTCACTTATGCATTTTTGCCATATGTAAAAATCACCACAATATTATATTTAAATTGTTTAAATTCTCACTATTTCACATTAGTTTGCAATATAAGTAACTTGAAATACTTCTTTGCTAACTAGGGTTAACACTATTTCGACTTAAAAATTTCTTTTGCAGATTTTCTATGATAAACCTTTTACCATTTTCAGTTCAACTTGGTTTCATGAAATATATCTGCAGAACTTTAATTTTTACTCTGTTAGTCTATTATTTCAAATTTTCGTTGAATGGTTCCATTATTATTTTTAATATATTTACATACTATAACAATTTAATTTTAAAACACTGAAATTCTAACATCTAACTTATTTAAAATCATAAAATATTCAACTCTTACCTAAAGCACCAGCTAACTCAAAAGACGTGCGTCTCACACAACGACTTGGAATGAAATGAGAGAATGTTATCAGGGAGACCGGATGTCACGTGAATACTTCCTGCCGTTTGATTGGATGATAGCGCACTCACGTGATTCCTTATCAGTGACGTCATCACCTAGATAAGAACAAGAAGATAAGCAGCTTTCGCGGCATTTTTATCAATGTTTTCGAGTGAGTGGACATGCATGCTTGTCTCTGCTATCTATGTCTTGTCTAAACTTGTCCAAACTTGTCTAAAACTGTTTGTACTTGTCTAAACTTGTTGTTGCTTCTTTATTACCTAGTTTATTTTAAATTACTATGCTAGATTAGATTATTGAAACAACTAATTACTAATAATAATTATATGATTTCCGTTAATTAAT
This sequence comes from Maratus speciosus, assembly GCA_963932465.1. Classification (NCBI taxonomy): domain Eukaryota; kingdom Metazoa; phylum Arthropoda; class Arachnida; order Araneae; family Salticidae; genus Maratus; species Maratus speciosus. Next base: position 26,549,819 of record OZ010789.1, on the reverse strand, counting down.
AATTATATTAATTAAAAAAATTATTCCTGTTTGAGGAAACATGAAAGAAAGCTGGATGAATGGCTTTGCATATTTTCTGAGAACTTAGTCAAACAAAATATGATTTCTCATATATTTATATTTTTGTTAGATTAGATAATTGAAACAAACAACTGCTAATTGTAGTTAAATTATTTTCGTTAATTAACAATCATATTAATTACAATAATAATTGATTTATATATGAATTAATTCATAATACATAGTATCGATTTTAGAAATAACTTAAATTTCTTTTGCAAGCGAAAAAGAATACTTCAAATCTGTACGTGTGTTAGAAAATTCTTATGTGTGGAAACTAGAAAGAAAAAAAATGATGAGACTCCTTGGATATTTCAAGCAAATACTAATGATACATTATTCAAGAGTTAAAAGAAATCAGATTTTTCATGAGTGAGTTTTCAAGACGTATCCAACGGTTGTCATCGTTCTTCCCTTCTAGTTTCCACGCATAAGAATTTTCTAACACACGTACAGATTTGAAGTATTCTTTTTCGCTTGCAAAAGAAATTTAAGTTATTTCTAAAATGATACTATGTATTATGAATTAATTCATATATATATCAATTATTATTGTAATTAATATGATTGTTAATTAACGAAAATAATTTAATTACAATTAGCAGTTGTTTGTTTCAATTATCTAATCTAACAAAAATATAAATATATGAGAAATCATATTTTGTTTGACTAAGTTCTCAGAAAATATGCAAAGCCATTCATCCATCTTTCTTTCATGTTTTCTCAAACAGGAATAATTTTTTTAATTAATATAATTATTAATTAACGGAAATCATATAATTATTATTAGTAATTAGTTGTTTCAATAATCTAATCTAGCATAGTAATTTAAAATAAACTAGGTAATAAAGAAGCAACAACAAGTTTAGACAAGTACAAACAGTTTTAGACAAGTTTGGACAAGTTTAGACAAGACATAGATAGCAGAGACAAGCATGCATGTCCACTCACTCGAAAACATTGATAAAAATGCCGCGAAAGCTGCTTATCTTCTTGTTCTTATCTAGGTGATGACGTCACTGATAAGGAATCACGTGAGTGCGCTATCATCCAATCAAACGGCAGGAAGTATTCACGTGACATCCGGTCTCCCTGATAACATTCTCTCATTTCATTCCAAGTCGTTATGTGAGACGCACGACTTTTGAGTTAGCTGGTGCTTTAGGTAAGTGTTGAATATTTTATGATTTTAAATAAGTTAGATGTTAGAATTTCGGTGTTTTAAAATTAAATTGTTATAGTATGTTATTATATATTAAAAATAATAATGGAACTATTCAACGAAAATTTGAAATAATAAACTAACAGAGTAAAAATTAAAGTTCTGCAGATATATTTCATGAAACCAAGTTGAACTGAAAATGGTAAAAGGTTTATCATAGAAAATCTGCAAAAGAAATTTTTAAGTCGAAATAGTGTTAACCCTAGTTAGCAAAGAAATATTTCAAGTTACTTATATTGCAAACTAATGTGAAATAGTGAGAATTTAATCGATTTAAATATAATATTGTGGTGATTTTTACATATGGCCAAAAATGCATAAGTGAGTTTTCGCAGGAAATGAACAAACTTTTCAAATTTTCATTCGAACTGTATGATAAATGAGTTTCTGAGTCTAAGTTTATTTTTTCAAAAATGTTTGTCTAGTTCAAGTTACAACAAATTCTATTTGATAGTCCCTTATTTTTCGATTATGTCATCGGTTTACTTTCTGCACTTGGGCAGAAATAAATCATTAATACTATAAATAATCGTTTGCTGTGGTTAGCAGTTGGTTGGTTATGTGATGAATAAACATATGGTTGCCAGGATGAACAATTGAATGCTAGGATGAAATCATTTAAGAGTTAAAGCAGAAAACAATCAAATTTTACAAACATTCAACCTTGAAATACTTTTCTAAACGTGATTTTTTTCTAAACTTAACTTTTTTTTTCTTTACTTAATTTTTTTTTCTTAATTAAATGTTTTTTTCTTAATTTAAATTTTTTTTTCTTAATTTAATTTTTTTTTCAAACTTTAAAAATTTTTTAACTTAATTTTTTCTTAACTAAATTTGTTTAACTTATTTTTCAAAACCTTTGCTTTGTTAACTAACATATATGTTTTTTTTAATTAGTTCTCATGAGTTATCCAAGGAGTATCATCGTCCTTTCTTTCATGCATGTGTTTTAATCGTGCATTTACCAAAAACATTTAAGAAATCAAGCAAATCTTCTAACAAACCGAGGATTCTCATCCTTCTTTTTTCGAAGCAAGTGTTCAATTCACATATTTTTCAAACACTTTAGGACTTTCATCATTCTTTCTTCCAAGCATGAGTTCACCTCCTGCGATTTTTATGAGTTTTAAAGAAATTAAACAAACCTTCTTAGAAAACAGGGACTCTCAAATTTTGCCTACCAAAATGTTATTTGTATCATTCAATGGTTATTTTTATTTGTTAGCTTGAGAATGCAAAATTTTTGTTATGTTGTAAATATTCAAAAGCTTTTTGAAAACTTGGGAAAAATCTTTTAACCAAGCTAATACATTTTTGTTCATTTGTAAATTTTTCCTGTTAATAATTCAAATTCTTCTTTTTTATTTATTTTGTCTTATATATATATATATATATTTTTTTTTTTTTCGTTCACCTCTTAACATCGAATTTGTTGTTATTTTAAATGATGTTTGAAAATTTCCTTCAATGTATATTTAATTTTCTTTAGTATTTTAAGAAGACATTGCTTTGTGGGATGTGTACATAACTGTTGATAACTAATAGTATGTTAGATAACTCTGAAAATGAGGAAGTTAAATTGTTTAAATGATTTTCTGTCAAACAGCAAAAATAATTTTCTGTCAAATAGCAAAGTTAAGTTGAGTAAAAGAGGTAAATTGGGTAAAACCGAGATTTTAAAATGGCGGTCTTTAAGTTTGATATGTAAAAGTAACATGATAAACAGAGATATCCGTATATTTTCTTATAACCTTGCAAAAATCAGTTAACTTTCTTTAGAACGACGCTCACGAATGCCATCTCTCCTCGATCTCAAATCCCTCATGTGGATAATCGATCGCCAAAAATAGCATAGCTTCTAAAATCAGTATGTCCTGTCATATATTGAAATGCCTGGGCCTAAGTTTGTAGGTTCAATTCCTGCTGGATCGAGACAAAGTGACCGTGTAATGTTTTCAGGGATTTTCCTTTTATGAAATCGATTTCTTCAAAGAAAATTTACTTATTTTAAAAATCCTTGTTTAATGTGATGTGCTTCATTTTCTTCAGAAAGTTCGATGAAACATTTAGAATGAAAAAATAATTAAATCTCCTGCATTTCCCGATTATCACTCATATTCTAAAGCGCTATCTTCCTCACCAAATACCATTAAATAAGGCCCTTTTCGTGTATATTCAGCTGTTAAACTTTCTTGAAGCTCAACTCGTTTTTATGAAATACTTCTAAGTCACAATCTTCGCGCTCACCAGGATAAAACATCATATTTTTAAAATCATTAAGCACATCCGCTTGCTTCAACTTTTTACACTTTACATCACATAGAGTAATTTTTCGTTGCACACACAAGAAACGTAAACGAGAGTGTTGTCTTCGGTAAGCGAGAGTGTTGATATATATTAACTAAGTTCAAATTTTCGTCTCAACGCTACTCATGGCAGAAGAATCTTAACCCTTGATGCGATCTACGATTCGGGTAATCGTGATTCACCTCGAAAATAAAAGTTATCCATTTCAAACTCACATACTTGAACTAAATTAATGAGAGTTTCCGCTTTCAAAATGAAATGAATTTATTTCTAAAATCAAACTATGAGATCTAAAATAATATAAAGATAAGCCAATTATAATAAAAATCAATTAATGTTCTAATTACATTTAGCTATTGGTGGCTTTAACTATCTAAGTACTAATTAAAAATAAACATCTCTAACAATTCTCGAAAATAACATTTACATTTCAGGGAAGGTAACAAATACAAGATTACACAAGGTGAGGATAAGAGGTAGGACGATTCTCTCGAAAAACACGATAAGAACATACTCGTTAAACTAGGAAATGTTATCGTTCATTGATATCGAATCACGTGGTTGTGCTATTCACCAATCGCACGATATGACGCTGCCACGTGATATTATGTTAACTGATATGAAATTCACCATCTTTTTTTTTCCTTATTTCACGTTGAGCGAGTGATGAATGCAGACGCATTTAAATCAAGCGGTTTAAGGTATGTTTATTTTTTCTCTTAATATGAAAAACGTAAAAATAATGCTTTCACTTACATAATACGAGAAGGGGGGAATTTGAAAGGTAATTTATTTCGCTTTATTTACTGGCAACACCCTATGCTAAAATATCTTTCCTTCGAAAGGTTTCTAAATGTCGATGAAATTAAATATATCTCTATACCCTGCAATATGTATAGCAAGTGTTTAAAATTTCATTCGCGGAAATGTAGTTAAATTCGTAGTTATCATTATTCATGAAACTATTAAAAGAAAAAATCACTTTAATATTTAAACTGTTTTTCAATTCTCTCCCTTTTTTTACCAATGGGAATTCTTCTTTTGACACGATGAAATTTCTGTGTGAATCCAGCGAATGAAAGATACTTCTTCAAAGATTCAAAATCAAGTATGAGTTCTTTCTAACCGATGATCAGGCTCCCTACCTGCTGGGTTGCCCCAGCGGACCGGGTTTCATACCTGATATTGAGCAAGAAACCACATTTTTCAAGAATAAGTTCTCATGAACTACCCAAGCACTTTCATCGTTCTTCCTTTCAAGCAAACATTTATCAAATATTTTTCAAAAACTATTAGACAAGAAATTTTTCAAGAATGAGTTTTCATAAACTAACAATGATCTCTCATCGTGACAACAATGATTTCTCATTCTTCTTGCAAGTATTCTCAATCATGTACCCATCTTTTTAAAAGAAAGTCAAAAAATGACTTCTGGAAAAAAGGGACAGTGAAGATAATATTATTTTTAATAACATTCTTTTTCTTCTTTGTGTGGTGCTTTATCCAAAGACGACGGGGGTGGTGGCAGTTCATCAAACTATCAAGACTCAGTTATCAAGAAATCATATCCTTCAAACATTTTTCAAGAATTTTAAGAAATAAAGGACTGTCATCGTTTTTCCAATCATGATAGTGAATGAAACAAAGGACTATCATCGTTTTTCCATTCATGAGAATGGATGAAACCAAGGACTATCATCTTTTTTTCTAATCATGATAATGAATGAAGCCAAGGACTATCATCGTTTTTCCTACAAAATCCTTGCTGCAAAGAAAATTATAAAACAACCTCCTTTCAAAGGTGTTAATACAAAAACTTCTTCCATTATTGTTCAAGTGCTTAATTGTGAGAAAATAATTTCATCGAGACATGAAAACGATATCAAGTCTTTCAATATTTTTCAGCGGTGTGAAAATTTTCATAGTTGTAGAAATTTTCAAGGGTACATCATAAATAAATGAAGCTTGTTGCAAACAATTTCATAATTTCATCTTGGACACGAGGGTAAAAAAAGCAAGTCTTCTACAAGTGATGTAAATATTTTCAAGTCTTTCAATATTTTTCAGCATGCACAAATTTTCAAATATGCGAGAAAAATAATTTCTACAAATAATTAGAACAATTTCAGATCTTTCAAATATTTCTTCGAGTAAAAAAAATTAACCAAGTTAAATTTAATTGCTGGCACGTCTAATGTCATAATTTTTTTTCTATGTCTTTGCCATTAGGAAAATTCCAAAAGAAATAAAAACTTATATGATTTTATGTGAATAATAGCGTTTGAAACATGTGCAAACATAATGGAAGAATTATATGTTTCATTAAACTCGATTCATTGTTATCAGTGTTAAATAATAAAGCAGTGCGTGGCTTTTACAATTATTCAACCATTGCTAATCAATAGTTAAATGATAACTTTTAAAATTATCATCGGGACAATATTCCTCTCCCCTCGAAAAGATAAGCTTAAGCAAGTCCGAACATGGTCATCTGCGAACGTAGATTATTCAATGAGTTAAGATTAGATAAAACCTTTGAAAGGCGTGAGAACGCCACCAGGTAACACGTTCAAACAAATCTCAATTCTTACTGAAATTTAGAGAAATTTCAAAGCTATTATATGAAAATTTCTTCTGAAAATGTTTAAGTGGGTGAATATTGCGTAATTCAAAAAAGTTTATGATATAGAATTTAACGAGTCAAAAAATTTACTTGAACGAAACTATTTCAACTATGTTATATGTATAACGTTAAACTTGGGTATTTCCTCACACAATCGTGTAGAATAACATATATTTAGGTAAATGTAGGTAAAACTCCTTACATAAATTCACTGTTACAAATCTCTTAAATCAAATATTTTATGTCTTACATTTTCCGTTAAATAATCGTTGAATTAATTTTCTTCTAGCATGTTAATCACAATGTTTAAAAACTTAACTAAGTTTCACTATGTATAAGATGATATGCTAATTAAGTAACGGGGAGTAGGTGAAAGAATTTTCATACAGTATCGGAAGTCAATATCATTCCACATCAATTGTGGAAAAGGAATTTTTAAACTTATTTTTATTTAAGTGTTTATTCAGAAAAACTAGGTTAAATTGTTGAATGTCGATATAATTGTTAAACTACCGTTTTATGAAAGAAACGACAAATAGTTCCTTTGCAAGAAAAAACTTCTCATACAATCATTGTGCTTAAATCGTCCAAAAATCGAGTTAATTTTCTGCAAAATTGAAGCTTTGAATTTTCTCCCACTTTGTCTAATATTTACTAACCGCTATAAAATGTGTATGAGTCAAAAGACAAACTTTTTTTATTTATTTTTCACTTCAACGTTTTCTTTATTCTTATTTCAATGTTATTATTATTATTATTTTAATTTACATACTTACTTTTTAAAGCAAATTTTACATTGCTTTTGCTTATGTGTTGTTAAAAAGAACTTAAATGTTTTTCTTTTCTTTTATTATCTCTCATTTTTTCAATGGCAACACTTTATTTTTCTTAATTCGTGGCATTACCTTTTATTTCTTTGCATATATTTATCTTTATTTGGTGGCAACATCTTTTAATTTTATTTCGTCATATACATTTCGCTTTATTGAATGCCAACATCTTTCAATTTTATTTCGTTATAAACATTTCTCTTTATTCAGTGGCAACACTATATTAATCTTTATTCGGTGGCAATACTCTATGCGAAACTCTAACATCCCTTCTGGGACGACACACAAAAGAAAATTTTAAGCAAATCGCGACATTTTCTAAGTCTCGCTAATTCATTTCCACAATATATATCGTCATGATATAGTACATTTCCTCCAAAAATTTATACTAAAATGATAAAATAGGTTTTTCTACACATATCAACTTCTCGAACAACACACTTCAGAAAATTTTAAGTGAAAACAAAATCTTCTCACACTCATTCCAGAAAAAAATCACGAAAATGACTCAGCGATTGTTGTTATATGACTATAGATTTATTAAACATGCTAGACTAACAAAAGCATGCAAAGAAAACCACTTAACAGAATTTCACAAGAGACATTTTAAAATGGGATCATTTTTCTGAAAGAATGGTCATTTCACAAACTTACCGCGTTCGAATTCTATGTTAGCGTTCAGGGAAAAAGAATTCAACCAACATTACCCGAGTTAAAATAATTTTCGAACAACAAATTTTCTAACGAGTCCAAATTCAAAATTAAGTTCGTAAAAGAAAATTTTAAAAAGAAAAAATTTTCCATGTCTTGCTAATTTTAAAAGAAAAATTTTTAAGAAAGAAAAATAAATTCTACAAAGTTTTTTCTACCACGCGAAAAAAAAAAAATTAAATTCGTAAAAATTTTTTAAAGAAAAAAGTTTTTCTACCATGCAAAAAAAAAAAAAAAAAAAAAAAAAAAAAAAAAAATTCTCAAATTTTTAAAAGAAAAATTTTCTATCTCTTAAAAAAAAAAAAAAAACCTTTAACTAAAATTTTTAACTCTTAATCATTAAAAAAATTCTTTTCAAAATAAATCTTCGCGCCCTAACTATCAGCGTACTCTAACACGATCATTCGCAAAAAACCTTATCCATTCACACTTCCGCTAAAATATCACTATCTAACAACACTTCCGGTCTATCTTCCGCTCCAAAACGCGCTTATCCACGTCGTACTGTAAAATAAAAAAATTCCGAATGACCTTCATTTGACCTTGAGAGCGTGCAGGCGTGCAGGGGCCGTGGAACGCACAAAACCATACTACTCATATTACACCAAAATATACGATTGTGGTGTGACAGTGGTTAAAAAATGTTCCTAGATATTATTTTTTAAATAACTGTAACTTAGTAAATACTGATCAAAAATTCTTTTTTCTCCTTTTATGAATCTGACCCTGAAAAAGGTGTGTTTTGCCTTGTATATTTCACTCTTTTTAAAGATCTATAGCTTTTTTTTTTTTCAAATTTCTGTTAAAAAAAAAATTAATCGCCAAATTGCTACGTTTTACCCTAATTGTCAGTATCTCTCCGCCGAGTGGTACAATCCCAAACTTTGTTGATTTGATTGTCTTTTCTATGACAGTGAACAGTGAATGAGTGAAATTTACAAGAGGACCCCTGGTGTCCCAACAATACAACTAACTTCTAATCCTGATAATTTGCGGATGTCCATTTCAAGCTTATTGTAGTATTGTAGTAGACCTCGTAGTAGCGATTCGTCAAAGTTGAAGGGGGTCGATCAGAAGGCCCTGGTCCCAGGGACGGCGAAACTATTGCAAGCGTGCCAAAAGTGGTACGCGAAAGAATAATTTTGGTACGGTGTTGCTTGCGGCTCTAAATCAGTATACATTGATATTTCACAAAATACACAAACTTAGCTGATCTGATCTTGTCTAAATTGGATTAATCGGAAACTGAATATTTTTAATAAGGTCTTTTTAAAATACCATAAATTACCGCATTAGAAAAAGTACCAATGGTAAAATTATGGCAACGTAGAAATTAATTTCACAGTTATTTATAGAAACTGGCGTTCACCCTAATAATAATTTTTCCATTGGTCAATTTTTCCATCGGTCTATGTCTGCTAGGTCATTGTTTTTGCAAATGAATAATACAATAAATCAATTAAAAAGCAGTTGAAGGATAAATCTAGTTCAGTTTGCAGTCTGCTGAAATTAACTGCGTATGAACCTGATATTAATTATTTTTCTTCTAAGATGCAACAACATAATTAATCACATAATTTTTTTAAATAATGTTTTGAATATAATGGCTTTTATGATTCTAACAGTGTAATCTTACATGTCACATATAACAGTGTAAATCTTTCATGTATGTTACCCTTTTTTAAAAATTCTTTCAAATGATTTTTATTCATGATTTTCAATCCACTAAATTTGTTTATTAGTTGGCACGTCAAAGTCATGTAAAATATGTTTGGAAAAAAATTGGCACGTGGCTATAGAAAGGTTCGCCAACCCTGCCCTAGGCCATTTGATATTTATTTATTTACCAGCTATTAAAATTGCAATATGTTTCATACCAGTGACACGCTTTAGAAAAGCAAGTATATATATCAAGAGTAAAAATTGAATTTTTATTTCGGTGCCGTTTTTGCGAACAAACTTTATGGAAAATCAAGTTTTCCATAAAATTTCTGATAGCGTGCCTCTTAGATATTTAATGTATCTATATGATACAATGTAAATGTTAATGTTATTAATGTTTAGACTGATTTTCATATATATGTGTGTGTGTGTGTGTGTGTTTATGCTCGTGCGTAGGTGTATATATATGAAATGATAAATCAAACCCTTTTTTAAACTTAAAATAAAAATTAATATTTAAAATTTTAAAATAAAAAAAAATCCGAGCTTTGTTTCTTGACTTTAATTCTAAAGCTTAAAGTTGTTTTGCCCCTAATTACTTTCTTTTCCAGCCTAACATTTATTACTTTCAGACTTCAATTTCGAATCACCCTTAAGATTAATTTTGCTTAACTTTTACTTTTTGCAACTTTTTGTGGTTAGTGATGCACCCGGAGCGACCAAACCTAGGTTCATTATTGAGCTGTAGACCATCAATCAGTAGATAATTAACCAGAAAAATTAAAGTTTCCTCCTTTTTGACAGCTGCTGCCTCTGCTGGGAATAACGCAAACTACGCCTTTTTATACGCGGAACAGAACTTTTTGCGTTGACTTTTCTCCATAATGACTTTCTAAAAATATATCTCATCACTCGATAGAGCGTTTTGGGAGGCATATGTGACGACTAACGGCAATTAACCAAGTTGGACCTGATTTAAGAAAAAGAGACACGTAACAAAAGGATAATAAATCAGGTCCTAAAGTCCTTCTTGTATTTCCTCTGCATATATCTATGATGTAATCATATATTAGGCCTAATTTATAAATTTAAATGTATTAAAATGTAATTATTTCCTCTCTGTTTTAATGTTTATTCCTTCAGTCTTTTATTTTAAACGAAAACACTCTTTTACTTTGTCAAAATTCAATATATTTTACTCTATTTTATCCCAGTTAAAAAGATCATTCTTTCAGGCAGATGTGTTAATTTAACTCATTTTGGAAAATCAATTTGTTAGATTTATGGGTTTTGCAATCATAAAAGAAAATTACTTTATATATTACCCCCAGTTTCACTTATAATGCATGCGTAACGTACTGCAGTTATCGTAACAACAAAAGCAATAAATAATGTTATTATGAAATATCTGCGATGTTTTCAACTGCTTTCATTTAGGGCTGTCTGTCACTGCCCAGTATGTTGGTTAAAGATGACGGCGCCAATTCTGATTGACCCTTGGCAGTTTTTGGTTTTAAATTTTAGAATGCATTTCTTCGTAACGTAAATTTTTGTTGGCACCATGACTCGATTTGGAAAATGTTTTTTTGGATTTGTAAGCGTCACCATTCCCCTGTTCTTGGATCTGTAAGATTGTACGATAGCAATGCTGGCGGGGGGCCATTTCATGTTATTCATATATGATACTAAAATAAACTCTTTCCATGGAACTGTGAACTCTAATTAATGAGTGATTGATTCCCAGCATATTCTCTTTCAAGATGGAAACCTGTGTGGACTTAACGCAGAAATAGGAGACTATACCCTAGATATAAAATATCACGGCTTTGTACGAAAACTCATCCTTGTCAAATTGAATAATTTACAACATTATATACTATCTCACCTACGAAAAATTCTAATTAACACGAATGCAACACCGAGCCAGATAAGTAAGGTGCCCCGATCGTTACATATATATTCTACTTCTTAGTGCATTTTAATTGAATAAAAGAAGACTTTTCATTTTTCTGTTATTTATATTATTTAAGATTAAAATACATGGTCTGAAATTGCTAAAGATAAAATCTTACCAACGATGTAATCATACTCGTCATGTATATCATCACATGTATCTGGGCTGTTCTTCTGCGCCGAGAGAGACTCTAGCAGATGTGGTAGCAGTGGAGAATTCCTTACCGGGGTCGGATACGACCTTTCCTCACACAAATTGAAATCAGAACCTGACAAGAAATGTGCGTATCATAAGTCAATGATTCATGGAGTGCAGAGTGTAATAAGTTGATGCATTACTAAAACTAGTCGTTGGGGACCATCGTAATACTTACCCATCATTGATATACATAACATACAATATGAAAATAAACCATGTTTAAACTATTCATAAAATGCATTGCAATTCCAAAATAAAATTTAAACGTATATTTAAATATTTTTAATACATAGTAATGCTCTATGACTGAATTGCGGGTATTACTTGATTATGCCGTCAACCCATTTCGACAAATTATATAAATCGCAAAACTACTCGCAAAGTTATACAAAGTGGCATAATTTTTATTTTAAATAAATAAAGAACAAATAAATTAGTAAAAGATTAATAGAAATACCAAATAAAACGTCGAAATAAAAATCAGTTGATGACGTAACAAACACGTGTAACGTGTTTAATGTCAAGTGAATGTGACATTTACGATCAGCCATTATTGGCATTTAATGTTATAGCTTGGCGATAGTTTTTGGGTAGACGGTATAATCATGTAGAGCCGAATTGTCTAAAAGAAACATCCTCATAACTCCAAAAATTATTATCATATTAACCAACAGTTTACTGCGTTAGATTAAGCGTCTTATTTCCAGTTAAAATATATCTTTGAATTTAAATTTGAATGAAATACAGGGTCATGAAAAATCGAAGAGTGTATAAAATAGGATTGCAAATATCTCGACAACTCATTATCCGACCGACTTCATTATTTATGCAAAATTTATGTTTCTTTATATTTACTTCTTAAAATAAACAATTTCGAAAATTTTTATATACTTTTTATCCGAACGAAAATTTTGAGAGTCCAAAAAAAAAGTTCCGGATAATCGAGGTTACTGATATTTAATAGGCTTCTTTCCATTACTACTTACTCAGTACACACCAAATTTCAAGTCTCTAACTCAATTTGTTCGGGAGATAAAGCGTTTACAGACACACACACGGACGGAAGGATATATATATATATTTACTTTCTTCTATCTTTACAAGAAGAAAGTTTTGGATTTGTGAAAATTTTCGAATTCCGGTTTTCGATGGATTTACACGTTTTAGCGGTCAGAGATCTCGAAAAACGTGTTTTTACAAAATGTATGTCTGTGAGTCTGTCTGTCTGTCTGTCTGCGTTACACAAATTTTGTGTGCACTCTATCTCAAGAACTAATGCGCGGAATTTAACAAAAATTTATATTCAGTTAGTCCTTGATATGAATTGGTGCTGACTAGTTTCTGCTGCAAATCGCGCAACAGGTGCGGCTGCTATGCTGCATTTTTTAGGATTTCTGCAACGGCTCTATCTCAAGAACTAATGCATGGATTTTTATGAAACATCAGATTCGGTTAGTCCTTGATATGAATTGTTCTTTACTACGTTTTGGCGTAAATCGCCCAACATGTGGCACTGCTGTACAGCATTTTCATGATTTCCCCAATGGCTATATCTCAAGAACTAATGCGTGGATTTTCATCAAACTTCAGATTCAGTGAATCCTTGATATGTGTTGATGTTTACGACGTTTGGTGTAAACCTTCCAATAGGTGGCGCTGCGATACAGCCTTTTTCACTATTTCCGCAATGGCTCTATCACAAGAACTAATGTGTGGATTTTCATCAAACTTCAGATTCAGTTAGTCCTTGACATGAGTTGGCGCTGACTATGTTTTGGTGTAAATTACCCAACTAGTGGCGCTGCTATTCTGCATTTTTCCTGATGAGTCATTCCATGTCAAATCAGCGCAATTTCAGACCAAAATTATTCAGATAATATAAATTTCAGACCATTTCTCAGATTTTTATGAAATTTGGTTTATCATGTGTCTTCACATAGTTATGAAAGAAAACATTAAAATTATTTTTTTTATGTATTCCATTTTTATTTTATTAACAATTAATTAAAGCATTTTTCATTAGAATTTGCTACATCTTGAATTACTTAATTGCCATTTTCTCAAAAACAAAATGTGATACAAACTTGGTTTATATACCATTTTAAAACTCTTTTTATGGCCTTTAATTTGACTTGCCTCATGATCAAATTTATTAAAATTTATTATTTTTTTAATTCAAATTTAAATTTAAATTTTAAATTTCTCAAAAAGCGACATTTTTAAAATATTCAAAATATTCTCAAATTGACTTCACATTGCCCTTGTATAATTCCCCAAGTTTTATGATGGGATCTCTATGCGATCAGAAGATACATAAAGTTGAATTTCATGTGTAAAGTGAAAATTTTAACTTATATTTCATTATCTTTATTTTTAAAGGATGACAAAGTGTGAAAAAAATTATATAAATGCCACAAACTAACTTTTTTCACATTTTAAATAAATATTTCCATTTTTTAAATATATTAGAACATAAACAATAAGAAATAAAAAGTTGGAGTGAATCGACCAATGTCAAACATCAAATCTGTGTATTGACTGCTATTTTTCAAACTGTGTTTCTTTTCCTGGTGTTTATGACTTTAGAAAAATCTTGGAAGATGGATTGCAAGAAAATTTGAAACGGACTTTTCGCCAATGGATTTGAGTTGATCGGATGCAGCTTAGAAACAGTTCAGAACACTGTGCAAGAATTTATTAATATATATACTGTGAAGAACTCGAGATTCTTCGTCATGATTTCATTAGTAAGCAGCAAAGTGCTTTTAAATGTTATGTACTAAGGAAAATTTATTAACTTCTGAAATGGCTATAGTTTGCGACTTTTCAGAAAATTATAGTTTTATCTTAAAAAACAAAGCATAGTCATGCCATTGGAACAAATCTCAGGCCACTATACATCAATTTGTAGTATATTTTAAAAAAGAAAATGAAATTAAGCATTGTAGTTTTGTCACCGCAGAATGTCTTGAACATAATACTATAGCTGTAAATACATTTCAGAAAAAACTTATTCAGTTTTTAAAATCAAAATCTATGAAGTGAAGAAACTTTATTATTTTACAGATGGCAGTGCAGCCCAATACAAAAATTAAAAAAAAATTCACAGATCTTTGCTATTACAAGAAGAATTTTGTAATTGAAGCAGAAAGACATTTTTCTGCTATAGCTGACGGCAAAGGATCTTGTGATAGAGTAGGAGGTACAGTGAAAAGGGAAGCAGCAAGAGCAAGGCTACAAAGGCCTTACCAAGACCAAATAACTACGGTATTTCGCTTATGTTATATGAGTGGTTAAAATTTCACTAATCTAAAATAATGGAATTTTTTTATGTAACCTAAACCAAACAGGAATATATTAAAACTGAGCAACACCTTGAACACAGATTCAGCTAGACTGTGGCAGCACCTAGTACTAGAAAATTTCATATAATGGAAGGGAAAATTCACTTCAACATGTGGGACAAAAGTAAAAAAGATATTTTCATTATTGAACTCATGAATGTAGAAACCCATGCAATTATTCCCATTGAAGAAAAATTAGATTTTGAAAAATTAACTGTCTACCTTGTTTCTTACTACAATGATGCATGGTGGCTGTATTATATTTTAGGTGAAAATTAAATAAAGGTTGCCTTTCTTCATCCACCAGGACCAGCCCTATTCTTTTTTTTAACCTTCGGCACCTGGTGCTATATGGATTTCATCAACTGATGTCATTTACAAATTAAACCCTACTACACCAACTGGTCGTACATAATACTCTGCAACCGGATGAAGCAAACAAGATTGAAAAATTTTTTAGAGATTTCTTACAATCATGAAATGATCAAGTCTAATTTATTTTCGAATAAATAAATTAAAAAATTATTTAACTTTGTGAGGAGGACACAAATATCTTGCATATAAATCGGAAAATACATTTGACATAAACTGTAATATACATCTATATGTAAAAATGACATTTCCAATGTAATTTAATTTTTAGCTAATTTTAATGAATAGCATATTTTCATGTGCTACTATTTACATCATTGCAAACTTAATGTAATATTTATATTTTATTATATGTATTTAAAAAGTAATCTACATTAAGTATTTATAAAATTATATATTCGAAATATTAACCCTTTCAGGGACAAGTAATTATGTTTTTGTAATGTTAAATTCACACTGGAATTTTCAAAAACATTTTCTTTTAAAATAAGGAAAATCAACTTTACAACTATTTCCACCAAAGTTATAAAAGTAAAATTTATTTAAAAGTTTCCGGTACAAATCTTGATTAAAATTAGATAAGATATAATATATCCTACCGCCATTCAAGGGGTTAAGAACATACAAAGCGTTAAGTAGTAATAAGAAAGATTAAACATGTATAATATAAAGGGAGCCATTTTAAATAAAAAATGAATGAGATTTTATACGAGAAATGTGTCTGATATACCTCACAAAGTAAAATAAATTTTTAATTTATACATTCGAAAATAAATTGGGCTTCATCTTGTAATATAAAAGGATCTATAGTGTTTATAAGGA
Organism: Maratus speciosus; assembly: GCA_963932465.1. Classification (NCBI taxonomy): domain Eukaryota; kingdom Metazoa; phylum Arthropoda; class Arachnida; order Araneae; family Salticidae; genus Maratus; species Maratus speciosus. The sequence continues at coordinate 26,533,714 of OZ010789.1, read as the reverse complement.
ATATTCGTGAATTATCAAATAATATTATCCAACTTTTCATTTCTTATTGTTTATGTTCTAATATATGTAGAAAATGGAAAGCTTTATTTAAAATGTGAAAAATGTTTGTTTCTGGCACTTACATAATCTTTTTCATTACATTGTCATCAGTTAAAAATAAAGATACTGAAATGCAAATTAAAATTTTCACTTTACATATGAATTTCAACTTTATGCGCCTTCTGATCCCATAGAGATCCTATCATAAAACTTGGGGAAATATACAAGGGCAATGTGAAGTCAATTTGAGAATTTTTTGAAAATTTTAAAAATGTCGCTTTTTGAGAAATTTAAAATTTAAATTTAAATTTGAATAAAAAAATAAATTTTAATAAATTTGATCATGTTGCATATCAAATTAAAGGCCATAAAACGATCTTTAAAATGATACATAAACCAAGTTAGTATCGCATTTAGTTTTTGAGAAAATGGCAATTAAGTAATTCAAGATGCAGCAAATTTTAATGAAAAATACTTTAATTGATTGTTAATAAAATTAAAATGAAAAGCATTAAAAAATTATTTTAGTGTTTTCTTTCATAACTATGCAAGGACACATGATAAACCAAGTTTCATAAAAATCTGAGGGGCAAGGGAAAAACGGTGGTGTGTTGATGTGACATGGAATGACTCTGATTCCTGAAATAGTTTTATCTCAAGAAGTAATATACGGATTTTATTGAAACTTCAGATTCAGTTACCAAGTTGACTCAAGTTGTTGTTTATTAGGTTTTGGTATATATCGCCCAACAGGTGACGCTGCTATACTGCATTTTTCCTGATTCTCGCAATAGTTTTATCTCAAGAAGTAATTCACGGATTTTAATCAAACTTCACACTGCAAATAGAGGCGTCTTAAATTAAGACACATATGTGACTGAAAAAGTTATTCAGACACTTAAGTGTCTAAATTTGAAATTTCAGACATCACAGGTGTCTAAATTTTAGACACATAAGTGTCTTACTATGATCATGGCATAAATGAACTGATAAACATGTCTGAAAAATGGCGATATGTCTGAAATTAAGACATTTAGAAATTTAGACACTTAAGTGTCTAAATGCGATACAATTGTATCATATGTGTGATGACTGTATGTATAACTGTATTGCAATATGTATGCCAGCACCACCAGAAAATTGTTTTCGAATGGATAACAGATGTTTAAAATATTTTTATCCATTAAATTTGGTATTTTATATTTTTTTTTAAAAAGTAATTTGTTTAGATTATGGGACGTCTGGAAAATTGAAATAGTTAGCTTACTAAAGTTTTGGGACTTAGTTATTTTGGCGCAATAAATAAATCAGTAATTGCTTTTCATGAAAAATATTTATTTTCAAAAATTACTCGCAATCATGGACGTACGCACGTATGTCCAAGGAAGAGCCACACCCTCCCGTTAAATACTAAGAGATGTACCGGTGGAAAGAAATTCAGGGAGGGACAAGATTTTGGAACAGTTGGGTCTGGGGTCAACAGCGTAATCCGCTTTTCTAAAATGCAGAACATAAACATGAAATAGGCAAACTAAGAATATTTTGACAGAACTCCTCGGGCAAGAAATGTTTAAAGATACAAACATAAAAATAAATATAAAAATTAATCGTTCAAAAATAAGTTTCAAACGACATTTTTGAAAATAAAACTTTTTTTTTCTCAATGGACTCTTCCCCCCCCCCCCCCCCCCCGACACACACACACCGTTTTGAGATAAATTTGAAATATATCAATATTAAAAGAAGAAAAGAATTAAAATTGTCTTCTACGAAGTGTTCAAAGGAAGGTGGATTTCTCTGAAGTAAAATTTTTAGTAACATTTTCCTTAACGTAAAATTATTCTATAGCCATTTATAAGAAAAGAAATATCATATATTTTTAATTATCAGACATAAAGAAAGCATAATTGATTAAATTTCACTATACTGGGAGGGAGAATGTATCCACCAGGGGGCACTGTAGTTGCGCATGCGTTTTAGATGTCTTTCGTTGGAACGTACGTTGTAGTAACTGAAAGTTTGTTTTATGTACGCGTATTTATTTTTTTGCGAAATTTCAAGTTCTGTGATTTTAAGTCGTATTCACTTAGTTTATTTATGTATTGAATATATACATCTGACTTACGTGCTTGACACCCAATGACTCTTATAAGCTGTCGTCGATATAATTCGGGATAGAGACAACACTTGAAGATTACATCCGGGAACTCTACAAAGTGTGTGGCAAGGTGTGTGTGGTATGGAACGTACTTAGTGTTAATTTGTATCGAGATTTAGTGTTATTGTACTTCGTCTTTATAAAAGCTGGTAAAAAAGAACTTTTGTCTGGCGGAGTATATTCTGAGGATGAAGCATTTCATTCTCTGAGTATGCTTAGTCGGATGTATTAACGTCTTCTTATAACGATGTATAACGTCCCTTCTAAAAAGATGCAAGTCTTTGCTCCTCACTGTAATAGTTTTTAAAATTTCAAATCGAGGAATTTATCTTACTTCTTGCAACAGGATTAAAGTAAGTGTCACAATTTTTCTTTTTAGTACTAAATTTAGTGTTCTTTTTTATGATTTTCTAAATAGCACTGATCAAAATCTTGCATAAAATGGTATTAGTTTTGAATCTGTTTGCAAAAAGCCCGCTAATTCTAGAAGTATATATTTTTTAACTTATGACGTTGCCTTTTATTACAAATTATATATTTTAAATTCTCATATGTTTCCCCTAATTTAAAGTAATAATATCACATTTTAAGTTAAATGCATTCTCTTGTTTTCCATGGGAGTTCTTAGTTTCAATTCTTATCGGTTTCAATTCTAATTCTTATCTATCACTAAACGACCACAATGATATAAAGAAAAAAAAAAAGCTTTGAAAGATTTCCTAATTCTTTCTTACTTCCTACATAGGGATTACAATCCCGTATCCTGGGATTCCGCTCTAGTTTTAATCCCGAAAATCCCGGGATTTTTTCTGTCAAATCCCGGGATTTTCGGAGTTGTTTTTTCTTTTTTTAACAGAACAATATTCAACTGAAATTAAAAAAAAATATTTATAGACTTTTGCTTTTGGAATAAAAATCAATTTTTATAAATTTATGTATATATGTAATCATTGAAAAAGAATGTATATCTCGAGTATTTTTTACATATATTTATAAGCGATTAAACATTTTAACGTGTAAATCTGTTGACCTGCTAACAGACGTCACAGCGATGAGTCAGGAAAAACGAAATCATTTCTTTATTTCGAATTCGCTGCGTGTAGAAAGATCTATTCCATGAGTCATTTTGAGATTAACGTTTACTGATAAGCGTTTGTTTCTTTTCGTGCTTTTAAATTTATTTTTCTTTGAAGATATCTAATAAAAAGGATTTTCTATCGTAGAATTGTAATCTTTAATTACATGGTTATGAGAATAATGTAAAATTTAATTTGTCATAATAATTACTTTTTAATATTGTAAATATTTAGTCATTCAAAAACTTTTTTAACAGGAAATAAAAGGAAGTATGTAGAAGATAAAACATAAACTTATACGAAAAATACAAAAATGACAGATGTTAAGATATATATTTAAGACAAAAGAAGTTTGGAGACTATAAGTTATTTTTTCTTCGTGTTATTAATATAGAATATTTATTTATTTTTATTGATAGTTGAATAGCCTTTGTGATTACCCTCTGATCTACATAAAAACTTGCCCATGTGGAAATATAAATTTTTTTTAATCTAACTTTTAAATGATAAGGATTTTAATTTTTTTTTTTTTTTCTGGGAGGGGGTCGGGATTTCTTTGAAATTTTCGTAAAGCTGATATCTTAAATCTTGCACTGATTATAATTAAAGTTTTGAAGTTTTATAGTAGGACAAGATTAAAAACCCAATATATATTTAACAAAATACAGAAGTAATTTTTTTCTCAATGTTATTAAAGTAGAATATTTATTTTTTTATTCATAGTTAAATAGCTGCTGTGATTATCATCTGATGCATATGTAAAAGTGCCTATGTGGCAATATAATTTTTAAAAAATCTAATTTTAAAATTATGAATTTTCATTTTTTTCTTGGGGGGGGGGGGGAATTTACTTGCAATTTTCTTACATCTGATATTTTAAATGTTTTTCGACATTCAACCGCCGAGTATATTAAATATTTTGAACTTTTAGAGTGGGAAAAGATTATAAAATATATATGCATATATTTATCCGTGTACCTTAATAGAGACACTGCGGGGCAGCTGAATTTACCCGATAATCGAAGATGTCTGCTTTTCTGAGGTAAAAAAATATACAAATATCTATGCCTTGCGGATTAAAAAAGTATTCGCTAAATAGAGGTGTCCGCTATTCGGGAATGTCTATTAACATCCACAACAGATACTCCCGAATACCGGACATCTCAATTTAGATAACAATAATGCAGGGTTGCATTTTTTTCAAAAGAACTTCTTGATTAAAGCATTGGCATACTGGGCAGTGCCCCCCCCCCCCTACGATTTTAGTGCCACCAAATTTGATGTGCAATATTTGTAGAGCTTACATTTTAAATCTGTTTCGAAATTGTACTGATTATAATCAATATTTTGACCTTTCAAAGTAAAATAAGATAAAAAAAAATCTTAATATTTAAATAAATATTTTTTGTTTTAATTTTGTTCTACTCCTGAAGTTCAAAATATTGATTATAATAAATACAATGTGGTAAAAGATTTAAATTATCATCTTAACGAAAATTTCATACCAAAATTAGGAGCACAGAAGAAAATCAGGCTGTATGGGGGTGGAGGGGGCAGGACATCAGCCAAATATTTTTTCAGGATTCAACGTGGTCAAACATGGCTACGTATGATGCTTACAAAAAATGGGTGCGATTCAGACGTTTGAAGTGTCTGAAATTCAGACGCAAAAAGTGTCTAAAAAAATTCAGACATTTTAAAATGTCTGAAAATTGAACACTCCGTTTCAGACACTTAAGTGTCTGAATTTCAGACATTTTAATTTGCAGTGCAGGCTCAGTTACCAAGTTGGCTTAAGTTGTTGCTTATTAGGTTTTGGTATATATCGCCGAACAGGGGGCGCTGTTATGCAGAATTTTTTAAGATTTCCGCCATTGCCCTACTCAAAAACTAATGCACGGATTTTCACGAAACTTCAGGTTCAGTTAGAAGTTGACATAAGTTTGCTGATGATAAGATTTTGGTGTAAATCATCTAACTTGCATTTTTCAGGTAGTATTAACATGTATGAGGTAGAAGAAAGTTTTGGGATTGCCACATCCGACTAGTTTTTTTTCTAAAGATATGTTTTTCGGAATCTCCAGTGTCTGAAACGTGTAAATCCGTCATTTTTTTCGATTTTTAAAAGAAATACAAGACTTACCCTATACTACGCATGATGGGTAAGTACTAATACCTTTTTTACCTAATGTTTAATTATTTTAAGTTAATAAAATTTTATTAGTTAATAAATAGTTAATAATATTTAAAATAAAGAAACATTTGCCACTTATAAATTCAAGGTGTGGTATGGCTTCTATTTGCTGTCAGCCATAGAAGTTGAATTTATTTTTATTTGATTAAAAAAAAAGTTTATTGATGTGTTCTCTGAAATTTGCTCAATAAAAATGTCTAACTGAAGTTTCGAGCCATTGCTGTTCAACTGTATAAATAGAAAAATAGGTTGTTGCCATTCAAAAACAAACAAGAAAGATCTACAAAGTAAAACAACTAGTCAAACAAAGTTGAACGAAGTTTCCAACAAAGTTGAAAAGTGTTTATGACTTCGGTTTGTCTGGCCGTCTGTCCATCTGTCCGAGCTCTAACGTCGTAAATATACTCCGATCGTTCTGAAATTTTTGGATGTTAGTGACCTCTACCATAGCACGAACTCTATTTTAAATGAAGTTAGTAGCATGTTTAGTTCATTTATAGGAACAGTCAAAAGTTTTCCGTTACATTCCGGCCTATGGGAAAAAATCGTTTAAAATGATTTTTAATGATGTTACATGCTTTCAAGCATGATAAAATTGATATGCATTTATCAAGTGCTCTAAAATATGCATTCTGTAGAATATGCGGTGCAAAGAATAATTATTATTCATTTACAGGGACACACAAAAGAATTCCGTTACATAATGATATAGGGATGGAGGGAATTGTTTCCGGCGTATTTTAATTATGTTAAATTATTTCATGTATAATGAAATTGATATACGTCGCTTTTACTATAACTTATTTGGAAGCAGGACGTTTCGGTCCCGACACTTCGGTCCCGCCATTTCGGTCCCGCCGTTTCGGTCCCGAGACATTTCGGTCCCGAGACATTTCGGTCCCAAGACATTTCGGTCCCGAGACATTTCGGTCCCAAGACATTTCGGTCCCGAGACATTTCGGTCCCAAGACATTTCGGTCCCGAGACAATTCGGTCCCAAGACATTTCGGTCCCGAGACAATTCGGTCCCGAGACAATTCGGTCCCGAGACATTTCGGTCCCGAGATATTTCGGTCCCTTCTCCAGCAAGCTGAAATTTTTTGCACTTGAAATAGGTGACAATTTTATAGAGGACATTGTAGAGTTTTTTAAATAAAGGCCTTAAAATTTTAGTAAACACACACAAATTTCGTATGGTAATCATTTTAAAAAACAAGGGGGGGGGGGATTGACATTTTCTATATTTTAGTGTATCATAAGTATAAGGGTCTGATAAAGTAAGACATTTATAACTCGATCTATAATTATCGCAAAACACTCATATTTTGTATGGTAAACGTAATCTTTATAAAAGGAGGGACATTATCAAATTTTTAAACTGAACTCCCTAAATTTTAGTATAACTCGAATATAAGGACTCGAAAACGCAAACACTTATAACACAGATCAAAATTGTCGTAGCCCACACAAATTTCCTATGATAATCATAATCTTTTTATAAGGCAGGGGGGGGGGGGCTCTGTTGACTTTTTATACATTTTAGTGTATCTTAAGTATAAGGTCCTGATAAATTAAAACATTTATAACTCTCTCTGTAATTATCGTAATCACACTCATATTTTGTACGGTAAACGTAATCTTTAAAAAAAGAGGTACATTATAAGATTTTTTAACTGAACCCATGAAGTTTTAGTATAACCGAATATAAGGGCCCGAAAACCGCAAACACTTATAACTCGCAATCAAATTGTAGCACCCCATGCAGATTTTATATGGTAGAAGTAATCGTTTTCAGGAGTGGGGGAAGCGAGAGTTCTGTGGATTCTTTATAGAAGCTCCTCATATTTTAGTCTATCATAAATATAAAGTCCAGACAATTTAAAAATATTTATAAGTCGAGCTTTAATTTTCATATGCAAATGCCCATGCCAAAATGCACATATTCAATTGTATATAATTTGCACACTATGTGATTAATAATGAAAAAATCTGCAAATATTTTTACAAATCTTTATTTTATCCTATTATTTAACGGCGCATCAATTTTAAATGTATTGCATTTTATATATTTTTTAAAAAGGGGGTTCTTAACATGGAATTGTGATAAAGACACATTATTTTTTAAATTCTGCACCGGAACAGACTAGAACTTTCTATTTTATTTTAATAATTATTTTAATTTACTATTTTTTGAAAAACTATTTAAAAGTTTGCATTAATCTTTTTACATGTAACAATAATATTACTGCTATTTCTACCGGAATCGAATGCGAAGTTTAAAAATATTTTTAATTTTGAACCACTTCACCGTTTGCCCCGAGATAACTCGGGGATAAAAGCACTTTTTCCCCATACCTGTCGACGGTGAAGTGGTTTGCACAATTACAAATCCTTTTTAATATATTTAAGACTTTTATATGTTTATTACATTCAAAAACTACGAGCACAATAAACATAAATCAAAAATTTAAAATTTCTATTGTCATAAAATATTCTTTTCGTATTTAAAATTAATTCTGTATTTCAAATATTTCTTTGTTATTTATTTGACTTATATACTTAGAATTAAAGCAGCCTACATGTTTTAATATGACAAATAAAAAATAAAAATGAAAATACAAAAAAATAACATAAAATCTCAAAATATTAATGTATAGTGAATCACTTTTACGTAAAATTTCATTTTAAATTATGAAATTTTATAAATATATCACAATGAAGAAATTTGGAAATTTAGAAAACTTGTTTGGCTTTTCTTGATATCTATATGTTATTCATTCAAAAGAATATTATACATGTATATATATATGTCAAGTGTAGATGTCCTGGCTTCCCCCATTTGATTATGCTAAATAAAGATCCAGATAGAAGAATTATTCTACTCGCGCTCTCTTTATTCTAGTCAGCCGGCGCTTTTTTGTGGCCACACTGCATTTTTCAACTTTAATGGCTTAAAAAAACCGGGACGACATGCAGTGGCGTAGCCAGGATTTCGTTTCGGGGGGTGGGAGGGTCCAGAATTTTCCCTTCATGTTATATATATAGTAACAACTGTCAAGATGAAATTGTAAATATTGGTGAAAAATTCCGTTTTACACAGGTTTCCGTGTTATTTGGTGTATTTGTATAGTATTCTTTTCCGTAGCACTATGGAACATTTATGTTTAAGACAGAACTCCGTTATAGGCAGGTTCCATTTTTAAAAGTTTTGTGTATTTATATAAATATACTTATATATATATCATATGAATAGAATAAAACTTGTCAAAATAGTAATTGTCTATAACAGAATCCTGTCTTTAACGTAAGCGTTACATGGTCTTAATATGAATTGCGATACAATTAAATTTGCTGAAAACCTGTCTGAAAAGGGGATTTTCACCCTCCTTTAGTGAAGCATAGTGAAACCTGTGAAAGCGGAATCTTTCTATAACGGAATCCTGTCTCAAACGGAAGAGTTTCAGAATCCCTGCGAAACGAACAATAGATCTTATTGAGGTAGTGTATCTTAGAGGTATAATTAATTACACTTCTTTACATGGAAGCCTGTCTAAAATGGAGCTTTTTACCAGTGCTTGGAATCTTGTCTTGACTGTGTATATATGATAGAAGTATTTCGAGTAACTTTAAGAATTTAGGTATATCCTTATTTAATTTCTTAATTTTTAAAAAAAGCATGAATAAAAAATATAAGGCCAATCTCTATAACTGCAACTAATAATACATTCAAGTTACATTAATATTTACCAGTGGAAAAGATTCACTTATGATGTAAAAAGCTGAGCGCATACTGAAGAGTTAAATTTAATTAACCCATTCGCTGTCATTCACGAGTATACTCGTGGCTTTAATTTATTGATTACTTTGTCACCACTATTTTAGAATAAAAAAAAAAAAAGCCTCATTTATTGGCAGAAATTTCGCTGTATTAGTAAAGCGAAATTTATCTTTCTGAATTTGTGCTGGCAAACGACCTTCAACAAAAAATTTGAAAATTCTTAGTTTTGGCAGCGAATGGGTTAAATCAAGTTTCATATTACATAACATTTGCCTGCAATAAAGTTAGGGCCAAGTGGTTAAGTGTAAAACAGCAATTTTCATGTTTAATTTCTTGCCATTGAATTAAGAATTTGTGCTGTAACAGATATTGGATAATGATTTCACATAAGTGTCAATCGCATGAGCCGTTCATGCGATCCGCCGCGCTTCCCATGGAAATTTTTGAGGTAACCCAGATAGGATGAACATTAGCAGAAAGTTTGATTTTTTCTGATATTATCTTGCCGTGACAAATTTGAATTGAGAAATTCGCAGCAAATGTCCCGCAAGGTATACCATCACCCACTTGCATGAGTAACTACTCATGACTGATGATGTGAAACTGATGGCAAGACTGTCTTTAATTCACGAAAGTGACGAAAGCAAAAAATCTCTCTGTTGAGAGACTCAACAACAATGAGAATCAGCACATACGCAGAAATTGCAGAAATTTTATTCGGTAGGCACCGTTTTTTCTAAACGCTATACTTATTAAACGCCAAAAAATGCTCGAAATGAAAAGTACAAATATTACCTAAACTTGTTTATGGTGATAAAACCTATGCATGCGCCTTCTGACGGCGCTTTCGCATCAATAGACCTGATCAGGTCTATTGACCCCTTCGAAGGGGTTAAACTTATAGTGTGATATGGAAAGATTACTACTTTGCAGTAAGTTTGCAGTATTTTTGATTACTTGTTTGCCGTTAGTTTGCAATAAATTTGATACAGCATGAATTTAACTTGCACGACAAGTTGAAAACACTCATAGTTATATTGTTAAGTAAAAAAAAAAAATTCAAAAATTAAATTGTTTTTATTAAACGTATTTATCAATTCAAAATGATTTTAATTATTAATTGTTTAGATAACTAATTTATCAATTGCTTGTTTAAAAACTATTACATGAACTATATAATAGTTTTTATAGGGTAAATACAAATATATATTTTTATAATTTTCGGTTATTATAACGTTATTAACTTCATTAGGATGTATAAAATTGATAAGGGTTCTGAAGATAAACATGTTGTTTATTCATTTATTAGTTAGCTTATAATATTATTTTTGCTCTTTAATTATAATTAATTAATAATTTCTTACTTTTTGCGAATTGTAAATTATAACTGTACTTAAAAAATTAAAATCTGCATAATATCACCTAACACTGTTAAGAGGTATTTTTACGTATTTGTACAATGTTGCATTATTATTATTATTATTATTATTATTATTATTATTATTATGTTTAATTAATTAATTAATTAATACTTAGACTTTATGTTTTTGGCTGATTTTTCAAAAAATTCCTATATTATTTTTTGGAAATTATAAATTAAAACTTTTGAATAAAAACTTTAACTGCTATTAATAATTGCTACTAATAATTGCTATTAATTAATTCTCAAAAAAGTTAGGAATTTTAGTATAAAAATTAAATTAATATTTTATTAAATATATTTTTTATTTAATGTATCCTTAATTTATTAAAATAATAACATTATTAATATACATTACATTTTTTTACTTTAAAATAAACTCAATACATAATACATTTTATATTCAATTTATCATATAGTAGTTATAAACTGAAATTTATCTTTTACATGTTTATTTATTTTATATTTAAAGTCACCTAAATTTAAAACTATTAATATAATCTATTATATATATAAAATCCAAACGGAAATTTCGTTCCGAACGCCGAGATTTCGAGTTCTACCGCATGGATTTTTACGGAACTTATACCGTTAGATAGGTATCGTTCCAGGGAAGGTTTTAAGCTATAACACATCATTCTACCTAGATTAGTTATAGAATTCTTACGGAAAATTCTTTTATTTTGGACTTTGTTACTTCATATTTCCTTAAATATCTGGGCTCCTATTGGTCGTAGAGCTTAGATCTCGCGCCAAAAGTAGCTCCCGAGCACCCAAGCAAACTTTTCCCCGCGATTATTTTGCCGTCTTCCGATTTCCTCTAACTCTATTAGGGGCCCGCGTAAAGCCCCTTTAAAATATTTTTCGTAGTAATTTCAGCAATTATCTTAAATTATTGGTTAAGACCGCCACCCTCCCGATTCATGTATCTACGGAAAGGTTGCATGAAGGAGTTTCGTTCAGATACGCTTTCGTTAAGAATAGAGTGCGCTCCCTGGTGGTGGAATGTGGAACTAACATAACGCGATAATGTTAAAATTAGGAAATCTAACAATGCGATCTGTTTTAAACTTTGAGATAGTTCATAAACCATAATCTATTATCTATTCTATTATATATATATATATAATCTATTATCTATTCTATTATCTATTATATATATAAAATCCAAACGGAAATTTTGTTCCGAACGCCTAGATTTCGAGTTCTACTGCATGGATTTTTACGGAACCTATACCGTTAGATGGGTATTGTTTCAGGGAAGGTTTTAAGCTATAACACATTATTCTACCTATATTAGTTTTAGAATTATGACGGAAAATTCTGTTATTTTGGGTGATAGGGTTACCATTTTATTTTTTGGCGAAATTCATCGTTGATAAAAAAAATTGAAACGGCTATTAAACCTCGAAAAATAAAAGAAAAACTATTACTAATTTTATTTAAATGAAAAAAAAAGAAAAAAAGAAGAAGAAAATCCGTTTTAATGAGTGATAATATTAAAAAACAGAAACATTTAATCAAAACCTGAAAGAAATATTTGTAATGCTTAAAAATTAATTTAAGGGTGTATTCCGATCCAAACTGCTTATTTTCTGATTCATTTTAAAATTCGTTTTTGCTCACAAACGCATCAAACTGGGAAATTCTCTTATTTAGAAACTATATAATGTGCCGTGCTTCTTAATTTTTTGATAAATGCAGAAAATACTGTAAAAAACGCTGTCAAAGTGGGCGTTTTGAACCGAATTTTCCGAAGCGGGTGATCTGGGAATGAAAAAAATGGTCATACTGAGAAAATAATTGTTTTAAAATCAAATTCTAATTAATTCAGCTGAAAATGAAATCACACGGCATGTTAAACATGTCTTCAGAAATTACCCCAGCAAGTTTCATGTTTTTACTTTTGAAAATGAGTCTGGAAATGTCTCAGAAAATTTCGAGCTGTTGAGGATGGAAAAATATTTTTTCGAATACACCCTTAATAAGAAATATTACACTTGATACGCAATATTTGACATCTTTATCGCTTGCGTTAGATATGGAAACGAATCTGAAAATTTGATTAGATGAAATTTTAACGACATTTTCTTTCTGTTCTGTTCTTTTCTTTTTTTTATATCTAATTGTCCCATCACGTGACTTATAGAAGAAACAAGCAGATGTAACAGTGAGTCACATGTGTAATTACTATTTGTTTCTGTACAATTTTTTATTTTTCTTTTGTCGCCAAACAATGTGATTTTAAGCCAAAAATGCATAAGCGTGACATTAGTTTGAGGATGTTCTCACAAATGGTGTTTTTTTAGGTGAAAGAGATCATTTTTTGAGTACATTTTCATATTCAATTGTAACTTATATAGATATCAGTCAATATTTTAAAAATGGAATCGAATACTTAAATTTCAGTGTGAATTTCTGCCACACATACATATTGTAAAATAATTTCATACTTTTTAAAATGTTTTTCGCCGTAATTCCGAAAGCATGTGATATTTATAAACTCGAACTCAGATCAACGAATATTACCCATTTTATTTAAGCAAATATTATCTATTTTCTCAAGTCATATCGCCAATTTCATTTATAGGAAAATTCACAGATTCGAAATCTAGGAAATGAAGATAATTTTTAAGGAAATTTATGTTTTAATACGTTATTACTATGGAAAAATTCAACATTTTGAAAAAAAAATTACAAGTCTTTTGTAATTCGTCATTCTTCGTACTTTCTCCTCTGTTATGTAATATTTCAAATGATATTGGACTAATTTTCGATCATCGATTAACCGCAAAATCGCATATCTAATATAGTATATAAAATAAAGTCTGGATTAGGGGACTAATTAAAGCACAGCGCAAACTACTGAACCTAAAATCTTGAAAATCGTGGTAAAAATACTTCTTATGGCATAAACTTCTGCTAAGAAAGGATTTTCTAAAGTGTCACCCCTAATGGTTTTTGCACGGGGAGGGGAAAAAATCGAATATCAAAATTATGCGTCAAATGATAGCATATTTTAATGTAGTTTTGTATGCTGAATCGAATGCCACCAAATAAAATTTTATAAGTCCAACAGTTCATGACACATTTCATATTTTTCTAATTTGGCGGTGTCTTTGGCATCTAAACCTCAAAATATCTATCATTACATCCGTTACTCTAGCAACGGAAAAAATTCAAATCAACCCTTTTGGCTAAAAAATAAAAATGGCTCTATGAGTTTGAAATAAAAGTGCAAGCATCTTAATTTTTTAAAAAAATAGTGATTTTATGTAAAATAAAAGGGAAAAATTACTGAGAATTTAACGTTATAAAACAAAAATGGAAAAGGTACTACTTAGATATTCCGTCAACCAAAAATCTATCGTCAAACTATAAGATTAAATGCCAATAATGGTTGATCGTAAATATCAAATTCACTTGAATTTAAACAAACTACACGTGTTTACGTCATCAAGTGATTTTAATTTCGACGTTTTATTTGTATTTTTATTAATGTTACACTAATTTATTTGTTATTTCGTTATTTAAAATAAAGATTATGTCAATTTATATAATTTGGCGAATGGTTTGGCGATTTATATAATTTGGCGAAATGGGTCGACGGGATAACAAGTAGTACCAATGAAAATATTTAAGTATGAAAGCAATGTTTGTAATGACTTAAACATTATTTTCATATATATAAACTCGGTTTATGGCGTCAGATGCCGCCATCCGAAGAATCTACAAGAGTCTTTTTCCATTTTTTTCCGGTCATAGGTTCCTCAATGAAAGAAATTGGAATTGAAATAATATTGTGCGATTTATAAATTGCTCCTCGATAAGAAGAAAAAATGGGTACATTTATAACAACCGTGCGCACATCTCGCTGATAGCATTTTTAAAATTCCCAGTAGCAGTAGTTACATTTTGCGTATGTAAATTAAAAATATTTTTTTGCTTTTAATTATGGCATTATTTCCTGTTATTTTTTATCTTTTTAGTTTTTTTAAATGATATTAGTATAAGGCATGCATTTTAAATTAAATGAGTGAAAGGTTTGTGTTTTAAATGAAAATAATAAAATAAGAATATGCTATGAAAACAATCTTTATTGATTTATTACCTGCGCCCGGTTGACATAAAAGTATCACAAAAGCCACATATTCACTTTTCTTTGAGTAATTGCTCATGAAAATTCAAGTTAACCTTCCGTAATCGGATACTTCACATATTGGTGTATTAGCTTTAATGTTGAAAGCATCGTTTTTGTTTGAAGCGAAAACTTTACTATGAATTCTATTACACAAAATCGCATCATCATCATCTACTATATATTTACAACGGAAATTTGTATTTCATTCCGATTGTTTATAATACTTTCGTAGGATATACCACAATTAGTTAGGTAATAATTTTGGAAAGGTTTTAGTGTATACATATTGTTCAAGGGTACTTAGTTATAGAGCAACAGTAAAAGTTCAAAAATTAAGTGAACCTGATTATGAAAGTTTAGCCTTTTTTAAAAAATCTACAGAACATATTTTGTTACAAGTAGCCCTGTTGCATGACTTTTAGGAATGGTGTTAGTATATACGATTTCATTATATGTTGATTAGTTACAGAGGTATTAACTCCTGTTGTCATAACGGTCTCATTACCCGACCATAAGTGCGCTGTTTATAATCAACTAAAACAATTACTTCTTAATTGCTAAATTTTGTCCAACGCTTAAGATAACATTATATCGCAATGGCGTTCGCATCGTTTTCAGTAATGTGCAAGGTCAAGCTGGAGATCCATATTGTTTAAAATACAAGTTCAAATTCACCATTTAGTTTAATCTAAGGTTCATTTGGAAATATTGACCAGCGCAGCGGGCATAGCCTGCTAGTTAATAATAAAACTAAAATAAAAAATTGTTAATTTTTTTTTTCTGGGAAAGTGGGAGGAAAAGGGTAATATTAAAAATCAATAAATAAATGACAAATACAAACAAGTTGGAAATTGCTCGTCAAACGTGGCAAATGAGGTGCGTTCGTACTATAACTAATTTTATAATTATTTTTTGCACCCCATATTGTACTGAATGTATATTTTTTTTTGCACTTCATGAGTGCATAGCCTGTGACATCATTAAAATGCACTTGCAATATTTTTTTCCCATTCCCCGTAATGTAACGCAAAAGTTTTGACTGTCTCTGTAATTAAACTATACACCGATTTTTATAAAATTCAAAATGGCTCGACAAAATTTTGTAACAATTATATATTTAAAATTTCAGACCACTCGGAAGGCTGTAACATCATTAAAATGCACTTGCAATAATTTTTTCCCATTGGCCGTAATGTAACGGAAAATTTTTGACTGTCCCTGTAATTAAATTATACATCCGATTTTCATAAAATTTGAAATGGCTCGACAAAATTTTGTAACAATTATATATTTAAAATTTCAGACCATTCGGAAGGCTCTAACATCATTAAAATGCACTTGCAATAATTTTTCCCATTGGCCGCAATGTAAAGAAAAAATTTGACAGTCCCTGTAATTAAACTATGCATCCGATATCCATAAAATTTGAAATGGCTCGACAAAATTATGCAACAATCATATATTTAAAATTTCAGACCATTCGGTTGAGTTGTTTTTGCTCTGTTATATGCGGACAGGCAGGCGAGCAGACGGACGGACTGAACGACGACTATAGGTGCTACGTATTTATATAATTACGAACGCACCTAAAAACCTTAGTTTTGTCAGTTAAAAATTGAAAATAAAATTAATTAAAATAATACTTACACTATTACATAAAATAAAAAAATAATCATCTTATTACAAAGAAATAGGCCCAGTTTCAATAAAATTAGTTCACAAAAATCGTCTACAATGGGTGAGAAGACTGTTAAAAATGCAACCAATAATTATTTTTAAAAAAATGAAGCGGTGGGTGGAGTTTTTTGACAACAAAATATTTTTCCTGGCACACCTAATTACCAAATCACTATTGTTTTCCCAATGTTTATAATGGTAAAGTAACTTATGAAAACAAAATTATAACTTTGTATTATAAATGTAATAAGAAAAATTAAATATTTTTGCTTCCATAAATATATCTCATTTCTGAATTATTAAAGGAGAGGATGTAGAAGAATGATTTGAGGAAATATTTACCTACAATAGCTTATAAGTGTCCAATTGAATTATTGAAGACATTTATTATTAATCTAATTGTAAGAAGGAGAAAAAATAAGAACAGTTTTTTAAATTATTTAATTAATGATGATAATTTAAAGGTTCTAAAAAACGTATGAAAACAACCAAAAAATCATCTATGGCAGTTTATAGTATATATAAAATACCTAATATTAATAACAAATAATAAAGCTTAAAAAATCCATTTTGTTAAATAATAATAATAATAATAATAAGACAATGTCCCCTGTAAAATTATATCACATTGTTCAATCAAACAAATTTTCAGCTCGCTGTGATTTCATTATCACGAGTTATAAAAGTTTAAATTTATCGGATTGTTATATTTAGCTTTTTTTTTTAATTTGGGGGATGTTAAAAAAATTTAAAAAGGTCCCAAATATTGTTTAAATTACAGCGTTTGGCGGCCCACGACAATTAGAATACGAGTTATAAGGTGGTGGGCACCGAAATGACAAGGGACCGAAATGGCTGGGGACCGAAATGGCCAGGGACCGAAATGTCTCGGGACCGAAATGGCCAGGGACCGAAATGTCTCGGGACCGAAATGGCCAGGACCGAAATGTCTCCGGACCGAAATGGCCAGGGACCGAAATGTCTCGGGACCGAAATGGCCAGGGACCGAAATGTCTCCGGACCGAAATGGCCAGGGACCGAAATGTCTCCGGACCGAAATGGCCAGGGACCGAAATGTCTCGGGACCGAAATGGCCAGGGACCGAAATGTCTCGGGACCGAAACGGCGGGACCGAAATGGCGGGACCGAAGTGTCGGGACCGAAATGTCGTGTACCCACTTATTTCATGTATAATACGAAGTGCATAGCACTTACAGGGACACACAAAAGATTTCAGATACTATATTGTATCCGAAGTACTGTACGGTAGCGATGATTGCTGGAAATACATTTTTAATTATGTTATGTGCTTTTATGTTTCACTATATATTTATGCATTGTATATGGTGTGTATAAATGCTGTAAATCATATATAGGGCTACACAAAAGAATTCGTAATGGTCACTGGGCATGATTGCAAATTGCTTAAAGGTGGTTTTTAAATGAGTTATGCATTTTTACGCTGAACTGCATTTAGTTTACTAAGAAATGTTTGTAGAACATAGATAAAAGGATATACAGGGTCACGCAAAGAAATGGATACATTGCCGTCTATAAATGATAATTTCTGGAAATGTGCTTCCAGTAGTTTTAAGTGTGTTTTACTTTGAAATAAACTTTAGCTAAATACTGGCGTTTAATAAAGATACTAGGTTAACAACAGGGTTGTTCAAAAGTATACAAGTATGTTTCCAACTATTAGTATAAATTGCTGAAAGAGAAACTTCAACCTGTTATGTGTTTTCTTGCTAAACTAAATTTCCCCATTATATAGTATACATATCAACCTACAGATCAAATACAGGGCTGTTCAAAAGAATTGGAATACATATTTGCAATGGACGGTAACTGCTGAAATCAGTTTTTCAAATGTTTTATGCGTTTTCTAAAATGTTTACCTAGTTCTCTTATATACCTTATTTTCCTAAATAACGAAGTTTTGTTAAGGCATTCAGGAAGTGTTGGAAAGTGTTTCATAATCTATGCTTAACGCATGATATTTCTTACTTGTTTATTATGTAAATAGAAAACAATATTCATCCATTTACAAATCTCGATGAACCTATTTACAATCTCTGGGCAATCTATATCCAATTATAAATATCAAAACTTGTCCCAAGATTGTCGAATTGTATGACTTTGTGTTTCCAAAATATTAATTATAAAATTAAACTAATATTTTAACACAATCAGACTGATTGGTAAAGTTATCATACGAATAGAAATGCAGTTTATCTACGTTCCCATCGTTTATATATGGAGTTCCTTTACCTGCGGTTTATTCTGTTGAGCTGTCTTCATGACAGACCAGATGTTATTACTAATAAGGTTATCTGAGCGAAACATACTCGCGGGTTTCCAGCCCAGTTAGCTTAAACGGTAGGGCGTCGGCCCCGTAAGCCAAGGATCTGGGTTCGATTCGCGAACTGGGCATTTTTTCACTCAGTTGAAACTATTCAATTCGTATAAAAGTAATTAAAAAAATAAGAAAAATCATGCGTTAAGCATAGATTATGAAACACTTTCCAACACTTCCTGAATGCTTTAACAAAACGTCATTATTTAGGAAATTAAGGTATATAAGAGAACTAAGTAAACATTTTAGAAAACGCATAAAACATTTGAAAAACTGATTTCAGCAGTTACCGTTCATAGCAAATATGCATTCCAATTCTTTTGAACAGCCTGTATTTGCTCTGTAGGTTGATACATATACTACAGTATAATGGGGAAATTCAATTTAGAAAGAAAACACATAACAGGTTGAAATTTTTCTTTCTTTCTCTTTCAGCAATTTATACTAATAAGTGGAAGTATACTTTTGTACAACCCTGTAGTTTACGTAGTACCTTTATTACACGCCACTATTTTGCTAAAGTGTTTAATTTAAAGTAAAACACTCTTAAAACTACTGGAATCACATTCCAGAAATTATCATTTAAAGACGGCCATGTATCCAATTCTTTGCGTGATCCTGTATATCATTTTATCTATGTTCTACAATCATTTCTTAGTAAACTAAATTCAGTTCAGCGTAGAAATGCATAACTCATTTAAAAACCACCTTTAAGCAATTTTCAATCATACGCAGTAACCAGTTTTTCGTCCGCATAGAAAAGCGCAAAAATTACCCAACCGAAACATTTGAAATTTAAAACATATAACTGTTATATGATTTCGTACAGTCATTTCAAATTTTATGAAAATCGGATGTATAGTTTAATGATAGGGACAGTCAAAAGTTTTCCGTTACAGCACGGACCATGGGGAAAAATGATTTCAAGTGCATTTTAATGATGTTATAGCCTTTCGAACAGAATGAAATGGATAGGCACTTAAGAAGTGCACTAAAATAGACATTCAGTACACTATGCGGTGCAAAAAATAGTTATAAAACTAGTTATAGTACGAACGCACCTCATTTGCCACGTTTGACGTGCAATTTCCAACTTGCTATGTTTTGATTCGATTGATTATAAAATTTGAAAGGGCTAGACAAAATACTGTAGCGGTTCTACATATTAAATTTCAAACCATTCTGTTGGATAGTTTTTGCTCTGTTATAGGCGGACAGACGGACAGACCAGACGGCGCCTATAGGTGCTACGTATTTATATAATTATACGAACGCACCTAATAAATAAAAAAGTAAAATTAGAAAAAAAAACTAACCTGCAATAAAGTCTTTCAATGAAAATGTAAAGAAAAATATTAAAATAGCACTATTCGAAGACATATTCAGTGATTACTACTTGATCTTCAACTAACCTGTGCCCCGAAAGCTTTGCCAACTCAAAATAATTTTCACGTATGCGTAAAAAAAAAGAACAAGTAAAATACATCTTTTTGACACTGCCATATAGGAAATCGTTGAAGTATTTTATTTCACGATTAAGATGTTCTTAAAGATAGATATTCATTTCATTGAAATTAAAGTCGTTTCAGTGGTTTACGACTTATTGTTTGGTATGCAATCCCAGAGCTTTATTGATATAAGTACCCTGCTGTATAAACATGCTTCATTTCGGCAAGTGACAAAGCGAATGATTAACACCTTTCAAATCTGGAACTAATTTTTTTTGTGTGTAACTAGGTTGCTCCGACCCTACGAGCTACGCTCGGCAACACCCCCTTTGAGACACCACAAACTCCAAAAACACGCTAGTTCGATCGGCTTTAAAAAAATTCCTGAATGTTGAATTATAATAATAAAAAAAAATCAGCAACGATTTCCCTGTAAGCGGTTTTCCATTCATTTCCCTTTGATTGGGGTATTTTAAGGCCGGATCAGCTGCTGTTAAACATCTACTGGTTGTTTTAATGTTTGATTAAATATGATCAGTTAAGCATTTGAAAAAAAGCTAGTATAAAATGAACTATGTAAACAGAGTCTTTGTCTCCAGGTATTTTTTTTTAACAACGCTATAAGAAAATTGTTTTAAATAACATATTTTATAATGTATCGTTTTAAATCTGATGTAATATTCACCAAAGTTTTCTCTCTCTTTTTAACCCTCTCGCTGCGCAATCCAAGATTTCCTCGGGGATGCATTTTTTTTTTGTCTAATTAACCCTCTTTGATTATTCCAACCAGTTATTTTTTTATTGAAAAATTTGCCTTATTTAATCGGAGCATTTCGCCGATTAAATTAGACAAAAAGCTTTGTTTTGAAAAACCATTGACAAAAGAATAAAAATTCTTAAAAGACGCACGTAGCGAAGGGGTTAAATGCGCAATTTTTGAAGCTATTCTGATAAAACAATTACGCAGCGAGAGGGTTAATATTCACGTGAAAATACTTTTGTTGTTAGAAAGGAAATATTATTTGCACTGTCTTAGAATTCACAACAATTGTTTAAAAGATCATCTGAAAATATGAAATAAATGTCTCGTGTAAATATATTTTTAAATGTACACTGTTTTGCCATAGTATTATTTGGTCATTTTAAATATGGGGTAATTTCTCTATTAACTGCTTTTAGCGCATATTAATGAATTTATTATTTGAAAGTTTTTTTTTTCTCTGTTTAGTATTCGCGTGAAAATACTTTTGTTGCTAGAAAGAAAATATTTTTATTTGCTCTGCCTCAGAATTGGCAACAAAAGTTTAAATTTTAAAAGATCATCTAGAAATGTGAAATGAATGTCTCGTGTAAATATATTTTTTAATTTAAACTGTTTGGCAATATTATTATTTGGCCAATATTTAATACGACGTAATTTCCTCCATTTACGGCGTTTAACGCATATTGATATACTATTTATTATTTTAAAATTTTGTTTCTGTTTTAATATTCACGTGTACATGTAGTTTTCATGACGTGATTTTGAATATTTTCCTGTTTTTTAGACGTAATCATTTAATTCTAATTTGAAAAAAGATTTTACTGTTTATAATAGTCACGTGTAAATAAATTTTTAATTGGAAAGAAATATTATTCTTTGCACTGTTTTTACAATTGCTAACAATTTAAAATAACCCTTAATTGCATGAATTATTCTTTTAGAATTGTGTTTTTTATTTTTATATTAAGTATTAGACACCAGAAATCTTACGATAGATTTCTAAGTTTATTTAGTAGCATATTTTTGTAATTTTTAGAGGATTAATATTTCTATATAAATATAGTGGTCTAAGAACTTAATTTATGTATTAAAAATTAAATAAAAAGGTGATGGAAATTTACATCACTATGCAATTAAGGCGATAATAACCTTTTTAAAAATATGTAAAAGACTAGTATATAACACCATCAAAAATGACGGAATGTGAACGAAAAATCTTCAAAACAATGTTTAGAAGTTTAGATCATGAAAATAGAATATAGAGGAGAACAACGAAGATGGGCTTTCAATCACAGGACTTGTACTCAAAAATAGTAAACGATTTTGACCAACTTTAACATTAAATATCTCTTTAAATAATTATTCGATTTTTAAAAAAAATGTCTGCTTCAGCGTATTTATCAAAGATTTCTCTATAATATTACTAATTTTCATATTTTTGTGTGCAGTAGTTTTCTTAATATTAGCGAAGAAAGATCATACGTCACAAAAAATGCATTTACAGCGTCGGTGACAGCGTCAGTTACTTTTAGCCGGTATGCTATTTCTTTCTCCCAGCTTATTTTGTGTCGTCTCCAAAAAATAACGTTACCTTACAGAAGCCAGCCGTAAAACAAAGCAGTACGATTAAATACTCTATAGCAATTTTTTTTAACTTCTAAGCATCGCACATTTTCAATTTTTATACCGTCGTATTGGGGAAAAAAGTACTTTTAAATGCAATTTGTTTGAAAACTGCATCTTCATTTATTTTTGAGATATTAATTTTTTTACAGTTTTTAGCACCATTTCTTTAAATTTGGCAACTCAAGTACTCCATTTCGGTAGAAAGTAAAGGGAAAATAGTTTTAAAATAGCAATTATTACGTTGAGTAAAAAGTTTTCTGCCAAGATGAGATACCTTCGCGCCAATAGCTGTCATTTGCGCGGTTGTTAGTTTTTCAACCAACCAGTTTTTACATTCTAAAGCAGAGCATAGGAGCTACAGGACTGTGTAATTGGTTTGTTAAAACTTTATTATCTTGTGCTTCATAAAAATGTTTAAAATGGAGCTATCACGTCGGCAGTTCAGAACGATTATGTACTATGAGTTCCGTAACAAACTCGATGCGACAGAATGCCATAGAAAAATGTGTGAAAGTTTAGGCATCTATACTGTTTCTTGTGATACAGTCAAAGTTTGGTTTCGGTAGTTTAAAGCTGGAAATTTCGACACTGAAGATGAACCACGTTCTGGCCGCCCTATTGGAGTTGATTGTGAGCAGTTAAAGCAAATCATTGATCAATACAGAAATATCCCATTACGAAATATTGCGTTAGAGTTTAACGTTTCCCAAAAATATATAGTTCACGCTCTGGAACGCATAAATCTAACAAGTTCAATCGCTGGGTGCCTCACGAATTGACTGCTGAAGAGAAGCATGCGAGAAAAAAACTGTTGTTTGGTTTTGATCAGCGATCAAAGAAAAGAGAACATTCTGGACAGAATATTGACCTATGATAAAAAAACAATTAGTGTACTACAACAATACAAGCTGTAAAGGAGGGTGGTCAGCACCTGGGGGATGAGCAGGATCGGTTGCGAAACGTGCCCTAACTAACAAAAAGGTGCTTCTCTGCATCTAGTGGGATTGTCGCGGAATTCTGTACAAGAGTACCTGAAAAGCGGACAGACTATAAAAAGTGCAATATATAGCAACATGATGATCGTGAAGCCATTCGCGAAAAACGAAGAAACTAGTTCAGTAGGAAAGGGGTTCTCTTTCATGGTGCAATTTTCGATTCAAATAAGGAGGTCATAAATGAGATCGATCTCTTTCTGGACTGGCGCACGCCCCAATTTTTCGCAGAAGGGATTAAAAAGTTGCCAAACCGATGGCAGACGATTGTAGATTTAAACGGAGATTACCATCCTCATTAGTTTTGGTGATTTCGTATGTATTTTTCTTTTTACAATAAAAAATATTGTAGCGGGATACCTTTTACTCAACGTAATATATCTCTTTGTTGCCATTTTCTCATAAAAACTGAAAAAAAATATGCAATTAAAATACGTGCTACTTTGAAAAAATATAAATGGGTGATTTCAGTTAAAACATGGAGCTATTGTAAACTATATTTAATTTTAAGTACCTATCAGAGCTGTGTTTGGGTGGGAACGCCGTTCCCAGAAACATTTGGATTGAACTTGGTTTGAACAGTCTAAAAAAAATATCGCGCACGAGCACAAACGTTTCTTTTTTTTTCCAAGCGAAACAATTATTATTGTTTTTTATTATAACGATAATTATAAAGTTTATTGATACTGGAGAGGAGCCTAGAGAGCTAAATCCCCTTCTCTAGACTGTGAAAACTATACCCATTTAACCGTCTGACAGCGAAAGAGCATTCAGCTGTATGAATAACATCATGACCGATGCGAGAAACTCATTCCTTATTGAAAAAGCCAGTTCACTTATATTCATAATCCGTGTAGGACCTACCTTAAAAGAAATTTTGTCCTGAACCATATCTGAAATCTTGGTTGCGATCTTGAAGAGGATTACCCGACGAGAAAGCTTGCCGTAAATCAAAGGGCACGGTAAACACCTCCCATTAACTTTCTTTATGGAAACTTCTAGGTTAGATGTGCCTGTAAGTAATATATGGATTTATTTCTGTTATTTCAATTAAACTTTGATTCATGATGGAAAATGTTACTATGAGATTGATTAAATATTGCTTTTAGATGAATGCTATACGAATACTATGCTATAAAAACTAGAATATAATAATTATAACTGTTAAATAAAGAAAAAAGTCAGACTTGGTTATATGTTGGGTAAATTGGCTCTTTGCAATAGCGAAATTCGGTAGCATCAACATCGACTCTATGAAAAGTTGAGTTCCCACAAATATTTTTTTTCAACTACAGCACTGGTACCTATATATATGTTACAGACAAATGAAGGCCTATGAATCATTATACAGCCGTTTCTCTTGTCGAGTTTCTGTAATGACGGCATGTTTTTGCTGCATTTCTGTATTATTTCGCGATAGTGACGTCCTTATGCGTGCTTTACTGTAGATGTTTAAGAGTGGATCGTAAATATGGAATGCTTAAGCGGATGCAAATGACGTCATTTTACATAAAATAAAAGCGTGTGCTGTAAGTCTTAAAATTGAAATATTTTTTGTACTATTTAAGTATTGCGCGGCAGCGCAATACTTATTTATTTCCAGTGTCACTTCTCAATGTTAATTTAACATAGAAAAGCCTATGGAGATGATAACTTTTTCATTTTTTCTTCCCACCTTTTTGTCCCTGATGCCACTCATTTTTTATTCTTTACTAATTCTAATAATATTATAAATTTAAAGTTTAAAAACGTTTGCCTGACGTCAGGGTCAAAACGAATGGCAAAATACCTTTGCATATGGGTGAATTATAATCTAGAGAGAAACAAGGACCATTTTTTTTTTATATTATTCAAATATTTTTCTTAATAATTCCAAATTTCACTTTTTTCATTGAGAATCAACGGATATTTTTCATAGAAAATGTAACATTTTTACTTCATTGTTGCAAAAATTTAAAAAATAATTTATTTCTTTTTAGTTGAAAGATTTTCACGTGAAATATCAAATTGAGCTAGATTTTTTTTTTCAAAAATTAAAAAGGTGAATATGGCGTCATAGTGGAAATGAAAAGGATATTTTCAGAATAAGTTTTTGATTTGGTCAAGTTTATATTTTAGTAAAAAGTTTCTAATGGATAGCTATTTTTACGTAGCGGTTTTTAGGTAGCGAACTTAGTGGGGAATTACATAACTTAAATTTTAAAATGTATTTTTTTTCCGAGATGAGAACTATTTATACCCCAAGTTAAACTTAGGTAATAATTTTCTGATGTGTTTACACCACCCCTTGGGAGAGAATAGAGTTTAAAAATTGAAGTAAAACTTTTATTTTTTATTTTTTACTCTATCACAGCTATGATGTTGATAAATAATAGCAGTAAGGATTCAACACAATTTACATTTACATTCATAGCGTTCCTGAGTGGGAAATAGGGTATCTAAATTTAAATTAAGTTAATTTTTTATGTTTTGATTATAGATTTTTTACGTTCAGATTTTAAGTTTTTGGCCAAACTACCGCAACCTGCATTAATGCAGTAGTGAAACATTTTGAATTACACATTGGTAAACTGCATCCCACATTGTGATGCAATACCGCATACATCAACGCCTGATGATGATACTCTCCATTAATTTAGAAATGCGTTCGTCGGAGTGCAGTAGTTATTAAAAAACTTGACATATTAAACAAAAACATAATTTGAAGAACAAATTAAAAAAACAAAATTTATTTCCTACATTGTTTAAGCCTGAGAAGGGACAGATATTATGACATTTCATTCAATTAGTTTTACATTTAATGTTAAATTTTTGTAACAAATTATAGTTAAGCCAATTGAAGATTAAAAAATAAAAGGAAAATTCATACAATATGATACTTAAAACACCCTAAAAAATTAGATTCCGTTCAAATGAAATCGAAATAAATCTTAGACCTTTTTTCTTTTTAAAGTTTTGTATTTTGCATGCATCTTATCATTTTATGCACAATTGTCATAAACATAATGCAAATACAAATATTTTCAATTAAAAATAGAAGAAGTCTAAGATTTATTTCGATTTCATTTGAACGGAATTTAATTTTTTAGGGTGTTTTAAGTATCATATTGTATGAATTTTCATTTTATTTTTTAATCTTCAATTGGCTTAACTATAATGTGTTACAAAAATTTAACATTAAATGTAAAACTAATTGAATGAAATGTCATAATATCTGTCCCTTCTCGGGCTTAAACAATGTAGGAAATAAATTTTGTTTTTACTTTCTTCTATCTTTACAAGAAGAAAGTATTGGATTCATGAAAATTTTCGAATTCCGGTTTTCGACGGATTTACACGTTTTAGAGGTCAGAGAACCCGAAAAACATGTTTTTACAAAATGTCTGTCTGTGACTCTGTGAGTCTGTCTGTCTGTCTGTCTGTCTGTGTGTATGTGACACAAATTTTGTGGGCGCTCTATCTCAAGAACTAATGCACGGAATTTAATAAAAATTCATATCCAGTTAGTCCCTGATACAAATTGATGCTGATTAGTTTTTGGTGCAAATCGCTCAACAGGTGGCGCTGCTATGCTGCATTTTTTATGATTTCCGAAATGACTCTATCTCAAGAACTAATGCACGGATTTTCATGAAACTTCAGATTCTGTTAGTCCTTGATAAGACTTGATGCTGATTAGGTGTTGGTGCAAATCGCTCAATAGGTGGCGCTGCTATGCTGCATTTTTTACAATTACCGCAGTGGCTCTATCTCAAGAACTAATGCACGGATTTTCATCAAACTTCAGATTCAGTTAATCCTTGACATGAATTGAAGTTTTGTACAGTTTGGTGTAAATTGCTCAACAGGTGGCGCTGCTATACTGAATTTTTTAGAATTTCCGCAATAGCTCTATCTCAACAACTAATGCTTGGATTTTCAACAAACTTCAGATTCATGTATACTTTGATATGAATTAGTGCTGTTTTTGTTTTGGTGCAAATCGCTCAACAGGTGGCGCTGCTATGCTGCACTTTTCAGAATTTCCATTATAGCGATATTTGAAGAACTAATGCAACAATTTTCACTAAACTTCAGAATCAGTTGATCCTTGATATGAATTGACATTTTGTACATTTTGGTGTAAATCGCTCAACAGGTGGCGCTGCTATACAGCATTTTTCACGATTTCTGCAATCGCTGTATCTCAAGAACTAATGGACATATTTTCATCAAACTTCAGATTCAGTTACCCTTTGATATGAAATGATGCTGACTACGTGTTGGTGAATATCGCCCAATAGGTGGCGCTGCTATGCTGCATTTTGCACTATTTCCTCAATAGCTCTATCTTAAGAACTAATGCACGAATTTTCATCAAACTTCAGATTCAAGTACACCTTGATAAATGTTGATACTGATTATGTGGTTGTGTAAATCGCTCAATAGGTGGCGCTGTTATGCTGCATTTGTCATGATTTGCGCAATAGCTCTATCTTAGGAACTAATGCACGGATTTTCCCAAACTTCATATTCAGTTAGACATTGACATATGTTGATGATAATTAGGTTCTGGTGTAAATCACCCAATAGGTGGCGCTGCTATGCTGCATTTTGATGGATTTACACGATTTCATGGACAGTAATATATCAAGAACTAATGCACGGAATTTCATCTTTTTAGAATCCTCATGATGAGCATAGATGCACTGTGATAATGAATTTTGAAGTATTGACAAGTATGAGATAGAAGAAAGTTTTGTGATGGCCACAACATACTAGTTTTAATTTGTTCTTCAAATTATGTTTTTGTTTAATTTATATATACATAATTTTTTTTTCATCGGGACGACACTAAATGCTGAAAAAGCAGCATTCCTGTTTTCTAGTTTATTACTTTCTTCTATCTTTACAAGAAGAAAGTATTGGATTCATGAAAATTTTCGAATTCCGGTTTTCGACGGATTTACACGTTTTAGCGGTCAGAGAATCCGAAAAACATGTTTTTACAAAATGTCTGTCTGTGAGTCTTTCTGTCTGTCTGTGGGTGTGTGACACAAATTTTGTGGGCGATCTATCTCAAGAACTAATAATCGGAATTTAACAAAACTTTTGATTCAGTTAGTACCTTATATAAACAGGTGCTGATTACTTTTTGATGTAAATCGCCTAACAGGTGGCGCTGATATTCTGCATATTTCACGATTTTTCAGATAGCTATATCTCAAGAACTAATGCACGGAATTTTATAAAACTTCAGATTACGTTTGTCCTTGATATAAGTTGGTGCTGATTACTTTTTAGTGTCAATCGCCCAACAGCTGGCGCTGCTATGCGGCATTATTCATGATTAACGCAATAGCTTTATCTCAAGAACTAATGAACGAATTTCCCGGAAACTTCAGATTCAGTTAGTCCCTGACATAAATGAGTGCTGTTTAGTTTTTAGTGTAAATCGTCCAACAGGTGGCGCTTCTAGGCTGTATTTATCACGATTTCCGCAGTAACTGTATATCAAGGACTAATGCATGAATTTTGATCAAACTTCAGATTCAGTTAGTACGTGATATAAATGGGTCCAGATTAGTTTTTGGAGTAAATCGACCAACAGGTGGCGCTGCCATGTAGATTTTTTTACGATCTTCGCAATAGTTCTACCTTAAAAACTAATGCAGGGATTTTCTTCAAATTTCAGATACAGCTGCAACTTGACATAAGTTGTTGCTGATTATATTTTGGTGTAAATCTTCTAACCGGTGGCACTGATATGCTGCATTTGTCAGGAAGTATTAACATGTATGAGATAGAAGAAAGTTTTGGGATTGCCTCATCCGACTAGTTTTTAGAGTAGAGAGATTTTATGTCGGTCAGTTGTGGTATTGAAAAATTAGCGTGAAAACGAATGTATGTAATAAAGTTTTAAAGTTTAGTCAAAGAGGAGAATTTTCTTTATACTGAATCTGATCAGAAAAGTCTCTAAATGAAAGTGTTTATCATTGCATGAATTCGGGAGAGGTTATATTAGTATGTTTTCATAAACCTTCTTTTTAGGTCCAGAAACATTTCTCTTGTTTTATAGTGAACTTTTAAAAAAGTAATAGACATTTATTTAAACTTTAAAAATCTCTATTTAAAAAATATATATATAGAAAAAAATCTTTGCTCTCCATGGTTAAAAGTCTCTTGTTTATTTACTATTTTTAAAACTTTCCAATTTAGTTAAAATGTGTTTATGAATTCGGTTTGTCTATCAGTACTCTAACTCTCTTAAGGCTGTTCTGAACTGCTTTGCTCAACAAGCGCAAAACGTTTTGACACATTTACAGATTCATTTTTTAACACAAAGATATAAAATTGGAAGACCTGAATAGGGAAGCAATTTCGAATCGAACTGTGTTTTCCATTTTTGGATCAATAAATTACCTGTTGAGTTATAAGTGATTTTGATCACGTGACAATGATGTTTTCTCCCTTTGCTGACCGGTTTTTCTGCTTTCTTCGGGGAACTTCGGTTCAAAACGTCAACTTTGACACTATTTTCTGAAAGATCTATTGCGTTTAGAAAAACACGGAAAAACAGCTCGATTACATAGTTTCTGACCAACAACACTGGCTGGTTCATGCATTTCCGATCAAAAATAAATTTAAACTTATCTCAGAAAGTTACCCTTTTGGATTTGAGAACAGCCTTAAGGGGACAGTTCGCCTTCAACCTATCAAAAATGCGAGAAAACTGATTCAATTTCCATACCTTTTCACAAACTAACTAATAAAGAAAATTCAATGAAATTTTTGGGATTGTTAAGTATAGTATTATCTGTTACAATAAATAAAACAGATTTAGGAAAAATATTTAAATTAATTAGGAAAACTTAATTGAGTAACCTACTGGTTTTTTTTCGTAATTACTATATATCACTGCCCGCATGATTTCTCAAAAACGGTTAAAGATAATGGGTAGAAATTGTCAGGGTGCATTAATATTATATATCTGGGAGATTCTCAAAAGGTGGGATCATTAAACGTTAACTATATGTAATTTTTAAAATTTTCAAATTTAAGGCTAAATTTTTTTACTAGTCTTATTTTGTCTATAAATATAATATATAAATATTTTAATAGTATGTCTACAAAATTATACACAAACATTAAAAGACAGCAACTATTCTGGAAAATTAATGATTAAAGCATTTAATTAGCAGTTGTGTACGTTACAAATTTTGGACATTTGCAGATTTTGGATGTTGCTCTTAGTATTTAAAAAATTCTTAAGAATAAGAATGTAGTAAATGTGTCTGTATACATATATATATATATATATATGTATAATTAACTTTTTGTTATCCAGTAATAATAATAATAAAATCAAATGCTTTGTTACGTACGTTACTTTCGTACATAACAAAATACAGAAAAATGCTTTATAGAAAAGTCCTTCTATATTCAAAAAAGCAATAAATTAGCCTGCCATCTCTTAATGAAATTATCAAAAAATCATCCGTTTCCTTTATGCATGCGTTGTTTACCATTAGAACCACCTGGAAAAAAGTTAAAATTCTTTTTCTTGGTGGTATATTGGAGCAGTTAAAGTTATGGATGTCCGAAATTGGCCTCTTTAGCATAAAATAATAAAATTTTAAGATATTTATACAAAACTTTTACAATAAATTATGTCATTTTCTATCACTGAATAGAATTAAAAACTCGGTGTAAATAAAAATAAAGTCAATGATAATTAAAGCTATGTTTGAAAGGCTTAAAGTTATGACTTGTGTCCAGTGCCCACCTTTTGAGAATCGCCCATCTATGACATGAACTAAAATATTAGAATTATCTCAAATAATAAAAAAAAAATATTTTAAAAAATACTCGAGAAATTTTTCAGATTTTCTTTTTTAATATTTATTATTAATTATAAATATTATAAATGAAGATAATTAAAAGATTTTAGTTTGTTATGTTAAGCAAAGAGTTAACTTCAAATTAAAATCAATTAATGTTAATAAATTAAAATGAACTCGAGATATCATGCGCGCAGTATATAGTAATTACGAAAAGAAAAAAAAACCACTAAGTTACTTAATTAAGTTTTTCTAATTAATTTAAATATTTTTCATCGATCTGTTTTTTTTTATTGTAACAAGTAATGCTATACTTAACAATTCAAAAAATTTCATTGAATTTGCTTTATTAGTTAGTTTGTGAAAAGGTATGGAAATTGAATAAGTTTCTATCATTCTTGATCGGTTTAAGGTGAACTGTTCCCTTAAATACAGAGTGTCCCTAAACTCATGGTACGTACGTTAGGGGGTGATAAAATACAACTAGACAAGCACAAATCCCCATACTATCCATGATCGGAACGCAAGCCGTAAAGGTCTAGAGGGCGCCTCCCAGCGATCGCAATAAAAAGGCTGTTCACCGCAGCTATATTCATTTGTTCTGTGGATCATCGATTGGATGGATGCGTACTCAAATCAGGAGAAGGCCGAGATGCACTACATGTACGGAGCGGAAGAACTAGGTCGGTTCGGGTACAACTCGGTCAGTTCAGGACTCATTGTACCCCCAGTTTCGAGTGTAAGTGAATCTTTTACCAAAATGTGAACGTAACGAAATGTAAATGTTTTGAAAAGTAGCTTCTAATTGCTACTTTATAAAACAAGTAGTTCTAGTTGGCGTTAACTACATTTTTGATAAGTAGTTGCAGTTACAGTTTGCTACTAAAGAAAAGTAATTTTCCCCCTTTTTGCGGAATATCCTCAATTTCAACTGGGACTTTGTTGGCCATAGACAAAATCATATAGGGGAGACTGGAGAGTGTTGACCATAGGGGAGGCTTGATCCACCCTTCAGTTTTCATATTAATAAACTAAATAAGATGTTTTTCATATTTAAAAGAATTTCAGAGTTTTGACAATTGGTGGCAACCAAAGATACTGAAATGCCCAAACAATAGCCTTTGTTTCGTGCAGATAATTGAAACAAGTATGGAGAAATAAATTGTGAAGAATTTTCAGCTTAAAATGATGGAACGACATTTGAAGTTAATGAAATTCGTTGCAAGTTTAATCCACTCTCCGCCCCATGGTAAGGAGGGTTTTGAAAAACTAATTGGAATTCTTAAAGATCTACTCAGAAATAACTTCGGACATTCGTCTTTGACCTATGAAGAATTGCTTACTCTTATTTGCCAGTGTGAATCAATAATGAACAACAGACCTCTAACTTACGTATTAGAAGAAGCTGACTTAACCCCTTGGAGACGAGTGACTGGTATACGTGCCGCATAACATGCTCAGAATCATTATTTATTCTCGCCAGTAAAATTTTATTATAAATTTTACCTTATTAAATCGGAGCATTTTCACAATTCAATTAGGCAAAAATTTCTGCTTTAAAAAACCGGTGACAAAAGATTAAAAATTCTGTAAAAGAGGCTCGTCCCGAAGGGGTTAAGAGCTCTGAGTCCGTCATCATTTCTACATGATCTTCGCACAAGTGAAGTTCCTGATTTAGTTTAAATTGAAAAGACTAATATTTGAAAAAGATGGCAATACATTCAGAGAGTGAGAGAGAATCTAAAACAGAGATTCAAAAGGGAATACTTAGGCGCTTTGCGATCTTCGATTCCTAAAAACCATGACAAAATTAAAGCTAGAGTTGGAATTTTGATTGCTCGAGGTGATAAGATGAGACTGTATTGGCCTTTGGGAAACGTTACAGAACTTTTTCTTCATAAAGATGGAGTAGTCAGGCTTGTTAAGTTAATAATAAATAGATATATATATTTTTAACAGACATGCTGTCATTAACATTCACAGAAATATACGAAAAAAAAATATTTTTAATGCATTAACCCATTCGAGACCATGGGTGCATATATGCACCATCAAAAAGTGCATACAGAATTTGTTTTTGGTACCAGTAAAAAGGAAAAGTAATATTTGTTTTCTTTAATCAGAGCATTTTCGTGATTAGTAAAGGTAACTTTCTTTTAAAAAAGTGGTGTCAACCGAATAAAATTTGTGTAAGAGCCGCCAGTCTTGAAGAGATTAAAAAGTGGAAAATTTCGCCAAATTAGACAGCTATCGCCAAGTTGGCTTCATATATGGCAGATTATTTTTGTCGTGAAATACGGCGGTATTTCGCCAAATTTGACGATATTTCGCCAACTTGGTCAAAATTTGGTGCTATTGTGGTAAATGTACTATTAGTACTTTTCAAGAAATTACTCATTGTTGAATCTGATACTGATTTCTCCATAGGAAATCAATCGTTTCTCCCCTCACCGTTGTCACTCTTAGGGATCAAATATTGAAAAATCAATGCCAATTCATGTATTGCCCTCAGGTATGCACATATATTCTAAATTTCAATCCTCTATATCAACAGAAAGTGGGTGAAATATGAGTTGGAATATTTGACTGCTACACACAAACATAATTGTAAGTTAAAAGAAAGCATGTAAAAACAGCAAAGAGAAACTTATTTAGACCAGTACAAAGACTTTACTCTCAAGAGATCACACAAGACTGTGAACGTTTTCTTTTAGATCCTGTATTTGTTACAGTTGACCAGATAAACGAACAATCAAATGGTAGTAAATCTGTAGAAAAGATACAAATTCAAACTCTTGCTGGCCGAAAGGTAAATCCCGCCAAAAGACATAATTTGTGAACTTTGAACATTTCAGTTTGAACTCTTTTCATCAAATATGAACATTTGTTTATTAACTTTAGAACTCTGAAGTTAAATAATTAAAATATACATAAAGCACAAATAATTGTACAAAAATTACTTTCAGGTGCATAAATATAATATAAAGATGTTTAAAATACAAATTTAAAATATCTCAAAACTCATCAGAAAAACCTAGACGTTTTCAATAATTACAAGGTCGGCTTCAGTAGGATTTAAATGTTATTATTTTCTTTGCGCTTACTTGAGAATTGTCCAGAAGAAAACATTTTAATTTAAATTTAAAAAAAAGCAATTTAACAAATTACAACGACCATTTGGAAAATGATTTTTTCAAAGACTAAAATTTAAGACATAAAAAATAGCACGGAGTTGATCGTACATTACGTACGCCATGAATTAAACATTAATAGTGTTATGACACGTAAAAATTCCAAGCGACAAAAATCGCCTGCGACTCGTACGTATTATGCACCTGAAACTTACGTAAATATCCAAGCATTTCATTGGCTGTTCGGGAAAAGGCTTTTCCATCGTCAGATTTCCAAGAAATCTGACGACCCATTTTAAATGAAATTTCATTCTTAAACTTCTAAACATCCGACAATATTACTTTTTACACCGTCGGGCAGAGAAAAAAATGTACTTTTAAATGCAATTTGTTTGAAAGCTGTATCTCAATTTGTTTCTGAGTTATTATTTTTTATGTAGTTTTTATTACTTTTTTGTCATAGTGGCAACACTCTGTTGTCCATCTCTGTTGAAACTAAAGGGAAATACAGATTACTGTATAGACCAATCACAAAACGAATAAAATGCGAATTAAACCAATAAAAACCTTCAGATATGCTTTTGATTTCCTAGCCTGACGAGAACAATAACCATTTTTCCAAATGGTTAATAATGTACGTCAGATGAGATCAGATAAAATTATTCACATTTTCAACAAAACGAGCTTTCATCTATTATGCTGCGTAAAGAAAATAATAACAACATTTAAATCCTACTGAAGACGGCCTTGTAATGGTTGAAAACGTTCTAGGCTTTTCTCATGTATTTAAAGATATTTTTAATTTGTATTTTAAATATCTTTATAGTATATGTATGCACCTGAAAGAAATTTTTGTACAAATATTTGTCCTTTATGTATAATTTAGTTGTTTAACTCAAGGTGAATATAGCACTAGAGCTTTAACTTTCATTTACTCTGAAGCTAAAGTTTTGAAAAATATTTTTTTCTAAGTTTTCTGATTGTATGTATCTTTATTAAAGTCTGTAATCTCAATGTTTGTTTTGACATTTTGTTTAGATTACTATCTGTATTTATTTGTCATTTTAGTATTTTTCAGTGTTTTCTTTGTTGGTTTTCTTCCAAAACTCAGACGGGGACGACGTAGTAAGAAGAAACCATTGAAAGCCACTTTTTGTTACGTGCGAATGGCAACAACTGAAGTTTTATTGACATCGAAAGGTGCAGCAGAGAGTTGCTGTTTGCTCGACGGTTAGAACGAAAAACTGAAAATGTGTACGCCGTTTCTTTTGTTTTAATAAGGACAAATGTTAAGAGTTAATATTTCGAGACTATTCTGAAATTGATTTTTCCATACTTGTTTCAATTATCTGCATGAAACAAAGACTATTGTTTGGGCATTTCAGTATCTTTGGTTGCCACCAATTGGCAAAACTCTGAAATTCTTTTAAATATAAAAACTGAAGGGTGGGTCACGCCTCCCCTATGGTCAACACTCCACGGTCTTCCCTATATGATTTTGTCTTTGGCCAACAAAGTCCCAGTTGAAATTAAGGATTTTCCTCAAAAAGGGGAAAAAACTCCTTTTTTTAGTAGCAAACTGTAACTACAACTACTTATCAAAAATGTAGTTAACGACAACTAAAACTACTTGATTTATAAAGTAGCGATTACAAACTACTTTTCGAAACATTTACATTTCGTTACTTTCACATTTTGCTAAATGATTCGCCTACACTCGAAACTGGGGGTACAATTAGTCTTGAAATGGCCGATTTGTACCCGACCCGAACTCGAAAATTCCTCTTAAAGTCAACCCGAAATCCAACCTAAACAAGACAAAAAAAAATGTAGTCAACCCGAACTTGTAACACTTCAACCCGACTCCGAAGTGAAAGAAAATTAATTCACAGTTTAATACAGCTGTGAAATAGTACCCTAGAAAGACTTACTACTGAAGATGAAACATATGATTTTACTGCTCTAGTGATTCTCCCTTCGAAACATACTGTAGTGAAAAGCCTTATTGTGCAAGAGCATATTCTGAACAAGTATGCTGGAACATCTACTCTCTGGACTATTTTGCGAGAAAGGTTTTAGATTTTAAAAGAAACAAGACGGAAATTGTACATCAAACGTATCAAATGAGGTTCGTTCGTACTATAACTAGTTTTATAAATATTTTGATCTGGTTGCAATAGCTGTCGCACTCTTATGCAAAAATGCATGAATGCAAAATTTATTATGATTTTATAGATTAAATTTAATGTAAATAATAGGACGCCATCTTAAATAAGACGCCTTCGACCTGGCAGCCTACAATCATTACCAATCGTGGAATATCATTGAATTAATGTCGTAGGATAGGATTGAATAGAATGAAGAAAACTTTTATTAATATCTTTTTAAGTTTTGATTCGATTTTTATAAAATTTGAAATGACTCAACAAAGTTATGCAGCACTTCTACTATATATCTTAAATTTCAAGCCATTCGGTTGGGTAGTTTTTGAGCTGATATATGTGGACAGACGGACGGGACAGACGAAGACTGTAGGTGCTACGTATTTATATAATTATGAACGCATACAAAAAAAGAATCATACGAAGTATAATCAATGAAAGTATTATCTGCAAGAAGCAAAAGGTAACACATATTGAAGTGCCATTTCCCTCTCTCCCACCAAATCGAACTAGAGTAGGAGTAGTTTTTAAAGTTTCAGGAGATGATCTGTTGGTCCATTGCTGACAAATTCTGGGGGGAAATTATGGATAGCCTTGTTTTCTTGTGCAGGATTTCCAGCGGTGCAACAGGAATTAACTCGATCTCTTAGTACTAATGCCTTGATTCAGACTCTGCGACGAGTTATAGCGAAGAAGGGGGGGGGGGGGGATATCTGTGTTGTATTCTGACAATGGAACAAATTTTACAGGCTTAAATAAAGCATTGAAAGAACTAGACTGCCTTTTTTTTGCACCACGTCACCCTCTCTTTTTATGTTTAACAGTCATGAGGGGCTTTATCTTTGGTACATGAGATTGAAATCCAAGTTTATGGAGACGTCCTTGTGTTGTAGATTTACTCACATCAACACCGTGTTATTTCCACTTTCGATGCAAATATCATAAAGTGTTATTACACGTAAAAATTGCAAGCGACAAAAAATCGCCTGCGACCAGTCTGTGAAAGCCACTTTTTACGTTTTCCGAGCATTTCATTGGCTGTTTGGGAAAAGGCTTTTCCATCGTCAGATTTCCAAGCATTTGATTTTCTGTTACTGGCGACTCGCCAAGTTTCAGGCATCAAAGATGCTCCGACAGAAAAAAGTTGCTTGCTTTCCGAGCGACTTCCCTGGAGCCATTGGAATAACATGGGGACGCCTGGAATTTGAAGCGTCTTTGATCCCTCGTATAATAACACCATTACACTTCTAAAACGGATTTTTTAGCAATACTCTTTTAGTTTTGTATCATCACTCTGAGTAGTTTTTGGCTTTCGGCCGCTATTCAGATGCTTGTTTTCAAAATGTCCGTCGTTAAAATACTGCTTTATTGCTCTACTAACATTTGGTTGAGAACATTTTAGGTAATTGGCAATATATTGCTGATTACGACCTTCTTTATGCAAATTAATAATACGATGCTTTGTAAACTCCATTACTTTCGGACGAACGATCCATGTTTCACACGAAATGAAAACAATGATCGTGCAAAGCGATTTCATAACTTAAGAAGAAGTCCCGCAGAAGCTAATTTTATGCTTAATTTATGCAACATTCTGAACCAGTCAGGAAAATTTATTAGTATTCTAATTTTTTGTACCACCTATTTTAGTATTTTAATATTTTGAATAATGAAAATAATTTTACAGAAATACAACATTCACTCAAAATTTAATTTTTTATATTTACATTTTCTTGAATAACATGCAAATATATTAAAACATCAACCGTTGTTCTTTTTCAATTGTACTACACTGAAATAAAGCTAAATGCAATTCCAAATACAAATAAAATGGATTATTCTAATTTTTTGCCTTGGAGCTGTATTTAAACGAAATTCTTTTTAATGAATCCTAATGCCGAAGGCCCCACTGCTTTCAGTTGTGTGCACCCTTGATGTTGCATGATTTTTTATTTTGAAATGAAAATTACACAAACAAACTTATAAACGGTGACCCCCCCCCCCCCCCCCCCACTGCCTTAGGCAGCGAAGACCGGGATTGCTTCGGACGCTCTGGTCATTTCTGATTTTACATTTTAAAACAAAAGACTGGTGTAGTCCGAGCCTTAAATATACCTAAAATCAGTGTTGAAGGATTTTATATACATAAACGAATATTTATAGGAATATTCTCTAGTTCCAAATTATTATTAGAACATGCTAAAAATACTTGTCTTATGAAAAGTCCATAGGTTGAAGTTTTATACATATATGGAGAGCACGCAGCTATAGTAGATTGTTTTGCTATGCGTTTTCTAAACACCGTAAAATGTACACGATGCATCAGGCTGCATTACTTACAAGGGGACCACCAAAAATGATGCTCACCGATTTTGATGAATTTAAAGTATATTGAAGAGTTATTATCCCTAATTATTCTGGTGAAAGGATTTCTTCAAATGGGCTTTAGATTTTGTGAAATTGGGGGTCAAAGTTCAGCTTACGTTTCAAATACTCATTAGTTTGCCACTTCCAATGTGTATTTCGTGACGTGACCACAGTGAGCTCGGGGGCTAGTCGGAGAGCTCGCGTTCGATGCTGGCTCCTGACTTTTTATTTTTTTAAAACTGTGTTTTTTTTTTGTTTTTTTTTTTACACTTTACAAATTTTAACCAAAGTTATGAATTTTTACTGCTTTGAAATTTCGATATTTCCCTAAAACTATCGATTTACGTTTTTCACTTTTCATGAAAACTTTTATTTTTTTCTGTAATTTTTAAACTAACATTTTTGATGATAGATCTACAAATTAATTTGTGTTTAATATGTGCAAAAAACTCATTTTCATAAAAAAAAAAAAAAAATTGCCTTTTTATATTTTAAATATGTCTTAAATAATGAATAATATTTTATTAGAAAAAAATTAACAAAATAAATATCTTTTTAATATTTGGTTTGTTTTAAATATTTTATAAATATGTCAAATGGTAGAATATAAAAAGGTTTATTATTACTGACATTGATATTTAAGTTTAGTAAATATCCAATTAATCGGGTGACATATCGTAAAAATATTCAAAACGGAAATATTTATACAGAAAATTTTCCTATATAGAGCATAACTGCTCACCTTGCTAGTTAGTGCATGTCTTCAAAAGAAGATAAAACATATCAATTAATTTTTATTTAATTCTGATATTATGAAAATCTGGCTGATAATTTCTTAAAATATATATATTATGTATCATAAGTTATATGCCGTGTGGGATCCGCAGACGATTTTTACATTTCCAGTTGTCAATTTTTGCATTATTATTACTATTTGTTAGAATGAAAAAATATTCTGAAATATAATTTGTCCATTTTTATTCGTCATAAGATAAATATATTTGCACATTTGACATCAAAATTATTATTTATAATTTACACGAAATAATAAATTTCCACTTAAAATTCCATAAAGTAAATATATGTATGATGAATTATTTCTGAACTTTGCGTAAATATAAAAATACAGAATGGTAAATAATAATTTAAAAAAAAAATCTAGACGTAAATTTGTTTGGATTTCGTCAGCAGGGATGTTAGCTTACAACTTAGATAAAATATAAATTATTATGAAAAAAAATCATAAACGTAATTTATTTTTTAGAAACTAGGAGGCTCTGCCCCCTACAAGATACGCTCGCCAATCCCCTTTCAGAAGCCGCAGACTCTAAAAGCATGCTAATTTGATCGGCTTTAAAAAGATATCGGAAGATTGGATTGTAATTTAAAAAACAGTGGCGATCTCCCAATAAACGGGTTTCTATTCATCTCTCATTGATTGGGGAATTTTAAGGCCAAATCAGCTGCTGTTAAAAGATACAATGACTGTTTCATCTTTGGTTAAATAAAATCAGTTAAACATTCCAAAATAAGCTAATATAAAATGAATTAAGTAAACAGAGTCTTTATCTCCGGGTATTTTTTAACAAAGTGAAAAGAAAGTTCTTTTAAATAATACATTTTAAATGTATCGTTTTTAATCGGACGTAATTTTCACCAAACTTTTCTTTCTCTTTTTAATATTTACGTGAAAATACTTTTGTTAGAGATGAAATATTATTTGCGATGTCTTAGAATTCACCAAAATATTTGAAAAGATCATTTCAAAATATCAAACAAATGCCTCGCGCAATTTTTTAATTTAAACTCTTTTGCAATATTATTTTATGTTCATTTTAAATATGAAGTAATTTCTCCTATTTAAGACTTCTTACGCATGTTAATGAATTTATTATTTTACAATATCCTTTCTCTTTTAAAATTCACGTGTAAATATAGTTTTCATGACACAATTTTCAATATTCCTGCTTTTTATACGTAATTATTTAATTCCAATTTGAAGGTTTTTTTGTCTGTTTATAACAGTCACGTGTAAATAAATTTTTAATTTGAAGCAAACATTATTGTTTGCGCTGTTTATACAGTTGGCAACAGTTTAAATTAATACCATTTTCTAAAATACGTAAAAAATATCTTTCGAAATGCTGAAAAATGGAATTTAAAATAGAAATAAAACCTCAAAAAATGAGTGAAATTAAAAAAATAAATGCAATCCGCACACCAGGAAATTCCAACGTATAAAATGATCTAAAAATGATTAAATTCCCATGTATAGTTTTTGCTCCAATAAATCTTTTTTAATGGAACGATTTTCTCCAACTTTAGTATTAAATATCTCTTAAAATAATTCTTCGGTCTGAAAACTGTCTGCATCAGCGTGTTTATCAAACATTTCTCTATAAAACTCCGATTTTCATATTTTTGTATGCAA
Organism: Maratus speciosus; assembly: GCA_963932465.1. NCBI lineage: Eukaryota > Metazoa > Arthropoda > Arachnida > Araneae > Salticidae > Maratus > Maratus speciosus. The sequence goes on along the minus strand of OZ010789.1, from coordinate 26,492,135 downwards.
TATTTTCTTAATATAAACGAAGAAAGACCTCCGGTAACAAAAAATTCAAAACCGGCGGCGCCGGTGACAGCGTTAGTTATTATTATTTTTTTTTAATAAAGAGAAAGATAAAAAAAAAAAATCAAAGTTGCCGCAATTTTTTACCATGATTAAAAGTTGTAAAGAGCGAAAATATAAAATTAATTAAAAAAGAAAAATCAGTTAAGAGATAGCATCGAACTCGGGCCGTCCGGATGGAAGGCGAACATGCGACGAAGAAGCTGAACTTTGACCCCTAATTTCTCAAAATCTAAGGCCCAATGGAAGAAAACCTTTCACAGGAATAATGAGGGATAAAAACTCTACAACATACCTTAAATTTATCAAAATCGGTGAGCATAATATTTGGTGGTCCTCTTGTTAATGTTTTAATGCATCAGTGCTGCATTAAGAATCTTTGACTGTGCAAGACTGCCAAATGTGTGGAAGGAACTTGATTATAGATTAGGTGTTTGTCGTGTTACGAAAGGTTCGCACATCGAACATTTGTAACTGAAAAAAAAACTTGGAATGTCCTTTATTTTCACATATATCTTATTACAATATGTGTAATACTTTTCGAAAATATAAATTTTTAAAATCTGGTCATTCATTTGGCTAACGCTGTATATAAGTAACGTGTTGCTGCTGGTATTTAATTTTATACAGTTTCACCGACTTGATAAGTTTTAAGTGTATTTTATAAATAAATTCCTGATTAAGAACGCTGTTGTTTTATATTTCGACTAGCATATGCCCCCGTCAAAAATGACGGGAAACTGTTATTTTAAGCTTACAACATTAAGTCATTTAGTCATTAAGTCATTTAAACAGGTGATTGTTATGCATGATAATTCAGATAGTGCCAAGTCATCAAAATCATTAAAAAAATTGTGTTTGCAAAAGTCAACCTTCAGAAGAAGAAGAAAATATGAACGGCCTCACACCCGGAAAAAAAACAACCCTACGGCGAAATTCTTCCTTTTTCCGCCATTCTTTGATGAAATTTGTGTTTTTTACCCGACTGAAAAGAAGGGTTATGTGTTTCAGGCGTATCTATTTATGTGGATTTCTTTATATCCTCGAAACATCCCAACGGCTGGATGGATTTTATTGAATGAGGTCTCTATCGATTCGTCTTAATCTTCCAGTGGTTATAAGATAGGTTTTGGTTTTATAAATTCAAAATGGCGGCCGTAAAATACAAAATAGCGGTAGAGGGGAAAAAATTTACGCACCCTATTGAGTGGCATATCATTGGATAGGTTTTTCAAAATGAAGCGATGTTTCATGGACTATTTTACAGTCAGAAGCTACGTTTAAATATTACACAACCTGGAAGTTGTGTAGGTAGGATATCTACTTTTACTCTAACTCTAACCTTCATAATAGACATCTATAGGCCTCATCAAACGAGTGTTTGTAGATAGGAACTAATAATTAAACACAACTTAAAAGTCATCAATACAAGTAAATTAAAAAAAAGTTAAGTAATATAAAAAATAGTTTCATATTGATGAAAAATAATTAATTGGTTCGATTTATACGCAGCGGGTTTTTTGATTTTTTAAATTTAATGAGTTGGAACCCGTCGAAATTCGACGAAGTAAAATGTTAGAAAGGAACTGTCAGGTCAAATTTATAATAAACCTACAAAAATAATTACAATAAAAAATTCATCTAACATTGGTTGTCTCACTCTTAAAACAAATAATATTTTTAACCTAAAATTACCAAAATATTATTTCCACAAACTTCAACTGCTTAAATTATTGAAAAATTAAACTCTATTAGAATACGTAATCAAGATGAGTAATTATGATGAATTTATCGATTGAGACTTTTATGTTTGTTTTTACGGGATGAAAAATCAGTAAAAAAGATTTCGCTTTGTCACATCATAAAAATTTTCCCCATGAAATCTAAATTGTACGTTATTTTCACATTCCCATAATTTACATACGGCACCACTCAAATTCACAATTTGAAAGTATTTTAACGCGCAATAGATTATTAATGAATGTATTTCCAAACTTAAAGTCACGTTTGTCCGATACAACTCTTCATGTGAACATTCGCACAAACTTTAAGTTCTAATCTCAAGACCCACGAAAAAAAGATTCAGAAATTTGCCTTTAGTTGTCATAGTATTGGGCATTTAGTATTGGTCAAATATTTAGTTTTACCAAAATAAATGATGGTTTTGTTTTAAATATGACATAATTTTTACTCACTGAATCATTTTGCCTAGCGTCTCAAACTCAGTATCAGCGTAATGTAAAAATATTGCAATGTAATTGATTTATGAAGAAGAATGTGTGTTTTTTTTAATGTCTGACATCATTTTCTGTTCAAAAATTATAAAAGAGTTACTTTTATTTGTATTGTGAAAATGGCATCAAAAAGGATATAATCAATAAAAATAATAAACCATGACTATTTTCCCTTTTCTTTCAATATAAATGAAGTACTTCAGTTGCCACAATTACAAAATTTCTATTAAAACCTACAAAAAAATTAATATCTCAAAAATAAATTCAGATACAGCTTTCAAACAAATTGCATTTAAAAGAGCATTTTTTTCCTTATACGACGGTGTTAAAATTTAAAATGTGAGATGTTTAGAAGTTAAAAAAATTGCCGTAAATATAATTGCAAAAGCGAAATTTTATTTCAAATTTCAAAGCGTTGCCATTCGCAAGATGACGTATGCGTTACGCACAGATATGTTTGTCCTTTATAATATAGATATATTATTTCGCAATTTGTTGAAAAATTCACGTTTCTATTGTGCCCTTTTGACGAATTGCACCTTTCTCGTTTCTTTGACAAAATTCACATTTTTTTTTCAGGATCCTATGATGAAACTTGCACTTTTGTGACATTTCGACGAAATTAGCATTTTTTCTGTGATCCTCTAATGAAATCCATGTTTGTTTTGTTTTTTTTTTTTTTTGTTGCTGTTGTTTACGCTTATTTGACGAAAAAATCTTTTTCCGAGATCCTTTGATGAAATATGCATTTTTTCTGCAATCCTATGATGAAATTCACGTTTTTTTCCGCGCTTATTTGACGAAATTCACATATTCCGTTATCCTTAGATGAAATATGCATCCCTCCCCCCTCGAGATCCTTTGACGAAAATCGCACTTTTCTGCGATCTTTCGACGATTTTCGCATTAATTTTGCAATCTGTCAGGCAAAGCAGACAGACGACAGTTGCATGCACCTGGGTATGTTTTCATGCTGTTTGTTTCTATACATGGACTAAATGCGCAGTAGGTCATGGGAAAGAGAAGGTCAAATGAGAAAGGGATAGAAAAAAACTCAATTTGGCGCTGTTCGTACTCGCGTTTTTGTTTATTTCGTCCAATACTTTACCCCCCCCCCTTCCCGTCCTAAAAATGTCAACAAATTTTAATGCAGATTTGCATCAATCCTATGGATGATAAATTTCAGTGCCGAAAAAGTGCAATTCCACGCTTTTGCTGAAATGTCGCATGTTTATAAATGCTTTTAAGTATAATTTGCGTGTAAATTTGCACGTAAACTTAAAATATGCAGGGTTCACACTTCTTCTAATAAGGGCAGGGTGGATTTACTGAAAAGGGCATTTTTGTCTAGTAAAAAGATTCTTATATTGAGTAAAGGGGCACATTTTGCTGAGCGAAAGGACACACTCATTATATTACCATTTGTCAGTTCTGAGGAGTGAGAATTTCAATTCTAAACCTTTAATTAGTATTAAGCCCTAAATTTCCTGAAGGCATTTCGATATATGATTCAGAAAGAAACAAATGCATAACTGACATGTTATGCAAAATTCTCGAAAAAGGGTCAATATATTTCTGTATTCTTCACATTTGTTAACCATTTGGGAAAATGGTTATTGTCCTCGGTCAGGGTGGGAAATCAAAAACATATCTGAAGCGTTTTATTGGTTTAATACCTCATTTTATTCGTTTTCTGATGGGTCTATACAGTAATCTGTATTTTCCCTTTACTTTCAACAGAGATGGATACTTATGTTGCCACTATGACAAAAAAGTAATAAAAACTACAAAAAAAATTAATAACTCAGAAACAAATTGAGATACAGCTTTCAAACAAATTGCATTTAAAAGTACTTTTTTTCTCTCAACGACGGTATAAAAAGTAATATTGTGGGATGTTTAGAAGTTTAAGAATGAAATTTCATTTAAAATTGGCCCAGGAATATTGTTTAATCCATGGCGTACGTAATGTATGACCAGCTCCGTATAAATTTTAAAATTTACAGTACCGAAAAATGTAATCCATGGCGTACGTAATGTAGGATCAAATCCGTGCAATATTTTATGTCTTAAATTTTAGTCTTTGAAAAAATCATTTTCCAAATGGTCGTTGTAATTTGTTAAATTGCATTTTTTATACGTTTTATGTGATTGATAGCGCGTTCTGACTGAAGATTAGAATTTACGTGGAAGCTATTAAAGACAGAAATAGCTTAATTATTTCTATCAATTATTTAGGAGGGAAAACAGAAAATAAAAAAAAATAAATTAATCAATGAATTTTTAATAAATGAGACTTTTAATTAAAAAAAATGATTATTTAAAACATATAAAATTTTACATCACTGTATAATCCAGGTCTTACAACTATTTTCACTGGTGCATATCATAAGTTGAAGTATCCTTGTCCTTATGTTGTTAATTGTTCCTTTTTGCTTAAAACATGTTTACTAATTTTGATGTTAGTTGTTAAAATGTGTGTAATATTTTGATGCCCTTTCATAATTATTATCATCATAGCTCATTACTGTGAATTAGTGATAATGAACTTCAGTATAACTGTATTCCTTCAAATATCCTGATGATTCCGTAGAATAACGATCATCTACTTCTTCAAACAATTTAGTTTCAGCAATTTATTCACTTCCATCAGATTTACTTTCAGCAGATGACTTAGCAAACGATTTACTTTCGGCAAATGATTCTCCCCCATCTATTGATTTACTTCCAGCAATTGCATTGTTTTTACCAAATATTTTATCCCCAGCAATTGTTTTACATTCAGCAGCTCATTTGCTTTCAGCTGTATACTGCTGATGATAATGATGAAGGGGATAATTTCCATCTTTACAATAATAATCATCGCATTCAACCATTTCCTTGATCATGTCTGCAGCTTTTTCACCAATCATGATTGTGGGAACTCCGGTGTTGCCACTTGTAACTTTGGGCATTATTGAAGCATCAACTACTCTCAAACCTTTGATATATTTCACCCTGAAATAGCAAAAAATATTTATTAATTACAAATACATTCATTGAAGTGCACTTTAAAAATAGAGTTAAGCTTATATATATTACACTAGCCGGGCGTTGACCGTCTAACTAGTAGTTTTGGGTGCCCTCAGACAAATAATAAATACATTTGATTTTAATTGAGTATCAATAGCAAGATTAAATGCGTAATCTCATGAGATACTACGTTAAAGTGAGGAAGCACAAACAATAAATTTTAATAGCACGCATTTCCGTAACATTTGCTGCCAACAAATTTGAATTAATTCATTGAAAAATAAATTCACGAAATGCTTTAAATGAAATAAAAATTATTTTTTGTTTTCTATACAAAACTCGTATGCATTAAAAAAAAATGGCTTACCAAAATAGAAACTATCCAATAATCGTGTTGCAAAAAAAGAAGAACTAAAATCCTTTTAAAACGCTGAATGCATTCATTCAAGAGCGATTCGATTTCTTTAAGAACGCGTGTCTAATCACATAAACTTCGGAAGCAGGACGTTTTGGTCCCTTGCCATTTCGGTCCCTTGCCATTTCGGTCCCTTGCCATTTCGGTCCCTTGTCCAGCAAATTGAAATTTTGTGCAAGTGAAATATGTGACATAATTTTTTAAGGAATATTGTACAATTTTTTAACTGAAGACCTTAAAATTATAGTATAACGCGAATATAAAAACACGAAAACCGCAAACCCGTATAACTCGGATCCAAACAATTACAGCACACATAAATTTTGCATGGTAATCGTAATCGTTTTAAAAAACGGGAGGGAGGGGGGGGGGTGGTGTTCTGTTGACTTTTCCTGTATTTTAGTGTTTCATAAGTATAAGGTCCTGATAAATTAAAACTTTTATAACTCGATTTATAATTATCGCAAAACATTCATATTTTGTATGGTAAACATTATCTTTGCAAAAGGACGGACATTGTCAGATTTTTTATCTGAACCCCCTAAATTTTAATATAACCCGAATATAAGGACGTAAAAACTTATAACACAGATCAAAATTGTCGCGTTCCACCCAAATTTCTTATGGAAATCGTTTTAAAAGACGTGGGGGGGAGGTTCTGTTGATTTTTGCGGAAGCGTCCTATGTTTCAGTTTATCATAATTATAATATGCAGATAAATTAAAACATTTATAACTCGAGATATAATTAGTGTAACGCATTCATATTTTGTATGGCAAATGTAATCTTTATAAAAGGAAGCACATTATCGGATTTTTTAACTGAACCCCTAAATTTTCGTCAACCCGAATATAAGGGCTCGAAAACGTAAATACTTATAACTCTGATCCAAATTATTACAGCCCAGACAAATTTCGTATGGCAATCGCAATCATTTTAAAAAGCCAGGGGGGGGAGGAGATTCTGTTGACCTTTTTCTATATTTTAGTGTATCATAAGTATAAGGTCCTGATAAATTAAAATATTTATAACTCGAGGTATAATTATCGTAAAGAACTCATATTTTGTATGGTAAACGTAATCTTTATAAAAGGAGGGACATTATCGGGTTTTTTAATTGAACAATCTAAATTTTAGTATAAACCGAATATAAGGGTCCAAAAACCGCAAACACTTATAATTCGAATCCAAACTGTAGCATCCCATGCAAATTTCATAGGGTAGAAGTAATCGTTTTCAGGATTAGGGGAAAGGGGAGTTCTATGGATTCTTTATAGCAGCTCTTCATATTTTAGTTTATCACAAATTCCAGACAATTTAAAACATTTATAAGTCGAGCTTTAATTTTCATATGCAAATGCCCATGCACTGCACATATTCAATTGTATATAATTTGGACACTATGTGATTAATAATGAAAAAAATCTGCAAATATTTTTACAAATCTTTATTTCATCCTATTATTTAACGGCACATCAATTTTAGATGTATTGCATTTACATATTTTTTTAAAAGGGGGTTCTTAACATGGATTTGTGATAAAGACACATTTTTTAAATTCTACATCGGAAAAGACTACAACTTTTTATTTTATTTTAATGATTATTTTAATTTACTATTTAAAAGTTTGCATTAATCTTTTTATGTGTAACAATAATATCAACGCTATTTCTACCGGTGTCGAAAGAGATCTTTAAAAAGATGCCGATTTAAGGTTTTTCATTTATAATTTTTAAATAGCAACAATTACAAATCCTTTTTAATATATTTAAGACTTTTTTATGCTTATTACATTCAAAAAGTACGAGCAAAATAAACGTAAATCAAAAAATTAAAAAGGTGTCATTTGACACCGCTAGAAATAGTGTTAAAGAAATGAATTTTCTGTAAAGTTGGGATAGGGCGTGTCGAATTTTTCAACTTCCTTTTTCAAAAAATGAGGGGATCAAAAAGTTGTGTTTTGGTTAGCTATTCACAAATATATTTACATGAACTGGCAATTACATTGGTTTGCTTGGTAAATAACTACTTCAATTTCGTGATATTTTCCCATTTCATGAAAAAATCGCAGCAAAGTTTCTTATCATTATTTCTGTTTGTACTTGTGCTCTAAGGTTAATAATGCACTTATATAATACTATAACATCTGTAAAAAAAAAAAAGAAAAAAAAATGTAATTTAATAGATTACAACGACCATTTGGAATTTTTTTTTTTATAAAACGATTGTAAAACGCCGTGGCTAGTGGATTGGAGGCTCTCGAGACATGGCCTTTTACTATCAATCGATTAAACATTAGATTGTTTCCTTTTTCGCGTTCGTCTTTTATTCTGTAATCGATTTTCATAGGCTACATAATCAGTTGAAGACCTTCATTTTCATGGGCTACATAATCAGTTGAAGGCCTCGATTTCCATGGCCTACATAATGAGTTGAAGACCTCGATTTTTACTTTGCAAGACGATTTTCATTTCGGCGTCGCTTTATGGCTTTGGATTTTTCCATATCTGATAATTTGCGCGTACCCATTTTGTAATTTTTTTAATTTTTAACGATTTTATGCCTTTCGATTACCTATTCAAACAAATTTTAACGATTGCATGCCTTTCTATTACCTATTCAAATAAAAATTCTTCTAAAAGTAAAGAGCATCATTGAATTTCGTTAAAAAAAATAAAATGCGAGCATCATTTGGCCCCATCCTCTACCGAAAACAACAACCATTTCCAAATGGTTAAAAAAATTATTCCACTCGTAAAAGATTTTAATCTAGCAATACTCATTTTCAGATGAGTGTATTTTTATTAATTTTTATTAATATTACACAAATAGTGACATTTTTTTTTCTTTTTTCGAGAACGAATAATTTCTTCCACTTGCAATACATAAAAATTCGTAACCATGGATAGTAAATGGAAGACAGGACTGCCAACATCCACTCACATGAATAATTTATTTACAACTGGCCGAGAAATGCTGCCTTCCGAACTTCCAATTCAGCGTGATATTCTAAGATTTGGGCTACTGCTAAGAGAGCAGAGTGGAGAGAATAGCAGAAATTATCCAGCAGCCACTCTTTCAAATAAAATTAGGGCATGTCGAATTTATGTAAACTTAAATAATTCACCAGATAATTGATGAACAAGACCAAGGCAACTTAATTAAGAAAATAAATATGAAATCTAATACCTATATGTTTAGTTCGCTGATGGAACTCAGAATTTTTAGCCAAACGAACTGCACTTGCATTATCAACTTGCAGAATAGGAGTTGATGTTAATGGGGAAATGTCATCAAAGAGGCGTTTCAGCCAAACCATTTCTTTGGTTGCCTCACTTGCAGCTATATACTCTGCTTCTGTGGTACTTAATGACACACACAGCTGTCGACGATTTGCCCAGTCAATGGCTCCTGCACTGTATAAAAATGCAAACCAGAAACTGACTTCCTGGTTTTTGCGTCACTGGCATAACTGCATCACTGTATGCTTCTAAGACACCAAGATGAAAACTAAACTTAAACACTAATCAAAAATTAGGTGTTCCTTTGATGTACTTTAGTATTCGCTTTACCATTGACTAATGTTTCTGTTCAGTTTTATCCAAGAACTGAGAACAATACGACACAGCAAAGGCAATATCTGGACGGGTAGCAACTGTCATGTACATCAAACTGCCTACTGCTTGTCTGTAAGGGACTTTGTCAGAATCAATCTCTATATTATCTTCCCCTGAGAGATTATCCTTTTCTATGGGAGTAGAAATCCGGTTATTATCTTTCATGTTGAATCTTTCCAAAATTTTATTAGCATAATTTTGCTGCCTAATAGCAATATCCCCCTTTTCAGGCTTTTTATTTCTACACCAAGATAATATTCAGCATCTTTGTATGTTCCCTTGAACTCACGCTGCAATTCTTCAAGGAAATTATTCTTGCTCTGAGGAGTTGTGGCAAGAAGTCCATCATCAACATGTAGTGCTAATAACAACTTCTGTTGTTTCTCGTTACTGCAAAATAATCATGGATCAGCTTTGCTCTTTGTTAGACCATACTTTTCCAGAAAATCTTTAAATCGCTTGTTCCCGCACCTTGGTGTCTATTTCAATCTGTAGAGGCTTTTAACTAGTCGACATACCCGGCCTGAGTTGTCATTATATTCTTCGGGCTGTTTCATGTAGATTTCTTCTTCTAATGTCCCATATAAGAATGCAGATTTAACATAAAAATGTACCAGGTCTAAATTTCCATTTGCTGCAACACTTATGAAGGTTCGAATGGTTTTAAAACGTGCAACTGGGCTGATGGTTGCTGAATAATCTATACCTTTTCTTTGAGAAAATCCTTTAGTTACAAGTCTACCTTTGAACCAATCAATTTCACCATTAGCATGACATTTCAATTTATATACCCATCTGTTTGTAATAGCTCGTCTTCCTTCTAGTAGGTCTGTCAGATACCGAGTATTGTTTTGCGATTTAATTTCCCCATCCATTGCAGCTTGTCATTCATTAGCCTTTTCTGACTTTACCGCTTAGTAGTAGAGTTCTGGTTCAATCTGTTCTGCAATACAGCATTCAATAAGACGTTCAGGTATCTTTAACTGCGTCCTATTCCTCAGGTGTCGATCATGCTGCACATTTTCAGGGATTTCAACTGCATCAAACACAATTCCAATACAGTCAGGAGTAGGATATTCATCTATGCTAAGCTATTCCGGCCCAATTGCAACAATGCTTGATGTTGATATAGACTCAGGATAAAATACTACTTCTCTTATTCGTTCGATTTTTCTTGTACCTTTGAACCATACAAGATAACCATCAATATCATCTATGTAGCCAACTAAAATGCCTTTTCGGCTTTTCGGACCCCAATTCTTGCGCTTCTGCTTGGGGATATGAACGAAACACTCTGTGCCAATAATTCGAAGATAATTGGGCCTTGGAGTTTTACCACAAAAAACTTCATAAGGGGGCTTTTGTTCAACTGCTGATGTTCCAGCACGATTCAGTATATGTACTACAGCATTGACTATTTCAGCCTGCAGGGATTTTGGTAATTTTTTTGCGATCATGATTGATCTAGCTAACTAGACAAGAGTTCGATTATTTCGTTCAGCAGATCCATTTTGTTGAGGTGTATATGGTGTGCTGTATCGAAATTCTGCTCCCATTTTCTGAAACAAACTTTTCAACATTTTGTTGTCAGATTCCAAACCACCGTCACTAAGAACTGCCTTGATTGGTTTCTGTGTTTATTTTTAAAGAAAATACAAAAATTTTCAAATTTTGATAGGACCTCAGACTTATGCTTGAGAAAATTCACTTTTCTGAATCTAGAGTAATCATCAGTAAAACATACATAGTAATTGGCAACACCTAATGATTATTTTTCCATTGACCCACAGATATCGGTATGGATAACCTCCCCAACATCTCTAGCTTGTTTTTGACAATTTTGAAATGGTAATCTATGTTGTTTTCCTAGGACACATGCTTCGCAAAACTCACCATCATTTTACACTTGAGTGTGAAGAAACTTTTTCACATGTTGTTTATTCAAATGTCCAAGCCTCTCATGCCAGAGTTGAAGCGAGTTTGATTCAGTAAGTTGAACTTAAGAAGATGGAGCTGTAACAATGCTAGTTGCACTGTTTACTTCAGGTACTATTACTTTGCATAGTAATCTGAATAAGTTACCTTGGCGTATTCCCACAGCAACAACTCCTTTTACAAATTCACATTTATCGTTACGCATGTTAAATTTTGACCTATGGTCTAGAGCTTGACTTACAGAAAATAAATTTCTCGAAGCATCTGGTGTATATAACACATTTTCCATCACACTGTCTTTCCAGCTGCCATTAACTAACATTTTCACAGACATTTTACCATGACCACACGCTTTCATTGTGGAACTGTTACCAACCCTTACTTCTATTGAGCACTTATAGTGTATGAAACTTTGAAAGACGTCATGTCTGTTGCTTATATGTTGTGTGGCTCCTGTATCAATGACCCATGTGTCACCACTATTGGCTACAAGGTATTCACTAATAAAAATTTCATCTTTTGTTTTTCTCCCATGCACATTATTAACTTTCTTAACACTACAGCTTCGTTTCCCATGACCCCTTTTAGCGCATCTAAAGTATTTATACTGCTTCCCCTGCTTGTTTGCATGCTTTAATACTTTTCTGCAGCAGTGTGAACCTTTCCCAAACTAGACTTGGCAAGTAAGGCACTTAATTCAGATTTTCTAGAAGATTCTGACATTCTTCTTTGCTCTTCTGCAACAAGTAACTTATTCAGCTCCACTAGTGTCTGTTCCTCTCCAGGTCTTGCACACCAAGCCATTTTGAGTGGCTCAAAGTCACTAGATAATGTTTCCAGAAGCTTACTCATTACTACAAAGTCATTTGGTTTGATTTTCAAATCGGACATCCGTGACACTAGGCAATCCAGTTTTGCTATGTGCATAGCCATTAAATTCGTTGGATCTCGCACAAAAGATGAGAACTGCATCTGTCAGGCATATTGAGCTTGGGTATTTTTCTGCTCGAACAGTTCGTGTAGTTTTGCCCATATTTCTCTTGCAGTTTTGCACATCGATGCGAGGTCACATATTCTGCAATCTAGAGTTCATGAAAGAATGCCTCGAGCCGCTCTGTTGTCTTTATTGAAGCTGGCTAAGTCACTGTTATATTTGTTCCGATCTGCCGCATCAGCGCCTTTGGGAACCGGTTCTGGCTATAGTATCTCGCCAGAGCACACCTCGAACGCATTTTCTTTTTCCATTAGCAAGCCTTCTACCATCCATTTCCATCTGACCCAATTCTCAGAGCCAAGAAGTTTATCAGTCGTAAAAAGTTCCATATTTTTATCTTAATTAACTAACCAAACGCAATTCAAATTTGAAAAGTTTTTCCGCTGGTTACAACTAATTCTCGATACTGTAACTATCTCGCAGTGGAATGCAAGTCTGGGGACTTAACCCATAACTACTGACAGACCGCTCCAGATTTTATCGCATTCATTTCCACCCCTCAGAATAGATAATGATCCTCACCCTTACCTCTACCTTCCCGAAACGGCCCCCCAAGGTCACATTCCGCTTTTCATTCTGATAGCTGTTTTTGCCTTTTTTACTCTTTTCATTCCAAAAGCGGTCTGTCAGACCGCTCACAGTACTTGTGATTCTGTTTTTGTCCGAGAAGAAAATTTTTATTTTGTGGATAATTTTATACTTTTTTCATGATATTATGGAAAAAATGGAATCTAATCATTCGAGAAAACGTCCAGTGTACCTCATACAAACTGAAATTGAGGGGCCTGTAACAATTTAGTCGGACATAGAATATCCGATTCTGAATATTCAGAAAATGAATATTTGAAAGTGATCTCGATTTCCGTTCTGAATTATCACTTGGCGATGAGGAAAATATTTCAAGTGACTCAGAGTATTTTTATGGAAAAAATAATTTTATATGGGCTAAATCATGTAAGGACTAAATCGTAAAATGAACAAAATCGTGTTGTGCGAACATCAAAACATAATATTGTGGTTCTGCTGCCGAGCTTTAAAGATCTTGCAAAAACTGGGCATAAAGCAGAACTAAAAGAAACTTGGAATTTACTATTTGTTATAAACGTTATGGACATTACAGTTTAATGGACTAGTGTAAAAATTAAAGAATGTAAATTGCGTTATTCTGATCAAAGAGATGCGAAATTAGTGATACAGATGATATTGAAACAAGAGCATTTCTTGGATTATTATTGTACTCAGCAGTTTTCAAATGAAATCGAGAGTTTGCCTTCAATGTTCGAGAATGCTAGGCACTGACTGCAACTGAATGTTTTGTACTGTATAATAAAAAAGGGTATTGTTTTTATTTATTTTCTTTCTATGTTGATACATAAATTCTCATGTATTTAACTTCATTTAAAATAATTATGTAGATATGTACGCAAACTTTAATTTACGAGCGTTTTTTATTTATATAAAGATATTTTTTATGCAAATATAATCTAATTTTTACTATTTAACTATACTTTTATTAGATATTCATACATTTTTTACAAAAAATTCATTTTTATTCAATTATTATTAGATGAGTTTAAAATTGCATATTTCTTTTCCTCGATCTCCTACAATAAATCGCTTTCTCATACTATTTCTATATCACGGGATACCAGTCTTCCAGTCTTCAAAAATAAACTTCAAATTTCGAAAGATGGTTTATAAATCAATTAAGTAGATAAGTGTTGGTAAACAAACCATTTCTTACCACTTAGTTGATATTTTATTAATGTTTTGATTTAGCGGTCTGAGAGACCGCTCACAGTAGTTATGAGACAACTTTTGTCACAGTTGTTAGGGTTAACCACTTAAATAATTCACCAGATAATTGATGAACAAACCAAGGTAACTTAATTAAGAAAATAAATATGAAATAAACATTACGAAGATTAATTTAATATTGGGAAAAAAGCTAACCGGCTTTCGCCATGGAACAAGCTGTGATATAAATCAAAACACACACAGTTGCCACAGAATTTCGACAGAAAAACGTTACATAAAAAAACATTAAATAAATGGAGTATGAGTAAGAATTAAAAGATCGGAAAACAATCTAATGTTGTCAATTGAAGTTCATAATATTAGCACAAAGTATATTTATCTAAAAGTGCTTGAACAGCGGGAGCGAGCAAACAGCTCTTTTGTGGTGCCAATTTTAAATTCGACAGTCACAGTCCAGAAGAAGATAGAAGAAAACTGAGAAAAGGCAAAAAGCATATCACTCAACAGAGGAAAACTGGAAATGAAAGAGGCTTTCATAGCAACGTTAAACAAGCTCTTTGACATCCTCAATTGCAAGTGTGAGATCAATCTATGTTCGGAATTTAAGGGTGGATGTCCAGGTAGTGCTGATTGTAAACATGAAGTGCACATCACCTGCTCTTGTTCTAAGGATATGAATATCCCTGCCAAAGAACTAGTGTTTATTAATAGTAAAACAGAGAAGGTTGGATCGGTTGGACAGAATCAAATTTAATTACCAGATCTACCTGAGTACAGAAGACAAATTAAAAAGCAGAAGAGGAAAGAAGATGAAATAAGAAGAAATTTTGAATATGACCTGAAAAGGAAGAAATAGTTAACATTACAAACAAATGAAGTTTTTTTTTCGACGAAAATGAAGTGCTAACTGATTTTGCAAACGAAGAATCTGAAGAATCTTTGCATATTCCAAGGTATGATTCTGATGTACCTCCTACTTCAAGTACAAGTCAGTATAATACATTGCAATTGCGCAATGTTGCATTGCAAAATGTTAGGTTAGGTATGGTGTCGGTCAACTTGCTAAAGCTGCCATTACAACAGCTACGTTTTTTGATGCTGGATTAATTACTGAAAGAGACAGGAGGTTTGTGGTTGATCACAATAAAGTAAAAAGGGCGCAAGAAAAAGTTATGAAACCATTTGATGAAGAAATCCATGTTCGATGCCGGACAGACAATATTGAATATATCTTCTTTGATGGACGCCAAGATTACACTAAAGTTCTGTTACAAGCAGATAACTCAAGTCATCAGTTTCCAATTATCTCTCTATTGGAAATTTCAATTTTGTAATTGGGGCAACTGAAGTATTCCATTTCTATTAAAAGTAAAGGGAAAATAGTCATGTTTTATTTATTTTTATTGATTATAACCTTATTGATGCCATTTTCACATTACTAATAAAAGTACCTTTTTTCTAATTTTTGAACAGAAAATTACGTCAGACTTTAAAAAACACACACATTCTTCTTAATAAATCAAAAGATTGAAGAAGATGTTTCAATATTTTTACATTACGCTGATACTGGGTTTGAGACGCTAGGCAAAATGATTCAATGAGTAAAAATTATGTCATATTTAAAACAAAATGATCATTTTCTTTGATAAAACTAAATATTTGACCAATACTATGGCAACTAAAAGCAAATTTCTGAATGGTAAATTTTCGCGGGAACTGAGATTAGAACTTAATGTTTGTGTGAATGTTCCCATGAAAAGTTGTATCGGACAAACGTGACTTTAAGTTGGGAAATACATTCATTAATAATGTATTGCGCGTTAAAATACTTTTAAATTGTGAATTTGAGAGGTACGTATGTAAATTTTTAAAATGTGAAAATAACGTACAGTTTAGATTTTATGGGGGAAAATTTTATGATGTGACAAAACGAAATCCTTTTTGCTGATTTTTCATCCCATAAAAACAAACATAAGAGCCTCAATTGATAAGGTCTGCATAATTACTCATCTTGATTACGTATTCTAATACAGTTTAATTTTTCAATAATTTAAGCAGTTGAAGTTTGTGGAAGTAATACTTTGATAATTTTACGTTAAAAACATTATTTGTTTTAAGAGTTAGACAACCAATGCAAGAGGAATTTTTTATTGTAATTATTGTTGTAGGTTTATTATAAATTCGATCTAACAGTTCCATTCTAAACATTTTAATTCGTCGAATTTCGACGGTTTCCAACTCGTGTTTATAATGGTAAAGTAACTTATGAATAGAAATTTATAAGACGCAACTTTGTATTATAAAAATAATAAGAAAAATTAAATATTTGTGCTTCAATAAATATATCCCATTTCCAAAATATTAAAGGACAGGGTGCAGAGGGGTGATTTGAAGAAATATTTACATATAATAGCTTGCTTATAAGTGTATAATTGAATTATAGAAGACATTTATTATAAATCTAATTGGAAGAAAAATAGCACAGCTTTTTTTATTATTTTATTAAAGATGATTTAAAGGTTCTAAAAAATGTATGAAAAAAAAAGCATTTATGGCAGTTTAAAATATATATAAAATACCTAATATTATAATAAATAATAAAACTTAAAAAATCCATTCTATTAAAAAATAATAAAAAAAGACAATGCCCCCTGTAAAATTTTTCACATTGTTTAGTCAAACTAATTTTCAGCTCGCTGTGATTTCATTATCATGAGTTATAAAAGTTTAAATTTATCGGACTGTTATATTCAGCTTTTTATAAAATTTGGTGTGTCATGTGAGGGGAGGGGGAATAAAAATTAAAAAAAGGACCCATATAATGTTGAAATTACAGCGTTTGGCGGACCCCTACAGTTAGAATCCGATTTATAGGATGGTGGGCACCGAAATGGCAAGGGACCGAAATGTCTCAGGACCGAAATGTCGTGTACCCTTAACTTCCTTGGAATGCCATATTATCAAAAGAGCAAAAAGCTTTAAAAACACTTTTGTCGCTGCAATAATTTGCAGCAAGTCAATAACTCTCTGTTTTCCAAAATTCTTTGTTTTTCAATTTCAGAAATCAATTTGCAAAAACTCGAGTTCAGTTGCCAAAAACTTTACTTCTAAAACTAAAACCGGATTTCATTGTTTCATAGTCAAGTGTCTTTATTTATTTTATTATCTGCACATTAGTCCAGGGGAAATGCACCAAAATACGAGGGTTACCTAGCAAAAGGTCGGGTAGAAGATTTTTTTTTCGGACTTGTTTTTAATGATGCCAACATATAAAAAACAAGTTTTCTAACAAAACTTCTTAAGGCTAAATTTTCTGTGGCTAAACACAACAAAATTCTGGGACCTTTTTTTATTTTTTTGAAATATCTCGAGACCCATTGCCGTAGCATATTATTTGTCAGTTACAATATTAAAGAGGATAAAATTCTCTACAACTTTCATATTTACAACTTTTTTATACACTCAATCAAGCGCAGTTTACGCCATTTCAAAAATAGGACAAATTTTTCAATTTTCTTAAAAACCGTGAAAAACGTAGTTCTGCCCTGATTATTCAAATGTTTCCCATGGATTTAATCATGTATGTCGACTTCTATTTATTCGTAGCAGTATATTATGTGTTTCAGGGACAAAACTAGCTTTTTTCGCACCCTTGTCAAATATGGATTTTAGAGCACCCCTTCCCTTAAAAAGAAAATTTACCACGAGAATTCTAATAAATCTCTAACAGCCGGATTTTGAAAATTTTAAGCTTGTTATCATTAAATACGTAATGCTGAACTAAGTAATCAGCTTTGTCAAATATTGATTCATTAAAACCTTGAAAAACGAACCGAAAGGAACCGAAATATATTCCTTAACTTTTCAAAAGTAACTGTTACATACCTGAATCGACAATATGTTGGTTTCTGCTGGTTATTAGGCAAGCTGTGAGGGGAGAGACAATGTTGCTTATGAATAATATTATAAATGTATTTAAAGGGAAAACCATGATCTATGACAATTTGCTTAATAAAATTAAGCTCCTGCTTTAATTGCGTGCCAGAACATATTAAAAAGGCCCTTTTTATAAATGATTTAAATGCCGCAATACGATAATTAAAGGGTAAATTAGTATTGAAAGGGATAACAGTATTTTCTTTCATAGGTTTTCCATAAACCGTAGAGTTCAACACCTGACCATTGTGCTGTAAATGTACGTCCAGGAATGGCAAAGAAGAATTTTTCTCAATTTCTAAGGTGAATTTTATGTTCTGATCCAGACTATTAACATTACTGAGAAAATTTTCAAGATCCAGGCGACCATGATTCCATAAAATAAAAATGTCATCTACGTACAACCTACCCCTACCCCTTGTACCCCTCTCTTGACATGCAAGAAATTGTTCAGAGTGCTGTATCCATAATCAATAATCAGAAGCAGTTCAACAGTAATATGAAAACTTCCTTTATAGCTGGGTTGGATCTTATTATACAGAGCATCATATTTGTCTTCGATAAAGAATTTTATAGGCAATCCAGAGGGGCTCCGATGGGTTCTCCAGTCTCTGGCTTATTTGCAGAATTTAAATTGAGACAATTAGAATAATTTATTTTTGATACTTTTGACAAAAAACCAATAGTTGGGTACACTACGTAGATGACATTTTGATTTTAATCATCAGTTTTTACATTTCAAAATTGATCTCAGTAAGAGGAACATACATGTGCCGTTAGTTTGTTAAAAGATAATTCTCACTCTCACTGTCTCTCTTCTCTCTTAATCACTGCACCCGATACGTTCAGGAGAAGTCACTTGTGAACAAATTTTGTCGCTGTCGTGACGCTCACGAACTGAACTCCTCATAACATTAACTAATATATTATATTTTATTCTTTGTTTTGTTGCTTCTGGGATTATTTCAAGTGCTTAAGCGCAGCATTGAATTTACAAACTATATTTTAAAAGCAGAATGCTAATTTTAAGAATTTGTATGAGATTGAAGATGTGTGT
Organism: Maratus speciosus; assembly: GCA_963932465.1. Taxonomy (NCBI): domain Eukaryota; kingdom Metazoa; phylum Arthropoda; class Arachnida; order Araneae; family Salticidae; genus Maratus; species Maratus speciosus. Next base: position 26,473,120 of record OZ010789.1, on the reverse strand, counting down.
TAATAAAAAAAATCTACGATTTAAAAAAAAAAAATAAGCGACGATTAAGGGGTTGAACTTACCCTGTTCAGCATTTTTATGTTTGTAAACGCATGAAATTGACAGGTGTTCTTTTCAGAAACTATGTAATCTAATGGCGTTTTCCAGCTTTGGGTAAAGGCGAAAGATATTTCAGAAAATAATGGAAAAGTGGGCGGTTTGAACCGAATTTCCGGACGCGACATCGTGAAAAGGAAAAAAAATCTGTTGTCATGTAGCAAAAATAGTTTATATATCGATAAGTAATTTATTTATCACAAGATTGGAAACGCAATTTGGTTCCAAAACGCTTGAATGATAGACCTGCCAATTTTATGCCTCCACCTTTTAAAATGAGTTAGAAAATGCGTCAATTTGAGAACTGCTGTAACAACAAGGTAAGTACCTCAACTGAGGATCAAGCACTGTTGTAGGATCTTCAGCATTGCCCATTTTTGCTGTGCAACAGTAATGATTGAATGGGTACAGCACAGTGCGAAGTACACATCGAAAGTAAGCGTCTTCATCGTCCGAGAATTCCTCGCAACCCGGATATAGAGTCTGGAAAGGTTCGACAATGACTTGTTTCATTTCCGGTCTGTCATATATTCTTTTGCAGGTTTTCATACCTGTTCAAACAAAATCTTGTGTTAAAATGATGAAATATGTTTTATGATAAAAACTCGTACACTATAAAAAAAAAAATCTCTAGTTCTGCAGATGTAAAGTTACATGCTTACTAAACTTTCATCTGTAACTGTACAAAAAAAGCAGTAAATCTACAAAAATAGTTTTTGTAAAGCTACAGAAATCTGTAGTTTTACAAACGAATTTGCTAAAATTGCAGTAATCAAACAAAAAAAAAAAAAAAAATTCTGTAACCCTGGTTGCATTTACATGAAAAGTTGTAGGCATCCCAGTTTCCTAAAAAATTTTTAGTAAACTTACAGATTTTTTAATTTTTGGTGCAAAAGTGTTTCTGTTACATGATTTTTGTTGTTGCCGTTACATAAAAAGTTCTAGGAATCTGTTTCCTAGAAGCACTTTAGTAACGTGATAGATTTTTGATTACAGTGTATATGGATTTATTAACACAATATTTTAATAGGCCAATACTCCATAAAAATAATTAATATATTTTTTAAACATACTATTTAATTTTTGAATTACTAGAGGGGTCTGCCCCCCTGCTTACTACGCTCACCAATCCCCGCGATCGGTATCCCGATCGGTATCGCGAAGCAATCCCTATTTTCTAGCCAACCCCACCGTAATTTTTTCATCCCTTGTTTTCTATGCATTCAATTTTAGAAATCACTTGGTATAAACTCGCTACTCCCCAAGTGCTGACAATTTCATTTCCTTATATCCAAGCACATGATCATTAGAGCTTACAGAGTTTTATAATTATAAGAATTATTAAATATAAAATCATTAAAATAAAAAGAAAAGTGCGCAGTTAAACTGGTGGCATTGAGCTTACAGTCTATCCACACTAAATGTATATTAATTTTTTTTTCAAAGAATAATGCCCCTCGAAAAATAAATTAAAGTGGGGGAGTAGACCCACCCCCCTGTTTCAAATCTTTTTACTTAGCCAATGAGCCTCCAAATCTCATCAGCGAAGCGCCTTATCAGAATAAATATATCGGTATATCAAATTTGAAGCAAATCGGATATAAAAACCCTTTTATCTAAATTAAAGGGGAGGTATCAGTCCCCCGTTCCCCCCTTTATACTTAACCAATGAACCTCCAAATCTAATCAGGGAAGCGCCTTATCAGAATGAAACTAGAAAAAAAATTGAAGCAAATCGGATATTTCTATAAAGAGTTATCGCGTTGCGTACATACATACGTACATACGGAACCTGCGGACGTAATAATAATTAAATAATCCACATACACTCCCTCATATAAAATAGCAGAAGGCTATCGAAACGCAGATGACCCCCCCCCCCCCCACCTTTCTCATTAGTTAATGGAAATTATCTCCCTTCTGTAAAAATCACTTTTGCCATCGAACACAAAAAGAAAAAAAAAAAAAAACGTAAGTCTATCGAAATACAGAAAATTCTTACTTTAAACCACCCATCCTATCTAAATTCTCTACTTTCATGGTTTTCGCCACGTACAATTTCAGCTAAGAAATGTCAGAAAGCTTTGACCATAGTGACGGTAACTACTCAGATTTTCATTGGTTCATTTCCAAATCGTTACTTTTTTTTATACGTAGAAGGATTTTTTATTTTTTTATTTAAAAAAAAATATATAATTGTGTTGATAAGCCCTATAAGAAATCTGCTTCTTATTGTAGTACAAAATCTAATAGACCAGGAGGTGACTGCACAGATTATGATCTCATCCAGTGGACAGATGAAATTACAGTATTTGACAGAGCTCGATTAGCCTATTAAAATGCAACTGGCCTGCCAAGTTATATTTTGGTGGAAACCACCTGCAGACCCGATTTTACTGGTTTATCGGTAGGTTTATCACTGTGTTTTCCTGCTCCCAAATGTATGAAAACATGGAGGACTGGAAGCAGGAAAACACAATAGTAAACCTACTAGTCAACAGATAAAATAGAGCTTGCAGCTATTTTCCACCAGGATAGGACTTGGCAAACCCGTTGCATTTTAATAGGCTAATCGAGTTTTAACAAGTAGTAGAATTTCAGCCGTCAACTCGATGAGGTGATGGTTTGTGAAGCGGCCTCACGATCTATACGTTTTCCGGCATATTATGGCAAAGGTGCAATTTTAAAATTAAAAAAGTATTGTAACTTTAGTATTAACATATATTAAGAGCATTTATGGTTGGATTTGAACGCTACCGTACTAACACTTCTGCAATATTGCTGATTTATAAAACATAACAAGTTGGAAATTGCGCATCAAACGTGGCAAATGAGGTGCGTTCGTACTATAGCTCGTTTTATAAATATTTTTTGCACCGCATAGTGTGCTGAATGTATATTTTAGTGCGCTTCATCAGTGCCTATCCATTTCATTCTGTGCGAAAGGCTGTCCCATCATTAAAATGCACTTGAAATCATTTATTCCCATTGGCCGTCATGTAACGGAAATCTTTTGACTGTCCCTGTCATTCAATTATACATCCGATTTTCATAAAATTTGAAATGACAAAATTTTGCTACAATTATATATTTACAATTTCAGACCATTCGGTTGGGTAGTTTTTGCTCTATTATATGCGGGCGGACATACAGAGGACAGACAGACGGACCGAACGACGACTATTGGTGCTACATATTTATATAATTACGAATGCACCTAAAAATGGCTCAAGAATTATTTTGATCCAAGCTCTGAAATAAAATTTCCAAATTAAATTCTCAAGATATTTTCCCTCATGTCAAAGAAACCGATGTTTATTTTGTTTCATTAATTTTTATATTTTTTCGAAAAGCGTTATTGGAAATCAGTCAGAATGATATTTTCTTCTCTGTAGCAAAAACAAATGATCGGATGCAATTCGATTGATATTTAATATATTTTTTTCATATAACAATCATTTGTTTTGCGAAAAACTTAATTCCCCCCCGTTTGAATGAATAAATTGATTTTCGAAATAAAACATTTTTGTTTTTAGTTTGATTAATAGGATGTTACAAATAAATATATATTCAAAACATTATAAAATCATTGAATGAAGATTCAGATCAAAGGCTTCTGTCAAAATTAGAGAATCGTTACTAAAATTTTACTAAACTGCTATACTGATACTTTTTATTTTTATTTTAGAAAGTCCATAAAAGAATATTCCAGTTTAAATGGTATATTATAACAGTTCGGACGGACAGACAGACAGATAGACGGACCGAACGACGACTATAAGAGCTACGTATTTATATAATTACGAACGCACCTAAAAATAGAAAACAATTAACGATGTTTGAGGTAAAAAAAAAATTGAGATCGAATGCTTAGATCTGTACCCACAGGTATAGAATACATTATAATACAAATGTTTAATTCGATGTTCTTAGTGTGAAACTTTGTGTCTGGCATTTCTGGTAGACACGTTTTAAGGTGCGTTCGTAATTATATAAATATGTAGCACCTGTAGTCGTCGTTCGGTCCGTCTGTCCGTCTGCCCGCATAGAACAGCGCAAAAAATTCCCAACCGAATGGATTGAAATTTAATATAAGGAATCGTTACAGAATTTTGTGGTGTCATTTCATATTTTATGAAAATCGAATCAATACTTAAAAAGATATTCATAAAGGTTTTCTTCCTTCTATTCAGTCCTATCCTACGTCATTCATTCAATGATATATCATGATATGCAATGATTCTAGGTTGCCATGGTGAAGACGTCCAATTGAAGAGAGAGTCCTGTTATTTCCGTATGACTGAATTTAATTTATAGAACCGTCATCCGTTTTGCATTCATGCCTTTTTGCATAACAGTGCAACAGCTATTTCTCCAAGATCTGAATATTAATAAAACTACGTATGGCACAAACGCACTTCATTTGCCACGTTTGACGTTACAATTTCTGACTTGTTACCCGACTGCCAAGAAGCGTGTTTCACGCGTATCTGGGTATGTGGATTTTTTTATACCCTCGAAACATCCCAAACGGCTGGATGAATTTTAATGAATGAGGTCTCTATCGATTCATCTTAACCATCCGATGGTTATAGGCCAGGTTATGTTTTTATAAATTTAAAATGGTGGCCGTAAAATACAAAAACATTTTTACGCACCCTATCGAGTGGCATTGGATAGATCTTGCAAAATGAAGACGATGTTTCATTGACTATTTTACAGTCAGAAGCTCCGTTTAAATATTACACAACCGAGAAGTTGTGTAGGTAGGATCTCTAGATTTACTGCAACTCTAACCTTCATAGACATCTATAGGTCTTACCAAAACAGTGTTTATAGATAGGAACTAACAGTAAAACAAAACTTAAAAGTCATCAATGCAAGTAAATAAAAAAATAGGTAAGTAATATAAAACAAGTAAGAAAAATCATGCGTACAGCATAGATTATGAAACACTTTCCAAAACTCCCTGAAAGCTTTAACGAAATTTCGTTACTTAGGGAAATAAGGTAAATAAGATAACTAAGTAAACATTTAAAAATCTGATTTCAGTAGTTACCGCCCATAGCCAAATATGTATTCCAATTCTTTTGAACAGGCCTGTATTCGATCTGTATGTTGATATATACAGGGTGTCTCAGAAGTATGGGACAAACTTTAAGGGGAGGTAGTGAACATCACAAAGATTCAGATTTGCATTGCAACCCAGGGTCGGAAACGCTTTCCTGTCGCGGTAGTGACGACACAAAACACAAGAAAGAAAGGACACGAACAGGTAGAGAAAACATGTTTATTCTTAGTACTGAAAAAATGCCGTGACAATGCTGGAAAGTGTTGAGGAACTTGTTGCATCGTGTTGGATCGTGGAAGCTGCTGGGAAAGTCCGGGGCACTCCCAGTATTTTCGTGAACATTAGATCTTTCATACGCCGGAGATGCCCTTCTATGCATCACGACCCGGGGTCGTAATTTCGAACACCTACTTTGATGACGATCGTTGTCCCTTTAATGTTCTTTCTTCTTAGTTTTTTGATGTACTAAGGATAATAAACATGTTTTCTCCTCTTATTCGTATCCTGTCTTTATTGTGTTTTGTGTCGTCACTACCGCGCCAGGAAAGCGTTTCCGACACTGGGTTGCTATGCAAATCTGAATTCTTGTGATGTCCCCTACCTCCCCTTAAAGTTTGTCCCATTACTTCTGGGACACCCTGTATATACTATATAATGGGAAATTTAGTTTAGCAAGAAGATGCATAACAGGTTGAAATTATACGTTAGTTGAGGGTATTGGGCCGATAGCACCCAAGATAAGTAGGCGCCCCTAGCGGTAAAAAATGGAACTAAAATATGTAAGACTATGGTGCATAATATGAAAGAATGTTCAAAGGGGTGTCGGCAAAAGTGCTCCCCGGGTGAAAAGGGTGGAGGTTAGAAAAATTGCTTAAAATACGCAATTTAGAGTCCGGAGGAGTAAATAATATAAGACTTTTTGAAAATTTTATGATTTGCCATGTGGTCTGAGGTATTCAGCTATACGTATGCAAAAATTCATGTCTCCAACTTAACTAGGGGCTCTCTTAGAAAGAATTGCTTAAAATACATATGTGGTAGCTCAAAGGGTTAAATGTAAGACTTTTTTAAGATTTTATGTTTTGTCGCCTGGCCTCAGGTGTTCTGCTATAAGTATGCAAAATTTCAAATCTCCAATTTAATAAGGTGCTCAAATAGAAAGAATTGCTTAAAATACGCATGTGGGAGCCCAAAGGGTTAAATGTACGATTTTTTCAATATTTTATGATTTGTCGTATGATATGTGGTGTTCAGCTATAAGTATGCAAAATTTCACGCCTCCAACCTAAATAGGGGCTCACTTAGAAAGAATTGTTTAAAATATACATGTGGGAGCCCAAAAGGTTAAATGTATGAATTTTTAAACTTTTATGGTTTGTCATTTGATGTGAGGTGTTCAGCTATAAGTATGCAAAATTTCACGCCTCAAACCTAATTAGGGTTCACTTAGAAAGAATTGTTTAAAATACACATGTGGGAGACCAAAGGCTTAAATGTACGACTTTCTCAAAATTTTATGATTTGTCGTATGATGTGTGGTGTTCAACTATAAGTATGCAAAATGTCAAGTCTCCAACATGTATAGTTTCTGATAACGGGCTCTGTGACAGACGGACAGACTGACAGACAAACAGAGGAGCGAGAGGAATAGGGTTTCGTCAGATGAACGAAATCCTAAAAAAGCGCATATCATAATTAAAAATGCATTTCGAGCAATCATTACTAACACTAGGGGATCATACCCGGGCTTACCGGGTTAAAGAATATAGATGAAAACATTTTTTTTTATTGAAAAGTAATACATTTTTATATGCAACAATTTTTTAGATTGACCACTCACATTAAAAAGGCATTTTTCATATGGAAAATACGAATTGTACAATCAAATAAATTTTTGAAATTTATCAAAAGCGATATTTTCTTATTAGCCGCATGCTAAGAGTTATTTGCCAAGATTTTGCTACTTAGGGCATCCTTTTATATTCTGATAATTTCAGAGCTTATACATGTTTGGTAAATTTGTGTTTTATTTATATTATTTTATTTATTTATTCATAAAGAAATTTTTTTATGGATATTAGCCATAAGAAAATGATGAAGTCTTTATTTTGTTTTAAGGGCAAACGGATTAATTTTTCGTAATAGAGCTCCGCGCGATATAGATAAATAAAAAAATATTTCATGCTTTAAAATTGTTTTTTAATCCATAGACAATCAGTAAACTGAGATGAACTTTGCAAATAAATTCCATTTGAAAAAAAAAATCCTATTTGGTGATCTAAAAATTTAAATTGTACGATTACAAATATGTTAGATTTGTGTTTTTTCAATATTATTTTTTTATTTGTGTATAAAAGAAGTATTAATTTCGTTAATTTGTTTTTCACAAATACGTTAGATTGGTGGTTTTTTTAATATCATTCTTTTATTTGTTTATAAAGGAAGTACTAATTTCGTTATGCAAAAATAGTCAGAAACAAATGCTGAAAAATGTATGTCGCTTTATGTGCAAAATGTTTATTATTATTATGTATTGAAACCGGCACGTGATAAGAATAAACTTTAAAAAAATCACGCTTAAAAATTATCTTAGAAAATGTAATACAGTCAATGAATACAGTTTTTAAACAAATTGCATTTCAAAGTAAATTTTTTTTCCCTATGCGACGAAAACTGAAAATGTACGATGGTCAGAAGATTAAAAAATTGCAGTAGCGAAAATTTCAAGACCGAAATCTGATCGTGAAGTGTTGCCATTCGTAAAATGACGTCAGCGCTACGCACAGATACGTTTGTTTCTTATAATATAGATACTTAATCAGTAAAATATAATAAAAATCAGTTATTAGGGTGTGGTTATCAATTGAGGTTCTTATGCTTGGATTTCCTGAATGAAAATAGCAATTTTCACCATCTCAAAATTTGCATGCGCACTTCTCATATCCATATTCATCATTTAAAAAAAAATTGTATTTTGTTTGATCATTCAAAAATCCTTTTAACTCAAAACTTGAAGTCACGATTGTCAGCAACATCTTTTAAGTGAACAAACGCACTCTTTACTCGAGATTCTAATCTCAATTCCGGAGAGTACATATTTCCGTAATTTATATTTTTTAGATACATTTGAGTTAAAATGTTTAGTTTTATCTAAGAAAATGATCGTTTTATTTTAAATATGACTTCATTTTCACTTAAATAAGCATTTCGCCTAGTGTCTGAAACTTAGTATGAGTACACGTGCAGAAGGAAAAACAATATAGAAAATTTATGAGGAAAAATGCGTGTTTTCAAAAGCAGTATGTCATTTTCCGTAATTATGCCCCTAACATAATATTCTGCTCCTAATGGTATTTTGCGCCACTAAACCCTATACAGCAATTTTTATCAACGATTTTGAATTTTTATCAGAAAATAGCATGAATAAAGTTAAAAATACCTCATTATTTCTCTCTTGTCTGCAATAATGAAAGCTATCTAATTTTCATCACTTTGAAGAAATTTCATAAAATGCTTTTAAAATTAAAATATAAAAGTGGGGATATTAAAAAAAAAAAAAAAAAAAAAAAAAAACTGATATTGCGATCACATCTACAAAGGAAGAGCTTTCAGTTTAAAAAAATTTTATATATTAGTAAAATTGATTCAGCAGAAAGATCACGTCAGATGATTAAAAAACACATTTGTGTTTTAAATATATAGATTATATAAAGTTAGAAAAAATTAAATTAAGCAAATTATGTTATTTTGATAAAATTATAGTAGAATGTCCTAAAGAATAGCATGAAAATTTTATTATTCCATAGAATTTTCGACAAAAACTTCAGAAATATGATATTATTTTAAACCATTTGCTTGTTTAACTCGGCGAAGCAAATTCATCCAGGCGAAAATCATCCATTTCTGTAATATAAATCGCTATTATTTGCATGTCACCTCTCTTTTATAAAGACACTAAATTTTTGTAAAACATTGTGTTTTATCAATATGTGATTTCGATTACATTATTTTTAAAGTGAAGCATTTTCACCTGTGAAGAATTTCAAAGCAGCTGGACTATGAAAATGATGCACATCTACAAAACATAATTCACGTTTAAGAATTAAAATACACGCTTTTTTATAAAATGACGTCATTTGCATCCGCCAAAGCAATCCACTTTTATAATCCCATCTTAAACTTCGTCTATAGAAAAGTGTGCATATGACGTCATTATCACGGAATAACAGACAATATTCTTGACATAGCCCATATTTTAATTTCAACTTTTTTTCAGGTTTTATGAGGAAATGGCAACAAAAAGATACATTATCTCCTATTTTTGACTATTTTCAGTTTTCTTTCAATGACTTTAAATAGAAATGAGGTACTTTTGTTGCCACGATAAGAAAAATGGTATTAAAAACTACAAAAAAATTAATATCTTAAAAATACATTGAGATACAGCTTTCAAACAAATTGCATTTAAAAGAGCATTTTTTTCTTTATACGACGGTGTAAAAATTTTAAATGTGCGATGTTTAGAAATTTAAAAATTTGCAGTAGAGAAAATTGCAAAACCAAAATTTTATTTCAAATTTCAAAGTGTTGCCATTCGCAAAATGACGTATGCGTTACGCACAGATATGTTTGTCCTTTATAATATAGATACAGTAATTCGGATACAATATAGTATATGAAATCTTATCAAATACACCGCAAACAATTTCCTCTATACCATTATGAACGGAATTCTTTTGTGTGGCCCTGTAAATGAACAATAACTATTCTTTGCACCGCATATTCAACAGAATGCATATTTTAGCGGACTTCATAAATGAATTTTAATTTTACTATGTTTGAAAGAGTGTAACACCATTAAAAATCATTTTAAACGATTTTTTCCCATTGGCTGTATTGTAACGGAAAACTTTTCACTGTCCCTCTAAATGAACTAAACATGCTACAAACTTCATTTAAAATAGGGAACGTACTATGGTAGAGGTCACTAACATCCAAAAGAACGATCCGAGCATATTTACGAGAGTTAGAGCGTGGACAGACGGACAGACAAACCGAAGTCATAAACACTTTTCAACGTTGTTGGAAAGTGTTAAAAAATAGTTTCACATTGATGAGAAATAATTAATTAGTTCTCTTTTTACGCAGTCCGGTTTTTTGATTTTTTAAATTTAATTAAATTATTTGTAATAGTGCTATTAACCTTTTAATTTCAGAAATTCTGCGATCGAATTATGCAAATTTTACTACGCAAAAACGGGGAACAAAATAACGTAAACTGTGGGCTCACACCTATCCGTTTTTTGAATACCTCTTTCGTCTTAGATTTTCCTTGCAAATTTTGTAGGGATATGTATACCCGAAACGTAATGTTTTCTGCAATTGTTATAAACACCTAGCACGAAAGAATTTGTTCTGTAATACTGGTATTCGGAAATCGGACCAGTGGGAGCCTTGCGTTATAAGCAAATTTCACTATTTATTGGAGCATAGATACAGGGTACCCATAAAAGAATGTACCAGGTGTAAATTTTAACAGATCAACTGTAAGCGTTGTAGAATGTCGGTTCAAAGTCACACATAAACAGTAATTCAAACAGTTTTAAAGAAGCTTTCACGGAAAAAACTGTTTTGTTGAAATTACTAAATTTTGGTTGATATAGCTCAATGCAAAATATTTTGGTTGAAATAATTAAATTTTGGTTAGATTAACCAAATTATTTTGTTAATTCAACAAATCGTTTGGTTAGACCACCCAAAACTTGGTCATTCCAACCAAAATATTTTGGATGGAGCTATATGAACCAAAATTTAGTAATTTCAACAAAACAGTTTTTTCCGTGTTCTTATGGACTCGCATGCAGTGCCACATGCGCAAAATGGCCACTCCTCAGCGGAAAGCGTTATTGCTGGGCTGAAGATTTAAAAGCTGTTAGAGCCATGCGATTTTTTCCTTTGGGGCTTTATAAAAGATCGTATCTCGCTTCCGCCGCTACCTCATGATTGGTCAGAGTTGAAACACAGAATTGAAGCGGCTATTGCTTCACCGACTCTGGACTTGTTAACAGAAGTGTGGGAAGAATTGGATTTTAGGTTGGATGGGTGCCATATCACTAAAGGGACATCTATTGAACATGTGTAAAAAAAACTAGGTTAGTTTATCTTCCATTGCATGTATGATGTGTTGTAAATAGTCTAAATTAAACTGTTATAATATACCATTGAAACTGGGACAATCTGTTACGGATGCTCTGTATTTTGAACAGAGAACATAATTATCCAATTTTCCGGATACATTTTCTGCAGGAAAGTCAAACTAACTTACCTGCCACTAAGTCTTCAATGTCCCTCGGATCAGCCAAATAATTAGGATCAATAATCGGCTGATCATACGGATTTGCGGACCGAAGCTGAATTCTGCCTTGACTCCCAGGGTGAAGAAGTTGAGAAATGCATGACATCATTGGAACATTTTTGTACGGTTCATATACTTGTTGGTAAATCTAAAAAGACAAATGCAATATTTTGTAGATACATCGCTCGGAAACTATAAACACTAACTACCATGCCTACTCCCCATACCATGTAATTTCTCGTTCTCACCTCCGATAAGCACAAGTAATTTATGGAGACCGGTTCGTGCATTGTGCTATATATATATATATATATATATATATATATATATATATATATATAAATTACCTTTGAATCAAAATTTATCTTAGAAGTTCATATAACATATTATATATTAATATCAATCTCTTATCTTAAATCTTAACATATACATATTAATCTCGTAACGGTTAAATTAACCTTATTCGATAGCTACATAATTTGAACATGTTCAATTCGGAATAGTGTTAAAACTTTTGTAATTATATAGGGTAAGTTGAAATTAATTACTTTTTATCATATATATAAAAAAAATTATATTCCATTTCATAGCTTTTCTTGTTATTCAATGTTTTCTTTTATTATTTTTGCTCCACAGTGGATTGGGCAGAGAGAAAGCTTAAAGCTTGTGTCTCAATAGAAATCGGCTGGTCATTGCTTATATTTATAAACCCTCTGCCCTGAAGACGTGATTTACAATGTAAGCTTTCAACTGTGTCTATACTCATGTTTTTTCATTTGAATTTTTCATAATTCATTTCATAGGGCTATATAATTTAACTAGCATTTCGCCTCTGCTGTTTAGTATAGTTATTTCATAATATTTGGTCAATATCATATGTTTCAATGATTTAATTGTGCAAAAAGTTTATATATATATAACCATTGTATAATTACAATTCATCATTTATTTCCAATTACTATAATTAAATTAATAAATTTAGCAACAAAACATAACTCTGACATTATACAAAATAAAGATGGAACTTTTAACTAGTAATACAAAATCAAACACAATCCACTAATTCAATAGCACACTGCGGACGATTAATCCATATAAAACATATGAAAACTCGCCAAATTTTGAAAAAATAACCTATTAAAGACAAAAGAAACAAATAACCAGCGAAATAATGTCGAACCATTAAAAGACGTATCGTAAACAAATAATATATCAAATGGATGGATGAAGCCGGAAGCTTATATAGCATTTCACTTTTTCAAGGGTACATGAAATACTAATATAAGCAAAAGCATAGTCGATTTCTGTAATACACTGCTCAAAACAATTAAAGGATATTTGAAGTTTTATATAAAATAAAGATATAAACGAAATTTTTTTGCCGAAAATAGAAGAAGATAATCACAAATGCAAATTTTTCTGGTTTTCAAACTGTGGAGTATGCAAATTTTGAGTTCGACGTCAAAAAAAGTCGCTTCAGCGGCAGCGAATGAAATTTGACTTTCAACTGGATAAAAGAGAATGAAGACAAGGATGATCGGCATTCACTGATTGCTTTGTTTCAATGAGTACGATGTCTCAGCGAAGTCATTTGACAGATTCAGAAGCTTTGAGAATTGTTGGTAGGTTAGAAGGGGGCCAAACTCAAGCCGAAGTAGTACAAGCCATTGAAGTGTCACAAAGTGTCATTTCCAGGATCTGGAACCGTTTTTTGGAGAGTCGATGTGCAGTCCGAAGACCAGGGCAAGGTCGTAGACGGGCAACAACGCCCAATGAAGATCGGTATTTAGCGTTAACAGCTCGGAGACACCGAACCATGAACGCTACTCTTCTCCAACAACACCTTCGCTCGGCTGCAGGCACCACGATTTCAACTCAGACTGTCCGAAACCGGCTCCATGCTGTAGGTCTGTATGCTCACCGACCGATGGTATGTGTTAGATTAGCATCAAGGCATCGTCGCAACCGCAGCGAGTGGGCAACCGAGCACGTCAACTGGAGGAGAAATGAATGGAGCAATATTCTGTTTTCTGACGAGTCCCGTTTTTCTGTGCATCCGGATAATAGGCGTATTTTCATCTGGAGGGACCGTGGCAGTAGGAATAATCCTGCGTTCGTGCACTAAAGTGTCAGATTTGGCGGTGGAGGAGTGTTGGTGTATGGTGGCATCTCCATTGACGGGCGCACTGACCTCTACATCATTCGAGATGGAGCTCTGACTGTTCGCCGATATAGGGATGAGATCCTCAGACCTATCGTAGCCCCTTACGCTGCAGCAATCGAAGATAACTTCATTTTAATGGACGATAACTGCAGGCCACATCGTGCAAACCTGGTGGAGGATTTCCTTTTCGAGGAAGGAATCGTTCGAATGGAATGGCCAGCGTGTTCTCCAGACATGAATCCAATCGAGCACGTTTGGGACGCTCTAGGAAAACGAGTTTCTGGCCGCCAACAACCCCCACAAACTCTCCAAGAACTGGAAAGAGCTCTTCTGGAAGGGTGGGGCAGAATACCTCAACTCGTCATTAATAGCCTCATTGAGTCCATGCCTCAAAGGTGTTCAACGTTGCTGGCCGCCCGTGGAAACCATACCCCCTACTGAAAAGGATTTTCTTTGAAGAAAACACCTTTTCTCATTCTTTTTTTCTCATATGCACAAATTGTGTTTTTTTCCTTTAGTACACAAATGCGCAATAAAATGCATTTTTTCTGCCAAACATGTGTAATTTATTCTCATATAACCTACTATGTCTGTCGACCATGTATCAATCAGCTAAACAGTTTACCAGATACAAAATCCACCTAAAACTGCAATATCCTTTAATTGTTTTGAGCAGTGTAGAATCCTGCAATAAGCTAAAAATTGAATTCCATATGTACCCAATCGACCACACACGAAAAAGCATAAATTTACCATGCGATGTAAATTGTATTAAAAAAAATTATTAATCAATGCAAGATCCGTAATAATCAGCAATATTAATAAATTGTAAGATTTAAATTTAAGACATACCCAGCAAGAGAATTGCAATGATCGTATTACAACTCACACATGTATCCAATTTTAGAACTGCAAAAATCCCGCCTGATTAATTGGTACAGTTAAAAGCATATCCTTACGGTTTAAATCATCACAGCTTGCAGATAATTTTCAAATTCTTATAAATATAATAATTATAATTATCATATATAATCAATACAATAAAAATTATATGCTATTTAAAGGATCCTGTAATAAATTATTACTAAAAATTTCATAAAGTAGTAAATTTTTTAAAAAATAAATAGGTTGTAATTAAGAGATATTATAAAATATAAAATAGTGCGGCAACATTATTACTTAGAACAGAATAAATAATTATTTAATGCTATAATATATATATATATATATATATATATATATTATAGCGTTAAATAATTATTCCATCGTCTGCTCTTTTATTTAATTTACTAGAAGGTATGTGAAGAAACTTGCATAATCACTGAACGATGACTTGTAATCTTGTACTTCCTTAATAATAATAATAATAATAATAAAAGAAGGTTACTTATTATTAATTTAACTAATGCCTATTTGTATGTATATTATAAGTTAAATTAGTTATGTTATTATAAAAACTAGGGGATCGTACCCGGGCTTCCCGGGTTAAAGAATATAAGTTAAAACATTTTTTTTAAATTGAAAACTAACAAATTTTTTATATGCAATAAATTTTTTAGATTGACAACTTACATTAAAAAAGCATTTTTCATATGGAAAATACGAATTACACAATCAAATACATTTTTGAAATTTATCAAAAGCGATATTTTCTTATTAGCTGCATGCTAAGAGTTATTTGCCAAGATTTTACTACTTATGGCATCCTTTTATATTCTGATAATTTCAGAGCTTATACATGTCTGGTAAATTTGTGTTTTATTTATGTTATTTTATTTATTTATTCATAGGGAATTTTTTTTAATGGAAATTAGCCGTAAGAAAATGATGAACTCTTTATTTTGTTTTAAGGGCAAACGGATTAATCTTTCGTAATCGAGCTTCGCGAAATATAGATAAATTAAAAAATTTCATGCTTTAAATTTGTTTTTAAAACCATAGACAATCAGTAAACTGAGATGAACTTTGCGAACAAATTCCATTTGGAAAACAAAATCCAATTTGGTGACCTAAAAATTTAAATTGTACGATTACAAATATGTTATATTTGTGTTTTTTCAATATTATTCTTTTATTTGTTTATAAAAGAAGTATTAATTTCGTTAATTTGTCTTTCACAAATATGTTAGTTTGATGGGTTTTTTAATATTATTCTTTTATTTGCTTATAAAAGAAGCATTAATTTCATTATGCAAAAATAGTCAGAAACAAATGCTGAAAAATGTTTGTTGCTTTATGTGCAAAATATTTATTATTTTATGTGTCGAAGCCGGCACGCGATAAGATAAACTTTTTAAAAAATCATGCTTAAAAATTATTTTAGAAAATATAATACATCAGTCAATGAATACAGTTTTTAAACAAATTGCATTTGAAAGTACATTTATTTCCCTATGCGACAAAAATTGAAAATGTATGATGGTCAGAAGATTGATAAAATGCAGTAGCGAAAATTTCAAGACCGAAATTTGATCGTGAAGTATTGCCATTCGCAAAATGACGTCAGCGTTCCGCCCAGATACGTTTGTTCTTTATAATATATATACATAATCAGTAAAATATATTAAAGATCAGTTATTAGGATGTGGTTATCAATTGAGGCTCTTATGCTTGGATTTCCGGAATGAAAACAGCAATTTTCACCTTCTCAAAATTTGTATACGCACTTCTCATATCCATATTCGTCATTTTTTTTTTAAATTGTATTTTGTTTGATCATTTAAAAATCATTTTAACTCAAAACTTTAAGCCAAGATTGCCAGCAACATCTTTTATGTGAACAGACGCACCTTTTACTTGAGATTCTAATTTCAATTCCGGAGAGTAAAAATTTCCATATTTTATGTTTTTTAGACGCATTTGTGTTAAAATGTTTAGTTTTATCTAACAAAATGGTCGTTTTCTTTTAAATATGACTTCATTTTCACTTAAATAAGCATTTCACCTAGTGTCTGAAACTTAATATGGAACACATACAGAAGGAAAATCACTATAGAAAATTTATGAGGAAAAATGCCTGTTTTCAAAAGCAGTATGTCATTTTCCGTTATTATGCCCCTAATATAATATTCTGCTCCTAATGGGATTTTGCGTCACTAAACCCTATACAACAATTTTTATCAACAATTTTGAATTTTTATCAGAAAATAGCATGAATAAAGTTTAAAATACCTCATTATTTCTCTCTTGTCTGCAGCAATAAAAGCTATCTAATTTTCATCATTTTGAAGAAATTTCATAAAATGCTTTTAAAATTAAAATAAAAAAGTGGGGCTATTTTAAAAACAGATAGTGCGACCACATCTACAAAAGAAGAATTTTAAAAATATATATATTTGTAAAATTGGTTCAGCAGAAAGATCAGGGCAGATGACTAAAAAATGCACTTGTGTTTATAGGTTATATAAAATAAGGAAAAATTAAATTAAGCAAATAATGTTATTTTGATAAAATTATAGTAGAATGTCCTAAAGAATAGCATTAAAATTTTATTATTCGAGAGAATTTCCGACAAAAACTTCAGGAACACGATATTATTTTAAACCACGAATTATTTGTTTGCTTGTCTAACTCGGCGAAGCAAATCCATCCAGGCGAGAATCATTAAATTTCTTTAATATACATCGCTATTATTTGCATGTCACCTCTCTTTTATAAAGACACTCTACATTTTTGTAAAACATTGCGTTTATCAGTGTGCGCTTTCGATTGCATTATTTTCAAAAGTGAAGCATTTTCACTTGTGAAGAATTTCAAAGCAGCTGGGCTGTGAAAATGACGCACTTCTACAAAACATAATTCAGGTTTAAGAATTAAAATACACGCTTTTTTATAAAATGACGTCATTTGCATCTGCTAAAGCAATCAACTTTTACAACCCAGTCTTAAACTTCGTCTATAGTAAAGTGTGAATATGACGTCATTATCACGGAATAACAGACAATATTCTTGACATATCCCATATTTTATTTTGAACTATTTTTGCAGGTTTTATGAGAAAATGGCAACAAAAAAGATACAGTATCTCCTATTTTCAACTATTTTTCGTTTACTTTCAATGACTTTCAATAGAAATGAGGTACTTTCGTTGCCACGATAAGAAAAATGGTATTAAAAACTGCAAAAAAATTAATATCTCAAAAATTAATTGAGATACCGCTTTCAAACAAATTGCATTTAAAAGAGCATTTCTTTCCTTGTACGACGGTGTAAAAATTTAAAATGTGCGATGTTTAGAAGTTTAAAAATTTGCAGTAGAGAAAATTGCAAAAACCAAATTTCATTTCAAATTTCAAAGTGTTGCCATTCGCAAAATGGCGTATGCGTTACGCACAGATATGTTTGTCCTTTATAATATAGATATTGTATGTTTTGAGTTTTAAAGTATTGTATTTACCAGAGCTTAGCAGCTTCCGTTCTTATGGTTTCATATTTCACAAAAAATTGATGAGATGACACCTCTACACAGACCTGGAATGCACACAAAATGTATGATGCAATCATGGTTGGTTGTGTGGTCTATTTTTGACGGCCAATTATCTACTCTAGGGATATGGGCCCGCGGGGGAGTGCCCTCAGTGGGGGTCTTTCTAAGGGAATCTAACCCGTATTTACGCATGGAAACCCATGGCTCGAAGAAAACCACGAAAACTCCGAACTATTAGGCCGACGGGCGCGATTGGGTTCGAACCCAGTACCTCCTATCTACCAGTTTAAAAAGCAGAACCTCTCAGACACTGGATGCAATCATGATGAAATAGAAAACACTTCTTGCGTCAGATGAGATTTTCTTTCAAAGCTTTTACTGCAGAGAAACTTTTGGTGGCGCCATCTATGACCAGTCTTTTAAATCAAATGTCCTACACCCAGTTTGTGCGTCTTGTGCAATTTACACCAAACAGTAATCAGCACCCATTTATATCAGATACTAACTGAATCTAAAGTTTTATTAAATTCCGTTCATTAGTTCTTGAGATAGAACGCAAATAAAACTTATGTCACACACAGACAGGCTCACAGACTCACAGACAGACATTTTGTAAAAACATATTTTTCGTGATCTTTGACCCCTAAAATGTATCAATCCGTCGAAAACCGGAATTCGAAAATTTTCACGATTCCAATACTTTCTTCTTGGAAAGATAGAAGAAATTAATTAAAAAAATACACCCCTTTTTCGCTTCTTCCTTTGTCTTTTACCATGAAATTTTGAGATTTCCTTTACTTTTGTATTTTAACACTTCACACATAATTGAAAAGTGTTTATGAATTCGATTTGTTCGTCCGTCTGTTCGACTTTCCGTACTCCAATTCACGTAAATAGAGTCCGATTGCTCAGAAAATTATATATGTTATTGGTGTTTACTGTGGCAGATTCGGTATTGACAATGAAGTATGTAGCGCTTATAGTTCATTTACACAGACACACAAAAGAATTCCCTTACACTACAGTCCATGGGAAAAATCGTTTACGGTGTATTTTAATGATATTATACTGTTTTAAACATATTGAAAATAATATGTATCACTGAGACGTATTAAGCGGTTCTTACCATAGAATAGGGTGTGCATAGATTTTATCGATCATTTACAGGGACACGCAAAAGAAAATAAACAATAATTGAACTAGTGAAGCCTACGAACAATAATTGCTGGAAGTGCGATATCAGTTGTGGTAAACGTTTTTACATTTAAATATTTTTTTTTAATATTACTTGGTGTATATAACTTCTATAGATCATATACACGGCCGCAAAAAAGTCCTCAACAGAAATGAAATCATATTAGCCATTAGATAGCCGATTTTTTTCTCTCGAGTTTACGACATCGCTTTTGCTGCGGGTTTGTGTATTATTCCGTGATAGCGACGTTATATGCATGCTTTACTATAGATGTTATTTAACCCTTAAATGACTGATTTTTCAAAAATCCTTTTTATAATGTTTTTCGGCTTTCATTTTTTAAATAAATCATGGGAAAAATACTTTCAAAAAATCATATTTTGTTTTAAGTATGGTTTACGGCTAAAAAACTGTTTGTTACTAATCGACAATACTGGTCTTTAATTGAAAAAATAATTTTCCTCCATAAAATTCTATAATATTAAACACACAAAACTTTTAGGAACGATGATAAGAAATAAATTTTACTTGCTCACTGCAGAACAAAATAAGGTATTTCTCAAGCTTCAAACAAAACAAAAAGAATATGTAGCAATAATTGAAAAGATAAATCTATTTTTATACTTAAACAGCACGAGTGTTGCCATCTACATGTTGAAAATCGATTTAAAATTTTCAGACTATATTTTATTGGCAACATTAGACATTATAAGTTCAAAATTATTCTAATGGTATTTTAGAAGCCTAAATTGGGTATGTTGCCGAAAAACAACACCCCGTATTTAAGGGTTAAGACTGGATCGTCAATATGCAATTCTTCAGCGGATTTAAATGACGTCATTTTATATAAATAAAAAGCGTGTGTGGAAAATTATAAAATTGAAATAAGCTTTATAGACGTGGATCATTTTCACTCCAGCGGCTTTGAAATTCTTCACAGGTAGAAATGCTCCACTTTTGAAAATAAAGCAATTGAAACCACACACTAATAAAATGTAAAGTTTTGCAAAAAAATTAGAGTGTCTTCATAGAAGAGCAGACACATTTAGATTAAAATAATATTTGTTTGAGTGTTAGACTAACCTATATAAGATGCATTTTTTATTGTAAACACATTAGGAATTTAAGGTGTCTTTAGAACTTGTTTTTCACAGCAGGAATAAATCGGAAACTGAAATATTAAGAACACGTTCTATTTATATAACAAATCACTGTTTAATTTTTACTTTCTTCTATATTTACAAGAAGAAAATATTGGATTCGTAAAAATTTTCGACTTCCGGTTTTCGACGGATTTACACGTTTTAGTTCAAATTAATTAAATTCATCGATTAGTAGTAGTGCAGTTTAGGATTAGTTACAGATACTTTAATTTATCTTGTTCCAAAGCCATTATGGGCTGCAAGAAACAAATAAAAAATTTAAAAGAATGATTTCTTTTTCAGACAGACAGACAGATCTGTCTGCCCGTATGTGACACAAATTTTGTGGGCGCTCTATCTCAAGAACTAATGCACGGAATTTAATAAATATTTATATTCAAGTAGTCCCTAATATAAATTGGTGCTGATTAGTTTTTGGTGTAAATCGCCCAACAGGTGACGCTGCTATACTGGATTTTTCGCGATTTCTGCAATAGCTCTATCTCAAGAACTAATGCACGGATTTTCATCAAACTTGAGATTCAGTTAGTCCTTGACATGAATTGACGTTTTGTACCTTTTGGTGTAAATCGCTCAACAGGTGGCGCTGCTATGCTGCCTTTATTGTGATTTCCGCAATAGCTCTATCTCAAGAACTAATACTTGTATTTTCAACAAACTTCAGATTGCGGTATACCTTGATATGAATGACTGCTGTTTATGTTTTGGTGCAAATCGCTCAACAGGTGGGGCTGCTATGCTTCATTTTTCAGAATTTTCCTTACAGCTCTATCTCAATAACTAATGGACGAATTTTCATCAAACTTCAAATTCAGGCATACTTTGATATGAATTGGTGCTCAAGTAATATAATTTCTTGTATTATTTAAATTATTTAATTGACGTGATTTATGTAGCAGAAAGTTTTGTGGTGGCCACAACATACTAGTTTTTAATGAGGTAGAAAATTTCGAAGAAATGGGAAAATCTGTCGCCTCATTCAGTTTTTCGATGTTCGCTTATGTCTGTTTTATTCCCGAATTCGCAATTTTATTCTGTATAATACTTGAATCCTCAATATCTCGAAACTTTCATATTGTTAAAAACCTTGTTTTTCTTTCGAGCGCTTCATATTTATAACATTCATTCAAAATTCGAAATACATTTTTCTTTTTATACTACTTAGATGGCCAAAATAGTTTTCGGCCGTTAGTGGATAAACTAATTAAATAGAAGTTTTTAACAGTACACTTAGTTTTTTCTTTCATTTTGCATGCAAGATTTCTCTTGGTACAGGAAAAAAAAAACGTGTATTGTGTTAGAAACATTCGCGTACCCACTGAAGATGTGTTGCATACCCTTTGGTATTCGCGGACTACAGTTTTAACGCTTTATATCCCAACGGTACCATTAAAATAACTTGTTATAAAATTAATTAAATTCATCGATCAGTAGTACTGCAGTTTAGAATTAGTTACAGATACTTTAATTTATCTTGTTCCAAAACCATTATGGGCTGCAAGAAACAAAACATTTTTTCAAAAGGATGATTTTTTTTTTCATTTGCCTCTTTTTAGCTTTCCTGACGTTGAAAGATTTGGGGGAAGGGGGGGGGGGGGGTTCAGTTCGGAAGTATTTCTATATTTCTATTGTAAGAGTATTCTATTTGTACATTTTCCTAATTCTATAAAATACTTAAAAAATATTTTAAATAAAATATTTGAGTGGAGTTATAAATATTGCACAAAATCCCTATGAATTGACATTTTGGTAATTAATTTTAATTGTCAAAATCCTTGTAAAATTTATTAAATGATTGTGTTAATCTTCTAATGTAGTTTCAAAAATTCACGAAACATGCTTTAGAGGATGAAATTTTCATGAATTCATAATTTGGGATAATAAGGAAATTAAATTAAAAAATCAAAAAACCCGACTGCATAAAAAGCGAACTAATTAATTATTTCTCATCAATGTGAAGCTATTTTTTATGTTACTTACCAAATTTTTTTACATGCATTGATGACTTTAAACATGTGTTTAATTGTTAGTTCCTATCTATAAACGCTGTTTTGAAGAGGCCTATAGATGTCTATGAAGGTTAGAGTTGCAATAAAGCTAGAGATTCTACCGACACAACTTTCAGGTTGTGTAATATTTAAACGGAGCTCCTGACTGTAAAATAGTCAATGAAACATAGTCTTCATTTTGAAAGACCTGTCCAATGATATGCCACTCAGTAGGGTGCGTAAAAATAATTTTTCGTCTGTACCACCATTTTGAATTTATAAAAACAAAATCTAACCTATAACCATCGGACGGTTAAGACAAATCGGTAGAGACCTCATTCATTAAAATCCATCCAGCCGTTTGGATGTTTCGAGGGTATAAAGAAATCCACATACCCAGATACGCGTGAAACACACAACCCTTCTTGACAGTCGCTAAAAAGGATTAAAAACACTGACTAAGACTATAAATATGGTACTAACAAGGGTATGGTTTTGTTTCGGAACGATGCATTATGTTGTGATGATATGTTAATGTCATCATTCCTTAACGATTGGCTCCCTCTCTGACCTTACATTTTACATGTCTGCTGTACAGAGAGTGAATGATAAGTTATCAGATATTATTACTAGTGCGTCGAGTCAAACTCTTGGTAACCTCGGCCATTATAATCCCAAAGATATATCATTTAAAGGGAGCTTTGAAGTACAATCTAGCCAAGCGACCGTTAATTGGCGTATCAACATTTCAACGTACTTATACAAAAGCCAAAGCTGAGTAATGGGAAAATTTATTTAGAAGTAACAACACAGACATTAAGGAATACCCGATGCCTTCTTTAATATAAACACAAAGTACACTTTTTTAACGAAATAATCATTTGCATTGACTATCAAACTGAGCATTAACAATAAATGTTTAAATTACTGTTGTAAAAGAGCATATGGTCAAAGAGTATGCTTTTACTTACCCATCATACGTAGTATAGGGTAAGTCCTGTAATCATTTTAAAAATCGAAAAAAAAAATTGACGGATTTACACGTTTCAGACACTGGAGATTCCGAAAAATATATTTTTAGAAAAAAAATTTTGGTGTCCGCCTGTATGTGTGTCTGTAATCGTTCTATCTCCCGAACAAATTGAGATAGAGACATGAAATTCGGTATGTACTTAGAGAGTAATAATGGGAAGAAGTATATTGAATATCAGTAACCTCGATTATACGGAACTATTGTTTTCGGACTCTCGAAATATTCGTACTGATAAAAGGTATACAAAAATTATCGAAATTCTTTATTTTAAGGAAAGAATATAAAAGACAATAAAAAAACATAAACGTTGCATCATGAATGAACTCGATCGGATAATGAGTTGCCGAGATATTTATAATCCTATTTTTCACACTCTTCGATTTTTCATGACCCTGTATTTTGTTCAAATTTCAATTCAAAGATATGTTTTAATTGAAAATAAAACGCTTAATCCAACGCAGTAAACTGTTAGCTAATTGGATTATAATTTTTCGAGGTATAAGGATGTTTCTTTTACGCAATTCGGTACTACTCGATTGTCCCGCTGACCAAAAAACTATCACCAAACTATAAGATTAAATGCCAATAATGGCTTCGTAATGTCATCGTAAATGTCAAGCATTTAATGCCTCTCCATACCTACAAGGGGGGCTACAATAGGGAAGACCCTGTTCTGTCGCCAAATGCCGCCAAGTTTGTCACAAACTTGGCAGTATATCGCCAAATTTGATTTATAATATTTATCAAATATTAAATTTTAATTAATTAATTTTAGTTTTATATGGGAGACAAAATGGCGGCCATTGGTTATTGAACAGCATTTAATGCATCTTCATATCTATAAGGGGGGTTACCATAGGAGGGACTCTGTTCTGTCGCCAACTTGGCGATATATCGCCAAATTTGGCAACCAAAATGAGTCACCAAAATGAGTCGCCAAAAGTAAGCCAACTTGGCGATATCTCTAATATTTCGCCAAATTCCCATAGACTTCCATTGTAAACCTACTTGCTTATAGAAAATCAACAAATTGACATATTTTAATGCAACAAAAACTAATATTAGCTTAAGGGATTATATTAAAGTTTTCTTTGATGACCTAAGTAGGAATTGACTTTAAAAACAAAATTTTTATATTACTTGTTTTCATATTTTATTTTATGTATGTCCATGATGGGTAAGTATTACGGCGGCCCCCAACGACTAGTTTTACATTCGTTAACGTAAAGGAAGGTATGCACGCACAGTTAATGATTTCAGGATGAGAAAATAGATTTGTTTTTGATTTATTTCATTAACGGCTGGGGTGAACCTTGGGAACGTTAAAGTGGGTGTTATTTACTGTGCAAAAGAGAAGAAGTAATAGTCATGTTTTTACTTTCTTCTATCTTTACAAGAAGAATGTATTGGATTCGTGAAAATTTTCGAATTCCGGTTTTCGAAGGATTTACACGTTTTAGGGGTCAGAGATCCCGAAAAACATATTTCTACAAAATGTTTGTTTGTGAGCCTGTTTGCGACACAAATTTTGTGGACGCTCTATCTCAAGAAATAATGCATGGAATTTAGTAAAACTTTATATTCAGTTAGTCCCTGATATAAATTTGTGCTGATTACTTTTTGGTGCAAATCGACCAGCAGGTGGCGCTGCTATGTTGCATTATTCATGATTTTCACAATGGATATATTTCACGAACTAAATCACGGATTTTCAGAAAACTTCAAATTCAGTTCGTCCTTGATATAATTTGGTGCTGATAACTTTTTAGTGTAAATTGTCCAATAGATCGTTCTGCTATGCTGCATTATTCATGATTATCGCAATAGCTTTATCTGAAGAACTAATGCACTAATTTTAATCAAACTTCAGATTCAGGTTATCCCTGATATAATTTAGTGTTGTTTAGTTTTTGGTGTAAATCGCCCAACGGGTGGCGCTACTATACTGCATTTTTCACGATTTCTGCAATAGCCGTATCTCAAGAACTAATGCATGAATTTTCATCAAACTTTAGATTCAGCTAGTCCCTGATATAAATTGATCCCGATAAGTTTTTGGTATAAATTTCCCAACAGATATATGCCACTGCTATGTAGAGCTTTTCATGATTTCCGCAATAGCTCTATATAAAAAACTAATGCACGGATTTTCATCAAATTTCAAATTCAATTAGAAGTTGCGGTAAGTTGTTGCTGATTAAATTTTGGTGTAAATCCCCTAACTGGTGGCGTTGCTATGCTGTATTTTTCAGGAAGCATTAACATGTATGAGATAGAAGACAGTTTTGGGGTTGCCATATCCGACTAGTTTTAGAGAGAAAATGAAATTTTGATTAATTTTATTCGTGAAAGGAGAAACTTATTTTTTAAATGAAGGATGAATAATGATATGCGATGATATGTGGCTTTCATCATCACATATATATGTATATACTAACTTCTGGTTTTAGATTCCAGTCCATCTGAGCCGTTTTTGCAGAGCTTTCTCCGATATATAGTTGATAATTTGGAAAATCAGTCTCTGGATTAACCTCGTCGTTATGAAGAAATGCCACATACATTATTCCTAACGGAGACGCCAGTGGACCTAGTAAAAATTATTAGGTTAATTATAATACTAAAACTTTATATATCTTAAACACAACATAATAAATTATTTTATATCAATTAAAACCATTCCCCACTAAAAAAAAAATTGTTCTTTTTTTCTGGAAAAAGTAATATTTTAGTGTAAAAATAATAATATTTCATGTTATTTTAAAAAAAAATGAAAAATATAATTTTTTGTTAAGGGGGTAGGGACCTTTGTACGCGTCAAAAAAGTAAAAAAGTTACTATGTTCCAAGCTATATAACTCGTGTAATAAGTCAAAAATATAAATCAAACTTCATTTAAATATAAAGCTCATATTTAAATTTATATTTAAAAATATATATATACTTGTAAATTCATAAATAAATATTGAAATGATAAGTTTTAAAATATACGATAATAAGAGAAAAAAATCCAGCGCGCATGATAAAATCTGAAAATATACATATAAAGAGGACATTTTGGTGAAAATAAATACATAATAGCGTTACCTTTATACTAAAACCAGAATATTTGACGAAAATATTGACTAAATTAAAAAATTAACAGAAATTTAAAAATTTTCATTTAAAAAAATATTTTCAAAATAAAAAGACAGAAAAAAAATAAAATATTATCCTTTTCTGGTTTTAAGTTACAGATAATACAGAAATAAATATGTTTTGAAAATTTCTTTTCATTGCCATTCATAGTTTTTTAGTAACACTGCGCGCAGTGTCAAAATTCATCGTTTTGAATAAACGCAACGGAAAGTTTAAATATCCTATGTAGTCTTAATATAAAGTCTTAATAAAACTGCCATAATTAGTAAACTATTGGGAATTTTTTAATGCGGTTTTTTGCATATTGTTCAGAAAATATTACGGAATAAAAATGTGTATTTAAAAAAAATTCGAAAATATTGTAGGTCTAAAAGTATCCTACCCCTTTAAGGGGATAAGCGACCTTCAAACTCATTTTCTTAATTGCACCTTATATACTATTCAAGGGTACACTATATGAATTACGGCATATATTTATCACATAAGAAATTAAAAAATATATACTCGAGAAAAATAAGGAAATTTCCTGAATATTTTAAGCGTTATCAAGAACTTTCAAAATGTCCCAAACTCACTCCATATCAATTAAAATCCACAATATTTTTTTTGCCAGTTTGGTTTACATATACCAGTGAAATTGTGCATAGTGTTTTAGGTGCGTTAGTAATTATATAAATACGTAGCACTTATAGTCGTCGTTTCGTCCGTCTGTCTGTCCGTCCGCATATAACAGAGCAAAAACTACCGAACCGAATGGTCTGACATTTTAAATATATAATCGTTGCAAAATTTTGTCAGGTCATTTCAAATTTCATAAAAATCGGATGAATAGCTTAATGACAGGGACAGTCAAAAGTTATCCGTTACATGACGGCCAATGGGAAAAACTTATTGCAAGTGCATTTTAATGATGTTACAGCCTTCCGAATGGTCTGAAATTTTAAATGTATAATTGTTGCAACATTTTGTCGACTCATTTCAAATTTTATGAAAATCAGATGTATAGTTTAATTACAGGCACAGTCAAAAGTACGTTAAGGCCAATGGGAAAAAATTATTTCAAGTGCATTTTAATGATGTTACAGCCTTTCGAAGAGAATGAAATGGATATGCACTTATGAAGTGAACTAAAATATACATTCAGTATACTATGCGATGCAAAAAATTATTATAAAACTAGTTTACGAACAATTTCCAACTTGTTGAAACTAAATATAATCGGAAAAGTTAAAGGTAGTGTGGAAATAAGATGCAAAAATGCTGAAAATTTCATAAAATTTAGAAAATATTTTTTTTTAAACTTTATATTCAAATATATAAAATTCGATGCACAGTTTTATTTGTATCGAATTTTATATATTTGAATATAAAGGTAAGAAAAATAATATTTTCTAAATTTTATGAAATTTTCAGCATTTTTGCATCCTATTTCTGCACTACCTTTAACTGTTCCGATTATATTTAGTTTAAAAAAGTATGCACAATTTTATTTGTGTATGTAAACCAAACTGGCATAAAAATATTGGGGATTTTAATTGATAGGGAGTGAGGTTAGGACATTTTGAAAGTTCTTGATAACGCTTAAAATTTTCAGGAAAATTCCTTCTCCAAAAAAAAAGAAAAAGAAATAATTTCTTGTGTGATGAATATATGCCATATAATATATTGAGGAGAGAAAGTGGATTGGCGCCGATGGGATTTGAACCAGGGATCTCATGAGCGTCTAGCAAAAGGCCAAGCCAACTCTAAGCTAGTAACTCGCTTTATACTGATCATGTGAGATGAGATCGCTACACACTCCATCCCCAGTGAGAAAGACGTATTGCTGACGTCTGACGAGCGATATGTACTTGTGAGTGATGCTGTCGAACACATGTGTGACGGGCAGTATGACAGGCTTATGTGCTGTGATCGTTTCACAGGCTTTGCTTGGTGGAGATTATTTATTTGGTGCTGCCATCTGTTGGTTATGAGAGAAGTTGATTGTTGTGTGTTTGTCCAGGTCATCAATGAGGGAGAGACTGGATTGGCCCCGATGGGATTTGAACCAAGGGTCTCATGATCAGGAGGCGAGAACATTAGAGTCGAGCAAAAGGCCAAGCTAGTTACTCTAAGCTAGTTTTATGCTGATCATGTGAGATGAGATCGCTACAATATAAAAATGAAAATTTGTCTGTCTGTAATTCTATACAAACCACAGTTTGGAAGCCAGAAGTGTGAAATGTTACGTACATGTGTATTAAAACACAGCCGAGGCAACTAAAATAATCCGAAGTCGAAATAATTTATAGTTAATTTTCAATTAATTAAAAACCAACCATTTAACAGCAATTTCCTATCAAATGTAAACATTTTTCGTTATAGCAGTTGCCAAAAATTAGAAATCTACAATAAAATTCTTACGACAACAATTACTTTTACATTGCAAGATTTCCACGTGAAAAATGAAAATGAAATAAATAGTTTGATGAATTAAACGAAAAAGGCATATTACGTCATAACTTTTCTATTGCAAGATTTTCACGTGAAAAATGAAAATGAAATAAATAGTTTGGCGAATTTAAAAAAGGGAATATTACGTTATATTGGAAATATAAAGGACGTGCGAATATAGTGTAACGTCATATGAGTGTGAAAAAAACGTATTAAAGCATGATAAAAACGCGATTATGGAAATATTGGCGTATTTTAATACTATTTCTCCAATGATGAATTGAAATAAGTTCATTTATAGCTGTATTCTTTTGCGTCTGTTATATAAAATTATGCATTTTTATATTGGGTTTTCATTTGATTCATATGTACAGCATTTCTACTGCTTTTTTTATTGTTTGTTTTATGGTGTATGTTAAATTTTGAAATTGATTTTTCAGAACAAACATTCTAGAAATTCCGGGTAACGCCGGACACTTTAGCTAGTAATTCATTCATTCCCTTGAATAGTATTTAAGCAGCAATTTTATAAAAATTAAAAACTGAGTTTGAAGCTCCCTTGTTCCCTTAGATTTTCAAACGCACATGAAATATGTGATCTGAAAAAAGAATATTTTTTACCTGTTCTATTTAATATATATTCTTTAATGGAAGCTTTATCAGCAAGCTTATCAGCGTATTCTTGAATATGAGGTTTTAATACAGCTTCGATTGAAATAGCCACGTGATCTTGAAAATTCATACCCACAGGAAGATTTGCGTATACAGGAATCTAAAATTAGATACACAAACTTTCAGTCTGTTAAAATACTTTAACACTAAAAGTACCGATATTTTTGTATACCTATTCATACCGGCAGGGATCAAATGACCCCTATATAAAAAGTTATATATTTTACGATGTTTTGCAAAAAATATACCAGTTGATACGCTTTGGTGTATGAATACAACATTTAAAAAAATAATTATTACAAATAGTTTATTTATTAACCCCTCGAGGGGCGGTGGGATATAATTTTATCCCACCTTCGATTCATGAAGATTCGCACCAGGAAAATTTTATTAAATTTTACTTTTTTTAAATTTAGTGGAAGAAAGTCGTAAAATTGCTTTTCCCTGTTTTGCAATAAATCTTTTTGCAGATTCCGGTGTGAATTCGACATTACCGAAACACAATTATTTGACCCTAAAAGTGTTAAAGAAAAAAAATATATATATATAATTACGCAAAAAAATTAAGAATTAAAATTAATTATTTCAAGAAATTCGAAAATTTAATAAACAAATAGTGTGCAAATTTGTTTATGTTCACCACATATTTTTAAGATTATTTCGTTCTCGATATAACCTGAAATGTTCAAACTAGAATCTCACTCGGAATAAAGTCAATTTCTAACTATATCATCACACATTAACAAATAGGATGTAATACAGTAGAATAAATGATGTAATAGCGAAAATATGCAATTTACTAAAGTTCTTACAAAATAAAACATTTATACTTTTATGATTTAACATAAATTTATTCAGGGGTCAAATGACCCTTTGCTGTAGTTAAGCCTAAAATATTTTTTTCTAGGCAAAAAAGTTAGTTCGGAGATGAGGCATTTTAAGGAATAATAGGATCCTATATTTTAATAAAAGTCGTAAAATATAAAAACATTTCGTAATGTTTTAGTTTAAGAAATTCCAAAAAAATTTCAAAAAGGGTCATTTGAACCTTCGCAATAGTTTTAGTGTTAAATAACGCTACGACGAGAATTATTCATACGTTTCAACAACAATTTGGGAATATAGCAAAAGCTAAACATAAAATGAAAATTTTTCTATTAACAGAATTCAGTTTAACGCAAATGGTTAATCTTTCTTAATAAGATCCATAGCTAAATTGCATATCTGAGTAAATGCAATTTGGCACAAGAGTGTTTTTAGGTGCGTTCCTAATTATACAGGGTGTCCACTCTCAACGGTGTCTAATGGTTAATTCTTAAAACGTTAGTCATAGACATATAGTTCCAATTACAAAAATGTTTTAAATGAATCGCTTTTACAATATTTCTTTATCTCATTTAAAACATTTTTGTAATTGGAACTATATGTCTATGACTAACGGTTTAGAAATTAGCCATTGGACACTGTTGAGAGTGGACACCCTGTATAAATACGTAGCACCTATAGTCGTCGCTTGGTCCGTGCGTCTGTCTGTCCGTCTGTCCGCATATAAGAACGTAAAATCTACCCAACCGAATGGTTTGAAATTTTTAATATATAGAATCGTTGCAGAATTTCGTCGAGTCATTTCAAATTTTATGATAATTGAATCAAACTTAAAAAAGATATTAATAAAAGTTTTCTAATAAATCCTATCATACGTAATTAATTGAATGATATCCCACGATAGGTAATGATTCTAGGTTGCAAGTCCTATTGTTTCCGTATTGCGGAATTTAATTTATAGAATCTTAATAAATTTTGTATTCATGCATTTTTGCAACACTATGGCACCAAGATCTGAATATTTATAAAGCTAGTTATAGTACTAACACAACTCATTTGCCACGTTCGACGTAGAATTTCCGAATTGTTATATGATTTAATGTTATTCACATACATTTTCAAAGCTATTGTTGCCATGATGACAATTCTTCGAAGTGGATCTATTACGTATGATTAAATCAGACCTAAAAAAAGAAAGACAATCTATTTATTTATTTATTAACTAGCTGTAGCCGGCCACGCGTTGCTATGGCCCAGTCTGGTTAATTGGAAAAAAAGAAAAGAGAAAGTGCACGTTTCTAACATGTTTAATTTCACAGTTCTTGTGGCCATACAATATTTCTTGTTGTTCCATTGTATGTGCAGATATAGACATTATCTGGTTTGCCGATTCTAGAACACGCAACATGTACTTTCCCGTGTGAGAAGCAATCCGCGTCTAGATCTAAACCGCACAATTCTAAAGATTAGCCCTGAGCTTTGTTGATGGGATTTCAAACGCCAATCATCTTGGGAATTAAATTCTCTTAAATTGAAATAGCATATCCATTCACATGAACCCAGGGAATGAGGTCAACTTCACCTTTGAAAGGTCCTGTCAAGATCGTTGCTCCTACGGCGTTGCTCATTAATTTTTTTATTGCAAGCCGCATTCCGTTGAAAAGTTTTCGTGGGTGGATATTTTGCAACATAATTGGTACAACAATTTTCAATTGCAATACATGAGATGGCATTCCTGGAAGATGAGTGAATTAAATTAACTGCTTCATCAGCTTCCACAACAGTATCGACGGACTTATATGTGAATGCCTCGCTTTGAATGTTAGACTGAATAATGCTGTTAAGTCCGTAGACGTCTTTGTTCTTGGCCGCAAGAATAGCTTAGTCACTTAGAGCTAATCGTGATTATTATAATTGGTTTGAATATTGGGAAATATTTTTTCAACCAGTTCTTCTTTTGACGTCACTAAATTGCAGAAATTATGAGGCAGTGAAATTCGTCTTGAGGTCAGATCAACAGGCACCTTACCGTTCCCAAATTCCAGCAATTGATGTGAGAATATCTCAGCTGTTCGATCGTTTTGCAGCTGGACACGCACATTTGTAGTTAATTTTAACGTCTTTACGTATAGCCACAAAGTAGCGTATTTCAGGCAAGCATTTATTTTGTCCGCTGGTATCGATCGAAGAATTACGAGTAATGTTTGCCTGAAATCTCCCGCAAGCAATATTAATGCCTTCCCAAATGGTCTGATGTTTCTATGCAAATCTTGCAATGATCGATCAAGAGCCGCGAACGATTTTTTGTGGGCTATTGTGCATTCATCCCAAACAATAATTTTGCATTTCTGCAATACTTTTCCCAAGCCGGATGCTTTGGAAATGTTGCAAGTGAGAGTTTCAAAGATTTGCATGTACAATGGCAATTTGAAAGAGGAATGAGCAGTTCTTCCACCTGGTAACAATATTGCAGTTATTCCGGACGACTCAAGAGCTAAGGCTATGTCGATTTGGGATCAAATTGCTGTCAGAATCAGGATCTCTAGCTTTACTGCAACTCTAACCATCATAGACATCTAACCGCCTCATCAAAGCAGTGTTTATAGATAGGAATTAACAATTAAACACAACTTAAAAGTCATTCATTCAAGTAAATAAAAGAAGAATAGGTAAATAATATAAAAAATAGTTTCAAATTGATAATTAATTAGTTCGCTTTTTACGCAGTCGGGTTTTTTGATTTTTTAAATTTAATTTTTATTAAGTTTTGTTTCGATTTTCATAAAATTTGAGATGACAAAATTCTGCAACAATTCTATATATTAAATTTCAAACAATTCGGTTGGGTACTTTTTACGCTGTT
Organism: Maratus speciosus; assembly: GCA_963932465.1. Taxonomy (NCBI): domain Eukaryota; kingdom Metazoa; phylum Arthropoda; class Arachnida; order Araneae; family Salticidae; genus Maratus; species Maratus speciosus. The sequence continues at coordinate 26,439,702 of OZ010789.1, read as the reverse complement.
ATACGCTGACAGACGGATTGACCAGGCGATGACTATGGGTGCTACGTATATATATAATTACGAACACATCAAAAAACGCACAGTTAAAGTACAAACTAAATTAAAAGTGTATCTAGTTTACATACGTTGAATTGCCGCAGGTGCTCTTCTGGACCCATGCCCGACAGCATTAGGATCTGAGGTGTTTTGATGGCCCCTGCAGAGAGAATAACTTCTCGTCTTGCGTGTACCTCATAGGTCTGACCTTTAGAATCAAATAGTACTCCAACAGCGCGACTGTTTACGATTATAACCTGTGGAATTATCATGAAATAATCTGATAAAATAAATCATCTAATGAAATACAATATGATAATCAACAAGAAAGAAAAAAAACATGCGACAAGCATAGATTATGAAACACTTCCCAACACATTAAGGGCGACATACAGCAACAATATATGCAGCACATTATGTGTCCCTGGAACACATTTTCAAAAAAATATTATTTATTGAGTTAAAATTTCGAATTTTTTTGTGATGGTTTTCCATATTATTTGTATACGAAATCACATGATAAAACTTCTCATAATTTTTTTTTTTAAATTTAATTTAAATTTTGTTAAAAAAGTTGGGTAGTTTAAAATCGTTCTATCTCGAAATATTATCTGAGGAATTTAATTTTTTTTTCATTTAAATAAACAGAAATATATAAGTTTTAATTTAGATTCAGCATTTTAAAAATTTTTAATTAAAAAAATATTTAAAATATTTAAAGTAAAAATTAGAAAAAAATTGATGTATCTTTAAAAAATAATCATATTTTCAAAAGCTATTATTTTTTTTTTTAATTTGCTGAATCTAAATTAAAGTAAAACTATTGAAAAAGACATGTTCCAAGTTTCAACCATTTATCTGTAACGGTTCTTGATTTATAACAATTTGAATAAGAGTTATGGTGAACAAATCCATCATGAAGAAAAACGCAATTTCACTAGAAGTCGTTTCCTTGACAGCCATAGATTGAAAGGTAGATTTTGAAAACAAACGAAAACGAAAAAATTAATATTTCCTGTTCTAATATAGAAACATGATTTAAACGTCCTTTTAAGCAGAAAACGGCAGAGAAATTTTTAATCCAATAACTTTTTTTTTTTTTGAAAATTTGAAGATTTTTGTGTCTCGGATCCCCTTAAATATGACATAACAAAACTTCGCCATTTAATAAGTTGAAAAAAGATTTCTAATTGAACCCCTTGGAAACGCATAACGCATTTGTAAACCCAATTTCAGCAATTCCCATTTACAGTCAGAAAATTATCTGTAATATTTTAGCAGCCCTATATATGATATATAGATTTGTATCTATAAACTGCAATCATGCCAAAATTTACTTCAATTAGGAAATACATGCCAGAGTTGAAAATTCCCCTTCAGCTATTTCCGCTAATAAGGAGAGATTCTTTTGTGTAGCCCAGTATACGAGGTATAGAATTTATACACAACGAGTAACATGCAAAAATTAGTTAAATTTAAAAGGGCATGCCGAACCTGAAAATGCACTTCCAGCAATTATTGCTGTAAGACAGTACTTGTAATCGATTTCTTTTGTGTGTCCCTGTAAATGAACAATAAATGCAACGAATGCGCTATTCTATAGTAATCCTCTTGTAAGAAAATTCAGTGATTTATATCAATTTCAATATATTTGAAATAGCGTAATGTCATTAAACTACACTGCAAAAGAGTTTTTCCCATTGATCCTAATGTAACGCAATGCTTCTGAGTGTCCGTGTAAATGAACTTTAAATTCTACACGCTTCATATTCAATACTGAACATACCATAGTAAAAATTATTAACATATATCACTTGTACGCCAGTAAAATTAGCACAAAAAAGAGCCGTACTAACCAATAATTCGCGAAAAGCTGGAAATCGTTTTAATAATTTTGTTTTACATTCAAATGAAGGGATTTGAAGTTTGTCCCATTTTCCCTGGTGAGCTTTAGATAAGGTACCAAGAAAACCTCAAAATTTTCGGTCTTTTTTCAGTATTTTGCAAATAACTCAGACACCGTTTACTGTACAGAAAACATTCTTAAAGGTGTAGCTGTAAAGGTGTATCATACAAAAATACCGCGGAGGAGGAAAACCCACAAACCAGGTACGACGAAAAGGTAAATATGGACAAGGAGATTTTCCATGTAGAGGATTCCAGGAAGCAGAATGGACAGCTCAAGAGGTCCAGCCAAAAAAAGAAAAAAAAACCGCTTTAAGCTCGATTTACCTTTATTTCCCTCAAGTAAATTTCAGTTGATTTTATACTAATTTTTTAAATAAATTATTTTTCTTGATTTTTTTTTTTTATTATCATATTGTTCTCTAACATTTTAGAAAATACATAATTTTAAGTACACATACAATTCTTTCTTTTTTCAATTACCTATCCCTTATAGTCATAATTTAATTGAATTTTCAAAATATAATCATTTATGCACCTCAAGAAATAATTTCCTTACAGACGACATAATTAAAATTACTTTGGGGACATCGGTTGCATTTCAAGTACAATCATGTTTTGAACTTTTGCTGAAAATCACATATTGATGTAATTAAAATTTAACGTTGTTAATTAAAGAGTACCACTCGTCAATTTATGCAGTTATACAGTTTTTTAAGCGAAATGTTCATTTAACCGAAAATTAGTACGCAAAAAAAACAATTTTATGAGTTTTTCCGAATTTTTTTGAAAATTTTACTTTTTTGGCTTAACATATCTATATCGCTTACTATTTCTTCAATTTTTAGTCTGTAGTACTCAATCAACGCAGAATTTTGTGTTCTACAATTTATGAATAACAATGTTTTCTGTAGAGTGGACGGTTTCTGAGTTATTTGCTAAATACTGAATAAAGTTCAAAAATGTTGAGGTTTTTGTAGTGCAACGTCTAAAGCTCACCAGGAAAAATGGACAAACTTCAAAACCCTCCATTTGGATGTAAATCAAAGTGAATAAAACGATATCCAGCTTTCCGAGAATTACTGGTTAATAAAATGCTATTTCTACTGGCCTATTGCAGGAAAATCCGAGTATATTTACGCGGGTTAAAGCGTGGACAGACAGAAAGATGGACAGACAAACCAAATTCATAAACACTTTTCAATTATGTCGGAAAGTGTTAACAAAAAAAAAAAATAAAAGAACATCTAATACACAACTGTAAAGGTAAAGTTACAACTTTTATAAAATGATGTTACCTTGCAAATTTTGAGTTATTATACGTTGCATTCAACTTTGCTAAAATGTACCTCAATAGCAGATTCATTCTATTTGTAGTTATGGTAACATTATAAAGGTTCACAAGTGTCGTTTTCAGAGTCTTACTAAAAACGTCACTTCTTTAGTTAGTCACAAAGAGACACGGACTTCATACGGACATTAATATGATGTTGCTATGACCGTTATTCCATTTTCCACCGTTAGTCATCAAGTCATGTTGCGTTGCAGTCACACATTGGAAGATCTACTTTTAAAAAGACGGCCGAAAATAGTTAAGTTAATGCATAATTAGATAAGCTAATGCATAAGGTAATACATATCTGCATAAGTTAATACATAACTGCTTAAGCTAATGCATAATTGCATAGGCTAATGCATAAGTTAATGTATAAAATAATGCATGAGATTGTTTGATTTTGGTGGAAGAAAGAAATTCAATTTTAGTCTACATTAAAAAAGATTTATCAAGTTTATTTTATTAAATTTCTCATTATGAGCAAGAAATCATATTTATAATGTAAATTAACTGAAATTTAGGAAAATTATATTTTGAAAGTTACGTTGTTTTGATGCAAATATACACTGCTCAAAACAATTAAAGGATATTGCAGTTTTAGGTGGATTTTGTATCTGGTAAACTGTTTAGCTGATTGATACATGGTCGACAGACATAGTAGGTTATATGAGAATAAATTACACATGTTTGGCAGAAAAAAATGCATTTTATTGCGCATTTGTGTACTAAAGGCAAAAAACACAATTTGTGCATATGAGAAAAAAAGAATAAGAAAAGGTGTTTTCTTCAAAGAAAATCATTTTCAGTAGGGGGTATGGTTTCCACGGGCGGTCAGCAACGTTGAACACCTTTGAGGCATGGACTCAATGAGGCTATTAATGACGAGTTGGGGTATTCTGCCCCACTCTTCCAGAAGAGCTCTTTCCAGTTCTTGGAGAGTTTGTGGGGGTTGTTGGCGGCCAGAAACTCGTCTTCCTAGATCGTCCCAAACGTGCTCGATTGGATTCATGTCTGGAGAACACGCTGGCCATTCCATTCGAACGATTACTTCCTCGAAAAGGAAATCCTCCACCAGGTTTGCACGATGTGGCCTGCAGTTATCGTCCATTAAAATGAAGTTATCTCCGATTGCTGCAGCGTAAGGGACTACAATAGGTCTGAGGATCTCATCCCTATATAGGCGACCAGTCAGAGCTCCATCTCGAATGATGTAGAGGGCAGTGCGCCCGTCAATGGAGATGCCACCATACACCAACACTCCTCCACCGCCAAATCTGACACTTTCGTGCACGAACGCAGGATTATTCCTACTGCCACGGTCCCTCCAGATGAAAATACGCCTACTATCCGGATGCACAGAAAAACGGGACTCGTCAGAAAACAGAATATTGCTCCATTCATTTCTCCTCCAGTTGACATGCTCGATTGCCCACTCCCTGCGGTCGCGACGATGCCTTGATGTTAATCTAACACATACCATCGGTCGGCGAGCATACAGACCTACAGCATGGAGCCGGTTTCGGACAGTCTGAGTTGAAATCGTGGTGCCTGTAGCCGAGCGAAGGTGTTGTTGGAGAAGAGTAGCGTTCATGGTTCGGTGTCTCCGAGCTGTTAACGCTAAATACCGATCTTCATTGGGCGTTGTTGCCCGTCTACGACCTTGCCCTGGTCTTCGGCCTGCACATCCACTCTCCAAAAAACGGTTCCAGATCCTGGAAATGACACTTTGTGACACTCCAATGGCTTGCGCTACTTCGGCTTGAGTTTGGCCCCCTTCTAACCTACCAACAATTCTCAAAGCTTCTGAATCTGTCAAATGACTTCGCTGAGACATCGTACTCATCGAAACAAAGCAATCACTGAATACCGATCATCCTTGTCTTCATTCTCTTTTATCCAGTTGAAAGTCAAATTTCATTCGCTGCCGCTGAAGCGACGTTTTTGACGTCGAACTCAAAATTTGCATACTCCACAGTTTGAAAACCAGAAAAATTTGCATTTGTGATTCTCTTCTTCTATTTTCGGCAAAAAAAATTTCGTTTATATCTTTATTTTATATAAAACTTCAAATATCCTTTAATTGTTTTGAGCAGTGTAGTTGAATATCTTTATAAGAAAATGGTGATATACGGGCAATAAAATTTCGGTACTTTTCTAGTATGCTCTTGCCGGAAAAGAAAAAATGGGCTTGCGAGAAAAGGAAATTTTTAATGCATATTTTCTGACAACCTTTTCCTTCTTTCATATGCACAAGCACTTTTTTAAAAATAATTATACAATTTATTTAATGTAAACAAACCTGCCGTTAGTTGGACTAGTAAAATGAGAACACATTTGTTTACGTTGTTTAAAGGTCATACTTTCTACCTCAGCGTGCGTTAGTTCCAACTGCCGTCAAAATGTTTATGGCGAATGTCATGTCCCCACACTCTAAGGTCGACACATAAAATTTTATAAAAATCATTCATAAATATAAATTTTAAATCATGAAATTCAAATTGTTGTTATAAACCCTGGTATCTGCCAAATCGCGATTCTTCTAACACTATGTTACTTTTCTCCTACTCTTAACACAATGATATTTAACCTGTGTTACACAAAACCTTAAATTCACATCATGTGTTTCTAGGGTCTAGCAAATAAATCGTTTTAAAAGGAACGCTTAAGTAGATTTATTTTTGTTGTTGTTGCTGTTGTTCTTCCTATTTTGGCTCATTCTTTATAATTTACACATACATACAAACTTATTACACTATTTCTTAGTCTGTGGAAACAAATACTATTAGGGTTTTTTTAATATTTCACATGAGAAAAAAACACTATATTTAATGCGTAAGAGAAAAAAAAATGTTCCAACTTGTTTGGACTTTTAATTGTATTTCAATTTTTTAAGTTTCGTTTTTAATTTGTTTTACGTACGCATATTTAATTTGATATCTTTGTTTATTGTTGTAAAATGTGATGTGATCATACCTTTCGAACAAAAGCATTGGAAAGAATGTCTAAATTGGTTCTGTTTTCTGCTGGAACTAAATACGCCTTTGCTGTGCTGCACTTCTGACCATGCCTCATATTTGACTGAATATCATAAAAACCTGAAAAAAGAAATACAAAAGAATAAATAACAGTGCACATTACCCGCATTAATGAGCACATAATTAAAATAATGTCTTTCATAATGTGATAATATTACCGTATTTGCACATGCACTGAAAAAAATTCTGCCACTGGCATCTAGAAAATAAATTGTGCCACTAGAAAAAATAGTTCCATGTCATCCTTATTAATTCTAGTTCCCTTTGCTAGACAGTTCTAGTTATCCCTATTAAAATTCAAGGGCGTTTTCCAGTATTATCCTTCCTAGTCAAACTTATTTAAAGATCTCTGCAAATAAATGGAACACAAGAAGTGAATTTTAGTAGCTATAATTCTAGCTTATGAATTAATTCTAGAAATCAAGGGATAATTTCTCGCACTTCAAACGATTCATAATGAAATGTATCGTTTCATCAGCTAGAAAACTATAGACTAGAAATTCACGATCATTTCGTCTATTCAGTTTATTTGTTTACCCTATTCGGATAAATCGGAAATCTATAATTCTAGTTTAGAGATTTAGAAAATAATTAGGATGAGAGAAGCTAATCCTCTATTAGGCTTCACAAATTACATTTCGTCGCACACTTTACAAAAAAACTATTCAGTATTTTGACTTGAAATTAAACATAAAAATAAATTATGATCTGTAGATTTGCAGAACATTATTTTTTTTTTTTACAGAATAGCCTTAAAAAATTTATTATTTTAATTTATTTATTTTACATGTCTTTTTTTTTTTTCATTACGGATGCATTTTTGCAAATAAAAAATGAAACACGTCTATTTTCAGAAGAAAAAAAAGTCCTTCCGGCCAGTGCCGGGAGGAAGAGGTAGCTTTCATATTCCTTATTTTAAAAAAGCCAACTTATATCATTCAAACACACGAAGCTCAATTTAGTGGAAACCGAATATAGGAGATTCAATACTAATTTTTATCAATATAATGAATGAGAATTTCGCGAAATTAGTCAGCTTTATCCAAACTGCTTTTCTTTAAAGTAACTTATATTTGGCTGCCGAATTCGGCAATTTCTTAAAGTGCCTGCCATTTTAAGACAACATGGTGGATGAGGCTAAACAGTGAACTTGATCGAGAGCTTAGTAATTGCTGTGCACATGCTCATTCACATCGGAATCGGTTGATATATACGAGTGCTGTCGCATGCAAAAAATCAGATTTTTCAAAATGTCACCCACAATAGAAATTGAAACTGCTATATCTGAGCCATTTTTTAAGGTAAAGACAAACAAAAATGCTCCTGAATCCTTATATCAAGGTCAAATACTTAAGAAAGAAACCTTTTTCAATTTCTAATTTTTTTGCACCTCACTTTAAATATATATATATATTTTTTAATTTAATGGCCGCCATTTTGAAACAAGATGGCTGATGAATCTGGCCAGCGAACTTGGTCGAGGTATTGATGTATACTATCCACATGCCTTCTTACATCGAAATAGGCAAATGCGTGTGTTATCGCGTGACAAATACAAGATCGTTTCAAAATTTTAGCCATGCTAGAAATTCAAAGTGCTATAAATCAACCATTTTTTAAGATATAAACAAAAGAACAAATTTTCAGAAACAAAAACTGCTCCGTAATCTTTGTATCAAGGCCAAACACATAAGTAAAATCTTTTTCCTTTTCCAGTTTTTTAATACCTCATTTTAAATTTTAAAATTAATTTTTTTAAAATGGCAACCCTTTTGAAACAAGATGGCGAATGAAGCTGGCCAACGAACTCGGTCGAGACATTGGTATGTACTATGTACAGACCAAGTTACATCCAAATCGGTTCATAAATACGCCTGTTATCGCGTGACAAAAATCAGGTCGTTTTAAAATGTCAGCCACAATAGAAATTCAAAATGCTATTACTCAGCAATTTTTTTAGATATAGACGATACAAAAACTGTTCCGGAATCTTTGTATTAAGGTCAAACACATACGAAAAAAATCTTTTTCATTTTCCAATTTTTTTGGTATCTCATTTATTTTTTTTATTTTTTTAAATAGTAGCCATTTTGAAACAAGATGGCGGATGAAGCTGGCCAACGAACTCGGTCATTTGTATGTACTATGTACACACCAAGGTACATCTAAATCGGTTCATAAATACGCCTGTTATTACGTGACAAAATCAGGACGTTTCAAAATGTCAGCCACGCTAGAAATTCAAAATGCTATAACTCAGCCATTTCTTAAGACATAGACGAAACAAAAACTGCTCCCGAATCTTTTTATCAAGGTTAAACACATAAAAAGAAAATATTTTTTCAATTTTCAATTTTTTGGTACCACATTTCAAATTTAAATTTTTCTTAAAAATTTAAATGGCCGCCATTTTTAAACAAGATGGCGGATGAAGCTGGCCAACGAACCCGGTCGAGACATTGGTATGTACTATGTATAAACGAAGTTACATCCAAATCGGTCCATAAATACGCCTTTTATCGCGTGACAAATTTCAGGACGTTTCAAAATATCAGCCAAGCTAGAAATTCAAAAGTCCTTCCGGCCAGTGCCGGGAGGAAGAGGTAGCTTTCATATTCCTTATTTTTAAAAAGCCAACTTATATCATGCAAACACACGACGCTCAATTTAGTGGAAACCGAATGTAGGAGATTCAATACTATTTTTTATCAATACTAAATCATTATGAATGAGAATTTCGCGAAATTAGTCAGATTTATCCAAGCTGCTTTTATTTAAAGTCACTTTTTGGCTGCCAAATTCGGCGATTTCTTAAAGTGCCTGCCATTTTAAGACAACATGGTAGATGAGGCTAACCAGTGAACTTGGTCGAGACCTTAGTAATTGCTGTGCACATGCTCACACATATCGGAATCGGTTGATATATACGAGTGCTTTCGCAGGCAAAATATCAGATTTTTCAAAATGTCACCCACTTTAGAAATTGAAACTGCTATATCTGAGCCATTTTTTAAGATACAGACAAACAAAAAATGCTCCTGAATCCTTATATCAAGGTCAAATACTCAAGAAAGAATCCTTTTTCAATTTCTAATTTTTTTGCACCTCACTTTAAATATAATTTTTTTTTAATTTAATGGCCGCCATTTTGAAACAAGATGGCTGATGAAGCTGGCCAGCGAACTTGGTCGAGATATTGATGTATACTATCCACATGCCTTCTTCCATCGAAATAGGGGAATACGGGTGGTATCGCGTGACAAACACAAGATCGTTTCAAAGTGTTAGCCATGATAGAAATTCAAAGTGCTATAATTCAACCACTTTTTAAGATATAAACAAAAGAACAAATTTTCAGAAACAAAAACTGCTCCAGAATCTTTGTATCAAGGCCAAACACATAAAAAAAATCTTTTTCATTTTCCAATTTTTAAATACCTCATTTTAAATTTTAAATTACATTTTTAAAAAAAATGGCAACCCTTTTGAAACAAGATGGCGAATGAAGCTGGCCAACGAACTCGGTCGAGACATTGGTATGTACTATGTACAGACCGAGTTACATTCAAATCGGTTCCTAAACACGCCTGTTATCGCGTGACAAAAATCCGGTCGTTTTAAAATGTCAGCCACAATCGAAATTCAAAATGTTATAACTCAGCCATTTTTTTATATGTAGACGAAACAAAACCTGTTCCGGAATCTTTGTATTAAGGTCAAACACATACAAAAAAAATCTTTTTCATTTTCCAAATTTTTGATATCACATTTTAAATTTAATTTTTTTAAATTTTTTTTAAAATGGCCACCATTTTGAAACAAGATGGCGAATGAAGCTGGTCAACGAACTCGGTTGAGTTATTTGTATGTACTATGTACACACCAAGGTACATCCAAATCGGTTCATAAATACGTCTGTTATCACGTGGCAAAAATCAGGACGTTTCAAAATGTCAGCCACGCTAGAAATTCAAAATGCTATAACTCAGCCATTTTTTAAGATATAGACGAAACAAAAACTGCTCCCGAATCTTTTTATCAAGGTCAAACACATAAGAAAAAATATTTTTTCAATTTTCAATTTTTTGCTACCACATTTCAAATTTAAATTTTTCTTAAAAATTTAAATGGCCGCCATTTTTAAACAAGATGGCGGATGAAGCTGGCCAACGAACTCGTTTGAGACATTGGTCTGTACTATGTATAAACGAAGTTACATCCAAATCGGTTCATAAATGCGCCTTTTATCGCGTGACAAAATTCAGGACGTTTCAAAATGTCAGCTTCGCTAGAAATTCAAAATGCTATAACTCAGCCATTTTTTAAGATATAGACGAAACAAAAACTGCTACGGAGTCTTTGTATAAAGGTCAAATACATAAGAAAAAATATTTTTCCATTTTCAATTTTTTGGTACCACATTTCAAATTTTAAATTTTTTAAAAAATTTTAAATGGCCGCCATTTTAAAACAAAATGGCGGATGAAGCTGGCCAACGAACTCGGTCGAGACATTGGTATGTACTATGTTCACACCGAATTACATCCAAATCGGTTCATAAATACGAGAGATACAGTGTGACATAGGTCAGATATATATATATATATATATCAATTTTGAACGGAGGGTGGTTTCGGGGTCTGGGGGTCATGATCGATGAAAATATACAAACGTTTTTTGAAATCGCTTTCCTCCGAACGGCTGCAATAGGTAGCTTTTTGTAAAGAAAGCTACCTAAAATGCTGCAACTCAGCCATTTTTTAAGATATAGACAAAACAAAAACTGATCCGAAATCTCTGTATAAAGGCCAAATACATAAGAAAAAAATATTTTTCCATTTTCAATTTTTTGGTACCACATTTCAAATTTGAAATTTTTAAAAAAAAATTAAATGGCCGCCATTTTGAAACAAAATGGCGAGACATTGGTATGTACTGTGTATAAACGAAGTTACATCCAAATCAGTTCATAAATACGCCTTTTATTGCGTGACAAAATTCAGAACGTTTCAAAATGTCAGCCACGCTAGAAATTCAAAATGCTATAACTCAGCCATTTTTTAAGATATAGACGAAACAAAAACTGCTCCGGAATCTTTGTATAAAGGTCAAATACATAAGAAAAAATATTTTTCCATTTTTAATTTTTTGGTACCACATTTCAAATATTAATTTTTTTAAATGTTAAATGGCTGCCATTTTGAAACAAAACGGCGGATGAAGCTGGCCAACGAACTCGGTCGAAACATTGGTATGTACTATGTACACACCGAATTACATCGAAATCGGTTCATAATTACGAGAGTTACAGTGTGACATAGGTCAGATATATATATATATACTAGTGTAAATGCCCGTCCTAGGACGGTGGGTAAAAATTGTGTTTTTCACTTAAAATTTGAAAAACTGATAAATTTGAAAAACTGATAAAAAAAAATAATTGACAATATGGAAGCATTTAGATGAGCAAAGTTTGGCTAGTTTATGTTCTAATAAACACACAATTAACATTTACAACATTTCTGGGTAAACCAGGTTTACCGGCTAATATACTATAACAAAATTAAGATTTCTTAATAAAACAAAAATTTAATAACTATGCAATAAAAGTGCGTAATTAAAACAGTCTGCTATTGAAATAATACTATTTTTTAATAACACTTTGAAATTGTATTTTATGGTTTAACCCCCCCCCCCTTCCTCCCCCCTCCTCCAAATTTTTTTAAATATGTATATTGATTAATAAATGAGTATCTCAGGTTGAATCCCAACCGTCTAATACCCTAAGCTTCTGTCCTCCTGATGCAAAGCTATAAATCAAAAATTATTAATTTTACTTTTCGTATAAATATTAATTTTTTACTTTTAAAATATGGGATATGTTTTTTTATTTTTTTTTTTAAGTTTAAATTTACATACACCTGTATATAGAAAAGGAAAATATAAGTAATGTGTAATTTAAAAATAAGTTACAAAATGCCAGGATATTATTTCAGGGGGGGGGGGGTCTAATCCCCTAAGCTTCTGTCCTCCTGATGCGAAGCTATAAATAAAAAAATATTAATTTTACTTTTCGTATAAATATTAATTTTTTACTTTTAAAATATTGAATACGTTTTTTTTTTTTTTTTAAAGTTTAAATTTACATACATCTGTATATAGAAAAGAAAAATATAAGTAATGTGTAGTTTAAAAATAAGTTACAAATTAATAAGCCTAAAATATTTAAATTGATTACTTTTTTAAAAGAAAGTCAGTTTTATCAATTTTTGCAGGAAAAAAAAAGGATATTTTTAAAAATACCATATCATTGTTTTCCGTGAATCACTTTATATGAGAAATAAATTAAAATTCCTTACATGTCGCAAAGAAAATTTAATATGATTGCAACTTAATACTTGAAATAATCTCAAATGACGCTTGGCGATTTATTTTGATGGTGTAATGCGATGTGCATTGCACTGATTTGTTAGGAAGAAATGTCTACCACTGCTCAATTATCAGGAATTGTAACCTTGAGAAGTAATCGCGGGATTCATGTTTCTTGTCAACCAATGGGAGAATGGATCCTTTTCCCCTTTAGTCTCTTCCTGGGAGACTGGTAAGATTGATGGATTCGCCCCGCCCAGCGTTACATTGGCTTTTATTATATATATATATATATATATATATATATATATATATATATATATATATATATATATATAAATTTTGAACGGAGGGTGGTTTCGGGGTCTGGGGGTCATGATCGATGAAAATATACCAAAATTTTTTGAAATCGCTTTCCTCCGAACGGCTGCAATAGGTAGCTTTTTGTAATGAAAGCTACCTAAAACCATGGTGTTAGTCATTATAGATAGAATCATGATTAAATAGTTTCACGATTTCTTTTATGAAATTTTTAAAATACCTTTTTTATGAAAATTATAGCATATTTTTAATGAATATTTAATGAATTTTTAATAAAAGATTCATATTTACATTCAATTATAAAAGTATTTTTCAGTGGTAAGAATTCCAATACACAATTAATTCTTATTATGTGAAATCATTTACGCAGACGATACTTACGCATTTTAAAAGAATTATATTATGACCCTTTTTTTTTTGTAAAGTGACAACAAAAAATTTAAAAAATAAATAAAATTATTAAATTCGTTATATCATAAATAAAAAAAAATCCGAGGAAATTCTTAGTTATTGGGCTGAATTTACATATCTAAAATTAAAGGCACCAAAACATAAAATAACGTTTTTGCTTAATAAAGAGGCAAAGACAATATAAAAAATATTGTTACTTTAAAATGATTATCTTATTAAATAATGCTTCGCGAATCCAAACAAAGCATGGCTTTTGATAGTAACTATTCGTTCTAGATGAAGGCGGTATATTTTTTATTTTAATGTGGTGCATAATATTTTTACAAAGTTTTGAATCTCAAAAGTGAGGTCACAGAATAGATTTGACAGATATACGAAACCACGAATCTTTTTTCTAAATCAGTGCGTAGATTTAGAAATAAATTTATACGCATTTGAGTGAAATTCATTAAAATATTTGAGGATGTGAGTTTTAAAACTCGCCTTATCCAGAAAATCAAATTTTGGGAAATCGCGAACAACCTCTCGCTGCATCGGTTGGTTTTCATTATAAACCACGATTTTAGAATGCCATAAATACACGATAAAACTAGTTTTGTTTTTTTGTTTTTTTGTTTTTTTGCAGATTGTAGTGTTTTCTCAATGCATGTTTACCAGGGGAATAGATTGATGGAGAAAACATGATTTTTTTGAATAAGGCGAGTTGTCCTCATTTAATCTTTTAAGGGGACTCAGCAGGGTTCTCGCTGCCGCTCGCCATTGTGCCAAATCGCGACAAGATGTTTCATTTGGCGAGTAAACTAACAATTAGACTCGCCAAACTGCGAGTGCTCAATTTCTGCTCTGTTTGTGTGTGTGCCAATATACTCGAGACTTATCTGCGTTTCTGAACGATTGATGTAGCTTTACATGTTCAATCACACCGTGCCATTTACATTACTCTATTAATAGATTTACAGACTCAATATCAATTCAGTTTAGCAATAGCCAGAGACACAAAAAGAATTATGCGATAGGATTTTGTCAGTTAATCACTGTCTATGTGCCTGCGTCGCTCTGGTAAAAACATAAACAAAATGACTCGCAACACGTGCCAAATAATGAAAAAAAATTTCTGGAATGTGGTGCTGAAATTAGCCATACTATTTATTAGTTGTATGTAAAGTATCATTGGCCCTCTATCGGTCGAAATCTCATAGCAATTTTTAGTGTATGTTTTCACTACGGTAAATCAAAGATAGCTGTTTTTAACTTTTATTCAGACTGCTAAAAGAATGTCTAAAACATTTACACATTTAGGACGCATTTAGAATGTATTTATTTTTAATTGTTTCTGTGGCGGATAGTTGAATTTGAATTTTTTTATTACAAAAAATCAGGAGATTTTAGAACGTATTCAAAAAATGGATACAATAAGGGGATGTTAAAGATAGATTTTTCAGTGTTTCACGCCGAATCTATTTTGCTAACATTTATTTTCATTTGGCTAGTGTTTTTTATTTCTTATTCGCCAAATCGCTAAAGTTGGTCAAAAGCCAGCGAGAACACTGGGACTCAGTAACCTTCATTTTGTGAAAAAGAACGACAATATCAAATTCCTAACTCTTTGCTGAAAAATGAATTAAGACATGCGTAATATATTCTCTAATATATAATTGCCCTAAAGATCCATTAGTTTAAAATATGCGAAAAAAGGACTTTTACTGCATCTATTTCCTTTTAACTGATTGAGAATTGCTACTAGATATAGACCAGGCGCCGGCAGCTCAGACAATCACCTCATCGAGTTCATGGCTGAAATTCCAGAATTAGTTAAAACCCGATTCGCATATTAAAACACAATCGGTCTGCCAAGTCATATCTTGGTGGAAAACACTTGAAAACCCGATTTTAGCGGTTGACTCGTATGTTTACCATTGCGTTTTCCTGCAGCAGGAAAACGGCCCACTTTTTTAAATTTCCACGCAGGAATTACATTTTTTCTGATAAGATCATTTTTACGTGCGTTCGTAATTATATAAATACATAGCACCTATAGTCGTCGTTCAGTCCGTCTGTTTGTCTATCTGTCTGCCCGTCTGTCCGTGCGCAGATAACAGAGTAAAAACTACCCAACCGAATGGTCTGAAATTTTAAATATATGATTGTTGCAAAATTTTGTTAAGCCATTTCAAATTTTATGAAAATCGGATGTATAGTTTAATGACAGGGACAGTCAAAAGTTTTTCGTTGCATTACGGCCAATGGGAAAAAATTATCTCAAGTGCATTTTAATGGTGTTACAGACTTTCGAACAGATTGAAATTGATATGCGCTTATGAAGTGCATTAAAATATACATTCAGTATACTATGCGGTGCAAAAAAAAATATATATATAAAATTAATTATCGTATGAACGCACCTCATTTGCCACGTTTGACGTGGAATTTCCAACTTGTTCTTCATAGCATCATTTAATAAAATGCCAATATGACGTTATAAAATATTGAAACGTAGTAAATGTAGGACAATAGGATACCGAGACACCTTCAAGGACATAGGTCAAAATCTTTGTCAAAAGCTAAGGTTCGTAGGTGTATGATCACTTTTTAGCTCACAGGCTATCAAAGCCTGAGAGATAATGTGCCAGCAGGTTCTGTATGTATGTACGTATGTATGTGCGTATGTATATACGTAGCGCGATTACTTTTGATAGAAATATCTGATTTGCTTCAAATTTTGTAAATAGGTTCATTCTGATAACGCACTTCCCTAATTACTTTTGAGGGTTCTTTGGTTAAGTATAAAGAGAGGGAACGGAAGGCTGATACCCCGCCCTCTTAATATAGATAAATGGGTTTTTTCATGCAGAATTATCCAATTTCCTTCAAATTTGGCATACCGCTTTATCTTGATAAGAGGCTTCCCTGATTAGACTTGGATGTTCATTGATGAAGTATAAAAGGGGAAAACTGGGGAGCTAATCCCCAACCCTTAATTTAGCTAAATGTTTTTTTTGTCGATTTCTTTATTTTTTCGAGGGACATTATTCTTTGAAATAAGGGCATAATATACAATTAGTGTGAATAGCCTGTGAGCTCAATGCCATCAGTTTAACTGGGCACTTTTATTTTTATTTTCTATTCCAAGTGGCGATTCTCAGTTTGTAGAGCTCACACGGTCTTGGTGGAACACATTGTGTTGTTCGTGTGTAGTAGAAGACTGTAGATATTGTATTTAAACATCAAATTGTTGTTTTACAAACTTTAAAAAAATTAAGTATATGCATACCTGTTTGCAGTCCAGAGTTAGGATCTATTACTCGATAACCCATTGCATTGATAGCTTCGAATATTGGTCGTTTTAATTCAGAAACATAACCTGGTCTTTCAACAGTAACAGGGCCTCCAACGCCATGGTAGCCTATAATAAAAGAAAATGAACGATCTGAAAACTGCATGATCACCCATACGTGTCATACATGTCTTTCCCGATTTTAGATAATGAACAATACACGCAGATACAATTATGTGCGTACACCGTAAAAAAAAAATCTGAAAAGTTACTAAAGTTTTTCTAGGAAACTGGGATTCCTAGAACTTTTTATGTAACGGCAACAATAAAAATTCATGTAACAGTTACACTTTTGCACCGAAAATCAAAAAATCTGTAAGGTTACTAAGAATTTTTTAGGAAACTGGGATGGCTAGAACTTTTCCTGTAACTGCAACCAGAATTACAGAAAAAATTTTAGTAAGATTACACTAATTTTAGCAGATTCATTTGTAAAGCTACAGATTTCTGTAGCTTCACAAAAACAAGTTTCGTAGATTTACAGCTTTTTTTTTTCTTTTTTGTACAGTTACAAATGAAAGTTTAGTAAGCATGTAAATTTCCATCTGTAGAACTACAGATTTTTTTTTTTCTTTTTACAGTGTATTAACATTTTTCAGGGTGTCTCAGAGAGTAATATTTGAAAAAATATTTCTACATATGAGCTAAGTTTGAAGGAGATAAGACAAGCCTGGTGCACGTCACCTTCATAGTGAGGAATTTTTATGCATGCATTTTGTTATTGAACGGCGGCGTTAATCTTCTTGGTGGATTGATCAAAGTGACTGCTACTGGAGCAGAGAACACGGTATTTAAAAAAAAAAAAAAACATCTGAAAAACATGGCATGCAATTTCATGCAAATCAACGCATGGTGGTTTCGCACCACTTTGTATCAGCCATGCAACTGTCAAGAAGTCAGAAGTAGTAATGTTGGATTAGCAGGAATCTTTCAGTTCACTGTTTTATTGCAGCAGGAAAACGATCAAATCACCAGATTTGACATCTTATTGCTCATGATACAAGAAATCTTACTAATTGCATATGTCTTAATAAAATATTTTGTACTGAAAAACATAATTGCAGTCTAAGATAAAAAAAAAATGCTATAAAAAGTGATAAAATATCTTTTTTAGATTTGTAAAAATAAAGATATTTTATCTCTTTTTACAGCATCTTTTAGCTTAGTCTGTTTATAAGTAGTTCTCATACATATTGTTATAATTGCAGTATTAAAAATGACAAATCAATACATTCATCATTACTTTTCCCAGGACGTCCAGCCTATATCAATAAACTTACCCGTTACTTTAACAAGATGTAACTACAGAACAAATTACTTTAAAAGTTTGTCTCTTTATCAATTAATGACCTAACGATATATCCTGGAGCTGCTGAAGTCGTTCCCTCCATCATAAGTATTTATTTATTTATTCATCTTCGATATCCATTAAAAATAATTCGTAAATTTAACCCTCTTTTCAGGAGCCCTTATTCCAAAAGGGACACTTGTGATTTGATAGCGGTTAGTACTATTGGAATGTTACCTTAACACACCTTAACTGACAAAAAAACTTTTTTGGCCCGATATGCTATTTCTTTCAGGCAACAATTAAAGTGTCGACCCTAAAAAATAGCGTTACGTTATATAAGCCAGCAAAAAAAGAAGCAGATGTATCATTGTACGGTTAAATACTGATAATCTCTACTGCAATTTTTTTCATTTCTAAGCATCGCACATTTTCAATTTTTACACTTTCGTATAAAGAAAAAAAGTACTTTTAATGGTGGGGACTCTGCAGTACACATTTCTGTAGAAAGTAAAAAGAAAATAGTAGATTACTATATCTTTTTCTTACCAATCTCATTACAACTGAAAATAAAATTCTAATTAAAATACGTGCTATTTTGAGAAAATATAAATCAATGATTTCTGATAAAACAGAGAGTTGTTATAAACTGTATTTAATTTTAAGTATTCATATTAATGTTACAAACAATGAAGACTTGTGTATCATTAGATAGACGATTTTCTTTTGTCGGGTTTGCGACATCGCTTTTTGGTGGGTTTTCTACGGCATAATTTAAGAAAATCCAAATTTAAAAGTTCACGATCCAGACGTAGTCTTACATATTTCAAAGGCGAAAATATTTTCGTATCAAACTCTTCAAATATATTAACAACATGTATAATACGATCCCCAATTAGGATTTTCTTAAATTATGCCGTAGTAGGAACGTAATTCCATCATTTTTGAAGAACAGAAATAAATTTGCTAATTATAACTTTATGCATGATCTCGTGATATTATTTACCATGTTTTTTAAATTATGAGAAAATTAATCCACGCTCGCGTACAACTAATTTAATTTTTATTTTATTTTATGTTTGCAATGTTTTTATTATGCATCATGTCTCATGACATTGTTTGCTATATTTATTGTTTTTAAATTATGTGAAAATATTTTCTATCGTGCATGATATTGAAAATGTCGCCGTATGAGCGATGAAACGATCGCCACTCTTAATACAGATATTTTATCACTTTTATAGCATTGTTTAACTTAACCTGTTTATAAGTGATTATTATACATGTTGTTATAACATTTCTTCGATGCTGGAATAAATATGTATGAAGAGTTTGATAAGAAAATATTTTCGCGCTTCAAATGTGAAAGACTACGTCCCGATCGTGAACTTTTGAATTTGGATTTTCTTAAATTATGCCGTAGTAGGAACGTAATTTCGTCATTTTTGAAGAACAGAAATAAATTTGCTACTTATAACTTTATGCATGATGTCTCGTGACATTATTTACCATGTTATTGTTTATTAAATTATGTGAAAATTAATCCACGCTCTCTAATAGCTAATTTAATTTGAATTTTATTTTATGTTTGCAATGTCTTTATTATGTCTATGTTTTATTACGTGTAGGGATAATACGTAAGGAAAAAAGCGTGCAAAAAGACGTTCATCTGACATTAGCCTAACGATTCATAGGCCTTCATTTGTTTGTAACATTAATATAGATACTTAAAATTAAATATAGTTTAAAATAGCTTCATGTTTTAACAGAAATCTTTCGTTTATATTTTTTCGAAATAGCACGTATTTTAATTACATTTTCTTTCGGTTGGTATGAGAAAAATGGCAACAAAAATATATAATTAATATGTTACAACTATTTTTCCTTTACTTTCTACAGAAATTGAGTACTTCCGTTGCCAATATTAAGCAAATGGCTCCAAAAACTACAAAAAAATTAATATTTCAAAAATAAATGGAGATTCAGTTTTCAAAAAAATTGCATTTAAAAGTACTTTTTTTTTTTTTAATACGACAGTGTAAAATTTGAAAATGTGCGATGCTTAGAAGTTAAAAAAATTGCCATAGAGTATTTAATAGTACTGCTTTGTGTTGCGGCTGGCGTCTGTAAGGTAACGTTATTTTTTGGAGACGACACAAAATAAGCTTGGAGAAAGAAATAGCATATCGACCTGAGGCTAATAATACCATAAACCATGACATTTAATTTCAACATCAAAGCTTTGTTTTAATTTACCACGCGAAAAATTGTTTATCACAGTCGCATGAAATTGACTATTATAATACTGATGACATGATGGCGATGGAACAATATTTGGCGATTTATCACCTGCTCCCGACTAACATTAATTTGCCGAATTGGCCACCTGGCAAACAAAAAGCGAAGCAGTCAACTCGGAACTGTAGATGACAGTCACATAACTTGAGGTTTTATTAAATAGATTAATGAAACAGTTCCTTCTTAATGATTTTCTTTCGTCGAAATTCAACGGGTTCCACCCTGTAATAATATTTTTTTCCTCATAGGGGTTGGCAAATTCTGAAAAAGCAGAATTCCTGCTTCTTGCTTGTTTTTGTTTTCCTGTTGGACATCTTCTGTATAAGGTAAAAAAAAGTAAGGCTCAAAACACCTACTTTGTGTGAGATTTGCAACTATATTCGGGTGCAGAATGATATGCGCTATCATATGAGAGTGCCATCACTCCTCTAGTGGCGAAATTTGGAGGTTAAAGGCCTTATCTCGAAAAATAGGAGAGATAGCGAAAAAATATCAATTACAAAAGTCTAGAGAATCCTTGATTTAATATGAAATGATAGGCTTATATCTAAAACATACCTTGACACACCAGTGGCCGAGAAAGCTGCTCTCGAAGCTGGTAGGCGGGAGATGCTGGGTTCGAACCCAATCGTGCCCGTCGGCCTAATCGTTAGGAGTTTTCGTGATTTTCTTTGAACCATGGATTTCCATGCGTAAATACGGGTTAGGTTCACTTAGAAAGGCCCCCCACGAAGGGCACCCCCCCCCCCCGTATGATGGTGGTTCAGTAGCTTTAGGTTCGTACATACAATGAAAAACTCCAACACAAAAATACGGGAACAAAAACTTTATTTTAACTATGAAAATTACTAGAAATCAAATTAGAATCACAATAGGGGGAAATGGATTTCTTAGAATTAATGGAGAGAGAGGCCCCCATTTAAACAAATGGCACCGAAGTGCCGATACAGAAAATTAGTACCTTCTCAGTACATGGCCATCATAGAAGTGTCTCATTTTACAAACAGCTTCGATAACTTGGCGTTACAAATCCATCGCCAATTTTACTATTATAATCGTGAACGAAGAGTGAACAAAGGTTTATTGGCGCGCAAAAATGATTATACCACGCAATCTGGTATCTCTCCAGGCATCAATCAAATGGTTGTTAAATAACTGTCACAAAGCATAATCAAAACGGCGTCAAAGTTCTGAATTGAATAAATTTGTTTATGCTTAATAATGTTTTCTATGATAAAATGACCGTTACATGAAAATGTGCTATAATTATAAAAGGCATCTGTATTAGACAAAAAGGAAGTTAAAATTAACTGCAATCATTTTCCGAGACATAAGCTATAAACTACATATTATTTATGTTTGATTATTACCTTGTAACGGCGAAAGATAAGCAAAAAAATAAGAGTGAATAAATTCAGCGCGGGCATATACGAATCAAAGTATTGACAGCTGCGTTTCTCTTTTTGTGATTTATTTAATGACCCACGAGTTATCGGAAAGTAAATTGCTTTACCAGGAATGAAAGATTCCAACCAACTAAAATGAATATTACTACATTAAATAAACCAAGGTTATAGAAAGAAAAAAATCTAACAGATAAAATTCGATACGGAAAATAAGCACCGACTAAGATTATTAAAATTTTAACTTAAAGAGGGGGATAACAACACGTTTTAAAAGACAAACTAAATGATTTAAATTAATTTAGAAGCAAACATGATATGAGATAGAATCTCTGTCACACCCCCTCTCGGCCTACATCCCTCGAGTAGATAATTGGCCGTCAAAAATCAACCCAAACCTAAAACATAGCTTTATAAGCTCTGGAACATTTATTTAACCAATATCGGCTTAAATCCGTCATCAATCGCTTTTAGAAGTGTGGCATCCTAAGGATGATATATATTTTTCAGTAAAACTAACAAATATAAACAAAGTACAATTTATTTTAATTTCAAATTTAGTATGCTCAATGTGTTCATAATCGTCAGCAATTCACTTGCACTAATATGCATTACATAGACGTAGATGTGGACATTTTGCTCATACTTGACTCGAATTTGTTTTTAAAATAAATTGTAACTTGATTACACGTGTTATTTTAATTAGAAAATATGTATATATGTGACGAAAGTCGTAAATCATGGGTTTGCTTTGCGCGTGGAGGTGCGACCAACGACATACAATGATGGTTCATGACGTTTAAAATGTCACACGGAGTGGATCATCTTCACACGGTGATTGGTACAAAGTGGCGCGACTATCGTTTTGAACCAATCGCCGTGTAAAGATGATCCACTCCGTGTGACGTGTTAAAAATCATGAACTGGCCTTGTATGTCGATGGACGCAGTGCAGATGCAGGTCGCTATATCCGGTGGCCACGAATGTCGGAGTGATACTGGCATACATTTTCATCCGTGTTTTAAACGAGTTCAAGATGTCGGTGCTATGTCTAAGTTTTTAACAGAGTTATTGAAGTTTAAAATTTATTAGACATAAACCATCGCTTATTTGGGCGTGTTTGCTACCGTCTCCCCTCCGGCATCGGTTTTAAAAATATTTTCGCATCAAAAAAACTTTATCCATTCGCTGAAAATAAAATTTATCGTAAAAAGATAAATTTAATACTTGTATCAATTTTGATTGCTTGTTTAAATTTATGTTATTGCCGCTTTTAATGTTAAGATGTTTTACAAAAAGATGCTTATTTTCAGATACAGCATAGTGGATAAATATAATTATTTTTTTTCTCACCATCTGTGATATATTCAAATTCCCGGTTATCTTCTAATTTTCTAAAATAAGGAAGGATTTCCTCGTAACTCCATCCTTTGGCGCCCATCATTACCCAGCCATCGTAATCCTTCTTGTTACCGCGAACATGGAAGCCAGCATCGCGCATGGTTGATCCGCCAAGACCTTTCCCAATAGGCAATCTGAGTTTCTAGAGTATAATTTGGACAAAAAGAATCGAGTCAGTTCACTTTATAATTCAAATTATGCAAACATTTCAGAATCAGTAACAAAAAGCTATATTAACCCAAAAATATTACTATTTAATTCAAATTATTCAGCAAAAGTTACGAAATATTGGATGAACTAAAAATGTTACTTAATATTCAAACTGAACAAACATTTCAGAAGCAGTAAAAAAATATTAAGGTTTTTAAAGAGCCTATCCAAACCAAAAGGATTACAGGTGACTTCGTTCACCGAACTGTTTCTTTATTCAGATATTTCAAATTCACACCAGAAAATTTTTAACACTAATTTTTGTTTATTTTATTCAATAAATATCTATCATTATAATAACTAAAAATAATTATTCAAACCTTCTGAGGAGAATTTAGAATTTTTTAACGATAGCTTTATAAATGACACATAAATACGTCAGCTAACATGTATAGTGTTAACTTAGTACAGTCGGCCCCGCTTAATCGGGTAACGGATAAACAAATACCCCGCTTATAGAAACAAAATCTTCTACAACCAAAATTTTTCCCATAGAGGCAATGTTAAAATTCCCCACTTATTCGAATAATTTCCCCGGATAATGCAATAACGACTAATCTGGTGTGACAAATATTTTTCCTAGAACATGTCTTTTGTTCGAAAATTTCAAACCACCGAATCACAAGTTTTTCAGAGGAAAGGGAATGAAGTCCAGTTACGCGCGTCACGTCAAATTCGAACAACTTTACCCAGGGTCATCATAGCAACGGACGTCTCAGATGAAAGGGGTGTTGAGGGGGGGAGGGAAACAGACTACGATGTATGATTACGGTAAAGAAAAACGGATTGGTCATGTGATGTTGTAGAATATTCGAGTTTAATTGCAGTTCACTTGTCACTTTACAGTAGACGCTCGATTTAACGAACTCGATCGGTCTCATATAATGTGTTCGTAAAATCGAAAGTTCGTAAATGAGAATAACATTAGTTCAATAGGATGTTGGTCGGGACCAGTGGATCAGTTGTAAAATCGAAGAATTCGTAAAAAAGAGGTTCGTAAAATCTTGCGCCTACTGTATTTATTCAGTTTGTTTTAAGGTTCTGAAGTAGAAAAATATGAACGCGAAAAGAAAAGATTTAAGTTTGTGCGATAAATTGAAGGTTTTGGATGCCACAAAGCGCAGAAAAACAAACTGAAATCGCTAAAGAGTTTCAAATTTCTCAATCTCAAGTCTCGACCATTAAGAAAAATGCTGATAAAATTGAAGAATAATAGAGAAACAATGGAAACCTACGCCGAAAACGGAAAAGAAAATCTAATGACGATCTCCACAATGGTGTGTTGGAATGGTTTCATTCAAAAAGAAGCAAAGGAGCTTTAATAATCGGAGCAATGATTATGCAAAAAGCCGAAGAAATTGCGAAAGATTCTATTATGAGAATTTTTCGGCATCTAAAGGATGGTTATATAGATTCCAGCAAAGACACAATTTAACATTTAAGAAACTACATGGAGAACCGGGTTCTGTAACCGATGCAGTTTGTGATGAATGGATTGAAGAAACTTTACATGCAATTCTTGCTGAGTACAAACCATGCGAAATTTTTAATTATGACGAAACAAGTCTACTTTATAGAGCTATGCCAAAAGGAACAATTGCCAAAAAATCCGAAAAATTACACGGATTAAAAATAAGTAAAGATCGCGCAACTGTGCTACTCTGGGTAAATCAAACGGGAGAAGAAAAGCTTCAACCTCTTCTCATTGGCTAAAGCAAACAGTCTAGATGTCTAAAAAATGTAAAACATTATCTTGTTGCATATGATTATTCACAGAATGGTTAGATGACAAAACATATTTTTGCAAGTTAGCTGGCAAAATTAGATTTAAACATGAAAAAGCATAATAGAAAAATTGTCCTGTTTATGGATAATGTTGGCAGTCACAAAACAGAGAACTAAATTCGACTGAATAATGTCAGATTAGAATATTTGCCTGCAAATACGACGGCCAAAATACAACCTCTTGATCAAGGAATCATAAGATCATTCAAGGCGTTATATAAACAGGATATAATAAATGAACTTCTCCACATTTTGGACTTGGCAACAGAAAACTGTAATGAAACATTTTCCAGTCTTTCAAAAAAATTAACCTTTTGGCTGCTATGCATTTCTGCAACAAAGTTTGGAATAATGTTCCTGTTAGTGTAATTAAAAACAGTTTTAAAAAAGCGAAATTTTTAAAGCCTAATTCTGATGAAGATGATTGTTGGGACACAGCAACTGAAAATTGTGATCTTCAAGAATTTCAAGAAGAGCTCGATAAACTCCAAATTACACAAGAAGAACTTTTGGAATTTATAGAATTTGAGGAAAATGAGACTGCAGAAACTGACGAGTTGTCAGAATCATCTGCCTGCATAGAAGAAGATGAAAATAATGAAGTCGTAATAGATCCTCCCCCATCCTTGGGTGAAGTACAGAAATCATTATCAATTACGAGGTGGACCCCGTCGAATTTCGACGAAAGAAAATGTTTACTAAGATTAAAAAAATACTTTTTTCATAAACTTCAACTGTTAAAATTATTGAAAAAATAAACTTTATTCATATACGTAATCAGTAACATATATAATCAAGATAAGTAATTTTGATTAAGTTATCAATTAATGCTCGGTATTACAGAATGAAAAATCAGCAAAAATGATTTCATCTTTACATAATCATAGAATTTCCCCCCTCCCCTCCTTTAAATCTAAACCGAATCAAGTCATTTTCCACGTTTCACATCCATATTAACCATTTAAAAAAATTTTAACGCGCAATAGGTTATTAATAAATATATTTTCAAGCTTGAAGTCACGTTTGTCAATTATTATTACAATTATCCATAGGAAAATTCCCACTCGCGATTTGAGGTCTTAGTATAATCTCTCCTGCGCGTAAAAATTCCAGAATTTAATAACTTTTAGACGTATTAAAGGGGTAATATCTCGTTTTATCAAATAAAATTATCGTTTTCTTTTAAATATGACGCCATTTTCAGTGGCTGAAACATTTTGCCTATTGCCTCAAACTCAATATCAGTGGAATGAAAAAAATGGTGAAATATAACAGCATCATCAGGGAAATTGTGTCTCTTTCAAAGCGTAACGTCATTTCCTGTTCAAATTTTAGAAAAATATATTTTTAATTATAATGAGAAAATGACATCAGTAAGAATATAATCAATAAAGATAACAAAACCACTTTTAATAGAAATGAAGTACTTCAGTTGCCACAATTAGAAAATTGGTATTAAAAACTATAAAAAAAATTGATATCTCAAAAATAAATTGAGATACAACTTTCAAACAAATTGCTTTTAAAAGTACATTTTTTTTCTGTATAAGACGGTGTAAACATTTAAAATGTGGGATGTTTAGAAGTTTAAAAATTTGCAGTAGCGAAAATTGCAAAACCAAACTTTCATTTCAAATTTCAAAGTGTTGCCATTCGCAGAATGACGTATGCGTTACGCACAGATATGTTTGTCCTTTATAATATAGATACGAAGACATTTTGAAGCTCGAGGTGAAGATTATAAAATATTATATGGTTTGGAAAAAGAGCTGCAGAAATGTGCGCAAAAAACATTAAACAGTCAACTGTATTGAATTTTTTCAAAAAATTGTAATGAGGTAAGCGATAAAACCAAAATATTTCATCATGTAATTTAAGTGAATGTGTATTATAATGCATAATAATATAAGAATTTGTATTTCATTCGGTAGTTCTCTTTTTTGTTAAAGAAAGTAGCTTTTTTACAATTAAAATAATTGTTTTTTTAACTGCTATAGATTATTAGTTAGATTTTAAGATATTATTAACGATGTTGTAAGGTAGAATAAATTTCCCCACTTAATCGAATATTCCGCTTAATCGAATAATAGATGTTGGAGCCACATATATTCGTTTAAGCGGGGCCGACTGTATTAAATAGTTACTTCTCGCCACTTATCATCATTATAGGGAAGAGACCAAATAAATATATTTGGTCTCTTCCCCATTTATTCGGTACCTTTGTTTGGTACTTTCATATTGCTAGTCTAAATTTATTGCATTTGAAATTATATATTATTAGGATTTCGTTCATCTGACGAAACGATATTCGTCTCACTACTCTGTCTGTTTGTCTGTCTGCCCGTCCGTCCGACAGTCACAGAGCTCGCTCTCAGAAACTGTATAAGTTGGAGACTTAAAAAATTTTTCATATATATAGCTGAGCACCTGCGATCACACAACAAATCATTAAATTTTGAAAAGGGCTTAATTAACGCACGTTATTAATTAAAAACTCCAATTAAAATAATGTAAAATGTTCATAATTCATCTAAAGCATTGATTTCAATCAAACCATACAGATTTACTTTCAGAAGCGTGAAAAAAGTGTGAGGGTTTACCATAATTTAGAAGGGATTCTATGGCGATAAATGGACTGGGCGTTTTGAAAGACGACCGTATCTTAAAATCTACCCGTCCTAAAAACTTGAAAATTGCGCACCCAGACGCATTTTTTTTTTCAAAATTTTTAATGATAGTTTTATAAGTGACGCATACATGCGTCAGCCAACCTGTATAGTGTTAACTTTGTATTAAATAGTGATTTCTCATTACTTACCCTGTTTATTAGGCCTCTTCCCGTATACCTTTGTTGAGTACTTTCATACTGCCAGTCTAAATTTGTCGACGCAAAACTTTTTTCGATGGTCGTTATGTCAGTCAGTTTTGGTGGGGGTGGGCCAGCTTCCAGTAATAAAACACTGACGCATGGTATTTCTGACAAGCGAGCAGCCACCACTGAACCTGCGGCACCAGCGCCAACTTTCAAGAGATACAAGAAATTAATTAACATGCATAATCGAATCCAAGAATTAATAAGCATAAAAATTTAAATATACTTTTTTGAAAAACACTCTTTTATAAACGTAAAGCGATAAACCCGGACTTCTCGGGTTACATAATATAAGTGAAAACCATCATATATTTTTTTAATAGAAAACTCTAATAGATTTTAGGTATATTTCGTATGAAATACTACCTATTACATTCTTCCCTATGTTGGAATTTCTGAAAACGTTTTTCAGATCTACATAATCATGACACCTAGAACCCAAAACCACCTTCAGTAAAAAACTTTATATATAGACGGGGTTTTGCTGTGATTGTGGGTAAGCATGAATAGGACTCAATATGGTATATTAAAATATTGTATGATTCTATTGCTGAGTAAGTTTTTAACTCACATGTTTCATTTTTATTTCTATTGTGCATGACATTGTTCTGTCCGGGTCTTACATATTGATTAATTATATTTTTTTTTCATTTTTTATGGTGTAGTTAATTGCACAATGGCAGAAAAAAACATTTAAGCTGTAGCTTATTATTTCTTCCTCAGAAATTAACCGCTTGATAATGATTACTAACTAGTTTACTAATGATTTCGTAATGTTGCCCTTGAAAACGAGTCACGAATCATTAGTTCCAATTTTATTCATAATTGCTCTCTCATTTCAAGTACATTTTGTAGCTTTTCTTTTTGAATTATTGAATTTTCAATTTTGAGATCATACATTTCGTGCAACGGATTTGTTGATGCTGACAATGATTCATTATTTCAGGTCTTTTTTCATTGGTTAAATTAGTTACTAATAGTTTTAGAAAATATTTCAAATATTTAGGATTTCCTTCATATATTTCATTATTTACTTGTTCTTTTTATGAATTGGACATCCTGTTATTTTTCCTTTCGCCAATTTTGAATATTTTAATTTTTAATACTTCATATATTGGTGATTAGGATATAAATTTATCAAAAAATTCATTAATGATTAGTTAAATTAATAATAGTTGATCCAGTTTTATTATGTGTAATCTCAGTGAAATGTATTGATGCCAGGGTTGGCAAGTTTCTGCCGCAGTGGTTAAAACCAGCGGTTGTAACCGGATAAAACTGGTATGGCAGAAACTAGTTTCTAACACTAAGTGGCAAAAACTGGCAGAAACTAGAAAATAATACTAATAAGAACTTTAATCTGCAATGTTTCATAATTCCCACATGTTTTTGATATGTAAACAATTAAGTTAAAAATTAAAACTAAAGATTATGAATGTTTTTCAAAGTAGCAAAGATTTTCAAAATGATCATATAAATATACTTCGTTTATATTGTACTAATTTTCTTTCACTTGAAAAACAGAAATTTTAATAATGGTAATCTTATGCTGTACAAGTCTAGTTGTTAATATTATTGTTTACAGTTAAATTTCTATTAAAAAGTTTAAAAAAAAATCTACGATATTTTAACAAATTACTTTTAAGAGTATTTTTAAATAAATAATACAATGCAATAACTTAAAGATTATCTACTATATACAAATAGAAATGGTTCTTGTGAAAATATATAATTATATAATTGAAGCACAAAAAATAAGAAAGAATATTTTTTTAATGAAATATCTTGTACAATTATTTTACAACATTGAAAGAACAAAATTACCATTGAAATATACTATTATTACTTTTTTAAATGCTGTTGGAACATTTTCAACTAACAGTCTAAAATAAAAAAAAAAGAAGTCACATTTGTTCTTTTGAGTACTGTATTTAAATGAAATCTTTTTAAAATCCATGGAATTGCAAGATCCACATATAACTATAAGATTTCTGTGAGAGAGATTTATTGCAGTTATTATTATGTTAAATTGCAGAAAACTATTTTGAGTAAGTATTGATTATTTTTGTTTTCTTTTCAGTGTTTAATTTAAAATACTCTAATAATTGTTTATATATAAAATTACACAACTATATTATAACAAAAGTTTTATCTTTTACATTACTCATTTTTTCTAATGCAAATTTATTTTTTCATTAAAACTATCCACAGTATTTCATTTGTTATTTATCCTGAATAAAATGTAAGGAATTTAATGCTACTAAAAAAGTCTTAGATTACGCCAAAAAATGTGTTTATGCCAGTTTCTGCCAGTTAAAACCGGTTATAACCACTTTCTGGCACTGGCACGGCAGAAAGTAGTTTCTGCCGGCAAAAAGCCAGCCCCGATTGATGCTCAATTTATTAATTTATATATATCTCTCTATTCTAAAAAAAAAGTAACTTATGCTGTCACCGCCGCCGCCGGTTTTGAATTTTTTGTGACCGGAGGTCTCCGTTAATATTAAGAAAAATACTCCATACAAAAATATGAAAATCGGCGGTATTATAGAAAAATGTTTGATAAACACGCTGATGTTTTTAAGACAGTTTTCAAATTGAATAATTATTTTAAAAGATATTTAATGCTAAACTTGGACAAAATCGTTCCATTAAAAAAGTTTTATAGTAGCAAAAACTATACATGGGAATTAATTCATTTTTAGATACTTTTATACGTTAGAATTTCCCGGTGTGCAGACTGCATTCACTTTTTTAATTTGACTCATTTTTTGAGGATTTATTTCTATTTTAAATTCAAATTTTCAGCATTTCGAGAGATATATTTTACTTATTTTAGGAAATGGTATTAATTTAAACTGTTGCCAACTGTATAAACAGCGCAAATAATAATGTTTGCTTCAAATTAAAAATTTATTTACATGTGACTATTATTAACAGAAAAAAAATTATATTAGAATTAAATAATTACATGTGAGAAGCAGGAACTTATTGAAAATTACTTCATAAAAACTATATTTACACGTGAATTTTATAAGGACATTGTAAAATAATAAATTCATTAACGTGCGTTAGAAGTCTTAAATAGGAGAAATTACGTCACATTTACGTCACATTACATTTATTACGTAAAATGAACAAAAAGTAAAGTTGCAAAACAGTTTAAATTTAAAAATTGCGCGAGACATTAATTTGATATTTTAAGATTATATTAATAAGATTAATATTAATTTTATTGAACGCGTTTGGACTGCTTTCGAGCGATTATTTAGTAATATAATAAAAATAAAAAAGATTACAAGCTGAAAATGAAGTGTCATCAACAAAAAAATATGATTTGAAAGAGAAAAATCTGTGAAGCAGAAAATAAAGAAATTGCTTAAATGGTTTAGTTAAGATTCGTTAACCTTCTGTATCGTTTCCGTCAAAAGAAGGCATTGGTATTTGTAAAATATATTTGCATTTTGATGCAGATTTGCTTAATATATTAGCTTATTTTGAAATGTTTTAACTGATTTTATTTAATCAAAGACGAAAGCAGCCATTGTATTTTTTAACAGCAGCTGATTTTTCTTTAAAATTCTCCAATCGAAGAAAAATTAATAGAAACCCATTTATAGGGAGATTGCCACTGTTTTTTAAATTATAATTCAATCTTTCAAAATCTTTTTAAAGCCAATCAAATTAGCGTGCTTTTAGAGACTTCGGTGTCTGAACGGGGGTTGGCGAGCGTAGCTTGTGGGGGCCGAGCCCACTAGTATAGAAAAAAAGGTGATGAATTGTAATATCATATAATGGTTATATATATATATATATCACTATTTTTTGGACACGATAACTACCATAATTCTGCACAAATCTCTTCCAAACTGATACATAAAATCAAGGGTCATAAAATCTCGGTCAAGTTCGTGAATGGGCAAAATCGGACCAAGGGGGTGGAAATAGGGAGGGGTTTTGTGAAAACCGAAAAACCCGAATAACTTCTTAATTCTAATATATATCGAATCAGTTTAAAGTTATTATTACTTCTAAAAAAAGGGCCAAAAATTTATGTAAGACAGATTTTTGATAAAATTAAAAATGGGCGTAAGGGGCGCAAAAAATAGGGTTTTGGGAAGAAAAAAATTCAGAACTTCGTCCATTCTTAAGATATCAAATCCAATTAAATTTATTATAAATCTTCTTAATAGTATCTATAACATTTATATTGACAAGTTTTTGATAGGACCAATTCGTAACGCGAAAAAAAAAATAAAAATAAATAAATAAAAACGAAAAAAGAAGGGGGGGGGGGGTAGTTGAAGAAGAAAAAAATCCATAACTTCGTCAATTCACAAGATATAAAATGCGCATGAATTTATTATATATCTTCTTAATATTATCTACAGTTTTTATATTGACATGTTTTTAATAGGACCAATTCTTGCACAAAAAAAAAAAAAAAAAAAAAATTAAAAATACATAGCAGTTGAAGAAAAAATCATCGTATTAAGGGTGTAATCAAATCCAAACTGCTTATTTTCTAACTCATTTTCAAATTCATTTTTTCTTTCAAACGTATTCAATTGGTAATTCTTCTTATTCAGAAACTATAATGTACCGTAATGGTCGATTTATAGATAGATGCAGAATATATTTTAAAAAAATTATGTCAAAGTGGGCGTTTTGAACCGAATATCCCGAAGCGATTGTGTTGGAAACGAAAAATAGGGTCCTACTGTAAAAATAATTGTTTATAAATCAGGTTCTAATTAATTAACCGAAAAATAAAAAGACAGGTCGCTGATAAATCTCATCAAAAATCACGTCAGCAAGTTTCATGTATTTTCTTTTTAAAATGAATCTGAAAATATGCCAGAAAATTTCGAGTTGTTGAGCACGGAATTTTTTTTTTTTTTAATACCGCCTTAAAAGGATTCTGATGAAATCAGTTCTTATATGAAAATGAAATTAAAAACTCGTCAGAAACGGTCAGATAAAATTGTTAAAGTGGGTTTATCTCTAATCATGATTTAATTTTTGTTGTTGAAATTAGTACTTAACTTCCAAATCTACCTGTGTATGCAGGCCAAGCCGGCAGGGATTTTTTACATTTAATATATATTTTTTAGATTTTTCAGTAACAAAATACAAACCATCATTTTAATATGAAAAATATCAATTCAAATGATCAATATGTATTCAAATAAACTTTTGAAATTTATTAAAAGCGATGCTTTCATATTGGCCTCGTGCAAGGAATTAACAGTCGAAGAAATCGCCAAAGATAGCTAGCTTAGAATAATTGTTTATAAATCATGTTCTAATTAATTAACCGAAAAATAAAAAGACAGGTCGCTGATAAATCTCATCAAAAATTACGTCAGCAAGTTTCATGTATTTTCTTTTTAAAATGAATCTGAAAACATGCCAGAAAATTTCGAGTTGTTGAGCACGGAAAAATATTTTTTTTAATACCGCCCTCTCCCATTTCCACCTCCTTGGACCATTTTGCCCATTTGCAATCTACGCCGAGATATTAGCCATCTCAAAGTTTTTGGCGAGTTTGAAGACGACCCATGTATAATTGCGACTTTTATCGTGCGGACAAAATTTAGTACATACACACACACACACACACATATATATATATATATATAGTAAAGTGAGGACAGACGCCGCGGTGGGACAGATGACGCAGAGATTGCATTGGCGCCACTAGCGCTCCCTACACCAATTTAAGAATTTCATTGTGTGCCTAAGTGCTGTGTGCTGTTTTGTATGCGTTTCCACCACTTAATTGTCAGTATTTACATATTTATGACAATTTTTATGGTTCAGACCTGAGTGGTGAGTTGCTAAAATTATTTTAATAACGTTTTATTACATATTTTAAGCCAAATAAATAGAGATTTCATCACAAAACCGATTGCAACTGTAGACTAGATCCTCGTAGAATACAGACATGTGCTTGCATTTCTCTCACGTCTTTCACATGGCACAAAATGGCGGCGCGGCATCTCACCCATCCCTATGGGACAGATGCCGCACCGAGGTTGAGGGACAGATGCTGCAAAATATATTTTTGATTTTCGGTTTAATAAATTCATCACTGCGATTTAAGTAGAACTTACATTTAAATGAACCTATAGTAGTGCATTCTGCTACTTATCAAAATACTCTCAGCAACAATGTTGGTTCACATGTGTGAATAAGGAAACCATATGCCGTTTACAATTCTCACCGTCTAAACTGTTAAACAAAATATCTCATATCCCAATGGTCAAAAGACCTATACAGACAAGTAAGCAAAAGCGAAAGGGTGCAAATATTACAAGCAGAGAGTTTATAAACAAGAAAAAAGAAGAAGAAAATAAAAAGCAAAAGAAACTAGAAAGCGTCAGAGAACTTCAGCTTGGCGGAAGTAAAATATACAAAAAAGGGAAGGGAAAGATCAAACTTGAAAACACCTTACTTGAGGAAGAATCTAAAATATGATCCGTCTTCTGACAATGAGTAAATAGTTCCTCTTATGGATTCTGTTGGCAGTATTTGATTGGAATTTGATGACTATGAATGTGTTGAGTGCCTGGAGTTTTATCAAGAAACAAAGTCTAAAGCGAACAGGATTCAGTGCATCAAATTCAATCGATAGCTGCATGAAAAAGGCTCACTTTACTTTTGCAACGGGAAGTGTGGTGTGATTGTGGACGAATGGAAATACAAAATCAAAGAATGAGAAGAAAGGCCAAAAATGAACAGGCTATGGCTAAAGCCTAAATAAAATAGAACTAATACTTACATTAAGAGCAAACTGCAATGTTCGCCGGATGTAAACCAGTGATTTATGTATTTTTTGTAATTATGCTGTCTATTGTTTTCAATAATTATGCTGTCCATTCATGTAAATTCAAATGTTTTTCTTTTCATTTTCATTTTTTGTCTTAAGTTTTTT
This sequence comes from Maratus speciosus, assembly GCA_963932465.1. Taxonomy (NCBI): domain Eukaryota; kingdom Metazoa; phylum Arthropoda; class Arachnida; order Araneae; family Salticidae; genus Maratus; species Maratus speciosus. The sequence continues at coordinate 26,404,761 of OZ010789.1, read as the reverse complement.
TTTTTTTTTTTTGAGCTTGCACTTTTGCAATTTCGTTAAACTTTCCACAATTTAGTTATATATAATTTATGTAAGTTTACTGTTATTTATTTTCATTTTAAGTAGTTTGAGGAAATAAAAATGTGATTTACTTGAAAAAAAAAGTAAACAGTATAGCTTTTTTCTCCATGCGGCATCTTACCCAGCACATAAAAAATGATGTTAAAAAAGGACGTTTGGGAAAATAATTCTGGCTGCTTTATTAAGAGGGCTTTAAGTTGTTTAGCATAGAAATTTGATTCTAAAGGGTTTGATTAATGATTTCTGGTATTAAGTTTATCGTTTTTTTCTTTATTGTACATTTTACAAGAAGAAAAGTAAAACTGCGGCATCTGTCCCCACTTTGCTATATATATGTGTAAACTTTTTAGTTGGGAGTGGTTTTGGTTTCCTGGAGTCATATAATGAAAAGTTATGAAGGAATTTTTCAAAATTCGCACCATGGTAACGACTGCAATAGGTAGTATTTCTCATGCAATCTACCGTCAATGTACTTTGGTCCTTGCGGGGTTACTTTGGTCCATCCCATAAAAAAGATTTTATACTTTGTATTGAACAAACAATACAAGATAATTCGGAGTTTTTTGCCCTTCGAAAATATTTTAGACCCTACTATAGGGTATTTAAATAGTTTGGGGGTGATTAAAAATTTTTTAGAGGCAACAGTGGATGTGTTTGTAAACAACTGTTTTCGTGTGTAGATTGTAACTTCTCAAGCTTTTCTATAGTGAAACAATCTGGATAAGAGATACAAATAAGGTAAGTATCAAAATATTATCTTTAGTAACCTGTAACCCATGTGTGATCATAATTTTTCCTTTAACTTTCTATTTTGACAGAAAATGTTTACGTTTTCATAAAGCTAGAATGAAAACTAGTTTTTGGGCTACTTTGTACCAGGCCTTTTTGTGGTCCAGAAGTAGCCCCAGTAACCCAGAAATGCCTTTTATACAATCTCTTAAAAAATGTATTAAGTAGAATTTTTTTCAAATGTTACTTTAGCAAAATGTTACAGTAATTATTTTTGTTCCAGTTGCTGAGGATAACATGATGAAAACTGTTTATCGTGTCCTTAATATTACCATTTGGTTTATTGTGTTTAAATGTTTAACATTTAAACATTATTTAACATTTAAACATATTTAACATTAAAAACATTTAACTATCAAATTTGCAGTGTTAATTCATTAGCAGATCCTACAGCAATCAATTGCTAATTGATTTCAATATTCCAACATATGAATTGTATTAATTTTATATGAAAATAAGTGAATGGACCAAAGAAGCCTCCAGCAGGAGCTACTTTGTTCCAAAACTTTAAAAATAGTTAAAAAATAAAAAAATAAAAAATGGCCTCTATAAAACCATACAGTTTGCTTCATTGTTTCCTGTTAACTGATGACAACTCCATTTCGACATTGAAAAATCATATATAATATTCCTTAATGATGGAAATGCGAGTGAAACCAGAAAAAAGTAGCCCAAAGTAGTCCAAAGTACCTGTTTGACGGTACCTAAAACATGGTCTGAAATTGCTAAAGATAAAACTTACCAACGATGTAATCATATTCGTCATGTATATCGTCAGATGTATCTGGGCTGTTCTTCTGCACAGAGAGAGACTCTAGCAGATGTGGAAGCAGTGGAGAATTCCTTACTGGTGTCGGATACGACCTTTCCTCTTCCAAATTGAAATCAGAACCTGACAAGAAATGTGCTTAAGTCATTGATTCATGGAGTGCAGAGTGTGATAGGCTGATGCCTTAACACAATACAACTTGTAACCTCTTAATGTATAATTATTTTAAGTTATGAGAAAATGAAGAACAATTTGACATTTCAAACTTCAGGGTGAGGTGTGGCTCCTATTTTCTGTCAGCCATAGAAGTTGAATTTATTTTTATTTGATTTTAAAAAAAGGCTATTGATGAGTTCTCTGAAAATGGTTCAATAAAAATACCTAACAGAAGTTTCGCGACATTCCTGTAGAGGTAGACACTGCCGAAATTTCTAAGCCCGGGCCCGGCTCGGTTGAACCCATAGAAGAAAAATTCGGCCCAGCCCGGCCCGATACACGAATTAAAAGTTCGGCCCGACCCCGGCCCCGCCTGATCAAAGAAAATATTGACCTGGCCCGATTTAAAAATTAAAAGTTCGGCCCGAGCCCGGTCTGGCCCGGAAAAAAGTTAAAATCTCGGCCCGAGCCTGGCCCGGTCTGAGTGAATTTCTACAAAACATTGAATTTTACGTCAGTTTGGTTAAAAATTTGCCTCGTACGAGAAGATCTAGCCAAAAATTCTTATCTTAGCTTTTTTTATGTTTATAATCTTCATTTTTATAGGAGTGCCGCAGCCTGCGAAATTTATTTTTTAATATATCTCTATTTGTTGTATAAGTGTTTTAGTTATCGTAATATTGTTAATCCATATTCCATGTATTGAAGTGTAAAAAATCAGAAAAATGCTATACAGTAAAATCTAAGACTGAATTGCACAGGGAAGAAAAAAAAATGAGTTATAAACAATTTCCCTTCTTAGCAGGTGTAAATGTATTATATATTATTATCTTGAGTATTAGTACATTCATTACGCATTGGATCAACACATTTTTCAGTTTAAGGCAGGATTCCGTCATAAGCAGGTTCTCTTTTACACGTTTCACTATATTTTAATTTAGCCATATTTTAATAAACGTACAAATCTACTATTCTTTAAATAGAATAAATTTTAATGTTTAATTGTAGAATAATGGCGATTTAAAAATACATGCTTTTAATGCAAATATTTTGGGGCCAGGTTTAATTTTACTGACCTTTGAACGGACCAGTCCACGCCGTCACAATGATTTTCTTACGCGCCGGGTCAAAACTAAGACTGAAAATTTTGGGGCGTGAAGACTAGGAAGAATGAAACCAGTCCCGGAACTGTACGGAAAAAATAATTTAAGGCACAGCCTGATCCTACAGGAAAAAAGTAAGGCCCAAACCCGGCCCGGCCCGAGCCTTCAGAAAAAAGTATAGCCTGGGCCCGGCACAAAACGGGTGGAGATCAGGTCCAGACTGGCCCGAGTGCCGTGAATGAAAATAGCCTCGGATCTTGGCACGGGCCGTGCAGATCTCTACATTCCCGTTCAACTGTATAAATAGCAAAAAAGGGTGTTGCTATTCAAAAACGAACTAGAAAGAATTACAAAATAAAACAAATCGGAAATTGTACGTCAAACGTGGAAAATGAATTGCGTTCGTACTATACCTAGTTTTCTAAATAGCCCGATCTTGGTGCAATAGCTGTTGCACTCTTATGCAAAAATGCATGAATACAGAGTTTATAACGATTCTATAGATTCAATTCAACCATGCAGAAATAATGAGACTCCACCTTAAATAGGACTTCATCACCATGGCAACCTATAGGATCATTACTTATCACTGGATATCACTGAATTCATGTAGTGTGATAGGATTTAATAGAAGGAAGAAAACTTTCATTAATATATTTTTAAGTTTGGATTTGATTTTCATAAAGTTTCAAATGACTCGACATCGTTTTGCAGCAATTCTATATATTGAATTTCAAGCCATTCGGTTGGATAGTTTTTGGGCTGTTATATGCGGACAGACGGACAGACTAGATCATGGCCGAAACTAAGGGGGGGGGGCAGAAGGGGCATGTTCCCCGGGCGCCGAATGAAGGATTATACATTTGGAATGGCCCTCATAGCATGCATGGTCACAGTGACGTCATTGTGACGTCACTGTAAGTCACTGTGGTCACATCACATCTGTGACCAAAATGCCACCACTCAGTGATGTCACATTGTGACTGAGATGTGAACTTCTTAGAAAACTTAAAAAAATTACAAAAATTATTAAATCATGTTATTTACTGTAAAAAATATTTTTCTGCCGGATTTAAAATTTTTTTAAACCGTGGTCCAAGTTGCCTCTGTGCCTCTAACCAAAACTTTTTATTTTCATATAACATAAAATGTAATTAATTCATCAGCGACACAAAAATATTTCCTAATTATGCGAATTTCATATTATTAAAAAAATGGTTTAGGTAAACAGACCCCGACTTATCTTTTATAAAGATTTTTGTAAATGATCATCTGTTATAGTAGAAGTTTCTCAAAGAGTACTCGAAACATTTCTGTGGTTTCAAACTAAAAATTTTCTATTACAGTTAAGTCTGCAGCTTTTAATGAGCACGCAGAAAGCGTCTTCAAAGTTTAGTCATATATGCATTTCTTGCTTTATAATTTGCATTCAAGTCATTTCTTTTTCCTCTTAGTGTTTCACTATTTTAAGTAACTTTTTTTTTTAAATTCTACTTCTTTCAGACGTTTAAAATAAAATTGACATTTTCCGAATATAAAATTAATGTACAAAATTTAGGCAAAGCCCATGACATAATTAATTATTCATATTTTATTTTTTGTTTTCAAAATATATCTTTAAAAATTATTTTACAAGATGTTTTATTCTACAGAAAATTAATATTAAGATAATGACAGATTGGCAAAGAAAAACTCATCTCTTCTCGATAATCTTGTTGTATTTTTTTAAGAAGATATTTTGTATATATTACCTGTGATATAAATTTTACTTTTAAAAAAAGGAGGGGGGTCATCATTATTACCATTAAATTAATTTATACACATTTTGAAAAATTAAGCAATATTTTATCTAGTAAACTCTAATTATGGATAATATTATTATTATAATTTACGTAAATGAAACTTTACAATTCAGTAAAACTGATAAAAATAAAAGGTGAAATACAATAAAACATTTTCAAACAGGAAATTGAATTAGAGACAATTTGATAAAATTATTACGCATTTAATTTCCTTCCGAAACAGTTGTATAGAAAAACAAATAAAACCGAAAAAACATCTGCTTCGAACTTCGAAACTTAAAAATCGTCTGCATCTGCACTATTTCAGTTGTTACGACTCACCGCAGAATAACGGATAAAAGTAACAGTGAAGCTTTTTAGAATAAACGCGGGAAGTTATGTGGACACTGGACAGCATAGGCGTGTTGACACGGATTTAAAAAGTGAAACAAGAACGTTCTCAGGATCCAAGTTAGTTCAGCTAACAAAATATAAACCCGAGAAAATTACGGTAGCTTTGACTTGTTGAAGATGATTCAAGTCATTGCTATGGTACTTATTATCGGATTTAATTGGTTCCCCAAAATCAAAGTATCACGTACAACGTCAATGAAATTAGGTAAGTAAAAATATTATTTTCCCTGTTTGCTTTCTTTTAACCGCAACAATTTTAGTTAGCTTCTCATAAACATGCTGTAGAACATAAATATTTCACTACATTTATTTTTTATTTTGTTGAAATATCTAAAATATTATTTTCCCTGTTTGCTTTTTTTTTTAATTACAATGATTTTAGTTATTTTCTAATAAATATGTTATAGAACACAAATATTTCATTACATTTATTTTTTATTTTGTTAAAATATCTAACTTCCTTTTCAACAGCTTTGATCAGATTATTAAAATTAGTGATTTAAATTGCATTTTAATCTGGTTTATATTCTTATTTAAATATTTGGTTAAAACCACATAGTGTCCTAAATATGAAAGTATATGGATAAGTATTATAATCAGTCATTAATATAATTAATAAACATTTAAAGATAATTAAGTTATTTAAAAAAAAGTCTTTTTATGGAATAAAATTATTGGCAAACATAATTTTTTAATTTTGTATTAAGTGATGGTCTTAAACAATTTGAATTGCATATTTTTATTTTTAAAAAATTGCATCTGCTCAGAAGAGAAATTTATAAAAAATAAGACACAACGGAAACGTATACTATTAAAAGAGATCGTAGATATGTAATGTTAAGGAAAAAAATGATTATTTAATGTATTATTCAACCTGAGAAATGTTTTAAAATCTATAAAGAAATAGTCATAGCGGGTGAAAGCTTTTCAGTTGTTAAACATTCTTATTGAAATGTTTTCAAAGTGAACTAGAAGTCTGTTGGCAAATGAAAATACAGTAGTTACGCAATCAGTAAGTGTTTAAATATGATTTTACTTTAAAAATAACGCAAATACTTGAACGGTATGAATCTAAAATGTAATAATCATCTTTTATTATTTACTTTTTTTTCTGGATAATTTTATCATTTTATCTCCTGAATGATTTTATCGAGATAAATTTCAAAGTATCGATATTATACACTCTTTATAAACAGCGTGATTAAAATGGATTTCTTATTTATAATTACCATAATCTTGTAAATAAAATATTAATAATAATAATGAACCTATGTGTGGCTCTATTTTGTGTTTATGGGCTCAATTTTTATACTTTATTTGCATTAAAAAGCAGCTAACCATTTGATACTGAGTTCATTATTTTGTTTTATTGTGTCATATAAAAATAAATATGATTATTTGTAATTCTAATACAATATATACAGTAGAACGCCGATTGTCCGAACAAGTCGGGACCGACCCTAGTTCGGATAAACAAAAGTTCGATAAATGGGCAGACAGTTTAAGGGATGTTCCTGACTATTCTAAAACCTTCACACGTTATCTAGGTTTAGGACTGACAGCACCAGTTAGTACTGGAGTGCTTAAAAATTGTTTTTTTATTTAATTGTTTTTTGTTTACTTATTTAATTTTTTTTTTCTTATCATTTTCTAAACTTTAGAGATTATAATTTAAGCAAAAAATAAATTGGAAGTTAGGTGTTTTTTTTTTTTCTTTTTTAGAGAGACAAATATTTGGATAATTGAAAATTCGGTTAAAAAGAATTCTTTGAGAGAAATATGCTGTTCGGATAATTGGAAGTTCGGTTAATTGGAGTTCCAATAATCGGCATTCTACTGTATTTATAAAACTTTCACCAGACTTTATTCTAAAAATTTCGTTGTAGATTCTAATCTGTTTGTACTATTTATGACACTATCAGAGTTATAAATGTCATGGCAACATATATCCAGCCAGATAGATCTTAGGCAAAACATAAAAACTTTCACATTAGACGCAAAATAGAGTAGCTGCGGTGCTGTGTTTTATAAACAATAAGGTATTATTGTTTTAAAAAATCATAGATAGTAAGAGTTATTTTTAGAATATATAATTTCATAAATAAAAATGTAATTTTGGCAATCAATTATTAAAGTTATTTTTTAATAATCAAAAAGTTGTTTTATATATGGATTTTACTCCAAGCAAACCCTGATGTAAAATAAATTAACCCTTTGTATCACCGTTCTATGCATACCTAAAAGTTTTATTTACTTTTACAGTGAGCATAAAAATACGATTTTATTAATTGCTGCTATCTTCCAACATAACGATTATTGCCGAAATTGTTCTTAGAATTCTCAACATAATGATACTGGTGATACTCAGTTAATTTTCTATACCAAAGCTGTATTTTTCATTTGAGTAGTTTCAAATGGTTATTGCTAAAATGTACTTCGGAAATTTTGTAATGCATGTATGGGGCATAAAAGACGTAAACAATACATATATAATGACTATATGGCACATGATGAGCGTTTCGAGTGTATATATATATATATATATATGTATATAACGCATGCATAAACTTCACAATGATCTTAGCAATGTCGTTACTACAATTTTTGCATAATCAAATTTATAGGGCCCTCTATAACAAAGAAGTTTCCTATTTTCTCAGCCCCAACTTGTTTGAATTACAATCATATATATATATATATATATATATATATTATGGTAATCAATATCATAAAACATATAAAATTTAATTACTTAATATCGGTATTTCTTTTTATCTTTCATTTTTTTAAATTATAAATGTTGTGTAATCGAAAAAAATTCAACCTCACCAGTGACTTCGAGTTTGTAATGCGTATTAAATGAAATAAATTAATTTCATTCAGTATTTTCTATAGTTTAAAGAATATAAAAAGTACTGTATATATTATAAAATATTATATTTTCAACACAAATTTTATCTTGATAAAGATTTGAAAATTTAAACAAATTGTTTCTTTGGTAATTTTAATGCTTTTAACAAATAGCTAATTTTGAAAAAAAAAATGTGATAGATCGATCATTCAGTTGTCTTCAATATTCTCATTTATTGCAATAGGAAAAAAAGGTGCAACAAAAATTGAAGTCTGCGGGGCATTGCATTTTGATTCAATAAAATTCTTTTGGTATACCCTTGTTATATCGGCCCCCAAGTTTTAATTGCGATGTATCGCCGAAGTATATTAACGTTATAGATGTAAATGATTTTACAACATGTATAATTATGACTATGTGTGACATGCATACGTGTTTACAACTGTACAAGTATGTCATAGTGTGACTTCACAACATTGCCGCTAGTCACATATTCGTCACAACGTTAATGACAAAATTGTCACAAATCATACAATTTTCACAAAATTGTCACAATGTGACTTCAAAGCAGTGTCGCTGTCGTCACAGAATCATCACAGTGTTAAAGACAATTTCGTCAAAAATGACACATATTTCACAAATTGATCTCAATGTGACTTTAAAGCATTGTCACATTCGTCACAAATTCGTCACAAAGTTAATACCAAAATAGTCACAAATGACACACTCTTCACAAATTTGTCACACCGTGACTTCACAAAGTCGTCACAATGTGACGTCACAAAAGAGCTCTAAAACGGCCATAACGACCTCACATTCTAGTCGCAGTGACTTCACATCGACGTCACGTGACGTCACATCGACGGTCACAATGTCACAGCGTGACGTCACAACGACGTCGACGTGACGTCACCATGCCTTACGGGGGATCATCTTCTTCTGATGGACTGACGGCTTCTATTATTATGAAACAGCCATTATAAATGAAGTGTTGGTTGAAGATGAAAGAGCAGCCGTAAAAAGTTAGAATTCTGATTTTCTGGTCAGAATGGGAAAAAATGCCCATAATTTTTTTTCTGACCAAAAAAAATTATGGGGGGCCAAAAGAAAAAATTACCGGAGGGGGGGGGGGGGGCAAAATCCATGTTTGCTCCGAGCACAAAAAAGTTTAGTTTCGGTCCTGAACCAGAGGAAGACCATAAGTGCTACGTATTTATATAATTATAGGAGCGCAAATTAGAAAAAAAAAACTAACCTGCAATAAAATCTTTCAATGAAAATGTAAGGAAAAATATTAAAATAGCGCTAGGCGAAGACATATCCAGTGATTAATTGCTCTTACAATTAACTTGTGGCGAGATTGTAAAAATCTATAACTGACTTCGGAAGCTTTGCCAACTCAAAATAATTTTGTATGCGTAAAAAAGGAACAAGTAAAATACATCTATTTTACACGTGCCATAGAGGAAATCATTAAAGTATTTCATTGCACGATTAAGATGTTCTTAAAGATAGATATTCATTTCACAGTAGTTAAAGTCGTTTTAGCGTTTTACGACTCACGTTACTTTACGTTTGCTCAGCCATGCTATGCAATCCCACAGCTATATTGAAATATGTTCCCTTCTAATGAAACACACATAAGTAGTGCTTGCATTCAACTGTTAACGGTATATATAAATATTAAACAGATATACAACAATAAATAAAATATAATAAAAATACAATAAATAATTAAGTGGTATTAGGGGAAAATCGCAGTCTCAGGTATCGGCCGGAGTAGCTCAGTGGTTAGAGCGACAGTCTGGAATGCTATGGTTCCGGGTTCGATTCCTGGCTCTGGCTAATTTTTCACTCCAGTTGGGTTTATTGTATCTATTGTTGGATGTCTGTTAAATATTTATATATACCGTTAAGTTCCCTTCTATTTAGAGATCGACTGAAAATTCAGTTTCGTTTCCGTTTTCGGCTCAAAATATGAGTTTCGCCGAAAACACTGTCCGAAACTATCTGTATTCCAAAAATCTCGTTTGTTCCTTCGGAAATTTTCAACATGATTCATTCATTTGATATGTATCGTCTCACATGAGACACTCTTTGTGGATTTATATGAACTTCACTGTTTATAATGATCAGTCATGAATTACCCACGACGTGAGTGCAAATTATAAAGCAAGCAATGCATATAGGACTAAAATTTGAAGACGCTTTTTCATGTGCTTATTAAAAACTGCAGACTTAACAGTAATAGAAAATTTTTAGTTCGAAACCGCAGAAGTGTTTCGAATACTCTTTGAGAAAAGCTCTAGTATAACAGATGATCCTTTACAAAAATCATTATAAAAGATAAATCGTATATATACCTAAAACAATTTTAATGAGATGAAATTTGTACAATTAGAAAATCATTCTGAGTCGTTGATGAATTAATTAAATTTTATTTTATATGAAAATAAAAAGTTTTAGTCTCAGAGAGACAACTTGTGCCACATGTATAAATTAATTAATATTTATGTATAATAAGCACGTGTAATTAATAAATAGTTATGTATATTTATATATGTACTAGCAAAACCCGCGGCTTTGCTCCCGTAATAGTTGAAATATGCCAAGTGATATTTGTAATGTCTAATTCTTTTAGAAGAAATTATACTTTTAGGAATAATTTAAAAATTACACATTAAACCACAGTCTGACTAAACTTCAATATTACACTGTATTATGCAAAAATGAGACTTAAATTAATAATAAGAATAAAAATTAATTCTAAATAGATGATAATTTATAAAGTATTTTGAAGCTTTTATGCTCATTTCATACGCTCATTTCAGTATTCATTTGAAGATTTGATTTTGTTAGAAACCGTTCTCAGTACGCATTTACATCTTAAAATTAACCATCATGTCAAATTCCAGGCGTCTAGTCTAACAGTCTACCACCTCTTTGGCGGCAGTGGCAGTAAAATAAAATGCCTATGTTGAAACAGAGACTGTCACCATTAATTTCCCAACATTAATTTTGAAACCGATTTGGTATTTCCCAATATTCCATAGAAAACGTAGCCTCTGTAGGATCAGAGACTGCCACCATTGATTCACAACCATTACTTTTGTAATCGGTTTATTATTTCCTGAGATTGCATAGATATCGCAGTTTAGGACTTTTTTAGAACGCTTTTCGCTCCTTCCCTTCGCTTTACCTCTTTTAAATTTCAAAATTATTTTGGAGTGTTCTTAGAGGACATTTTATTTTTAAGAAACTACCATGCCATATTTAATTTTTCTAGCCTCTTGAATATCACATAAATCGCAATATAGAACGTTTTTTTGCTCCTGCAACCCCCCAGGTGGTAGTCACAACGGCATTAAATATAGCCTACGTTGCAGCAGGGACTGTCAGCAATTTGCAACCACTACTATTGTAATCGTTTTGTCATTTCCTGAGATTGCGTAGAAATCGCAATTTAGAAACTTTTTAGAGCGCTTTTCGCGCATTTTCACCGCTTTTAAATTTCGAGATTTTTAGAAATTGTTCTTAGGGAGTATTTATATCTTATAAGTAATTACCATGCCAAATTTCAAGTTGCCAGCCCCTGCAATATAACAAAAATCACAATTTAAAACGTTTTTTGCTCCCGCAACCCCAGGTGGTAGTGACACCGACATGAAATAGAGCCTATGTTGGAGCAAGGGCTGTCACCATCAATTTCCAACCATTACTTTTGAAATCGGTTTGATACTTCCTGAGATTGTGTACAAATCGCCATTTAGGACGTTTTTTTAGAATTCTTTTCGCGCATTTTCACCCCTTTTCAATTTTGAATTTGTTAAGAAATGTTCTTAGAGATAATTTATATCTAATAAGTAACTGCTATGCCAAATTTCATGTATCAAGACCCTTCAGTAACACATAAATCGCATTTTTAGAATGTTTGTTGCTCCTGCACCCCCTTTGGGGTGGGGCACCGATATAAAATATACCTTACATTGGAGCAATGGCTGTGACGATAATTTTCACACCATTATTTTTTTTAATCGGTTCGATACTTCCTGGGAATATGTAGAAATCACAAGTTAGAACGTTTTCTAGAACGCTTTTTGCGCATTTTCACCCCTTTTAAATTTTGATTTTTTAAAGAAATGTTCTTAGAGATAGTTTGTATCTAATAAGTAACTATCATACCAAATTTCATGTTTCTAGGCCCTTCAGTAACGCAAAAATCGCAATTTAGAACGTTTTTTCTCTCCTGCAACCCCCAGGTGGTAGTGACACCGATCTGGAACAGAGCCTTTTGCCTTTGTTAGAGCAAAGGCTTTCACCATCAATTTCCAACCATTACTTTTGAAATCAGTTTGATACTTCCTGAGATTGTGTAAATATCGCCGTTTAGAACGTTTTATAGAAAGCTTTTCACGCATTATCACCTCTTTTAAATTTCGAATTTTTTAAGAAATGTTCTCAGAGATCATTTATATCTAATAACTAATGGCCATTTCAAATTTCATGTTTCTAAGCCCTTTAGTAACACAAAAATCGCATTTTTAGAACGTTTTTGGTTCCTGCACACCCTTTGAGGTACGGTACCGACATGCAGCATATGTTGGAGCAAGGGCTGTTACTATCATTTTGAAACCATTATTTTTTAAAACGTTTTGGTACTTCCTGCGATTGCGTAGAAATAGCAATTTAGAACGTTTTTTAGAACGCTTTTCACGTATTATTACTCCTTTTTAAATTTCAAATTTTTTAAGAAAGTTCTTAGAGATCTTTTATATTTTATAAATAACTACCATTCCAAATTTCATGTTTCTAGGCCCTTCAGTAACTTTTAGATCGTTTTATGCTCCTACACCCCCTTTGGGGTAGTGAAATCGACTTAAGATATAGCCGATGTTCGAAAGTGGACTAACGCCATCATTTGGATACCATTACTTTTGAAAACGGTTCGGTAGTTCCAGAGATTACCTCCTACAAATAAACAAGCAAACAAAATTAAACTTTACTTGTTTATAGTATTAGTATAGATTAATGACTTAAAAAACCTTTTAGACATTTTAGTTTTCGACAGAAAATAACAAGATTACCAAAATTCGGTTTCGGTTTCAATCGACCCTTAATTAAAATAATCGCACCATACCAAGACAAGATTTTTTTACCTTGTCAATATCTTGAAGTGCACTGTTTTTACTTTATCTTTCTTATGGTTTTTTTCTTTTTAATATTTTCACGTTGTATATAAAATTTTAACGTTATTAGTTTTAATCCGGAAATGTGGATTTCCTTAATTATTTCTGATATTATTATATCTTCTTAATATACTTTGTTTATGACACAGATAAGTAATTATAGAATATAGAATTCATGTGTTACATAACTGCAGACTTTTTTTTAGTTAAACTTTTCAATATAAACAGAGCGAAGTATTTCACAAAATCATAATTTTTAAAAAAAAGGTCAAGGTAATTGTGTCATAAAGTAAATTAATAATATTTTTTACTAATCTATTATTTTCTCATACTTTTTTAAATTATATTTTACATTTCGTACTATTTACATAATACTGTGTCAATTAAAAAAATAATAAATTGTAGATGTGAACAACTATCTAATTGAAATAATTTACTAAATACTTTTACTTATTGAAACATAAAAAAAAATAGAATATATATTATAAGTTAATAATAATTTAATCATTTTTATTAACATGGGTTGTTTCCTCAAATATTTCTGAGTGTCATGAGCAAAATAGTATTTGAATAATCAATAATATAAGCACAAAATGATTAAATAATGTAACTATCAATTAGCGTAATTTTACACAATTTGAATACGAGAAAATTACATGTCTAAGGGCATTTTATTGATTATAAAAAAATTAAAGAACAGATACATTAAAAAAAAGAAAGAAAGGTAATTTAAAAAATTCATGTTTCCGGTTTAAAAGTAACGTTAAATACGCAAAAAATCATATATACAATGTGAAAATACAACAAGGAATGGCGAAGGAATTACAAGAAAGATGAAGTAAAACAACGTATTTTACCTTAGAATTTTCAGCATTAGTAAAATCCTAGAATTGCCGGTAGCCATCTTGGTTTTAGCTGGGAAACAAAAACGAAATTTATTCAGTTCTTTGTGATGATTGCCCTCCCCCTTGCTTTCGTGGGCATAATCCATCTATCTTATTCTATACCTGTTTTAAATCAATCAAATTATAATTGTAATATTGTTTTAATCGTGTAACGCTAAGCTTTTACGCTTGAAAGAAACAAGCTACTTTCTTTTAGAAACGGTTCTGGTTCTATTCATGGCAAACTAAATATCTCGTTACAGGATTTCAACCAATAGGGAAGCTTCTTAAAGCGCCCTTTTAAAGACATTTTTCTGTTCCGATCTGAAATGAGCGGTTCTGGTATACTACTCCTGAAAGGCTGATTTGACAAACCAGTTTTTTTGTGGAAAATGTCCCTTTTTGATAAAACAGATACTCAGAAAGAACAAAAACACGAGTAAAACTTTTCGTTCTTTCGTTGAGTTAATAATTCGTTCTTTTGAGGCTACTTCAGTCAAACGAAAAGACGTGTCCACTAATACTAATCCTATGGAAGAAATTTATAAAGATATCTCATTCACATTTCAATCTTTCTTTTCATTGGATACCTGAGATCAATCTGTACGCATGCCTTTTTGCTTTTTCGATTTTTAATGCAGATTTTTTTTTATGAGGATGCTTTTACTTTCGAAACCGGTTCCGAAAATAAAAGTGTCCTCATTAAAAATATCTGTAAACAAAATCGAAAAAGTAAACAACGGCATTTGTGCAGATCGATTTCTACTATTAAATGCAAAAAAAATCATTTAAAAATATTTAAATTCAAACGAGATATCTTTATAACTGTCTTCCATAGGATTAGCATTAGCGAACGGGTCTTTTCGTTTGACTGAAGTAGCCTCTTAACCCATTTGTGCCTGAATTTTTGTTTTCTCAAATTTTTTGGTAAAATCACTTTAAAATGTTGCAAAATGAACTGGAAAAATACTAAAAAATATTAAACTTATTTTTTTTTTGTATTTACTGGATAAAATGTAAAAGAACTAAATATGAGTATTTCTAGTAGAATAATATGCATAATTATATATTTTGCCTATATTTATATTTAAAATGTTTTTAAATTGTATATTATGTACTATAATTAGTATTTTAATGAACTTCAAAAAATATATATTTATTTCTTTGCAGAGACTAATAACGTTATAACTATTATTAATAATAAAATAAAAATAATCGTATTGCAGACTTAATAACAATTTATTTCATAAATATCTTCGAAAGGAGATTGCATAAATAACTGTCTCCTAAATTTCTAACAAAAATATGTACCCATTTGTGCCTAAAACACTATATTTTGTATATTACAAAATTGCATAAAAAATAGGCTTGAACATTTAATTTTGCAATTTAAAAAATACGTATTTCAAAAAAGTCCACAAGCTAAGAATATAACTTGCGATTTTGGGTCCATGATAGAAAAAATACAAATAAACTTACTTTTTACATTTCGACCTCTTGAAAAATTAAAAATCTATAAACACCGAAAAAAGCCTTAATTTAAGCAAATAAATATCCACATTGTGCTGTCATCTCTCGGTTATAGATAAAGACATTTATAAATAATGATTTTATGCAATTTTCATGTTATAAAGAAGAAGAAAATTATACAAATGCGTTAAAATTTGAAACGTCCCAAAAATGGGACGCTAGGCATAAATGGGTTAACAGTGCAGTTTGAGTACTAATCGTGGTTCTTTTTTCATAAGTATATCAAGATCCATTGTAAATATTAAATAAATTAATCTACGCAATATAATTTAAATAATAAAATATATTCAACAAATTCAATTTATTCAATATAATTTAATTTGAGGTACTTACCTCATTCGATGATCAAATCCCGAAATCAAAAATTCTATTATTCTGCAGCTGAGACACCAAATGAAAAATACTACGTCATTCAGATTGGAGGTTCGGAATTAACAGTTTAATATACCATTGTGTCGAAACTCGAAACTTTTATATAAATAAGTTCGAAAGGTTTCCACTCATAATAACTTGAATAAATACACACGTACAACAGCTTAGATTAATGAACTTCCTTCTTAAAAACTTATGTACACTTTATTTGCATAACAGAGATATTAATGTTTTATTACTCTCATTAGAGAGTTCCATTTTACCGAGATTCTCAGTTGAAATAAATTTTACATCTACTTTAAAAAGTAAACAAGTTGGAAATTGCACGTCAAACGTGATAAATGAGGTGCGTTCGTACTATAACTAGTTTTATAAATATTTTTTGCACTGCATATTGTACTGAATGTATATTTCAGTGCATTTCATAAGTGCCTATCGATTTCATTCTGTTCGAAAGGCTGTAACATCATTAAAATGCATTTGAAATATTTTTTTCCCAATGGCCGTAATGTAACGGAAAACTTTTGACTGTCCCTGTAATTAAACTATACATCCGATTTTCATAAAATATGAAATGACTCGACAAAATTATACAGCAATTATATATTTTAAATTTCAAACGATTCTGTTGGATAGTTTTTGCGTTGTTATATGCGGACAGACGGACGGACTGAAAGACGACTATAGGTGCTACGTATTTATATAATTACGAACGTACCTAAAAATGAATGGGTTGCCACAGCAACCGACTGACAAATTTGGCTAGTATCGCCCGGGAGGCATTCTTAACACGCAGAAAAAGATTTCATTACATTATGGTCTATGAGAAAAATCGTTTGCGGTGCATTTTAATGATGTTATGATACACTGTAAAAAAAACGACATTTTTACAGTACAAAGTAACTGTTCATCTCGCGCACAAACTCGATCACAGTGAATGTGCTGTATCGTTCTTTGATTTCCTGACTATATTAACATGGAAAATACAGTAGTTGCGTAAAATTAACAGCACAATGTGCTGGCAATTTGGACGCCAGTTGTTTGGGCTGTAAAAAAAATGCGTCCAAATTGCCAGTACATTGTGCAGTTAATGTTACGCAACTACTGTATTTTCTATGTTAATATAGTCAGGAAATCAAAGAAAGATTAAGCATACTCACTGTGATCGAGTTTGTTCTGGCAAATCTACAGTTGTTTTTTTACAGTGTACTTGTAGTTGTGTAAGTGTACTGGATGGTTTTTATAGATTATAGAGTGCACAGAATTTATCGTTCGTTTATAGAGACACACAAAAGAATTTGGTTAAAGGACCTGCTAAGATCAATAATTGCTGGAAGTGGTTTTTCTTCTGTGGTATGCATCATTAAACTGATGTAATTTTGAGTGTATTACGTGTTGTGTATAAATTCTATAGATTGCCTACAGGACTGTACACGAAAGACTAGGATCCCCTAGTATATGCATGTTTAAAGAAATATCAGTTTTTTGCTATAGTTTTCTTTTAAACGGTCTGTTGGGTTAAAAACTGAATTTGTATTTTTCAATAAAGTCCTTTTAAATAAATAATAATAAAAAAAGGAGATCATATTTTACAAACTGAAACTCATGGACTATTTTGAGTTATTTCAATGTATTTAAAAAATAATAATTAATATCTTTATTTTTTTATTTTTTTTTTTTTATGTATAATTGTTTTTCAATGTAACTTGAATATATCATGCACAGCACTTTTTTGAAGACTTTCTTTGTGAAATAGCATAAATAATGAATAATAATAGTTAAGGGCTCGGGTACCCTTTGATTCAATAAAGTACATGGAAAAGTGACCTCTGTAAGAATTGCATTCACTATTTAACTAATTGACTTTTAATTATAAAATTGAAAACACATGTTAGGAATGTTTTATTTTATCAATTTAAGTTGTTAAAAAGATATATACATATATAATTTTTTTTTTTTTTTTTTAAGATAATACAATTTTTACGAAAGAATTATTCTTGCATGCACTGCGCGCGTGATTTTTAAGAAATTCGAAATATCGAGATTTTTTTATTACAAAAGTAGTCGTGAATTCTAAACTTCTTTCTTGAGAAACATAATAATAGGTCATTTTCTGCTTCTGTACATTTAATACATTCACCGAAAATTTCGTGAAATTCTAGGTAACCGTTTTTCAGAAATCGTGAGCGCAATGAGGAAAGTTGCTGTTTCGAGAAAATTGACTTTAAAAATTAAATCACCCCTTGATCATATAGCAAAAGCTCAAAGTGTTTTAGACATAACTTCTCTTGTAATACGAATTTTTGTGTGAGGTTTGTTTTTAAATGCTCCTAAAGATTCATATTTAATTATAAGATATTTAAAAAGTAATAAATTTTTGGACGCTTTAAAGGTTAACAGACCCCAAAGTTCAGCGTCTTTTTAAAATAATCGGTGACACAGCTGTTTTTAGGAATTAAGCAATACAGATAGATAGGCAGTAATGAAAGAGAAGAGAATCAAAAGTTTACTTACACCTATGTAAATCTATCTTCGAACTGAGAAAAAAAAAGTTAAAAAACTCAAACAATATTTTTTATTTAATGCATATGAAATATACCATATTTCTACGTCGCCATACAGTTTAAGAAGATACTTTTTCGTAAAACTAAATTTTTTCTGACAATTCAGATGTAATTAGCTGCCATAGTAACGCCGTTATTTTGATTATTACTGTTATTCTCATATCAACAAATTCAAGAGCAATTTCATTAAAGAAAAGAAAAATGTATACAGGGGATAATAAGTTTCAATGTTACAATGAACCAGAATATTTAAAAGCAAAACAAAATACTGTGATTTAATAGGAACACAAAGAAAATAGGTCACATCTTTTCACGTAAAAATTGACAATCACTATAAAGTTCGTGTTAAACTTTTAATAAAAAAGTTTGAAATAAGCAGAGAGAGAAAAAAAATCTGAAAGTGCGTTTCAGTTAAACAAAACTCTTAAATATTAAACAATAATAAATAATAACTTTTAGTTTAACTAAAAGTTACTACATTATATACTGTGAATATAATATAAAACAAGTCGGAAATTGTATGTCAAACGTGGCAAATGAGGTGAGTTCGTACTATAACTAATTTTATAAATATTCAGATCTTGGTGCCATATCTGTTGTATTCGTATGCAAAAATACATGAATACAAAATGTATTACGATTATATATGTATAGTATTAAATTCAATAGTATGGAAATAATAGGACTTTATCTTAAATAGGACGGTAATTACCATGGCAATCTAGAATCATTACCTATCATGATATAGCATTGAATTCATTACCAAGGATAGGGTTTAATACAATGAAGGAAACTTTTATTAATATATTTTAAAGTTTTGATTCGATTTTCATAAAATTTGAAGTGACTCGACAAAATTCTGCAACGATTATATATATTAAATTTCAAACCACTCGTTTGGGTAGTTTTTGCACTGTTATATGCTGACAGAGCAACAGACAGACAGACGTACCAAACAACGACTACAGGTGCAACGTATTTATATAATTACGAACGCACTTAAAAAATCCTATACGTAAATCCAAAACGTAAAAATGGTAATTTATAGAAAGGTCTTTTCAGTTAATGTTACGCAATTTGCAGCCGGATAAAATTTTAGTAAATTACGTGATGTGTTCAAAAAATATATACAGAGATGATAAAGAGAGCTGCACAAAATAATTTGAATGACCGTTGAAGGACATGCTGAAAATAGGTTTTCATCTCTGAATATGTTTTCCAACTTATTTCTTTATATATCGCCTTTCACTATATCAGAAAATGATGCTTTAGTAACGCTTTTGGAAAGTGTTTCGCATTCAATGCATGGCATATGATTTTTATTTCATTTTATTCATAATAAAAGGAAAAAAATCATGTAATATAGACTTAATTTTTGTAGGATTAAAAAAAGATTATTCATATTCACGGCAGAAACCTAGTTATTTGCTAATGCAAATATGGAAATTATAAGAAGAACTTGAAAAGTTTATTTCCGTTGCTCTGACTCTCAAATCAGCAGACAATTTGTTATGCATGGCTAGATCTTCTAAAATAAAAGTTACACACAAGGCATTAAGATACCGAAAGTGGAAAGATCAACAAAGCGTATAATTGGAAACTTTTGCAATGTTAACAAGTACGCTATTGCTATCACATTTTAGGTAGATTTCGTATAAAATACTACCTATTACATTCTCCCCTATGTTGGAATTTATGAAAAATTTTTGCAGATGTTCACCGATCATGACCCCCAGAACCCAAAACGACCCTCAGTAAAAAACTTTATACATCACTTTTTTATGGACACGATAACTTCCATAATTCTACACAAATCTCTTCCAAACTGATACATAGAATCGAAGGGCATAAAATCTCGGTCAAGTTCGTTAATGGGCAAAATCGGACCAAGGGGGTGGAAATAGGGAGGGGTTTTGTGGAGACAGAAAAAACTCATGACTTCTTAATTTTTATACATATCAAATCAGTTTAAAGTTTTATTACTTCTAAAAAAGGGCCAAAAATTTATGTATCAGAGATTTTTGATAAAATAAAAAATGGGATCAAGGGGCGCAAAAAATAGGGTTTTAGGGAGAAAAAAAATCATTATACTTCGTCAATTCTCAAGATATCAAGTCCAATTAAATTTATTATAAGTCTTCTCAATATTATCTACAACTTTTACATTAACAAACTTTTGATAGAACCAATTCTTACTGAAAAAAAAATCATAGCGGTTGAAGAAAAAAATCATCCTAGAGTGCAATTAAATTTAAACTGCTTATTTTCTAACTCATTTTTAAATTCTTTTCCTCTCTCAAACGCATCCAATTGGTAGATTATCTTATACAGAAACTATATAATGTACCGTAATGGTCGATTTTTTTTTTTTTAATAGAAGCAGAATATATTTTTAAAAATGATGGGAAAGTGGGCATTTTGAACCGAATTTCCCGAAGCGATTGTGTTGGAAACGAAAAATATTGTCTTACTGAGAAAATAATTGTTTATAAATCAAGTTTTAATTAATTGAACGAAAAATAAAAACACAGGTCGCTTATAAGTCTCTTCAAAAATCATGCCAGCAAAATTCATATTTTTTCTTTTAAAAATGAGTCTGAAAATGTGCCAGAAAATTTCGAGTTCTTGAGCATGGAAAAGTTTTTTTTTTTTTTTTAGCGCTTTAACATGATTCTGATAAAACCAGCTCTTATATAAAAATGAAATAAAAACTCTTCAAAAGCGGCCAGATAAATTTGTTAAAGTGAGTTTATCTCTAATCATGATTTAGTTTTTGTTGTTGAAATTAGCACTTAACTTCGAAATCTACATGCGCCTGTAGGCCAAGCCGGCAGGGATTTTTTTTTTTCTATATTATACTTAGACGGACAGGCAGGCGGACCAGACGACGACTATAGGTGCTACGTATTTATATAATTATGAACGCACCTAAAAATAGACACGCTTCTTATTAAAATTCTAGCTATTAAAATTTTACAAGAAATGTCCTAATAATTACTAGTCCAGGCAACAGGGGATTTTACCTAGCAAAATTAATGGTAGTTCTGGAAATCGGCTTACTTTATGTTTTTTGGGTCGCTGAATCCGAATTTGTAACTTCCCACCAAAATTTCCCCCGGCAACCTCCCCAAATTTTGGTAACCCCCCCCCCCAAAAAAAAAAGGTTTTTATTAAAAAAATCAATTTTTTTTATTGTTTTAGCGTAAAAGTAGCTAGAAATTCAGAAAGTAGACAAAATTTGCAACAAATTAGAAATATGACATTATAACTTAGGACGAAGGGGAAGGGGGGATTTGCCTCGGAACATGCGCGCGGTGCTGCGTGGACTAAGTTGCGCAATTCCACTTAACCACTCACACTGTTACATTCGCCCTCCCATCTCCCCTCCGAACTTTCCTTATAAGGTTTACGTTAAGTTTTTTGGGTCGCTGAATCCGAATTTTTAACTTACCCACAAAATTCCCCCCCCCCCACCGGCCGAAAAACCCCCAAAATAGTTGTTATTAACTTAAATTTCGTATTGTTTTAGGGGAAAAGCATTACGAAATTCAGAAACTAGATAAAATTTGCAGCAAATAGGATATATGAGATTATGACGTAGGATAAACGGGGAGAGAGGGGGCTGCCTCGGAACATTTCCCGCGCGCTTTTCTCAAAAACCAAATTTTTTCAAAAAATCAATTTTTGGGGGGTTTCCGGGTGAAATTTTGGTGGGAAGTTACAAATTCGGATTCAGCGACCCAAAAAAACATAAAGTGAGTCGAAATCCAGAACTAGTATTAATTTTTCCAGGTAAAAATCCCCTATTGCCTGGACTTCATAACTTAGTACACGTAGCGCCGCAGTGCATGTTCAGAGGCAGCCCTACCCCTCCCCGTTCATCCTACGTCATAATGTCCTGTATCCTATTTGTTGCAAATTTTGTCTAGTTTCTGAATTTCGTAATGCTTTTCCCCTGAAACAATAAGAAATTTAAGTTAAAAACAACTTTTTTTTTTTTGGGGGGGGGGGGTGTTCGGGGAAGGAAATGTTGGAGGGAAGTTAAAAATTCGGATTCAGCGACCCTAAAAACTTAAAGTAAACCTTATAGAGAAAGTTCGGAGGGGAGATGGGAGGGCGAATGTAAACGTGTGAGTGGTTAAATGGATTTGCGCAACTTAGTTCACGCAGCACCACGCACATGTTCCGAGGCAGATCCCCCCCTTCCCCTTCATCCTAAGTCATAATGTCATATATCTAATTTGTTGAAAGTTTTGTCTAATTTCTTACTCTCTAGATACTTTTTCCCTAAAACAATAATAAAAAATTGCTTTTTGTAATAAAAACCTTTTTTTTGAGGGGGGGGGGGGGGCACTTTACCAAACTTTGGGGGATTGCCGGGGGAAATTTTGGTGGAAAGCTAAAAATTCGGATTCAGCGACCCAAAAAACATATAATAAGCCTTTTTCCAGAACTACCATGAATTTTGCTAGGTAGAGCCCCTGTACGGTCTCTATTTCCTAGGCTATACGGCCATTAAAAATTTGCAATAATTTTTCTTATTGCACATAATTTTAACAAATTATTATCAATGTATAGTAAAAATTAGCAATCTTTGGGTTATAAAAACATATCCTATAAATTTATTTATATTTAGAATTCTATAAATTTTATTTCTTTATGCTTAAAATTTTGGCAAAAGGCATATTAAATGTGTTACATTTCTACACAATAGAAACTGAAATACCGCTATAATAATTATCGTAAAAGAATCGATTTCTTGAATGATGAATGCCATAATTTAATCAGCATAGTGTTTCAGAACAAGCATTTTAAGTATTAAATTTGGTGCAATTTTCATTTGATAAACACACAAATATAGCAATCACGCAAATCTTTAAAAAAAGAACGAAAAATCATGCGTACAGCATAGATTATGAAATACTTTCCAACACATTCAGAATACAGGGTCATGGAAAAATAATGCCTAGATACGCAAATGAATTCTGGCGAACTAAAACCAAACTTGCGTTCATCAGTTATTGTATATTATGATTTTTTTTAATGTAGGCATTATTCTTTGATGACCCTTTACTATAACAAATAAATCACAGTTTACTAAGGTATGAGATGATGTCTAAAAGAACCATTTGGAAAAAGCATAACGTACTTGAAAACCTGATTTCTGCTATTGCCATGAATAGTCACTAAAATAAACGATTTTTTTTTGTGCAGCCCTGTATATGATTTTCAGATATGCATGCATACTACATAATATGCTAAAAGTTAATTCGTTTAAATATCACAAAATGTGAGATTTTGAAAACAAAAAATTTGAAACTTTAAATCGTTTCAAAGCTTCTGATTTTTTTAGAAACGTTAGTTGAACAGCTGAATAAAGAAATTTACATGTAAAATTGTTAAAGTTCGAAGAGCTTAAGTTCACTTTTTTAAAAAATTATAATTATATGTCATTTTCTTGACATATGTATGCCAGGATAATGACAATTTAATTCTAAAACATTTTTCAAATTGTTTTTTTTTTTATTTTTTTATTTTTAGATCTAACATTTTAACTTCGTTTAACGGAACATGTTTCTACATACTACTACCTCAAATTCAGTGTAAAGTTTAGTTTTATTTGTAATTTATTGAAGCCAGGAAAATGACTTAATAAAAGTCTACTCAATTTTTACAAAGCCTTTAAACACATTATTTTCAAAGAAATATCTAAAAGATCTTGCTGGTAGCAATTATTTTACTCCTTCTGACTTGAACTATGTCATGAACAAGAAGAATTACTCTGCAACGCCATCGTTATACCTCATAAAGAACTAAAATGAGCAGGCCAGGAAAATGACGTTCATTTAAAGTGACAATCATACTTTAATTACGGAAAAATATTTGTAAAATACAGAACTCGTTACCTTCCTCATATATGTGTTGTATAAGGTATAATCAATAATTAAAAATTTTTAAAACGAGAAAAAGATATTTGTACATGATAGCAGAAAGCCTTTTACTTTGCACACATCACAGTGTGACATGCCAGGAAAATGACAATCTGAAATTTTAAGTCTTTTAATTGCTTTATTTTTGTGTAGTTATGAATATAATATGTCTTGAAAATACGTCTAAGAATATTTTTTATTAGAATGTAAAAAAGAAAATTGCATTATATAACATTTAATAGGAATTTTATTGTGCGGAGTGCAATTTTCGTATTTTCTGATATTGTCCCATTCAGTTATGGGAACGTCCACGGCAGAAAAAATTTTTTACTGAAAATTTTTTTAAACGGAAATATAAGTGTGATACATCACTTTAAAGCTAAAGAGTTGAAGTATATGAATTTGTAAGTTTTAATTTCATAAGAGCAAGTGTTTACTGAAAATGATCTGGATAATAACAGTATAAAACTACATTTACATTTGAGCTTAAAATACAACTTATTGAAATGTATGATTTTTTTACATTTTAGAATTCAATAAAATTACTATGCATTCAAATCAACAAACTATTAGCATATCTTTAAGATCTACATAGATAAAACCTTTTAGATAATGTCTTTAATACATTTTTGGCTGTATTTAAACGTTAATACTTAAATGTCACAAGAGTAACAGAAAACATACAAAAGTTTTAATAAATAAAAAACTACTTAAAATTTTTACCCAAAACTTTTAATTCTCTGATTTCGAGGTATAAGACATATTTTACAGTAAATATTTTGTTTATGCTATGCATGGAATAGGCTCTGGGGAGATGTCACAAGAGTAACAAACGTCTGTGTCACAAGAGTAACACAATACTTTTGTGGATAGTTTGATATAAAACTGCGTTACAACCAAAACAAACAGAATGCTTAAAGTTTTGTTGTTTTTTCTCTGTTATTAGAGCAGTTCTTGAAATAGTTTTAGCTATAACTAAGGTTATTTTGTAAATTTTAAGGAAGATAAATTATCTTTATTATTGTTTTTTAATGGGTGGATTTATTTTTATTCATTTTTGGTATTACTTAAGATTATAAAATAATCATGACAAGTAATTAAAGATATAATAAAACAAATTAACTCGTGTCATTTTTGTGTGCTTTCTTTTGGTTTGAAGCACATGGTCTTTGATTAGATATTTTATAGGCTTTGTAAAGCTTCGTTTACTAAATTCTGCTGTATAACCTACAGAGGTTCTTATAGTAACTCTTATGGAAAGGATTCTTATAGTATATTTTAAAGGCAAGATTTTAATACACGCTTCTTATACACGACATTGTTTTAAAGAGCAAGAAAATTTCTGCTAAGCGCCGAAAATTGTAGAGAAAAAATAAGAATGAAATTGAATATGTTGTTGTGAGAAAGAAACAAAACAAAATATATCACGATAAGGTGAAGAAAAGTCTTAGAACCAGCAAAAGCTTCAGCAAGAAAATGGAAATATTAAGAAAAGGGAAACGTACAGAACTAGCTATCCTCAGATACTGTAACGGAAAAAAATCTAGCTCCACAGCTTTGGAGAATTTTATGTCGATGAAGATTTAAGAAGAGGTCATTCTTCAGCTGAATCTACGTTAGTTAAGCGTGAAAAAGGTCACATAATTTCATCAATTCTAGGGGACATTTAATAAGAGAATACGTTTTTTGTTTAAAGAAGCTTTCCTAAATTGAAAAATTGGAGATTCCTTTGCAGCTTTAAAGCCTAGTTTCATAAAACAATAGAAAATTACTCATCAGAATATCTCCATTTGTTGATACACGAAAACGTTCAAGCAAGTCATAATGTAGTAACTGGTGTATTTCCTGCATTAAACATTCCTGTGATGGATTTAACGGCTTTGTCTGCCGAGATACATGATAGTTAGAATTTAGGAATTACGAATGTCTAATTTGCGGAGATAACATCGAAGAATTACTTGAAACGGAAGTCCATAACACAGAACTTCTTATTAGTTATTGTAAATAGCAAAACGTTGATAGACGTTTTGCCATTGACAAAACGTTTATCAACATCTTCTCAATACTGTTACTTTGTGAAAACGTTTATAAACGTTTTGAAAAAGTAACAGTTAATGAAACCATTTCTGATTATTTAAAATTTTTCGAAAGCAACTAAATCCATTTCTGTGGCACACATTCATTGAAACTTATACAAGGGATTATTTTCGTAATGCCAAAAAAATAACCATTTCTCAAAGAATAGTTATGCCAGTGGATTTTGTGGAAACTGTTTTATTTTCATGCCAAGACGAAATTTTGGTATGAAATACTACATTACTGGTCAAATGCACAAGCGACTGTATTTTCAGCGTTTTATTTGGTATGATCCCAATAAAGTAAAATCTTATGCTATTATTTTAAACAATGTAACTCATAATCAATTTTTTGTAAATGCTTTCGTATGTAAAATTTCAACATTGCATCTTTAAGGGCATTTTTTTTCCTAAAATGTATCTGTTTTACTTTTTTATATGATGGTTGTGCTTTCCAATTAAAAAAAAAACATATAACTATGCAAATATGCCTGCAATGAATCAGACTTCTTTCTCAATTAACTTAATTGGGCATATTTTTTTCCAAATACTCCTGGTATAGATGCTGTAGATTTATTTTGTGTTGTTGTATAATGATATATATGGAATGAAGTGCGTGGTAAAAAAGCAATTCAAGATATACTGCTTATTTTGTCAAAAGAAATAAAACAATAAAGTTTCATTATTTTGCGAGAAAATACCAACAGCGAAGGGCATTCAATAAATACAATTTCTTAAAACCATGAAAAATGACACTATCTACTACAAACCTTACACTAACATGTTTCGTACAAAGAATTTGTGTTTCATTAGGTAAATCATGATACTGGAGAAGTTACAAGTGATATTATTGATAATGAAGACAATGACTTATTCTGTTAAGTAGCAGAAACTGAGAGGTTGCTATGTGGTTATAGTGTTTGTTAATTTTAGAATTTTTTATATTATTTTATGTTATTTTAAAACTAAACCATCATTAAAAGTTGTTCTGTATGGAAAATAATTTTTTTAACTTATTTTAATTATTTTGTTTAGTATTTAAACTGAATTTTTGCTAAAATTACATTATGGACAAAATGTCACAAGAATAACGTCACAAGAGTAACACTTAGCATTTTGCAAAATCAAATGTAACTAATTCTTGTGTTATCAGATGAGTTCAATGATTAATGCTTTTTAAAAAGATATAATTACTCTGGTATATTCTGTACATTTTCCTTCTATAGTCTCATATAATTCAGAGAAATTTCTGCGTCAAACGCAATTTTTGAAAATTGCATTTTTTTGTGGTCACAAGAGTAACAAAATTTTCACTTATTATCTAGCCAAGTAAATGCTGTTTGTTACAAATTGTATATGGTTTATGAAAGTAGAGTACATGTATTTTTAAGAAGTGCATCAAATTTATCTTAAATATATTTTGTAATAAAAGAATTGGAAATATATATGGAAATTTGCTCTGGTGGTCACAAGAGTAACAGTGGACGTTCCCTTATATGCATAGCACAGTTGAAAATTTCCGTTCAGCAATTTCCGCCAATAACGGGTGTTGTTGAGAACTTGTTGTGAGAACGAATGTTGTTGACTTTTGTGCGACCCTACATATGATCTATAGAATTTATACACACCAAGTAATAATTAAAAAATAGTTAAATTTAAAAACGCATATCACAACTGAAAACACACTTCCAACAATTACTCTTCGTACGCTTCAATAGTTCCAATTATTGCTTATTTTCTTCTATAGCAAAATTCTTTTGTGTATCATATAGTAAGAACCTTGTAGTACACTTTAGTGATGTATATCAATTTGAATATGCTTAAAATACGGCAATATCATTAAAATATACGGCAAACGATTTTCCCCCCCATAGACCTTAATGAAAGGGAATTATTTTGAGTGGCCCTGTAAATGAATTGAAAATGCTAAACACTTCATTTTAAATACTGAATATGTCACAGTAAACCCCGATAACATATATCAATTTCATGGCAATCGGACTATATTTACGAGAGTTATTGCACGGACAGACAGATTGACGGACAAACAAACCGAATTCATAAAATCTTTTTAACTATGTTTGAAAGTGTTAAAAAGGTAGCAGCGCCATCTGATCTGCGGTATATATGAAATCTAATGAGTATCCATTTATGTCAAACTCAATAACTGAATATGAATTTTGATGAACTTTCGTAGTATATTATTTCTTGAGTCAAAACTGGCACAGAATTGTGTTAGACATACAGACATTTTCCAAAAGTAGTCAAATATTTTTTAGGGCAGTTGAAGCATGTAAATGCATCAAGAAACTGAAAACTTTTACGAATTTAATATTTTTACATCCATTCTATGTAATGTTTTTACATTATCTACATTCCAAATCAATATTTTTACATAATTCCAATTATTGATTAAAGCCATAGTTTAAGTTTTAAAATAAGCATCTTATATATTAAATTTGGTGCAATTTTATTTCGTACGCACCGAAATATAGCTACCACACAAATGGTATGAAAAAAAAAGGAATAGCAGCGCCATCTGCCGGGTGGTATGCAAGAAACCTTCTCAGTAGTCATTTATGTCAAGGTCCACTAAATATTATGTTTGATGGAGTTTCGTGGTGCATTATTTCTTGAGTTACAGCGGCATCGAATTTATGTAACACACATAGAGATAGGCAGACAGACAAACATTTTCCAAAAATGTTCAAATATTAGTCAAGATACCCAGTTAATTTTAACACAATTACGCTAATTGGTCGTGTGATTATTCAGTTTATCTAAAGTATGTAAATCCATCAAAAAAATGTAAACTTTTGCAAATCCAATATTTTCTTCTAACACTTTTTTCTTTTGCATCTTGTAAGAATTGACAATCAGTGAAGGCTTAGTTTATGACGGATTAACGAAAACTTATTCATACTCACAACAAAAACTCATTTATTTGTGTGTAAATATGCTAATTTTTAAAAATTGAACCTTTTATTTCTGTTACGCTGTCTTACAATTAAGCAGGTAGAATGAATGCATGGCTAGATCTTCGTGCATAAAAATTACACGCTTAGCTTGAGGTTTATTGGAAAAATTAATGAAGCGTATGAAATATGTATTTTTGAAATTATATAGAAAAAAGAAAGAAAGATTCTCCAACCTTGCAAAATTATTTAAAAAACTGATTAACCTGCTTACCGATTTTAGAATATTGTAAAGTCCTCGGGGGAAAAAAAAAAGAAAGAAAACGCACCATCCTATGATATTTCATCACCAAATTGTCGCAAAAAGGTGCAGGAAGAAATTGCTAGTGGAAATTGTATCTACTTAAAAGAAAGAAAGATTCTCCAAGCATAAAAAATTATTTATAAAACTGATTAACCATCTTATCAATTTCAGATTACTGTATAGTCCTCGGAAAAAAAAAAAAAAAAAAAAAAAGAAAGAAAGAAAGAAAACTCACCATTCTATGTTATTTCAGCATCGAATTATCGCAAAAGATGCGCGAAGAAATTGGTAGTGGAAATTGTATCTACTTCAAAAAAAGAAATATTCTCAAAGCTTACACAAATTTTTATAAATCTGATTAACCAGCTTACCAATTTTAGAATATTGTACAGTCCTCGTAAAAAAGAAAGAAAGAAAGAAAGAAAACACACCATCTTATGTTGTTTTACACCAAATTGTTCCAGAAAGGTGCGTATGAGGAAGCATCATATATTGTTCTTTTAACCCCTTGAGGGGCAAGCAATTACGTTTGTGAAATGCTGAATTCTCACCGGAATCTTTGAAAAATTCTATTGCAAAATAAGTAAAAGCAATTTTACGGCTTTTTTCAACCAAAGTTAGAAAAGTAAAATTTAAAAAAAAATTTCTGGTGTAAAACTTCATTAATCGTATGTGGTATATAATATACACCGGTGCCCCTCAAGGGGTTAATCTAATTTTTAAATTAAATTTTACTCTTTTATTCCTTCTATTCAAAAAGTCATAACAGTATTCTTTAAAAAGTAATCTCATGGCGGAATACATTTTCATGTTTATTACTTTTCTATCATATTCGATAATATTTAAAGCTAATCTATTTATTTATGTGAGTTATGTGTGTCATTTCCAGGTCATTTTATAAAATTTAAAGCGGTTTATTCTAGGAAAAGGGGATTTTTAGCTTTTTGGCTAATTGCGGCTAATAAAAATAGCCAAATAAAAATAGCTTTATCCAAGGGAAAAAAAAATATTTATACAAAATTTCTATATACATGAGTATTATTTTTAGTTATGCAATATACAAACATATACGCCACTCTGTAAGATTGACCCTTCGAGATTTGGCTGTATACCACACAGCAGATGCTTTTTTAATGGAAATTCTTTTCAAAATTCCCTTTCCAAATTAATCATCATTAAGTTACTTAAATTCTTGATTGTCAGTTTGTTTCTCAAGTCGGTTTTTTTTAATACTCATGAGACTAAATCTCCCTTCACAGTCTGCTGTAGACAACAAAAGTGATGCTACAAATTCATACAAAGAAGTAACGTTGGGAAACATGCTAGTAATGCCATTTTTATGAAAAATATAATAATACAATAAGCTAGTTTAATTTCTTTACACGTTGTAGCCAGAACTTAATCATAATTGAAGCATAAATTCAAATCTGAAAAGTTTATACGACATGCATATGGCACATTGATGATTCAAAGCTATTGCACATCATATCCCATGCATATACAATCTGCGATTTTTGTTTTTGCCATATGCTGGAGTCATGTCTGATGCAAATGACGTCATACTGTTTGAAGACGCTTGCATAGAGAGCACTAGACAAATTTTGAAGTGTTGGCGCAGCGCGGATGCAATATGAGAATTTTTTTCGTTTTGTGCAACGGCAGCAGGTTTACCAAATGAGGAACAACAAAATGTGAATGATATAGCATATTTCTTTGGCTGTCGCTATTTGGCTAATTCACTAAATGCTTTGGGAGCAAAAAGCACTTTCAGTTAGCTTTTTGGCTATTTGGCTAGCTCTATATTAAACCCTAAAGCTAATATTTTTATTAACAAGAGTTATTATCTACTTATACCATTACATTCAGGCAATAAATTTAATGCAAATGATATATGTCAGTAGCGTGTAAATATATTCTAACGTTTTGTAGATGTTCAATAAGGCTACTGGCTGTAGTTTCTGGGATATTGCTTTATCATTTTATTCACCAATAATTTAAATTCTCTCCCACTGAATTTCTTTATAACGGATAATTTTGGCGTTTGTTTTTACTCTCATATTGGCTTTGTATTCCATTGGATGTTGGTGTGGAATTACATGTAAGTGGTACATTCGGCCTGATAATCTGGTACTGTAAAGACATGCCTGTCTAGCAGGCCACCCCATCATTATATTTTGTCACGAAGTTCAATAAAATTTCATCTTTAGCTTTACGATCTGTTTACAGGGAATAATGAAGAGCCCCAATAAAATGGGTTCTCGTAAGAATGCGATGTACTTACCATCGGTACATCCGGCCAACTTTTAATATAAAAGGTGTTTGGGTTTCTCCCTCACAGTGCGCGTGGAAATTGCATCTACTTAAAAATAAGAAAGATTATCAAAGCATACAAAATTATTTATAAAACTGATTAACCAGCTTACCAATTTTCGAATCTTGTACAGTCCTCGGAAAAAAAAGAAAGAAAACGCACCATCCTATGTTATTTCATCACCAAATTCTCGCACAGAAGATGCGCGAAGAAATTGCTAGTGGAAATTGCATCTACTTAAAAAAAGAAAGATTCTCAAAGCTCACAAAATTATTTATAAAACTCGTTAACCAGCTTACCAATTTTAGAATATTGTGCAGTCCTTGGAAGAAAAGAAAGACAACGCACCATCCTATGTTATTTCATTACCAAATTGTCTCAAAAACATGTGCGAAGAAATTGCTAGTGAAAATTGCTTCTACTTTAAAAAAAACTAAGATTCTCAAAGCTTAGAAAAATATTTATAAATCTTATTAACCAGCTTACCAATTTTAGAATATTTTATAGCCCTCGGGAAAAAAAGAAAGAACACTTACCATCCTATGTTATTTCATCACCAAATTGTAACAAAAAGATGTGTGAAGAAATTGCTAGTAGAAATTGTATCTACTTAAAAAAAGAAAGATTCTCAAAGCTTAGAAAAATATTTATAAATCTTATTAACCAGCTTACCAATTTTAGAATATTGTACAGTCCTCGGAAAAAAAGAAAGAAAACGCACCATTTTGTGTTATTTCATTACCAAATTGTCACAAAAAGATGCGCGAAGAAATTGCTAGTGGAAATTGTATCTATTTAAAAAAAGAAAGATTCTTAAAGCTTACAAAAATATTTATAAAACTGATTACACAGCACGTCAATTTTAGAATATTGTGCAGTTCTCGGAAAAAGAGAAAATAGAAACGCTTATGTTATTTCGTCACCAAATTGTCACAAAAAGATGCGCGAAGAAATTGCTAGTAGAAATTGTATCTATTTAAAAAAAGAAAGATTCTTAAAGATTACAAAAATATTTATAAAACTGATTACACAGCACGTCAATTTTAGAATATTGTGCAGTTCTCGGAAAAAGAAAAAAAGAAAACGCTTATGTTATTTCGTCACCAAATTGTCGCAAAAAGATGTGCGAAGAACTTGCTAATGGAAATTGTATATACTTACTAAATATGAATGCACTTTTTCAAATAGAAGTCGTTTACTTAATAAAAATTGTACGTTAATCTTAATAGAGTTATAAAAGAAAATATGTTAAAAATTTATCCATACATTTCGAAAAATAAAATTAAGATCATAAAATGGAGAGAGCACGAAACACAAAATTAATTATCAGAAAAATTACATTTAATATATTAATATAAAAAAAAACTTACTTTATGCAAAAGCAGTTTCTGTAAAATTTCCTGTTAATTCCTTAGGATTTTCTTTTGTGTGGATGCTTTCATAATAGGAGACAGTGCCTCTACACCGCGCCGTTGAAAATAAGTTTTTCTTTGTCTCTAAAAATAATAATTCAAATGAGCTGTAAACTTATACACTCATGTTTTTGATGATTCTGTTTCGATTTATGTGAAACTTGATACATGTCATAACTCATACAATTCTTAATATAATTTTTAATATTTTAATTGTTAATTATTATTTTTATCATTAACTCATGCAATTCTTAATATAATGTTTAATATTGTGATTATTAATTATTATTTTTATCATTAATTTTTAATTATTTTTAATTATTACAATTAATTTTTTTTATAATTTTATTAATAATAATAATTATTATTATTTTTATATTATTATTATTATTTATTATTACCATTGATTTCTATTATTAATATTTTTATTAATAATTGTTATTTTTATTATTATTAATCTTTTTATTATAATTAATCTTTATTATTGATATTTTTAATATGTTTCTTCCATAATTAAAAGTATGTTAAATGGGAAAAAAATGTCAGGAATAAATTTTGCTAAAGTAAATGTTTCTCATTCTAAAACAAAATTTGATCGACTGATTTTTCGGAAGTTAGAACGAATTAAAATTTGCTACATGGATTTAGCATCAAAATTTAACCTCTTCTTATTTTATCTGTGATAAAATATATAAAATTCACTTTTTCCCAGTTTCAAATATGATGTCAAAAGCGGGTGTTCCCCTTTAAAGAATCAAAGTTGGTACAATTTTTATTATGTAGACAACCGCTATTTCAAAAATTACATTCACATTCAGAAAGTAGACTCAATTCCCAACCGAATGGGTACTATTCGCCTTTCTTTGGGACAATTTGCTTATACTACAATATCATGGGGTGGTGCGTTTTATATTTCCAGAACTTTTACATATTTAATATTGTAATCTTATACATCCATGTTTTATCACGATTATATTTTGATTTATGTAAAATTTAATTTAGGTCCTAATTCATATAATTTTTAATATTATTATTAATAACTATTATTTTTATTATTAATTATTTTATTATTAATTTTTAATATTCTTACTTAAAAATTGTTGTTGTTAATGTAATTTATAGTTAATGTAAAGTGATATTATGAACAATATGCGAACAAACAAAAGGCCATTTTATAAGCTTTAATAATAATTCAGAGGAGCAATCGTAGCACGGTAGGTGTTCCTGTTACTGACTGTGAAACCTCATATAAACCTTTATTAAATTAATACGATGATCACTAAGGGCCTATCCCATTATCAAAATTTCATTTTAACCATGAGAAATTCGATATCTGACGGCAATGCAGAACGTTTTCAAAAATAATTCGTCTGAATTTTAAGTATTTTAAAAAGGTTATAAAATTTAAATTTTTTACTTGAGAAACATTTTAAAATTTTATCGTCTTTTTAAAATGATTTTATTAAATATATGATTTATTGATTTATTGATTTGATTTATTTGATATCTAATTTAATTATGTCTGATATTGAAGCACATTAGTAATAGTTGGTATTAAGATTTTTTTAAATAGTATTATACAAGATCCGAAACTTAAGTTTACTTAGCAAATTTTAGTGCAATTAAATTATACGAATTGGAATTACTTTTTATTACATGAAACGATCGTACCATCATAGCTTTTACATACATTAAAATTTGAACAAAAGCATATATAAAAACAACACTGTTTCCCCTAACATGCTGCGTCTGCAGCATTGCCTCATAGGGTATTCGGGTTGCATTATTGACCTTAGGCAATTATCTCCTAAAGTGTATTTTCAATGACATTAAAAAGGTTATAAAATTTAAATTTTTTACTTGAGAAACATTTTAAAATTTTATCGTCTTTTTAAAATGATTTTATTAAATATATGATTTATTGATTTATTGATTTGATTTATTTGATATCTAATTTAATTATGTCTGATATTGAAGCACATTAGTAATAGTTGGTATTAAGATTTTTTTAAATAGTATTATACAAGATCCGAAACTTAAGTTTACTTAGCAAATTTTAGTGCAATTAAATTATACGAATTGGAATTACTTTTTATTACATGAAACGATCGTACCATCATAGCTTTTACATACATTAAAATTTGAACAAAAGCATATATAAAAACAACACTGTTTCCCCTAACATGCTGCGTCTGCAGCATTGCCTCATAGGGTATTCGGGTTGCATTATTGACCTTAGGCAATTATCTCCTAAAGTGTATTTTCAATGACATTAAAAAGGTTATAAAATTTAAATTTTTTACTTGAGAAACATTTTAAAATTTTATCGTCTTTTTAAAATGATTTTATTAAATATATGATTTATTGATTTATTGATTTGATTTATTTGATATCTAATTTAATTATGTCTGATATTGAAGCACATTAGTAATAGTTGGTATTAAGATTTTTTTAAATAGTATTATACAAGATCCGAAACTTAAGTTTACTTAGCAAATTTTAGTGCAATTAAATTATACGAATTGGAATTACTTTTTATTACATGAAACGATCGTACCATCATAGCTTTTACATACATTAAAATTTGAACAAAAGCATATATAAAAACAACACTGTTTCCCCTAACATGCTGCGTCTGCAGCATTGCCTCATAGGGTATTCGGGTTGCATTATTGACCTTAGGCAATTATCTCCTAAAGTGTATTTTCAATGACATTAAAAATGATTTCTTGTTGTCTGAAAATGATAATTTGTTTCAATAAATTTGTTAAATAAACCTAAGTTTAACACTTTGAAAAATCGTCAAACGGCAAACAACCAGAGAAGCAGTAAAATATTGATACTCAATGCATTGCAAAACACCATAACGTATCTGTATTCTTTTAAAACGTCAGTTTCGACCTAATTTCAAATTTCTGTTTTTTAAATTAATATGAAATTTCAATATTTTCCTTTCGATTTTCATGCTTTTTAAACATTTATATTTCATACGAACTTTAAAAAACTAAGTTGAAATTTGTTTTCATGATATTTTTTTTTTTAAATTGAGTTGGAAAAAATGTCATCATTCAATAAACTAGTATGTTGTGGCCATACAAAACTTTCTTCTATATAAATCAAGTCAATTAAATCATTTAAATAGTACAAGAAATTACGTCAATTTAGTACCAATTCATATCAAAGTATATCTGAATTTGAAGTTTTATAAAAATTCGTGCCTTAGTTCTTGAGATAGAGCTATTGCGCAAATTACGAAAAACAGCATAGCAGCGCCACCCATTGAGCGATTTACACCAAACTGTATAAAATGTCAATTCATGTCAAGGACTAACAGATTCTAAAGTTTGATGAAAATTCGTGCATTAGTTCTTGAGATACACCTATAGTGGAAATTCTGAAAATTACAGCATAGCAGCGCCACTTGTTGAGCGATTTAAAAAAAAAATGTACAAAATGTCAATTCGTGTCAAGGATTAACTGATTCTGGAGTTTGGTGAAAATTCTTGCATTAATTCTTGAGATACAGCTATAATGGAAATTCTGAAAAGTGCAGCATAGCAGCGCCGCCTGTTGAGCGATTTGCACCAAAACACAAACAGCACTAATTCATATCAAAGTATACTTCAATCTGAAGTTTGATGAAAATCCAAGCATTAGTTGTTGAGATAGAGCTATTGCGAAAATCGTAAAAAATGCAGTATAACAGCGCCACCTGTTGAGCGATTTACACCAAAATGTACAAAACATCAATTCATGTCAAGGACCAACTGAATCTGAAGTTTGATGAAAATCCGCGCATTAGTTCTGGAGATTGAGCTATTGCGGAAATCTTGAAAACGGCTGCATAGCAGCGCCACCTGTTGAGCGATTTACACCAAAAACTAATCAGCACCCATTTATAGCAGGGACTAACTGAAAATAAATTTTTATTAAATTCCGTGCCTTAGTTCTTGAGATAGAGCGCCCACAAAATTTGTATCACGTACAGACAGACGGAGTCACAGACTCACAGACAGACATTTTGTAAAAACATGTTTTTTGGAATCTCTGACCCCTAAAACGTGTAAATCCGTCGAAAACCGAAAGTCGAAAATTTTCACGAATCCAATCCTTTCTTCTTGAAAGTAATAATAGTTAAATTAACACAAACTTTTTACTTCTATCTTTACAAGAAGAAAGTATTGGATTCGTGATAAATTTCGACTTCCGATTTTCGATGTATTTATACGTTTTAGAATGCCCAGAACACGATTTGATGGTTTTTAGAAAATATCTGTCTGTGAGTCTGTCTGTCACTCTGTGAGTCTGTATGTGACAAAAATTTTGTGGGCGCTCTATCTCAAGAACTAATGCACGGAATTTCACAAAACATTATTATAACAAAAAGTTACCTTGATATAAACTAGACCTGATTAGTTTTTGGTGAAAATCGCCCTACAGGTGGCGCTGCTATGCGGCATTTAGGACATAGTTTGGTGCTGAGTATTGTTTTGTGAAAATCGGCCAACAGGTGGCGCTGCTATGCTGCATTATTCATGATTATCGCAATCGCTCTAACTCAAGAAAAAATGCACGAATTTTCATCAAACATCAGAATCAGTTAGTCCCTGTTATAAATCAGTGCTGTTTAATTTTTGGTGTAAATCGCCCAACGGGTGGCGCTGCTGTGCTGCATTTTTCACGATTCCCGCAAGAGCTGTATCTCAAGAACTATTGCACGGATTTTCATCAAACTTCAGATTTAGGTGAGTCCTTGACATGAATTGACGTATAAATTAGTGCTGTGTAATATTTGGTGTAAATCGCTCAACAGGTGGCGCTGCTATGCTGTATTTTTTACGATTTCCGCAATAGCATTATCTCAAGAACTAATGCTTGGATTTTCAACAAACTTCAGATTCAGGTAGACCTTGATATCATTGAGTGTTGCTTATTTTTGGTGTAAATCACTCAACAGGTGGCGCTGCTATGCTACATTTTTTCAGAATTTCCGCTATAGCTCTATCTCAAGAACTAATGCACGAATTTTCATCCAACTTCAAATACAGATATACTTTGATATAAATTGGTGCTAAATCGTTGTTATTTTTTGTACTATTTAAATGATTTAATTGACGTGATTTATGTAGAAGAAAGTTTTGTGATGGTCACAACATACTACTTCAATTATGTTTTTCGCTCTCTTCTATCTTTACAATAAGAAAGTATTGGATTAGAGAAAAAATTCGACCTCCGGTTTTTGATGGATTTATACGTTTTAGAAGGACACGAAAAACAGGATTTGATGGTTTTTAGAAAATGTCTGTCTGTCACTCTGTGAGGCTTTCTGTATGTATATGACAAAAATTTTGTGGGCGCTCTATCTCAAGAACTAATGTACGGAATTTCACAAAACTTTAAATTCAGTTAGACCTTGATGTAAACTGGCGCTGATTAGTTTTTGGTGGTTTAGCGCCCAACAGGTGGCGCTACTGTGCTGCTTTTTTTCATAATTTCCAAAATAACTCTATCTCAAGAACTAATGCACAGATTATCATAAAATTTCGGATTCAATTAGACTTTGATATGAATTGATGCCGATTAAGTTTTGGTGTAAATCACTCAACAGGTGGCGCTGCTATGCTGCATTTTTCACGATTTCCGCAATAGCTCTATCTCAAGAACTAATGCGCGAATTTTCATCTAATTTCAGGTTCAGTTAAACGTTGACATGAGTTATTGCTGATTAGGTTTTTGAGTCAGATTCCCAATAGGTGGCGCTGCTATGCTGGATTTTTCTCGATTTTTGCAATAGCTCTATCTCAAAAACTAATACACGGAATTTCATATCTTTAGAATCTTCATGATGGGCATTGATTGCCATTTAATTTTCGCACTGTGATAGCAAATTTTGAAGTATTAACATGTATAAAATAGAAGAAAGTTTTGGGATTGGCACATCCAACTAGTTAAATTTGTATTCTAAGACTATTCTTATTCTTATTTATTGAAAAGTTTCTGAATTATACAATTTTAATTTATAAAATGTTGATTTTTTTTCGGGAATTTTCAGCGTTGTTGGTCTTTTATACCAATATTTTTTTAAATATTCATGTTATTGTCATAAAAATAGTCTAGTTCCTGTATGACATTATTATATTTATTACGGAATTCATAAAATGTATGTCTTTTTATACGTATAACATTTAAAACATTCATGTTACTGGCATAAAAATAGTCTAGTTCCTGTATAACTTTATTATATTTATTTCAGATTCATAAAATGTATGTCTTTTTATACGTATAATTTTTTAAATATTCATGTTATTGTCATAAAAATAGTCCAGTTCCTGTATGATATTATTATATTTATTACGGAATTCATAAAATGTATGTCTTTTTATCCATATAACATTTCATACATTCATATTATTGTCATAAAAATAGTCTAGTTTCTTTATAACGTTATTATATTTATTTCAGATTCATAAAATGTATGTCTTTTGATACGTATAATTTTTTTAATATTCACGTTTTTGTCATAAAAATTGTCTAGTTCCTGTATGACATTATTATACGTATTACGGAATTCATAAAATGTATGTGTTTTTATACGTACAACTTTTTAAATATTCCTGTTATTGTCATAAAAATAGTCTAGCTCCTGTATAATATTATTATATTTATTATGGAATTCATAAAATGTATGTCTTTTTATACGTATAACATTTGAAATATACATGTTATTGTCATAAAAATAGTCTAGTTCCTGAGTAACATTATTATATTTATTACCGAATTCATAAAACGTATGTCTTTTTATACGCATAAATTTAAAAATGTTCATGTTATTGACATAAAAATTGTCTAGCTCCTGTATAATAATTATATTTATTACAGAATTCATAAAACG
The DNA here is from genome assembly GCA_963932465.1 of Maratus speciosus. Classification (NCBI taxonomy): domain Eukaryota; kingdom Metazoa; phylum Arthropoda; class Arachnida; order Araneae; family Salticidae; genus Maratus; species Maratus speciosus. The sequence continues at coordinate 26,364,463 of OZ010789.1, read as the reverse complement.
TATGTTTTTTTATACGCATAACTTTTAAAATTTTCATGTTATTGTCATAAAAATAGACTAGTTCCTGTATAACATTATTATATTTATAACGAAATTCATAAAATGTATGTATTTTTATACACTGTAAAAAAAAAAAAAAAAAAAAAAACAATCTGTAAAGTTACTAAAGTTTTTCTAGAAAACTGGGATTCCAAGAAATTTTTATGTAACGACAACAAGAAAAATTCCTGTAACAGACGCTGTTACAGGAATTTTTGTTGTTGCCGTTACATAAAAAGTTCTAGGAATCCCAGTTTCCTAGAAACCTTTAGTAACTTTACAGATTTTTTTTTTACAGTGTACGTATAACATTTAAAATATCCATCTTATTGTCAGAAAAATAATCTAGTTCCTATATGATATTATTATATTTTATATGGAATTCATAAAATGTATTTATATTTAATAATTTTAAATTTAATTTGTGTCAAAGTTTTGCGACAATTTTTCCCTTTGATAATTAGCAATTTTAAAGTTAAAATTTAAAAATATTATGTTTTATAATTGTTCCGGCTAATTTTCTAACATCTAATTAGCCAGCGCATGCTCTATTAGAACTGTCTACTTTTGAACTGAAATGAATTAATCTTTTTGTTGATGTTAGAATTCTTTAGATGTGATGTGTCGAATGTAACTTCATATATTTTTATGTTCCGTTTTGTAATTAAATGTTTGTTTTGTGCCTTAAAGGATGTTGATTATTCGTAAAAATAAGTTACACTGAACCACCTTGATGCTAGATTTATTTTGAAATGAATGTTTAGATTGATTAGAAAAGAAAACGAATAATAATTATTAATTATATAATACTAGAAAGATAGCCCGTCAAAAATGATAAAAATGAGATATCAAGATACCGGGTGTCCCAAAAAGGACTGACTGATTTTAAAATTCAATAACTTGCAAACGGTGACAGATATTAAAAAAATTCTTGCAGGAGGGTTATGCATAAGGTCAAAAGTTTTATTACAGTGATTTTCAATTTTAGTTCGATTTACAAACAATAGATGGCGCTGTAAGCAATAGTCGCTAAATACAGGCTCGATTTTTGGTCCTTTATCTTGTTCCATGCAGAAAAAGGAGATGGAAATGTATTATCCGGGCCACGAAGTACCAAAAATCGAGCCTGAATTTAGCGACTATTGCTTACAGCGCCATCTATTGTTTGTAAATCGAACTAAAATTGAAAATCACTGTAATAAAACTTTTGACCTTATGCATAACCCTCCTGCAAGAATTTTTTTAATATCTGTCACCGTTTGCAAGTTATTGAATTTTAAAATCAGTCAGTCCTTTTTGGGACACCCGGTATATACAGTTTTCTATATTTTGCCAAGGCCGCTATACTGGAAAAGTACCGAGAATATAATTTATGTATTCGGCTATGTAAAGCACATTAAAATCGGACAGTTAGGAGCTCAAATAGTACAGCGCCGTCTAGTTGGCGGTTATTTTTCAGTAGTATCGGATTGAAGATGTAAAGACGTACACTTTCGTACATTACACTTTAAATTCTGACCCACAGTTTTTGAAAAAATCTTAAATGTACGAAGTTTAAATTAAATTTCGGTTAGCTCGATTATGAAAAGTTAGTGGGTTTCACTGGAAATTTCGCCAAATTAGCCAGCTATCACCAAGTTGGCGACATATATGGCAACGTATTTTTGTCGCCAAATTTGGCGATATTTCGCCAAATTGCGAATAATGGCTATACCTTGCCAAGTTGGTCAAAATTTGGCTCTATTGTGGTAACGTATTTTGGCTGCTATTAGTACTTTACAACAATTACTCACTGTTGAAGCTCATACCAATCTCTCCATAGGAATCCTAACATGGCCGCGATGAATGAGCGGTCCAACCGGAATTGTGAGGGACACACAAAGACTTGAATTTTATATAAATATATAATTATTAATTATGTGTTCTAATTGTTTAATTATAGTCATTATTATAATTATGTTATTCATGTGTTATAATTAGATTTTAGAAAAGCCACCCTAACGGAAATGGGGCTAAAATGAGTGAAAATGTATACATCTGCTTTTTAACACTTTCAAAACAAAGTTGAAAAGTGTTTATGATTTCTGTTTGTCTGTCCGTCTGGCCGTCTCTCCGCTCTCTAATTCTCGTAAATATACTCGGATTGCCCTAAAATGTTTGGATGTTATTAAGGTTCACCATAGCACGATCTCTGTTTCAAATAAAGTTTGTAGCATGTTTAGTTCATTTACATAGGGACAGTCAAAAGTATTCCGTTACATTACGGCCAATGGGAAAAAATCGTTTCAAATGACTTTTAATGATGCTGCATGCCTTCAAGCATAAAATAATTGATATTTGATATGCATTTTTGAAGTGCACTAAAATAAGCATTCTGAAGAATATGCGGTGCAATGAATACTTATTAGTCATTTACAGAGCCACACAAAGGAATTCCGTTACATAATGATATGTAGAGACGAGAGAGGTTGTTTGCAGCGTATTTTTATTATGTTTAACTATTTCCTATATAATGAAATTGATATTCGTCGCTGAGGTTTACTATAAGTTATTTCATGCATAATAAGAAGTGCATAGCATTTACAGAGCCACACAAAATATTTCAGATACTATATTGTGTCCAAAGTACTGTACATAAGCGATGTTTGCTAGAAATCCATTTTTAATTATGACATGCACTTTTATGTTTCACTATATTTATGCGAACTATACGGTGTGTATAAATGCTATAGTTCATATACAGGGCTACACAAAAGAATTCGTAAGGGTTACTGAGTATGAGTGTAAATTGCTTAAAGGTGGTTTTTAAAGGAGTTGTGCATTTTTACGCTGAACTGCATTTAGTTTACTAAGAAATGTTTGTAGAATATAGATAAAAGGATATACAGGGTCACGCAAAGAATTGGATACATAACCGTCTATGGATGATAATATCTGGAAATGTGATTTCAGTAGTTTTAAGAGTCTTTTATATTAAATTAAATTTTAGCTAAATAGTGGCGTGTAATAAAAGTACTATTGGCTATAAACGGTAACTGCTGAAATCAATTTTTAAAATGTTTTATGTGTTTTCTAAAATGTTCACTTAGTTATTTTATTTACCTTATTTCCCTAAACCACTTCACCGGCTGCTTCGAGATAAGTCGGGGGTAAAAGCATTGTTTCTCCATACCTGTCGCCGGTGAAGTGGTAAATAACGAAGTTTTGTTAAAGCATTCAGGAAGTGTTGAAAAGTTTTTCATAATCTGTGCTTAACACATGATTTTTCTTTCTTGTTCTACGCATGAATTACGTCTGAATATTTATTAAACTTTCTTTTCTATCTACTAATATTATCTCCAAAGCTGATGAAAATGCAGACACTGTATCTTTATTTACAAGTAATGATTAACATTTCCTTTCAACAAAATCTTTAATGATAAACGATATTTTCCGGTCCGGTGATTTTTAACAAAGCTGATATTCTTTTTGTTTCAAGAAACATTTTTAGCCCATATTAGCCTAGCGCTGCCTCAGGCTAACAGCATATCTACCGATCAGTTTTTTGTTTGTACACCAGTAATTGTGAAGAGAAATATTAGCTTTCTTTCATAACCAAAAACTCCATCATAAAATATGACTAAAATTTATATTCTGAAAAAGTGGTGTGAAATGAAATATTTCCTTTGTAAAGAGAAAAATAATTCCGGCTTTTATGGGTTAAGGGGGCAAGAGACCTTCAATTTCATTTTTTTTACTTTTTAACACTTTCCAACAAAGTTGAAAAGTGTTTAAGCATTCGGTTTTTCTGTCCATCTGTCCGTCTGTCCACGCCCGTAAGACTAGGATTCTCATGCAATTGATAAAGGTTATTTAGGGTCACCAAAGCATGTTTGTTATTGTATATGAAGTGCGTAGGATTAATAGTTCATGTACAGGGTCAGTCAAAAGTATTCCATTACATTATGGCATATGGGGGGAAATCGTTTGCAGAGTATTTTAATGACATTATGCTATTTCAAATGTCTTGAAACTGATATAAATCCCTGAATTTTCCTACCCGTAAGGCATGGTGACGTCACGTCGACGTCGTTGTGACGTCACGCTGTGACATTGTGACCGTCGATGTGACGTCACGTGACGTCGATGTGAAGTCACTGTGACTAGAATGTGAGGTCGTTATGGCCGTTTTAGAGCTCTTTTGTGACGTCACATTGTGACGACTTTGTGAAGTCACGGTGTGACAAATTTGTGAAGAGTGTGTCATTTGTGACTATTTTGGTATTAACTTTGTGACGAATTTGTGACGAATGTGACAATGCTTTAAAGTCACATTGAGATCAATTTGTGAAATATGTGTCATTTTTGACGAAATTGTCTTTAACACTGTGATGATTCTGTGACGACAGCGACACTGCTTTGAAGTCACATTGTGACAATTTTGTGAAAATTGTGTGATTTGTGACAATTTTGTCATTAACGTTGTGACGAATATGTGACTAGCGGCAATGTTGTGAAGTCACACTATGACATACTTGTACAGTTGTAAACACGTATGCATGTCACACATAGTCATAATTATGCATGTTGTAAAATCATTTACATCTATAACGTTAATATACTTCGGCGATACATCGCAATTAAAACTTGGGGGCCGATATAACAAGGGTATACCAAAAGAATTTTATTGAATCAAAATGCAATGCCCCGCAGACTTCAATTTTTGTTGCACCTTTCTTTCCTATTGCAATAAATGAGAATATTGAAGACAACTGAATGATCGATCTATCACATTTTTTTTTTGTTCAAAATTAGCTATTTGTTAAAAGCATTAAAATTACCAAAGAAACAATTTGTTTAAATTTTCAAATCTTTATCAAGATAAAATTTGTGTTGAAAATATAATATTTTATAACATATACAGTACTTTTTATATTCTTTAAACTATAGAAAATACTGAATGAAATTAATTTATTTCATTTAATACGCATTACAAACTCGAAGTCACTGGTGAGGTTGAATTTTTTTCGATTACACAACATTTATAATAAAAAAAAATGAAAGATAAAAAGAAATACCGATATTAAGTAATTAAATTTTATATGTTTTATGATATTGATCACCATAAAATATATATATAGCTATATGATTGTAATTCAAACAAGTTGGGGCTGAGAAAATAGGAAACTTCTTTGTTATAGAGGCCCCTATAAATTTGATTATGCAAAAATTGCAGTAACGACATTGTTAAGATCATTGTGAAGTTTATGCATCCTTTATATACATATATATATATATATACCGGGTGTCCCAAAAAGGACTGACTGATTTTAAAATTCAATAACTTGCAAACGGTGACAGATATTAAAAAAATTCTTGCAGGAGGGTTATGCATAAGGTCAAAAGTTTTATTACAGTGATTTTCAATTTTAGTTCGATTTACAAACAATAGATGGCGCTGTAAGCAATAGTCGCTAAATTCAGGCTCGATTTTTGGTACTTCGTGGCCCGGATAATACATTTCCATCTCCTTTTTCTGCATGGAACTAGATAAAGGACCAAAAATCGAGCCTGTGTTTAGCGACTATTGCTCACAGCGCCATCTATTGTTTGTAAATCGAACTAAAATTGAAAATCACTGTAATAAAACTTTTGACCTTATGCATAACCCTCCTGCAAGAATTTTTTTAATATCTGTCACCGTTTGCAAGTTATTGAATTTTAAAATCAGTCAGTCCTTTTTGGGACACCCGGTATATATACACTCGAAACGCTCATCATGTGCCATATAGTCATTATATATGTATTGTTTACGTCTTTTATGCCCCATACATGCATTACAAAATTTCCGACGTATATTTTAGCAATAACCATTTGAAACTACTCAAATGAAAAATACAGCTTTGGTATAGAAAATTAACTGAGTATCACCAGTATCATTATGTTGAGAATTCTAAGAACAATTTCGGCAATAATCGTTATGTTGGAAGATAGCAGCAATAAATAAAATCGTATTTTTATGCTCACTGTAAAAGTAAATAAAACTTTTAGGTATGCATAGAACGGTGATACAAAGGGTTAATTTATTTTACATCAGGGTTTGCGTGGAGTAAAATCCATATATAAAACAACTTTTTGATTATTAAAAAATAATTGATTGCCAAAATTACATTGTTATTTATGAAATTATATATTATAAAAATAACTCTTACTATCTATGATTTTTTAAAACAATAATACCTTATTGTTTATAAAACACAGCACCGCAGCTACTCTATTTTGCGTCTAATGTGAAAGTTTTTATGTTTTGCCAAAGATCTATCTGGCTGGATATATGTTGCCATGACATCTATAACTCTGATAGTGTCATAAATAGTACAAACAGATTAGAATCTACAACGAAATTTTTAGAATAAAGTCTGGTGAAAGTTTTATAAATACAGTAGAACGCCGATTATTGGAACTCCAATTAACCGAACTTCCAATTATCCGAACAGCATATTTCTCTCAAAGAATTCTTTTTAACCGAATTTTCAATTATCCAAATATTTCTCTCTCTAAAAAAGAAAAAAAAACACCTAACTTCCAATTTATTTTTTGCTTAAATTATAATCTCTGAAGTTTAGAAAATGACAAAAACAAAAAAAAAATTAAATAATAAGTAAACAAAAAACAATTAAAAAAAACAAAACAATTTTTAAGCACTCCAGTACTAACTGGTGCTGTCAGTCCTAAACCTAGATAAAGTGTGAAGGTTTTAGAATAGTCAGGAACATCCCTTAAACTGTCTGCCCATTTATCCGAACTTTTGTTTATCCGAACTAGGGTCGGTCCCGACTTGTTCGGACAATCGGCGTTCTACTGTATATATTGTATTAGAATTACAAATAATCATATTTATTTTTATATGACACAATAAAACAAAATAAGGAACTCAGTATCAAATGGTTAACTACTTTTTAATGTAAATAAAGTATAAAAATTGAGCCCATAAACACAAAATAGAGCCACACATAGGTTCATTATTATTATTAATATTTTATTTACAAGATTATGGTAATTATAAATAAGAAATCCATTTTAATCACGCTGTTTATAAAGAGTGTATAATATCGATACTTTGAAATTTATCTCGATAAAATTATTCAGGAGATAAAATGATAAAATTATCCAGAAAAAAAAGTAAATAATAAAAGATGATTATTACATTTTAGGTTCATACCGTTCAAGTATTTGCGTTATTTTTAAAGTAAAATCATATTTAAACACTTACTGATTGCGTAACTTCTATATTTTCATTTGCCAACAGACTTCTAGTTCACTTTGAAAACATTTCAGTAAGAATGTTTAACAACTGAAAAGCTTTCACCCGCTATGACTATTTCTTTATAGATTTTAAAACATTTCTCAGGTTGAATAATACATTAAATAATCATTTTTTTCTTAACATTACATATCTACGATCTCTTTTAATAGTATACGTTTCCGTTATGTCTTATTTTTTATAAATTCCTCTTCTGAGCAGATGCAATTTTTTAAAAATAAAAACATGCAATTCAAATTGTTTAAGACCATCACTTAATACAAAATTAAAAAATTATGTTTGCCAATAATTTTATTCCATAAAAAGACTTTTTTTTAAAATAACTTAATTATCTTTAAATGTTTATTAATTATATTAATGACTGATTATAATACTTATTCATATACTTTCATATTTAGGACACTATGTGGTTTTAACCAAATATTTAAATAAGAATATAAACCAGATTAAAATGCAATTTAAATCACTAATTTTAATAATCTGATCAAAGCTGTTGAAAAGGAAGTTAGATATTTTAACAAAATAAAAAATAAATGTAATGAAATATTTGTGTTCTATAACATATTTATTAGAAGATAACTAAAATCATTGTAATTAAAAAAAAAAAGCAAACAGGGAAAATAATATTTTAGATATTTCAACAAAATAAAAAATAAATGTAGTGAAATATTTATGTTCTACAGCATGTTTATGAGAAGCTAACTAAAATTGTTGCGGTTAAAAAAAAGCAAACAGGGAAAATAATATTTTTACTTACCTAATTTCATTGACGTTGTACGTGATACTTTGATTTTGGGGAACCAATTAAATCCGATAATAAGTACCATAGCAATGACTTGAATCATCTTCAACAAGTCAAAGCTACCGTAATTTTCTCGGGTTTATATTTTGTTAGCTGAACTAACTTGGATCCTGAGAACGTTCTTGTTTCACTTTTTAAATCCGTGTCAACACGTCTATGCTGTCCAGTGTCCACATAACTTCCCGCGTTTATTCTAAAAAGCTTCACTGTTATTTTTATCCGTTATTCTGCGGTGAGTCGTAACAACTGAAATAGTGCAGATGCAGACGATTTTTAAGTTTCGAAGTTCGAAGCAGATGTTTTTTCGGTTCTATTTGTTCTTCTATACAACAGTTTCGGAAGGAAATTAAATGCGTAATAATTTTATCAAATTGTCTCTAATTCAATTTCCTGTTTGAAAATGTTTTATTGTATTTCACCTTTTATTTTTATCAGTTTTATTGAATTGTAAAGTTTCATTTACGTAAATTATAATAATATTATTATCCATAATTAGATTTTACTAGATAAAATATTTCTTAATTTTTCAAAATGTGTATAAATTAATTTAATGGTAATAATGATGACCCCCTCCTTTTTTTAAAAGTAAAATTTATATCACAGGTAATATATACAAAATATCTTCTTAAAAAATACAACAAGATTATCGAGAAGAGATGAGTTTTTCTTTGCCAATCTGTCATTATCTTAATATTAATTTTCTGTAGAATAAAACATCTTGTAAAATAATTTTTAAAGATATATTTTGAAAACAAAAAATAAAATATGAATAATTAATTATGTCATGGGCTTTGCCTAAATTTTGTACATTAATTTTATATTCGGAAAATGTCAATTTTATTTTAAAAGTCTGAAAGAAGTAGAATTAAAAAAAAAAAAGTTACTTAAAATAGTGAAACACTAAGAGGAAAAAAAATGACTTGAATGCAAATTATAAAGCAAGAAATGCATATATGACTAAACTTTGAAGACGCTTTCTGCGTGCTCATTAAAAGCTGCAGACTTAACTGTAATAGAAAGTTTTTAGTTTGAAACCACAGAAATGTTTCGACTACTCTTTGAGAAACTTCTACTATAACAGATGATCATTTACAAAAATCTTTATAAAAGATAAGTCGGGGTCTGTTTACCTAAACCATCTTTTTAATAATATGAAATTAGCATAATTAGGAAATATTTTTGTGTCGCTGATGAATTAATTACATTTTATGTTATATGAAAATAAAAAGTTTTGGTTAGAGGCACAGAGGCAACTTGGACCACGGTTTAAAAAAAATTTAAATCCGGCAGAAAAATATTTTTTACAGTAAATAACATGATTTAATTATTTTTCTAAGAAGTTCACATCTCAGTCACAATGTGACATCACTGAGTGGTGGCATTTTGGTCACAGATGTGACGTGACCACAGTGACTTACAGTGACGTCACAATGACGTCACTGTGACCATGCATGCTATGAGGGTACGATCACGTTAGAACAGGGAAAGATTTGTTATTCCTTTACAGGGACAAGCAAAAGAAATCCGTTACAATACTGTCTTTGAGTAATAATTGCTGGAGTGTACGGTTTGAAATTCGGTATGCGCTTTTAAATTTAATTAATTTTTTGCATGTTACTCACTATATATAAAATCTATATCTCATTTACAGGGCTGCACAAAAATATTCACGTACCATTCTCCTTCTGAGAGGAAAATGCTGAAGGGGAATTTTGAACTGAAGTATCTCTTACGTGAACAAAATTTTGGCATGCATGCAATTAGCAGATACAAATCTATATATCATATACAGGGTTGCTGAAAAAATTCGGATCGATTTCCGATTGTAGATAGGAACAGCTGAAATTGGGTTTTGAAATGTGTTATGCGTTTCCATAGGGTTGAATTAGACGTACTATTTTAATTTTTTAAACTGTACAATTTTGTTACATTTTTCTGAATGTGTTGGAAAGTGCTTCATAATCTATGCTTGACGCATGATTTTTTCTTTCTTGTTTAAAATTGCATCTTAAATACTATTCAAGGGTACACTATATGAATTATGGCATGTATTTATCACAAAAGAAATAAAAAAAAAATTGGAGAAAAATAAGGAATTTTCCTTAAAATTTTAAGCGTTATCAAGAACTATCAAAATGTCCTAACCTGACCACTCCATATCAATTAAAATCCCCAATATTTTGTATGCTAGTTTGGCTTACATCTATAATAATAAAGAAAGAAGTTTGTGTGTGAGTGAGTGAGTGTTTCGACGATGTTCTGAAGAGACCACTGCACGTAGAGCTACAAAATTTGGGGAAAAGGTACGTCGATATATGCAGTTTTGCACCTCGAAGCCCGATTTTCGATTTTTTTTATTACATTTTTTTATTTAATTTTTTATGCGATTTTTAGCACTTTTTTTAAGTTTCGAGGCGATTTTTTCCATATAAGTGAGAAGAATATGGTTTCTTCCTTTTAACCCAATATAGTACATTTTGTTCCCTTTTCAAAAAAGTTTATTCGGAATTCATGCAGCGAATTTTGAATTTTTAGCGAATTTTTTATGCAATTATTGAACAGCATTTAATACATTTCCATACCTATAAGGAGGTTGCCGTAGAGGGACATAGTTCTGTCGCTAAATGCAGCTAAGTTTGTCGCCAACTTGGCGGTATATCGCCAAATTTGGCGACCAAAATGAGTCGCCAAAAGTGACGCCAACTTGGCGATATCTCTAATATTTCGCCAAATTCCCATAGACTTCCATTGTAAACCAATATGTGTTACTTTCTTACAGAAAATCAACAAATTGAGATATTTTAATGCAACAAAAACTAATATTAACTTAAGGGATTATATTAATTCGATTTCTCCACAGTAGGAAAAAGAATGCGGTTTCTTTCTTTTAACCCAATATAGTAAATTTTGTTCTCTTTTCAAAAAAGTTTATTCGGAAATCGTGCAGCGATTTTTGAAATTTTAGCGAATTTTTTATCTGATTATTGAACAGCATGTAATGCATGTCCATACCTATAAGGGGGGTTACCGTAGGGGGGGATCCAGTTCTGTCGCCGAATAACGCCAAGTTTATCGCCAACTTAGCGATATTTCGCCAAATTTGGCGACCAAAATGAGTCGCCAAAAGTGACGCCAACTTGGCGATATCTCTAATATTTCACCAAATTCCGATAGACTTCCACTGTAAAATAATAGGGTTTATTTGTTTACAGAAAACCAACAAATTGGGATATTTTAATGCAACAAAAACTAATATTAACTTAAGGGATTATATTAATTATTTTTAAGGGAGTCCAAGTAAATTAATTACGAATAAAAGTAACATGATCTAAAGCTTAGCATGATTTCCAAAACATAAATTTTAAGAGAGCCATAAAAAAAAGAGAGCCAAAAACATAAATTTTAAGAGAGGTCAAAGGAATTAGGTTTGAAATTTTTATCCAATTATAATGATTTTTGAACTTTTTGTGATTTTTGATGCGATTTTTACGTTTCTTCGCGATCTGCTGCATTTTCTTGACATTCCATTTTTGACCTTAAGTACATTCTGCCCTCATTTCAATAAAGTTTATTCGGATTTCGTATAGCAATTTTCAAATTTTTCGGGAATTTTGTATGTGATTTTTAGTGTATTTTAGCGATTTGCTACTATTTTTCCACATTAGTGAGAGGAATCAACTTGCTATCTTCGAACACAATATATAATTTTTTTTTTCTCTTTTCAGAATTTGAGAAGAGATTCAAAAATTTTTTGCGATATCTTATTGTTATTTTCAGAGCTTTTTCGTAATTCCTGCTGTTTATTGACGTACCCGGGCAACGCCGGGCAAGTTCGCTAGTATAGAAATAAAAGCGTGCACAGTTTTTTTAAACTAAATATAACTGGAAAAGTAAAAAGTAGTTAATTGCAGAAATGGGATGCAAAAATGCTGAAAATTTCATAAAATTTACAAAAAATATTTTTGCACACTATTTGATGCACATTTTTATTTTTATATGTAAAACAAACTTGCTTAAAAAGTATTTGGAATTTTAATTGATATGGAGTGAGTTTGGGACATTTTGAAAGTTCTTGGTAAAGCTTAAAATATTCAGGAAAATTCCTCATTTTTCTCAAAAAAAAATTTTTTTTTAATTTCTTGTGTGATAAATACATGCCATAATGCATATAGTGTGTCCTTGAATCGTATTTAAGGTGAAATTAAAAAAAAATTAAAAAAAAAAAGAGTTTGAAGGTCCCTTGTCTCCTTAAGGGCCGAAACCTTAAATAATAATTATAGTCAGGAGGGGTAATTATGACCACTTTTTACATTTTCAACATTGTTATATATATATTTTTTTCTTTTTTTTTTTTTTTTTTTTTGCTTATTTCTATTTGGAAAAGTAATGTTTTTAGTACATAGGAAGTAACTTTGATCCTTTAAGAACTACTTTTAAAAGTTTCAATTCTCATAGCTGTTTTTTTTTTTTTTTTTTTTAAGTTAAAAGGATGGTTATAATTACTCCATCAAAAACTCACGATCATTTAAGTTTGGGGTAATTAAGACCACTAGTGGGGAAATTATGACCAGTATATTTTCTCTTTATACTTGCCAATACACATTTGTTTGGGGTAATTGTGACCACTTTTGAACTCCAAAGGGACAAATCCGTTTATCAAAAATCTTATAGATTTCGTTTCAAATTGCTATTCGGATCTCAAAATGGCTTCAGACTAGTAATAAAGAACATCTAAGATGAAATATACATTATGAGGTTAATATCTAAGCTTGAAACAAAATTTTACCATACACAGTTTTCTCCAATATGACGGCGGTCATAATTACCCCCTGTTCATAATTACCCCCACCTGACCCTACCAACTTAATTTGCTTTTTTTTCGGTTGAAAAATCGATTTTTCTTTTTTTACATTTTTCTATTTCTGTAATCCGTAGATTATCCCTGTTAAACAACTTGTACGAAACGAAGTTCTTTCGTAATTATTTAGCAATTTAGCGCAAAGCGTCCTAAGGCTGTCACTGTTTTGGAACACTTTAAACGCATTTTACTCAAAATGACTTTTTTCAAACTGAGTGGGATGATGACGCAAAAACTATTAAACCGATCTTGCTATTTTTTTTAATTAATGGCAATATAATTTATTGGAGCTTGGACCACTTTCAGTTATTTTTTAAAAATAAATACAGTGAATCCTGTGCGACCACCTCCCTGAACGACCATTTTTTCATGGAATGGAATTTATTCCCATAGACTCAATACTAATTTTAGCTCTATTCAGAGACCACCCCAGTTGAACTCCCTCCATGAAGAAAATTTAGCAAATTCCGTTTTTTCCTGGTCGCTTGAAGAAGGTTTTATTAGAGTAATAATTCCGGAGAGTGCATTATTCATCAAACTTCTAAACTAAGTTTAGAATTTTTATTTATACCGGTAACTTTTAAGTGTTTAAACCCCTTTGTGCCCTTTTAGGCAATGAATTTAACTCTGATGACAAAGTAAGGATGGTGGTCAGTAAATTCCACTGCCCTATTCTGTTTATCCTCAAAGAAATAGATAAATGAATGAAATCGTCATTATTTGTTCCCGCCCAAAACAATTGCACTTATATACTGAACTTCGAAATAAAAGTTATAAAAGATAAAACCGTAAAATCAAAGCAAACGTCAATGTATTAATTTTTTAAACTCTGCACTAATTAGCATATGTAATTAACTTTTGTTTAGATACATAAATTTTCATATTTTTCCTAATGTGAAAAATAAATTTTAGTAACATTAATTGTTACCTTTTTTCAACAATTAAAATCCAGATTTAAACATGACCTCCATTAAGAGACCACCTCTCTGAGCGAACAATTTTTATTGCAACGGAACGTGGTTGCTTTAGGGAGGTTTTACTGTATTTTTAGAAGCACGCCAATGTGCGAAAAAGGGAGTCAGAAATATACTTTTTCTTTCCAATGATTGCGACTGTGTTTATTTTCAACTTTTTGACCTCAAAGTGCTTGAAGCTCAGACAATATTATCTACCTTCATAATCCTTAAAGGAAATCGATTGCAAACAGCTCTGGCGATCTACCGGATCCCGCTGTTATCTTGGCTAAAAATTTTCATGCATGAAGTATTTTAAAATGAATTAAAAACATATTTGGTACTAAGAACACATATAAAAGTTCTTTCGGCATGTGCCGGAAGAAATAGGTAGCTTTCACATATCTTGATTTTAAAATTTTGCAAGTTTTACTCGAAGCTAATTTTACTCAAATTTTAAGAAGCTGAAATACGACGAATCCGATAAGAGAATATTCGTCAGTACTGAATTTGGATGAGAATTGCGCCAAATTAGTAAGCTACTAGACGCCCTTGGCGACCTGTTTGGTCTCCTTTAAAATTTATGTTTGGGAAAGCGTGCTAAGCATTGCATCATGTTACTTTTATTCATCATTTAATTTACTAGGAGTCCTTTAAATATAATTAATATAATCTCTTAAGCTAATATTAGTTTTTGTTGCATTAAAATATCTCACTTTGTTGATTTTTTATAAGCAAGTAAACCCTATTGGTTTACAATGGACATCTATGGAAATTGGGCGAAATATTAGAGATATCGCCAAGTTGGGGTCACTTTTAGAGACTTGCTAATTTTTACGCCAAATTTCGCGATATGTTGCCAAGCTGGTGACAAACTTGGTGGTATTTGGCGACAGAACAGTATGGAGATGCATTAAATGCTATTTAATAACCAATGACCGCCATTTTCAAACAAGATGGCAGATGAAGCTGACCAACGAACTCGGTCGAGACATTGGTACGTACTATACATACAATAAATCTTATCCAAATCAGTTTATAAATACGATAGTAACAGCATGACGAATATCAGATTGTTTCAAAATGTCAGCCACCCTAGAAATTCAAACTGCTATATCTCAGACATTTTTTTAAGATAAAGACAACACAAAATATGTTCCAGAATCCTTGTATTACGGTCAAGCTCTTAAAAAATAATATTTTTCAATTTTTAATTTATTTGCGCCGATTTTTAAATTTTAAAAATTTAAATTTTTTTTAAAGGGCCGATATTTTGAAACAAGATGGCGGATGAAGCTGACCAATGAAACTCGGTCGAGACATTGGTATGTACTATGCATACAATTAATTACATCCAAATCGGTTTATAAATACGAGAGTTATCGCATAACAAAAATCAGATATATAAGTCACATTTGAACGGAGGGTAGTTTTGGGGTCTTGGGTTCATGATCGATAAGAATATACCAAAATTTTTCGGAAGTGCTTTCGACCGAACGTCTGCAATAGGTAGCTTTTCACTTTTTGTAATGAAAGCTACGTAATACGTCTTGTAATGAAAGCTACCTAAAAGACATTATTAACACTATACAGGTCGCAAACAATGTTGCCAAATTCGGCGCATTTTTTATTCAGAATCTTAAAGTTGACACCTCACAATTCTTAACAGTTTCCAACAAAGTTGAAAAGTGTTTATGCATTTGGTTTGTCTGTCCGTCTGTCCACGCTCTAAATAGACTCGAATTTTCATGCATTTGATACAGGTTATTTAGGGTCACCAAAGCATGTTTTGTATTGCATAGGAAGTATCTACGATTAAAAGTTCATTTACAGGAGCACTCAAAAGTATTCCATGACATTATGGTATAGGGGGAAAAATCGTTTGCAGAGTATTTTAATGACATTACGCTATTTCAAATGTATTGAAACTGATATAAATCACTGAATTTCACTACAATTACGTTAGAATAAGGCATTCATAGCATTTTTTATTCATTTACAGGGACACACACAAAAAATCGGTTACAGTACTGTCTTTGAGTCATAATTGCTGGAGAAATTCGGTATGCACTTTTAAATTAAATTAATTTTTTGCATGTTACTCATTATCTATAAATTCTGTACCTTATATACAGTACTGCACAAAAGTATTCACGTATCTTTCTCCTTATTAGAGGAAATTGCTGAAGGGGAATTTTCAGCTTAAGTATACGCATTTCTTAAGTGAACTCAATTTTTGCATGCATATCTATATATCTATATAACCGATACAAATCTATATATCATATACAGAGTTCCTGAAAAAATTCGAATAATTTTCTGATTGTAGATGGGAACAGCTGAAATTGGGTTTTGAAATGTGTGAAGAGTTTCCATATGGCTTAATTAGACGTAATATTTTAATTTTTTTTTTTTTTTTAACGGTGCAGTTTTGTTACATTATTCTGAATGTGTTGGAAAGTGTTTCATAAACTATGCTTGACACATGATTTTTTCTTCCTTGTTAATACTATCTTTCTTTATTTTATTCACGAAATACCAATCGCTATAATAACCAAAAATAACAATTAAAACTTTTTGGCGAGAATTTAGAGTTTCTTAACGATAATTTTATGAATGACGCATAAATGCGTCAAGCGTTCTGTAGTATAGTGTTAAGAAGAAGTAATGTTGAATTTTTAAAAATCTTCCAAGTTTTGATTTCCTTTTTCACCTAGAAATTTTCCAATTGAAAAATAATTTCTGTGGAGAAATTATTATTTATGGTTCTGAAAATTGGCAACTACCAAGAAAAATGGTTAAATTTTATAAGAAAAATGCCCACTGATTTTCTATGAAAATAATGAACTTTTGAATTGTTAAGAAAAGTAATTAAATAAAGGAAATAAAACATAGTCTATGTTCTTTTCTGAGTTGTGATCCACCTATATGTAAAGATACAAAAGCATTAAAATCATGAGTTTTGACGCCGACTTCAGCCAAACATTCACACACACTTTCACATTTATAATATTACTAGCAAAACCCGCGGCTTTGCTCGTGTAATAGTTGACATATTCTAAGTGATATTTATATGTCTAACTTTTATTAGAAGCTATTATACTTTTAGGAATAATTCGAAAATTATTAATTAAGACACAGTTTGACTAAACTTCATTATTACACTGCATTAGGCAGAAATGAGACTTAAATTAATAAGAAGAAATAAAACTAATTCTAAATAAATGATAATTTAGAAAGTATTTTGAAGCTTTTGCGCTCAGTTCAGTATTCATATGAAGTTTTGATTTTTTTTTTTATAAACCGTTCTTAGTACGCATTTACATCTTAAAATTAACCATCATGTCAAATTCCAAGCTTCTTGTCTAACGGTCTACCACCTCACTCGGAATTTAGATGTTTTTAAAGGCTTTCTTGTTGTTCCTGCCAACCAGGTGGTAGTGACACCGGCATAAAATATAGCCCGTATAGGATCATTGACTATCACTCTTGATTCGCGACCATTAATTTTGTAATCGGTATATTATTTCCTGAGATTGCACAGAAATCGTAATTTAGGACGCTTTTAGAATGCTTTTCGCTCCTTCACTTCGCTTCACCACTTTAAATTTCAAATTTATTTACGGCATTTCTTAGAGGGCATTTATATTTTATAAGTAGCTACCATGCCATATTTCAAGTTTGTATTCAGTATCACGGATATCGCAATTTAGAAAACTTTTTGCTCCTGCAACCCTCTGGTGGCTGTGGCACCAACATAAAATATAGCTTATGTTTCAGCAGGTTCTATCACCACCAATTTTCAACCATTATTTTTTTAAATCAGTTTGGTATTTCATAAGCTTGCATAAAAATCGTAATTTAGAACATTTTTAGAACGCTTTCGTTCACTTCATCCTTTAAATTTGGAATTTTCTTCCGACGGTACTTACAAAGCATTTGAATCTTTTAAGTAATTACCATGCCAAAAATGTTATAAATGTTATATCGCTCAGTATCACGAAAACGACAATTTAGAACATTTTTTGCTCCTGCAACCCCCAGGTGGTAGTGACAACAACATAAAATATAGCCTATGTTGAAGCAGGGACTCTCATCATCAATTTGCAACCATTAATTTTGAAATCAGTTTGATATTTCCTGAGATTGCGTAGAAATGGATATTGAGAACGCTTTTAGAGCGCTTTTCGGGTATTTTCACCCCTTATAAATTTCGAATTTTTTAGAAACTGTTCTTAGAGAGCATTCACATCTTATAAGTAATTACCATGCCAAATTTCAAAGTGATTTTTGTGACACTGCAGTTTCAATTTTAGTTATACGGTATAAATAATCTCTAAGAACATTTGCTAAAAAATTCGAAATTTAAAAGGTGTGAAAATGGGCTAAAAGTATTCTAAAAACGTTCTAAATGACGATTTCTACGCAATCTCATTGAAACTGCAGGGTCACAAAAATCACAATTTAGAACGTTTTTTGCTCCTGCAACAACTAGGTGGTAATGACACCAACATGAAATAGAGCCTATGTTGGAGCAAGGGCTGTCACCATTAATTTCCAACCATTACTTTTGAAATTGGTTCGGTACTTCATGAGATTGCGTAGAAATCGTCATTTAGAACGTTTTTAGTATGCTTTTAGCCCATTTTCACACCTTTTAAATTTCGATTTTTTTAGCAAATGTTCTTAGAGATTATTTATACCGTATAAGTAACTACCATGCCCAATTTCAAGTTACTAGCTCCTGCAGTATCACAAAAATCGCAATTTTTGCTCCTGCAACCCTCTGATTGTAATGAAACGACATGAAATAGAGCCTATGCTGAGCAGGGGCTGTCACTATCAATTTCCAACCACTACTTTTGAAATTAGTTTGATACTTCCTGAGACTGCGTAGGAATCGCCATTTAGAACGTTTTTTAAAACGCTTTTCGCGCATTTTCATATTCCCCTTTTAAATTTCGAATTTTTTAGAAACTGTTTTTAGAGAGCATTTACTTCTTATAAGTAGTTTCCATACCAAATTTCAAGTTGCTAGCCCCTGCAGTATCACAAAAAATCACAATTCAGAACATTTTTTGCTCCTGCAACCCCCAGGTGGTAGTGACACCGTCATGAAATAGAGCCTATGTTGGAGTAAGGGCTGTCGCCATTAATTTCCAACCATTACTTTTCAAATTGGTTTGGTACTTCCTGAGATTGCGTAGAAATCGCGATTTAGAACATTTTTAGAAAACCTTTCGCCTATTATCACCCCTTTTAAATTTCGATTTTTTAAAAATGTTCTGTTAGAGATCGCTTATATCTAAAAAGTAACAACCATGCCAAACTTCATGTTTCTAGGCCCTTTTTCAAAGTGCCAAATTTCAAAGTCCACTATCACAAAAATCGCATTTTTTGAACGCTTTTTGCTCCTGCAAAAAGGGAGCTTTTCACTCCTCCGGAGTGAATAGTCACTCCTTTTCAGGTGCGTTAGTAGTTATATAAATACGTAGCACCTATAGTCGTCGTTTAGTCCGTCCGTCTGTCCGTCTGTCTATCCGTCCGTCTATCCGTCCGCATATAATAGAGCAAAAGCTACCCAAACCGAATGGTCTGAAATTTTAAATGTATAATTGTTGCAAAATTTTATCGAGTCCTTTCAAATTTTATGAAAATCGGATGTATAGTTTAATGACATGGACAGTCAAAAGTTTTCCGTTACATTGCGGCCAATGGGAAAATATTATTTCAAGTGCATTTTAAAAATGTTACAGCTTTTCGAAAAAAATGAAATTGATATGCATTTATGAAGTGCACTAAAATATACATTTATTACAATATGCAGAGCAAAAAATATTTATAAAACTAGTTATAGTACGAACGCACCTCATTTGCTACGCTTGACGTGCAATTTCCAATACAAACCTTTCAATAATAAAATCTTCATTCTGTTCGTTTGTATAAAGTATAATGAAAATGAAATGCAGATCAACATTCCGCCGTTATTGACCTCGGTTACACACTAGTTTCACTATAAAATTATTTTCTGTATGCACTTAATCCTTTTTGTATGGGTCAAGATCTTAATTATCTCTAATTAAATAAATAAAAATCAAGGTTAATCTTTTAAACCTTGTAAACTCTAATCATCGATGACATTCTACGTAAACGCATCGATCCGTTGCATATTTCTGATAATAAAGTGTGTTTGTGGGGAAAATTTGCAAAACGAAAATTGATCTTGAACGCAAGCATCTTTATATTAAATAGTCGGATGAAAATAACTTCATTATACTTACGTTGTTCATGTGTGAAACTCTTTTCTGTTTAGTTTGGACTTAACCTAATGCTGCATTGATACTTTTCACATCATGGTCGTCGCTTTAGGTAAGTACGCGAATAAACATTTCAATAATACCATCATCTATATATTTAAAAGACCAGGCTGTTTTTTTAGTCATCAGCCCTGAGCTTTCTCCTGAACCAATTTCGATAATTATTTTTTTTTTAATCGAAAGCTGTTCATTTGTGGATGTGCCCGTTCTTGCTATTTTTTAATTTATTTCCATTTTCCATTTTATTTTTAATTTTAAAAGCTTTTTATGATATTTGTTCAAAATTGTGGCAATTATATTACTTCCATTGTTGCAGAGAAATTAGAAATAATGAGGTTTATTAGCCCACGGTATGCTATTTCTTTCTCCAGCTTATTTTGTGCCGTCTCCAAAAAAATACATTACCTTACAGAAGCCAGCCGTAAAACAAAGCATTACGATTAAATACTCTATAGCAATTTTTTAAGCTTCTAAGCATCGCACATTTTCAGTTTTTATACCGTCGTATTGGGGAAAAAAAGTTCTTTTAAATGCATTTTGTTTGAAAACTGTATCTCCATTTATTTTTGAAATATAAATTTGTTTGTAGTTTGTAGAGCCATTTGCTTAATATTGGCAACGGAAGTACTCCATTTCTGTAGAAAGTAAAGGAAAAATAATTCTAAAATAGTAATTATATATTTTTGTTGTCATTCTCATAACAACCGAAAGAAAATGTAATTAAAATACGTGCTACTTTGAAAAAATATATAAACGAATGATTTCTGTTACAACAATGGAGCTATTATAAACTATATTTAATTTTAAGTATCTATGAATCATTAGACTTTTTTTTTTTTTTTTTGTCGATTTTCTTGATTGACGGCATCTTTTTGCTGCATTATTTCGTGATAGTGATGTGCTATGCATGCTTTACTGTATATGTTTAAGAGTAGATCGTAAGTGTGGAAGTCTTAAGCGGATGCGAATGACGTCATTTTACATAAAATAAAATGTGCACTTTAAGTCTTAAAATTGAAATATGTTTTGTACTGCAGTAGAGTCCCACTTAACCGTGTTATTTTCTTCTGATGGACTGGTGGCTTCTGTTATTATGAAACAGCCATTATAAATGAAGTGTTAGGTGAAGATGAAAGAGCAGCCGTAAAAAGTTAGAACTCTGATTTTCTGGACTGAATGGGGGGGTGGGGGGAAATGGCCATAATTAAAAAAAATATATGGCCATTTCCCCTTCCCCCCATTCTGTCCAGAAAATCAGAGTTCTAACTTTTTACGGCTGCTCTTTCATCTTCACCTAACGCTTCATTTATAATGGCTGTTTCATAATAATGGAAGCCATCAGTCCATCAGAAAAAAAGGAAGTAATGGAAATGCTGGGAGCGACACTAAATTCTGAAAAAGCAGAATTCCTGTTCTCCAGTTTACTTTTATTGTTTTTATCCTTATTGATGCCATTTTCTCATTACAAATAAAAGTAACTTTTTAAAATTTTTTTAACAGAAAATGACATCAGCCTTTAAAAAAAAAAAACAAGCATTTTCATCACTCACAAATATTTTCATTTCAACATTTTTTCATTATGCTGATACTGAGTTTGAGATGCTAGGCGAAATGATTCAGTGAGTGAAAATGATGTCATATTTAAAACAAAACGATTATTTTCTTTGATAAAACTAAATATTTGACCACAAATGCGCCTAAAAGACAAATTTCTGATTTTTTTATTCACGGTACCGAGATAAAACTTCATGTCAAGAGTGCGAATGTTCACATGAAAAGTTGTATCGGACAAATGTGAATTTAAGTTTGGAAATATATTCTTTAACAATCTATTTCGTGTTAAACTACTTTTAAATGAGGAATACAGATTTAAGTGGTGCGTATGTAAATTTTCATAATGTGAAAATGACGTAAGACTTAGAAGTTATGGAGAAAAAACTCTATCATGCGACAAAGCGAATTCTTTTTGCTGATTTTTCATCCCGTAATATCAAACATAAGAGCCTCAATCGATAACTTCATCATATTTACTCATGTTGATTACGTATTCTTAATACACTTTAATTTTTCAATAATTTAAAGAGTTGAAGTTTGTGGAAATAGTATTTTGGTGACTTTAGGTTTAAAATATTATTCGTTTTAAGAGTTATACATTCAACGTAAGATGAATTGTTTTTTGTAAATATTTTTGTAAGTTTACTATAAATTCGATCTAACAATTCTTTTCTAAACATTTTAGTTCGTCGAATTTCGACGGGTAGCAACTCGTATATATTAAAATGTTTAAAGATCTGAATTTTTGTAGAGGACGTAGGTTCGAGTCCAACGCCCGAGAAAATTATTTCTGCAATATTTTTGGCGATAATTCATTTCAATAATGATATGTTTTATTAGGAGCAGAAGTTATATGACTTTTATTTTATTATTATTATTATTTGAATGCCTTATAATTAAATAAAATTTAACATTCAACAATATTTAAAAAATAATAATAATTTTATATTTAAAATATTTAAACAAAAATTATTTGCATGTAATTATTAATTAAATAAAATGAGCTGGTCTACATTTTTTGTTATATTTCCTGTCCATTATTAAGAATATTATCATATCAGTCAGAAAGAAAAGTTTGTCCTTCTTTTCCGTAAAAAGTAAAAAAAAATTAAACTGAAAGAAAGAAAAATATGCATATAAGAGCTGTAAAAAAAATTACCTTCATACCCATGGTTATAACAAAAGCATGTTTTATGTTGTTTTATACATATAACAAATGCATAAAAATGTAAAATAAAATTCAAGTAATAAAAAATATATATTATAAATCGTTAGGTGCATCAAGTTTCAAATTTAGGCTTTTAGAGAATGAGACTGATAAAAATAAAATAGCTTTTAAAGATCGTTTAGTTAAAAAATAAATTAATAAATAAATATTGTTATTTTTAAAGAATGAGACCGTAGTAAGTAAAAATAAATGCTCTACCCAGTAGTTTTAGGTACATTTCTAATAAAAAGAAGGCATAATTGGTTGTAAATTATAAACTTAAAATTCTTTTAATTCATTCATAAGTTAGAGTGACAGCATTCTCTATCGCCTTAAAGAAATGGGAATCATTATGCAATATAGAAATTTATCACGATTTCAATAATTAATTTAAAAGCAACTAATTAAAAATTCAAGAATTTTTCTATAGAAACATTCAACTTATTTACCGTCAAATCTTGACGAGTACTATCTAGTAGGTATTAAAGAAGCTGGTGGTGGGGACGGGCGGGGGGGGGGGTCGCTCTTTGAATGAAAATATTTTTTGCAATTTCTTTAACACTTTCCAACATAGTTCGAAAGAGCTTATGAATTCAGTTTATCCATCCGGCTGACTGTCTGTCCGTGTTATAACTCGAATAAATAAGGTCAGACTGTCATGGAATTAGTATATTTTGTTAGGGTTTACTTTGGCATGTTGGAGATTGAAAATGAATTGTATAACATTTACGTTTAAAGTTTACATGGAAACTCAAAACAATTACGGTCAATGGAGAAAATAGTTTGCGGTGTATATTAATATTACAGTATTTTAAACACATTTAACTTTAGACTTATCACTGAGGTGTACTACAACGCACTTACTGTAGAATAGGGTGTGCACGGAGAAACGCAAAAGGATTTGGCTGCAATACTGCCTTTGACCAATAATTGCTGGAAGTGTGTTTTTAGTTGTGGTACGCGTTTTTTTAAACAGAAAATTGCATGCCTATGCTCTACCCGACACGTCCATTTCGAATCAAATATAAGAAAATCGGACCAAGCTTTTCAGGCGTTTCAGGCCAGATCTAGAAAATGTACACTGTTAAAAATTTGCAGCATTCTGGCAGGTCATTTGCCCGTTTTTTCCAAAAACGGTTACACAACCGTAATTTTAACACTATTCTGACCATATTATTGGCCATTTTATGGTCAGAATATAGTTAAATTATGGTTATGAAACCGGTTTTTCAAAAAACGGTCGAATGACCTGCCAGAATGCTGCAAAATTTTTAACAGTGTAGACCTCTAAAATATCATAGCCCCCGCCAAAGCTTAATCCTGAACGAGCCAATGGGATTTTTACTTTCTTCTATCTTCAATAGAAGAAAGTATTGTAATCGAAATTTTTTTCGACTTCCAGTTTTCGACGGATTTACACGTTTTAGGGGCCAGAGATCCCAAAAAACATGTTTATAGAAAATGTCTGTCTGTCCGTGTGTCTGTCGCCATTGTACAATCAAAAAGTTGTGCATAAAATTGAACCAAATTTTTGGGGTATGTTTTCGGGCAAGGCAAGAAGGTCTTCCCTGCTTTTGAAAAAAATCTGCCGGAAGAGGGCGCTGTCAGAGCGATTTTTATGCGATTTTAAACATTGTACTATCTAAAAGTGTATGAAGTTATGCAAAGAATTGAACCAAATTTTTTATGTATGTTTTTGCCCAAGGCAAGAAGGTCCTCTCTTAATTTTGAAGAATTACGCCGAAAGGGGTCGCTCTAAGAGCGATTTTTATGCGATTTTTATGCGATTTTCAATATTGTGCCATCGAAAAGTGTATGAAGTTATGCATAGAATTGAACCAAATTTTTTGTGTATGTTTTTGGCCAAGGCAAAAAGATCCTCCCTGCATTTGAAAAAATTCCGCCGAAAGAGGTCGCTGTAATAGCGATTTTCGTGCCATTTTGAATATTGTACTATCGAAAAATGTATGAAGTTATGCAATATGCATAAAATTGAACCAAATTTTTATTTCCTCCCTGAATTAGGAAATATTCCGCCGAACGGGGGCACTATAATAGCGACTTTTGTGTAATTTTCTTGATTTTTCGTAGTTCTATTATACACCGGCGGCTTGTGAAGTGACGGGAACTTCCCCTCCTGATAAGCCGGTTTTTCGCGAACAGCTGATATACAACAGAATAACGGAAAACTCTTGATTTTAATAAATATCATGATGGAGAGATTAACTCGTTTTTACTACGCTTCATTGACTGAAGCAGAAATTTAAGATGAAAGTCAAAGTTTATATAGCATTGAACTAATAAATGAAATATTGATATTTCTAACAACATTTTGAAATATTAAAATATATGAGATAGAAGAAAGTTTTGGGATTGGCACATTCAACTATTTTTTTTTTTTTTTTTTTTTTTTTTTTTTTTTAGCTAAACACAAAAAATATAGGAAAATATATCTGTCAATCGTAATTAACCCGTGGACTCCATATTGCTGCGCAGCACTCTCGCACTCCACACTGCACTGTTAAAAATTACTGTTAAACTTATTTTTAAAAATATTACAGAAAGCGAACTATTAATCATTTAGCTATTTGTTTCCAAAACTTAATGTCTTGAACATTGCCTCAAAGTTCACTCAAGTTTTGCAATTCATTCTGTTTGGCTTCTGAAAATATCGAAAAGAAATGGTATGTACTTTGAAGTCAGTTTCGCATCTTTACCAACTGTAGAAGTACATCGACGTCTATTTTTAGGGTTCCGTACTTAAAAAGTAATAAACGGTCAAGTGCGAGTATTACTCGCTCACAGAGTGTTCCGTACAATAAATATATAAATTAGTAATTGTATTATTAAAAAAACCGTTGCTAAAAGAATACCAAGACTTTGTAAAAAACTATACAACATAGGGTTGAGTATAACTGCATATACTAGAAAAGTGTAAATGGATATACCATGAAATTTCAAAGAGATATGGAACCTAAATTATATCAAATATAGCTATTCTGCATAACTTATTTTTTAATATTAGGGTAACTTCCCCAGTAATTGGCACCTTAAGAATTTGTCCTTAAACTTATCCCTGTTTTCATTACTTAGGGAAAAAATATTTACTTGCAAATATTTTTAAATCATAAAGTACATATCTGTGCATCTATTTTGCAACTAAAATAAAAAATATTTGAATAGGTATTTTTATAAAAAAATATTTATAAAAAGCTACTATAATCACCAGTAATTGGCACCAAGTACACCAATGTATGACACCTTGTGATCCAGTGATTGGCACATGTGTATATAAGTAAAAAAACACACTATTTTTTACTTTTAGATTATATGAAAAATATGGCTATGAGAAGCATATGATAGAAAAGATTAATTATAACACAATATAAGCAGAAAATCTTGGTTATGCGATAACATAGCTTGATAATATCAATTGTAACAACTTTATGCTGAAAATATTAATCATCGCATAAGTAAATTAATGCTAATACACACATCTTGATGTTGGAAATATATTATAACTGTTTTAGACTTGTCTAAAATAGTTATAAAATAAAAACATAATTTGAAATGTTACATGGAAAAATAGTAATATAGAAATTAATGCTGTTTTATCTGTCAGTATGGAGTCTTGATTTTTCAAATAATGAATGACTCCAGAGAAAAAAGTCCTTCCGGCCAGTGCCGGGAGGAAGAGGTAGCTTTCATAGTCCTTATTTAAAAAAAGCCAACTTATATCATGCAAACACACGAAGCTCAATTTAGTGGAAACCGAATATAGGAGATTCAATACTAATTTTTATCAATATAATGAATGAGAATTTCGCGAAATTAGTCAGCTTTATCCAAGCTGCTTTCTTTAAAGTAACTTATATTTGGCTGCCAAATTCGGCAATTTCTTAAAGTGCCTGTCATTTTAAGACAACATGGTGGATGAGGCTAAGCAGTGAACTTGGTCGAGACCTTAGTAATTGCTGTGCACGTGCTCGCTCACATCGGAATCGGTTAATATATAGGAGTGCTGTCGCATGCAAAAAAATCAGATTTTTCAAAATGTCACCCACAATAGAAATTGAAACTAGTGATGGGCGATTCTCGAGATTTTACCAATCGAGAAAAATCGTCATCGTAAAAAAATACAATCGATACAGTCATCGATTACTTCCCGGAATCTACAATCGAGACAATCGAGATGTTTTTACAATCGATTATTGATTATTATTTTACAGGCTTATAGAGTAATTTTTAAGTTTTTAGTAAATACGTGGCAACTAAAGATAGATGGAGTAAAACAACATACCAAGAGATCGATGTAAATTTAACACTGAGATGCTCTGAAAAAAGATCTTCCTTTGAAGCTAAATGAAAGGTTGTGAAAAAACAGAAGCAGTAATGTAGTTTGCTGCTATCGTTTTCATTAACTCTTTCATCCAACTTCAATTGATGGAGGGGCACCTGATATGAAGCCTTTAGAAAGATGTATTCTAACATTTGTTAATAATCTTAATACAACTTGTTATGTAATACATCTTATCAGTTTTTAAGCCTTCAGAAAGAAATGTTAATCCCTAAACCTACCCCCTTTTCTGTACTAATGGTTTATGACAATTAACAAATTGTTAGAAATGCGTTTAAGAAATTAACTTTAATGTTACTACATCTCCGCTATAGTATTTATCTTTCGAATACTATGTGCCATTCTATATTTTAATACAAGCCAATAAACTCTAAATGATTAATGTCTTTAAGATATGTTCCGTATAAATTTCTTTAATAAAGTGTGCATACTAATGTTTCGATAAAACACTGTAAAACATTTTAAGTTTGTAATGTTTGAGCATATTAATAATAAGTATCATGGATTTTCATATCAAATTTTATTTTATGTATGGCAATGTGTATTATGTATGCAAGTCTAATAAATTGAGAGTACTACAGATGAACCAGATGCCAGTAAAATGAGTTGAACACGTTAATCCCAACCCCTCAGAATTTTTCAAAACACTCTTTTCAAACAAGTTTTTCAAATATAAGATCAATATGTTATCAAGAAATATTTTCAAAGTTTTAATAAGAACAACGCTATTTTGGAACGCTAAATAACTTAAGAAAATACTTTCAGTTCATTTACCTACTTTTAAAAATATTATTTAAATTATTCAAGGATTGTAATATCTTTTTGCTAATTTTGTTTTGTTATAAGTTCCCTTTTATTTTTAATGAAAGTACGATGTCTAAATCGCGTAATCATGGCGCATTCGATAGAATTGAATAGCTTTTTCACATTTTCGATAAAGGCAAAAATTTGATACAAGTTAAATTTCCCCTAAATATCTAATGCTGTAAAACGGAATTGATTTCCAGGTTCTAAATGGGTCCCTAACATGACTGTTGCCCATCTGGTACCTAAATCCAAAGTAGTATCTTTGTGAGACATTCACGAACTCATTAGAATTGAACAGCATTTTCCTTTTTTCGGTAAAGGCAAACGATTTAATACAGATCAAAGTTACCCTAAATGTCTAATGCTGTAGAATTTCAAAGTTGATCGAAAACAAAAGAGCTTTATCGGAAAGGGAACCAGACAAATATATTTGCTAAGAGTGAACCTGTCTAACAAGGAATTGGTTCCAATCTCTAGCAATAGCTAATGAAGTTTGATTAAATTCCGTGCATTAGTTTTTGAAATATAGCAGCGTTACCTGTTGGGCTATTTGCACAACAAACAAATCAACACCATTTTACATCTAGGTCTAACTGAATATTAAGTATTATTAAATTTTGCGTATTACTTCTTGAGATAGAGCGTTATCAAAATTTTTGTGACATAAAAGACAGATATTTTCTAAAAACTGACCAATTTATCATGAATCCAATACTTCCTTCTTGTAAAGATCGATGAACGTAAAAATGGAAAAATGCCCCACACAAACTGAATTAAACCCTTTTCAAGTTAAGTATATGTAACAAAATCACACGCCTCCTAATCTGTATCCTTCTTTGAGAAACTATGACTTAAACCAAAAACGCACCAAGTGTCAATCTGACTGTGAAAGCTAAATAAATACCCAAAGAACTTCTAACTAGTGATGGGCGATTCTCGAGAATTCGACAATCGAGAAAAATCGTCATCGTAAAAAATCACAATCGATACAGCCATCGATTAATTCCTAGAATCTACAATCGAGATGTTTTACAATCGATTATAACGAGAAAAGCTAAAAACAGTTATTGGAAAACTTAGCTATTATTCTGGCCGACAATTTCATAGTAGTGATAGGGCTTAGTGATGGGCGATTCTCTAAAATTTACCAATCGAAAAAAATCGTTATCGTAAAATACACAATCGATACAGTCATCGATTATTTTCGAGAATCTACAAAGGAGATGTTCTAGAATCGATTATTGAAATCATTGTTTTTACATATATATAAGGCAGATTTTATTAAATATAGGGTAACTGAAAACAGATGGAATAAAAAAACAACAAACCAAAGGGAGGCTATAAAGGAGCCATAAGACTGGAAAAGTCTTGTAAGGGTGCCCCCTGGTTGAAAGAAGCTGAAAAAACGCGAGTAGCTATGAAGCGGTAAGGGGAGTTTAAGTATCAAAAATTAGAATTTTTCGGCAATTAGCACCAAAATGGCCAAAGAAATACGAATCAAAAGCACCCCTAGTGGCAAAAACATGAACTAAAGGATGATAAAAGGGATCAAAAATTTTTATTGATTTTTCTACGTCATTCGAGATTGGATCTTTAATTTCCCCATTTTTAGAAAGACTTCGACTGGAATACATTAAACGAACACCCGCGGGGAGCAAAGTAGGGGGCAGGGGAAAGGAAAGTGCATAATATGAATAAGTGGTCACAGGACTTTCCAACGATATGTCACATGAGGGGTGTCGGCTAAATTTAGAAAAACACCCCGTGGGGGAAAAGTGGGGGGGCGCGGTCACCGGAGGTGCATTACATCAATAAGTAGTCACAGAGCTTTCCAATGATATATCACATGAGGGGTATCAGCAAAAGATAGAAAAGAGTCCCAACTCCCAGGATTCCAATTATCGTGCCCCCCCCGAAATATACCCTGCCCATCCTTCTCTTTGAAATTTTCATATATTAAAAATTATTTATCGGAGGGCTCCGTAAAAAAATCCGATCTAAAATGTTTAAAAACGCTACGATTTCAAAAAAGTTCGAAAAGTTCCTCTCTCGGGGCGCCAAAATAGGGAGGGAAGAAGAAAGGTTCATAATATGAAAGAGTAACTTTCCGATGATAACCGAAAACTTTCCGATGATATATCAAGTGACTGGTCCAAAAAAAGTTTGAAATCTACCCCTCCCACGTGGGTTCCCTCTTTTATCCCAGAATATACCCGGAAATCACGCAGCCCCACTTTTCACCCACAGCACCCACCACGCAGCCACCAAAATTTTATATTTAATAAATAATATTTATCGGAGAGCTCCATTAAAAAACCTCATTTAATGATATTTATTGTAGAAATCTCTACAATTAAAAAAAAAAATCACCCCAGCACCGCCCCCTTCCGGAATTCAAGTCTGGGAGGAGAAAGGTTCATAATATGAAAGAGTGGTGAAAGGACTTTCCGATGATATGTCAAGGAGAGGTATGGTAAAAGTTTGAAAATTACCCCCCCCCCCTTGTCCACTCTCGCGCACCCCAGAATTCACTCACCTTCCTCTTTGAACTTTTTATATTTAATAAATAGTATTTATCTGAGTTTCCAGGTATGGGGCAGCTTGGCAGAGCTAAAATAAGAGAAACATTGAAAATTCGGGGCAAAATGACACTAAATTTAACAGTAAAGTTTGAAACTAGGACTATACAGAACTGAATATATAAACCACTATGCTTCATAACCCACATCGGTTAATAGCAATAAAAATGTAAATGCCAGTTAAACTGATGGCATTGAGCTCACAGGTTATTCACACTAATTGTATATTATACTCTTATTTCAAAGAATAATGTCCCTCCAAAAATAAATGAAGGGAAATATACCCCGTTTGCGCCTTTTATACTTAACCAATGAACCTCCAAATCAAATCAGGGAAACTCCTTAACTATAATAAATCAGTATATCAAATTTGAAGAAAATCAGATAATTCTGCATGAAAAAAAAGAAACATATCGCTAAATTAAGGGTGGTCTAACCCCTTTAACCCTTTTATACTTAAATAATGAACCTCCAAATCTAATCAGGAAAGCTCCTTATCAGAACGAACATAGAAAAAAAAATAAATTAAAGTAAATTGAATAATTCTCCATGAAAATCCATTTATCTAAATTAAGGGGAGGGGACTTGCCCCCTTTTCGCCCCTGTATATACTTAACCAATGAACCTCAAAATCTAATGAAGGAAGCGCCATATCGGAATAAATCGGTATATTAAATTTGAAGCAAATCGAATAATTCTTCATGAAAAACACTTTTATATAAATTAAGGGGGAGACCAGCCCCTCCCCTTTATACTTAACCCATAAACCTCCAAATCTAATCAAGGCAGCTTCTTAACATAATAAACCGGTATCCCAAATTTGGAGCAAATCTAATAATTCTGCATGAAAAACCCATTTATCTACATTAAGGAGGGGGTCTACCCCCCTTTCCCCCCTTTATACTTAAGTAATGAACCTCCAAGTTTAATCAGGGAAGCTCATTAACATAATAAACCGGTATAC
This sequence comes from Maratus speciosus, assembly GCA_963932465.1. Classification (NCBI taxonomy): domain Eukaryota; kingdom Metazoa; phylum Arthropoda; class Arachnida; order Araneae; family Salticidae; genus Maratus; species Maratus speciosus. The sequence goes on along the minus strand of OZ010789.1, from coordinate 26,332,723 downwards.
CAAATTTGGAACAAATCGAGTAATTCTGCATGAAAAACCCATTTATCTAAATTAAGTGGGGGACCAGCCCCCTTCTCCCCCTTTATCCTTAACCATTGAACTTCCAAGTTTAATCAGGGAAGCTCCTTAACATAATAAACCGGTATACCAAATCGAATAATTCTGCATGAAAAGCCCATTTATCTAAATTAAGGGGGGACCAGCCCCCTTCTCCCCCTTTATACTTAACACGTAAACCTCCAAATCTAATCAAGGCAACTTCTTAACATAATAAGCCGGTAAACCAAATTTGGAGCAAATCGAATAATTCTGCATGAAAAACCCATTTATCTAAATTAAGGAGGGGGTCTACCCCCCCCCTTTCTCCCCTTTATACTTAACTAATGAACTTCCAAGTTTAATCAGGGAAGCTCCTTAACATAATAAACCGGTATACCAAATTTGGAACAAATCGAATAATTCTGCATGAAATCCCATTTATCAAAATTAAGAGGGGGCGGGCAGCCCCCCTTCTCCCCCTTTATCCTTAACCAATGAACTTCCAAGTTTAATCAGGGAAGCTCCTTAACATAAACCGGTATACCAAATTTGGAGCAAATCGAATAATTCTGCATGAAAAGCAGATTTACCTAAATTAAGGGGGGGGAGGTCCAGCCCCCTTCTCCCATTTTATACTTAACCCGTAAACCTCCAAATCTAATCAAGGCAACTTCTTAACATATTGAACCGGTATACCAAATCTGGAGCAAATCGAATAAATCTGCATGAAAAACCCATTTATCTAAATTAAGGAGGGGGTCTACCTCCCTTTCCCCCCTTCATACTTAACTAATGAACCTCCAAGTTTAATCAGTGAAGCTCCTTAACATAATAAACCGGTATACGAAATTTGGAGCAAATCGAATAATTCTGCATGAAAAACCTATTTATCTAAATTAAGGAGGGGGGGGGACCAGACCCCCTTCTCTCCCTTTATCCTTAACCAATGAACCGTCAAAATTAATCAGCGGAACGCCTTTTCAGAATAAACATAAAAAAAAAATTGAAGCAAATCGTACATTTTAATCAAGAGTTATCGCGTTACGTACATGCATACACACAGAACCGACGGGTACATTAGCTCTCAGGCTTAGATAGCCTGTGAGCTAAAAAGAGATTGGATAAGCAGGTGGACTCCTTTGAGAAATTATGACTTAAACCAGAAATGCGGTAAGTTTGACTCTAAAAGCTTCATTTCCATCTCGCATTTCGGCAAATCTCATCTCGATGATTTTTCCAGCATTTCGACGCTTCCAGATGGGAAGCTGCTCGATGGTATGTTCTCTCGCGGTTTTAAACCTTTCGGAATGGGAAGTCTCTCGAGAGTGTCTCTCGCCCTTTTCAACCTTTCCCGATGGGAAGCCTCTCGTTGGTTTCTCTCGTTCTTTTCGAAATCTCCCAACGAAAAGCCTTTCGAGGATTTCGCTCGCGCTTTTCAACATTTCGCTATGAGAAGCTTTTCGAGGATTTCTCTCGTCCTCGGCAGAGAAGAAAAGTAAGAAAATTTAATCGAGAGTACCAAGGGACGAGATAGAGAAAGAGGCATGACAATGAGCTGTGAAATGAAGCCCTGATTTTCAAAGTTTCTCTTATTTTAGCCCTACCAAGATGTCACATACCTGGAGCCCTCCGATAAAAATTATTTATTAAATATAAAAATTTCAAAGAGGAAGGTGGGTCGGGTGATTTCGAGGAAGGAGGACGTGAGAGTGGAATCATGCGGGGTGCAATTTTAAAAATTTTACCGAACCCTTCCTGTGGCATATAATCGAAAAGCCCTTTGACCACACTTTCATACTATGAACCTTTCTTCGCCCAAAGGGGGATGGAAAAGGGGCGAAAAAATTTTTAAAACCGTAGCCGATTTCTATAATAAATTTAAATATCACTTTAGATGTGGGTTTTTTATGCAATCTTCCGGTAAATATTATTTATTGAACATAAAAATTTTAAAGTGGCGGCTGTGTGAATTCCGGGGCGAAAGAGTGGGCTCACGGGGGGTGGGAGGGGGAGCAATTTTCAAACTTTTTTTGGACCAGTCATGTGATATGTCATCGGTAAGCTCTCGGATGACTCTTTCATATTATGAGACTTTCTTCCTCCCCTCCCCAATTTGGCCCCCACTGCGAGGGTAGTTTTTTCCGTTTTTATCATTTTAGATCAGATTTTTTTATGGAGCCCTCCGCTAAATATTATTTATAATATATGAAATTTCAGGACACTTTTCCAAATTTAGCCAAGACCCCTCATGTGACATATCGTTGGAAAGGTTTGTGACTACTTATTTATGTTATGCACTTCCGGTGACAGTCCCCCCCCCCACTCTTTGCCCCCCCCGGGGACACTTTTTCAAATTTAGTCAAGACCCCTCGTGTGAGATATCGTTGGAAAGGTCTGTGACTACTTATTGATGTTATGTACCTACGGTGTCCCCACCACCACTTTGCCCCCCCCCCGGGGGCACTTTTTCAAATTTAGCCAAGACCCCACATGTGAGATATCGTTGGAAAGGTCTGTGACTACTTATTGATGTTATGTACCTACGGTGTCCCCACCACCACTTTGCCCCCCCCCGGGGGCACTTTTCCAAATTTAGCCAAGACTCCACATGTGAGATATCGTTGGAAAGGTCTGTGACTATTTATTGATGTTATGCACCTCCGGTGACAGTCTCCCCAATTTGCCCCTCCCGGGGGACACTTTTTCAAATTTAGCCAAGACCCCTCATGTGAGATATCGTTGGAAAGGTCTGTGACTACTTATTGATGTTATGCTCCTCCGGTGTCCATCCCCCCATTTTGCACCCCCCCCCGGGGGACACTTTTCCAAATTTTGACAAGACCCCACATGTGAAATATCGTTGGAAAGGTCTGTGACTACTTATTGATGTAATGCACCTCCGGTGACCGCCCCCCCACTTTTCCCCCACGGGGTGTTTTTCTAAATTTAGCCGGGACCCCTCATGTGACATATTGTTGGAAAGGCTTATGACCACTTACTCATGTTATCCACCTCCCGCACCCCTCCTCCCCTTTGCCCCCACGGGGAGGGCTTTTTTATAAATTCAGATCCAGACTTCTCATGTGACATATGGTTGGAAAGGCCTAAGACCTGTGACGACTTAATCATATTATGCAGCTGATGTGTCCCTCCGCTAGCTTTGACCCCTCCCCCAAGAGATCTGGTCCGAGGTTCATTCGTTTCGATATTATATTTTTTACAAGATTTTGTAGTGCGTGCACACCACACCCGCCTGCTATCATATATCAGTGCCGTATATAGCGGATAACCTGTTCGTGATTTCATTTTACAAGATTACGGATAAATTAGGGGCCCCGATTAAAAGAGGGGCGCGGTCGAAGTCACCTAGTCTTTATTAACATCGACGCATTCCAGTTCACCCGCAGACGATTCTTGATAAATGTATGACGTATATAATACATAATATATGATTTATAAAAGAAATTTGCAATCTGCAGTCATCGAGAAAAAATTTACACAATCGAAAATTATCGAGATGTCCATACAATCGAGAAAATCGAGAAAAACATCTCGTTATCGCCCATCACTAATTGAAACTGCTATATCTGAGCCATTTTTTAAGGTAAAGACAAACAAAAAATGCTCCTGAATCCTTATATCAAGATCAAATACTTAAGAAAGAAACCTTTTTCAATTTCTAATTTTTTTTGCACCTCACTGTAAATATATATATATTTTTTAATTTAATGGCCGCCATTTTGAAACAAGATGGCTGAAGAATCTGGCCAGCGAACTTGGTCGAGGTGTTGATGTATACTATCCACACGCCTTCTTACATCGAAATAGGCGAATACGTGTGTTATCGCGTGACAAATACAAGATCGTTTCAAAATGTTAGCCATGCTAGAAATTCAAAGTGCTATAAATCAACCATTTTTTAAGATATCAACAAAAGAACAAATTTTCAGAAACAAAAACTGCTCCAGAATCTTTGTATCAAGGCCAAACACATAAAAAAAATCTTTTTCATTTTCCAATTTTTTAATGCCTCATTTTGAATTTTAAATTTAATTTTTTTTTAATGGCAACCCTTTTGAAACAAGATGGCGAATGAAGCTGGCCAACGAACTCGGTCGAGACATTGGTATGTACTATGTACAGACCAAGTTACATCCAAATAGGTTCATAAATACGTCTGTTATCGCGTGACAAAAATCAGGTCGTTTTAAAATGTCAGCCACAAGAGAAATTCAAAATGCTATTACTCAGCCATTTTTTTTTAGCTATAGACGAAAGAAAAACTGTTCCGGAATCTTTGTATTAAGGTCAAACACATACAAAAAAAATATTTTTCATTTTCCAATTTTTTGGTATCTCATTTAAATTTTTTTATTTTTTTAAATGGCCGCCATTTTGAAACAAGATGGCGGATGAAGCTGGCCAACGAACTCGGTCGAGATATTTGTATGTACTATGTACACACGAAGGTACATCCAAGTCGGTTCATAAATACGCCTGTTATTACGTGAGAAAAATCAGGACGTTTCAAAATGTCAGCCACGCTAGAAATTCAAAATGCTATAACTCAGCCATTTCGTAAGATATAGACGAAACAAGAACTGCTCCCGAATCTTTTTATCAAGGTCAAACACATAAGAAGAAAATATTTTTTCAATTTTCAATTTTTGGTACCACATTTCAAATTTAAATTTTTCTTAAAAATTTAAATGGCCGCCATTTTTAAACAAGATGGCGGGTGAAGCTAGCCAACGAACCCGGTCGAGACATTGGTATGTACTATGTATAAACGAAGTTACATCCAAATCGGTTCATAAATACGCCTTTTATCGCGTGACAAAATTCAGGACGTTTCAAAATGTCAGCCACGCTAGAAATTCAAAATGCTATAACTCAGCCATTTTTTAAGATATAGATGAAACAAAAACTGCTCCGAAATCTTTGTATAAAGGTCAAATACATAAGAAAAAAATATTTTTCCATTTTCAATTTTTTGGTACCACATTTCAAATTTTAAATTTTTAAAAAAATTTTAAATGGCCGCCATTTTGAAACAAAATGGCGGATAAAGCTGGCCAACGAACTCAGTCGAGAGATTGGTATGTACTATGTACACACCGAATTACATCCAAATCGGTTCATAAATACGACTTTTATCGCGTGACAAAATGCAGGACGTTTCAAAATGTCAGCCACGCTAGAAATTCAAAATGCTATAACTCAGCCATTTTTTAAGATATAGACGAAACAAAAACTGCTCCGGAATCTTTGTATAGAGGTCAAATATATAAGAAAAAAATATTTTTCCATTTTTAATTTTTTGGTACCACATTTCAAGTTTTAAATTTTTTTTTAAATTTTAAATGGCCGCCATTTTGAAACAAAACGGCGGATGAAGCTGGCCAACGAACTCGGTCTAGACATTGGTATGTACTATGTACACACCGAATTACATCGAAATCGGTTCATAATTACGGGAGTTACAGTGTGACATAGGTCAGATATATATATATATATATATATATCAATTTTGAACGGAGGGTGGTTTCGGGGACTGGGGGTCATGATCGATGAAAATATACCAAAATTTTTTTGAAATCGCTTCCCTCCGAACGGCTGCAATAGGTAGCTTTTTTGTAAAGAAAGCTACCTAAAAGAAAATTTCCTGATAATTCCAAGGAACAATAAAAAAAAAAGAAACGATTGTCTACAGTCACTAATATCTGCCTTTGATGACCAAATATATTTGTTTTCCATTGTTTCTCGTAAAAAATTTAACAGTAGGTTCTGCAGGATCAAATCAATTATGTGACCCATATAATATTGTTCATCATAAAAAACATCATAAAATACATTATTATTATTAGGAGCAGTAGAATCAGTTAATTTTTCAAATTAACTGTAATCAACTCCATCTGGATTAAAGGGATATAGGCCACAATGTCTAAAGCCATGTGAAATACATTCAGAACTAATGCTTCTAACAACAACACTTCAAACATTTTTGCAAACGTAATTTTTGTAATAACTCCATGAAAGTTACTCTCCGTTCATGAGCTTCCTGCATCCACTTCAATTTCATCACTTTAAACAAGCTGACATCACATGATTGCATTGTATGTGTTGCATTTGGGGGAGAGAAATCATTACTATAATTTTTTCAGCACAATAATTACTTATATGCAATGTAAGGTGACTCTGATGAAAATCCATAAAAATTATTATTGGTAAATCAATCTGATTTTGCTGCAGCCATGGAAAAAAATATATTAGCTATGTTTTTATAAAATGTTCCACCATTCATCTAACCACTTTTACTTTTCCCTGAACCCCAACTTTTAGGAGCATTATTGACGAGATCTGATGGCAATCTCAGATAAGGATAAATTATAAATGGTGGACAAACAACTCCCTCAGCTCGAACTGTCATCAGTACAGTAAGAGATTCTCTGTCTGAGCCTTGCACAATTTCATAAACATCTTTGCATCCTCTTTACTAGTTTTGGGACAAAGCAAAAATGAAGCCTCATCACAATTATTGTATATTCTCAGAGGATATTTGAAAAGCTCTTTGAGATTTTCTTTGCAAAAATAATCTACCATTTCTTTAAACATAATTCGCAAATCTAACTCAGTTAGTTTGGCTATTGAATGAGTAAGAGTTTCTGTTTCTGGAACGTTCACAATAATTTCAGGATGATAAGCTAAAACTAAGTTAAACCATTTTTTCCTAGGTTGATTATTTGTGAATGGAGTTTTCCTGTGTGACAGTTCAATAATTTTTTGAACTGTACACAATAAATCCTCTTTTATCAAGGGAAAGCCATCTTTGGTAATGCTCAAAATTCATTTTACTATGTTAAATTCTGCTGCTGCTGTAAGAACTGATGATGCTCTCATTCTTCTTTCTCTTGGAGTTTTCCCATTAACTTAGTTTTCTAAAGTATTATGAGGCACACCAAATGTATCATTGGCTTTATGAAAGCTCATGTTTTGAGTATGTGTAGCATGCATTGCATTCATCACTGCTTCTTCAGAATACAAGAATTTGGGTTTAATCCCTTTCAATGAATTTATTGTACATGAAGATGCCATATTTCAGGTTTTTGAGAGAAAGAAAGCAGCATAATTATTTCGAAATGTGAACACTTTAAAAGGATACAATATATTTATATTAATACCCAATAATTGTCATGCCATCCCCAGTAATTGTCATATGAAGCTTTAATGCATGCCAATTACTGGTAATATTTCATATTTTCAAATAAAATCAATTGCTAAACAAAATTAGTTTATAACTTTAAAAGAATTGTCAAAATAAGTGGTTTAATGCCAAATTTCATGATTCCCCAGTAATTGGCACACGTGCCAATTACTTGGAACTAGCAAAACTGAAGCACCATTAAATGGCACCTATCATTAATTCAAAAATCCAAATATTTATGTCAAAAATACTTTTACACAATTAAAGTAAGACCTTTCAACTAAACAAAACTTTTGTCAGTCAAAATTTATAACATATTATAAATCAGATAATAATGAATTGATATGCATGCTACCTTAAGCCAGAGAAGAAGCATTTGCAACGAAAATGGCTAATTTGACACAAGCCATAATTGTTTCTCTTTCTTATGCACTATTGTCATCTAGTAGGATAAATCAAAGTTATAATCTTTAAAATAAATGTACATATAGCTGGAATATGGTCTTGCATTTTTAAAACACTGGATGTAAATCTTATTTTAGGACATTTTTGTAGGATATGTCAATCACTGGTGACCTGCCAATCACTGGGATGTTACCCTATCCTAATATGTTTTTGATGAACTTAATTCTGACAGTAAAAGCAGTGCATATTTAAACTTCATTTGGTATTTCATAAAACTAAACTCAGCGTAGTAATAACCTTTCTTTCTACAGTGTAGCTAAAACAAAACTTTTTGTTATGGGGGGGGGGGGGGGACATACATTTGAGCTACATTTTCGACGATATCTTTGAAAATTCTTTTAACCCCTTGAAGGGCACCGGTATATATTATATACCACTTACTTTTAATTCCCAAATGCCACATTCACGCCAGAATTTAGAAACTAAATTTTGTTTCATATAACGCAAGCGAAGAAATACTTTTGCTTAGTTTCATGTAAGGTTGTTCATAAATACCGGTGTCAATCAATGATTTTAACATTTTAGCAACAGAAGTGGTTTGCCCCTGAAGGGGTTAATACCTAAAATTAAAAGAAATGTATTTTTGAGTTCAGCGTTACGAAAGCTTTCACACGATATACAAAGAAAACAGTTTTTTTTTCAACTAACTTAATTAGCCCCTCTACATTTTTACTAAATACATTTATAAATGTTTAATAAACTGAAAATATGTATGTCAATAGTCTTTATTACTTACCCCAATTTGAACGTTCCACGTTCCATAGTTTACGAGTAAAATGGCTGTGACAGACAGACACAGGAAAGATCTTATAATGTTTCCGTTTTAACTTTTTAAGTACGGAACCCTAAAAACGGAACCGTTATAAGATCACTCTTGTGTCTGACTGTTTTTCTGTCTCAGCCATTTTACTCGTAAACTATGGAACGTGGAAAGTTCAAAATTGATGATGCAATAAAGGCTATTCACCACATGTTTGCAGATAGTTAACCATTCACAAATATATTTAGGAAAATGTAGAGGAGCTAATTAAGTTACTTGAAAAAAAAATTTCTTTGTATATCGTGTGAAAACTTTCATAATAGTGCCGAACTCAAAAATACATTTCTTTTAATTTTAGGAAGTATATTGCCAGAGATATCGTCAAAAATGTATGCACAAATATGTCCCTACCACTCTATTTCCGAATCTACTGAAACTAAAATTATGAAAAAATTAGGTGTGGTAGAAGTTAATTTAAATCTTGCAGGAAAACTAGAGCGATTACCCTAGGCCACATAGTTTTTGAGAAAATCGCATTTTTCCTTTACACACATTTCGATTTGTGGGCGCTCAGCAAATGAGTTGAGGAACGCTAGAGGTACAAATCGTCGCAGGTATTTATAAAAGGTAAGTATAAAAAGAAATAAATTATGATTTTCGAAAAACATTGTCGGTAATTAGCCGAGATATTAACACTTAAAGACACGAATGTTTGGACATACATAAAGACACGAGCAGTGCGCCATCGGCTTTTAAAGCATAAATAACAACTTTTAATGATATATTTATGTAATGCAATGAGTACGGAACCCACTGTACGCGAGTGATACCCGCACTTGACCGGTTATTCTAAAATGGGATCTATTTTTAAATTGGCATACATGAAATATGATACGAACTATCATATTATCAAGCCATTTATTTCATCTTTATAATTATCATAGTTATTGAATTATCTATTTTAAAGTCCTCTTTTTGTATACTTTGTATATTATAACTGATGTTTTCCGAAACCATATGTCATTGCAGATGAGAATATTAACTTGGCACACGAACGCGCTTATAACACTCCTTTCAGTAACTCACCACTGCTTCCACTTCTCCTGCTTTCTTTGGTGAAACAGAAAAATAGTCCCGACACATCACTTAAGATCAAGAAGAGCTATGACTATATTGTTGGTAAGTATTCATTTACTTTTTTTCATTGAAAAATCACTTGTGACACACTTTTTGACATAGTTACCGTGAAGATTAAGACCAAATGACGCGATTTCAAAGTACCTTCTTCAGAGACGGTTTCTACCATTGCGGTGGGATAAGTCTTTGACATCTTGATGATTTTTGTTGGTATGGAAGAGCTGTCCTCTAAAAACGAATGTCAATCGCGGCCAAGTAAGGTCTGTACGTCTGGTTAGGTAACACATCCCATCGAAATTGTGAAAGAAACTGTTGGGTTTACCGCAGCAGTGTGGGGTCGTGCGTTGTTATGAAACAAAACAATTCCAGAAGACAGCTCACTTTTTCGTTTGCGCTTTTTTCTTCTGCTTGTAGAAAACGAATGGCTGTGCGTCACTCGAATTTGTTGTGAAAATCAATCATACCGGTCAGGTTAATAATCCTACAGTTTAGACCCAACGGATGTGGTATTCAGTAGTGACAGACGTCAGGGTAAGGAAGCTCTACAGCAGCGCAGTGCGCAGAATCACCTCCTACCGTTCAGATGCGCAATTAACAGCTCAATTGGATGTTGAAAGAAATATCCGTCATATATACAAAAATATCTAAATTGACTTTATCTATATATAATATAGTTAATATAATATAATATAATAGATCTTTTTATATGTAATATAACTTTTTTTTCCAGTGGGAGCTGGAGCATCTGGTTCAGTGGTAGCTTCTCGCCTTTCAGAAATTCCGTGCGTGAATGTCTTGTTGCTGGAAGCTGGTCCACCCCCTCCGAAGCTTTCTGACCTGACGAGCATCGGCCCGAACTTCTTGTTCACAGACATCGACTGGCAATTCAAGACTTCACCGCAAAAGCATACTGGCAGAGGACTGGTGAACAGAGTAAGTAATTTGCTGTAATGAAAGGGGGACACAAATTTGTTGGGCAATTTCGCAATTGTGTAATTTGCGAAATATTAATTACAGTAGAGCGCCGATTATCGGAACTCCAATTAACCAAACTTCCAGTTATCCTAACAGCATATTTCTCCCAAAAATATTTTTAACCAAACTCCCAATTATCCATTGGCTTGGAAGAAAATTTTAAATAAAGAAAAACCTGATAGTGGATCAGAAAATGAGCAATGTAAATACAATAAAGGAGATGGAAAGAATCCTAAGATGAAGAAAATGAAAATAATGAGTGGTTAAATAGTGAAGTACATGACCCTGGATATCAGATTTTAAATGATAATGAGACTGTGAATGAGATTCATGATGAAAAAGAAATTGAAGAAAATGAAAACGAATGCTCTGAAAATAACCCAGGTCCATCCCATAACGAAACCTTAAATGTTTGAAAACAGCTATAAAATGGCTCGAACGGCAGAAGAACGCTGATCCTATTCAACTAATATGTTTAATAAGAATTAGAGATGTGGCAGCATTGAAAAGAATGTCTTCGTTGAATCAAGCAACAATCAGAAGCTTATTTGCTTAAATGATAATCTCTGGAGTTCAGAAAATGATAAAAGTAAAAAAAAAAATTATGATAAAAATGTAAACAACAACAACAACAAAATAAATAAATAAAAAGACAAACAATTTTTAAACATGACAACACTAACCGGTGCTGATAGTCCTAAGCTTAGATAACGTCTGAAGGTTTTAGCCTAGTCAGAAACATCCCTTAAATTGTCTGTCCATTTTCCGAACTTTTGCTTATCCGAACTAGGGTCGGTCGCGACTTGTTAGGATAATCGGTGCTCTACTGTATAAAGTAGCAGTTCAATGGTATATTACTATAATTGTATCACAAGTTTTCAGAAATACCTCTTACCTCCATACTAAAGTCTCAGTCTGGAAAGGTTGTGGTCGTGTTCAAGGTCGTCATTTCGATTGTGCAGAGTAGGCAATTGTCTCCTTCCCCTTTGAGTTTCAAACTTTCCTTTGTCAGTCCGTGTTTCGTTACCTTCTTCATATTATTTGAATGTTTTTCTTTCTTTTTAATGATTGAATGTTAGGAAATTATACCAGAAAAATATTCGTTGAAAAATTTATGGAAAAAAATGTAAAAGAAATACTTGCATGTTCGCCTGGAAGAAGGGCCTATGTTTTAAAATTTTACGGAAATATTGAAAAAGCTATTAATTGATTGACAATATCTTGAACCCCTAGTGAAACATATCTTTGGGGCTATACTTATATAACTTATCAACATTTTGCTAATTTTGGACTCCCTCCCCCCTTACAATATCACATTATCATTGGTCGATCCCCCACCCCACCCCACCTGATGGTATCGTTATCACTGTCTAAAAATTATTTTATTTTTACATTGTTTTTATTTCTTTTTATACGTTTCCAGTGATATACACATGTGATCATACATTTATTAGTCGCATACTTTACGGATTCAAGAAATGAATAAAATATCAATACTTGAAATAAATTTGTATCAAACAACATCTAAAAGAATTATTTATTATTTAAAAGTATTTAATAATAGCTTATTGCTACATAATGCATTCACCAGTAATATTTTCATTGTGCACTCTTTAGACGCAGTTATATCAGGAAATTTTCCATTTTTCATTACATAGGTTCTATTAGTACAATTAGCAATTTTTTTTTATAAATCATCATCTATATAATTTAAAAAGTATTCATCAGGTTTATAATTTAAATGTTGCTGTGCATCTTGTTCAAACTGTTGAATAACTTCAGGTGCATCTGGAATATTTGGCGAAAATCTGAAAGAAAATAAATTAATTAGTTTTAAATATTTTTTGTTTTACAATGCTAAGTACGCTCCATATTAAACAATATTTACTATCACAATTTATAACGATTAGACTTATTTTATTGTGTTTATAAATTTTATCTCAAAATCATTCACAAGTTATTTAACACATTAAATAAAAATATTTTTAATAACTTACTTCAATGAACTCATCCATGTGAATATTGTTTGTTTTCTTTTTCACTTCTTGCTGTTGCTGTATATTTAAGTTGCTTTCTTCAATCTTTCATCAGAAACACTCACTTCTATATTAGGTTCATTCAATACTTCAAAATCCTCATCCCTGGAATCATCGAGTTCAATGTTGGACAAATCGCCATTTGCCACTAGTTCCAGTGCTTCTAACACTGTCATTCCTATAGAATATTAAATAATTCTAAATAATTATATAGCATATATATCAACCGTAAATGTTTATTACTTTTAAGCATTAAAACTTTATGATTTGTAAAAGTATATTGGTATTAGAGCAAGCAAAATGTTTACTTTCTAATTGTTCAAGTCTGACGATACAATAGATGAATTAAGACCCAACATCCGTTTAAATGGATGTTAATAAAAACAAGCTAAGCCAACAACTACTTCATATTTCCGTTTACTCATTATTTATATCGTAAAATTATAGATCTAACTGCTATTAAAATCACAAAAGAATAGTTGAAACAAATTAAAATAATATAAAAAAACTTACCAGCAGAGTGTCGAATGCCAACTTGACTCACTCATTGTGCCATTTTGTTAACAAAGTAGTTATCGTTGCCAGAATCCAAGAGCTGAAAGTTGATTTCAGATTCATACATTACAATGCCAGTTTGGTTTTAGCTTTCTACAATGAAGTTTAACGCAACAGAAGGAGAAACCAAAACATCCATTTTAATGGATGCCAGGTCTCAGGAGGTTACATTTGGACTTTATGAGGCGTGCCACACACCATGGAGACACGCGGCAAAAAGCCTGAGACAAGAAACAAGTTCTGATATTAAAATCTGATTATTTTTCATTTGTTAGCAGGGCGAAATTGTCTCCGTCCTGACTCAAGCTTTTTTGCTGCGTGTCTCCCTGGTGTGTGGCGTGCCTTATCATAAAGAAGCTATGAAAATGTTTTTGCAGGTGTATTTTTTGCGCATACTGTCAACAATGGGTTTTAAACTTTAGGAATAAAACGCATTAAACTCTCTGAGTAATAACACTCGCATTTACTTAATGGAATCGGTAGTAAACATACAAATTTTTAAAATAAAGAAGGTTTTTGCAAGTGTAATCTTTGCACATACCGACAGCAATAGGTTTTGAACTTTAGGAATAAACCACATTAAACTCTCTGACTAATAATACTTGCCAATAACTAATGAAATTAGTGGTAAAGATAGAAACCTTTATAATAAAGAAGCTATGCAATATTTTTACAAGTGTATTCTTTGCTCATACAGTCAGCAATGGATTTTGAACTTTGGGAATAAACCGCATTAAACTCTCTGACTAATAATACTTGCTTTTAATTAATAGAACCAGTAGTAAAGGTAGAAACCTTTATTATAAAGAAGCTATGCAAGTGTTTTTACAAATGTGCTATTTCGGCATGCAGTCAGCAGTTGGTCTTGCTATAGGAAATTTTTTTATTATTTTTTTTTAACCCGTGTCTAATTAATAAAAACCTAATCTTAGAAACTTTCATAATAAAGGAGCTATGCAAATGTTTTTAAGAGTATTACTAACTGAAAATTTCCCTTTCCAGCAATTAACATGGCCAGCCGGAAGAGCACTTGGTGGATCGACTATATTAAGTGGTGCTCTTCATGTTCGTGGGAACAAGAAGGATTATGATGACTGGGCTGCAATGGGTGCTGAAGGATGGAGCTACAAAGATGTTCTCCCGTACTTCAAAAAGCTAGAGGGAAACAGAGATCCAGAGTACATAGCAAATGGTATGAAATTCGATGTTTAATTAATACGCCACATTAGTTTTTAAATTTACTGATACATGCTTTTTGTTAAAAACAACATCTTGCAAGTCAAGATGAATATTGTAGTGCCACTTTTGACAAGCAGACTGCACAATTTAAAAATTGACACATTTCTTCAACATTAAAGGCCACTATGGAATTTAGTTAGAAATACTTTAATATATATATATATATATCTTAGACTACATAAAGTACGATGCATAGTTATCTGCACTATTTACGTAAATTAATGTACTTACAAAAGGATTAATAGTAGAAGAAACATTTCTTTCGTAAACATTATTCCGCGAGGGGAAAAAATAAACCCGCGTATTTCACAATCTCTACATTTTACCTTCCGCTGTAGACTGGCGCGCAAAACTATGACAGCGCGCGTAATGACGGTAATGAGTAGGTACCGATTAGTGCTGCCACTTATAGAAATAAAGTTTTAAAATATATGCCTGTTACAATATTCCTCTAGTAATAATGATAATGGGAAATTTACACATCAACAATTGTGAAGGGTAACTCATGGAAAGTCTCTACGTCCTAAAATATGTTTGTTGTAAAAGAAAATTAAAAATTAAAACATTCTACACTACACTTTAAAAAGAAGGAAATGTTTCTTGAATTTGCAAGAACGTTTAGGAAAATATAAAGACCAACCGCCGCTACTTCGCGTAAAAGCAACGTCCCCTAGATGTTTGAGAAAGTCTTGACACGTGTCACGAAAACGTCACACAAAGCAGGCAAAACAAAGAAAAAAAGATCATTCATTGGCTCGTGGATATCCATGAGCCAATGAATGATCTTTCTTCTTTGTTTTGTCTGCTTTGTGTGACGTTTTCGTGATGCGTGTCAAGGCTTTCTCATATATCTAGGGAGCGTTGTTAAAAGGCAGCTGCGGGTCCATCGGAGGAACCGATCGACATTGACCGGAACGGTAGTAGTATCATATAAGATCAAACAGGAAAAATTTAAAAGCTAAAATCGGTAATTTAAAAAAAAAACGCCTAGATGGATTCTAGCGGATGAGGCGTTTATCGTCTGAAAATTGCTATGGCTTCAAGATTATTAAAGGTCTTCAGAAAAAATGTAATAACTAAGGATTGACCGAAACAGGATTTTAAGACCGAAACCGAATTACGATAATCTTCCTATTTTCGGCCGAAAACGGATTTTTTTAAGTAATTAATACGTACATAAATATACATAATTATTAATTAATTATACGTGTGTCTCAAGTTGGGTCTCTGTGCCTCTGACCCAAACTTTTTATTTTCATATAAAATAAGATGTAATTAACGCATCAACAACACAAAATGTTTTCTAATTATACGATTTTCATCTAATTAAAGCATGTTTTGGGTATACGTACCTCGTTACGTCTGCAGCTGTTAATGAACACGTGAAAAGAGTTTTCAAGGTTTAGTCCTATAAGCATTTCTTGCTTTATAATTTGCACTCACGTCTTGAGTCAGTGATGACTGATACAGCTAAAATCAATGGGTCATGTTAAAAATTCCCGAAGGAAGAAACGAGATTTTTGGATTACAGATCGTTTCGGCCCGGCCGAATTTTCAGCAGCATTTTCGCCGAAAACGAATTTTCGGCAAAACTCATATTTTGGGCAGAAAACGAAAATAATTTTCGGTCAATCTCTAGTATTAACTATAGCAGAAACATGAAATTTAAACACCTGGTTAAAAATGCTATTGTGAAATAATGAAAAATATAATTGCCCATAAACAATTATGCATTTCATTTTCCGTATAAAAGTGCCATTGAAAATAGTTGAAACAATATTAAAATTTGAATTTAAGAAATTTTCAAATTGAACATTCTTCTATCTGACACTTTCGTAGAAACATTTTGTATAATATGACTTCGTTCGAGTAACCCAAGATTCCGAAATGCGTTTCGTTATTTTCAGAAATCTCAGAAACCGTTAAATTTTGCAGATTAATCTCTCGATTACTATCGTGAACCAGTAAGGTACCGGTGACTTTTTTACTAACGTCAAAGTCGTCTTTGAAAGTGCTAATTTGGGTTGTTTTTTTTTCAGATTTTGTGATTAAAGGCAAAAAAGAAAAAAAAATGCAATTTAAAAAATTACAACGACCATTTGGAAAATGGTTTTTTCAAAGACTAAAATTAGACCTAAAAAATAGCACGGAGTTAATCATACATTACGTACGCCATGGATTACATTTTTCGGTGTTGTAAATTTTTAAACTTCTATGGAGTTGGTCATACATTACGTAAGCCATGGATTAAACATTAATATTCCTGGACCAATTTTAAATGAAATTTCATTCTTAAACTTCTAAACATCCCACAATATTACTTTTTATACCGTCGTATAGAGAAAAAATGCACTTTTAAATGCAATTTGTTTGAAAGCTGTATCTCAATTTGTTTCTGAGTTATTAATTTTTTTTTTTTTTAGTTTTTATTACTTTTTTGTCATAGTGGCAACAGATGTATCCATCTCTGTTGAAAGTAAAGGGAAAATACAGGTTACTGTATAGACCAATCAGAAAACGAATAAAATGCGGATTCAACTAATAAAAAGCTTCAGATATGTTTTTGATTTTTTACCTTGACCGAGGGCAATAACCATTCTTCCAAATGGTAAAAGAAAAGAAAAGAAAAAAAAAAAAAAAAAGACGAAATTTTTTAGAAATTAACGCTTTTACCCAAATATCACTGTATAAAGTTTATAAATATGGACAATAAGTCATGTGATCTCATACATACAACGGCAGCAATAACGTAAGTTTTTTAGTTTGTGATATTTAAAAAAGTCAAAACGGAAATACAGGGTGTCCCAAAAAGATCTGTACAACTTCAAAGATTTACTTAAAAAATATGAATAGGCCCACAGAAAAACTAGTTAAACAATAGATAGAATAACTCAAAAAGTTTTTTCTACAGTATGTTTCAGGTCATAAGAGTGCTGCACAACAGATGAAGGATTATTAAAGATTTCAGTTATTCAAAAACTGCAGATCCATTGAAGAAAGTTCAATGTGTCGCGTGATTTATCGAAACAAAATTCAAATCCGATATTCAAACTCAAAGAAATTATCGAACGACTGATGCCGATGGAAATCGAATGGTTGATGTGAGCACGCTGAAACTTTCGTGAATTTAATTTGAATATCGTCTTGATATTCCACTATTTCAAATGAAAATCAAATTTCAAATTAATTGCTTAAAAGGCGCAGAGGTCAACCTAGTGTAAAAGATTCCATGCCGGGACTCGAACCCGGACCATCAGTATAGCGCACTGACATTCTACCGACTAAACCACATCGAACGATACCCAGCCTGGAGCTTCTCACTATTACAGTTTGGTAAGGCTACAAATGCAGCACAAGATGGAATAGTGGGAAGTTCCAGGCTGGTTATCGTTCCATGTGGTTTAGTCGGTAGAATGTCAGTGCGCCATACTGATAGCCCGGGTTCGAGTCCGGGCATGGGATCTTTTTCACTAGGTTGGCCTCTGATCTTTTTAATTTGAAATTTGATTTTCATTTGAAATATTTTATGCAAGGCGAATGTTTCTCTCTGGAAACATTTCCACGTATTAATATAGTCTTGATATTATTTCTGCTACGTAAGTATCTCATTTTAAAGTCGAATTCACAGCCGAAAAAACTCTTTGAGTTATTCTATCTATTTTTGTAAGTAGTTTAATTGTAGGCCTATTCATTTTTTTAGAATAAAATTTCGAAGTTGTACAGATCTTTTTGGGACACCATGTATATAGGACCCTGTGTTTCTGTCTGTCATTGCCGTTTCTCTCGAAATCTGAGGAACGTGGAAAGTACAAACTTGCCAGGGTTTGAGAAATGTTCCCCCTGTGTTATTAATCTCATGTCAAATAATCAAGAGGGTTTTTTTTTTATTAAATTCAAATTTTAGTTTATAATATCCATTGACGCTATCTCTTATGATTTCTTCTTATAGGATTTCACGGTGTAAAAGGTCCAGTTACAGTCATGAGACCCCGATATAATGCAGAGATTAAGGAACCTGTTTTCTTGGCTGGAGAATCGATGGGTTATAGAATTGTTGACCCTAACGCATTTACACAAACAGGTAAGGGATATCTGAAAAAGAAGAAAATGCTTTAAATAGATAGAAAAACTTTGAACATACTGGTTTCTTTTAAAACTTTTCCAGCATAATTGAAAGCGTTTATAAATTCGGTCTGTATGTCTTACAGTCAGTCTGTCCGCCCATCCTCTAGGCAGGTCGCACACTGAGACAACAGCAAGAAAATGAAGTCTGACTTAGGAGAAAAACCAGATCGAAACAAAGGAGGAAGCCATTTCAAACCTATTATTTTAACACAATCAAACTGATTGGTGAATTTATTATACGAATTAAATATTTCCAACTGAGTGAAAAAATGCCCAGGCTATATTCGTATGATAATTTTACCAAACAGTTTGATTGTGTTAAAATAATAGTTCATCTACGTATCCATCGTTTATATGGAGTTCCTTTACCTGTGGTTTATTCTGTTGAGCTGTCTACGTGACAAACCAGATTTTACTACCAATAAGGTTATCTGAGCAAAATATGCTGGCTGGTTGTCGGTTCAGTAAGCTTAAACGGTAAAGCATTGGCCTTGTAAGCCAAGTATCTGGGTTCGATTCCCAGCCTGGGCATTTTTTCGCTCAGTTGGAAATATTCAATTAATTTCAAACCTGTTTTAAATTTGTTTTCCCCCAAAATCGAGCAACATGTTGCATGTTTCGCCTCAGTGTGCGGCTTGCCTTTTGACACATTGGCGTTTATACCGTTTTAATTAAAACAGCCTCATACATAAAGTTTAGAACATAAGCAATCTCCTATGAGCTAATGGAGTAACCACTAGTAGTTACCGTTATTCGTTAGTTACCGTTACTAATAGTTCAACTATTTCATGTTTCGATCAAGCGGTCTCGCAGACCACTCATAGTAGCTAAACGAAATTTCTGTCACAGCAGTTAAGGATTAATTGAAATAGAATCAGCCTAGATGGAGGATACAAATGTAAATAAGTGCGAATAGTAAGTTAAAATTATGTCCATTTCTAATCATATCATAATATTAAAATATTTATTTGCTTAAAAGACGTTATAAAAACACATTAAAAGTAAATTAAAAATTCTTTATTTACATGTTTCAACTCATTTTCTGAGTCGTCGTCAGAATGTACAATAGAAAATTACAAATGCATAATGAAAAATGGAAAAAATCATCGAAAATAAACAAGTAATCATGTAACGCGCCCTATATTTTCGCGATTGTTCGTGTTCCCTCTGTGACGCGATGCCGTAATTTATCCAACCATTCAACCCATCTTTCGTATCCTGAATTTATGGGTTGAATGATTGGATAAATTACGGTATCGCGTCATAGAGGGAACACGAGCAATCGCGAAAATATACGGCATCGCGACATACAGGGAACACGAGCAATCGCGAAAATATAGGGCGCGTTACATGATTACTTGTTTATTTTCGATGATTTTTTTCCATTTTTCATTATGCATTTGTAATTTTCTATTATACATTCTGACGACGACTCAGAAAATGAGTTGAAACATGTAAATAAAGAGTTTTTAATTTACTTTTAATGTGTTTTTATAACGTCTTTTAAGCAAATAAATATTTTAATATTATGATATGATTAGAATCAGCCTTGTAAATATACAGAGTGTCCCCGAATTCATCGGTCAAACTGTAAGGAAAGATAAAGTACACATAAAAAGGCAATTTTGGTATACCAATGTGGGATCAGAAATGAAAAGTTTTGGCCAAATACAAGAAATGCGGAGAAGATGAAAACAAGCGTTTTATTGACATAACAATTACAGTAAGTGCTAAAATAGGTCACCACCCACATCGATACAGACCTGATAGCGTCTAGTAAGTGATTGGCGTACTCTTTGGAAGGTTCCAAATGTCTCATCTATGAGGCACCAGTAATCACCCAACCGAAGCTCCAACCATTCGGTTCATGGATTAATGCTCCGGTGGTAAGATCCCCTTCAAAATCTAGCAAACCCCAGCCGCAGAAATAAATCCGAAAAACGGGCATTAATTTAAAAAAAAAAATTACAAATTACAAAAGCAACCCAACATGCCCTACATGCTTCGCAGAGCATGGTAAAATAAACAAAATTTTTCTCGCCGCTGGCGGCAGATATAAAAAAAAAAAATGTAAATTGAAAACAAAATTATATCTTAAATTTACACTATGTGCAAAATTACTTAAAAGATGACACAGTATTTAAAAATGTTAAATTATTTTAATACCTTAGTACTTTCAACTATAAAAACATAGTCTTCTTCAGAGGAATATAAGAAATACAACAGTTATTGACGCCTAATTTTCAAAATCCACGTGACGAAAGGAGTGAAAGTGGAAGTTAATTTATAGATCCGGAAACATTGGGAAAATAAAACATGGATATAAGGAAGTGGAAAATTACTCGTTTTATCATTCTTTAAGGTATTAAAGGTAATTACTAAGGTATTAAAGTAATTTAACATTTTTAAATACTGTGTCATCTTTTAAGTAATTTTGCACATAGTGTAAATTTAAGTTTAACTTTTAAAGATGAATTAAGCATTTCTATTTATTTATTTACCAAAATTATAACATAAGAAAAGTGGCATTAAATACAATTAAAACATAATATAGAACAATACAATGAGTTACAATTTAACATAATATAGAACAAAATCTATGAAGTACTAATTGACTCTGATGAGGACCTCATTGCAAGACTTTCAATCGTTGCTGCAAATGTTCGTGAAACGCTTCGAATCTGCGAAAAGGTACGTTCATCACTTGCTAGACGTTGACAGTGGCACATTTGAGCGCTTACTGTGTTTGTTATATCAATAAAACGCTCGTTTTCGTTTCCTCCGCTTATGTTGTTTTTCACCAAAACTTTTCATTTTCGACCCCACATTGCTATGCCAAAATTGCTTCTTATTTATATGTACTTTACATTCCCTTACAATTTTGCCCATTAATTTAGAGAGACCCTGTATACCATAAACTCAGGCGAAAAATTCGAAATGTTTACCCCATTTTTGTATAGAAGGGGAATAATTTTAATTTACAAATGTACTTCAAATTATAAGAGTGTTAAATAAAATGTATGATATTTTTATTAGGATTTTACGATTTGCAAGCAAACATGCGAAACGGTCAAAGATGTAGCGCAGCTAAAGCCTACTTGGTACCGGCTGAAGACAGGAAGAACCTTGATATTGTTGCCAATGCTTTTGTGACAAAGGTACATTTTTTAAAGTTATTTAAATTATTTTATTTTCACACACGTAGTTAAAGAATGGTATTTTTATTATGATTTGTACTTGTGTCTGTGAGTGAACATGATAAATTTTAAATGGTACTTCCAATAGATTGTGTTATAAATCACTCCAGAAAATTCCAGAAAATAAATCTAATAAAAAAAAATTAAACATTTGTTTCGGCAATTTTAGAAATCCCCCTCTAAAGGGGAGTTTGAAAATTTTTGAACATTTGGCCATATCTCAGCAGCCGTTTTAGCTAGAAGCGTGAAATTCCAGAAAATAAATCTACCAAGAAAATAATTAAGCATGTATTTCAGTGATTCTAGAAATCCCCCACCCCCTTCCCAAAAGGGGGTTAAAGGGGGGGGCGAAAATTTTAGAACATTTGCCATATCTCACTAGTCGTTTGAGATAGGAGAGTAAAATTCCAGAAAATAAATCTACGAAAAAATAATTAAACATGTGTTTCAGCGTTTTTAGAAATTCACCCTTAAAGTGGGTTAAAACGGGGGTGTTGAAACTTTTAGAACATTTTCGCATATCTCAAAAATCGTTTCAGGTAGAAGCGTGAAATTCCAGAAGATAAATTACTAAAAAATAATTGAAAACATGTTTCAGCAGTTTTACGAATTCTCCGCCCTAAGGGGTTTAAAAAGGGGGGGCGGGATCGAAAATTTTAGAACGTTTGGCCTATCTCAGCAGCCATTTTAGGCAGAAGCGTGGAATTCAAGATAACAAGCATAGTAAAAAAATAGGTAACCAGATTTCATCTTTGCTAGATATATTTCGTTTGATTCAATGTTCTTTTAGAGAAACCGACCAGCGAAATCCAATAGTTTTTTTTTATAAATTCAGTCAATCAGTTCTTTTAAGCACTTCCAATCGTCGAATTTGACGGGTTTTAACTCGTTTGAATAAAAATATTTTATAAAATAGTATTTTAATTTCTTTAACTCTCCCCAGCAAAGAAAGAAACAGTGGGCCATCAGCTGGAAAAAAAGATGGCAGCCAGCACTGCCATCAGTGGTAAAATGTAATGGTGCCATTACTTAAACCAGTACAAAAGTGTCCGTGCGGAATGCAGCTGACCCATCAGTGATGGCCAACAGCAGGGCAGCATTGGTATGCCATCCCATTACTTCAATCCGGCACTTTTCCTGCAGTTCTAGCACCTATACCACTGCTATTCCTTTGCTGGCAGCACTTTCCTTTACAAAAATTTCTTATAGAATTCTATATAAAAAAAAAGTATTATAGCTCTTTTTTCTATAAGCTAGTTTCACCAAGAGCTATAGAAATATCTGTAGAAATGTCTATAAAAATATTTGAACTTGCACCGGTTTTCTTGTGGACACCCTCCCAAGTACTAACCGCGATTGGTGCTGTTTGGTTTTCGTGATCGGACATGAACAAGTTCTATCAGCGTATTCTGCTACCGCTCGTAGTCTTGAAGCTCTCATTACACTATTTCAAGTTTGTTTCTTTTGTGATTTACGTTCCCAATCGTTAAACTGGTATAGAAATTATTGTATTGTATAGAAATCCTATATATTTTATACGCTTTAATTTTTGCACCTTTTTTTTTTTATTATTGATTCTCAACTGTGTAAATTATGATTTTTTTTTTTTTTTAACTTAGTAAAACCAGATTTAAGGAGAAAAAAAAAGTGCTTTGAAATAAAGAATTTATTTATTTATTCATTTACTTATTTATTTTGTTGGTGGCAGCGGTGCTACATTATTTACAGTTTCAAAAGAAAATTGGGCCCACCAGTGGCCGAGAGGTTCTGCTCTCGAAGCTGGTAGACGGGAGGTGCTGGGTTCGATCCCAATCGCGCCCGTCGGCCTAATCGTTCGGAGTTTTCGTGGTTTTCTTCGAGCCGTGGATCTTCCATGCGTTAATACGGATTAGGTTCCCTTAGAAAGACCCCCACGGAGGGCACTCCCCCCGGGCCTATATCCCTCGTGTAGATAATTGGCCGTCAAAAATCAACCCAACCCAACTCAAAAGAAAATTAGCTTCACAGCTTAAATTGTGTTAAGATATTCATTTCAGATTTGTGTTAAAATACTCAATGTCTTCGTTATTCACAACGCCACCTAGCGTAAGGGTTCCCAGCAGTAATACTGCAAAAGTTCGTCCACTTCCATGTAGTGGTGGGCCAGCGCATGAGATAAAACGAAAGCCCACCAGAATTTTATCTGATGATTTCCAACAGCAAAGTTGACTGAAGCTGTCCAGCAGTGGTCAAACATTAGCTAGCACTCTCCATCATTGCCAGCACCTATCTTGCTGCTGGCCAGCAATTTCCTCTTTGCTGGGTCAGAAAACCATTTTTACACTCTTTTATTAACCATTTGGAAAAATGGTTATTGTCCTCGGTCAGGGTAGGAAATCAAAAACATATCTGAAGCGTTTTATTGGTTTAATCCCGCATTTTATTCGTTTTCTGATTGGTCTTATACAGTAGTCTGTATTTTCTCTTTACTTTCAACAGAGATGGATACTTCTGTTGCCACTATGACAAAAAAGTAATAAAAACTACAAAAAAAATTAATAACTCAGAAACAAATTGAGATACAGCTTTCAAACAAATTGCATTTAAAAGTGCATTTTTTTCTCTATACGACGGTGTAAAAAGAATGTTTAGAAGTTTAAGAATGAAATTTAATTTAAAATGGGTCCAGGATTATGAATGTTTAATCCATGGCATACGTAATGTATGACTAGCTCCGTAGAAGTTTACAAATTGACAGTACCGAAAATTGTAAAACTGAAATTTCTTTTAAAATTTGTTCATGATGGGTCCAGGAATGTCAATGTTTCATTCATGGCGTAAGTAATGTATGCTCAACTCCGTGCGGTTTTTTATGTCTTAAATTTTAGTCTTCGAAAATATCATTTTCCAAACGGTCGTTGTAATTCGTTAAATTGCTTTTTTTTTTCTTTTGTATTTGTATTTTTTAACGTGGTTTTCGAATTTAAGATCGAATTTTGTAGGGGAATTTTAACCCACTTCCAGATACGTTGGAATCATGAAAATTATGTAAAGAGGTGTGTTTCTGATGACAATACAACATTTTAATAACTTAATAACTTAATAAATCGATTTTGAGCCAGTTGGCCGGAGGTCATCAATCACGAAATAACTTTTATATTTACGAGTTACCAAAACAATAAAGTTAATTATCCATCAAATCATTCTTACAAATTTTTTTTGAACTGGTTATAAATCATTAACATATGTAGGACAATTGTGCCATAAAATATAATAAATAAGATGTTTACATTAAAAAAATATAATCTTGCTCAAATGTAACATAAACAAGTACTTTTATATGAACTTGTACAAATAAAATTAAGGGTGCACATGACCTTTAACCCATATTGGACCGCTGTCCTATAAATAGGACAGCTAATAAAACATATTTTAAAATAAAATTGGTAAGGATTTGCTGGATGCATTTTGTTATGACGTCTTTAAAAGACACAAAAGTATAACATATAAACAAAAAAACAAGTAACCAATTAAAATTTAATTGAAAAAAATCTATTTAAAAAATCCTTTAAAATTTGTGATCTTATAATCTAGAATTTTACCGTTATTATTATCTTTTTATTGGAGAAATCATAGAGTATTTTTGTACAACATGAACAGTATTTTTAAAGGAAAATAAAATGTTTGCTCATAAAATTAGTTTATGTATGCATTTTATATGTCTTTACTATGTGTCCTATTAATATGTCCTGTTTATAAGACAGCTAGTTACTTAAAAAATTAAAAACTTTTTTTTTTTAAATTTTGCTAGTATTTACTTAATTACACCATATTAATCATATAATTGAAGTTTTAAATATTTTCAAAAATATTTAATCGGTGTGGTCCAGTATGGGTTAAAGTTTCAAAACATCAGTTTTCGTTTTTTGTTTTATTCAGAATTTTTTACAGTTTCTAAACAGTATTAAAAGAAAAAAAAAAAAAACCTTCAAAAATCTGCATTATTTCTTGAGCTATAATTCATTAATCTATATTTGGTGTCTGCGCGCACTGTTACTTTCAAACTATCTAAGCTACAGCTTTAAAAAACTACCAAATATGCGTTTCTTTATAGTCTACAGGCTAAATAAAAAAAGATTAATATCTTTTGGTTATTTATTTATTTATTTTTTTTTTATTTTTTATTTATTTATTTATTTTATTTTATTTTATTTTTTTCACTCGAAAAACTTGAATTTTTTTTTTTTGAAAATTTTGATATATTTTTATATTTTGCGTTAAAATTAAACAAAACTTTTTGTGTATACAGTGAAACCTCCCTTTACGACCACCTCCCTGAACGACAATTTTTTTCATGGAACGGAATTTATTCCCATAGGCTCAGTACTAATTTTACCTCTATTCAGAGACTACCCCAGTTGAACTCCCTCCATCAGCGACCCATTTCTTTGAAGAAAATTTAACAAATTCCGTTTTTTCCGGGTCGCTTGAAGAAGGTTTTATTAGAGTAATAATTCAGGAGAGTGCATTATTTATCAAACTTCTAAACTAAGTTTAGAATTTTTATTTATTCCGGTAACTTTTAAGTGTTTAAACACCTTTGTGCCTTTTTAGGCAATGAATTGAACTCTGATGACAAAGTAAGGATGACGGTCCATAAATTCCCCTGCCCTATCCTGTCAGGAAACTCTCAAAGAAATAGATAAATTAATGAAATCGTCATAATTTGTTCCCGTCCAAAACAATTGCACTTATTTACTGAACTTCAAAATAAAAGTTATAAAAGATAAAACCGTAAAATCAAAGCAAACTTCAATGTATTCATTTTTTAAACTCTGCAGTCATTAGCTTATGTAATTAACTTTTGTTTTGATACTTAAATTTTCATATATTTTCCTAGTGTGAAAAATAAATTTTAGTAACACTAATTGTTACCTTTTTTCAACAATTAAAATCCAGATTTAAGCATGACTTCCATTAAGAGACCACCTCTCGGAGCGACCCATTTTTATTGGAACGGAACGTGGTCGCTTTAAGAAGGTTTTAGTGTATTTTCGTTTTAATTTGAAAGTAGGTGTGTTATGCAGGGGTCGTACGCTTCCTGAAATTTAAAGACCAAGAAATTCTTCGGTACCAGTATTTTCTTATAGAAAATCTCTTCTTAAATAAGTCTAAATTAAGCGCGTTTAACCTAGATTTATTTTTTTTTTTTATTAAAAAATACTGATATTTGTCCTGAAAAATTCCGTGAAGCGTACGCCCCCTGGTTATCATTATATTTTGTTCAAAAATTGTTTTCTATATGCATAATTGAGAATTTTATCATGCGCGCATCACTTAATAATTTTAATTCACGTGTTAGTGAAATGAAATTTTAAATTTTAAATTTAAATATTAATTTTGTATATACAACATTTATTTATCTAGATAATACAGTTAAGGATATATACTTTAGGCAGAAATGGAAAAAAAAATCATAATTGCACATTATTTGAGTATTGATACTCTGAAAAATACGATGTTTTTTATCATTCCAACAAACTCAAAGGTTCTGTGCCTCCTTAACGATAATGCATAATATTGATGTTTCGAACTGCTTCTGCAATCGTCTTCAGGATAAATAGGATGTTGAAATGTTTAAAAGTCTATAGACGAGAGCTTCCTGTCGAGTCTTGATCAATTATATGAGCTTTTAAACATTTCAACATCATATTTATTTTGAAGACGACTGCAGGAGCAGTTCGAAACGTCGATATTATGCATTATCGATAATTTTATTTGTACAAGTTCATATAAAAGTTCTTGTTTATGTATATCATTGAGAACGTTTATGTGTTTTAACGTAGAAATCTTATTTATCTGTTATAAATCTTCAACAACAAAATATTTTAAATATTAAAAAGTAGAAAATATAAATAAAAAATAAGGAATGTAATAAATTTTGTAAAAAAAGACTCCTTTATTTATAATTGAAAACAACTGCCTTTTGGATCAAAACAGATTTATTCAGTTTATTTTGCACTTAAATTTTTATCGCAAGAATAATTTTAAATCTCTCTAACATCGATAATGTTTGTTAGAGATTTATGAGCATATATTTATTTATTAACCATTTGGAAATGGCTGTTGTTTTCGGTCGAGGATGGGGCCAAATGATGCTCGCATTTTATTTTTTTTTTTTTTTAACGAAGTTCAACGATGTTCTTTACTTTTAGAAGAATTTTTAATTGAATAGGGAATAGAAACGCATAAAATCGTTAAAAATTGTTTGAATAGATAATCGAAAGGCATAAAATCGTTAAAAATTGAAAAAGTTACAAAATGAGTAGGCGCAAATTATCGGATATGGAAAAATCCAAAGCCAAAAAGAGACGCCGAAATGAAAATCGTCTTGCAAAGCAGGTCTTCAACTCATGTAGGCCATGAAAATCGAGGTCTTCAACTGATTATGTAGCCCACGAAAATCGATTACAGAATAAAAGACGAACGCGAAAAAGGAAACAATCTAATGTTTAATCGATTGATAGTAAAAGGTCATATCTCGAGGGGCTCCAATTCACTAGCCACGACGTTTTACAATAGGTCGATTCTAACCGGGAAAAATTAAGCTCAACGTAGGTAATTTGTAGCAATCGGTGGGTGATTCGGTGGAACTGCTTTCGATTTGTAAACTGTTTTTTCTTATCGAAACGGGACTTGCAGAGTTTATCGATGAAGGTTTTGGTCGTCTGAAGTTTGATCTATGCGATCTGTTGTTGAAGAGGATGCGACGTAATTTGGTGGACGAAATTTAGATTTTTCGGTTAAATTTGTTACGAAGGTAATTTGTCTCGATCTGTGCATGATTCAGTGGAACTGCTTTCGATTTTTATTACTTATTCGATTATTAAAACAATTCCAAATGGTCGTTGTAATCTATTAAATTACATTTTTTTTTTTTTATAGATCATCATCCAAAATCAACGAGCCACAGGAGTACAGTTCGACATCGGAAAGAGATCATTTACAGTGGCAGCTGATAGGGAAGTGATCTTGTCGGCTGGAACTGTTAAAACAGCACAACTTCTCATGTTATCCGGCATCGGTCCAAAAGAAGAATTACAAAAGTTTCATGTAAGTATAAACGCTATCCTTAACGAAAAATATCAAACGTGTTTAGATATTACTTAAACTGATAATTTAGTCAGTGTTGACAGATTGGGGACTTTTTTGTCCAAAGATTGCTGAGTGTCACCGCTTTTTTTAAACAGAAATATTCTGCCTATTTGAAAAGACATTAAAAATTCTGAAAAATAAGGTGAAATATTATTTTAAAAAGTGGTGGCAGTCGGATAATCTGAATTTAAAAAGGCCCCAATCTGGCAACAGTGAATTTAGTTACCTTTTCTGGTATACTTGTCTATGATCCCGTCGACCACTTTTAGTAAAGAAAAAAAAAGAAAGAAAGAAACACACACACACACACACGATTTAACGCCAAAAATGGATGATCGTGGGGATACATTCAATAGACGTCAGATGCGTTTACACGTGTTTCTTATGTCATCGAGAGATTTTTAACCCTTAAATGCATGATTTTCAATTTTGTTTCGAAAAAATATATATATGTTTCTCAGAAAGGTTTATTACACGAGAAAAATAATAAAAAAAATTTGAGATACATTTTTCGTATAATGCGTCAACCTTTTACTTATACTATACCATATCTTCGGGCATTATTATCATAGTAGAGATCTGTCACAGTATAGACGTTTTTCCCTTATATGTTATTCAAATTATTAAAAACATGACACATTATTTTTTCATTCAAAAATTTCCCTATATTTATATACATTTACATTAAAATCAATTTCTATGACATATTTTGTTATTTTTCATAAAAGCATATATTTTAACAGGTTTAAAATATGCTATATAACAGTATTACATAGTACCTTGTATATTATGTGCAATGCAGCGTCTATACTGTCCAGTTCCTTTCCAAAAAACGCTTTCATCCCTCTCCGGAGGCTTCCTCAGTTTAAAATGATGATGTTTTGGCTTATTTGCAGTTCGCATTAGATCTTATAGCTTCCCCTCTTTTTCCCTCTTCTCTCTTCAGTTTTTCCCTTTCTTCTAACATTTTACGCCAACGGTGGGAAGAGGTGGAAAACGAGGGGAAGCTATAAGATCTTATGCTAACTGAAAATAAGCCAAATCATCATCATTTCAAACTCAGGAAGCCTCCGCAGAGGGACGAAAGCGTTTTTTAGAAAGGAACTGGACAGTATAGACCAGGGATGGCGAACCTTTTCACGTCCAAGTGCCAATTTTTTTCAAAAGTATACTTTCGTGATCATGACGTGACAACAATAAAAAAAAATTAATGGATAAAATAATAATAAATCAAAACTACTTAAAATTTTGTTTTTAGCATTAAAAATACAGATAATATTTGATGTTATACTGTAGAAATTTATTTAAAAAATATTATTTCTGTTGTCTCATCTTAAATGTCAAATAATTTATATCCGCTTCGTACTTAGTTATGTACGATAGAATGCAAGTTTAATTGCATTCATTTGACAAAACGTTTTTAGTTGATTTTTTTTTTTTTCTTTTTTACGAAAGGAATGTCTTGCAGAAAAAATAGTCAAAATAGCAAGCGCCTGAAACTACAGCTTTTAGTGTCTGGAATTGAATTCCAAGTTGTTATAATTTTAAAATCAGCATTTTTGCTTATTACACTTTTAATTTTTGTTTAGCGATAATCTTCTAATTCTCAAAATTTCCTGAGTCAATATTGAGCTAGATTTGGATAAATTAAGTTATATTTCAATTTCTTCAATCTGTGTGACAATCACAACCAACCGAACTAATCGGATTCAAGTAACACAGACAACATCTATATTAATTAATGCATTTTGTGAAATTCTTCTATCTTTTGATGTGAAACTTAAATCTATGCCGTGCCAAAAAGAAACTGCAGCGTGCCACTTATGGCATGCGTGCCATAGGTTCGCCGTCTCTAGTATAGACGCTGCATTGCGCATAATATGCAAGGTACTATGCAATACTGTTATATAGCATACTTTAAACCTGATAAAATATATGTTTTTATGAAAAATAACAAAATATGTCTTATAGAAATTGGTTTTAATGCAAATGTATATAAATATAGGGAATTTTTTTAATGAAAAAATAATGTATCATGTTTTTAATAACTTCATTAACATATAATGGAAAAAAGTCTATACTGTGATAGCTCTCTACTATGATAATAATGCCTGAAGATATGGTATAGTATAAGTATAATAAGGGTAGTTAAAAAAAAGGTAAGGTAGTTATTTAGTAAGGTACAAAAGGTAGTTATTTCTGTCGATAAAAACTAATTAAAAATAAATACGTCAACTTTTTCTTATGTTTCACATCTGCAATACAAATAAAAACTAAAATATTGCAAATTAGTAAATATTTTAATAAGTATTAATCTAAATATCTTATTTTATATAATTTGTTATTTTTTAAAGCTTAAACCTTAAATGCATGAATTATTTTTTTAGAATTGTGTTTTTTATTCTTATATTAAAGATTACACACCAGAAATTTTAAGATAAATTTTTAACTGGATTTAGTAGCATTATTTTTGTACTTTTTACATGATTAATATTTCTATATAAATATAGTGGGTGGTAAGAGTTAAATAAAAAGTGATGCATATATGCATCATTATGCATTTAAGGGTTAATTCGAAAAAAAAAAGATTTTTAATTAGAAAATCTTGCATATATTTTGAGCATATCCACAAAATTCCATAAAATAATATGCAGGAAATGGCGAAAAGCCGAGGAAATTATTGAAAAAAAAATCAGACAGATTTGACTAATTTAAGACATCGAATAGCAAAAATTTAGCATTCATAATGTAACGCCAATTATTCTAAGCGTTCTTGTCCAAAATTGACTGAACGAATCAAATTTTATACCTGGTATGTCACTAGCTTCATATAAAGGAGCCCTACTCTTCAGTGACGTCTTAAACTCCATTTTATTATTATTATTATTATTATTATTATTATTACGTATAAAAGTTTGGAATGGCAACATTTTTCAATTTGATTATTTGGAGTTATAATTTGGCGATCATTTTTTTTTTTTTTTTTAGGGAAAGTGGTCGGCGACATAATAGACAAGTTACCTATTTTCTTAACCTATTTAGCCCGTTCGGCCCGGGCGTCGAGTCGTATTAATATCCTCCTGAGACCCAAGCAAAATGTAATGCATAAATTTTTTTAATATGAGTTTTTTTCAACAAATAGGCATCAAAAACGTTTCATCATCACGTTTTTAAAGGAATTAATAAATTTCAATTTTTTAATTTTGTTTTACAGCACATCCATCTAAATGGATGTTCAGGCCATAACTCGCTTAAAAATAATTTAAAAAATGCTAAAAGTATGGGAAAGAATAGAATTTATTATAAAGAACATAAGGCAAGTATTAACATCTGATTTAAAATTGCAAAATGAAAATAGTTTAAACAAATTAAAATAACATAAAAACGAAAATTACCAGCAGAACGTAGAATTCAAACTTGACTCATTTATTACGCCATTTTGTAAACAAAGTAGTTACCATTGCCAAAATCCAAAAGCTGAATGTAAATTTTTTATTCAGACATTACTAAAACCATCTGGTTTTAGATTGCTACAATGAAATTTAACGCAATAGAAGGAGAAAGCAAAACATCCATTTAAATGGATGCCAGGTCTCAGGAGGATATGACGCCTAGGCATTGAGTATTATTTCATCTTAACAATTATTTTTGTTAATATCAGCATCTAATAATGATAGTAGTATAATGTCTATATCAGGGCGCAAAATTTCAGCTCGCCAGCTTGCCATTGGCGAGCAAGTATTTAAGGTTGGCGAGTAACTTTTGTCTTTTAAAATGTTATACTTCAAATCAAACTATATACGCTCAGAATATCGTGCCTCAATCCAGTGACACGCTAAAGTGTTTTAAGTGAAGTGTTGGCCTCCCAAAGAAAAAAATTCTTGAATTTGGGATAGAAGAAATAAAGAAGCTCTTCATGTATTGGAACCCAAGTCTCTTTAATGAAAAAGGTGGATATTGTATTGGCAGAATGGGCAGAATTCAAGTTTATGTTCTCTTCACTAACACTGAAAGATATGCTGGAGATGTTTTACAGTGAAAAGTGTTCAGCAAGATTCCCCAATTTGTTCCAAATTCTAACATTTTGTGCTGTTCTATCAGTGAGCACAGCTTCGTGTGAGAGATGCTTCAGCTGTCACAACATACTCAAGATGCATACAGGAACTCTTTGAAGACTGAGACACTGGATGATTTGCTCAGATTTTCTATTAATGAACCCACTTTGACAGAGTTTGACCCTACAGCTACGATTGACAAGCGTGTTTCAGTGCAGAAAGGCAGCGCTACACAAGCATGAAGCGCTAAAAGTACGGGAACTTTTTCTTTCATGACCTTTTAGTAATATGTTACAATTTCTGTAACCATTGAAATCTTACCGTAACCTTATTTTAAGTTAATATGTATACATTTTTTGCATTAAACATGTTTCGATTTTTGCAATTTCTACATTCTTTTATGATTTCGGTCACCAGAAAATTCTTCATAATACACCTGTTAACATTTTAAAAATTGTTCCTATTTTTCATGAATGTATAATATTCTGGATTTAACAGGCAGCTCCTTCTAACAATGGTCAATTTAAATTTAGTTTGTCATAAATAGATCATTTTCTGGGCAGGTGTGGTGGCCGACAATGCTGTCTGAATGAATGTAAAATAGTGGCGAGCAAAACGTTTAGTCTGGCTAGTGCCTTTTCAACTGAATTTTCATGCCCTGGTCTATATAGTTATTAGTCCTCGATATGCTATTTCATTCAGGTAACAATTAAAGTGTCGTTCCTAAAAAATAACGTTCCGTTGCATAAACCAGCTGTAAAACGAAACAGATGTAACATTGTACGGTTAAATACTGATAATCCCTACTGCAATTTTTTTAACTTCTAAGCATCGCACGTTTTCAATTTTTAGACCTTCGTGTAGGAGAAAAAGTACTTTTAACCGCAATTTGTTTGATAACTGCATCTCAATTTATTTTCAAGATATTAATTTTTTTGTACTTTTTAATACCATTTCTCTAATGGTGGCAACTGAAGTACTCCATTTCTGTAGTAAGTAAAGGGAAAATAGTAGATTACTATATCTTTTTGTTGCCATTTTTTCATAGCAACTGAAGAAAAAAAATGTAATTAAAATACGTGTCTTTTTTAAAAATATATAAATGAATGATTTCCGATAAAACATGATAAACTATATTTAATTTTAAGTATCCATATTAATGTTACAAACAAGTGAAGGCATATGAATCATTAGATACCCGATTTTTTCCCCCACATTCTTGATAGTCCAGTCGTTTTAGGATAAAATAGCGGAAAAAATTAGAACAATGCTGGATTTTTGCGCTGGTGCCAGATATGGTATTTAGTTTAACATACTAACATTTCCTATCGATCCGATGTGAGCTTTCGTCACCAGGGGACCCGAGTCACTCTGAAAATCGCTTTTCTGTGAATATCTCATGAACGATGGCATCTAGAATAAAAGGTTCAATTGCAAAAATGTAGAAAATTTAATTAAAAACAAAAAGTATCCATAACATTTTTTGTCACATCAACTCTTCCCTGTCAAAAATCAAAAACCGTGAACTTACTTGGAAGAAAAAGTATAAAAATACGAAAAAACTGCTGCTATTTTAGAACTTACATTAAGAGGTGTAAATTTTTACTTTTGAAAGAAGAAGGTGAATGTATAATATACATATTATGCTTATTTCCGCACCACCCTTGAGATAATGCATTTAGCACTTTTATTTTTTAATTGTGGTTTCCCCCGTAAGCATAATCCACTTATAATGGCTGGCTTAATTAAATCTCAATTGTTTGACTGCTTGAGAATAATCGTTTGCACATCTTCAACTTCTTCACTCGATTCAGTTTCGACATTATCTGCATTTCTTTCTTCTGTTGCTGTATTTCCTTCAGTATTTTCTGGTTGATCTTCTATATCATCATTAAATTCAGGTGTACCGATTCCCTCATCCTTGCAATGGGCAGGATACTGTCAATATCCACCTCGTCTTCAAATTAATCTTTACTTGCATTATTGCACGATAATCCGCAACAATTTACGAAATATTAGAACATTTCAGTCCGACTTTTTGGCATACACACGCTTTTCCAACATTCTTTGGTGCAAGTACAACAAATAGATTCCATAATATTTTTTGGTGCGGGCGGTATAAGGTAGCTGGAATTCGAGGCAAATTATGTACTTTTATCCAGCTACAGTTATCAGGAAGGAGTCTGTTGCCCAACCAGAGTTTTTGTAAACGCTGTTTTTGTAAAGCAAACTAGACAGTAAATATAACATAAAACAAGAAAGCTATTCTTATAAAGTTTTACGCATTAAATTTGCATATAATTGTAAATAATTTACTTAATTTGTATAAATTGAAATAGAGACCTGAAATCTAAAACCTGATTCTGAATCAGCACAAAAAAACGCATACGAAACAACTAATTTCGGTTTTGTGAAAGAGCAGAAGTTCAAATTTGTTGACCAGTGTATTTATTAATTCTTTTCCATAAAAGAATATAAATATAAAAGTCAAATGCCAGTCAATATAATGCAAAAAGTCCGAAGGTGATATCACTTTTCTATATAACCGAAAATAAAATCGTAAAAATCACGTGAATTATAGAATCTTTCCTTCCCCTTGAGGGACGGCGGAATAAAATATATCCCACCTAATTTAAACAAGATTCTCATCAGAAAATTTTTATTAAATTTTATATTTTTAACTTTGGGGGAAAATCGTTCAAAAATTGCTTTCCCTTATTTAAAAATAAAATTTCTCGATTATTCCGGTGAGAATTCAATATTTAGAGTCATTTTTGCTTGCCCTTCAAGGGGTTAAAGATTACTAGATCACTGTTCTGAAAACTCAGTTAAAACATATTCAAAGCTGGAGTAGCATAGTTGAAGTTTATTCCAACAGAGCGAAAAATGTCCAGACCAGGGATCGAACCTGGATACTTGGCGTGCCGTGCCAATGCCTTACCTGTTAGGCTATCCGGACCGATACCTGGCTGACATAATTCACTCTTATTAGTTGGACTTGGCTGCGAACTGCAGCGCTATTTCATTCATCCGAGCTATAACTATAGCATTTACATGATGAAACTACTTCAACACGGAAACTCCTGCATACCATGTAATTAGGTCATAATGAAGGGAGCGATTACATGGTATGCAGGAGTTTCCGTGTTGAAGTAGTTTCATCATGTAAATGCTATAGTTATAGCTCGGATGAATGAAATAGCGCTGCAGTTCGCAGCCAAGTCCAACTAATAAGAGTGAATTATGTCAGCCAGGTATCGGTCCGGATAGCCTAACAGGTAAGGCATTGGCACGGCACGCCAAGTATCCAGGTTCGATCCCTGGTCTGGACATTTTTCGCTCTGTTGGAATAAACTTCAACTGTGCTACTCCAGCTTTGAATATGATATAATCCAGTTGAAAAAAATATTCGTTCCCTTCATTATGATCAGTTAAAACATTTTACAATTTAATTTTTCTGGCGAAAATCGTTCGATTCAGAAGTTAATTAAAACATGGGATATTTTAATTTCCCCCTGTAATTGGTATGTCATGTCAGTTTTGTGTTTCAATAAAATCTTAATTAGTTTAAAACAAAATTAAATTCTTAATGTTAAAATAAATCTTAAATTAGTTTTCTTTACATGACACATTTGTTGTTACCCTCCCCAAGTTTTACAACAAAGTACGTCAAGACAATATTGCTTCTTGACGATTTTTGATAAACCCGTTATTCAATAGCAGTCTAGAACTGTGATTACCAAATCACTTGTTGGTCATTGTTCATTTCGGCCAGACGTATGTTTGACGTCATCACTTGTGAAGCAATGATGTTTCGCGCAGTGGCGTTGCCTGGATGGGGGTCCAAATGCTCTGATACTACTAATTTTGTAAAGTTCTTTTCGCCTTATCTAATCGGGGAATTTTGTGCTATTAATCAAGGCGAAGAAATCTTTACAATATTACTGATATCCCGATAATTCGGACCTTCTCCCTGGCTACGCCACTGGTATTGCATATAATTTTTGTTCATAGGAATGGCAACACTTAATATGCAGATTTCTAGAGTCACAAGTATAAGTGATGGAGTAAGATTGTTGTTACCTTGCCTCGTCTTCCTTAGCTGCCTGCATGTGAGCAGTATCTATTGTCCTATAGCGTTGTAGCGTTTGCTGCTCTTTAATGACCGTTGCTGGAAGTATTGTTATAATGTTGCTAATTAGAATAAATGCGTTAAAATTAATTTAGTGTAATGATGTATCCAGCGTTTACTGGAGTTCCATTACCTACGTTTTATCCTGTTGAGCTGATTCAAATATCAGACCAAATGCTATAATCAATAAGGTTAAATGGGTGAATTAGGTCCTCCAGAGGCGTCTAGGATAGCTTAGGTGGCAGAGCATTGGCAGCTTCAGCCAAGCGATCCCTGGTTCGAATCCTGGTCCGGACATTTTTCAACCAGTTGGAACTTTACATCTCATTGTTATAATGTATTAAGTTGATGTTTAAATTTTATTAACCATTTGGAAAAATGGTTATTGTCCTCGTCAGGGTAGGAAATCAAAAGCATATATGAAGGTTTTTATTGGTTTAATCATTATTTTATTCGTTTTCTGATTCGTCTATACAGTAATCTGTATTTCCCTTTACCTTCAACAGAGATGGACAACTATGTTGCCACTATGACAAAAAAGTAATAAAAACTACAAAAAAATTAATAACTCAGAAAAAAATTGAGATGTACTTTCAAACAAATTGCATTTAAAAGTACATTTTTTTCCTCTACGACGATATAAAAAGTAATATTGTGGGATGTTTAGAAGTTTAAGAAATAAATTTCATTTAAAATTGGCCGTCAGATTTCCCAGCCAATGAAATGCTTGGATAATACGTAAGTTTCCAGTGGATAATACGTACGAATCGCAGGCGATTTCTGTCGCTTGCAATTTTTACGTGTAATAACACTATTAATGTTTAAACCATGGCGTACGTAATATATGATCAACTCCGTGCTACTTTTTATGTCTTAAATTTTAGCCTTTGAAAAAATCATTTTCCAAATGGTCGTTGTAATTTATTAAATTGTATTTTTTTTTTTTTTTTTAATCAAGCAAAAAAAAAAAAAAAAAAAAAAAAAAAAAAAAAAAAAAAACTTGTAGTTTTATTCACCTGTAAAAATTCTATCTTTCGTCGTTAAAGTTGATGTTACTGAAATTTCCATCATGTTTTCTTCTCAAGATTTTCACATATATTTTTCAACATCTGGATTGAGATCTCCACAACGTGACTTGGTAATTTTAAGTACAGTTTAATAAGAGAACATCAGTAAAGTAACTGAGTGTTTTTTTTTCTAATTTTCAGATTCCTGTACACGCAGATCTGCCTGTTGGCTACAATTTTCATGATCATCCCGGAAGCACAGTTGATTTCACATTGAGTCGAAAGATAAGGCGATTCACAGATAAGTTGCAAGATCCTAAAAATATTGAACGTTATATTCATAACCGAACAGGTAAGATACGAGTATTGCAATTTATTAAAATTTATAATAACTACTTTTAGGTAGATTTCGTAAGAAATACTGCCTATTATATTCTTCCCTATCTTAGAGTTCTGAAAACTTTTTGCAGATCTAGGCTGATCATGACCCCCATTTCAAAACTTTATATATATACTATATCACTTTTTTGTGGACACGATAATTTCCACAATTCTGCACAAGTCTCTTCCAAACTGATACATAAATGTAAGTGGCAGAAAAATCTCAGTCAAGTTCGTGAATGGTTAAAATCGGACCAAGGGGATGGAAATAGTAAAAAGTTTTGTGAAAACAGAAAAAAAAAACCAAAACTTTTTAATTATAGTAAATATCAAATCAGTTTAAAGTTATTATTACTTCTAGGAAAAGGGCCAAAAATTTATGTATAACAGATTTTTGATATCATTAAAAATGGGCTCAAGAGCGAAAAAAATAGGGTTATAAGGGAAAAAAAATCGTAACTTCGTCAATTCACAAGATATCCAATCCACTTAAATGTATTATAAATCTTCTTAATATTATCTACAACCTTTATACTGACAAGTTTTTGATAGGACCAACTCTTACTGCAAAGAAAAAAAAAAGAGGGGAGTAAAGAAGAAAAAATTTCATAACTTTGTTCATTCACAAGATATCAAATCCACTTAAATTTATTATAAATCTTCTTAATATTAACTACAATTTTTATATTGACAAGTTTTTGATAGGGACTCTAACAGAAAAAAAATAGGGGTTGGAGAAAATTTTTTTTGTATTAACATGATTCTGATAAACAGCAACTCTTATAGAAAAATGAAATTAAAAACTCGTCAAAAGCGTTCAGATAAGACTGTTAAACTGGGTTTATCGCTAATCTTGATTTAGTTTTTATTCGCAAAATTAGTACTTAACTCCGAGACGGTAGGGATTTTTATAAAATGCAGTGATAGCACTAAAATAATTTTTTGTTAACACATTGCAGACCGCTGTCTTTATCCACTGACAAAATAGAACAAATATGTCTTCACACACTATTTATAGCCATAGCACACTACTGTTTGCCTGCCAGCAATATTTCTCGGGATGCAATACAACACGAATATGCATGCCATCAATACTTTCATTGAAGATAATTTACTGCTATGAAATACAAATATTGCAAATTCATTAAAATGCATTAAAAAACCCACAAACCCTGAAAATCGCCAGCCAAAAACGCCCCTTCGTCTAAATTTGTGGCGGTCAACGTGTTAAATTTCCTTCTAACTAATCAAATGAAATTTATGTCGCTAAAAAGTAAGGTAGATGTTATTGAAAAAAGAATTCTGATTTCGGAAATTTGTTTAGATGAATCACGCATGATTAAATTACCAATTCTCGTGATCTCTACTTAATGTGGTAACATTTAACTACTGTTAGAGGACTTGCAGGATAGCTACTGTGAGGAGGGCCGTGCAAAGAGAAAACTGCGCCCGGGGCAGCGTGCCAATTTGCCCTCCACCCCCTCCTTCAAAATTGATAAAGTGCAGAAACAGAAATAAATTATATTGAATAAATATTTTGCATTTATTTTAGAACTTTAAAAGATTTAATTTTAATTCAGAAATTCTAAACAGCTAAATAACAGAAAAGAAAACTGCGCTTATATGTTAATGAGATCATGATGCTTTGCGACAGATTTTCTTAACCTTTCTCACATATTTTTCTAGTCATTTTTACTTTCTTCTATCTTTACAAGAAGAAAGTATTGGATTCAAGAAAATTTTCGAATTCCGGTTTTCGACGGATTTACACGTTTTAGGGGTCAGAGATTCGAAAAAACATGTTTTTACAAAATGTCTGTCTGTGACTCTGTGAGTCTGTCTGTCTGTCTGTGTGTATGTGACACAAATTTTGTGGGCGCTCTATCTCAGGAACTAATGCACGGAATTTAATAAAAATTTATATTCAGTGAGTCCCTAATACAAATTGATGCTGATTAGTTTTTGGTGTAAATCGCTCAACAGGTGGCGCTGCTATGCTGAATTTTTCACGATTTTCGCAATAGCTCTATCTCACGAACTAACGCACGGATTTTGATCAAACTTCAGATTTAGTTAGTCCTTGATATGAATTGATGCTGATTACGTTTTGATGTAAATCGCCCAACAGGTGGCGCTGTTATGATGAATTTTGCAGGATTTACACGATTTCCCCAATAGCTCTATCTTAAGAACTAACGCACGGATTTTCATCAAACTTCAGATTCAGGTAGTCCTTGATATGAATTGCTACTGATTATGTGTTAGTGTAAATCGCCCAACAGGTCGCGCTTCTGTGCTGCCTTTTTCACGATTGCCTCAATAGCTCTATCTATAGAACTAATGGACGAATTTTCCTCTAACTTCAGATTTAGTTGTATGGTGACACAAGTTGTTGTTAATTAGGTTTTAATGTTAATCACCCAATAGGTGGCGCTGCTATGTCGGAATTTTCACGATTTTTGCTATAGCTCTATCTCAAAAACTAATGCACGGATTTTCTCCAAACTTCAGATTCAGTCAGACGTTGACATAAATTGTTGCTGATTAGGATTTGGCATACATCACCCAAAGGGTGGCGCTGCCAGGTAGCATTTTGCTGGATTTAGACGATTTCAGTGATAGTCATATCTCAGGAACTAATGCACGGAATTTCATATCGTTAGAATCCTCATGAGATGCATAGATTGCCATTTAATTTTGGCAGTGTGATAGCGAATTTTGAAGTATTAACATGTATGAGATAGAAGAAAGTTTTGGGATTGGTACATCCGACTAGTTTTTAGTTGTTGTTAGTATTTAAGCTGCAGAAATTGGGTAAAAATCGCTAACAACCAGTTTGGAAACAAGTGGTCCCTTCAACCGATAAGTACTAAAAAAGCAAAACAAACAAAAAACTTACAGAACATAATGTAAAAGATAAAAATAAATTATAATTTCAGTACATTAATTAAGGAAGATACCTGAAACAATGTTTAATTAACAT
Organism: Maratus speciosus; assembly: GCA_963932465.1. Lineage (NCBI taxonomy): Eukaryota > Metazoa > Arthropoda > Arachnida > Araneae > Salticidae > Maratus > Maratus speciosus. The sequence goes on along the minus strand of OZ010789.1, from coordinate 26,291,299 downwards.
AAAATATAATATAATATCAGGCAAATACATTTCTACTTTATTTTTCTTGCGTTTAGGGTAGCAAAATCGTTTATTATTTTTACTTTCTTCTATCTTTACAAGAAGAATGTATTGGATTCGTGAAAAATTTCGACTTCTGGTTTTCGACGGATTTATACGTTTTAGAATGCCCAGAACACGATTTGATGGTTTTTAGAAAATGTCTGTCTGTCACTCTGTCACTCTTTGAGTCTGTATGTGGCAAAAATTTTGTGGGCGCTCTATCTCAAGAACTAATGCACGGAATTTCACAAAACTTTTTATTTAGTTAGACCTTCATATAAACTGGAACTGATTAGTTTTTGGTGGAAATCGCCCAACAGGTGACGCTGCTATGCGGCATTTTTCACGATTTCTGCAATAGCTATATCTCAAGAACTACTGCACGGATTTTCATAAAACTTCAGATTTAGTTAGTCCAGGACATAGTTTGGTGCTGATTACTTTTTGTGAAAATCGCCCAACAGGTGGCGCTGCTATGCTGCATTATTCATGATTATTGCAATAGCTCTAACTCAAGAAAAAAAGCACGAATTTTCATCAAATATCAGATTCAGTTAGTCCCTAATATAAATTAGTGCTGTTTAATTTTTGGTTTAAATCGCTCAACAGGTGGCGCTGCTGTGCTGCATTTTTCACGATTCCCGCAAGAGCTGTATCTCAAGAACTATTGCAAGGATTTTCATCAAACTTCAGATTTAGTTAGTCATTGACATGAATTGACGTATAAATTAGTACTGTTCAATTTTTGGTTTAAATCGCCCAACAGGGGGCGCTGCTCTGCTGCATTTTTCACTATTCCCGCAAGAACTGTATCTCAAAAACTATTGCACGGATTTTCATCAAGCTTCAGATTTAGTTAGTCCTTGACATGAATTGACGTATAAATTAGTGCTGTTTAATTTTTGGTGTAAATCGCTCAACAGGTGGCGCTGCTATGCTGTATTTTTTGCTATTTCCGCAATAGCTTTATCTCAAGAACTAATGCTTGGATTTTCAACAAACTTCAGATTCAGGTATACTTGATATCATTTAGTGCTGCTTATTTTTGGTGTAAATCGCTCAACAGGTGGCGCTACTATGCTACATTTTTCAGAATTTCCGCTATAGCTCTATCTCAAGAACTAATTCACGAATTTTCATCCAACTTAAAATTCAGATATACTTTGATATGAATTGGTACTAAATCGTTGTTATTTCTTGTACTATTTAAATGATTTAATTGACGTGATTTATATAGAAGAAAGTTTTGTGATGGTCACAACATACTAGTTTGTTTAAAGATTGCGACGTACTGATTTTATAGAAGGTAAATTCAGGTTGCTTAATCTCTCGACTCATAGTAGATCTTAAGTAGTTTTTTATTATTTTATTGTTAGTGGAATGCTTATAAATTATGTACGCTGTCTCCATGTTTTTTGTAATTCCTTGTTTTCCCTAAGTTAAAATTATGGAGCAACTAAAGGATTTCTAAATGATCCATTTTATAAAAGTTCTTGTCTAATGGTAGAAATAATGTTTTCGCATTTAAAACCTCGCTTAACAATTCAAGTCAGCCATAAAGGTCAAAGTCCAGGCAATATTAACAGATTTTCGATAACTGATTTTAGATTCACACCAGCCAGAAACTCGCATTCTTGTTATACATTTCTCAGTTTCTTAAACCTCCAGTTCAGTTGCACGGTTATAGTGTCTCTACGTAACACGAAATCCTTTTAAATATATTTAAAATGTAATGTAATTTTAAATGATTTTAAGATGTATTTCTATTCAGTCAGCCATCCTTTTTTCCTTTTGAAAATGGACGCGTGTGTGTTCGAAAGATCTCAGGGTTGCATTAAATAATATTTTTATATGTTTGTGTCATCTTTTAAGTAGTTATAATTATTATAAAGTTTATATTATAAAGTTCATATTCTCTATTTTAAAAATATTTTATTGTACCGTAGATTATTGATAAATATGGTCCCAAAAATTATGTTTGTGAGTTACAGTTTTGTATGTGAACATTGGTACTCTTGTTTTGAGGTTCTAATTTGAATGCTGGCGAAATGCAGAAATTTAAGTCTCTTTAGGCGCACTCGTAATAAAATATTTAGTTTTATCAAAGTAAATATTAATTTCATTGTTCCTATTTTATAATTTATAATAAATGTTCATTTTAATAATAAAAATAGCTTATATAAATTTAATTTTAAAATTTAATTATTAAAATTTATTTAAAATGAAATTTTATTTCACTTAAATTAGTTATAATTGTAATTTAATTTTGTTTAACATATTACAATTAAAAAATATATTAAAATTTATTTAATGATCTAATTGACAGTAAAAAATTACATAGGAACTGATAATAAAGGTTCACTATTCTTTATTAATTGATTTAAAAAAAATCAAAACAAACGTCTGAAAATAAACGTAAACATCATTGAAGACAAAACCCTCGAAGCTAAACTGCTACTTCTACTTTCAACTCTAATAATTATTGGCTCTCTCATTTTCAAAACGAAGTGACGTATTTGTATAAATAAACAGCAATTAGTTATTAAAATATTCTCGACAAAACCCTCAAAGCTAAACTGCTACTTCTACTTTCAACTTTAGTAATTGTTGGCTCTATCATTTTCAAAACGAAGTGACGTATTTGTGTAAATAAACAGCAATTAGTTATTAAAATATTCTCGGCAAAACCCTCGAAGCTAAACTGCTACCTCTACTTTCAACTCTAGTAATTATTGTCTCTCTCATTTTCAAAACGAAGTGACGTATTTGTATAAATAAATAGCAATTAGTTATTAAAATATTCTCTGATGAAGAGCTTGGAAAAGCTTGAAAGTACTAAGAATTTTTAAGTAAAATGCATATTTTTAGTTTGTAACATCTATTCGCCCCCGGAACGGTATGCTATTTCTTTCTCCCAGCTTATTTTGTCTCCAAAAAATAACGTTACCTTACAGAAGCCGGCAATAAACAAAGCGGATGTATCATTGTACGATTAAATGCTCTATAGCAATTTTTTTAATTTCTAAGCATCGCACATTTTCAAATTTTATACCGTCGTATTGGAAAAAAAAAGTTCTTTTAAATGCAATTTGTTTGAAAACTGTATCCCATTTATTTTTGAAATATTAATTTATTTGTAGTTTTTAGCACCATTTCTTTAATTTGGGCAACTCAACTATTCCATTTATATAGAAAGTAAAGGAAAAATAGTTGAAACATAGCAATTATACCTTTTTGTTGCCATTTTCTCATAACAACCGAAAGAAAATGTAATTAAAATACGTGCTATTTTGAAAAATATAAACGAATAATTTCTGTTAAAACATGGAGCTATTATAAACTGTATTTAATTTTAAGTATCTGTAGACGTTTTCAGTGTGACGTCAGTCATGACGTTTTGGTTGGAAACTGACTTCAAACAAGCGGTTGCCATGCGTCATTTCTTTTTAAATATAAATCGTGGAAAATGTTACCAGTACATATCGAGTATATCTCACACTTAGATGTGAGATATAGATATAAGATATAGCTGCAACACACAAACAAAATAGAAAATACAGCATAGCAACCGCTTGTTTGGGGTCAGTTTCCAACCAAAACGTCATGACGGATGTCACGACTGAAATCGTCTATATTAATGTTACAAACAAATGAAGGCCTGTGAATTATTAGATAGCCGTTATTTTTTGTCGAGTTTCTTTAATGACGGCAACTTTTTGCTGCATTTGTGTATTATTTTGAGATAGTGACATCCTTATGCGTGCTTTACTGTAGATGCTTAAGATCGTAAATGTGGAATTCTTAAGCGGATGCGAATGACGTCATTTTACATAAAATAAAAGTGTGTGCTTTAAGTCTTAAAATTGAAATAGGTTTTGTACTATTTATATATGTAGCATTTTGCTACCGACTTTCAGATATTTAGGCGACACCAGTACACCTCGACATAAAATGTTGTAGAGCAATCAAAACCATTCATCCGTTACATTGAAAATACCGAATTGCAGTCAGGGTGGCGAGAAAAAGCAGGCTCGAAAAACATTGATAATTTCCCTTACGTAATGAATATAGAGAGTCATCGTCACTTTTTAAACTAGTTTTATCGACAAAAACATAGTAAAACACTTCCAGTAGTTATTCCATCCACTCACAAAAATCGATCATCACTTCATAAGACTTGAGATGTTATAAGAATAGGATCTACACATTCGAACGTTCACTCCAAGCGAAGCAGCTTAATTAGACAACCAGAAAAACGTAAAATCTTCTCTCCATCGCCGATGTAACGATATTTGTACCCCGAACAACAAAGCGCGGACGGTTACAGAACAGTAAAAGACCAATCTAGAAGAGAGGTGGGGGAGGATGGGACATAGAACAAATTACGATTCGGTGGGAAAGGATGACGTCGATAAAGAACTCTTTATACGGCGTCAGAATAAAAGTGCAAATAGCGCTGGCGGACGCATGGAATTGTGGGTATAGAACACGAAAGAATAAATGATATTAAAACATTCGAAAGAAAGAGAATTTAGTTTTAGAATAAAATGAAAAAGTAATTTAATGGGTTTTATAAGATTAGGCGAATGGATTACGGTTTTTTAGAATAATAAAAGAATACGCAACTTTAAATGCCTGAAATAAAAGACAAAAGATATTAAGATTTATTAAAGATAGGTAAAAAAGGAAAAATATTAAGAATTTAGAATAGTTTTACTAAGAAAAAGAGGCGAAAATTTTTATTATTAGATATATACATATATATTCTTTTCATCGGGGGTGACACTAAATTCTGAAAAAGCAGAATTCCTGTTTTCTAGTGTTTATTTCATTATTTTAGTCGCCTTTTTAAGAAAAACAGTGAGCTTTTTAAAGTTCATATTTTATATTTAATCTTTGAATTAAGTTGAAATATTGCGTTTCATCTTATGATTTATTTGTAAACTTTCTTTCATAGGTCCTTTAAATGAACCGTGCGGAGTTGCCGCCATGGCTTTTCTTCCCAACAAAGGAGTCCATTCTAAGGAAGATTCACCAAAGTATGAACTTTATTTCCAAGAGAGTGGCTACGAAAATATTCAGAGAGACAAGAATTTAAAACCTGAAGTAAGAACATTTTTGCGAATATTAAAGCAATTTAAGGGTCTTGTACCTTTTAAACGCGACGAAAATTAACGAAAATTATCAAAGTTTGAATTGGTCTATCTTTAAAACCTTTTTGTGTAAAAACATAAAATTTTGGATATTGTTTAAACAGATTGTGCTTTGTAATATGCTACCATTACAAATTTATTAGCCTTTTACAGAATTTGAGTATTGTTGAAATCAAAAAAACATTTTTTTTCACTCTAAAAGTCATTGCGCGCATGATACCTTGAGGAAGTATGCATGGATTGTCATAAATTTGGTAAAGATACTAAACAAATATGTGTGTTTAAAATGAACCACTTTTAAGTATTTACAATGGTAATATTTTTAGTTATGACTATTTTTATTCATTAAAAATACAAAATTTTTATTATTATTATTTTTTTTTTTTTTTTACAAAAATATTTTTTTATATAGTTAATGAAATAATATTGGCCTAAGAGTAGTTCATTTTAAACACACATATATGTTTAGTATCTTTACCAAATTTCATGACAATTGATACATACTTTCTCAAGATATCCTGCGCGCAATGACTTATGGAGTAAAAAAAAGAGCTATTTTGATTTCAACAATACACAAATTCTGTAAAAGGCTGATAAATTTCTAATGACAGCATATTACAAAGCACAATCTGTTTCATCAATATCCAAAATTTCATGTTTATACATAAAAAGGTTTTGAGAATAGACTAATTCAAACTAATTCGTTAAACTTCGTTGCGTTTAAATGGTACAATACCCCTTAAAGGGACAAAGGTCCATCAAACTCATTTATTTTATTTTATTTTTTAATTTCACTTTAAAAACTATTCAAGGGCACACTATACAAATTATGGTATATATTTATCACACAAGAAATTAAAAAAGAATCTTTTGATAAAAAAGAAGTTTTCCTGAATATAAGCGTTAAGAAGAACTTTTCAAAATGCGCCATGCGTATTCCATATCATTTAAAATCCCCAATATATTTTATGCAAATTTGGTTTATATGTACATTAGGGTGGTCACAAGAAATCAATTTTTGAATTTTTTCAGGGGGACCCCCCAAAAAATTGCCAATAGACTAGAAAATGAGAATGAGGCAAAGTTTTAGCTCATTTGAATAATATTAACCCGTGCCTCATTGAGGTTAAAGTTTGAAAAAAACGTGATTTTTCACAAAAAATTGCTGTTTATCCTTCATAAAATAAATACAATTAAACCTAGAAACATAATTCAGGTCTCATTTTATATAAAAAAGCTTCGTTTTGAAGAACCACACACCATTTTATTTCTAAAAATGTATAAATTTAGACATATGCGCATTTTTTAGGACCAGACTTCACCCAAATCCTAAAAATTGATTTTTATGAAAATGTGAAAAAAAACATTGTAACATTCCATTTCATCTGCTTTCCCCCTTCAGTTTTTCATTTTGTACATGATAAAGTACTAATTTTAAAAAAATTCCAAAGAAAATGAAAAAAAAATCGAATTTTAAACTGAAAAAATTTAAAAAAAGGGGGGGGGGGTGCAAAGAAAGTATAAAAATTAGAACAAATATGCTCAAATGCATTTTATTATTAAAGTTGTGTTACAAGAAAGGAAGCATAATAAAGAAAATTAATTATTATCCCCTACAATTGTCACATTAACCCTTTCCAGTACAGAAAAGTTCTGTTCGTAAAATAATGAAATGAGTGACTACACCTAAATTTACAAACAAGTAAGTTTGGAATTAAAATTAGGTAGTCTCGACATGGGACCACTGCGCCAGAAAGGATTAAGGTGGTAAATGGCTTAGATAAGGTGGCTTTTGAAGAATCTGGAAAAGTTTTTCTACATTCACATACAACTTTTAGCATATACTGTTTTTATTTTTCGTTTTCTGTTAAACAGGAATTGAAATCTCTGGTTAATTTTCTTCCCCTTTCAGCTGTGTCATTGACAACTTTAAAACCATTCATTAATTTCTTGCTTTCAAATAAGGTTTATTTTCACACCATAGATTGGGATCAGTATTTAAAAAATGCTTATTAATATAAAATCTCTTAAAAATTTTTATAGTTTGAGATGAAACAAAAACATTCACTTCTTTGTTCAATAAATAATCCACTTCGTTGAAAACTTTTGTTGCTTTTAAATTCTTATCATCATCATCATTTCTTCTTCAAATGACATTAATTTTACAGCCATGCTTATGTTGACTTTTTTTTTTTCAAAGTATCATCTAAAAATGAAAATGCAACTTGATCCGAGTTAAGATACCAAAGATGGTTTATCATTTTAACGAGTGCTTTGTCTGCAACCTATTTATCAATTTTTCTGTAGTGAACAAGTGATTTTATTATTTGCAGGTCTTGGATTGGGGTCCAAAGTGGGAGTGGGAATATTTAAGCAAGATTTTACATAAATATTGATTAGAAATAAGCAAAGGTCTTTAATACCTTCTTTTTCTAAATTTGTTATTGAGAGATTATCTATGACAATATATTTTGAGAGAATAAATTGCTTGTGCATCTGACATGATTAAAAGCACCAGGTGCTCTGAAGAAAGTCTTTTATAGGAAGGAGTCCTATAAAAATTAAACAAAGTTGGATAAACTCTTTATAATCATCCTTGAGCTGTTAATTTTTAAAAGGTCCTGTAAGAAAACTTGAAATTTCTTCTGAATTAACTATTTATATCTACTATTTCATCTTCAATAGCATTTTTATATTTACTCTGGTTTAATTTAAACCACCCAATCAGAATTGTTTTTTTAAATATCTGGCTGAGGAGCAGTGATTATTCCCACTTTACAATCAAAACCAGCTTTTAGGATAATTTCTAGATTAGGGTGGCGACATGGTAAATACAGAAGACTTTTGCTTTAACAATTGCTATAGAAGAATGCAGGTTCCTCTGAGGTGACCGTTGTTTACTGCAGTTGTATCAAAACATATTGCCTAGATTTTACCAACTTCCTCCACTCTTCAACTGCTGAAAATACAGCTTTCGCCTGAATTATTCCGATACTATTTTCAAGCTGTGGAACTCGTAGTAACTGTTCTTTATCCCCACAACTAATTAAAACTTCTATCCTCTCTACATTTTCTTTATTCAAAAAATGGTGAAGCAGTTTTCCATCCCAGTGAATAACAGTTCTCTCTAAAGCGGAATTTTTAAATCTGTTTTCGATGATCTCAGTTCTTTGTTTACGAAATAGTTATTTGGGGAGTCAATTGCACTTCTACTTAAAATTAAAGTCTGTGGTTAACTGGTAGATGTACTCTAAATCTAGCAGCTTCTCTGGCGTTCAGTTTCATTTTGCGAATATTATAAAATAAAATACATAAAACTTGACGATTACTTGGTAGCTTACTGTCGATGATTTGATGAGACAAGTGGCCAATTAAAAAAATCTTACATTTCTGACATCATATCAAAAGGGGGTGGGCTTTACGGAATGTTTCGTCAATTCTAAAAATAGATAACGATAACAGGTAACAAAAACAGCCTTGTAATAAAAAGAGAAATTCAGATATTCAACTGCAACACAAATCGAGGAGCTCTTTCTTACTAGACACAGAACTACATAACTAATAATCAATTATAATTCGTGAAATATTTTAAAAGTTGCAAAAATTGTTCATTTATTTTTGCCTATTAATGAAAATAATGCAAAAAAAAAATTATCAAAAGTAATAAAATTATTAATTTGTCATTTTGCACTTATGTTTCAAAAATGCAGAGTTTGAGGGTATGGTTCACGAGCTGACCTGAAAAATACTAATATTCATTAAATATAAGTTTTGATGAGAGTAAAAGTTTAAGGCAACAACTGTTTCTATGAAATAAAACAAGAATCAGGTTTCTAAAACAAATAGTTTTCACGTAAAGAAAGAAAAACGGCAATTTTTTGCCAAAAACTGCAAATTTTCAAGACTTCAACCTCGATGAGGCACGGGTTAATGTTATTCATTTCAGTTGAAACTTTGCCAATCTCATTTTCTAACTAATTGGCAACTTTTAGGAGGGTCCCCCCGAAGAAAACGTTAAAATTTTTTTTCCCATGTTCCTTGTGACCACCCTAATGTACATAAAAACTGGATGTTAAACATATATATATATATATTTAACTTTCCTCATAGAGGTATGAAATTTTGTTAAAATATACATTTCACCATAAGTATACAGAACACCTTAAAAGAAATTTCTAATCTTATTACAATTTTAAGATATTTTTAAAAAATTAAAAATTTCAAATGTTTCCTGTGTCATAATTTTTGAGATATTTCCTCAATTTTGCATTTCAATCACTTAAAACTCTATTATAAACAAATCTATGTATAAATTTTTTAATCCCTTGTATAGTTAATTTTTTAGAGATTTTTTTTAAATTTTCATATCGATTTTTTATAAAAATTTTGCATTTTAATAAATTAAAAGCAAATTTAATTATCTTAATGTAGTCAAATTTTAAAATGCATACAGTTTCTTTGTAGGCAATATCAATTTCATGAATTTTGATCAAAAATTAAGACATTTAAAGAATGTCTGCATGGAGCATTTAAAGAATCTAAAAACACTGAAAAATCAGTTTTGAGAAAAACACATTTAAACTACAGTAAAGAGTCGAAAACTTTTTGTGTGCAAAATTCAAACGCTTGTAACTTTGCTCAAAATGCATTCGGTTTTTCGCGAATGGCTCAGAACAAACTGGAGAATAATTAATATGCACAAAAATAATTTTCGATTTTGGGGCTGATTTTTCCTCAAATAATTGTCCACGGTCCCCTCAAGCTTTCACAAATAACACTGTAAAGGCATGTATGACGAGGCCATATATTTGTGTTATATTTTCATTCAAAATTAATCCTTTTTACCCGACTGCCAAGAAGGGTTATGTGTTTCACGCGTATCTGGGTAAGTGGATTTCTTTATACCCTCGAAACATCAGAACGGCTGCTTGGATTTTAATGAATGAGGTCTCTATCGATTCGTCTTAACCGCCCGATGGTTATAGGCTCGGTTTTGTTTTTATAAATTCAAAATGGCTGTAGAGACGAAAAAATTTTGACGCACCCTATTAAGTGGCCTATCATTGGATAGGTCTTTCAAAATGAAGACGATGCTTCATTGACTATTTTACAGTCAGAAGCTCCGTTTAAATATTACACAACCTGGAAGTTGTGCAGGTAGAATCTCTAGCTTTACTGCAACTCTAATCTTCAAAGACATCTATAGGTTTCATCAAAACAGTGTTTATAGATGGGAACTAACAATTAAACGCAACTTAAAAGTCGTCAATACAAGTAAATAAAAAAAAAATAGGTAAGTAATATAAAAAAATAGCTTCACATTGATGAGAAATAATTAATTAGTTCGCTTTTTACGCAGTCGGGTGTTTCGATTTTTTTAATTTATTCTCCTTTCTTCTTTTATAAGCTTTCATTCAAAAATTGATTCCACTTTATTTCTAATTTAAGTGCAATCGTTATCCCCGCATAAATATATTTTATTGATATTTTTAGATTATCTCCGCTTTTTTACAAATCTGTTTACGTAATCTAAAGATCATAAATTTAATTTAAGCTTTCTAGCGGCACGAATAATCATTAAAAGACCCATAAATTATGTTTTTACATCTGCTTGAAAATAGATATTTGTCATTAATTACCCTCACCATTAGACTTTCTGTAAGCAAAGATAGGTTTGCCTTTTTATTTCACTTTTTAATTGATAGCCAAATGTGCTTGTACTTGGCGTATATCTCGTTCAAATTTTAATATAGCTCCAAGTTTAACGGATATTTTGTGATTTGCGTATTGGCTTATCACATATATATTCTTGGCGTATTAACGTACGCAGATGGAAAGAGACTTCACTTCTGATCTTTCGTACTAGTAATAGCTAAAGAAGTTTTGCTGAGTATGGGGGAGTCATCACTAATATTTCCATCTATTGGCCACTTCTTTTGAACATTAAAATAGTTTTTCCATGGAAAAGTTTACTAAATTATTGCCTGATGACCTTTTACGGGAAACGAATTATACCAGACTGGGGTTTGCTTTGGATTACAGCGTGTTGCACTTATGCAAACGATCACGATAACCCCATAACTTCATCATAGCATCAGTAAATAAATACATAGAAATGCTTAATTCATCTTTAAAAAGTTAAACTTAAACTTACACTATGTGCAAAACTACTTAAAAGATGACAGAATACTAAAAAGATGTTAAATTATTTTAATACCTTAGTACTTTCAACTATAAAAAACATAGTCTTCGTCTGAGCAATATAATAAATACAATTGTCGTTGTATTTCAACAACAGTTGTGTTATTGTATTGTTGACAACAATTGTATTTCTTATATTCCTCAGACGAAGACTATGTTTTTTATAGTTGAAAGTACTAAGGTATTAAAATAATTTAACATATTTTTAGTATTCTGTCATCTTTTAAGTAGTTTTGCACATAATGTAAGTTTAAGTTCATCATAGCATGTTTACATAATAAACTATATATGTTATTTTCCAGGTATTTCAAAAAGTTTTTGCTCCGTATATAAAACATTCGACAATGAGTTGCCTCGTCCACCCTTTACAGCCGAGGAGTAGAGGAACTGTCCGATTGCACTCTTCCAATCCCTATGATCCACCAATCATCGATCCGAATTTCCTTGCTGATCCCAGAGATGCGGATGATCTTGTAGAAGGTATGAGCTACAGAATATATACAGTAATATCTCCTTAAGGGGCTGTGTATATATAACGTTATCATTTTAGGGGGGGAGGGGAGGGGGTCTGGCACATGATATCGTTAGATATCTCTAGGGGGAAGGGGGGTTTGTCTTTTGATATCGTTATCATTTTTGAACCAACCAAAATTTTCTCTTTTATTTGTAACTTGGTCTTTACATCAAAATAGTATGTTATCTTTTTTTAGTCTGTTATTTATTTTTATGAAAATACAAAGTTATTATTAAAATCATTAAATGATTATAAAATTATTTAATTCCAAAATATGGAACACCCCAACGTTTGGTATTTCTATTTCTTCTGCCATATGTTTATGCATATAATCCACTGTTCAAGAAAGCATATGCGATGTTTGTTTGAAATGATACTTGTGTTTACTATTAAATAAAAGAGATTAAATGTTGTCCACCTATTTTGTTTATAAGAGGTTCTCTCTATCTGCCCCCCACCCCCCTCCCCGTGCGAGAGCAAGTGCAAGAAGACATTATTGCTGTTGAATGCATTATGTAGCAAAAAGCTGTTATAAAATATTTTAAATAGTAACTATTTTTTTAAAGTGTTGTTTATAAAGTGATATTTTATTGGCTTCTCTTCATTTGAATCAATGAAGTGTGAGAAAAATAAATATAACCATACTTGTATATCACTCCAAACAACAAGAATCCAAAAATGAAAGAAATTTTTTAGACATTGATAACGATATCATTACGGGAGGAAGGGGGGGGGGTTCGAGGGATGATAACGTCAGATATCGTAAGGGGGGGAGGGGTCCAAAATTACCAGAAAGTTGATAACGTTACATAAGTACAGCTTTTATACAACGGATCCCTAGGGTGCACTGATTAAATTCACTATACTGAAAAATTCATTAAAATGAATATTTTTATAATAAAATAGAATAATAGATCTTTTTTGACAATCCAAATAATATTCGTTAAAATGGAAAATTCGTTAAAATGAAAATTCATTAAACTAATATTCGATGTAATGAGATTCTACACTGCAAATTCGTGAAACACTTTTGCAACACTAGCTGAACCTAATAATTCGCACTTCTAACTAAAATAATTTTCGATTGTGTTGTGAATATGTTGTGCCAAATAAAAAGATTCTGCAAAAAGTGTTGTCAAAAATTACAAAGGAGAAAATGTGTTTTCAAAACATTTCAAAGCATTCATTTTTAAAATTGTGTTACAAATGTTTAATAAATAGTACGTTTTAAGTGTGTGTTTCTGTTATTTTAAAGGCACCCTGTAGAAAGTGTTTTATATGCGTTGTTTTATAGTGCTCTAAATTGTGTGGTGTTTACAATGTGTTGTTAATTTGGTGACAAAGTGTTGTGCAGCGCAACACTATTGTAAGAAAATATTTTCCTCGACATCACGACACATTTCATTTACAACACGATTTCAACACAATTTAACAACACTATTTTTAGAACACATTTTTAGATAGCAACACTTTTACAACATATTAAGAACACATTTCTAGATAGCAACACTTTTGAAACATATTAAGAACACAATCACAACACAAAAAATATTTTGTATATGAAGTTTCCTAATTCACAACACATTAATGTGTTGTTAATTTGGTGATAAAAAGCGTTGTAAAGTGTATTTATTTTTATGTTTGAGAATTTGCAGTGTACTCTATATATCACATAATATATTAAATTTGCTTAAGGCTGTTGTCAGTCAACTTCCGAATTCCCTTCGCTTATTTTAAACCTATAGGCGTAGAATGCATTCCTATATTTAAAATAGCTCCTCAGGAAATTAATATTTCTAACTTCTTTTTCCTGTGTGAAACCTTTTTAAAGGATGTCACTTTTTCCTTAGTTCTCAAAATATTTCTGTGGAAAAAGTTGGATTTACAGAAGGTCCAATGGTCACAAGAACTTGTGCCGATTACATAAAGCCGTGGACTGAATTCATACCAGAAATAAAGAATTAGTACTTTAATCTTTATTTAATGAGACACATTTATCGATCATATAAAGTGAAAATTCTTCTTTCGAAATTTCCGGCATGAATTTGAAATTTCGGATAAAAATTGGAGGCCAAACCGGCAACCTTTGCATTTAAAAGAAAAAAAAAGAGTGTTTCCGATTATGACATTATTAATGGACTGGCACGCACAAAAAACTATTTTGACAAAACCTTAATTCTGAAGAAATGGGAAATCATTTGGAAAATGAGATTGAAAAAAAAAAAAAAAAAAAAAAAAAGACGAAAAAGACGAGGATGAGAAAAGAAACAAATTGTGCTCATATGCTTAACGACGATAAAGCTAATATTTAACAACGATAAAGCTAATGTTTAACGACGGTCAAACTTATCTTTAACGACGGCAAAGCAACGACGAATTTTATTATTATTTTTTTTAAGACGAACTCTTTGTCTTTGAAAAACTGTTTCAATTTAGATGAATGGGTTTAGAACCGATGATTAATTTGCTAAACTGAGCAAAGAACTTTCGAGGATGCTGTCTTTTTTTTTTTTTTTTTTTTTTTTTTGTGGTTTTTCACATGGTCCTGCTGCTCCTTTCGGCGAACCAGGGTGTCAGTTAAGGACGACTGTTTCTTCAGCATGGCCAAATGCGGAGCCGCACTTTGATTAACTGTCTTTAATCAGTGAGTGGCTGAGCTCCAATGGGGTGTCGCCTTGGAAAAACGTCACGTATTGCGTCATAGAATGTACGGAGGTATGCTCTGCGCCAGTTGGAGTGAGATGAAGATGGGATCGGGCGGATGTTGAACTGAACGACGATTTATATTCTGATTTAAGATTCGACGAGATTGTGTGTGGTGGATGTAAGAGTCATTATGATCCTTTTTAAGACGATAATATTTCACTGTACATAACCGTCTTGCAAATACCCGAAATCTTCATTTTAACTCAATATTTCAATGAGTCAGAAGGTGTTGGTTATTTTATTTGTTCTGAATTAAGACGTTCTACATATATACTTAATTTTTTTTGTGAAGTAAAAATTTTACTAACAGTTTGACAGCTTTTAACACATAAAATATTAAATTAAACATAGATTTTAGATTTATTTTGAGAACTAAGAAAAAAGAGAGAGACATCCTTTAAAAAGAATACAAAGAAAAAAGATATTAAAAATAGCAAATTCCTTAGGAGATATTTTAAATATACGAATGACTAACATGCCCATAGGTTTAACATTAGGGCGACCAATTTCAGATATCACTGGCGAACAGCTTAAAAACGCATTGCACAGCTGAAAACGCACTTCCAACTATTTTTGCTCGTAGACTGTAACCGAATTCTTTAATGTGTCCCTCTAAACGAACAATAGATGATATGCACCCTATAAATACAGAAAGCATTTTGTAGCGCACTTCCGTAATGCGTATCTATTTCCACGTTTGAAATAGTGTAACATCATTAAAATACACTGTAAGCAATTTTTTCTATGCATCGTAATGTAACGGAATTTTTTTATTTATTCCTATAAAAAAACTATTAATGCTACATACTCAATTTTTATTTGGTAATGTGTAATAATAAACCTCAATAATATATACTGATTTTGTAGTAATCTAAGTATGTTTACGAAAGTTAGCGCACAAACAGCCGGACAGATATACACACAAATCAAATTAATTAACACTTTTCGACTATGTTAGAAAGTATTGAAAATTAAAGGAAACTAATAATATTGAATAAAAATATTTCATTCCTGTTAATGTAAAGAGATATCTTAGTATGAAATGCATTAAATAAAGTTAATTAGAAAATCATACGTACTTGATCTTTGTTGCAAATTCTAGAATTTTAGTACATGGCCTCTCATCATAAAAAATTACTTACCTCCCTATTTTAAAAGTTTCTAAATCTAGCATTACAATGTACAGTACGTATAGACGGACAGACAGACAGATCAACCGAAGGCATGAACGGTTTTCAACCGTTCAACCGAAAATGTAGAATTTTTTTATTCTCGTACATTCCATATGATTTGATCGTTGAAAAACGGCAATTTCGGTAATCATAAAAGTTTTTTCTTAAGATCTTTATTTGCTTCGACAAGTTTGAAAGAATGTAAAAGAATTGGCCTTAATCGTCTTAACCCATTTATGCCTAGCGTCCCAATTTTGGGACGTTTCGAATTTTAATAATTTTTTTTAATTTTTTTCTTCTTTACAACATAAAAATTGTATGAATTTATTATCTATAAATGTCTTTATCTATTACCGAGAGAAGACAGAATAAGATGGATATTTATTTGCTTAAATGAAAACCTTTTTCCGCTGTTTATAGATTTTTAATTTTTCAAGATAGCGAAATGCAAACAGTAAGTTTATTTGTATTTTTTGTATTAAAGATCCAAATAAACAAGTCATAATCCTAACTTGTAGACTTCTTTGAAATACGTATTTTTTTTAATTGCGAAATTATATGTTCAAGCCTATTTTTGATGCATGTTTTTAATGTACAATATATAGGGCGCAAGGCAAAATGGATTCATATTTCTATTAGACATTTAGGGGCAGTTATTTATGTAAAGTCCTTTTCAAGATGATTTTGAAATAAATTTATTCTTAGCCTCAAATACGATTATTCTTATCTTATTATTAATAATACTTATAATGTTATATTGGTCTCTGTAAAGAAATAAATATATTTTATTAATAGTTCATAAAAATGTTAATTATAGTATATAATATACAATTTAAAAGCCTAATTTACATAAATTTAGACAGAACATATAATTATGCATTTTTCCACATATGGATATTCCCATATTGAGTACTTTTACATTTTATCAAATAAATACAAAAATATTTTAGCGTAATTTTTTTTAGTATTTTTCCAGTTCATTTTGCAACATTTTAAAGTGATTTTAGCAACAAATTTGAGCAAACAAAAATTCAGGCATAAAAACGGTTAAGCATAAGATCCGAAATCGCCATATCGTATTTAATCGTTATCGTTTATAATTGTTTACATCTGCTGGAAACGTAGATGAATAATTGAAAAGCTTAGAGGAAAAACATAGTTATGATGCACTTTCTCAAAAATTGTTTAATTTTAAGGATGACAGCGTTATGATGCATTATGTCATATGGTAAAACGAAAATACTAAAATTCTACATTGTATTGAAGTTATGAGAGAGTATTTTTAATGTTTAATGTTTTTATATTTAATAATTTAAATGGTGAAAATAATATCTAATATTTAATAATTAAATGTTAATATTATTTTCTAGAAGAGTTTAGTATCACCTATTATCATCCAAACATATGCTACTATGGAAGTATTAAATAAGTAACTAAATTACAACAAAAAACTCTCACTTCAATTTTTTTTAATTCTAATTTTTGTTACATAACATCTTCTTCCACTCAGTCTTCAATTTATTTTCGATATTTTGCAGCATGGTTGAAAAGCGTTCATGTCTTTGGATTACGTTCTCTAAGTTTTGTAAATATACTTAGATTTCAACGGAACATGGCAATTTTTCCACATGCCACAAAAATCCAATAAAATTTCGATAATCATAAACATTTTTTCTTAAAAACGTTATTTTCTTCAAACAGGTTTGAAAGCATGCAAAAGAATTGGCAAAAGTCCTCATATGCGTAAAGTTGGTGCTCGTATGTTCCAAACACTTTACCCAGGTTGTGAGAAGTATGCAAACGACGACGATGTTTATTTCCGATGTCAGATCGACTCCGTCCTTTACACTTATTATCATCCTTGTGGAACTGCTAAAATGGGACATCCTAAAGATCCCACAACTGTCGTCGATCCAGAATTGAGGCAAGTATTATACATTGTTTCAAAATGTTTTAGTGGATGGAATCAACTTTTGGGGCTTCAGTAACTGCAACCATAAGATATTGAAATCTCGTTCGAACATTTGAACCATAACTCTAAATGTGACGACGAGATTTCATCCTTTTCTGGGTGCAGTCACTGCAACACCAAGGCAGGAATCCAAAGAAAGGAATTAGCGAAAGGAGATTGTCCAATCAGAAAATTTGCTTACTTAAAACAGTGAAAAGTTCGCAAAAATGCAGGCTTCTGATTGGTCAATCACGTTTCACTAACAGCGCAAGAGCTACCTAGATCTAGGCCAAAATCATAAACTCTCTTTGAAACTTATTTTTTCAAACTTTCATTCCGGTAAAAGAAAAAAATTAAATGTCATTTGTAATTTATCATTTGGAACAGAAATTAATACTACATTTAAAGAAAAAGAAACTGAAAAAAAAGTCAAATAATTTAAAAGCAAAAAATGATATCTCAAAAAGTGTCCAAAATTTGTGGCACATTTGTGTTTTTATAAAATTGTCTGAATTTGTTTAATTTTATTTTTATTTTTTGCGCTTTTTATAAAATTACGATTATTATTTGTTTTATTTTTCATGCTGAATTCCACAAATATGAAAAGTTTCATACCACTTTAACAACTAAATGAGATATTTATTGATGCTTTCAATTTTTGCGTATTAATAAGAGTTCTCTTGTAATTACAGGGTGAAAAATATTAGAGGTTTGCGAGTTGTGGATAATTCCATCATGCCAAAAATAACGTCTGGAAATACAGGTGTTCCTGCCATGATGATCGGGGAGAAAGCATCAGACATTATCAAAAGAACTATTGAATGTGAACATCAGGGAGGACAATACCTCTACCATACTCCCAAATTTACTGCATCGTCCTTCGACAACGATTACGATCTTGACGAGGATGAAATTCCACTGCCTCCGGAAGGAAAAGATAATTTCAAAGACGATTATGACTACCCAAACTATTATCCTGCTAATCACAATAAGGCTTATGGGGAGATGGTATATCCAGAAGCAGTAAGATCTGATAAAGACGATTATGACTACTCCAGCTATTATCCCGTTAATTACAATCAGGCTCCTAAGAAGATGGTATATCCAGAAGAAGTAGGACCTGATCAGGTATATTTTGACGATTCCGGGAAACGTAGTTTCTATCGTTCAAGTCCGAATTACAAACTTTGTCATGGATCGCCAACATGCGGATATCAGGAATATGTGCCTCCGTTGACACCAAATTCTGGGAAATATTTTGGATTATGACTACCAAAACTATTATCCTACTAATTATAATAAGGCTTATAAGAAGTTGGTATATCCAGAAGAAATAAGATCTAATAAAAATAATTTTAAAGACGATTATGACTTACCCCAACTTGACTATTCCATCATTATGACTAGCCCATCAGAACAACAACAAAAACTGCACCAAGACCTTGGAATTGGGAATTTTTGCGCCAATTAACATCTAAACGGCGTTAAATACTTAAGGTAATACAAACGATTACGGTAATTTCAATAATACAAGGATGATTCCAAAGTTATGGACATCCCGAAGTGCAAACAGATAGTTATGTAATATTAATAAAAAATATCAATTATAAAAACCACGAGACAAATCTTGACATTTTTTTCCTATCAATTAGAGCCTTGCATAGAGCGGGTTGTACCTCACCTGAACTCGAAATTTCTTCTTAAAATCATTCCGAAACCAAACCTAAACTCGACCGAAAAACTTTATGAACTCGAAATTTCTTCTTAAAATCATCCCGAAACCAAACATAAACCCGACAGAAAAACTTTATGAACTCGAAACTCGACAGGAACCGGACACACTTCAACCCGAATCCTCCCCCAACCCGAAGTGGAAGAATATTAGTCTCCATTTTAATAAAATTGCTGAAAAACAGCCTGCAATTACTATATCTCCACTATCAATTTTATCTTTGTTTTGCAAAAATGAACATATATACGCTCATTAACATTAAAATAAAACAATATACAGAGTCCACTCTCAACGGTGTGCAATGGTTCATTCCTAAAAGAATAGTCATAGACATATAGTTCCAATTACAAAAATGCTTTAAATGGGATAAAAAATTATTATGAAAGACGTTTTGATCAATGAAAACATTCCTTAAAAGATTATAAAATTAAAATTTTTATACGGTCCCCCGGTCCTATAAGTGATAGTTAGTAAAAATTTCCTATTACACCCGAATAAGTAAGACAAAGAAAAAGTCCCATTCATCTAACATTAAAATTGAACGAGTTATGAAACTCTGAATTGCATGACATATGCCAAATGTCTACATCTGAACAGAGATGAACTGGGCCATGCTTCTAAGGATTGTACACAAAGTGATTAAGAGCCTACTTTACTCATGAGAAGAAACGAGAAAGCTAATGTTAAGTCTATAAGAACTATATTTTCAAATATCTCGCTTGCATGTTACTATTTTTAAATGAATATTTTTCTGCATAGGGTAGCTGAGGGCTTTCTGTAACAGGCTAGTTTTTACTTTTTCAATTTTGGTTACAGTTTTTTTTTTAATACTAGGATAGTTTCAATGTAAGAACCGATTCCAAATGGTTCCGAAAGTGAAAGTAATTTTCTTTTTAATCTGCAACCAAAATCGAAAAAGTAAAAACTAGCCCGTTAGAGATCGTTTTCAGCTATCCTATGCGAAAAATTCCTTCAAAAATATTAAAATCCAATCGATAAATTTGAAAATAACTTCTCCATATGATTATAAGGTTTCGAGTCTTTACGCGTGACTAGTGTAAGGACCTTAATGTATTAGAACGATTTATTTCAAGTGTACATTTCAGTATTGTTTCAGCCGAAAGGAGTCATTTCGAGTAAGTTTTCAGATAATTTAAATTTTTATTAACTAAGTTTTAGCTTAGATAATCTAATTGCCTTTTAAATATGTACCATTTTGTAAAGAATTGCGACTGTTTCTTTTCATCATTTCATTTAACAAAAATTCTGTTTTTTTTTTTTGTTTGTTTGTTTGTTTGTTTGTTTTTACTTATACTTTTAGTACAAGTTGTACATTTTTCTTTAACATGTCAGAATGAAAACAAATTTCAAATTTAAATTGTAATGTTACTTTTACTCTCAACTATTTTTATGACTGGCGATTACTTATATTTCTAGCAAATTTGTGAATGACCCCTGTTCCGCAGCGAAAAAGATGCTTCAATTTCAAACAGCTATTAATTGGTCAGTTTTAATCGTAGAAGAATGTGACATTTTTGCTTTATTTATTAGAGTAATAGGGTATTTTTACTAAATTTAACTTATAGGACCGGTGGACCGTATAAAAATTACAATTTCATAATGTTTTAAGAAATGTGTTATTAACCCAGATTGCTTTTAAAATACCACTTTACCTTGTTAAAACCATTTTTGTAATTGGAACTACATGTCTGTGCGCAAATGTTTAGGAATTAGCCATTGAACACCGTTGAAAGTGGACACACTGTATAGTCTTTATCAGTTGAAAACTATTTAGGACTTTCATTTGAAAAGTCGTATCAAACTGAACCCGATTCAAAAGAGTCGAAACCCAACCTGAAACCAACCCGAAACCGAAACATTTTAAATCAACTTTATCCGAATTAGATTCTGCTACGATAAAAATTAGTGACATCTCTAACCGCGGGTTGGGTCGGTTTCAGGTAAATCGGGTTACACTTATTTGATGCAGGTCTCTGTTATCAACATCACTTAAAACTGATCAAAATGATTCCATCACTTGGCAAGTACGGGTTTTTTTTTTTAAGGTCTTTGTATTACCCATGTATAGAATGCTGTAAATTTTCAAAGATACATTTTTAATATTACTAATTTATTTATTCATTTGAGCAAAAATGACGTAAGTTCGATTGAAATTTTGGCATGTTAACCCATTAACCGTCAAAACTATAAGGTTGAAATTTTCAACTTTTTAGCTGAACGATGCCACCGCAAACCCCTGAAAGATAATTTTCGCTTTATATGATCTTAAAATTTTATGTCTTTAAGTAAGGCTAAAATTTTAATTCAAAAATAGTGGTGGGTATGTAAATAACTTAAATATGTGCATTTATTTTGACCGTTGGTTAATCGCAACACCAGCGGGTAATAGATTAATCTGAACATTTCAAAATTACTAACGATTTTCCACCCTCTCACCTCATAAAAAATAGTGATTCTTTGAGATTTTACAAGTAATCCTATAATCTTTAAAAACGGCAAAACAATTCTTGACAATATTCGTCGCCTCAGAGCCACAGTAGAGCATCTGTGTACTAATCGAAAATGCGATGTCTGACTTACTGCTATGGAAAACTGTGTCTATATCTAGTGGAACAATAGGGAATTTTTATAATACTATATCTCAGATGTGTATCTGAGATACATAGTACTAAAAATAACTTTGTGTTTAAAAAGTTGTTCCACTAGATTCAAACACAGTTTCTCATAGCAGTAAGTCAGTCATCTTATTTTTTATTATTACTGAATGTCCTACTTTTGATCTGAAGCGACGAGTATGAGGAGTTTCAAAACTCGCCTTAAGACTGTTCTTAACTGCTCTGCTCAACAAGCGCAAAACGTTTTGATACATTTACAAACTCATTTTTTAACGGAAAGATATAAAATTGGAAAGCCTGACCATGGAAACGATTTAGAATCGAACTGTGGTTTCCATTTTTTGATCAATAAATTACTTATTGAGTTACAAGCGAGTTTGATCCCGTGACAAACATGATTTTCAACCTTTCTTGAGTGCTTATTCTTGTTTCGTGCGGAAATTCAGTTCAAAACGCCCATTTTGACACTATTTTCTGTAAGATCTATTGCGTTTGCAAAAAAACTGAAGAAACAGCTTGATTACATAGTTTCTGAACAGCAACACTTACTAGTTTCATGCATTTCCGAACAAAAATAAATTAAAACTTGTGTCAGAAAGTTGCCCTTTTGAATTTGAGAACAGCCTTAACCAGAAAATCAAATTTTGGGAAATCACGATAAACCTCTGACTGCGCCATTGGATTCCATTGTAAAGGAAGATTTTATAATACCAGAAATACACGATAAAACTAGTTTTTGCAGATTGGGGTGTTTTTTTGTGCAGAATTACCAATAGAGTAGATTGATAGAGTAAACTCGATATTTTAAATTTTGGATAAGGCAAGTTTTGAATCTCACGTCCCCAATCTAAAAAATGGTATTTGTTTGAGAAAATTTCCTGTAATCGTTACTTATCCATGTTTCCACAAAACCATTTTTCAACTTACGAAAATTGTAAAAGTAAAATAAGTTAGAAACCTAAGTAATGAATAAACTAATAAAGTTAAGCGAATGTCATTTCCGACAGTCTCGGACAATTATTATTTTCTTAGACTTCTTTTTGATTCGACCTTCTTCAAATGGAAATCTTAAGATAAAGAACACTTTTCCCGAACTTTTTAAAACTACAAAGTTACACTGAATCTTTGTTAGAGTATTGGCTATAATATCCATATTTTTCACCTTTTTTAACGTTTTAAAATTTCCTTAACAGATTCAAAAACCGTTCCTCATTTGCCGAATCATACTAACCGACTTTTATTTCAAAAATGTTTCCGAAAACCTTGGACACTTATTACTTTCATGGCCTTCTTTCTGACTGGACCTTCTTCAAATGGAAATCTTAAGATAAAGGAAATGTTTTCTGAACTTTTTAAAACTACAAAATTACACTGAATCTTTTGTAGCATATTGGACTAATACTGGTATACTAATACTAATTTTGCACCATTTTTTACATTTTAGAATTATTTTAAAAGTTTCAAAAACAGGTCCTCATTTGCCAGATCATACTAACCCACTTTTATTTCAAAAAATTTTCCGAAAACCTTGGACACTTATTACTTTTTTACATTTCTTTCTGACTGGATCTTCTGCAAATGTAAATCTTAAGATAAATTAAATGTTTCCCGAACTTTTAAAAAACTACAAAGTTTGAATAAACCTTGGGATGCGCACTTTCTATAAAATGAAAATTTACAACAATTTTTTACAGTTTAGAATTAGTGCAAAAATCTCACAAACAGTTCCTCATCTGCCGAATCATATTAATCCAATTTCAAACTACAGAGTTACACTGAACTTTTGGTAGTGTATTCACTATAACATGAAACATTTTCACCTTTTTTTTTTACATTTTAGAATTACTGTAAAAGTCTCAAAACAGTTCCTCATTTCTCGAATCATTCTAACCGACTTTTATTCAAAAAATGTTTCCGAAAACCCGGGCACTTATTACTTTATTAGATTTCTGATTGAACCTTCTTCAAATGGAAATCTTACTATAAAGGAAATGTTTCCCAAACTTTTTTAAACTGCAAAGTTACACTGACTCTCTGGTAGCATATTGGCTATAACACGAATATTTTTCACTTTTTTTTACATTTTAGAATTACTGTAAAAGTCTCAAAACAGTTCCTCATTTTTCGAATAATTCTAACCGACTTTTATTCAAAAAATGTTTCCGAAAACCCGGGCACTTATTACTTTATTAGATTTCTGATTGAACCTTCTTCAAATGGAAATCTTACTATAAAGGAAATGTTTCCCAAACTTTTTTAAACTGCAAAGTTACACTGACTCTCTGGTAGCATATTGGCTATAACACGAATATTTTTCACTTTTTTTTTACATTTTAGAATTACTGTAAAAGTCTCAAAACAGTTCCTCGTTTTTCGAATCATTCTAACTGACTTTTATTCAAAAAACGTTTCCGAAAACCCGGGCACTTATTACTTTATTAGATTTCTGATTGAACCTTCTTCAAATGGAAATCTTACTATAAAGGAAATGTTTCCCAAACTTTTTTAAACTGCAAAGTTACACTGACTCTCTGGTAGCATATTGGCTATAACACGAATATTTTTCACTTTTTTTTTACATTTTTAGAATTACTGTAAAAGTCTCAAAACAGTTCCTCATTTTTCGAATCATTCTAACTGACTTTTATTCAAAAAACGTTTCCGAAAACCCGGGCACTTATTACTTTATTAGATTTCTGATTGAACCTTCTTGAAATGGAAATCTTACTATAAAGGAAATCTTTCCCAAACTTTTTTAAACTGCAAAGTTACACTGACTCTCTGGTAGCATATTGGCTATAACACGAATATTTTTCACTTTTTTTTACATTTTAGAATTACTGTAAAAGTCTCAAAACAGTTCCTCATTTTTCGAATCATTCTAACCGACTTTTATTCAAAAAATGTTTCCGAAAACCCGGGCACTTATTACTTTATTAGATTTCTGATTGAACCTTCTTCAAATAAAAATCTTACTATAAAGGAAATGTTTCCCAAACTTTTTTAAACTGCAAAGTTACACTGACTCTCTGGTAGCATATTGGCTATAACACGAATATTTTTCACTTTTTTTTACATTTTAGAATTACCGTAAAAGTCTCAAAACAGTTCCTCATTTTTCGAATCATTCTAACCGACTTTTATTCAAAAAATGTTTCCGAAAACGCGGGCACTTATTACTTTATTAGATTTCTGATTGAACCTTCTTCAAATGGAAATCTTACTATAAAGGAAATGTTTCCCAAACTTTTTTAAACTGCAAAGTTACACTGACTCTCTGGTAGCATATTGGCTATAACACGAATATTTTTCACTTTTTTTTTACATTTTAGAATTACTGTAAAAGTCTCAAAACAGTTCCTCATTTTTCGAATCATTCTAACCGACATTTATTCAAAAAATGTTTCCGAAAACCCGGGCACTTATTACTTTATTAGATTTCTGATTGAACCTTCTTCAAATGGAAATCTTACTATAAAGGAAATGTTTCCCAAACTTTTTTTAAACTGCAAAGTTACACTGACTCTCTGGTAGCATATTGGCTATAACACGAATATTTTTCACTTTTTTTTACATTTTAGAATTACTGTAAAAGTCTCAAAACAGTTCCTCATTTTTCGAATCATACTAACAGACATTTATTTCAGAAATGGTTCCGAAAACCTTGGACACTTATTACTTTATTAGATTTCTGATTGAACCTTTTTCAAATGGAAATCTTATCATAAAGGAAATGTTTTCCAATTTTTTTTTAAACTACGAAGTTACACTGACTCTTTGGTAGCTTATTGCCTATAACACGAATATTTTTCATCTTTTTTACATTTTAGAATCACTGTAAAAGTTTCAAAAACAGTTCCTCATTTGTCGGATCATACTAACCGACTTTTATTTCAAAAGTGTTTCCGAAATCCTCGGACGCTTATTACTTTCTTACGCTTCTTCCTGACTGGGTCTTCTTCAAACGGAAATCTTAAGATAGAGGAAATGATTCTCGAACTTTTTAAAACTACAAAGTTACACTGAATCTTTGGTAGCATATTGGCTATAACATGAAAAATTTTCACCTTTTTTGCATTGTATAATTAAGGTAAAAGTCTCCAAAAACAGTTTCTCATTTGCCGGATCATACTAACCGACTTTTATTTCAAAAATGTTTTCGAAATCCTCGGACACTTATTACTTTCTTACGCTTCTTCCTGACTGGGTCTTCTTCAAACGGAAATCTTAAGATAGAGGAAATGTTTCTCGAACTTTTTAAAACTACAAAGTTACACTGAATCTTTGGTAGCATATTGGCTATAACATGAAAAATTTTCACCTTTTTTGCATTGTATAATTAAGGTAAAAGTCTCCAAAAACAGTTCCTCATTTGTCGGATCATACTAACCGACTTTTATTTCAAAAATGTTTCCGAAATCCTCGGACGCTTATTACTTTCTTACGCTTCTTCCTGACTGGGTCTTCTTCAAACGGAAATCTTAAGATAGAGGAAATGTTTCTCGAACTTTTTAAAACTACAAAGTTACACTGAATCTTTGGTAGCATATTGGCTATAACATGAAAAATTTTCACCTTTTTTGCATTGTATAATTAAGGTAAAAGTCTCCAAAAACAGTTTCTCATTTGCCGGATCATACTAACCGACTTTTATTTCAAAAATGTTTTCGAAATCCTCGGACACTTATTACTTTCTTACGCTTCTTCCTGACTGGGTCTTCTTCAAACGGAAATCTTAAGATAGAGGAAATGCTTCTCGAACTTTTTAAAACTACAAAGTTACACTGAATCTTTGGTAGCATATTGGCTATAACATGAAAAATTTTCACCTTTTTTGCATTGTATAATTAAGGTAAAAGTCTCCAAAAACAGTTCCTCATTTGTCGGATCATACTAACCGACTTTTATTTCAAAAATGTTTCCGAAATCCTCGGACGCTTATTACTTTCTTACGCTTCTTCCTGACTGGGTCTTCTTCAAACGGAAATCTTAAGATAGAGGAAACGTTTCTCGAACTTTTTAAAACTACAAAGTTACACTGAATCTTTGGTAGCATATTGGCTATAACATGAAAAATTTTCACCTTTTTTGCATTGTATAATTAAGGTAAAAGTCTCCAAAAACAGTTTCTCATTTGCCGGATCATACTAACCGACTTTTATTTCAAAAATGTTTTCGAAATCCTCGGACACTTATTACTTTCTTACGCTTCTTCCTGACTGGGTCTTCTTCAAACGGAAATCTTAAGATAGAGGAAATGTTTCTCGAACTTTTTAAAACTACAAAGTTACACTGAATCTTTGGTAGCATATTGGCTATAACATGAAAAATTTTCACCTTTTTTGCATTGTATAATTAAGGTAAAAGTCTCCAAAAACAGTTCCTCATTTGTCGGATCATACTAACCGACTTTTATTTCAAAAATGTTTCCGAAATCCTCGGACGCTTATTACTTTCTTACGCTTCTTCCTGACTGGGTCTTCTTCAAACGGAAATCTTAAGATAGAGGAAATGTTTCTCGAACTTTGTAAAACTACAAAGTTACACTGACTCTTTGGTAGCATATTGGCTATAACATGAAAAATTTTCACCTTTTTTGCATTGTATAATTAAGGTAAAAGTCTCCAAAAACAGTTTCTCATTTGCCGGATCATACTAACCGACTTTTATTTCAAAAATGTTTTCGAAATCCTCGGACACTTATTACTTTTTAAGACTTCTTTCTGACTGGACCTTCTTCAAATGGAAATCTTAAAATAATGGAAATGTTTCCCGAACTTTTGAAAAACTACAAATTTTGACTAAACCTTAGGATGAATACTTTCTATAAAATGCAAATTTTCAACAATTTTTTACATTTTGGAATTCTATAAAACTCTCTAAAACAGTTCCATTGGACCTTCTGCAAAAGAAGATCTGAAGTTAAAGTAAATGCTTTCTGAACTGCTTAAAAACTGCAAGATTACACTAAACCTTAGGATGCGTGCTTTCTAGAACATGAATATTTTCAACAATTTTTTACAGGTTTTAAAAATTTTTAAACACATAAAGTATTCAAATTACTCAAAGGTGTTTTTTTATATATAATACAATACATTTAAAAAACATAGTACTTTCGAGCATATCATGCTAATCATCAGGGTTAAAAACAATAAAAAGTCAGAAGCTGAGACTTTAATACAGATTGTTTATTGTTTTTAATATTTTTTATTGTTCTTAACTCTGATAATGAGCGTGATATGCTCGAAAGTACTAGGTTTTTAAATGTATCGTATTACAAATAAACAAAATACGATAAAAATACGAAAAAAAACACCTTTGAATAACTTGAATACTGTTTGTGTTTACAAATTTTTAAAACTTGTTGTTAATATAAGGGGAATTTAAGGATTTCAAGAAATTGATTTGTTATATCATTTTTAACTTCATTATTTACAGCTTACCGAATCATACTAACATACTAACTACATACTAACTAACTACACTTACTGAGTCATACTAACCAACTTTCATTTCAAAAATATTTTTGAAAACGTCGGTCGCATATTACTTTTTTAGACTTTTGATTGGACCTTTCTTTAATGAAAATATGAAGTTAAAAGAAATGTTTTCTGGACTATTTAAAACAACAAAGTTACGACTGAATCTTTGGATGCGTATTGGCTGTAACATCAAAATTTTCGACAAATTCTTTATAACATTTTTAAAATCATCCAAACTAAGCTAATAATTGTTAAGTGATAAAAAAATTACACTTAAAAGGTATATAAATACTTTTATTCAGATTTGCATATGTTTCATCGCTCAAACGGCGACATTCTCAAGATCATTGTTGATACAAATATTTAAAAAATTTTAAAAACGAGATATTGGTAAATAAAATCACCTTGCCCGATATATGTACCCCTAGCGACCTAACCGCTCAACCAATCGAAAGGATATTTCAGATTTAGTTATTTGAAGGAATGCGCTCGAGATCGGGATGATTTTAAACAATAGATCTCACACGGTTATGGTTACAGTGAAAAAATTTCGAAGTTTTCGAATGGTAACACCCTTTTTTTCATGCGCAAATTCATCAGCGCTTTGAAAAACCAAAAATGGCGTTGGAACGATACATATATGACTAAAATTGCCGGTGCAATATCATGGCACTCAATCCTAGTGAGTTCCTATGTAACGTAATATTCAGCACTCTAAAGCAAATGATTACATTTTTATTTTCACTATGTTTATACAAAAACAGCTCAAAAACACATTTTAAAACAAATCTTACAGCATTACTCAGTTCAGAAGTGAAAAAAAAAAATCTGATACTGAAAAACATGTCTTGTAGCCACTTCTTCTTTCCTCGCAAGGGTCTTTTTTGCAAGTGTTTTACGCCGCAAATTATCATGGTACGTGTATGATATTCCAACGCCATTTATGGTTTTTCAATGCGCTGATGAATTTGCGCATGAAAAAAAAAATAGGTATTTCCTTTCGAAATTTTTTCACTGTAACCGTAACCGTGGCAGCTCTATTGTTTTAAATCATCACGATCTCGAGCGCATACCTTCAAACTGGTATATCTGAAATTTCTTTTCGATTGGTTGTGCGGTTAGGCCGCTAGTCGGTATATATAGCGGGGAATTTTTTTTTTTTACATTCACCCTTTATAATGAAAAACAAGTGCGAACATGAAACAAAATAAAAATAGATATTTGTGAACGTGAATTAATTTCTACTATTTTTTCTTATTCTGCAGAGCATCTCTTTCCAAATTTTAGGTAACTCAATGAAGGCTGAATCATTGCAAATATTTTTACTGAGTAAAAAGATCTCTATTGATTCTCTGATAATGGGTGATAAATAAAATCTTGATTGATAAATTATTCTGCATTTTTTTAAATCAATCTGTAAAGGTTCTTTGCTACGTAATCTGGCCAAAGCTGTAATTCTGTGGTATTCTGTGGTTGTATTTGATGTCTTCTATATGTTTTTATATGTCTGCTATAGTTTAAAATTTGTGCAGGAATCTCAAAAAAAGTTCAGCACTTGTTGAATTGTACTAACCGACTTTGAGTGAAATTACCAGAAAAAAAGTGTCAAGAGCAAATCAAGTGCAATTATCTACTGCAAATAATTGTTATTGCTAGTCCAACATTCTAGCGTTATATAAAATTTCTAGGATAGTAGAAACTAGGATAGTATAGTTTCTAGGATAGTATAGTTATTTGTGTTTTGTTTTAACATTGTGCATTAACAATATTTCCTTATATCTCCAATTCTAAAAATCTACGTTTAAATATAATTTTAAATGATATAAGATATATAAAATGAAAATATTTTTATTATTTTCTTTGTATTTTTGTTATAAATAGCTGTTTAACAATTGATATTTGTAATTTATGTTGTAATTGAACAAACGAAAATTATCGTTAAAATTTGTTTAAGATTTTTTTTTTTTTTTTTTTTTTTTTTTTTGTCGTTTTGTTCGTATGTCTGGTCTGAAATCCAGAAAGTTTATTGGAATAAATAAAATATTTCATATCCTAAATGAACAACCCACAATCACTAAAAGATAACTCACAATTATGATTGTGAAACAAAAAACCTACCTGGAGCAATAAGAATAAAATATATAGTTAAAAAAATAAATGGGTACTTTTCCAGTATAGGGGTCTCGAGAAAATGGCCTGGGTGAGATTTCCCAACATATTTTCTGGCAACCTATTCACCGTTACACATACACAAACAGCTTTTTCAATGTTTATATAGTTTATTTAAAATAAAGAAGCCATTCATCTATTTTTATATATTTGTATTTATTTTTATATGTAAACAGAAGTAATTTATATTTAAAATTAATAAAATGTTTAAATATATGTGTATATTTAAAGTGAAAAAAGATATTACGCCTGTTCATAATTAATTAAAATCAATTACAAAAATATAGACAATTTAATTAAATAGTTAAAAAACCCATACAAATCATTTTAAAACAAAACATTACTATTTATGGGTATATATATATAAATACATATAAAAACAAGCATAAAAGATCATCAGTGTTTTTTCCATAGCTGCTTGTTGTGCATCAGTTGACATCAAATCTCACTTTCTGAATCTCGAATTGCTTTTAACCCCTTAACAGTCGCTTAATATTTGGGAAAAACATCAAAAAGTACCTATTCTTGTATTACAGAAACTGAATAATTATAAGGTTTCTATATAAAATATGCAATTTATTTTTTTTAAGGCGAAAAAAAAAGATGTTATAGAACAAATTCACATTTGTGGAAAAGCCATCATGCGAGAATTCTGTGTTTTAATGTTTGTTTTACACCATACAAATTAATGCGAACAAGACCTTTATTTTTTCACGTCTTAGATCTTTATTTATCATCATCAAACAAATTTTTACAAATAATATTTGAAATAATATAATATACATTAAATTTTGATTATTATTAATTTTTTTGAATGTGATATATTTCGAAACATGCAATACAAAGTCCAACATCACAATCAGCGCCAAAAATTCAAACCCAATCGCTGATATTCAAAGACTTCACATGGAAATGCCAGTTAAATTTTTCTGGTTTCAGAAGTTTTTTTCCAGCAATAAATCTCCAGCCCGGAAATAGGACAGACAAGAGAAATAACGGATATTGACGTGATATTGACGGAAGCGAGAATTAAGGGGTTAAAGAAAGCTTTTTAAAGGCTGTTCTCAAATCCAAAGGGTCAACTTTCTGACATAAGCTTCAATTCGTTTGTTCAGAAACGCATGAAACTAGAAGGTGTTGTTTTTCAGAAACTATGACATCGAACTGTTTTTTCCATTTTCTTGTAAACGCAATAGATCTTTCAGAAAATACTGTCAAAGTTGGCATTTTGAAGTGAACTTTCGAACGAAAGAAAAAAATCCAGTCAGTAAGGGAAGAAAAATGCCGTGTCACGTGATCAAACTCGCTTATAACTCAATAGGTAATGGATTGATCAAAAAATGGGAAACACAGTTCGATTCCAAATCGCTTCCATGATCAGGCTTTCCAATTTTATATCTTTCCGCTAAAAAAGGAATTTGTAAACGTGTCAAGACGTTTTGCGCTTGTTGAGCAGAGAAGTTGAGAACAGCCTTATACTGTAGACCATGATCTGTAGCGAAAACGTTTTATTACTATATTGCTGTCTTAAAGTACCAATCGTTGATAATCCAGGTTCGTAGATCCTTGAATATTAGACATAAAAAAAACGAAAAGAAGAACATTGCAACTTTAAGACAGGGTGGCTTTATTAGCTGTAGAAATGAATAATGTAACTGCCAGAGTGGAACCTTTTTAGTTAGCTGTTAAGAGTACGATGTACAGAGAAGGAATGAGTAATTTGTCGGATATCGTTGCCAATGTTTCGAGCCAAAATCTTGGTACCCTGGACCATTATAACCCCAAAGATATATCATTTAATGGAACTTTGAATTAAAAAGTAGCCAAAAGGACCGTTGATTGGCGTTTTAACATTTCAACGTACAAATACGAATGCCAAAGCTAATTGATGGGAAATATGCATTTAGAAGCAGCAACACAGATGCCGAGCGCCGATTTTAATATAAACAGAGTATATATTTGCGGCCGAAAAGGCATTTTTATTGACTATAAAACTGAAAATTAACACTGACAAGGAAGGTCTCCATACTGGGCATACTCAGAATATGTTGAAAAAAATGCTAGTGAAAGTACTCGTGTATGTAATAAAGGATCAGTTAAAATTAGCGGCGGAATTACAGTAGAAAATCTGTAAAAAAATAAAATACTTTCTAATAATTGGCGTGAAAAGACGAAAGCGGCACGCAATTTGGCGAGCAGCACTTTTCCTCGCCAAAAGCAAACGATTTTAATAAATCTGAAAAATGTTTGTTAATTGATTTTGAGAATAGGCGGTATTTAATGAATTTAAACGTAAACCATGAAAGAATTTATTATTATTATTATTATTATTATTATTATTATTACATTTTGTATTATACTTGTTGCTTCTTGCCGATTTGAACGAAATTTTGCCATTGTTTTATTCTCGAATCCACATTTTTTAAAATTTAAACGGCTTTATCGGTTATAAAAATAACTTTTAACGCCAGATGAATAATGCTGCCGTAATACATTTTCATACCGAAGAAGTTGTTTCCATAGCAACTAAGTTGAATCAACAGTGCTCGATGGGGCATATTTTTGAGTTTGGAATAATTTTAATCAATTTAAATTTTGTTTTAAATCGTAAAATATGATAGTTAAAATTCGTTATAAGTACATATAAATATATATGACAAAACTATAATTAAAACAAACTAAAAATGACAAAGCTAAAGTTATTTAAATTAAACTTATTTAAACAAATTCACCATAAAAAGTTTTTTCCTTAAAGAGTATTCGACAAGCTTATTTTTTTTTTAATTTAATTTCTTCGCCAAACGGTGATAAGTCGCCAAATAAGCGAAATTTTCATTATTTTTTTACGGACGTTCTACCGAGGTTCCGCCAAAAAAATTTTTATAAACATATGTACCCATGGAAGAAGAACATTCTGTATTTTTTTCAGATTTTTCTGAGTATGCCCGTATTCTGAGTATGCCGACCTTCCTTGTGAGTGTATAAATAATTGCTACAACTGGAGCATAGGGTCAAAGAATATCTTTTTTTATATGTTCGTTCACCGAAGGAAAATATGCTCGAACAGTTAATGATTCCAGGATGAGAAACAGATTTGTTTTTTTTTATTTATCTAGACACACGGCAGTGTGTCAGCCAAGTTCGCCTGACATAGCCGTGTGTTATTTACACGAACCATTTCGAGCTGTTTTCGTCCAATTTCAATGCTCTACTACTGAAAATCTATGACACCTACGTACTTGTTATACGAAATATGTAGTAAGGCCACCCTAATTACCTAAAATCCAAAATTTTATAAATAACGCATAATTAGTTTCCGAGATAATGACATTTGAAAATGTCTGATAATCGATAATTTTACCACTGACTGACTGACTGACTGACTGACTCACTCATCAAAAAGATCTCGTATATCTACTGCAGCTACAGACTTCAAATTTGGTACGAAGTTCGTTTACACTATAAAACTAAGGAAAAAAATAAAAAAATTGTGAAAATCGATGAATTACCCACCTGGGGGTGCCCATTTTTACTTTAACATTACGTCTATTAGGCGAAATTTTAATTTGCCGTAGGAGGGGATGCTGTTCTGTCGCCAAATACCGCCAAGTTTCTCGCCAACATGGCGATATATCGCCAAATTTGGCGGCCAAAATTAGTCGCCAAAAGTGACGCCACCTTGGCGATATCTCTAATATTTCACCAAATTCCCATAGACTTCCATTGTAAACCTATCTACTTACTGGGGATTTATCTGGATTTACTTGCTTACAGAAAAACAACAAATTGAGATATTCTGTCCGTCACAGAGCCCGTTCTCAAAAACTATACATGTTGGAGACTTGAAATTTTGCATACTTATAGCTGAACACCACACATCATACGACAAATCATAAAATTTTCAAAAAGTCGTACATTTAACCCTTTGGGCTCCCACATGTGCATTTTGAACAATTCTTTCTATGTGAGCCTCTAACAAGGTTGGAGGCGTAAAATTTTGGATACTTATAGCTGAACACCTCACATCAAATGACAAATCACAAAATTTTGAAAAAGTTGTAAATTTAACCCTTTGGGGTCTCTGTGTATTTTAAACAATCCTTTCTAAGTGAGCTCCTAATTAGGTTGGAGGCGAGAAATTGTACATACTTATAGCTGAACACCTCACATCAAACGACAATCTATAAAATTTTGAAAAAGTCGTACATTTAACTCTTTGGGCTCCCACATGTATATTTTAAACAATTCTTTCTAAGTGAGTCCCTAATTAGGTTAGAGGAATGAAATTTTGCATACTTATAGCTGAACACCTCACATCAAACGACAAATAATAAAATTTTGAAAAAGTCGTACATTTAACCCTTTGGGCTTCCCCATGTGTATTTTAAACAATTCTTTCAAAGTGAGCCTTTAATTAGGTTGGAGGCGTGAAATTTTGCATACTTATTGCTGAACACCTCACATCAAACGACAAATTATAAAATTTTTGAAAAAGTCGTACATTTAACTTTTTGGGCTCCCACAAGTGTATTTTAAACAATTCTTTCTAAGTGAGACCCTATTTAGGTTGGAGGCGTGAAATTTTGCTTACTTATAGCTGAACACCATCATGCGACAAATCATAAAATTTTGAAAAAGTCGTACATTTAACCCTTTGGGCTTCCACATGCGTATTTTAAGCAATTCATTCTAACTGAGCGCCTTATTAAATTGCAGATTTGAAATTTTGCATACTTATAGCAGAACACCTGAGGCCAGGCGACAAATCATAAAATCTTGAAAAAGTCTTACGCTTAAGTACGCTTTAGTTAATTAAATTTGAAAATTCAGGGAGGGGCAATGTCCTTCCTCTGCACTGCCTCTTTGCCGGCACCCATGGATGAATGATACATAGTGTGGCATAAGCACATAACTTTATTTTTCACTTTCAGTACAAAAAAGCAGGCCCAGCTATAGGATATTTAATTGGAAAATTTAATAGGAAAATTTAACATAGGAATTTAATAGGAATTGTTGTTTCAGAAACAATAAAAATTTCGAATCAATACATTTTGTTTCAAAAGATGCATTCAATGTAGCAGTATTAAAATATAGATTTCTGCCGCAAATCGACAGCCAAATAGTTTGTTGTAGGAAATTTAAATTAAAATTGAATGTTGCTTGGTGAATAAAATAGTCACATGTAAACACATTAAGAAGCATTAAGTAAAGTGTCTAAATATATTGTAACTTTACAAAAAGTAATGATATCTAACAAAAACATAACTGTGAAAAAAGGGAGCCAAGTTCTGTAAAGACAATGGCAAGAAAAGAAGTGATATCTAAGTGGGTGCCAAGTTCAAATAAAATTCACTCAAACTTACCTACTGAAGTATTATAGCATTTTTTAAATTGTTTAGAAATAAAAATTATTGATAGCATATTAATAATAAATCTAGAACTTGGCAAGTTTTTACCTACGAGTCATTTATTTTTATTAATGACATTATTACATCAAAACTTGTTATTTCATGTTTGGAAGCCTTCATTTGAGTGAGCCTTGAAGGGTGGTGGGATAAAATATATCCTACCTAATTTTAACAGCAAAATGCCACATTGACACTAGAATTCCGGGCTAAAACGTTTAATTTTGTTAAATACGTGAAAAGAAACTTTTACCCATTTTGAAATAAATTTGTTTTTAAATTCTGGTGTGATTCAATCATTTCAGCATGTCACGAATAAAAGCTCTTTGCTCCTGAAGGGTTAAAGGGGTGCAGTCTCTAGAGGGATGACCAATAACAAGCGTAAGAGTATCTGTCTCTTTCTCAGGCTTTTTAGTCTGTTTGGATTGAGGTTTCAGAAGGGTGGGTGCTAGAGTGATAACCAAAGACGAGCGGGAGTGTATTTGTGTATTTATTTGTTTATCAAATCTTTAACATGAGTCATTTGTTTATAATAATAAGTATATTAATTTTTTATAATGACATTGCTGTTAATATTAACATCGTCATTTTATTAAGACATGAAATTGATAGGTATAACATTTATCAGAAACTTGCCAAGTTCTAGATTTATTATTAATATGCTATCAATAATTTTTATTTCTAAACAATTTAAAAAATGCTATAATACTTCAGTAGGTAAGTTTGAGTGAATTTTATTTGAACTTGGCACCCACTTAGATATCACTTCTTTTCTTGCCATTGTCTTTACAGAACTTGGCTCCCTTTTTTCACAGTTATGTTTTTGTTAGATATTATTAACGGCTTTGGGTGAACTTGGGATAACTGAAAACTAAAACGCAAAAGAGAGGAAGAAATAGATATATTCTTTTTAGAAAGGAGAGGAAGTTTTGATTCAGTTTATAATTATGAAAGGAGAAATAAAATTTTAAAATGGGGAATTTTATTTTAGAAATGCGATAAATACTGGTATGTGATGACATGTTATTTTCAATATCACAAGCCTTAAAGAAAGACATGGAAAAGTACTAAAAAATGCTTTCTCTAGGTTTTGTCCACCGGACTGTACACTATGACGCAAAAGTTTAGCCAATGACGTCATTCTGCTTTAAAATGTAGAATTATGACGTCAGAATTACAAAAACCTGTAAATATATTCAAAAACTGATTTAAAATGCTATGTACAAAAGACAGTCGTTTTATTTGCTATAATACTATTTTTTTTCATAAAAATTCAAATGTGCTTGTCGCAAAAGTTTAGACACTATTGTAAATTTCTTTGAATATTCGCTGGCATATGCAAATTTAGAATCGATGATGTCACAAATTTGGAGTACTTAAGTTCTGCAAACGATTGCGCTTCATAGTCGACATGCCGAGAGCTAAAGAAATTCAAGTGAATGAGGTTTCAAGGATTTGGCAGTTGAAAGGTGAAGGGAAGAGCGTTTCTGAAATTTCTGCTGTTATTAATAGGTCAAAAAAATCTATTTATCGAGTTTTATCGAGTGGTTCCGAATATAAAGCAAAATGTCGGTCTGGGAGGCCACGTGTGACAAATGTACGAGAGGATCGCCTGATACAAAGACTAGCGAGTACTCAACAAATGAGCGTACGTGGAGTTCAAAGCTCATCGGGACTCTCTGTATCAAAGGATACGATTCGTAGACGAATTTTGGAAAAAGGAACAATCGTTTATAGCAAAATGCAGAAGAAACCAGCTCTGAAACCACATCATAAGTTACAAAGACTTATGTGGACTCAAAAGCATATGTCATATGGAGAGAAATGGCAGTCAGTCATATTTAGCGATGGAGAAAAGTGGAATCTGGATGGTCCAGATGGTTGTTTATCGTATTGGCATGACTTGCGGAAGGAACCTCGACGTTTTTTTTAGTCGCAGACAAGGAGGGGGCTCGGTGATGGTTTGGGCAGCCTTTTGCTATAATGGACAAGTATCTCTGACCTTCACCAGTGGTCGTCAAACTTCACAGCATTATAACAGACATTAGAAGAAAACCTACTGCCATTTGCTGAGCTTCTAGGGGGTCCTCAGTGGGAATTTCAGCAAGACAATGCTTCAATTCACACTGCAAAACATTCAAAATCTTGGTTTAATTCCCATAATATAAGAGTTCTCGACTGGCCAGCATGTAGCCCAGATCTTAACCCTATAGAAAACCTTTGGAGCATCATGTGTCGCAAAGTTTATAGCAACGCTAGACAATACTCTTCTGAAAAGGAACTTAAGACATCTATTGAGAATGCATGGTACGATATCGATCCACAAACTATGCAAGATTTAGTTTCTTCCATGCAATCTCGTGTATATGACGTAATACATAAGCATGGATGCGCAACCAGGTTTTAAAAATTGTTTATTTCGATTTTATTTAATTTGTGTCTAAACTTTTGAGACAGCAGTTTATTTTTGTTACCATTTAATTTATTGCAATATGCACAATTCCACTTTTCTTTGTTATAAATATTGTTTATATGTACAGCACATTAATTTCAAGCAGTGATTTGAAAATTGAATAAATATTTTTCAAAGTATGTAAGAATTTCTTCATTGTCTAAACTTTTGCGTCATAGTGTATATGGGGATTTTTAACCCCAGATATCCCGGATTATATTGATTGGTGTCTATAAACTGATTTTTTCGACCGCACAAGTAACCGACCAGTCCTACCTTTTAATGTTATATTAAGTGCGAATAGTCAAGTTTAACTTGACCATTCAGCTACTATTATACAAGCGAAGTTTTCAAGTACCGCTATTTATTGTGTTTAGATAAATACATAATTTTCTCTGCAATATTCTGTACTTACACATATTTCTGCGTAATATTGTTACACATAATCCCATGTAATATTCTGTTCTTACACATATTTCGTCGTAATATTGTTATATATAATCCCGTGTAATGTTCTGTTCTTACACATATAGCTGTGTAAAATTGAATCGGTCATTCCCAAAAATACATAAATCACAAAATCAGAATTTTTCAGAAATGAACAAAAACTGTTTTATTCACAAGTAAACGAATTTTTATGGATTTTTTTTGCTCCAATTATGGAGTTTGGACTTAAATTCTGTAAATATCGAATAATTTTTATAATTTATTACTAATGAAAAGAATAATAAAATAAAAACTGTTACTGACTTATGTTGTTTTAGCAAGAAACGAGGTTATGCGGCATTTAATTTGAACAAAACGGTCATATATTAAACATATTTTTAATCAAAACAAATGAAGATAACACTTACACAGGAACATTTTTATGTTTTAATATAATTTTGGTGCGCAATCATATTCTTCATCATTTTCAATTGGATTACCTACAACATTAGCAGTTGTCCTGCTCCTGTATGTTTTGATAAAATGATATATGTTCTTCAAGAATGCTATCCTGAAATTGTTTTAAATCGCCTGAATTTTTACTATTAATTGACACATTCGATGCCTAGGCTTTGGCTGATGAAAGTGGCACAGAGGTTGAAAGTTTTTTCATCGAAATGAAAGAATCTTTAATGCATCCATCAATAAATTCATCGCCTGTGGTAGTGCCTTTTTTACCAGAATCATAATGAAAGCTCTTGTATATAGAATGGCCAAATGTTTTTCTTTTGTTCTTGTGGAATACTTTTCTCGAACGATTCTGTTGACAAACATGTTTTTTTTAATATAGTCGGCCACCATTTCTTGAAGTCTAAAATATCTTCAGTTTTCAGTTCTTTCACTGTAAATGTTGAAATAGAGTTCCAAGCTAAATCAATGCATTCTTCTGGGACGTAAATACGATCATGGTTTTACACATTTTTTATGACTCCAAAATCGCGGTGTTTTGGTAAAAATGAATGACCACATGCAGGAAAATACTGATACTTTTTTTTCAAATCGTCTGGAGTCAGTCAAAGCAAACATTAATCTCAATATCGTGTTGATCTTATTTTGCCAAGCGCAAACCATCGTAAGCCAGATATAGATGCTTAATATGTGGTCCAATATTATTTTTAATATGATGCAAAAACATAGAGATAACCTCATTTGTTAGCGATGCCTTCGTTTAAGTAATGAACGAAAATTAGAAGGTACCGTTTGAAGAGGAAGGAATACACTGACTTATATGGTCATTACCCAGATCATGGTTCTATCTTTAAGGAAGCATTTGCGGCAAAAAGATATATATTTGAAAAAAAATTGATATATGTGGTTTTTGAAGTGACCGATTCAATTCGTACATATACTTCTGTGATATTTTGTTCTTACGCATATATCTATGTAATATTTTTACGCATATTTCGGTGTAATATACAAAATACGCAGATATTTGTATAATATGCAAAATTTGTAAATTACATTAGCACACCAATTCGGGTAAATACGTAAAATGTTCTACCATTTACACACTTTTTTGAGTTTTTAATTAGCTTCTAATGTTAAATTACATTTACACATTTTTATTATTATCTTCTGAAATTATAATCCTAATGTGATAATTTTATTGTGTGGTTATAAAATAAAACACCCAAACACAAATACATTGAATTTGCAATTTTGAAAATTTTATAATACGAATTATTAAATATTAAATTTATTCGAAGAAAATATGAATTGCAACCTACAACTTTATGGATAGATTTATATTTATTATGGCCCGCTTTATGCGAATTCTGGATTTCAATTTTTCTTTTTCCATGTGGATTTCGAATTATGATTAAAAAACATCAGACTGATGGTTTGATGTGGTCTATGATGTGCAGAAAAGCATAATTTGAAATATATATATTTTACTCATTTTATTAAAACATTTGGGCTGGCAATAATCGAAACCTATTAAGCAAGTGAAATGGTTCTATTGGCAAGAAATAATACATTAATGGAAGTGACATAGTCATTCTGCAGCATTTCAACAATGAGTACGAAGTTCAATTTGGATACATCGCCTAAAATAGGCTCAGATTAAAACAATTTCTCTGAAACTAGTCTTAAAAATTTCATGAAAATTTTCTTTTAGGCTAATTCAAGGGTGCGGAATTTATTTTTGGTGTCAAACTTGGGTATTGCTATTGAAAAATACAAAGTTTGGGTTCGGTTTGATATGTAGTGGCCCCCTAATCAAAGTTTATATACATTCTTTGAAAGCGGATATTATTTTAATCGTGTAGTGCCAATAACTTTCTTCAACATCAATTTGTTGCAGAGTTAGTGGGGAATGTTTACTTTTTTTCCACGACTGTACAATGTACACAAAATCTATCGGTTTTGTATATTACACAAATATATATGTACTCATGTGCAATTAACGCGTTAAACTGTGTATTTCTGAGTTATCTGATAATATTTTACACACTTAAATCGCTTAATGTGCCATTACAATACACGGGAAAATATGTATTTTCTTTCTTTCTAACCGATGACCAGGCCCCCTATCAGCCGGGTCGCCCCAGCTGAACGGATTTGATACCTGGTATCCGGGAGGGTGGGGTGGGTGGGGAGGTTACTGAGTCCAGGTCCGAAACTAGCCTTTTTTGCACCCGGGGCAAACATGGATTTTGGCACCCCCCCCCCTTCCACAAAGTATATTTACAAAGAGTATTTTACTAATTTTATAATAGACGACTTATTTTAAAATTTTAAATATGTAATCATAAAATATGTAATTCTGAACTGCGTAATCTACAGTGGCGGATCCAAGGGGGAGGTCCCTCTGAATATCAACAAAAATATTCTAAAGATAATTTTTAAAATGACATATTCAGTAGAGTCCCGATTATCCGAGTCCCGCTTAACCGAGTTTTCGCTTTCACTGAGTTATTTTCTTCTGATGGACTGATGGCTTCTATTATTATGAAACAGCCATTATAAATGAAGTGTTAGGTGAAGATGAAAGAGCAGCCGTAAAAAGTTAGAACTCTGCTTTTCTGGTCCGAATGGGGGAAAAGAAAAAGGCATATTTTTTTTTTTTCAAAAAAAAAAAAAATGGGTTGTTAATAATTGTTATGGTAAAACGGCAACAAAAAGATATAATTACTATTTTTCAACTATTTTCTCTTTACTTTCAAAAGAAATAGAGTACTTCAGTTTCCAAAATTAAAATAATCGCGCTAAAACCTATAAATAATTAATATCTCAAAAATGAATTGGGATGCAAATTTCAAACAAATTGCATTTAAAATTACTTTCTTTCCCTATACGATGGTATAAAAATTGAAAATGTGCTATGCTTAGAAATTAAAAAAATTGCAGTACAGATTATCCGTATTTAACCGCACAAATATACAACTGCTTTGTATTACGGCTGGCTTATATAACGGAAAGTTATTATTTGTCGTTAAATTGCTGATCGAAAGAAATAGCATATCGGGGGCTAACAAAATAGATTTAAAACTTTGTAACAGAGATTTAAACAAGAAAATATCCTTAAGGTGTCAGTTACTGGGGGCACTGTTAAAATATATATATATAGGTAGAGAATATAGAGAATATATTGAGAAAGAAAATCTTTTTCAGAGCTATAACATATCTCCTTCACTATTCAAACCACTAAATGTATTCAAAATATTTCTTAACTGTCGTTATTTACAAGCAGTTGAGAAACGTTTCGGCTCTAATATACACGAACAGAATAGCAAGAGTAAGTAAATTTGTTATTTTTTGTTCGGATCCATAAATGTGCTTATAATGAGCAAATCATAAGTGAACGCACTTCCAATGGCTGCCAAAATAAAACTTTTTGTTAAGCGAAACACACCGCAAACTGATATGTAGATAATTTTTTGTGTCTCTATCCTCCTCAAACACATAAGTGCGTTTTGTGGAATTGAGGGATCGAGACCAAACACTTGGTCATTTATTTTTTCGCTAACAATCAGTTGTATTTCATTCAATTTTTCTGGGATCATTGAACTGCAAATAGAATACATCAACAACATTAGTATACTCCAGACAGTAATTATAATACTGCTTATATATGTTGAGAATTCTACATTCCGCCTTGCCATTAAATCATATAATGACGCGAAAAGAGCAACTAACGAATATACAATTATATAAAATAGTGGATAATTTAGTACGCGATTCATCGTGCGAATAATTTTCATCATTTTAACGAAATCAACGAATAAACCCAAATGCTTAGATTCTTTTATAGTACGTAAATGAAACTGAAGCGTTTTCCTGTAGAAATGCAATGTTT
Source organism: Maratus speciosus (assembly GCA_963932465.1). Taxonomy (NCBI): domain Eukaryota; kingdom Metazoa; phylum Arthropoda; class Arachnida; order Araneae; family Salticidae; genus Maratus; species Maratus speciosus. The sequence goes on along the minus strand of OZ010789.1, from coordinate 26,247,898 downwards.
CACTCCACTTGTACAACATAAGGCTTAAAATAAAAGTATTGAAAACAGGGAATACGTGTTTTACAAAAGAGACTAAATTTATCAGAATTGTAAAAATGAACCTGAAACTTCCTTCGGGGATCTCGAAACCCAGAGTCCAATTTTTTAAGCTTTTTGCAGAATCATCTTCAAAGTGGTGGAGTAATTGATATAATATAAAAATCGTAAGAAATAATATGACCGGTATTTTCTGGATTAAAGTTGAAGAATTTTCTTCCACATTATATTTTTTTCGATAATTGTACAGTTTCTGAACAATATCTGAAATTTTCTTTCTTCGTACAAATAACAGAAACCATATTCCCATGGACAGTATATATCCGGAAAGATACGAGATACACGCGGCTGGTACAAAAAACAGTTTGAAACAAGTTATAACTACACTGAAGATCATTGAAATATAGTAAAATGTAATAATGAAAATAACGAAAATTTTATTGCGTGGTTTAGTGTGAGCATTGAACACTCCGATGATAGCTAAAAGATTATACAGCGTTTTATCGCTTATCATCATTTTATAATTTTTTTGTCAAATGTCTTAAAAGCAGAATTTTCGCACTCTTTTAAACTGTAGTTCCAAGTTTCGTCTTCTTAAATAAAAGCTTTAAAAATGATATCGATTTTATTCTTGATGTTAAATTATATGGAACTACTTTTAATAAAATTATTATTTTTTACTTAGGCTTTTGTTAATACCTTTTTTGTTTGTTTGTTTGAAGCATAATGATGAAATTTTAAACTATTAAAAATACCATACTATGCCTCAATATAACGTCCAATGTTTTTAAATGATTGTTTTGTAAGCATCAGGCAGCCTGAGTATTTTGTTTGCATTACTTTCTAATACATGCTTCTATATTTGTGTCTATTTCGAAATCTGTAGAAGGTGTCCGTGCAGCGGTAGAGATTTGGCAGAACATGGAAAATATTATAGTTGGAACATTTTTCTAATTTCTATTATTGGCTTTATAATGAACTCATTTTTAATGTATGTGATTTCCTTTATTATATTAATAGGGAATTTTTTTTTCTTCGGCTTTTCTTTTAAAATTCTTAAATAAACAGCCTTTCTTTATAATTGAATGTGCAAAAAAAAACTTTTGTCCGAAACACATGTCTTTTAAAATCTTCATTTATTTTTAATAATCGAATACCAGAAAAAATCTGAAGAATCCAAAGAAATAAATCTATTTAAACAATTTTCATTTTGACACTCGATTTACTTCCTTCCTGATTTTTCCTTTAAAATTACAAATTTATTTTTACTTTTCCTTAATCTATATAAGCTAAACAAGGTATACACTTTATTTGTTTACTGAATAGCTGCATTTAAAATATAACTATTTCCAAAAAATAATTGCACACTTTCAGTTTTATTCTACACTATCAATTCTGGATTATTGTATTGTTAATAAAAAAAACATATAAAAGTAATAATATTTTTTCATTGCTATTTAGAAGAAATACATATATTTGAAATTATATGATTATTATTCTCTGTAGTTACTCAATTATGCAGCATTTTTTACGCCTGGTAAATAAAAGTAAATATGGCTAAGCATATATATTATAACATATTAATTATAACATTTTCTTGAACGCAACGCTTTTGATATAAACATCTGTACAATGTTTAAAACTTTTTTCCGCACTTCTCCACAACATGGAGCAGTAAAACTTGTCATTACAAGATTGTTAAGCTTTGTTAGAACATTTCCAGCGCTATAATAAAACACACATACTACAGTATATATTAAAACACACATACACACATAAATAACGCATGTCATCCAAGGCTATCGTATAGATGGCTGGTGACTTCCCCAACATGGTTTATTAGTGAGAAATTGCAGGCTCAGGCATCGGCCGGAGTAGCTCAGTGGTTAGAGCAGCAGTCTTGTATACTGTGGTCCCGGGTTCGATTCCTGGCTCTGGCTAATTTTTCCCTCCAGTTGGGTTTATTGTATTTATTGTGTGTATGTCTGCATAATATTTATATATACATTTCCCGCTCTAGTTGAACCGTATGTTGAACTGTTGAAAAATCAAACAATGAATTGGTGAAACACTGAACCACAAAATTGCTAAAGCACACAAAACCTAATCAGAACACTATTTAATCCTTTCCGGCGCGGGGTAATTCTGTTTGCGAAATGATGAAAAGATAGACTGACACCGGAATTTACAAACGAATTTATTAGAAAATAAAAGTTTGCTTACTTTCCAGTAATTTATAATTAAATATTCCGGGTGGCATTACTCTTAAAATTAGGTGTCCTTTTTTGTGGACACCGTCCGCTTACGGGTTAAAGTGTAATCCAACACACTGCGGATGTCGAAGCATGGAACGTGGTTCGAACCTTACATGTCTTTACTCGTAGACAGCGTTCTAACCACTAGACAACAAGACAGAGTTTAGCATGAGGTCATTTTGCACCATCGTATAATTCAGCATTGAACAGAATTTTTGTTCAATAGATTAGAGTCTGAACTAAGAGAAAGCTTCAATCTAATGCTGATAACACTAGTTTTAATACTTTGTATTAGTAAATTAAATGTACATAATAGATTACCTTTACTATAAAGTAAATATGCTCAAAGTATATAATGAAAACTGGATAATAACGTGCAAAATTGATTTAATATCAATTAAATGGATTGAAAATATTAAATTCCGTGACCGTTTTCACAATGTACAATACACAATTTATCTGAAATGTTGACATTTTAAAAAATGTAATACTTCTCTTCTGTGGATTTTTGACATAGTTTAATGATATTGGATTGTAAAATTAATATTGGAAAAGATGCTGGCTTTTGCGTTACACTTATTATGACAGGAAACCAAATATAAATGCATTTACGCAAAATGATTGTCGTGAAATCAATAAGGATTTTTTATCTATTCAAACATTGTCAGGTTTAATTTTCTAGAAGTTTAAAATTATCTGGTTATAAATGAACATGAAAATACGAGTATATTAACATAATAAAAATATAAATTGTGTGGAAAAGTTATCAATTTTAAATATTTGGGACAATTTACCAAAAAAAAAAAATTGATAAAAAAATATATTTTTGTTTTTAAATATTAAATGGAAGCTTGTTTGATTGTGAATATTTTGACAATTCATTTTTACCCACACGGAAATTATATCGCTAGATATTGTAAATTGTGTTAATATACACACAGCGCAATTCCCCCCACAAATAAAAATTTTAAACGGCTTTTTCTGCATTATATTTTCTTCACTTTCATGTTTTAAAAATGCTAAGTATTTTTTGTATTTGAGATAGAGATTTATGAAAATCTAAAAAAAAAAATAAACAATAATATGCAAAAATATTAATATTTAAAAAATGTAGTAGGGATTTTGAAAAATTCAAATTTTCTTAAACTTTTTAAATATTTTAATAAAATTGCAGGCTTTTTTGTGAAAAATGTACATTTAATTGAACATTTAAATACACTGAACTCACCATTTGAACCATAATAATAAAAAAAAAATTGTTGAAAAGGTAAATTGTCCCTTTAAGTTTTTTAAATTTATTATTCCGTTATACGCTTTCTAATTTTTGTGAATTACCTTTATTAAACATCTGAAAATAAATTTACTAAAATAAGTAGTGTGGAAATTAACACTTTTTCTATCTGTAGACTGAAGCAAGTTTCAATTCTGTGCATATATTTTCACATCTCACTATTCTAAATGAATTAATCTTACAAATTCTACATCTAATATCTAAATGTGTGCCATCCATTTTAGCTGAGTTTGCTTTCGATTTCGTGCATTTTCTTTTTTAGACAATTCTTTTTTAGACTTTGTCATAGGATTTTTGTATTAAATATGTATATCTGAAACATTACTCATAATTTGTAGATTGACATGGCAGAAGAAAAAAATAAAAGAAAAGCTCTATAAAGCTTCTTCTTTTAAGTTGTATTGTGAAACAACTGCAGAAATCAGACATTTTATAGGATAAAAATTTCAATTAGAGATATAAATTTATTTTCATATAAGATGCACATTTGTCCGAGCGATAATCATATCACCTTCCATTCAAGTTTCGTGACGTCACAGTGTAGGAAATCACGAAAAAACAAATTCGCGTTTTAAACGTTCTATTCTTCGCATTAATGTCCACAAGGTGTCTTTTCGTAATAAATCGATGATGCTCTACAACTTTGTATATCCCTTTTTTCCCCTATCTCTTTCCGTTTTCGAGATAGGAATGATTAACTCTGCAATTTCACACCAGGTGGCGCCGTAGGCTGTTTCATTCAGTAGCGCATGGCTACTTTACTGTACCCAAACACCACTTTTATGAACTGTATATTCTCAAAAACCTAATAAAAGAAATATTATTACTTTTTGTAACACTAGGGGGCTCGGCCCCCTACGAGCTACGCTCGCCAACCCCCGTCCAGACACTGCAGACTCTAAATGCACGCTAATTTGATCGGCTTTAAAAATATTTCGAAAGATTGAATTATAATTTAAAAAACAGTGGCGATCTCCCTATAAACGAATTTCTATTAATTTCTCTTTGATTGGGGAATTTTAACGCCAAATCCGCTGCGGTTGATTGATTATCCTGTCGACCAATTTCGCCAAATTATATAAATCGCCAAACCACTCGCCAAATTATACAAATTGATATAATTTTTATTTTAAATAACGAAAGAACAAATAAATTCGTACAACATTAATAAAAACACAAATAAAACGTCGAAATAAAAATAACTTGATGACGTAGACACGTGTAACAACATTTCAAAATAAGCTAATATAAAAGAAATTAAGTAAAGAGAGTCTTTGTCTCCTGGTATTTTTTAACAAAGCGAAAAGAAAGTTCTTTTAAATGAGACATTTTAAATTAATTCTCAAAATATCAAATAAATGTCTAACGCAATTTCTAAATTTAAACTTTTTTGCAATATTATTTTGTGTTCATTTTATGTAATAACTATAATGTGACGTAAATATGACTTAATTTTTCCTAAGACTTCTAACGCATGTTAATGAATTTATTATTTTACAATATCCTTTCTCTTTTAAAATTCACGTGTATACTTTTTATGACGTAATTTTTAATAAGTTCCTGCTTTTTATACGTAATTATTTAATTCTAATTTGAAAGTTTTTTTCCTGTTTATAATAGTCACGTGTAAATAAATTTTTAATTTTGAAGCAAACATTATTGCTTGCGCTTTTTATACAGTTGGCAACAGTTTAAATTAGTACAATTTTCTGAAATCTGTAAAAAATATCTCTAGAAATGCTGAAAATTTGAATTTAAAATAGAAATAAAACCTGAAAAAATGAGTCAAAATAAAAAAATTAATGCAATCTGCACTCCGGCAAATTCTAACGCATAAAATGATCTAAAAATGATTACACTGCCATGTATAGTTTTTGCTGCTATAAAACTTTTTTAGTGGAACGATTTTGTCCAACTTTAGCATTAAATAACTCTTAAAATCATTCTTCGATTTGAAAACTGTCTGCATCAGCGTGTTTATCAAACATTTCTGTATAAAACCACCTATTTGCATATTTTTGTATGCATTATTTTTGTTAATATTAACGAAGAAAGGCCTCCGATCACAAAAAAATCAAAACCGGCGGCGGCGGCGGCGGCGGCGGCGGTGACAGCGGTAGTTACTTTTTTTTAGAATAGAGAGATTCTTAGTGTACTAAATCCCATTGAGTGCAAACACAACATGAGTAAAAAGGATTTTAAAGTTTTTAAAATTTTTAATTCTTTTAAAATGAATAACGGATAACCGATAAAAATATTTAAAGGTTTAAGAAATAAAGTCAGCAGAGTAAAGTTCGTAAAATATTTAACATTTCTGTGTAGTTCTGCTTTTATGGATTCGTATAAGTATCTCTACTATATCTCTACTATTATACTATATATCTCTACTATACATTCAAAAACAAAGATAAGAATAAAATAGATTTCAAACTTTGTAATAGAGATTTGAACATGAAAGAATCCTGAAGGTAGGAATGCACAACCTGATGCCCGCGATGGATTAGCGTGTGGCCCGCGAATTTCGTCAATTTATAACTGGAAAAAATTGCAATTTTTGTCCATATGTCGCAAGGAAAAATCGTCAATTTTGTCCCTTTGCCGAAAAAAAAACTGAAAGCTTCGTGAGCCATTTAAGAATCGCGAATTTTGCCGATCAGGCGCGAAAAAATTGCAAATTTCGTTGATAGGAGACGGAAAATCACGAATTTTGTCGATAAGGCACGAAACAAATCGCAAATTTCGCCGGTCTCTATGAGTCGGCCACGAAAAAATTACGAATTTTGTATATCGGGCTCGGGAAAAATCGACAATTTCGTTGCTCGGGTACGAAAATTTCACGAATTCTGTCGATCAGGCTCGGAAAAATCGCAAATTTTGGTGATCGGGCACGGAAAAATCGTCAATTTTGTAGATGATAAGTGAAAAAATTGAAAGTTTTATTGATCGGCTGCGGTAAAATCATGAGGTTCGCCGGTCGTGAGAAAACACACGAATTTCGCCAATTTGCGGCGGGAAAAAATGACAAATTTTGTCATGTCATTTAAGAATCGCGAATTTTGTCGATTAGGAGAGGAATAACCTCAAATTTCATTGATCGGCTTCGGAAAAATCGCATGTTCGTCTGTTTATCGCGAGAAAAAATCGAGAATTTCGTCAATTTGCCGCTGGAAAAAAATTACAAATTCCGTCAGAGCAAGTTAATAATTGCGAATTTTACTGATCGGGATCAGAAAAATCGCAAATTTAGTCGATACATCTCAGAAAAGTCGCAAATTCTCGATCGGGTACGGAAAAATTGCGAGTTTTGTCTATCGAGCTTAGAAAAATCGCAAATTTCGTCAATTTGACGCGAAAAAAATCACAAATTTCGTCAGAGCCAGTTAAGAATCGTGAATTTTGCTGATCGGGCGCGGAAAAATCACGAATTTCGTTGGTCGGGTTAAAAAAATCGCTAATTTTGTCGATCAGGCGCGTAAAAATCGCAAATTTCTTTCATCGGGCTATGAAAAATCACAAATTTAGCCGGTGATACGTGGAAAACACGAAAATGTCGTTGATCGGCAGCAGAAAAATCGGGAGTTTCGTCAGATAATCGGGAGTAAAAACGCTAATTTTGACAATTTGCTGATATAAAAATTTGCAAATTTCGTCAGAGTCAGTTAAGAATCGCGAATTTCGTTTATTTGGAGCTGCAAAATCCCGAATTTTGTCGATCAGGGGCGGAAAATTGCAAATTTCGTCGAACAAGCACAAAAAAATCGCGAGTTTTGTCAATCAGACGCAGAAAAATCGAAAATTTCGTCTGTCAGGCTCAGAAAAATAGCAAATTTCATCGATCAGACGTGGGAAAAGGCGAATTTTGTTAATAAGGGCGGAGAAATAGCGAATTTTTTTGATCGAGCGCGGAGAAATCGCGAATTTCATATATCAGGCGCGGAAAAATCGCAAATTTCGTTGATTGACTTCTTCTCTCCACTTTGTTCATAAAGTTCTTTTTTTTTTTTTTTTTTTGCACTAGCCACTTTTATGCCTATTGTTGGTTTTTAGCAGTTATAATAAATCAAAATTTACTCTTCAGAATAAAGTCAAGGTATATTATCACTCCTTGAAAACAACTTGATTTATTTGTGTTATATATACAAATGTGAACTGTTGATATATCCTTACCAACTGAATTGGATATTTTGACTGGGTAAGGAAACACAGAGGGGCAACACCCCCCCACACACACACACACACACACACACGTATCTGGAACCATATTTTTATCTGATTATAGGACACAGATCACCTCCCCGAAATACAATTCTCTCCGTGTTACTGATGTGGCCCTCGACAACCCCGACATTTTTGTGAGTGGCCCTTCTCTAAAAAAGGTTGTGCACCCTTACCTTAAGGTATCAATTACGGGTGCACTGTTAAAAAATATATATGCAGTGTGTCCATAAAGTCATGGTGCACTTTTGACCGGTCACGGTAAATCAACGAAACAAGATGGGAATGTGATATCTTCACCAAATAAAAGAAAAACTCTCCAAGTTTCATACCTGTTCAGTGCAGTTCGATATGGCCTCCATTTGTTGCTCTACACACATCTAAATGATATTCAAGTTCTTCCCACACACAGTTAAGGACGTCTGGTGTAACAGAGTGAATAACGCCTGTGATTCCCTGTTTCAAATGGAGGCCACATCGAACTGCACTGAACAGGTATGAAACTTGGAGAGTTTTTCTTTTATTTGGTGTACATTTGACATTTCCATCTTGTTTTATTTATTTTCTGTCACCGGTCAAAAGTGCACCATGAATTTGCGGGTACACTGCATATGTAGAGAATATATTGAGAAAGAAAATCTTTTTCAGAGACTCTCTCCCTCACTATCAAAAGCACAAAATGCATAGCAAATATTTCCTAACTTTCTTTTTTTTATAAGCAGTTGAGAAACGTTTTGCCTCTATTATATAGGGACACAGTAGTCACACATGTATAGTACACAGTGAGACGAAAATTATTACAGTCGGGCCTCTATTTAACGAAGTCGCTATATCCCGAAAAAAAGATCGTTATATGGAAAATTCGTTAAATAGAGAGTCATCTTTTAAAATAGTTTAAACTACATAAAACATATTTTAAGCCGATAAACACTAAATATAATAAAAAAAAGTAATTAATCAATCACACTTTTTTTATAAATTATATCTATTTGTGTTATAAAAACATTTTTTATTATGGTCGATAAGCTGTTTGGAGGAATACCAAATTTTAAAGCAATAGCTATTCTTTTTCTCCACGCCTTTATCCACCTCATCAAGATTTTTTTTTTCTTTTATACCAAGGACTTTCGCTTTGACATTTTCGAGCTAAAAAAAAACCTAAATTACCAGCATGACTGAATGATCTAGAAAACGACAGGCTCTAGTTAAGGCTGTGCTTAATTACTCTGCTCAACAAGCGCAAAAAGTTTTGACACATTTACAAATTCATTTTTTAACGGAAAGGTATAAAATTGGAAAGTCTAGCCATGGAAGCGATTTGGAATTGAGCTGTTTTTTTTTTCATTTTTTGATCAATCAATTACCTATTGAGTTTTAAGCCATTTTGATCACGTGACAACCACATTTTCGCCCGCTCTTGAGTGCTCTTTCTTCCTTCGCGCGGAAATTCGGTCCAAAACGCCCACTTTGACACTATTTTCTGAAAGATCTATTGCGTTTGCAAAAAAAAATGGAAAAAACAGCTCAATTACATAGTTCCTGAACAACAATACCAGCTAGTTTCAAGCATTTTCGAACAAAAATAGATTAAAACATGTCAGAAAGTTGCTTTTTCGATTTGAGAACAGACTTAAAGGACACGAGGCAGGCACTTCTTAGATGAAAAGCAAAGAATCACAGCGATTTTACTGCTCTCGGTGAGTTAGGTGCCTGGTAAGACCTGTTCATGTTCATTGATCATCGTAAAATGTGTTAAAAGAAAGAATAAGTTTGAAATGTCCAGTAATATTTTGACAAATAGGGAGAAAAGAAAATTAGATCCCAATTAAAAGTTCGTTAAATAGAGAATGGACTTCGCTATTTGGAGGTTATTTTACGAAGAAATTCGCGAAATGTTCTTGGTCCCAAGGAAAAGTTCGTAAAATACAGAAATTCGCAAAATAGAGGTTCGTTAAATAGAGGTCCGAATGTATTACTTAACGAATGGCGACAATTTTTATTCTTTTGCAAAAACTTTTGCTACATCTTTAAGCTACACAAATACGCTACTCATTAATGTATAAATGGTTTTTAAAAAGTTATTTATAAAAGCACAGAAGCAGCATAACGGTCTGTCGGAAATTGTCTCACTGCGTACCAATTGTGGTACACAGTGAGACAATGTATATATTTTCATAAATCATACATTTTTACACTCTATGAATAATTTTCTGTAGTTTATGATTTCTAATTAATATCTCTAGATTCTCAAAATATTCAAAATATGAGCCTCGGGTGGGCAATGGCAGACCTTGGGCTACTACCCTCATGCAAAATTTTAACCTCTTACGTTTAGTAGATTTCCCTAGCTATCGCACGCCCACACACACACAGAGAGAAAGAGAGAGAGAAAAAAAAACCTTCTGTTATTAACACTAGAAAAACGGCGAGCGGTCATTTTGACCGCTACCAAAAGAATATATTTAGGTTCAAACCAAGGGTTCAAACAAGGAAAAAAAACTAGTTAAATAAATAAGAAAATAAATAAAAATAAAAATTCTGGTGGGAAATATTTTTATAAAATTTGAGTAAAACTCCCCGTCTTTCTAGTGTTAATAAATAACTTTTTTAACATCAGTACACATCTTTTTTACATCAAGTTTGGTTAAGTAAATATATGTCATATTGAAGGAAATAAACTCTAAAATAGACGTTTATGTAACTTTAATTACTATAAAATAAAGAATTATTTACTATTTTGTCGGACGAGTAACTGAAATGCCGAAACTACATCCACATGTTACATAAGATGAGGTCGTTATTATAAAGACTTTTTCGTCTTTGCTGGTATGTTTGAAACAGGTTAATAGGATTTTACCTTGCATCGATGATTTTGGAGTATCATAACATTCACATTTTAGTATGCTGAAAGATATGTGACCAGTTTTGAGTTAAAACAACGACGCACAATCAGTAAATAGGAATCCCAGGTGTAAACAGTAGGTTCTTTATTATCCAGGTCCGCACAAATCGAGGTTTTCCGGCGGCAACGGCAACATAGCCGGTGCTGGAGAGGGGATGATCTACATTTTATCCTTACAGATACACAATCAGGAAAGAGGTATAATTTCATAATCACATTTTAGAGCATTGAATTATTGGCGAGCAGTAATTTACAAAACTAGTAAGCCAGTAGAAATCTGGCGAGAATTCCATTGAAATGAGACATGTGTTCAAAACCGTTAATGTATTGTCAATGAGAAGGGTAAAAGAGCAACATATGAAATATTAACGCCAACGGATAACCGAGAAAATGTGAGGAACCGAAAACCACAAAGACGCATTTTACAGGGGGTTTGCCAAATCATGGGAATAGGCGCGGCGAGCCGTTTGAAGGCATATGTAAATAAAAATAAGATATTGCAGACAAAATTTATGATAAGAATTTATACGTTGGAAAGGAAAGATGTAGATGTAGTGACCCAATCAAAAAAATAAAGAAAGGAGGCATGAGAAAGATCCCGCATAGCAACCAAATTAATCATGAAAGTGACCTGGGTAAGTTGTTTCTATGCGAGATAAAAGTAGCATGCCTCATTTAATATACGACTGCTCTTTGCGGTTTTTGAGAATTAAGAGTGTGAAACGAGAATGTATTTCTAAAGGAAAAGAGCGATGAAAATAAATTTAATTTATGATTTTAAGACAGATTTAAAATATAGGAATTTAGTAAAATAACCTTATTTTAAAAAGGGGGGGAGTAAAGGGAAAAAATGTATTAATAGAATATAGAAAGGAAATATCCTTTACATATATCTCCCCCTTATCCGAAAATGACTAACACGAACAGCGGTAGCAAAAGAAAAATAACCCATGTCTCATTTCAAATACATTACATATAAAAATACAGTAAATTATTTTCTGTAGGGACCTGGCGTAATAATATTTATGTTATAAATTGTAAAATGAGTAAAGAAAGCATATATATATATATATATATATATATATATATCATGTCTCCATTTCGCATGCATGCAAGCATGCCTTAGAAAAAATTGGTACCAATAAATTTTCAATGAAAATTACCTGAGCTCAGTCCGACTTCTGGATAGCTCTACATAAGTGTGCACACATTTTTTTGTTAATTCAAATTCCAGAAGATCATAATTTTATAAAATTTGAAATCAATATTCAAATAAAAAGCAATTCTTGTGATTGCTATATAAGTTGGTTATACTCCAACTTCAAATACAATTCCGAGATATGATGTGTAAACAAAGACAAAACAACACTTAAGTATAGGTAATAAAAAAAAAATGGAAGTGTTAGTCACTGTACCTTTAACTCACATTTTATAAGAGTGATGGTAATGACAATAGAAGGAGAAAAAAAATGAGAAATGAGGCACACTTAATTGTTGAAGATTGCAGGTAGTCACTGCCCTGATTCCTTGAATAAAACGTGTATGTGTATTGTTGAAAATCTACTATAAAATAACCTGTAATGTAATAAGTTTTTACTTCTCTACCTTAAAACAAAAAAAAAATATATGTAAATTAACCTATCATGTAGCCATGCAAATATAAAAATGCATGAAAAAAAATTATGAAATTTAATATGAATGACGCATGTACAACAGGTGATACATAAGAGAAAGGGATTGTGTATGTGTGAGCGCAGCCTCAATTAACAACTCTTGAAGATATAACTGGTATACACCAGGAGAAGGTTGCATATCTGTAATAGAGTGAAAGGGAGAAAATGTACACCTGTGCATTGTGTAATAGAAAAATTCGTGAAAAGAAACCCATATTCACATCAATTGCCTTGTACCACAAGGAAAGTAATTGATGCGAGCGAAAAAAAAAAAGTATATTCCTATCCAACTGTCATCCACAGATAACAATCACATTCGCGTAGCATGCTGCCACAGTGAAGAAGTAGAACCCTTGTAAAATCAAACACCGTTGTAAACAAAAACTATGAACTTGTCGCATGCTAAGCAGGGTTATCGCGATACTGTGGAAAAAAACAAAATTAAAGGAAATTTTTTTATAAAGAAACAAGCAACCTCTATTTAATAAAAAAAAAAAAAAAGAAAAAAAAGAAAAACAGGCTAGCAATAGAATTATACTGCGTATCATAATAATTATTGACTTATATCATGACTCAAAAATAGGCTGCCAACAGACCAAACAGACAGTATATGTGTGAAGAGATACCTTCTAACCTCCAAACCAGCCACAATGAACTAATGTGTTATGAACTATGAAGTACTTGTATTGTGTGTAGACTGTCTGGTTAAACTCTAAACCAGCCACAATGAACTAATGTGTTATAAACTATGAACTACAGTGTTATATGCTATGAACTACTTGTAATCTCACATGAACAAGAATTGTGTAAATAAACTCATGAACTAAGTGTTATACGCTATGAACTACTTGTAATCTTACATGAACTAAGTGTAATCTCACATGAACAAAAATTGTGTAAATATACTCATGAACTAATTGTAATCTCACATGAACAAAAATTGTGTAAATATACTCATGAACTAAGTGTAATCTCACATGAACAAAATTGTGTAAATATACTCATGAACTAATTGTAATCTCACATGAACAAAATTGTGTAAATATACGCATGAACAAATGTGTAAGAACTCACATGAACTACTTGTATTGTGTTGAAAAAAAATAATATACTGTCGAATAGATCGTTAGCAAAGGGTTAAAAGAAATGTAAGTGATTGCGCACAAAAATATAGCTCAATGTGCTATGACAAAAATTTATAATATTAAAATACAAAGCTGTAAAACTTGATAGGCTTCTATACATTTGATGTTTAGGCTAGAATCGTGTTAAAACAAACGTGAAAAATGTAAATAAATATTTTTTTTTTTTAGCTCTAAGTAGTGATCACAAGAAACGCTACAAAGTGTATTTATCTATAACAGATTACGTGTAAGAAAAAAAAATAGCAAGTTTCATCTAAAAATTTTAAAATAGAAAAAAAATGTAACTGTTGCAGTAATGATGCCAATTATAGTGTCTACATAAAAAATGTATCGAACCAGTGAAAATAATTTATCACAGTTTTATACACCAAAATGTCAATTTTTAAAGATATCCTGTAACATTTCATGAGGGGGATAAAAACATGCCTCGAGTCACCATCCGCGTCCAAACAATCAAATTCTATCAGTAATGCAAAATGTATGTGAAACGTAATGTACAACATCTGAGTTATTTCATGTGACAAAATACTGAACGCATGTGCAAGCAGTGTCTTTAAAAGTGTATGAAATGTAAGTAAAATAAATACTTAAAAAAAAATTTAACTAGAAGAAAAAAAAAATTTGCCAAATAAAATAGAACTGCCACTTTCTATCCTAATGACAATGTACACAAACTGTGAGCAAGTATGTAGAAAAATTACGAGAAGCACATAAAATCATGATTAAATCCAACCATGGCGAGTGTTAACTTTGAACTCTAGGCAAAATAATTCTTGTCAAACTGAAGTGTAAATATGTGTATGCATGTAAAGCCAGGTCGAATATAAAACCACAACAAATATGTACAAGCGTTGTAAACAAATTCTACAGTGAACTTATTATGAATTTATATGCGCATCTAGAAGTAATGTGAAAAGCGCGAGGTAGTGTAGCTTTTTATTAATGTCATATCTAAGTAAATAAAATTAGTAGTGCCCCACATTAAAAATAAGAAAAGTGTGGAATAATGATATACATAAAAACATGAATTTATGAAATCTGTAATTGCAATTAAAAAAAATTCCCCGTTTTTGCACAGACAAGTGGCCATCTTGACAACGTACAAAAATGAGGAAAGAAAAAAAAATATGACATCATGCTATCTCTAGAAAATAGCACAATGCTAGATAAACCCAAAGTAACTGGAAAAAAAATTACCACATTTAATTATAAACAAAAACTGTGATTTCACATCAAGAAATGTGTGAAGGTATGTAAAAACGCGGCATACAATTGATTTTAAATATTTACTGATACTGCTATCAATTTTTAAAACGAAGAAAAAGAACCGAAATTACTTTTTCTCATATTATAATCTGTATCAATGATGACCCGATCATGCATTAAAACTGTTAAGAGGACAGGTTGAAATAAAATATCAAGCAGGGCTCTTAGATAATACACATAAGATTTTGAAATATGTAAATGTAATGTATTTACGAAAGTATTGTAAAATGTAAACTATGTACTGTCTTAAAAATTTAGTAATAAAAAAAAATCAAGTGAAAAGTTTACTATATGTAAACAAAAACTTAGATTAGTTGCCTCATTCAGTATTTCTCCAAATTGTACCAGTGCAATACATAAGATTTTTCAGTATAAAGGTACAACGTGATGTACGAATTGTTGAATATTGTACCTTATCAATAATTAAAAATATATATATATATATATATCATATATACACATAAATTATAATAAAATAATATATAAACTTGATTACCTGTATATTAAACGAAAACGCACAGTATCATTTATTTAGAAGTTTTTCTCTTTCACTTTTCCTTTTCTTTTGAGAAAAACTCAAATTATAATAATAAAATATATGTTATTATAATGAAAGATGCCTGTAAGATCATGTTTTCTTCTATCCTCTGCATTCATTATTGTGCAGACATTTCTGCATAGCACTGATTTACCATAATTTTAAAGTTAACTTTATAATCTAGCAACTCTCTATATATATTTTTGTATGAGAAAATAGAAACTGTGTTACTCAAAAAATATTTAAAATATGGTAGTGATGTATAATTACTCAAAAAAAAAATACAAATTACCAAAATATTGCTTTTAAAGAAGTTTTAAATAAAATGTAATGTGACAGACACAATCGATTAAAAGAATTGCGAAACGAAAAAGTAATCAATGTACCAGCATTATTATTACTTTCTCCATTTATATAATAGTCCCAATTTGGATGCAATTCACTGCCGTAAAACAATAAAATTATTTGTAAATTGCCTCGATGTGTGTGTCACATTTACAATGTTAAAACAATCTTACACCAGATACTAATTCAAATGAAGTTAGATGCTTTTCATTTTATATATCTATATATCTATCATACCACATCATGAAAATGAAATATATAGAGCATCATAGATAAATATTAAAACATAAATAACGCTAAAAAATGAATGAAAATGTAAAACAAACTGAAGTCTTACCATTATCATTATGTTTCAAGACATGAGGAATTAAATTTATTTATATCCTCATTATAACTATATATTATTAAAAACTCTTAGTTCTTTTTTTATGTAAAAGTGAGCAGAAGAGAAAGAAAAAAAAATTATGTAAAGATAAACTTTCTTCCTCTGTGTATCAAAAATATCTAGTACCTGATATTTTCTTATAAAAGAAGAAAAACATTTTACAACTGAATGACACATCAAAAATATAATCAACAGCCCTTTCTCCTAAAAATATCAAATAACTGAATATCTTGAAAGCCAATTGTTGAAAAGAAAATATTGAACAGCATTATATTTAAGATAAAGACGTCTGTCTAAATAAAAACACGTATAACTAAAATATATAATATGGAGAAATATTTTCATTTTTATCAATAGTTTATATTGATATTTAAAAATGTTCATACCGCACAAGAAAGTTATTCAAAGGAATGTGAAAAAAATTCCCAAGTTCATAAATTAATACTGACTTACCTCTGTGAAACACAAGAAAAATAATAAAAAAAATTGGAAAAAAAGATCCGTCATACGAAAAAATATTAATAGTATTATTTTATAGTTTTTTTTTTTTTTTTCTTTTTTGTATCGGGGCAGGTCCGCAAAACATATTTCTACTTTCATTCAAA
The DNA here is from genome assembly GCA_963932465.1 of Maratus speciosus. NCBI lineage: Eukaryota > Metazoa > Arthropoda > Arachnida > Araneae > Salticidae > Maratus > Maratus speciosus. The sequence goes on along the minus strand of OZ010789.1, from coordinate 26,231,242 downwards.
ATATACTGTCATTTTTTTTTTCTAAAAAAATATGTTCACGATGATTGAGGAAAATAGTTGGCACTTTTGACAGTTTGCGTGAAAAAGGAGGTAAACAAAAATTCTTGTTTCCATCACGAAAAGCGCACACAGAGATCACCAAAAGCAAGCATTGGGCGCGTCACTTCCGAAGCTCTGAGCGTTGAAATACAGTTTTTTTTTTTTTTTTTTTCTCCTTTGTCGGTCAAAAAGGCATAGCCATGCGGTAATAAGTAACGGTCAACTACCGCCTGTTGTGTACTGAGTTTGTCGGTAGACACATCTCCTCGTCCGTGCGTCGTAGGAGCGCTGGATATCGTACGATATTTTCGAAGTAGATTTTTTTTAAGATTCCGGCCAAGCAGTATTTTTATAATCATCGCAGGGGTTCAGCTCCATTAAATCAGTATACAGGATTGACAGATATCTTCGCTTGAAACTGGAATTGCAATTTTTTTTTTTTTTTTTTTTTTTTTTTTTTAATACAAAAATAATTTTAGTCTATGAATATCTGTGTATGAAACACGCATGAAATATCGTTTGCCTCTCCCCAGCAACAACCTCGATAAGTCCGGGATACACCAAGTCATATAAAGACTTTTTCGTCTTTGCTGGTATGTTTGAAACAGGTTAATAGGATTTTACCTTGCATCGATGATTTTGGAGTATCATAACATTCACATTTTAGCATGCTGAAAGATATGTGACCAGTTTTGAGTTAAAACAACGACGCACAATCAGTAAATAGGAATCCCAGGTGTAAACAGTAGGTTCTTTATTATCCAGGTCCGCACAAATCGAGGTTTTCCGGCGGCAACGGCAACATAGCCGGTGCTGGAGAGGGGATGATCTACATTTTATCCTTACAGATACACAATCAGGAAGGAGGTATAATTTCATAATCACATTTTAGAGCATTGAATTATTGGCGAGCAGTAATTTACAAAACTAGTAAGCCAGTAGAAATCTGGCGAGAATTCCATTGAAATGAGACATGTGTTCAAAACCGTTAATGTATTGTCAATGAGAAGGGTAAAAGGGCAACATATGAAATATTAACGCCAACAGATAACCGAGAAAATGTGGGGAACCGAAAACCACAAAGCCGCATTTTACAGGGGGTTTGCCAAATCATGGGAATAGGCGCGGCGAGTCGTTTGACGGCATATGTAAATAAAAATAAGATATTGCAGACAAAATTTATGATAAGAATTTATACGTTGGAAAGGAAAGATGTAGAAGTAGTGACCCAATCAAAAAAATAAAGAAAGGACGCATGAGAAAGATCCCGCATAGCAACCAAATTAAGCATGAAAGTGACCTGGGTAAGTTGTTTCTATGCGAGATAAAAGTAGCATGCCTCATTTAATATACGACTGCTCTTTGCGGTTTTTGAGAATTAAGAGTGTGAAACGAGAATGTATTTCTAAAGGAAAAGAGTGATGAAAATAAATTTAATTTATGATTTTAAGACAGATTTAAAATATAGGAATTTAGTAAAATAACCTTATTTTAAAAAGGGGGGGTGAGTAAAGGAAAAAAATGTATTAATAGAATATGGGAAGGAAATATCCTTCACAGTTATATGTGTATGCCAGCTTGGAGAAAAAGTTACAACTATATGTCAAAGTGACTGCTGTCTCACTGTGTACTACTCTCACCTACACGAACAAAACAGCAGGATTAAGTAAATTTCTTATTTTGTTTTCGGATCCACGAATGTGCTTATAATGAGCAAATCATAAGTGAAAGCACTTCCAATAGCTGCCAAAATGAACCTTTTCGTTAAACGAAACACACCGCAAACTGATATGTAGATAATTTTTTGTGTCTCTATCCTCCTCAGACACATAAGTGCATTTTGTGGAATAGACAGATCGAGACTAAGCACGTGGGCATTTAATTTTTCGCTAGCAATCAGTCGTATTTCATTCAAATTTTCTGGAATCATAGAACTGCAAATAGAGTACAACAGCAATATTAGTACAGCCCAGACAGTAGACATAATGATGCCTATATATGTTGAGTACGTTACATTCCACCATATTATTAAGTCATGTAATGACACGAAAAGAGCAACTAAAGAATAGAGAATTAAACAAAATAATGGATAGTTTAGTACGCGATTCATCGTACGAATAATTTTCGTCATTTTAACGAAACCATCGAAAAAGTCCAGATTCTTAAATTCTTTTACAGTACATAAATTAAATTGAAGCCATTTCTTGTAGAAATGCAATGTTTCACTCCACTTGTACAACATAAGGCTTAAAATAAAAGTCATGAAAAGAGGGAATACGTGTTTTACAAAAGAGACTGAATTTAACAGAATTATAAAAATGGACTTGAAACTTCCTTCGGGGATCTTGAAACCAAAAGTCCAAAATTTTAAGCTTTCTGTAGATTTTGATTCGTCATCAAAGGGATAAAGTAACTGATATAATATAAAAATCATAAGAAATAATATGACTGATATTTTCTGGATTAAAGCTGAAGAATTTTCTTTGACATTATATAGTTTTCGGTAATTGTACAGTCTCTGAACAATATGAGAAATTTTCTTTCTCCTTACAAATAACAGAAACCATATGCTCATTGACAATATATATGAGGACAGATACGAAATACATGAAGCTGCTGGTAAATAAAACATGTAGAAACAAGATATAACTATGAAGTAGATCATTGAAATATAGTAAAATGTAACAATTAAAATAACAAAAATTTTAATACGTCGTTTACTGTGAGCATTGAAAAGTCCGATGATAGCTAAAAGATTATACAACGTTTTGTCGCTTACCATGATTTTATAATTTTTGCCGTCAAATATCTGGCTGAATTTAAAATTTCCGCACTTTTTTTAACAGTAGTTCCAAGTTTCTTCTTCTTAAATAAAAAATATAAAAGATGATATCAATTTTATTCTTGAAATTAAATTATATGGAACTAATTTTAATAAAATTATTATTTTTTACTTAGGCTTTTCTTAACATATATTTCATTTTTGTTGTTTTTGTTGTTTGTTTCAAGTAAGATGATAAAATTTGCAAATATTAAAAATAACATACTATGCCTCAGTGTAACGTACAATATTTTGTTAAATGATTGTTTTCAAAGCATCAGGTAACCTGAGTATTTTGTTCCCATTAGTTGCAAATAAATTCCTCTATATTTGTGTCTATTTCGAAACCTATAGAAGGTATCCGTACTGCGGTGGAGATTTGGCATAACATGGAAAATATTATACTTGGGACTTTTTCTAATTTCTATATAATTGGCTTTATAATGAACTCACCTTTAACGTATACCACTTCATTTATTAAATTAATAGGGAATTTTTTCGTTTTCTTCAGCTTTACTTGTATAATTCTTAAATGAGCAGTAGTTTCTTTATAACAGAATACAGTTTTAGTAGAAACTTTTATCCGAAATACATGACTTTTAAAATCTGCATTTATCTTTAATAATCGAAGAGTTGAAAAGAAATCCGGAGAAACAAAAATATTTAAAGAGTTTTCATTTTGACACTCGATTTACTTCCTTCCTGACTTTTCATTTAAAATTACAAATTTATTTTTACTTTTACTTAATGTATATAAGCTAAACAAGGTATACACATTATTTGTTTACAGAATTTCTATAGCCGCATTTAAGAAATAATTATTTCCACTAGTAATTTTGGTTATAATCTATTCTGTTGATTCTGGATTACTGTATTGTTAATAAAAGAAATATACAGAATTAATAACATTTTTTCGTTGCTATTTAGAAGAAAAACATACGTTTGAGATTGTATGAATTATTATTCTCAGTAATCACTCAATTAAGCAGCACCTTTTACACCCGGTAAATAAAAGTATATGTAACTAAGCAACTATTTATAATATTTTCTTGTGCATAACGCTTGTGATATGATCCTTTGTACATTGTTAAATACTTTGTTCCGCATTTCTTCACAACACGGAGCCGTAAAATTTGTCATTACAAGATGGTTAACTTTTAACTGATGTCACAGAAATTGTCACGTAACTAGTGTGAAGCAGTCTGTGAGACCGCTGCATCGAAAGATGAATAAAAGCCGCCATTAACTCATAGGATGCTGTTTTTGCACTAAACTTTTTGTACAGGAGTGTTATAATTAAAATTCACCTATTCAAAAGTCTCTGGTATTAGATCTTAAGTTCCAAACGAAAGAAAATTTCAGTAGTATTTGTAGATAAACTGAAATTTGCAAGTTAAACTTTGAAAATTGGAAAAAACACCGTTCGTCTGTAAGACCGGTAATATCAGTTAAAGGTTAAGTTTTGTTAGAACATTTTCAGCTGTAATTGAACCATATGTTGAACTGTTAAAAAAGAAAAATAATAATAATCTGGCAAAACGCTGAACCACAAAATGGCTACAGATATATATTGCACAGAAGACCTAATCAGTTCGGGAACACTATTTAAAGTGGAAACCAACACACTTAGGCTGCCCAAGTGTAGAATGTGGTTCGTTCCTTACACGTCTTTTTTAATTGAAGTCTGCATTCTAACCACTAGACAAGAAAACGGATTTCAGCGTGCTCTAAAGGAACATATTAATAGTGCATAGAATTATTTCACTGATTGACTGTTATGTATTGCTTAAGGATTGTGAAATTTTGAAACATTTTTAAGTTCTAACACAATCTAAAGATTTGAAAATTCAAGTGAACCATGATTTGGTACGTCAAGTGTTTTCTTGCACCGTAGTATACTTCAACATAAAACAGAATTGTTGTTAAATTTATTAGAATCTGAACTAAGAGAAAATTTTTATGTAATGCTGACAACACTAGTTTTAATATTTTTTATTAGTAAATATCATTTACGTAAGACATTACTTTTCCTTTAAAAGAAAAAAAAAACGCGAAAATTGGTTTAATACCAATTAAATGTATTGAAAATATAAAAAATCCGCAATCTTTGTTTCCACAATGTACGATAAACAATTTACGTGAAATGTTGATATTTACAAAAATGCAATGTTTCTCATCTGTATATTTTTGGCATAATTTAATGTTATTGGATTGCAAATTTAATACTGTAAAATATGCTGCCTTTAGTTGCTTTAAGGTTTTTGCGTTATACTTATTATAATAGGAAAACAAAAATAAATGCATTTACCTAAAATGTTTGTGGTGAAATCAATAAGATTTTTTTATCTATCAAAACATTGTTTTGAGGTTTAATTTTCTAAAAGGTTAAAATGTTTGGTTATAAATGGACATGAAATTATATCCATATAATGAAAATGTAAATTACGTGGAAACCATTAATTTTATATATTTAGGTTAAGTTTTTGAATTTTTTATTCCTTTATACGCTTTCCAATTTTTGACAATAACATATTCTATTAAACATTTGAAAACAAATTAAAAAAACATTAAAAAAATAACTCGTGTCAAAACTAACACTTTTTTCTATCTGTAGACTGAAGCAAGTTTCACTTCTTAGCATTAATTCTCACATCTCAATATTCTAAATGAATTTAGCTTACAAATTCAGCTTGTAATATTTAAATATTTGCCATCAATTTTAGCTGATTTTTGTTTTTTAGTGGAATTTTTTTTTTTTTTTTTTTGTAAAAATTTATTTGTAATAATAATTTGTATTAAGCATGTACATTTTAAATGTTGAACATAATTTGTAGATTGATTTGACAGAAGAAGAAAGACAGAAAAGCTCTATAAAGCTTCTTCTTTTAAGTTATGTTGTGAAACAGCTGCAGAAATTAGACCTTTTATATTTATGGGACAAAAATTTTATAAATTAAACCAGAATAAGTCTGTACTTATGAAAGTAAAAATGAGTGAAAATTGCGTCAATAAAACGCCATCATAATGACACTGTTAAATTCTATTAATTTAAATTCACATTTCGTTTTAAGTTTTAAAAAATATGCACAATTAATTTTTCAAAAATGACGTCATTTTTGCTTTTGAAAACCATTTATTAACAACTCGCAAATTGACAAAACATTTTTTTCCCTTGCTGACTTCCCTTCAATGATGTGGAAACAGCATATTAAAAACACTTTATAAAAAAGATAAATATTACTAGCTGAACCGCCCGGCGCTGCCCGGGCCCATAATGATATTCTTAAAAGAATCTGAAATTTTTATCGCAGGTCCGTACAGAGGGGGGGAGGGGGGGAGAGAGAGTGGAAATTACCAGGGGCCGACTCTTGTTCGGTTCCAAAGTTGTGTAAAGTCACAGGTTAAGTTTTTAATTTTTATATGTCTCATGCTTTAAACTTTTTATTCTAAAGTAATTGAGGAATTCAATAAAAATTTAATTATATTTTCATAATTTAATTTTTTATTGAAAATCTTTAGATGAAAAAGCAATTACAAATACAACATAAGCTGCAATACTGAAAAAGAAATAATAAAATTGTAAGCAAATATTACTATATAGAATTTTTTTAAAAGTACCCTCCAGCATATTTTTTTTCTAATAGAGTAAAACCTGTTTATAACGGAATCCTGCAGTAAACGAAAAAAAAAAGTTTCAGCTCCACCCTCCCCCTAAAAATGCTAATATGCTTTGTTCAATTTAAATAACCTGCATAAAACAGAATTTATCACTGGTCGTTTTCGTTTCGATCGTGCATATTTAAAGGTTTTGTGGTCACCTTTTGATGACCACAAAAGTCATCAAAAGGTGAATGACTTTTGATGAGTCATTAACCATTTTGAATGACTCTTCAAAATGGTTTGAAGAGTCATTTCAAACTTTATAAAATTGAATCGAAACTTAGAAAGATAGTAATAAAATTTTCTTCATTCTATCAAATCCTATCATACGTAACTAATTCAATGATATCCAATTTTAGGTAATGATTCTAAGTTGCCACAGTGATTACGCCCTATTTAAGATGAAGTACTATTTCCGTAATACTGAATTTAATACATAGAATCGTAGTAAATTTTGTATTCATGCATATTCGCAAAAGAGTGCAACAGCTATTGCACCAAGATCAGAATATTTATAAAACTAGATACAGTACGAACGCATCTCATTTCCCACGTTTGACTTGTAATTTCTCACTTGCTTTATATTGTTGCTAATTTTTTAAGATAGCGCAAAAACTGAAATAAAACTTTAAAATAACACTTAAATGATCATTTGTTAAAAACAGGAAATTGGGAAAATTACACCCTAAAAATTGTATTTACAATTGAATTTGTAAGAAAACTTTAAAATGATTAAATTATTACACGAGAAACCCATTTTATGGTGACAGTTCCGCCATATATAAAAAGCCCAAAGTTTAAATATCGTCATATGTAAAATCTCTATAATAATTAAATATTTACATGTGGAAAGCATTTAATGGTGAAAATTATTTAATATTTAGAAAGCTCAAATAATAATTTCCCAAACCCTTTTAAATTGAATAATATATTTACACATGAATCTCAAAAGAGGAAAGAAACTTTAAAATAATTAAACTATTTACGCAAAACGCATATAATAGTAAAAATTACGCCATATATTAAACCAATACATTTAAAATTATTTTCTTATGGAGAATATTCACGTAACGTCACATTCGGAATTATATGGTGTAAAAATAACGCGGCTAGCAAATATGTTTATATATTCCATCACTTGGTGTAGCATTAATACAAGTAAATGCATTTTTGATTTATTTTGTACGAATTGCTGTTTGATAAATTATTAGAAATTTTCTTTATACTTATTAATTAAAATAAATACTTTACATTTTAAAAATAAAATGATGATATGCACGATGGTGCATAATAGAGAAAAGAATTCAGGTATAAGCTATTCCTCTTCCTGAAAATATCTAAAACTCTAATATCTAATATTTAAAATATAAGCATGGGCGTAATGTGGCGTGGGTAGGAAGGGGGCGGGGGGGAGATATGCCCGGTAGTTTTCCGCGAGTAGGGGCATGACTTACCTTTTGCCCCTCCAGTTTTCTTATTGTTTAATGTTTAAGGCCCAGTTTTGTATTTTAATTTTCTGTTCTATCCAATCAAATTATTAAGCAAATGTTGCTAGCTTTCCATAGTTCGAAAATCTCACCTATGATTAAAGTGTTCCATACGAAATTATTCTTCACCTCAACTAGTTTTAAATTTCTCAAGTATGTTATATATTTCCCCCTTAATAAATAAGTATCAGTATAAAAAGAAGAAATACATATAAAATGCCTTATTAATGGAAATATCAAGAAAACTCACCCAGTATGTGGAAAATAAATTATAATTTTAAATAATAATTGATATACATTAAAACGAATATGTAATATATATGTGCACTTTAAGAAACATTTTTGAGGGTGTTCTCAAATCCAAATTGGATTCTTTCGTACGCATCTATATATATATTACGCTAACGTACGTGGCACAGAAATCGCGATTATTTGTTATTGTCTAATGGCAACGCCCGAGAAACGTATCTCATTGGTTATTGTGAAAAGTCCTTTGGCAGGATTTACGGCGATCGGGTTTATTTACATTTCGCCGTAGAGGAAAGAGCTCCCTCTTTCGCTGCAATTATAGAGCTTCAAAATATCTATATATATATATATATATATTACGCTAACGTACGTGGCACAGAAATCGCGATTATTTGTTATTGTCTAATGGCAACGCCCGAGAAACGTATCTCATTGGTTATTGTGAAAAGTCCTTTGGCAGGATTTAGGGCGATCGGGTTTATTTACATTTCGCCGTAGAGGAAAGAGCTCCCTCTTTCGCTGCAATTATAGAGCTTCAAAATATCATTTGAAATGCCCGTAAAAGATCTCGGCGAACGCTTGAAAGTGAAGAAGAAGCCGAATTAAGAACAGAAAATCGAAATAGATTGAATCGGAAATAAAGTTAAACACAGAGCATAAGCGATCGCTAAAATAGGCATAATAACCGCAGAGTGCACGCGTTGCTTCTGAAATCCAAATTATTGATTTAAACGTTCCGGGGGGGAGGAAGGCATAACTGTGGAACTTTGAGTAAAACGTGCAATTTCTGCAAAGCACTATATTGGAAATGCGAATTAATCAGCTGCAAGAAATTTAAAAATGCTGTCATGACGTTAAGTAATTTTGTTTACCCCCTCTGTACGGATCTGCGATACGAATTTCAGATTCATTTAAGAATATTATTACGGGCCCACCAGAAGTAAGATACAATAAAACCCGCTTAGACGGAAACGACCAGTGATAAATTCCGTTTTATGCAGGTTATTTAAATTGAACAAAGCATAATAACATTTTTGGGTAGAGAGGGAAGCTGGAACTTTTTTTTTGTTGTTGTTTATTGCAGGATACTATTAGAAATAGGCTTTACTCTATTAGAAAATAAATTTTCTGGGTGGTACTTTTTAAACGATTCTATATAGTAATATTTGCTTACAATTTTATTATTTTTTTTTCAATTATTACAGTTTATGTTGTATTTGTAATTGCTTTTTCATCCAAAGATTTTAAATCAAAAAATTATTGAAAATATAATTAAATTTTAATTGAATTCATCAATTAATTTGGAATAAAAAGAGCATGAGACATATAAAAATGAAAAAACTTAACCTGTGAATTTACACAACTTTAGAACTGAACAAGAGTCGGGCTTTGGTAATCACCCCCCACTCCCCCACTCCCCTCTGTACACACCTGCGATAAAAATTTCAGATTCATTTAAGAATATTATTAAGGCCCGGGCAACGCCGGGCGGGTCAGCTAGTTTAATATATTTTTGCTCGCAAACATATCAAATTGGCAGGTGCTTTTATTAAGGAGCTATGTAATCGAACTGTTTCTATTTTTCGGTAAAAGCAGAAGATATTTCAGAAAAATTATGTCAAACTGTGCTGTATGAACGAAATATAGGGACGTGTATGCCCAGGAAAAGAAAAAAAATCCCTTCCTTAAACAATAAACACTTATAACTCAAGGTGAAATTAATTTATCGGAAAACGAAAAAACTGATTAGTCCCTTTACTTATCATGTTTGTAAGTATCATGCTTTTATGTTAAAATACGAGTCAGAAAATTTCAGGTTGTTGTGCATGGAAAATATTTTTTGAGAACCGCTTTAAATAATCATTGATATTGAATCTCTTAGAAATTACATTTTACGTTAATAAAAAATGCATTATGTTTAAGAAATAAGCTTTTTTGTCCAGAATTTTTTATACTTTATTTCAAAATGCTATATGCACGCGGGTAATGTTTCATGCCAGGCACAGCTTATAGAGCTTTTAAATAATAATAAAAGTAATAATAATTTCATTCTCCACAATAACACTTAAAATAATTTATTGAAATGTAATTTCATTTGTCAAAGCATGTAAAGTCTTTGTAGACTATAATTTTTAGGTGCTTACTTAAGAAAATAAGATTTGAAACTGTTTAAAGTTAAAGCTCACGAATGAAACTTTTTTGCACAATCCGAACTATTTTATTAAAAAATCGATTAATTTTGTTAATAAAACTTATAATATTGTTTTTCAAGAACCATTAGGTTATGTTTGATAACATAAAGTTTAAAAAACAATTATAATCCATAGTTTTTAACATTTTCCAATATAGTTAAAAATTATTTATGACTTCTGTTTGTTAGACCGTCTTTTGGAGCGTTTGTCTACACTCTATCTCTTAAATGCATTTGGATTTCCACGACATATATATATGCTATTCAGCCTTACTATAACATATTTCCTATTGGAGATGAAGTATGCAACTGTTATATTTCGTTTACAGGGATACACAAAAATTTTCCCTTATTTTATAGTCTATGGAAAAATCTTTTTCAGTGCATTTTAGTAATGTTATGATACACAAAACAAAACATGACAAAACTTATATGTGCCACCGAGGTGAACAGAACTTTCTAAGAGCATGAAGTAAGCAGCATAAATGTAGTTCGTTTACAGAACTGACTATGATTATGAACCATAACTGCTTGAAATGAGTTTTCAGCTGTTCGGGGCATTTTTAAGCTTGAGAAAAAACATGTGCTTTACGTGGCCAGGTTAAATTTGATGGATCATATAAAGAGCTGCACGAAAGAAGAAACATTTCAGTTTATGGGCATGAATTGCTAAAATGTATTTTTAACTATGTTAGGCATTCTTAAGTATGTTGAATTATATTTTATTATACTAAAAGATGCTTGTAGAACATAAATAAATCCATATTCCTATGCAAAAATTTGAGATACTTTTCTACCTATGGACGGTAATTGCTGTAAATACGTTTTTAGTTGTGTTGCGAGTTTTCTAGCTGAAATAAAGTTTACTATATTATGTGATGTGTATCAAGCGTAACAGATACTGGTTAAGTAAAAAAAAAAAAAAAGCATTGACGTCTATGGAAGGATTTCCTGAAAATACACTTTCAAATGTTTTACTCATTTTCCAGCTGATTTTAATTTTATCTTCACTATGTAGTATGTTTAAAGCACTGTCGATCCTATATCCGATAGCACAAAAGTGTTCATATGCATTATCTGCCATGAACAGAAATACTTGAAAATAGATTTGTAACTGCACTGAGTCCAAATAAACAAGTTAAAACTTGTTTATTTGGATATCTCATTTCATTGTGTGAAAGAATGAAATTCCTTAATAGTCAATACTATTAATATTCTAATAATGTTGAACAATATTTCATGATTGCACACGATTTCGTTCTTGTTTTACTTGACTTGAAATGTTGTGAAAAGGTAGAGTTCAAAATTTTGAGGTTTAAAAATAATATATATTTTTTTTAATTCTTGAGATAAAATTATTCCATGTACCCTAAAGTGCATCACAGCAAAACTTGTGAGTCATTCCCATCAGAACATTAGCTAGAGATTTTATTAAAAGCATCTATAATATGTTGAAACCCTGAATGAAGCCTTTAAACATATTTACCACCTCTCTTACCATTACCACCACCATTAAAAAAAATCGCAACACCAAGGGTTTCACAGATTTTTATTGAGGCTGTTCTCAAATCCAAAGGGCAACTTTATGACACATTTTTTAACCTGCTTTTGTTCGGAAATGCATGAAATTGGCAGCATGTGTTATAATAGAAACTATTAAATCAAAAGATGTTTTCCATTTTTTGGTTAACGCAAAGACTCGTTAATAAAATATTGTCAAAGTTGGCGTTTTGATGAAATTTTTGCATGAAAGGAAAAAAAAAAACTTGCTGTTGCGTGACCAAAATCGCTTATAACTCGATAAGTAAATTTAATTATCAAAAAATGGAAAACCCATTTCTATTCCATATCCCTTCAACAGTAGACCTTCCAATTTTGTGATCTTTCGTTTAAATGAGTCAGAAAATATGTCACCTGCGTTAAGTTTGTTTAAACATTTTTCTAATGAACATTGCATCACAGATGAGAAAACGTCGTGCTCTCAATATTTTTAAATATTTCTTTAAAAACATGGAATTTGTAACTTATGATTTTTCTGTATTTTTTCGTGTAAGGTTGAACATTAAGAATTGTTAAGTATTTAATTTAAGTATGTGCGTTTGTATGTGTGTGTGTGTACGTGGTAATTAGGGAGGATGAGTCAGTGGCGTAGCTAAGGGGGGGGGGGCGGAGGGGGCGGTCCGCCCCGGGTGTCACCCTCTAAGGCGTGACACCCAATATTTATTTGCAATATATATATATATATATTATTTCAAAATTAATGAAAAATTACCGCATGAATGGCGCTACAGCAGCACATATCAAATGCAATAAAACATATTACATCATTTCAAAATGCCTAAACACCATAACTCCAAAAGGAGGGTGTATATCTGCAGAAATTTTTTAACTATAAAATGCATAAAAGAACAAGTTAGACAGGTAAAAAAACAAAAACAGTCTGCTCTTCATCAGTGGGAGGACAGACAAAAAACTAACTCCATACCCCCCCCCCCTTTTTTTAAATTTGCAGGTTTCTGAACACACGCTCACCCTGCATTCAATATTGAAAAACTATTGTCATTTTATTAACCAAATTCCATAAAAAACTAAAATAACTCAAAATTAAAATTAACAAACATAATGTTAACAATACAAAAATTATCATACAAAAACAAAAAAGCTTTAATAAAAAGTTTTAGAAAAATACTTAAAAAATTGCCATTAAAATAAAAACAAAAGAAATTAACTTAACATGCATGAATGCAGAATAAACGTGCGCCCCCCCCCCCCCAAACCCGCAAAATAAAATTTCTCAAAACAAGAAAAACAGTAATACATGTATAATGTTTCTCACCCGTCAACAATAAACAAATAATTTTTCTTCCAAAGCCATTGTCAAATACCAGAATTCCAGGTCTGCAACTTTCTTTCGTTTCAATTCATCAATACTTCAATTCAATTTTAAACAATTTGGATATATAATATCATATTCATTAGAAAAATCAAAATTAAAAATCAAAATATCATCAATATACCTAATGACCTTTAAAGACCTGTTATATTTTATAGTATACTTATATTCATAATAAAACAAAAATAAATTTGCTGCTGTACTAGAATAGTTTGTCCCCATCCCTATACCACATATCTGATTAAAGGTATTATTGTTCAAAGTTACATAATTATTATAAAAACAGAAATGACATAAGCTTAAAAATAAATCTCTATTTATATTTAATTCATCATTTAATTTAAAATCATCAAAAATATTCATTAAAACATCATAAAGTGAATCAATAGGTATATTGGTGAACAGATTTTGAAAGTCGAATACCTGCATTTTCAGAGGAGTCAAAGGCAATTTGTCCAGAATTTCAACACTATTATCAATTGACCAGAAATAACTATACTTCTTAAATTTATACTTTAAAAAATCATAAATCTTTTTTAGTAAATTCTGTAAACCAATATTAAAAGTTTTATTAACGCTTTTAGAAGTACTACAAATAAATCTAAACTTAATCGGATCTTTATGAAATTTAGGTGTTAAGAAAATAAATGGCAAACAGTGATGATTAGAAACATCAAAATTATAAAATTAAGGGAGGTTTTTTAATTAAAGATTAATGTGCTTAAGAAAATTAAAAAATGTTTGGATGTTTTCAAATTTAAAAATTTACAGTTTAAAGATTTATTATATGATTTAATTAATTTTAAGTTATTAAATAGAGATGAAGTTAATAAAGAAGTAATTTATTTTAATATAAAATTTCAACAAAAATCTTTTGATAATTTAAATGCAATATGCAAACATATTTACGACCTTTTTCCTCTTAAAGAATGTATTATTTCAGTTGCATATAATTATCCTAAACCATTAAATAATAAGATTTTCAATTACAGACAAATATCTTTTTCAAATGTTAATACAGTTTTAACTTGTTGTTGTAATAATATGGAATTTAAAGATTTTATAGATAATTATCATGGTCATATAATTACAGGTAATCTTGATATAATCAAGAATAAAAATGTAAAATATTTAATGAATTTTGGTACAAAATTTGAATTAATAGTAAAATTAGCAGCAATAAGGTACTAAAGATTTTTAAGGATAATGTTAATAATTTTATAAAGAAATATAAATTTAGTATACCTTTAGAGATATTTTTTGAATGAAAGTCTCAAATTTTGGGGCATTTCAATAGTTTTTTAAAAGATTATTTAAATTCTGATAAGTATGAATATCAAAGTTTTAAAGATGAAGATGTAAAATTTATTGAAAGTTTACAAAATAATTTTGTTATAGTCCCTGTGGACAAAGCAGCTAATAATTATGCAATAATATGAAAGAAGTTTTATATTGATAAAATAGAGGGTGAATTAGGTAATGAAAATTTTTATTCAAAAGTTAATATTGACAGAAATCCTGTTGTTAAAAAATTTTTTTGCATATAAAAAGAAAGTTAAACGTATGTTTTCTTATAAATTTGATGTTTCTAATCATCACTGTTTGCCATTTATTTTCTTAACGCCTAAATTTCATAAAGATCCGATTAACTTTAGATTTATTTGTAGTACTTCTAAAAGCGTTAATAAAAATTTTAATATTGGTTAACAGAATTTACTAAAAAAGATTTATGATTTAGTATAAATTTAAGAAGTATAGTTATTTCTGGTCAATTGATAATAGTGTTGAAATTCTGGACAAATTGCCTTTGACTCCTCTGAAAATGCAGGTATTCGACTTTGAAAATCTGTTCACCAATATACCTATTGATTCACTTTATGATGTTTTAATGAATATTTTTGATGATTTTAATATAAATGATGAATTAAATATAAATAGAGATTTATTTTTAAGCTTATGTCATTTCTGTTTTTATAATAATTATGTAACTTTGAACAATAATACCTTTAATCAGATATGTGGTATAGGGATGGGGACAGACTATTCTAGTACAGCAGCAAATTTATTTTTGTTTTATTATGAATATAAGTATACTATAAAATATAACAGGTCTTTAAAGGTCTTTAGGTATATTGATGATATTTTGATTTTTAATTTTGATTTTTCTAATGAATATGATATTATATATCCAAATTGTTTAAAATTGAATAGAGCAAACAGTGATGATTATAATGCAGAATTTTTGGATATTTTATTTAAAATTATTGATAATAAACTGATATTGGATTTGTACGATAAGAGAAATAGTTTTCAATTTTTTTACTAGAAGCATGCCACATTGGTTTTCAAATTTACATAAAAAATTTTACATAAATATTATCATTAATCAATTAATACGTTTCAATAAAATTTGTGGCAGAGACAATAATTTTTATAAACAGATCTTTAAGTTGTTGGCTAATTTATTTTACAATAATTTTTACCCTATAAAGTTTTTGAAATATTATTTAAAGACAGTTCTAAAAAGTGAATGGCAACGATGTGGACTAGCGGCGTGAACATGTGATGGCAGCTTTCTGGAACTTTCTGTATGAAATTGGCATCCTAAAGTCTTGTTAAAAGAACGGGTGTGTATTGATGAATTGAAACGAAAGAAAGTTGCAGACCTGGAATTCTGGTATTTGACAATGGCTTTGGAAGAAAAATTATTTGTTTATTGTTAACGGGTGAGAAACATTATTCAGGTATTACTGTTTTTCATGTTTTGAGAAATTTTATTTTGCGGGTTTAGGGGGGGGCGCACGTTTATTCTGCATTCATGCATGTTAAGTTAATTTCTTTTGTTTTTATTTTAATGGCAATTTTTTAAGTATTTTTCTAAAACTTTTTATTAAAGCTTTTTTGTTTTTGTATGATAATTTTTGTATTGTTAACATTATGTTTGTTAGTTTTTATTTTGAGTTATTTTAGTTTTTTATGGAATTTGGTTAATAAAATGACAATAGTTTTTCAATATTGAATGCAGGGTGAGCGTGTGTTCAGAAACCTGCAAATTTTAAAAGTGGGGGTGGAGTTAGTTTTTTGTCTGTTCTCCCACTGATGAAGAACAGACTGTTTTTATTTTTTTACCTGTCTTTCTTGTTCTTTTATGTATTTCATAGTTAAAAAATTTCTGCAGATATACACCTTCCTTTTGGAGTTATGGTGTTTAGGCATTTTGAAATGATGTAATATATATATATATATATATATATATATATATATATATATATATAACGTCATAAGATTTTGGAAAAGAATTCTGAAATAAAATGAAATTTCTAGCTTACCACTCAACAGATTTAATTTTCTTTTCTTGGAGAATCTGAAATTTGACACAGAATGGGGTTCCTAAATATTATACACACTAGTCAACAAAAAACTACCTATCTAACGAGTGGGTATCAAAAGCAAACTTTAAAACAAAGAATTTTCTTCGACATGTAGGCACCGCATTGACTTATGCGGATTATGAGATGAGTTATGAGTCGCCCTATAGCACAAAATTAGCACTCGTCAATCGTCGAGTAACACTTAAAACGTGGCGATCGACTTTATTGTGCTCACTCGCCAAACGCGATACTTGAAAGATGTATGAATGTCAGGGTGGAAAGTGGTGAAATTCGTTCGGAATTTACGGCGCACAGTGGAGTATTTGAACCGAAATCCTGTCCAAAAATATTTTCTATGTAAATATAGTCCGATTGTTTTGAAATTGTTAGATGTTATCGGGTATCACTATGGCATGTTTAGTATTGTAAATGAAGTCTATAGCCTTTACGGTTCATTTACAGAGACACCCAAAAGAATTCCCTTACATTATGGATATATGGGAAAAAATCGTTTGCTCTGAAATTTAATGATATCACACTATTTTAAACGTACTGAAATTTATATACATGACTGAGGTGTACTAAGGCACTTATTGTAGAATATGGTGTGCATAGAATATACCGTTCATATACAGGGATACACAAAAGAATTTGGCTGAAGAATAAATTTAACTATTGAAGTCTATGACTAATAATTGCTGGAAGTGCGTTCGTATTTGTGATATTTTTTTTTAAATATTACATGGTGTGGATACATTCTATAGATCATATGCAGGGCTGCCCAAAAGTTCTCGAGTACATTTCCGTTTATTCACTGGAATGGCTGAATGGAAATGTTTAACTGTGCTATGTGTTTAATGAACTAACTTTTAGCACACTATGTAGTATACATACAAATCCATAGCTTAGTTTAATATTTTATATCATAAAAGCTGACGAAGTGTAAGTAAGATTTTAACACTTCACGTAATAATAAGTATGCATTTTATAAATATTTTGACAACTAAGAGAAAAAAAAAGAGACCATTTAAGAAGAGCACAGAGAAAAAAGAAGTTAAAATATCAATTTACTAAGTAGATATTTTAAAAATACGAATACATCACATGCCCATAGACTTAATATTAACAAAGGGAATTTGGAAGTTGAATTAATAGCAGCTTTAAATGTTTACTATAAGAAAAAGTAATTGTTGATAGATTTTTTTATTTACTGGTAATGTTTAATTAAATGTATTTAATTTTACAAACTATAAATTTATTATTTACATTTAATTTACTTTAATAATAATTATTACATTTAATTTAGATTATTTACATTTGATAAAGTTACATTTAATAATACATTTAATAAAGTGGAGTCTCTACAGTACAGAGAAGCTGGTTTTTCAGTGTATTTAATAGATTACCAGTTTCAATCTGATTCTTCAGTACTCTGTTTTTCATCTTCTTCATCGCACTCTTCTTGGCTTTTATCAGGACTACCATCATACCTAGTTGGAAGAAGAAGTTGCAAGGCCTCGCTACTGTATGGCTTGGTCTTTGTCTAGAGCAGTTTATAAAAGGATTACTCCTTAAAAGAAGCCAATTTGGAACATATCTATTGCGAACTTCTCTATTGCACTTCTTGAGTACTTTGTACGGTACTGTCTAAAATGTTTGTTTCTGGCCTCAGCAGCTTCTTCTGACCGTTGGCCAATGAGTACGACTGCTTTCTTAATTACAGTGCCACCATGAATCAAAACCTTGTGCATTGTTGGAATCATGGGGTACCAATTGTAAAGGTTCACGTACAGTCTTGCTGTTTCATCAGCAGATATTTGGAACTTTTTTCGTCAATGAAATGCCCACTCTTTATGACTTCTTTTATTACTTACAACCTTTTAATCATTTCTGCGTCGACTCCAGACTTCTTTGATTCCCTCCTTTCTCCCCTTATTTTCTGCCTATGAGCCCCCGAAACTAATTGGAGAAACTTTTTTCAGTAAATAAGTATTTACAATTTCAAGCCGATCTGATATTTCTATCAAGAGGTATCGAGTTGTGTATACGTATGTACGTACTTACATAGGTATGTACATGCATACATACAGAATCTGTAGGGAAAAAGCTCTCAGGCACTATCCTGTAAGCTAAAAACTTGCAATGCGAGAGTAAAAATATAGTTTTTATCTCTTCAATTGGATTGCCGCAAAAAATGGGATTTAAGTAATCCCCCCGAAAAACAAATTATATAAAAAAATGGCATCAGTATGCGGAAGATTTTTTTGCAGAAATTGGCACTCAAGACTATAACTAGTACGATAATAATTCAAATGTGGTCCAGAAAAGCCCGGCACATATTTAAAAAGCTTTCGATATGTTTAAATTAGAGCCAAAAACGCTTTGAAAAATAATCCTTTTACATTTTTAATTTTTTTTATTACATTAAAAACTATTTAAATTAACACATAGTTTAACACTAAGCTCTGACCTTTGTTAAACACGTAAGCCTTGTTTAGTTTCAATTCAACAATTCATTGAGCCACAAAAAAATTATATTTAAACATAACAACAAAGCAACAAAAACCACGTTTTCTCACAAAGAAACTCCCTCTTCGACTGAGGCCAGGAGCCACCGGATATAACTCAAGTTCCAAAAATAGACACAGATCGACGCACCAATTGCTAGCTATTAAAAAATGGGATTTTTAGAATTGTTGACGAAATTTTATTTTTTCAATTTTTGGCCAGGTTTTTGGGTGAAATACTCCATCCACTGTGCGGCGTGCAGATCGGTGATTCTCCTGAACGTAAGGAAAGAAAGTAGCAAGGGTGATTCTATTTTGAATATTTTGAAAATTTAAGGCATTCGGTTCCGAAAATTTAAAAAAAATCGGTCATCAGTCCGAAAATTCGGGCATAAAAAATATCGCAAATTTCGACATGGTCGTCGAAAAAAATCCGTTTCGTCCTCGTTCGCAGAAAAAAGATCACCAATTTTGTCAAAGAATCGCGTGGCAAAATGCGAATTTCATCCAAGGATCGCGAAAAAATTCGAATTTCGTCCAAGGATCACGTAAAATACGTAAATTTCGTCAAAGAATCGCCGAAAAAACGCAAATTTTGTCAAAGAATCACGAAAAAAAAACATAAAATTCTTCAAAGGATCGTGAAAAAAACTCAAATTTTGTCAAAGGATCACTGGAAAATGCACATTTTCGCCAAAAGATTGCGGGGAAAAACGCAAATTTCGTCAAAAGATCGCAAAGAAAACGCAGATTTTGTCAAAGGATCGCGGAAAAGCGCAAATTTCGCCAAAAGATCGGCGAACCCACAAATTTCATCAAAAGATCGCGAAAGAAACGCAGATTTCGTGAAAAGATCGAGGAAAAAACGCAAATTTCGTCAATAGATCGCGGAAAAAACGCAAATTTTGTCAAAGGATTACGGAAAAAACGCGAATTTCGTCAAAAGGGCTGCGGAAAAAACGCATAGTTTAGTGCTGGGAAGGGATTCCCCCTTCACCCCTCTGCTGTAACCTTTCAGATTTTTTTTTTTTTTTTTGTAAATTCCAGAAATTTTTAAAACTCAGAATCACCCCTGGAAAGTAGATAAGGGGCATTCTCACAATCTTTTAACTTTCGGGAATAAAAATCTGGTGAAATTAAACTTGCTAAAATAACATTTTAATCTGATAGACGAATGCCATAATGATTCAAAATAAAGAAAAAATGGTCAGCAGCGAAATTTTTTTATTTAACTGGTGTTTAAGTTAAACTTCCGAGTTTAACTTAATAGCAATTTTTGTATAATTTTCTTGATTTTTCGAAGTTCTATTGTGCATCGGCGGCTCATGCAGCTACGGGAACTTCGTATCGTGCTATGCTATTTTCGAACAGCTGATGTACAACAAAATAACAAAAACTATTGATTATAATAAATTTCATTAAGGAAGACAGTTTTGGGATTGGCCCATCCTGTTATTTTCGAATGAGAATACAGACATTATATAATCTCTCCTAGTCTGTGATTGCACCCTTGACTCCCAGGAAAGCGTATACTTTAGGTTGTAAATGGTAGACCTCATGCTCAAAATCAGTGTAATATATTCAACCACCAGGAGAAGGTGGATGTGATAAATGAGTCACGAGTGGTCAGATAAGTTTATTTCAGCACTTTAGCAAACAGAGGAATGGGAAGAGAACTTTTCGACAAAGTCCTTTGATTTTGGATTATCTTATTTTGCTAGTTGTCGCCTTTTGATGCAAAATGATAATAAAATTATGTGTTATGCTTACAAGATTTCGATTGAGGAAAAATATAAATATGTATTTTAAATGATGTTAGCGATAACATTAATCTTTAAAATATTTTTATTTTGTTGGTATTAGAAAAGAAATTGCTTTTAGAAAGGAAAAACTTAGTATTAAAAAAATGTGAACAAAATATTCTCGGACGCCTATTGGTTTTATAATAAAAATATTTATTAAGTAATCGGATGTGCCAATCCCAAAACTTTCTTCTATCTCATACATGTTAATACTTCAAAATTAGCTAGCACAGTGTCAAAATTAAACGTCAATCTATGCCCATCATGTGGATTCTAAAGATGTGAAATTCCGTGCATTAGTTCTTGAGATATGACTATAGCTAAAATCGTGCAAATCAAGCAAAATTCAGCACGTCGGCACTACCTGTTGGTGGTTTACATCAAAACCTATTCAGCAAAAACTTATGTCAACGTCTAACTGAATCCGGTTTGATGAAAATCCGTGCATTAGTTTTTAAAAGTAATCAGCACCAGTTTATATCAAGGTCTAACTGAATCTGAAGTTTTCTGAAATTCCATCCATTAGTTCTTGAGATAGAGCGTCCACAAAATTTTTGTCACATACAGACTCACAGACAGTCATTTTCTAAAAAACATCAAATCGTGTTCAGGACCTTCTAAAACGTATAAATCCATTGAAATTTTGAAGTCGAAAATTTTCAGTAATTCTCTTCTTGTAAGGATAGAAGACAGTAAAAGATGAAATGTGAAGTAAAGAACCTTTCATACGTTGAATTTTCATGTGTTTTTACTTTCTTCTATCTTTTCAAGAAGAAAGTATTGGATTCGTGAAAAAGTCGACTTCCGGTTTTCGACGGATTTATACATTTTAAAAAGTCCTGAACACGATTTGACTGTTTTTAGAAAATTTCTGTCTGTCTGCATGTGACATAAATTTTGTGGGTGCTCTATCTCAAGAACTAATGCACGAAATTCAACAAAACTTCAATTTAAGTTATACCTCGATATAAATAGGTGCTGATTAGTTTTACACGATTTCTACAACAGCTCTACCCCAGGAATTGATGCACGGATTTACAACAAATTTCAGATTTAGTTATACCTAGATATAATTTGGTGCTGATTAGTTTTTGGAGTAAATCGTACAACATGTGGCGCTGCTATGCTGTACTTTTCACGCTTTCCGTAACATCTGTATCTCAAGACCAAATGCACGGAATTTTATCAAACTTCAGATTCGCTTAGACGTTGACATACGTCGTTGCTGAATAGGTTTTCATGTAAATCATGTAAACAGGTGTCGCTGTTATGCGGCATTTTTTACGATTTTCGCGATAGCTGTATCTAAAAACTAATGAACGGAATTTAATCAAACTTCATATTCTGCTGTTACACTTTCACATAAGTTGAGAGCATACGTCCCAACAGGTGTCGCTTTTATGCTTTTTGGATTGTGTATTTTGGTCGAAATAATCTAAGAGGGTGGGGTGCCGAAATTCAATGACTTGTTTGAAAGATACGATGCTTATATCTCCTTTTTAAATACACCCAATTCAATGAACATATACCTTTTAGAATCCTCATGTGGGTCTAGATTGTCATTTAATTTTGCACTGTGATAGCGAATTTTGAAGTGTTAACATGTAGTTACATGCTAAATGCAACACACAAAAATATAGAGATAGAAGAAAGTTTTGGGATTGGCACATCCTACTAGTTTATTTTATTTAAATGTTTTGAACTTTAAATCCCATTTTATTCCATTACATTCTAATGCTAAAATATCTGCTTATACGATACAAATAAATTCTTAATTTCATTTATACGCTTTTTCGAAGGATACTTCCAAATAGATTAACTAAAGTATAGAGCATAAGAAAAAAATAATTTTTTTTGAAAATATTATTACTTTATAAATATAAAATTCATAAAAGTTTTTCAATTTTTTTTTTACATTTTATTTATAATAACGTAGAATTGTGATTGAAAAAATATGACGTGTGTGGGGGGGAGGGGGGTGGTGACACCATTTACATCCGCCCCGGGTGTCACCCATCCAAGCTACGCCACTGGGAAGAGGGATATATATTTTTACAAAAAGGCCTGAAGATTTTTGCTACCCCCCCCCCCCCCCTTCAGTCTTAGAGCCCAAGTTAAGCCTATGAATATAAGAGTTAAATTTCAAAACACAGTGCTTTTTAACACCGTGGTTCTGAATGTTATTCCGAAGCAGACGGAGATTTTTAACCTCAAACGTAATGCTGAATCATGCTGAATCCTTAAGAAAGGAAGTTGTACTGCAATTATTACATTGTAATACAAGATTATACAAGGTATATCTTGTCTCATTGCAGGTTTTCGTAGCTTTAATAGACATGTTGAAATTAATAATAGATAAAATATACAGTGAGAATAGTTAAAATTTATTTATTTTTTAATCAAAAAAAGCTATTTGGTAGTTCTTGTTGTTGTTTAAACAGGTTTTTTTCCATGTAAAACTTTCTTTGCGCGGCGGAAGTGGGTAAATATTCTTTACATACGTATGCATATTTGTTAATAAAGATAATCATTGTCTTTATGTAAGGGATAATATTTCATCTGAAAAAAATTATATTAAATAATCACAGCCAGTCCAGTAGAAAATTCAAATAATGTACAACTGAAACACTATTAGTAACAGTTACGTATTATATTAAACTAGAAAACAGGAATTCTGCTTTTTCAGAATTTAGTGTCGTCCCCTATGAAAAAAAACATGTATATAAATATAGATAGTACAAAAGATATTTCAGTTTTAAGACTTAAACTACACGATTTTATTTATATAAAATGACGTCATTTGCATCCGCTGAAGAATTACGAGTTTTAGATCGAGTCTTAAACAACATTTATAGAAAAGTATACATATGACGTCACTATCGCGGAATAATACACAAAAGCAGCAGAAAGCGATGTCGTCTATTCAAGAAACTCGACCAAAAAAAAAAAAAAGAAATCAAGTATCTAATCATTCATATGCCATCATTTGCTTGTAGCATTAATATGGACACTGAAAATTAAATGTAGTTTATAACAACTCCATGTTTTATCAGAAACCATTCATCTATATTTTTCAAAATACCGCGTATTTTGATAATACGTATATATTTTTTTTCTGTTGTTGTATGAAAATGGCAGTAAAGGATATAGTAATCTACTATTTTCCTTTTGTTTTCTACAGAAATGGAATGCTTCCGTCTAATTTAGATATGCCTGAATTATAGATGGAAATTCATTAAGTTGTTCCGCTGACTGAATCTAAAACAACTGAACTGATTCAAGCATTGAAAGATGATAAAGAGTTAAGCCTGCTAATTAAGATGATTCAAGATGGTTGGCCAGAAGAATTAACTAAAGTTCCTGATAGTCTAAGAAAGTATTGGACTTTTCGATTAGAATTTGCCGTTTATGATGACATCCTGTTCAGAGGTGATCGAATAGTCATTCCGTGCAAGCTTATGGAACCTACGTTGAAAGCTATTCATCTTGGTCATCAAGGTATTCAACATTCACTCAGTATAGCTAGAGAATGCGTCAACTGAGTTGGCATGAATAAAGATATTACGTTATATGTTAAACAGTGTAAAGTTTGTCCACAACGTCAAAGAGATAATCCCGAAGAACCGTTAATGTTGAATGAAGTACCAGAGAGACCCTGGCAAATTGTTGCACATTTATTTTTCATTTGGATAAAAAGAATTATTTACTTATTGCAGACAGCTATTCGGGTTATTTTGATTTTTGTGTGCTGAACAACTTATCATCTAGTACAGTTATACGAGCTTTTAAATGTTGGTTTGCAACTCATGATATTCCTGAAATTTTATGCTCTGATGCAGGTACTCAGCTGATTTCTAAAGAAGTGAGACATTTCGCTAAACAGTGGAATATAAATCTTCAAGTATCAAGTCCAGAACACAAAAGATCCAATGGTCTAGATGAACGTTATGTTCAAGAAGCTAAACAAATTATAGCTAAATGTGCTGCAGATGGTTCTGACTTATATTTAGCATTGTAAATAACAGAAATACACCAAGAGGAGTTTTAGGATCTCCTGCACAACGTCTTATGGGAAGAAGAACTAGAGGAATATTGCCAGTAAGCTCAAAGTTGTTAAAACAATCTATCATAAAAAATGTTCCCTCAAACCTTACAGAAAAGAGGATAAAAGAGAAAGAGTATAGAGATAGAGGATCAAAGCCGAAAAAGCCAATTTCTATTGGTCAGAAAGTGTGGTTTAGAAAAGGTCATAGAAAGTGGAGTCCTGCTGATGTAATTGCTCCAGCTCAAGGACCAAGATCATTTATTATTAAGACGCCAGATAGTGCAACTTATAGAAGAAATATTTGGTTTCTACGTTTGAATGCTACTCCTGAGAAACCGTCAGTTTCAAGTAATTCAGATCCTACACTTGAAGAAACTGACAGTCCTGATCCTACACATTGCCAAAGTGAATCACCACCAAAAACATCTGATGACTCGGGTTTGGTAAGTGCTGATGCTTCTTCAAATCAGTCTCCTAAACTGACATCTACTCCTGTTCCTAAGATCAAAACTCCTGTGTGCAAGACTGATACTGGTATGAAAACCCGTTCTGGCAGGACTGTGAAAAAACCTGATAAACTTGATTTGTTAAAGAAAAACTGTTTCTTTTTATAAAAAAAAAAGGGGGAGATGTCATGATATTACAATGTTACTGATATTACCTGTAACCATAACTGTGTATGTATTACCTGACATCTTGTAACCGTTAACTGTGTTCCAAATATATCTTGTTATTGTGTATGTGCGCGTCGTCTATTAACTTATTGTTAGTTTGTTATTAATTGGTATTAAGATAACGTTCGTATGAATCGTAAACATTGCAAAATAGAAATAAAACCTCAAAAAATGAGTCCAATTAAAAAAATAAATGCAATCTGCACACCGGGAAATTCTAACATATAAAATGATCTAAAAATGAATTAATTCCTATGTATAGACTTTGCTCCTATAAATTTTCTTTAATGGAGCGATTTTGCCCAACTTTAGCATTAAATATCTCTTAAAATAATTCTTTGATTTGAAAACTGTGTGCATCAGCGTATTTATCTAACATTTCTCTATAATACCGCCGATTTTAATATTTTTGTATGCAATATTTTTCTTAATATTAACGGAGAAAGACCTTCCGGTGACAAAAAATTCAAAACCGGCGGCGGCGATGACAGCGCAAGTTACTTTTTTTTAGAATAGAGAAATGCAAAAACATTGAGCAAATCTTATTTGCGCCTTTGTTATCGATACCTTCGTGACACATGTAAAACATCGATTTACCTGCTTTAAGATTTTTTATACCAAAACAATGAACACATAGTTGCCGTAAATGAAAAATGTTTTGTATTGGTATATGTGCTCGTGGTAGATTCTGCATAAAAACAAATGTTATGGCTGCAACGTCATTTGGTATTGCATGCAAAAACCACTTAATTGCTGACTTCTGTCGTTTAAGTAATGATCGAAAATTAGACGATATCGTTTGAAGAGGAAGGAATACACTGACTTATATGGCCATTATTCAGATCATGGCTCTATCTTTAAGGAAGCTTTTGCGACAAAAAAAAAGTATATTTGAAAAAAACTTGATATATGTAGTTTTTGAAATGATCTTTTCAAATCGTAAATATACTTCTGTGATATTCTGTTCTTCTGCAAATATCTATATATCGTAATATTTTTACACATATTTCGGTGTAATATGCAGAATACACAGATATTTGTATAGTATGCAAAATTTGTAAATTACATTGACACACCAATTCGGGTAAATACGTAAAACTTTCTACCATTTACACACTTTTTCGAGTTTTTAATTAGCTTCTAATGTTAAATTACATTTTCACATTTTTATTATTATCTTCTGAAATTATAATCATTAAGTGATAATTTTATTGTGTGGCTATAATAGTAAAACACCCAAACACAAATACATTGAATTTCCAATTTTGAAAATTTTATAATACGAATTATTAAATATGAAATTTATTCGAAGGAAATATGAATTGCAACCTACAAGTTTTTTGATGGATTTACATTTATTATGTCCCGCTTTATGCGAATTCTGAATTTCAATTTTTTTTTTTCAAGTGGATTTCGAATTATGATTAAAAAACAACAGACTGAGGGTTTAAGGGGCCGTCTATGATGTGAAGAAAAGCATAATATGAAATATATATATTTTACTCATTCTATTAAAACATTTGGGCTGGCAATAGTCGAAACATATTAATCAAGTGAAATTGTTCAATTGGCAAGAAATAATACATTAATAGAAGTGACATAGTCATTCTGTAGCATTTCAATAATGAGTACGAACTTCAATTTGGATACATCCCCTAAAATAGGCTCAGTTTAAAACAATTTCTCTGAAACTAATCTTACAAATTTCATGAAAATTTGTTTTTAGGCTAATTCAAGGGTTCGGAATTTATTTGTGGTGTAAACTTTGGTATTGCTATTGAAAAATACAAAGTTTGGGTTCGGTTTGATATGTAGTGGCCCCCTAATCAAAGTTTATATACATTGTTTGAAAGTGGATATTATTTTAATCGTTTGGTGCAAATAACTTTCTTCAACATCAATTTGTTGCAGAGTTAGTAGGGGATGTTAAATTTTTTTTTCCACGACTGTACAATGTACACAAAATCTATCGGTTTTGTATTTACATAAATATATATGTACTCATGTGCAATTAACACGTTTAACTGTGCATTTCTGAGTTATCTGATAACATTTTACACACTTAAACCGCTTAATGTGCTATTAAAATACACGGGAAAATGTGTATTTTCTTTCTTTCTAACCGATGACCAGGCCCCCTATCTGCCGGGTCGCCCCGGCTGAACGGATTTGATACCTGGTATCGGGGGGGGGGGGGGGTGACTGAGTCGCCCGACGAGAGCCTAGAATAAATCTGACGAGAGCCTAGATATTCATCCTATCGACTGTGCCTACTGCTTAGATGTGAACTTAGTTAATCCCGTTACTTAACATGTTGATCTTGTTTGGCACCTGCGTTTTGCCACTCAAGTTGACCTCGTAATTTAGAACCCTGATGAGGTGACGAGACCTTCACCCGGCAAGGCACCTCCAGAGGTATAATTCACAAGTAACTTGGAGAACTTTGCACCCACGACGGATTTTACATGCACCAGGCACCATTAGCGTACATGGCAGACATTGGCTGACTCCAAAACGATGACCGGACTCCTAACTGCCAGATTTCCCTAGCCGAACGAGTATACTTGTCTAGCATCGGGGCGGTTGTCTGATAGATCGCCGCATGGCGGCCTTACAGTAGACCAACATAACGGCTGACCTGATTGCAGAGCCTGTTATTTGCTGATTTCTCTCTTGTACCGCTTGCTTAACTAATTGACTTTGTTGATTTGGCTCTTCATTTGTTTGCAACATTAATATAGATACTTAAAATTAAATGAAGTTTATAAAAGCTCCATGTTTTATCAGGAATCATTCATTTATATTTTTCAAAATAGCACGTAATTAAATTACATTTTTTTTTTTCAATTGTTATGGGAAATGGCAACAAAAAGATATAATTACTATTTTTCAACTATTTTCTCTTTACTTTCTACAGAAATAGAGTATTCAGTTGCCAAAATTAAACTAATCGCGCAAAAACCTATAAAAAAATTAATATCTCAAAAATGAATTGGGATGCAGTTTTCAAACAAATTGCATTTAAAAGTACTTTCTTTCCCTATACGACGGTATAAAGATTGAAAATGTGCAATGCTTAGAAATTTAAAAAATTGCAGTACAGATTATCCGCATTTAACCGCACAAAGATACACCAGCTTTGTTTTGCGGCTGGCTTATATAACGGAACGTTTTTTATTGTTTTTTTTTTGTCGTTAAATTGCTGGCCGAAAGAAATAGCATATCGGGGGTAATAAAACAGATTTAAAACTTTGTAATAGGGACTTAAACAAGAAACAATCCTTAAGGTGTCAGTTACTAGGAGCACTATTAAATATATATATATATATAGGTAAAGAATATAGAGAATATATTGAAAAAGAAAATCTTTTTCAGAGCTATAACATATCTCCCTCACTATCCAAACCACTAAATGTATTGAAAATATTTCTTTACTGTCGTTATTTACAAGCAGTTGAGAAACTTTTCGGATCTAATATACACGAACAGAATAGCAAGAGTAAGTAAATTTGTTATTTATTGTTCGGCTCCATAAATGTGCTTATAATGAGCAAATCATAAGTGAACGCACTTCCAATGGCTGCCAAAATAAAACTTTTTGTTAAGCGAAACACACCGCAAACTGATATGTAGATAATTTTTTGTGTCTCTATCCTTCTCAGACACATAAGGGTGTTTTGTGGAACTGAGGGATCGAGGCCAAACACGTGGTCATTTATTTTTGCGCTAACAATCAGTCGTATTTCATTCAGTTTTTCTGGAATCATCGAACTGCAAATTGAATACATAAACAAAAAAGTCCTTCCGGCCAGTGCCGGGAGGAAGAGGTAGCTTTCATATTCCTTATTTTTAAAAAGCCAACTTATATTGTTCAAACACACGAAGCTCAATTAAGTGGAAACCGAATGTAGGAGATTCAATACTAATTTTTATCAATACTAAATCATTATGAATGAGAATTTCGCGAAATTAGTCAGCTTTATCCAAGCTGCTTTTATTTAAAGTCACTTATATTTGGCTGCCAAATTCGGCGATTTCTTAAAGTGCCTGCCATTTTAAGACAACATGGTAGATGAGGCTAACCAGTGAACTTGGTCGAGACCTTAGAAATTGCTGTGCACATGCTCACTCTTATCGGAATCGGTTGATATATACGAGTGCTGTCGCAGGCAAAAAATCAGATTTTTCAAAGTGTCACCCACTTTAGAAATTGAAACTGCTATATCTGAATCATTTTAGGTAGCTTTCATTACAAAAAGCTACCTATTGCAGCCGTTCGGAGGAAAGCAAATTCAAAAAATTTTGGTATATTTTCATCGATCATGACCCCCAGACCCCGAAAGCACCCTCCGTTCAAAATTGATATATATATATATATATATATATATATATCCATATATATATATATATATATATATATATATCTGACATATGTCACACTGTAACTCTCGTATTTATGAACCGATTTGGATGTAATTCAGTGTGTACATAGTACATACCAATGTCTCGACCGAGTTCGTTGGCCAGCTTCATCCGCCATTTTGTTTCAAAATGGCGGCCATTTAAAATTTTTTAAAAATTTAAAAATTTGAAACGTGGTACCAAAAAATTGAAAATAGAAAAATATTTTTTTCTTATGTATTTGACCTTTATACAAAGACTCCAGAGCAGTTTTTGTTTCGTCTATATCTTAAAAAATGGCTGAGTTATAGCATTTTTAATTTCTAGCGTGGCTGACATTTTGAAACGTCCTGAATTTTGTCACGCGATAAAAGGCGTATTTATGAACCGATTTCGATGTAACTTCGTTTATACATAGTACATACACATGTCTCGACCGAGTTCGTTGGCCAGCTTCATCCGCCATCTTGTTTAAAAATGGTGGCCATTTAAATTTTTAAGAAAAATTTAAATTTGAAATGTGGTACCAAAAAATTGAAAATTGAAAAAATATTTTTTTCTTATGTGTTTAACCTTGATAAAAAGATTCGGGAGCAGTTTTTGTTTCGTCTATATCTTAAAAAATGGCTGAGTTATAGCATTTTTAATTTCTAGCGTGGCTGACATTTTGAAACGTCCTGATTTTTGTCACGTGATAACAGACATATTTATGAACCGATTTGGATGTACCTTGGTGTGTACATAATACATACAAATAGCTCGACCGAGTTCGTTGGACAGCTTCATCCGCCATCTTGTTTCAAAATGGCGGCCATTTAAAAAAAATTAAAAAATTTAAAATTTAAAATGAGATACCAAAAAATTGGAAAATGAAAAAGATTTTTTTTATATGTTTGAACTTAATACAAAGATTCCGGAACAGGTTTTGTTTCGTCTATATCTAAAAAAATGGCTGAATTATAGCATTTTGAATTTCTATTGTGGCTGACATTTTGAAATGACCTGATATTTGTCACGCGATAACAGGCGTATTTATGAACCGATTTGGATGTAACTTGGTCTGTACATAGTACATACCAATGTCTCCACCGAGTTCGTTGGCCAGCTTCATTCTCCCTCTTGTTTCAAAAGGGTTGTCATTTAAAAAAAAATGTAATTTAAAATTTAAAATGTGGTATTAAAAAATTGGAAAATGAAAAAGATTTTTTTTTATGTGTTTGGCCTTTATACAAAGATTCTGGAGCAGTTTTTGTTTGTGAAAATTTGTTCTTTTGTTTATATCTTAAAAAATGGTTGAATTATAGCACTTTGAATTTCTAGCATGGCCAACACTTTGAAACGATCTTGCATTTGTAACGCGATAACACATGTATTCGCCTATTTCGATGGAAGCAGGCATGTGGATAGTATACATCAATATCTCGACCAAGTTCGCTGGCCAGCTTCATCAGCCATCTTGTTTCAAAATGGCGGCCATTAAATTAAAAAAAATATATATATTTAAAGTGAGGTGCAAAAAAATTAGAAATTGTAAAAGGTTTCTTTGTTCTTTTGTTATTTGACCTTGATATAAGGATTCAGGAGCATTTTTTGTTTGACTTTATGTTAAAAAATGGCTCCGATATAGCAGTTTCAATTTCTAATGTGGGTGACATTTTGAAAAATCTGTTTTTTTTGCCTGCGACAGCACTCGTATATATCAACCGATTCCGATGTGAGTGAGCATGTGCACAGCAATTACTAAGGTCTCGACCAAGTTCACTGGTTTGCCTCATCCACCATGTTGTCTTAAAATGGCATGCACTTTAAGAAATCGCCGAATTTGGCAGCCAAATATAAGTTACTTTAAATAAAATCAGTTTGGATAAAGCTGACTAATTTCGCGAAATTCTCATTCATAATGATTTAGTATTGATAAAAATTAGTATTGAATCTCCTATATTCGGTTTCCACTAAATTGAGCTTCGTGTGTTTCAATAATATAAGTTGGCTTTTTTAAAATAAGGAATATGAAAGCTACCTCTTCCTCCCGGCACTGGCCGGAAGGACTTTTTTAAGATAAAGACAAACAAAAAATGCTCCTGAATCGTTATATCAACGTCAAATACTTAAGAAAGAAACCTTTTTCAATTTCTAATTTTTTTGCACCTCACTTTAAATATAATTTTTTTTTAATTTAATGGCCGCCATTTTGAAACAAGATGGCTGATGAAGCTGGCCAGCGAACTTGGTCGATGTATACTATCCACATGCCTTCTTCCATCGAAATAGGCGAATACGTGTGGTATCGCGTGACAAATACAAGATCGTTTCAAAGTGTTAGCCATGATAGAAATTCAAAGTGCTATAATTCAACCACTTTTTAAGATATAAACAAAAGAACAAATTTTCAGAAACAAAAACTGCTCCAGAATCATTGTATCAAGGCCAAACACATAAAAAAAATCTTTTTCATTTTCCAATTTTTTAATACCTCATTTTAAATTTTAAATTACATTTTTTTTTTTAAATGGCAACCCGTTTGAAACAAGATGGCGAATGAAGCTGGCCAACGAACTCGGTCGAGACATTGGTATGTACTATGTACAGACCAAGTTACATTCAAATCGGTTCATAAATACGCCTGTTATCGCATGACAAAAATCAGGTCGTTTTAAAATGTCAGCCACAATAGAAATTCAATATGTTATAACTCAGCCATTTTTTTAGATGTAGACGAAACAAAACCCGTTCCGGAATCTTTGTATTAAGGTCAAACACATACAAAAAAAATCTTTTTCATTTTCCAATTTTTTGGTATCTCATTTTAAATTTAATTTTTGAAAATTTTTTTTAAATGGCCACCATTTTGAAACAAGATGGCGAATGAAGCTGGTCAACGAACTCGGTTGAGTTATTTGTATGTACTATGTACACACCAAGGTACATCCAAATCGGTTCATAAATACGTCTGTTATCACGTGGCAAAAATCAGGACGTTTCAAAATGTCAGCCACGGTAGAAATTCAAAATGCTATAACTCAACCATTTTTTAAGATATAGACGAAACAAAAACAGCTCCCGAATCTTTTCATCAAGGTCAAACACATAAGAAAAAAAATATTTTTTCAATTTTCAATTTTTTGCTACCACATTTCAAATTTAAATTTTTCTTAAAATTTTAAATGGCCGCCATTTTTAAACAAGATGGCGGATGAAGCTGGCCAACGAACTCGTTCGAGACATTGGTCTGTACTAAGTATAAACGAAGTTACATCCAAATCGGTTCATAAATACGCCTTTTATCGCGTGACAAAATTCAGGACGTTTCAAAATGTCAGCTTCGCTAGAAATTCAAAATGCTATAACTCAGCCATTTTTTAAGATATAGACGAAACAAAAACTGCTACGGAGTCTTTGTATAAAGGTCAAATACATAAGAAAAAAATATTTTTCCATTTTCAATTTTTTGGTACCAGATTTCAAATTTTAAATTTTTTAAAATTTTTTAAATGGCCGCCATTTTAAAACAAAATGGCGGATGAAGCTGGCCAACGAACTCGGTCGAGACATTGGTATGTACTATGTACACACCGAATTACATCCAAATCGGTTCATAAATACGAGAGTTACAGTGTGACATAGGTCAGATATATATATATATATATATATATATTGATATATATATATATATATATATATATATATATATATATATATATATATATATCAATTTTGAACGGAGGGTGGTTTCGGGGTCTGGGGGTCATGATCGATGAAAATATACCAAAATTTTTTGAAATCGCTTTCCTCCGAACGGCTGCAATAGGTAGCTTTTTGTAAAGAAAGCTACCTAATTAGTACACTCCAGACAGTAATTATAATACTGCTTATATATGTTGAGAATGCTCTATTCCGCCTTGCCATTAAATCATATAATGACGCGAAAAGAGCAACTAACGAATATAGATTTATATAAAATAATGGGTAGTTTAATACGCGATTCATCGTACGAATAATTTTCATCATTTTAACGAAATCAACGAATAAACCCAAATGCTTAGATTCTTTTACAGTACGTAAATGAAATTGCAGCGTTTTCTTGTAGAAATGCAATGTTTCACCCCCACTTTTACAGCATAACGCTTAAAATAAAAGTCATGAAATATAATACTTGCCATTAAATCATATAATGACGCGAAAAGAGCAACTAACGAATATAGAATTATATAAAATAATGGGTAGTTTAATACGCGATTCATCGTACTAATAATTTTCATCATTTTAACGAATTCGTTTTAACGATATTCCAATACGATTCCAAAACGATAACCAATTTTTTAAGCTTTCTCCATAGTCATCTTCAAAGTGGTGGAGTAATTGATATAATATAAAAATCGTAAGAAATAATATGACCGGTATTTTCTGGATTAAAGTTGAAGAATTTTCTTCCACATTATATTGTTTTCGATAATTGTACAGTTTCTGAACAATATCAGAAAATTTCTTTCTTCGTACAAATAACAGAAACCATATTCCCATTGACAGTACATATCCGGAAAGATACGAGATACACGCGGCTGGTACATAAAACAGTTTGAAACAAGTTATAACTACACTGAAGATCATTGAAATATGGTAAAATGTAATGATGAAAATAACAAAAATTTTATTGCATGGTTTAATGTTAGCATTGAATACTCCGATGATAGATAAAAGATTATACAGCGTTTTATCGCTTATCATCATTTTATAATTTTTTTGTCAAATGTCTTTTAAGCAGAACTTAAAATTTTCGCACTCTTTTAAACTGTAGTCCCAAGTTTCGTCTTCTTAAATTAAAAAATTTGAAAATGATATAGATTTTAGTCTTGAAGTTCAATAATATGGAACTATTTTTAATAAAATTATTATTTTTTACTTCGGCTTTTGTTAATATCTTTTTTTGTTTGTTTGTTTGTTTGTTTGTTTCAAGCCTAATGATGAAATTTGCAAATGCTAAAAATACCACACTATGCCTCAATATAATGTATAATATTTTTTAAATGATTGTTTGTCTAAGCATCAGGCATCCTGAGTGTTTTGTTCGCATTACTTGCTAATAAATGCTTTTATATGTGTGTCTATTTCGAAATCCATAGAAGCTATGATTCCGAAATCCATAGAAACTATAATATAGAAGCGACAGAGATTTGGCATACCATTGAAATTTTTCTAATTTCTATAATTGGCTATTTAATGAACTGATCTTTTATGTTTTCGATTTTGTTTATTAAATTAATAAGGATTTTTTCTTCGGCTTTACGTCTATAACTATTAAAAGAACAGTATTTCTTCATAATAGAACATGGAAAAAAACTTTTATCCGAAACACATGTCTTTTAAAATATCCATTTATCTTTAATAATCGAAGAGTTGAGAAGAAATCTGAAGAATCCGGAGGAACAAAACTATTTAAACAGTTTTCATTTTGACACTCGATTTATTTCCTTCCTGCTTTTTCATTTAAAATTACAAATTTATTTTTCCTTAATGTATATAAGGTAAACAAAGTATACACATTATTTGTTTACAGAATGTCTATAGTTACATTTAAAATATAATTATTTCGGGAAAATAATTTTACAATTTTGATTATGATCGGTGGATTATTGTACAATAAAAGAATCATACAGAAGTAATAATATTTTTTCAATGCTATTTAGAAGAAAAACATACGTTTTGTATGAATTACTATTCGCAGTAGTTACTCAAGTAGGATGCATTTTTTACACCCGGTAAATAAAATTATATATAACTAGGCAACTATTTATAACATTTTCTTGTACGTAACGCTCCTGATATAAACGTCTGTATAATGTTAAAAACTTTTTTCCGCATTTCTCTACAACACGGAGCAGTAAACCTCGTCATTACAAGATGGTTAAGATTTGTTAGAACATTCCTCGCGCTAGTTGAACCGTATGTTGAACTTTTAAAAAATCAAACAATGAACTGGTGAAACACTGAACCTTAAAAAAGCTAAAGCGCACAATACCTAATCAGATCGGGAACACTATTTAAAGTGGAATCCAACACACTGCGGATGCCGAAGCCTAAAACGTGGTTCGAACCTTACACCTCTTTACTTGTAGCAAACGTTCTAACCACTAGACAAGAAGACGGAGTTTACCGTGCTCTAAAGGAACATATTCAGAATGCATATAATTATTTCTCTGATTGACTGTTATGCATTGCTAAAGAATGGTGAAACATTGAAATATTTTTTAAGTTCTACCACAATATGTAGATTTAAAAATTTATATGAACCATGTTTTGGTACTTCAAGTTTTTTTCGTTTGTTCGTTTTGTTTTTTGCACCATCGTATGATTCAACACTGAACAGAAGTTTTGTTCAATGGTTTAGAATCTGAGCTAAGAGAAAGTTTAATCTAATGCTGATAACACTAGTTTTAATATTTTGTATTAATAAATTAAATTTACATAATACATTACTTTTCCTACTGGAAAATAACGTGCAAAATTGATTTAATATCAGTTAAATGGATTGAAAATATTAAATTCCGCGACCGTTCCTGCAATTTACAATACACAATTTATTTGAAATGTTGACATTTAAAAAAATGTAATATTTCTCTTCTGTGGATTTTTGACATCATTTAATGATATTGGATTGTAAAATTAATATTAGAAAAAATGCCGGCTTTAGTTGCTTCGAGTTTTTTGCATTACACTTATTATGATAGGAAACCAAAAATAAATGCATTTACGTAAAATGTTTGTCGTGAAATCGATAAGGATTTTTTATCTATTCAAACATTGTTAGGTTTAATTTTCTAAAAGATTAAAAATATCTGGTTATAAATGAACATGAAAATACGAGTATATTAATATAATGAAAATATAAATTGCGTGGAAAAGTTGTAAATTTTAAATATTTGGGACAATTTACCAAAAAATTAATCAAAAAATCGATTTTTGTTTTTAAATATTAAATGAAAGCTTGTTTGATTGTGAATATTTTGACACTTCATTTTTACCCATACGGCAATTACATCGCTAGATATTGTAAATTTTGTTAATACACCCAACGCAATTCCCCACACAAATAAAAAATTTAAAGGGCTTTTTCTCCATGCTTATATTTTCTTCCCTTTCATGTTTTAAAAATGCTACGGCTTTTTTGTATTTGAGATAGAGATTTATGATAATCTAAAAAAATAAATAAATAAAATAATCGGGAGAAAATATTAATATTTTAAAAAGTAGTAGGGAATTTAAAAAATTCAAATTTTCTTAAACTTTTTAAACATTTTAATTAAATTGCAGGTTTGTTTGTGCAAAATGTACTTTTAGTTGGACATTTAAATACACCGAATTCACCATTGGAACCATATTTTTTAAAATTAAAAAAAAATTGTTGAAAAGATAAACTGTCCCCACAAGTTTTTGAAATTTATTATTCCGTTATACGCTTTCTAATTTTTGTGAATTACCTTCATTAAACATCTGAAAATAAATTTACTAAAATAAATAGTGTGGAAATTCACACCTTTTCTATCTGTAGACTGAAGCAAGCTTGTATTCTGTGCATCAGTTTTCACATTTCACTATTCTAAATGAATTAATCTTACAAATTCCACTTCTAATATCGAAATTTTTGCCATTCATTTTAGCCGAGTTTGCTTTCTATTTCGTGCATTTTCTTTTGTAAACAATTATTTGTCATAGAATTTTTGTATTAAACTTGTATAACTTAAACATTACTCATAATTTGTAGATTGATTTGGCAGAAGAAAAAAATAAAAGAAAAGCTCTATAAAGCTTCTTCTTTTAAGGTGCATTGTGAAACAACTGTAGAAATCAGACATTTTATAGGATAAAAATTTCAAGTAGAGATATAATTTTTTTTCCATATAAGATGCACATTTGTCCGAACAATAATCATTTCACCTTCCTTTCAAGTTTCGTGACTTCACAGTGTAGGAAATCACGAAAAAACAAATTCGCGTTTTAAACGTTCTATTTTTCGCATTAATGTCCACAAGGTGTCTTTTCGTAATAAATCGATGATGCTCTACAACTTTATATATCCCTTTTTTCCCCTATCTCTTTCCGTTTTCGAGATAGGAATGATTAACTCTGCAATTTTCCACCAGGTGACGCCGTAGGTTTTTTCATTCAGTAGCGCATCGATACTTTACTATAACTAGACACCAATTTTATGAACTTTATATTCGCAAAAACCTAATAAAAGAAATATTAATACTTTTTGTAACAGTCTTAGGGTACTAAATCCCATTGAGTGCAAAAGCAATATGAGTCAAAAGGTTTTTTAAGTTTTTAAATTTTTTAATTCTTTTAAAATGAATAACGGATAACCGATAAAAATATTATTAAG
Source organism: Maratus speciosus (assembly GCA_963932465.1). Classification (NCBI taxonomy): domain Eukaryota; kingdom Metazoa; phylum Arthropoda; class Arachnida; order Araneae; family Salticidae; genus Maratus; species Maratus speciosus. Next base: position 26,192,722 of record OZ010789.1, on the reverse strand, counting down.
ATAATATATTATTAACGTAATATATTATTAATAATATATTAAGAAATAAAGTGAGCAGAGTAAAGTTCGTAAAATATTTAACATTTCTGTGTAGTACTGTTTTTATTGATTCGTATAAGTATCTGTTCATAATATATCTCTACTATTAAAGTATCTCTACTATACATTCAAAAACAAGGATAAGAATAAAATAGATTTCAAACTTTGTAATAGAGATTTGAACATGAAAGAATCCTTAAGGTAGGAATGCACAACCTGTGGCCCGCGAATTTCGTCAATTTATAACTGGAAAAAATTGCAATTTTTGTCCATAGGTCGCAAGAAAAAATCGTGAATTTCGTCCCTTTGCCGAAAAAAAAATGAAAGCTTCGTGAGCCATTTAAGAATCGCGAATTTTGTCGATCAGGCGCGGAAAATTCGCAAATTTCGCCGATCTCTACGAGTCGGCCACGGAAAAATTACGAATTTTGTCTGTCGGGCTCGGGAAATATCGCAAATTTCGTTGACCGGGCACTGGAAAATCGTCAATTTTGTTGATGATACGCGGAAAAATTGAAAGTTTTATTGATCGGCTGTGGAAAAATCATGATTTTCGCCAGTCGTGAGAAAAAAAAAACCACGAATTTCGTCAATTTGCGGCAGGAAAAAATGACAAATTTTGCCGTGTTAGTTAAGAATCGCGAATTTTGTCAATTAGGAGAGGAATAACCTCAAATTTCATTGATCGGCTTCGGAAAAATTGCGTGTTTGTCTCTTTATCGCGAGAAAAAAATCGAGAATTTCGTTAATTCGCCGCGGGAAAAAATTACAAATTCCATCAGAGCCAGTTAAGAATCGCGAATTTTACTGATCGCGCTCAGAAAATTGCAAATTTAGTCGATCCATCTCGGAAAAATCGCAAATTCTCGATCGGGCACGGAAAAATTGCCAGTTTTGTTTATCGAGCTCCGAAAAATCGTCAATTTCGTCAATTTCGCGCGAGAAAAATTACAAATTTCATCAGAGCCAGATAAGAAACATGAATTTTGCTGATCGGGTGCGGAAAACTCGCGAATTTCGTTGGTCGGGTTAAAATAATCGCGAATTTCGTCGATCAGGCGCGTAAAAATCGCAAATTTCGTTGATCGGACACGGAAAATCACAAATTTAGTCGATGTTGCGCGGAAAAATTGAAAATATCGTTGATCGGCAGCGGAAAAGTGGGGAGTTTCGTCAGATTATCGGGAGTAAAAACGCTAATTTTGTCAATTTGCTGCAGTAAAAAATTGCAGATTTCGTCTGAGTCTGTTAAGAATCGGAAATTTCGTTTATCCGGGGCGGAAAAATCCCGAATTTTGTCGATCAGCGACGGAAAAAATCGCAAATTTCGTCGAACAAGCACAGAAAAATCGCGAGTTTTGTCAATCGGGCTCCGAAAGATAGCGAATTTCGTTGGTCGGGTACGAAAAAATCGCGAGTTTTCTCAATCAGGTGCGAAAAAATCGGAAATTTTGTCTATCAGGCTCGGAAAAATAGCAAATTTCGTCGATCGGTTTCGGAAAAATTGCGAATTTTGTCGATAAGGCGCGCAAAAATGGCAATTTTTTTGATCGGGGGCGGAGAAATCGCTAATTTCATATATCAGGCGAGGAAAATTTTCAAGTTTCGTTGGTCTGCTCCTTCTCTCCTCTTTGTTCATAAATTTCACATTTTTTATTTCGGTACTAGCCACTTTTATGCCTATGTTTATTTTTTAGCACTTATAATATAACAAAATTTACTACCCCGAATAAAGTCAAGGGATATTACCACTCTATGAAAATAATCCTTGCTATATCTCTGTTTTATATATACTAAGGTAAACTGTTGATACATCCTTTCCAGCTGAATTGGATATGTTGACTGGGTAGGGGAACCTAGAGGGGCAACCCCCCCCCCTCGTATCTGAAACCATATTTTTATTTGATTATAGGTCACAGATCATCTCCCAGAAATAGAATTCTCTCCGTGTTACTGATGTGGCCTTCGACAACCCACACATTTTTGTAAGTGGCCCTACTCTAAAAAAGGTTGTGCTCCCCTACCTTAAGGTGCCAATTACGGGGGCACTGTTAAAAAATATATATACAGTGTGTACGTAAAGTCATGGTGCACTTTTGACCGGTCACGGTAAATCAACGAAACAAGATGGAAATGTGATATCTTCACCAAATAAAAGAAAAACTCTCCAAGTTTCGTACCTGTTCAGTGCAGTTCGATATGGCCTCCATTTGTTGCTCTACACACATCTAAATGATATTCAAGCTCTTCCCACACACAGTTAAGGACGTCTGGTGTAACAGAGTGAATAACGCCTGTGATTCTCAGTTTCAAATGGAGGCCACATCGAACTGAACAGGTATGAAACTTGGAGAGTTTTCCTTTTATTTGTTGTATATTTTACATTTCCATCTTGTTTTGTTGATTTCCTGTAACCGGTCAAAATGCACCATGAATTTGCGGGCACACTGTATATGTAGAGAATATATTGAGAAAGAAAATCTTTTGCAGAGCCTCTCTTCCTCACTATCAAAAGCACAAAATGCATAGCAAATACTTCTTAACTTTCTTTTTTTTTATAAGCAGTTGAGAAAAGTTTTGGCTCTATTATATAGGGAAGAGTAGTACACAGTGAAACGAAAATTATTATTACTTAACGAATGGCCACAATTTTTATTCTTTTGTAAAAAATTTTGCTACATCTTTAAGCTACACAAATGCGCTACTCATTAATGTATAAATGGTTTTAAAAAAGTTATTTATAAAAGCACAGAAGCAGCATAACGGTGTGTCGGAAATTGTCTCACTATGTATCACTTGTGATGCACAGTGAGACAATGTAAATATTTCCATAAATCATGCATTTTTACACTCTATCAATAATTTTCTGCAGTTTATGATTTCTAATTAATATTTCTAGATTTTCAAAATATTCAAAATATGAGCCACGGGTGGACAGTGGCAGACCTTGGGCTACCTTCATGCAAAATTTCAACCTCTTACGTTTAGTAGATTTCCCTAGCCATCGCATGCCCCCCCCCCCCTCCCAACACACACACACACACACAGAAAGAGAGAGAGAGAGAGAAACCTTCTTTTATTAATAAATAACTTTTTTTAACATCAGTACCACATAGTAGGTACACAATGAGATACATCTCACTGTGTACCACAACTGTGTATCTCACTGTGTACTTTCGTTACGTTATAACAAAATGGATGCCACATCTATTACATCTATTTCATCGCTTTAAAATGTTTATGCCATCTTCTCGAAATAGTCTATTATTAGATATAGCTAGGTTTGGTTAAGTAAATATATGTCATATTGAAGGAAATGACCTCTAAAATAGACGTTTATGTAACTTTGATCACAATAAAATAAAGAATTATTTACTGTTTTGTCCGACGAGTAACTGAAATGCCGAAGCTACATCCACGTGTTGCATAAGATGAGGTCGTTATGTGTGTGTGCCAAATTAGAAAAAAAGTTACAACTATATGTCAAAGTGGCTGCTGTCTCAATGTGTACGACTCTCCCCTACACGAGCAGAACAGCAGGATTAAATAAATTTCTTATTTTTATCCGAATCCATGAATGTGCTTATAATGAGCAAATCGTATGTGAACGCACTTCCAATTGCTGCCAAAATAAAACTTTTTGTTAAACGAAACAGACCGCAAACTGATATGTAGATAATTTTTTGAGTCTCTATTCTCTTCAGACACATAAGTCCTTTTTGGGGAATTGAGGGATCGAGACCAAGCACGTGGGCATTTATTTTTTCGCTAGCAATCAGTCGTATTTCATTCAAATTTTCTGGAATCATCGAACTGCAAATAGAGTACAAAAGCAATATTAGTACAGCCCAGACAGTACACATAATGTCGCTTATATAAGTTGAGTACGTTACATTCCACCATATTATTAAGTCATGTAATGACACGAAAAGAGCGACTAAAGAGTAGAGAATTAAACAAAATAATGGATAATTTAGTACGCGATTCATCGTACGGATAATTTTCGTCATTTTAACGAAATCATCGAAAAAGTTCAAATTCTTAAATTCTTTTGCAGTACATAAATTAAATTGAAGCCGTTTCTTGTAGAAATGCAATGTTTCACTCCACTTGTACAACATGACGCTTAAAATAAAAGTCATGAAAACAGGGAACGTATGTTTTACAAAAGAGACTAAATTTATCAGAATTATAAAAATGGACTTGAAACTTCCTTCGGGGATCTTGAAACCAAAAGTCCAATATTTTAAGCTTTCTGTAGATTTTGATTCATCGTCAAAGTGATAAAGTAATTGATATAATATAAAAATCATGAGAAATAATATGACTGATATTTTCTGGATTAAAGTTAAAGAATTTTCTTTGACATTATATTGTTTTCGGTAATTGTAAACTCTCTGAACAATATGAGAAATTTTCTTTCTTCTTACAAATAACAGAAACCATATGCTCATTGACAGTATATATGAGGAAAGATAGGAAATACATGAAGCTGCTGATAAATAAAACATGCAGAAACAAGCTATAACTACGCAGTAGATCATTGAAATATAGTAAAATGTAACAATTAAAATAACAAAAATTTTAATGCGTCGTTTACTGTGAGCATTGAAAAGTCCGATGATAGCTAAAAGATTATACAACGTTTTGTCGCTTACCATGATTTTATAATTTTTGCCGTCAAATATCTGGCTGAATTTAAAGTTTCCACACTTTTTTGAACAGTAGTTCCAAGTTTCTTCTTCTTAAATAAAAAAATTTAAAAATGATATCAATTTTATTCTTGAAGTTAAATTATATTGAACTATTTTTAATAAAATTATTATTTTTTTATTTGACTTTTGTTAACATTTTTGTTATTTGTTTAAAGAATTATGATGAAATTTGCAAATATTAAAAATACCCTACTATGCCTTAATGTAACGCACAATATTTTTTAAATGATTGTTTTCTAAGCATCAGGCAGCCTGGGTGTTTTATTTGCATTACTTGCTAATACATGCTTCTATATTTGTGTCTATTTCGTAATCTATAGAAGCTGTACGTGCAGCGGTAGAGGTTTGGCATAACATTGAAAATATTATAGTAGGGGCTTTTTTCTGATTTCTATAATTATCTTTATAAGGAATTCATCTTTAATGCCTGCAATTTCGTTAATTAAATTAATTGCGAATTTTTTTTTCTTCGGCTTTACTTTTATAATTCTTAAATAAACAGCATTTCTTTATAACTGAATATACAAAAAGACTTTTATCCGAAACGCATGTCTTTTAAAATCTGCATTTACCTTTAATAACATAGTTAGTTGAGAAGAAAGCTGAACAATCTGAAGAAACAAAATTATTTAATCTTTTATTTCCCAAATTATGAATTCATGAAAATTTCATTTTCTAAGGCATTTTTCGTGAATTTTTGAAACTACATTAGAAGATTGACATAATCAATTAATAAATTTTAGATGGATTTTGCCAATTAAAATTAATTAAATTTGAATTTATAGGGATTTTGTGCAATGTTTGTAACTGTACTCAAATATTTTATTTAAAATATTTTTTTAGCATTTTGTAGATTTCAGAAATGTACAAATATAATGTTCTTATAATAGAAACACGGAAATATTTTCGAACTGAAACTTTCCCATTCCTCAATTTTTGAACGTCAACAAAGTTGAAAAGAAGCAAAGGCAAAAGAAATTATCCTTTTAATAATAGTTTTGTTTTGTGCAACCAATAATGTTTCTGAAACAACATAATGTAAAGCATCTATAACTCATTCTAAACTGTATTATTACTAATCGATGTATTAAATGAATTTTATAACAAGTTATTCTAATGGTACTTTAAAGTGCCGCCGGGCCATAAAGGGTTAAACAGTTTTTACTTCGACACTCAAATCACTTCCTAGCTGCTTTTTAAATTAAAATTACAAAGATATTTTCTCTTTTCCTTAGCCTTTAACTGATGTCACATAACTACGGTGAAGCGGTCTGTGAGACCGCTCTATCGAAAGATGAATAAAAGGCGCGATTAAATTTCAGGATGTTGTTTTTGTACTAAACTTTCTGAACAGTACTGTTATAATTAAAATTCCCCTATTCAAAAGTCTTTGGTGACCGTATTAAAGTTTCAAACGAAGCAAAATTTCGGTGATGTTTGTAGTTAAACTGAAAGTTACAAGTTAAACTATGAATATTAAAAAAAGCAACGGTCTGTGAGACCGGTAACATCAGTTAAAGGTTAATGTATATAAGCTAAACAAGCTGCGTTGAAAGGTAAACATTGAAAGATATACACATTGCTTGTTTACTAAATGTCTATAACTGCATTTAAGATATAATTATTTCCGCAAAGCAGTTTCATAATTTTGGTTTCAATATATACTGTTGAATCTGGATTATTGTATTGTTAATAAAGAAACATACAGGATTAATAATTTTTTCTTGTTGTTGCTATTTAAAAGAAAAACATACGTTTGAGAACGCATGAATTATTATTCTCAGTAATTACTCAATTATGCAGCATTTTTAAAATACGGTAAAAAAAAGTTATATGTAACTAAGTAACTATTTATAACATTTTCTTGTACACAACGCTTTTCATATCAACGTCTATACAATGTTTCTCCGCACTTCTCCACAACGCGGAGCCATAAAATTTGTCATTACACGATGGTTAAGATATGTTAGAACATTTGCAGCTCTAATTGAGCCGTACGTTGAACTATTAAAAAAAAAAAAAAAAGAAAAAAGCAATTTAACAAATTACAACGACCATTTGGAAAATAATTTTTTCAAAGACTAAAATTTAAGACATAAAAAATCGCACGGAGTTGATCATACATTACGTACCCCATGAATTAAACATTAATAGTGTTATGACACGTAAAAATTGCAAGCGACAAAAAAACGCCTGCAAATCGTACGTACTATCCACCAGAAACTTACGTATTATCCAAGCATTTCATTGGCTGTTCGGGAAAAGGCTTTTCCATCGTTAGATTCCCAAGAAATCTGACGACCCATTTTAAGTGAAATTTCATTCTTAAACTTCTAAACATCCCACAATATTACTTTTTCACCGTCGTATAGAGAAAAAAATGTAGTTTTAAATGCAATTTGTTTGAAAGTTGTATCTCAATTTGTTTTTCAGTTATTATTTTTTTTTTGGTAGTTTTTACTACTTTTTTGTCATAGTGCCAACAGAAGTATCCATCTCTGTTGAAAGTAAAGGGAAATACACATTACTGTATAGACCAATCAGAAAACGAATAAAATGCTGATTGAACCAATAAAAGGCTTCAGATATGCTTTTGATTTCCTACCCTGACGAGGACAATAACCATTTTTCCAAATGGTTAATAAAACTTTAAATTTGTAAAACAGTGAACCACAAAATGGTTACAGATATCTTTTGCTCACAAGACCTCATCAGATAGAGAACACTATTTAAAGTGGAATCCAACATACTGCGGATGTCCAAGCCTGTAACGTGGTTCGAACCTTGCACATCTTTACTTGTAGCCAGCTATCTAACCACAAGACAAGAAGACGAAATTTAGGAACAATCTAAAAGAACATATTGAGAATGGATATAATTAGTTCTCTGATTGACTGTTATATATTGTTAAAGAATAGGGAAACTTTGAAACATTTTTGAATTTCTACCACAATCTCGAGATTTGAAATTCAAATGAACCATGTGTTGGTACTTCAAGGTTTTTTTGTGCACTATCGTATGAATTAACATTGAACAGAATTTTTGTTAGAAACTGAACTAAGAGAAAGTTTTAATCTTATGCTGATAACACTAATTTTAATATTTTGTATTAGAAAATTTAATTTAGATAAAACACTACTTTTCCTATAAAGAACACATGCTCAATATATACAATGATAACTGGAAATAGTCGTGCAAAACTGATTAAATATCAAATGGATTGAAAATATTAACAACTCGAACCTTTGTTTCCACAATGTACAATAAATAATTTACCTAAATTGTTGACATTTATAAAAATGTAATATTTCTTTTCTGTGTGTCTTTGATATAATTTTATGATTTTGGATTGTAAATTTAATACTAGAAAAGATGCTGCCTTTAGTTGCCTTAAGGTTTTTGCGTGAGACTTATTATGATAGGAAAACAAAAATAAATGTATATACGTAAAATGTTTGTCGTGAACGCAGTAAGGATTTTATATCTATTCAAACGTTGTTTTGAGGTTTAATTTTCTAAAAGGTTAAAAATATTTGGCTATAAATGAACATGAAAATACATTCATATAATTATGTGGAAATGTTATCATTTAGGTTAAGTTTTCGAATTTTTTTATTATTTTATACGCTTTCCAATTTTTGTCAATTAGAGATATTAAACATCACAAAACAAATTTATCAAAATAAGGCGTGTCAAAACTAACATTTTTTCTACCTGTAGACTGAAGCAAGCTTCCCTTGTTTGGATACGTTTTCACATCTCAATATTGTAAATGAATTAATCTTACAAGTTATGCTTGTATTATATAATTTTTTGCCATCAATTTTAGCTGAGTTTGCTTTTTAATCGCCCCCGGAACGGTATACTATTTCTTTCTCCCAGCTTATTTTGTCTCCAAAAAATAACGTTACCTTACAACGCTAGCAATAAACAAAGCAGACGTATTATTGTACAATTAAATGCTCTATAGCAATTTTTTTAATTTCTAAGCATCGCACATTTTCAATGTTTATACCGTCGTATTGGGAAAAAAGTACTTTTAAATGCAATTTGTTAGAAAACTGTATCGCCATTTATTTTTGAAATATTAATTTTTCTGTAGTTTTTAGCACCAGTTGTTTAATTATGGCAACTCAAGTACTCCATTTATATAGAAAGTAAAAGGAAAATAGTTGAAAAATAGCAATTATATCTTTTTGTTGCCATTCTATCATAACAACCGAAAGAAAACGTAATTAAAATACGTGCTATCTTGAAAAAAAATATATAAACTAATAATTTCTGCGAATAATAAAACATGGAGCTATTATACACTATATTTAATTTTAAGTATCAGTAGACCCTTTCAGTGTGACGTCATTCATGACGTTTTGGTTGGAAACTGAATCCAAACAAACGGTTGCTATGCGTCATTTCTTTTTAAATATAAATCGTGGAAAATGTTACCAGTACATATCAAGTATTAAAACACTTAGATGCGAGATGTAGAGATAAGATATAGCTGCAACACACAAACAAAATAGAAAATACAACATAGCAACCGTTTGTTTAGAGTCAGTTTCCAACGAAAACGTCATAACTGACGTCACGACTGAAATCCTCTATATTAATGTTACAAACAAATGAATGCCTATGAATCATTAGATAGCCCTTTTATTTGTCCTGTTTCTTTAATGACGGCATCTTTTTGCTGCATTTGTGTATTATTTTGAGATAGTGACATCCTATGCATGCTTTATTGTAGATGTTTAAGAGTGGATCGTAAATGTGCAATTCTTAAGCGGATGCGAATGACGTCATTTTACATAAAATAAAAGTTTGTGCTTTAAGTCTTAAAATTGAAATATGTTTTGTACTATTTATATATGCATATATATATATATATATATATATATATATTTTTTTTTTTTTTTTTTTTTTTTTATCGGTGGAGACACTAAAATCTGAAAAAGCAGAATTCCTGTTTTCTAGTTTCGTGTATTTTCTTTTGTAAACAGTTATTTGTTATAAAAGTTTTGTATTAAACTTGTATAACTTAAACAATAAACATAATTTGTAGATTGATATGGCAGAAGAAAAAACAGAGCATCTCTATAACGCTTCTTCTTTTAAGTTATGTTGCGACACAGCTGGAGAAATCGGACAATTTTATGAGATAAAAATTTCAATTACAGATATAAATTCCTTCCATAAAAGAAAGAATATTTTAATATTTTGCGTACGTGTTACTCAAAACGTAACGGCATAACTCCATCTATTCATAACATTTTCCAATATTGCATTTCTATGGAAAAGGTGTTTTCTTTAATTATTTCATCAAAAGAGAATGTATGTGTGTGATAGCGTTAATAGCTTTTGTTGATTCATCATTACCATGTGTCTTTGGTATTCAATAAAGAAAAATACATTTTGTTTTATTAAACTAGGGACTTCAGTTCATTACAATGTAAAAAAAAAAAAAAAAAAAAAAAAAAAAAAAAATTACAGAAAAGAACTGTTTTGAAGAAAAAAATAGTTTTTCTGTGAAAAAATTTTGGATTTTTGTAATTTTTACAGACGTTTTACAGGTCAATTCAAGTCAGGTCAGGTGGGGAGGCCTATCATATCGCTTAAGCTCTGCAAGCCCCGCACAACAGGGATATCCCTATTTATTTGAAAAACAATGATCATACAGTTATTTCACAAGTGACAACCCAATATGATCTGGGAGTGCCAAGAAAATTTTACAAAAATTATTTGTGATATGCCTCTTAATATTAATACAATAGATAGGGGAAGGAAAGGAAAAAAAACCGTGAGGTAAGATATAAGAGTGAATGAATTTCTTGGCTGAACTGAATCGGCTAATTTTATTAGTGAAATTTCGCCTAAGTCTTAATTTTAGAAGCACTAAGACCCCACGATTAACATTACTCATAATTTTACAGTACTTGAATGATAGTAATATATATATATATATATACAAGAACACAATAATAGAACAAGAGCACTGTGCTGGTAAAAATACATACATATATGAAATACGAGTATATTACTACAACACCATTCTGTTTGATTGCGAATAATTTCACTGATCTTCGATCAACACCATTCTTCAAACATTTGCAGAGCACTAATACTATGTAGAAAAGAAAATTTTGCTTTATAAAAACAATAATAATAGAGATAATAATAATAATAATAATAATAATAATAATAATAATAAAACACAGTGCAAAAAAACAGCTCTAATTTAAATAAAACGTTCTTTGTATAGATGGAAAGTTGCTATAGTTAAACTAATTATCTAAGTTTTTCCCCAGTTCATTTTTAATATATAAATGCCCATGAGAAAAAAATCTACGTTTTACAGAAAAAAAAAGCATTTTTAATAAAAAAAATCAGATGTTTTCTCTAAACTAAACGGTTTTCCATTGACGTCAAAAGTGACAGTTTTCTTCTGGCAGTTTAAGAGTTTTTTTTACAGTGTACGCACAGTTTTACAGTTTACAGTTTTACAGTTACACACGTTTTTTACAGTGTACTCACCAATCCCAGTCTAAACTTCGCAGTCAAAAAATATGCTATTTTGCTCTGTGTTGAAAAGATTTATCAGATTACGGAAGATTTAATGACATTATCTTGGCCAGTGGCGATCTGCTCTAATCGCACGGGTATTTATTTCCCTTTGATTGGATTCTCAAGATCGTAACCACCACTGAGTTTACCATTGAAAACATACATCATTTAAAAGTATAGTTTATTTCCAATCAATTGGTACCAGTAACTTTCTTTAATTATAATTAGTTGCAGAGTTGGTAGGGGTGTTTACTTTCTTTTTCCCTATGACTGTACGTAGGTATGTTATGTACGTATGCATGTTGTACATAACGCGATAACTCTTGATAAAAATATCCGTTTTGCTTCAAATTTGGTACACCGGTTTATTCTCATAAAGCGTTTCCCCCGTTCGATGTGGGGGTTCATTGGTTAAGTATAAAGGCAGGAAATGGCGGGGGGGGGGGGGTAATCCCCCTCCTTAATTTAGGTAAATGGGTTTTTTATCGATTTTTTTTATTTTTTGAGGAGCATTGTTCTTTGAAACAAGAATAAAATATACAATTAGTATGAATAGCCTGTGAGCTCAGTTTAACTGAGCATTTTTTTTTCTTTTTTTTTTTTTTTTTTTTAAAGGAAATTCTTTTCGGACTTCCCTTTCAAATTAATCCTTAAGTTACTTCTAGATTGTTAGTTTATTTCTCAAGTTAGTTTTGTTATATTCACGAGATTGAATCCCCTTTCACAATCTGCTGAGAAGATGTGTACACAACTGCTGATATGCAAATATCTAAAATACCGTCAATCGTACTTTGGGCTATTTTTTCCCGGTTCCACTCACATTTCCATTATTAAAAAATATTATATATGATTTTTAAACGTCGAAATGGAGTTGTAAACAATTAACATGAAACAATGAAACAAACTGTACGGTTTTAAAGAGGAATTTTTTATTTATTTTATTTTTTAACTATTTTTTAAATTTTGGAACAAAGTACCTCCTGCTTGGGGCTTCTTTGGTCCATTCACTTAGTTTTATATAAAATGAATACATTTCATATGTAAATGAATACATTTCATATGTAAATGAATTTTTATTGAAACCCCCTTGCAATAGCATTTGCTAATAAATTATCACAGAAAACTCGATAAACAGATGTTTTTTTTTTTGGTTTTTTTTTTTTTTGTTTTTTTTTTTCCATTTTTTAACATTTAAACACTATAAACCAACTGTTAATATTAAAGAAACGAGAAATAGTTTTCATGATGTTACCCTCAGCAACTGGAACGAAACAATTAATGTAACATTTTGCGACAGTAGCATTTGAAAAAAAAAAATGTTACTTAAAACAGGTTTTAAGAGATTCGGTTGTATAAAAGGCATTTCTATGTAATTACGGCTATTTTCGGACCAAAGAAGGCCTGGCACAAAGTAGCCACGAAACACTAGTTTTCGTGTTAGCTTTATGAAAACGTTAACATTTCCTGCCAAAATAAAAACTTAAAGGAAAAAATATGATCACACGTGGGTTACAGGTTACTAAAGGTAATATTTTGACACTTACCTTATTTGTAGCTCTTATTCAGATTGCTACGCTATAGAAAGTTTGGAGAGCTAAGATTTATACACGAAAACATTTGTTTACAAACACATCCAGTGTTGCCACTAAAAATTTTTAAATTTCTCCAAACTAATCAGGGTATAAAGTATTTTTCAAGGACAAAAACTCCAAATTATCTTGTATTGTTTGTTCAATACAAAGAATAAACACTTTTTTATGGGATGGACCAAAGTAACTTCGCAAGGACCAATGTATCCCCAGATGACGGTATATTATATATGAAACAGAAATACAAAAATAATGCTTATAATATGACAGAACATAGGAGAGGCACCCGTGTTTTCATACAGATGATCCTGCTTACACCGTCGGATATCAGTTTACCTTTCCAGTTATGCCGCAGTCAGTTTCCACTTAGGATCGCCTTTGCTGTTACTATCAATAAATCTCATGGTCAAAGTCTGATAAGGTATTTAAACAAAACATTGTATTCCGTGAAGTTTTATCTGAAGTCGCAACTATTTTGTTGTATTGTAAAACACAAACAAACAAACAAAGACGAGTCTACTGCACATTACCTCATGGATGACGTGGAAAACAATGCAAAGATTTTTTTATTTTAAAAGAAATTTTTTTAATTTTGTCAGTTTTTTTTTTTTTTTTTTTTTTTTTGCAATGACGATGTTCATTTCATTCTTTCTTACAAATTTTTGTTTGGTTGTGGTTCGTGTATGGCCCATGATGTGGTTGTACGTTGCAGGGCCCACCTCACACTATGTCTGTCCTCTCGGGCGTTAGTCATGGGAGGGCGTCGAGATCCTGCATGCCATTTAGTATGACCCTCAGCAATCCATTGATTCCATATTTCCATGACAGTGATTGGATTTCGACCAATGCAACGGGCGATACCACAGAACGATAATCCACACTCTCGAGAGGAAACGATCCTGCTTCTATCGAATTCCGACACTTGTTGGTAAGCATTTCTTATTATTATTCGAGGCATAACACGATTTTCTGAACAAACGCCGACCATATAAAGCTCTTTCCGAATGAGAAATCCACTACGCAACTTTTTTTACAGTGTTTTTCTTATATGCAGGATAATCCGGTATACCAAATTTGAAGCAAATCGGATAGAAAAACCCATTTATCTAAATTGGGGGTATTAGCTACCCGTTCCCCCCTTTAGACTTAAACAATGAACCTTCAAATCTAATCCGGGAAGCGCCTAATCAGAATTAACCGGTATACCAAATTTGAAGAAAATCTGATAATTCTGCATGAAAAACCCATTTATCTAAGTTAAGAGGAACCCCTTTATACTTAACCAATGAGCCCCCAAAACTAATCAGGGAAGAGCCTTATCAGAATGAGCCTAGAAAAAAAATTGAAGCAAACCGGAAATTTCCATCAAGAGTTATCACGTTACGTACATATGCACGTACATACATACATACAGAACCGGCGGCCACATTAGCTCTCACGCTTTGATAGCCTGTGAGCTAAAAAACTGCGAAAATGCATCTTTTTATGACCTTCAGTGACATTGCGGCAATAACTTGCCACAGACTTCTCATCTATTATATAAAGTTCAACAATCTTACATTCGACATATGAAAATAATTTGGAGGAAAGTTGTGTGTGCAAAGAAGTGTGGATCATAGCGATTGCCATGTATTAAAAAAACACGTAATTTTTCGCGCCGCAAAATGACATTTGGGGGGCCCATAAAAAATTAACAACTCAACTTTGGAACAAAAAAATCTAAATTTGGTCTTTTAATAAGTTAAGTAACAACTGGTAATTTTTTGGAGAAAATCTCAGATGGCGCGAGTCATCCCATAATGCTAGGAGACACTTTCTCAAATTCTTGCTCTTAAGGAGTTACGTACGTTCTCGGCGGCGAAAAATTGACATGTTTTGAATTTTTTTTTAATTAGAAAATGAGTAAAATTAGTTGCAAAAATAATAATTCCACGTTGTTTTGGCGGCGTGTCCCACGGAAACACGCCGCCGCATTGACCTGTACCAAAATACACGGCCTTAATGGGAAGCATCCTAACTTCCAGTAGAAAGAAAAAATTATTAAAATATCAGTTTTTTTTTCTAAACCAAGGGGGGGGGGGGGCTCCGCCCCCCGGCTCGCTACGCTCACCAACTCCCGCATAATCTCGGTATCGCGAAGGAATCCATATTTTATAGCCAACCCCAGACGTAATTGTTTCACGTTTCCATTCTGGATCGATACTTCCTATTCAATCAATCTTTAGATTCCACTTGGTGAAAACGCACTTCTTCCCAACTCCTGACAATTTTATTGAATTATCTCCACGCATATAATCATTAGAGCTTACAGAGTTTCATAATTATGAGAATTATTAAATATAAAATTATATATGTAGTATTACGAATATTATCAATAGTTAGTGTTTGTGCTGAAAAATAATGTAAATATTTCAATTAAGCTCTATTCATAAGCTAATATTAGATTTTGATGCATTGAAATATCTCAATTTGTTCATTTTCAGCAAGCAAGTATATCCTATTGGATTTCAATGGGAGTCTATGGAAATTTGGCGAAATACTGGAAATAACGCCAAGCTGGCGACAAACTTGACGACGTTGCGCGACAGAGCCGCCCAATCCTTTTGGTAACCCCCCTTATAGCGTCAGAAAGCTTTGACCAATCATATGCGTTTCGCGGTATCTACGCAGATTTTCACTGGTCCATTTCCAAATCGATACTTTTTATATATAGAGAGAATGATAAGTTTATTTAGCTAAGGGCAATCGGCTCAATTTTTCCAATTATGAAAAATAAGAAAATTGCGGTATTTTGAAAAAAAAAAAATCATACTTCGTTCAAAATTCTGACCTTTAAACTTATTGTAAAAATATAAAAATTAAAATTTTTAAAATCTGGCTGGATGGCCCTTAGAGGTCTCAATTTAATAATGCGTAGACGAGTGCAAATTATACATAAAAATGTTAAAAATTGTTCAAGTTATCATGCTGCCCATGTTGAAAAATGTAGTTTCAAGAAAATCGCGTTTAAAGTTTTAGGATTCACTATATTTTGATCTTTCGCGTGCTCAAATTTTTGATAATACAGTTGGCTCTCTGTTTAACGACTTTCAAGAAACCTCGAAAAATCGTCCTTAAATAGAGATCGTCCTTAAACAGAATTTGTGGAAAAATAATATTTGGAAGACATTTCCCTTCACAGTTTACAGGCTTAGGACTTTCAATACATTTCTCAATATATTGGCGTGTTTAGAAAATGTTCTATTTATTTACTTACATTTATTTTATGTTTCCTTTCGTTCTTTTTTTTTATTGATACATACAACATATTTTTATCGCACAAATACAAATTGCATTAATTACACTGCATGCAAGAACAACATTACAGCATACAATGTTACTTACAGTACAATAAAAATATTTATAATACATTTAATTAAACAAATTAAGTTTTTAAAAAATCAAAATGTGTAGATTGTTTCAATGGTGGTCTAGTTTTAAGTACCCTTGCTTCAAGCTTTTCAAGGAGGTTGAATGAGTCATCTTCCATAATTGATGAAACAATGTACTGGCGAAGAATATCCAGGGTAGAATTCGCATATGAGTAAGAAGGAGGTGTGGTGTCTCGCTTTCTGTATCATCAGCTTCATCACCATCTTCTGCATCTGAAGTTGCATTTTCATTTGCGATATCTTCATAAATTTGATCTAAATTTTTAAAGTCGATTGTTAAAACGTCTTCGTCACAACTGTAAAGTCCATCACACCCTTCTCTTTTATCTGAATTGCAAGAAAACTTGTTTTTCTATCAGAGGAAATTCCCTTGTTTAACATGCTTAAAGGGATCGGGGGGAAAAAAACTACGTGAAAATCATCGTTAAATAGAAACAATTTCGTCTTTAAATAGAGCGTTTTTTTACTTAAAAGAGCCGGGACCGCAAAATATCGTCGTTAAGAAGAGCGACGTTAAACAGAGAGTCGACTGTATCTTTTTTAATAATTGAGATATCCCTTTTAAAGAATTACCATAATTGTATGCACTAAGAGCATTTTATTTCTGTCAAAATATTTCAACAAATAATCGATTTTTTGAAAGATGAGAACGTATGTAACCCTTTAAGTAAGATCAATCACATATTTGAAAATCGGCTTGTATAAAATAGTTGGCTAAAAAATGTTGCTTCTCCTAGACTAGCATAAATTCTAGAAGATAGAAGCTATGAGAAAATCATTTTAGGTATATAAATGTTCCCATAACGAGCAAATCATAAAGGTACGCAATTCTAATGCCTCACAAAATGGAACTTTTTGTTAGGCGAAACACAATGCAAAGAGATTTGACGATTATTTTGTGTATGACTCTCTCTCCTCCTCGGGCATATAAGTGAGTTTTGGAAACTCGTAGGAAGCAGATAAAAGTTCATTTATTTATTTTTATTTATTTATTTATTTTGCTAGCAGTCAGTCGTATTTTATTCAAATTTTCTTCAATTATCGAAGAAAAATCAAGCTGTTTGCTGGGAATAATACTAAACTATTTACATAAAATTTGATGAATTTTATAATTGGTCATCTTTGCACGTCAAAATAAGTATGTAATTGCTTCCAAACATCTGCTTAATATTTTTTTTCGCATTTACTATGTATAAATAAAGTAGTAGGCTAAAAACCCATTTACTGACACCTAACCAGTAACTGACACTTCAGCAAAATAAGCAATAAAAACTCAAATAATTCTTTCAAAATTCTACGAAGTAATGCCGTTTAGAGGTAACTTATTTGTCTTAACTGTAATGAATGATGCATCAGTTATTCGTTTTTCAAAATAGGGATGGTGTCGTTAATGGAGTTTTTGACCATATTTATGAGCAATATTAATTTAAATAATAAAAAGCATCATTATCCAAAAGCTTGTCCAAAATATAATTTTTTTAAATATCGCTAATATACTGTGACTACGGCCAATCAGTGTATATAATATATTTTAAAGTTCATAATTAAAATCCCACAAACTAATTACAATTATAAAATACAATTATATTCTTACAGTTTCGGACAGTAACAAATTGTCCATCCTCAGGGATAACATTGAGGAGAAACCAACACGGAACAATATCACATTAAACAATTTTCAGACAAATACAGTATACAAATGCAAGTATTTGTTTTGAAATTTGTTTAATGTAGATATTGTACCATGTTTGTCTCTCCTTAATATTATCCCTGTTGATGGACAAGTTTTTATTTTCCGAAACTGTCGTAATATAATTGTATTTTAGCATTGTAAGTAGTTTGTATGATTTTAATTGTGAACTTTAAAATACATTATATACACTGATTGGCCGTAGTCATAGCATATTCATTTTAATACAGTGGAATAAGTCCTTTTATAAGTAGCCCCACCAGTGGCTGAGAGGTTCTGCTCTCGAAGCTGGTAGACGGGAGGTACTGGGTTTGACCAATCGCGCCCGTCGGCCTAATCGTTCGGAGTTTTCATGGTTTTCTTCGAGCCATGGATTTCCATGCGTAAATACGGGTTAGGTTCCCTTAGAAAGACCCCCATGAATGTCACTTCCCCTTGGGCCTACATCTCTAGTGTAGATAATCGGCCGTCAAAAAAAAAAAAAAAATCAAATCAAATCGCCTTTTATAAATAAGTATCTCTAATTTACTTTAGAAAAGAATAAAATAGATTTAAAACTTTGTAATAGAGATTTAAATATGAGAGATTCCTTAAGTTGTCAGTTACTGGGGGTTTCACCCTACTTAAAAAAAAGTATCTAGAGAATGTGTTAGGTTTCTGACGTTAATAAGCATGTGACTAATTAAGATTATTTTATGTTATTTATTGTAATTTATATGTAAATCAAGTTCTACGTACTTCGTTTAGAGAAACATTTTCCTTATTTTTAAGGTAGGAGTGAGCTATTATATCCATGTCTTAGTGTATGAAAAGATCCATTGTGTAAACAACATACCAGTATTTCTTTTTTTATACGAGAATGTAGTCAACAAAGAAAATAAATAAAGGAACAAAAGAAGTCCTTGGTTATCGCTACTGAATGGCTGAGCGGGAAAGCGAAGTCCAGTGGGAGATAAGGTGATTTCTTGATTGTATATGGGAGGACGCCACGTCTTTTTCTGTCGAGGAAGAAGCTGAGAGAGGTTTTTTGGAGAGTCTGGCATGAAGTCTCGCGGTGAGAGGCTGGAGGTTTCAGCTGTGGATTTACCAGTGAAAGTATTCCTGGGAAAAGACTATATTTATACTAATACAAATACCTGAAAGGTTATCCGATAAGCCTTGCTGAGTTCGACAAAGTGAAAAAGGAATAGCGCGTAGTTTAATAATACTACCCAGTACGTAGACATTATTTCAACGTATAACTTAGTGTTGGGCAGGATCTGCCTTATCCGAGCCCAGAATTGTAAATAATGCTTTTTTATAATCTGTAAATAAATTATTTTTATTATTAACTGAATAAGTTAGTATTTAATTATTATCCTTCTCACATTCTTTCGATATAACGCTTATATCGGTGATGGTAACCTATCAACAAAACATCGGTTATTCGAAGTCTTTACAAGTGAATAGCTGGAGTTTGCGTAATCATCATCATCGTACTGACAACAAAAAGCGTAACAGAATATGCTGAGATAGAAAATCTTTTCTGAGCTATAACATATCCCCCTCACTATCAAAAGTACATAACGTATAGCAAACATTTCTTTACTGTCGTTTTTTATAACCAGTTGAGAAGCGTTTCGGTTCTAATATAGACGAACAGAAAAGCAAGGTTAAGTAAATTTGTTATTTTTTATTCGGGTCCATAAATGTGCTTATAATGAGCAAATCGTAAGTGAACGCACTTCCAATGGCTGCCAAAATGAAACTTTTTGTTAAGCGAAACACACCGCAAACTGATATGTAGATAATTTTTTGTGTTTCTAACCTCCTCAGATACATAAGTGCATATTCTGGAATTGAGGGATCGAGACGAAACACGTGATCATTTATTTTGTCGCTAACAATCAGTTGTATTTCATTCAATTTTTCTGGAATCATCGAACTGCAAATAGAATACATCAACAACATAAGTACACCCCAGACAGCAACCATAATGATGACTATATATGTTGAGTACGTTTCATTCCACCCTATCATTAAGTCGTGTAATGACACGAAAAGAACAACTAAAGAATAGAGAATGATACAAAATAATGGATAGTTTAGTACGCGATTCATTTTACGAATAATTTTCATCATTTTAACGAAATCAACGAAAAAGTTCAAATGCTTAAATTCTTTTACAGTACGAAAATGAAATTGAAGCGATTTCTTGTAGAAATGCAATGTTTCACTCCACTTGTACAACATAATGCTTAAAATAAAAGTCGTGAAAACAGGTAATGCATGTTTTACAAAAGAGAGTAAATTTATCAGAATTGTAAAAATAAACTTGAAACTTCCTTTGGGGATCTCGAAACCTAGAGTCCAGTATTTTAAGCTTTCTGTAGATTTCGATTCATCTTCAAAGTGATAAAGTAACTGATATAATATAAAAATCATAAGAAATAATATGACTGATATTTTCTGGATTAAAGTTGAAGAATTTTCTTCGACATTATATTGTTTTCGGTACTTGTACAGTCTCTGAACAATATGAGAAATTTTCTTTCTTCTTACAAATAAAAGAAACCATATTCCCATTGACAATATGTATGCGGAAAGGTACGAAATACATGGAAGTGGTAAATAAAACATGTTGAAACAAGCTATAACTACATTAAAGATCATTGAAATATAGTAAAATGTAATAATTAAAATAACAAACATTTTAAGGCGTCGTTTACTGTGAACATTGAACACTCCGATGATAGCTAAAAGATCATACAACGTTTTATCGCTTACCACCATTTTATAATTTTCGCAGTCAAATATGTGGCTGAATTTAAAATTTTAAACTGTAGTTAAAAATTTCCTCTTCTTAAATAATTTTTTTTTAAATGATATAAATTTTATTATTGGTGTTAAATTATACCGAACTATATTTAATTAACTGTACTCTTATCGAACAATATTTATTGCCACAATATAAGTACAATATTTTATAAATGATAGTTTTCAAAGCATCAGGCAGCCAGAGTATTTTGTTCGCATTACTTGCTAATAAATATTTCTATATTTTCGTCGATTTCGAAATCTATAGAAGGTTCAGAGGTAGAATTTTGGCATAACATTGAAAATATTATAGTTGGGACCTTTTATCCAATTCTTTAATCAGCTTTATAATAAAATCATTTTTAATGCATGTGATTTTGTTTATTAAATTAATAGAGAGTTTTCTTTATTTGGCTTTACTTTTATAATTCTTAATTTAACAGCATTTCTTTATAATTGGATATGAAAGAAAACTTTTATCCGAAACACTTGTCTTTTAAAATCTCTATTTATGTTTAATAATTGAACAGTTGAGAAGAAAATTGAACAAACAAAACTATTTAAGCAGTTTTCACATTCACAATCGACTCCATTCCTGACTGCTTTTTCATTTAAAATTACAAATGTACTTTTACTTTTCCTTAATGTATATAAGCGAAACATGGTATACACATTATTTTTTTACTGAATGTCTATAGCTGCGTTTAACATATAATTATTTCCGCGAAATGATTTCACAATTTCGGTTATAAGCTATACTGCTGATTGTGGGTTATGGTATTGTTAATAAAAGAAATATACAGAATTAATAATATTTTTTCGTTGCTATTTAGAAGAAAAACATACGTTTCAGATTGTATGAATTATTATTCTCAGTAATTATTCAATTAAACAGCATTTTTTATACCTGGCAAATAAAAGTATATGTAACTAAGCGAATATTTATAACATTTTCTTGTAAACAATGCTTCTGATATAAACATCTGTACAATGTTGAGAACTTTGTTCCACACGTCTCCATAACACGGAGCCGTAAAACTTGTCATTACTAGATGGCTAAGCTTTATTAGAACATTTTCAGCTCTAGTTGAACCATGTTGAACTGTTAAAAATTCAAACAATAAACTGGTGAAAAACTGAACTACAAAATGGCTAAAGCACACAATACCTAATCAGATGGGGAACACTATTTTAAATGTAATCCAACACACTGTGGATGCCCAAGCCTGGAATGTGGTTCGAACCTTACACGTCTTTATTTGTAGCCAGCGTTCTAACCACTAGACAAGAAGACGGAGTTTACCGTGCTCTAAAGGAACATATAGAGAATGCATAGAATTATTTCTGTGATTGACTGTTATGCATTGCTAAAAAATGGTGAAATATTGAAACATTTTTTTAAGTTCTATCACCATCTGTAGATTTAGAAATCCATATGAACCATGTTTTGGCCATGTTTTGGTACTTCAAGGTTTTTGTTTTGTTTTTTTACACCATGGTATGATTCAACACTGAACAGAAGTTTTGTTCAATGGATTAGAATTTGAGCTAAAAGAAAGTTTAATCTAAGGCTGATAACACTAGTTTTAATATTTTGTATTAGTAAGTTTAATTTACATAATACATTACTTTTCCTATAAGGTACATATATCCGAGTATATAACGAAAACTGGAAAATAACGTACAATATTGATTTAATATCAATTGAATATATTGAAAATATTAAAAACTCGTGACCTTTGTTTCCACAATGTACAACAAACAATTTAACTGAAATGCTGTCACTTACAAAAATGTAATGTTTCTCATTTGTGTATTTTTGATATAATTTCATGATATTGGATTGTAAATTTAATACTGGAAAAGATGCCACCTTTTGTTGCCTTAAAGTTTTTGCGTTATTCTTGTTATGATAGGAAAACAAAAATAAATGCATTTACCTAAAATGTTTGTCGTTAAATCAATAAAGATTTTTTTTTATATTCAAACATTTTCAGGTTTAATTTTCTGAAAAGTTAAAAACGTTTGGTTATAAATGAATGTGAAATTATATCCATATAATGATAATATAAATTACATGTAAAAGTCAACAATTTTATATATTTAGGTTAAGTTTAAAAATTTTTTATTCCTTTATACACTTTCCAATTTTTGTCAATTACATGTATTAAACGTCTGAAAACAAATTTGAAAATTAAGTTTGGTCGAAACTGACACTTTTTCTATCCGTAGGCTGAACCGAACACCTCACTTCTTTGAATCAATTTTCAGATCTCAACATTTTAAATGAATCAATCTTGAAAATTCTGCTTGCGTTATTTTAATTTTTGCCATCCATTTCCTTTTTTTCATGTTTTTTTCTGTAAAAAATTATTTGTTATAAATTTTTTTATTAAACTTGTATAACTTAAACATTACTCATAATTTGTATATTGATTTGGCAAAAGAAAAAAAAAAGAAAAGCTCGATAAAGCTTCTTCTTTTAAGTTACATTGTAAAACAGCTGCAGAAATTAGACCTTTCATGAGTTTAAAATTTCAATTAGAGATATAAATTCCTTCAATGCAAGAAAGAATATTTTAATATTTTACGTACGGGTTTCTCGAAACGTAACGACGTAACTCCATCTATTCATAACACTTTCCAACATTGCATTTCTATGGAGAAGTTGTTTTCTTTAATTATTTCTTCAAAAGAGGATGCATCTATATATTATGAAGGAGAAGGACTAACGTGTCTGTGCGTGATGCTGACGCCATTTTGCGAATGGCAACAATAGACGATCAAATATCGCTTTTACGGCAATTTTTTTATACATATATATACTTTTAAGGATTGCACAATTTCAATTTTTACACCGTCGGATAGAGAAAAATGTGTACTTTCAAACGCAATTTATTCGAAAACAATATCGCAATTTCCTTCAAAACTGTATCGCCATTGATTCAATTTTTATTGTTTTAAAAATGATTTTCAATCTTGATTTTTTGCTTTCTTCTGTCTTCAATAGAAGAGAGTATTGTAATCGAAATTCTTTTCGACTTCCGGTTTTCGACAGATTTACACGTTTTAGGGGTCAGAGATCCCAAAAAACATGTTTATAGAAAATGTCTGTCTGTCCGTGTGTCCGTTTGTCCGTGTGTCCGTCAGTCCGTGTGTCCGTCTGTCTGTCGCCATTGTACCGTCAAAAAGTGTATGAAGTTATGCATAGAATTGAACCAAATTTTTATTTTAAGTTTTTGGCTACGGCAAGGAGGTCCTCCCTGAAATTGGAAAAAATTAGCCGGTAGAGGGCGCTGTAATAGCGATTTTTGTGTGATTTTGAATATTGTACCATCGAAATGTGTATGAAGTTATGCATAGAATTGAACCAAATTTTTATTTTAAGTTTTTGGCTATGGCAAGCAGCATATTACCTGGATTGAACATAAGAACATAGAATTGAACAAAAGTACATAGAATTGAACAAAATTTTTTGTGTTTGTTTTTGGTCATAGCACGAAGGTCCTCCCTGAATTTTGAAAAATTCCGCTGGAAGGGGGCGCTATAATTCCGATGTCTGTACCATTTTCATTATTGTACCATCAAAAAGTGTATGAAGTTATACATATAATTGAATCAAATGTTTTGTGTATGTTTCTCGGTATGGCAAGCAAGCCCTCCCTGAGTTTGAAAAAAATCTGCCGGAATTTTTTGTGCATGCTTTTGGCTTTGGCTAACAGGTCTTCCTTGAATTTGGAAATATTGCGCGGTAAAGGAGCTCTGTGATAGTGATTTTCGTATACTTTTCTAGATTTTTCGAAGTTTTTTTTTGTTGTTGTTTATTGGCCGCTCGTGCATTGGCGGGAACTTGCTTCCTGCTAAGCCGACTATTCGCAAACAGCTAATAACAACAGAATAAGGAAAAACTATTAATTTTAACAAATATCATGATGTAGATTAACTCGTTTATAGTCCGTTTAATTGACTTAAGCAGAAATTTTAGATGAAAATCAAAGTTGTTATAGTATTGAACTAATAATATTGAAGTATTAACATGTGTAATTAGTTTTTGAAATATTAAGATGTATAAGATAAAAGAAAGTTTTGGGACTGGCATCCAAATAGTTTTTTTCAAATCTATCTCTATCGTGTGAACACGATTGTGAAATATAAATCTGTTTGCACTTAAGTTAATATAAATAGCTCATCCTTTGTTTCCAGCTTATATTCTGCAACGAAATTAAAACATCTATTGATCAATAAGTAAAACAATAAAACAAAAATAAAACACAAATTTAGGACATGTAATCGAATTTCGCGCTTGAACCACTGAAATGAACCGAATCAAAAAGGCTGATTCTAAATAGGAATCTTGGGAAATTTCTTCGGTTGTTAAATCCTGATGCGAGACCAATAGGAAAATATCGTTTTTAATACATTTCTAAACTTTATTTGAACGCATTATTGCTGTTTTTCATATAAATATGATTTTGAGTAATGCTAATGAGCATTCTAAAAAATATATTAAATGTAAAAAATCTATCAGTTATCAATAAAAAAACTAGTTGGATGTGCCAATCCGAAAACTTTCTTCTATCTTATATATTTTAATATTTCAAAATGTTGTTACAAATGTCAATATTTCTTTTTTAATAGTTTAATACTATATCAACTTTGGCTTTCATCTTAAATTTCCTCTACAGTCAACTAATCGGAGTAAAAACGAGTTAATCTCGATCATGATATTTATTAAAATCAATAGTTTTTCGTTATTCTGTTGTATATCAGCTGTTCGCAAATTGTCGGGTTATCAGAATGGGAAGTTCCCGTCGATTCACGAGCCGCCGGTGTATAATAGAAGTACTAAAAATCAAGATAATTATACAAAAATCGCTATTATAGTGCCCCCTTTCGGCGTAATATTTCGAAATTCAGGGAAGACCTTCTTGCTATGGTCCAACATATACACAAAATATTTGGTTCAATTTTAGGCATAACTTCATGCACTTTTCGATGGTACCCCAGGTCAAAATTCTTGCTAGTACTAGCATCAGAAATATGCTAGTTATTGCTATGTATTGCTTTGTATGCTAGATTTTCATGCTAGTATATGCTTTACAATGCTAGCCAACATCACATGCTATATAGCTAGCTTACACAGTAATAGCATGACAAGCTATATACAAGCATTTTATGCTTGTTTGCTGTTTAAGCTTCTTTTAAAGCATGGAGAGGTAGGTACCTTAACGTGCTATTATATGCTTTTTTATGCTTGCCAGCATAATATGCTATGCAGCCAGCTTAGGTAGAAATAGCATAACAAGCTACGTACAAGCATTTTATGCTTGTTTTCTGTTTAACCTTTTTCCAAAGCATGGAGAGGTAGGTGCCTTAGCGTGCTATTATATGCTTTTTACTTTCTTCTATCTTCAATAGAAGAAAGTATTGTAATCGAAATTTTTTTCGACTTCCGGTTTTCGACGGATTTGCATGTTTTAGGGGGCAGAGATTCCAAAAAACATGTTTATAGAAAATGTCTGTCTGTCTGTGTGTCCGTCTGTCCGTCTGTCCGTCCGTCCGTCCGTCCGTCTGTCCGTCTGTCCGTCTGTCCGTCTGTCTGTCGCCATTGTACCATCAAAAAGTGTATGAAGTTATGTATAGAATTAAACCAAAATTTTATTATAAGTTTTTG
The DNA here is from genome assembly GCA_963932465.1 of Maratus speciosus. Classification (NCBI taxonomy): domain Eukaryota; kingdom Metazoa; phylum Arthropoda; class Arachnida; order Araneae; family Salticidae; genus Maratus; species Maratus speciosus. The sequence goes on along the minus strand of OZ010789.1, from coordinate 26,166,230 downwards.
GTTATGGCAAGCAGGTCCTCCCGGAATTTGGAAAAAATTCGCCGCTAGGGGGCGCTGATATAACAATTTTTGTGCGATTTTGAATATTGTACCATCGATAAGTGTATGGAGTTACGCATAGAATTGAACCAAATTTTTAGTTTAAGTTTTTGGATATGACAAGCAGGTCCTCCCTGGATTTGGAAAAAATTCGCCGGTAGGGGGCGCTGTAATAGCGATTTTTGTGCGATTTTGAATATTGTACCGTCCAAAAGTGTATGAAGTTATCCATATAATTGAATCAAATTTTTTGTGCATGTTTTTGGATATGACAAGCAGGTCCTCCCTGAATTTGGAAAAAAATTCGCCGGTTGGGGGCGCTGTAAATGCGTTTTTTGTGCGATTTTGAATATTGTACCATCGAAAAGTGTATGAAGTTACGCATAGAATTGAACCAAATTTTTATTTTAAGTTTTTGGCTATGGCAAGCAGGTCCTCCCTGAATTTGGAAAAAATTCGCCGGTAGGGGGCGGTGTAATGGCGATTTTTGTGCGATTTTGAATATTGTACCGTCCAAAAGTGTATGAAGTTATCCATATAATTGAACCAAATTTTTTGTGCATGTTTTTGGATATGACAAGCAGGTCCTCCCTGAATTTCGAAAAAATTCGCCGGTAGGGAGCGCTGTAAATGCGTTTTTTGTGCGATTTTGAATATTGTACCATCGAAAAGTGTATGAAGTTATGCATAGAATTGAACCAAATTTTTATTTTAAGTTTTTGGCTATGGCAAGCAGGTCCTCCCTGAATTTGGAAAAAATTCACCGGTAGGGGGCGCTGTAATAGCGATTTTTGTGCGATTTTGAATATTGCACCATCGAAAAATGTATGAAGTTATGCATAGAATTGAACCAAAAAAAAATAAGTTCTTGGCTATGGCAAGGAGGTCCTCCCTTAATTTGTAAAAAAATCGCTCGTAGAGGGCGCTGTAATAGCGATTTTTGTACAATTTTTGTGCCATTTTGAATATTGTACCGCCGAAAAGTGTATGAAGTTATGCATAGAATTGAACCAAATTTTATGTGTTTATTTTTAGTCATGTCACGAAGGTCCTCCCTGAATTTGGAAAAATTCTGCCGGAAGGGGGCACTAGAATTGCGATGTCTGTACCATTTTCATTATTGTACCATCGAAAAGTGTATGAAGTTATCCATATAATTGAACCAAATTTTTTGTGCATGTTTCTGGCTATGGCAAACAAGTCCTCCCTGAACTTGAAAAAATTCCGAAAGAAGGGGGCGCTATAATTCCGATCTCTGTGCCATTTTCATTATTGTACCATCGAACAGCGTATAAAATTATGCATACAATTGAACCAAAATGTTTGTGCTTGTTTTTGGCTTTGGCCAACAGGTTCTCCTTGAATTTGGAAATATTGCGCGGTAAAGGGGCTCCGTGCTAGCGATTTTTGTATTCTTTTCTTGATTTTTCGTAGTTCTATTGTGCATCGGCGGCTCATGCAGCGGCGGGAACTCGCTTCCTGCTATGCCGGCTATTCGCAAACAGCTGATAACGACAGAATAAGGAAAAATTAATAATTTTAACAAATATCATGATATAGATTAACTCGTTTTTAGTCCGTTTAATTGACTTGAGCAGAAATTTAAGATGAAAATCAAAGTTGGTATAGTATTGAACTAATAATATTGAAGTATTAACATGTGTAACTAGGTTTTGAAATATTAAGATGTATAAGATAGAAGAAAGTTTTGGGATTGGCACATCCAACTAGTTTATGCTTGCCCGCATAATATACTATGCCGCCAGCTTATTGAGAAATAGCATGACAAGCTATGTACAAGCACGTTATGCTTATTTGCTGTTCAAGGTTCTTCCAAAGCATGAAGAGGTAAGTACAGTCGTGGAAAAAAAAAGTAAACACCCCATACTAACACTGCAAAAAATTATCGTAGAAGAAAGTGACTGGTACCACGCGATTGGTAATAAAGTCTACTTTTAAATGATGAATATTAAATTTGCTTAGGGGACATCTACATATTTCAACAAACCATAATTTTGTTTTTTCCAATAGCAGTACACAATTCTGACAGCATAAATGAAATCTACACCCTTCAATTAGCCTGAAAACAAATTTTTATGTAATTCGTACGATACGTTTCTGAGAAATTAATTATTTTAAAACGAACGTATTTTAGGGGCTGTATCCAAATTGAAGTTCGGTACTCGGTTCTTGATCGAGAGAGCCCGCTTCTTGATCAAGGCATCTTAAGCACCACGCATTGAATGAAGACTGCTAGATTACAGGATAGCTTAAGGAATTTCAAAATATCTAGTCACTTCTATCATAGACGGCCCCTTAAACCATTATTTTGCCGTTTTTTAACCCGGGAGAACTCGCTAGTGAGAATACCCAATTGCTTTTCTTTTACTTTACATTCATATAATATCAACTTTTTTTGGTTGGCTTAGTACTTTTATTCACAAAATAGGTTAAATAATTGAAAAACATTTTGAAATTTTAATTAAAATGAAAAATGATTTAAATAAGAGTCTTAAAAAAGTACGACTGTGAGAGAAAATCTCATGCAGCGAGTTCTCCCGGGTTAAGCATAATTTGAAAACTACTTGGAAGAAAATGTGAAATTTTGGAATTCCATAAAACAGGACTTAATAAATCTAAATACATCAAAAAAATTGTAGGTTGCAATTCATAATTTTTTCGAATATTAATTTAATAATTCATAATTCATACCATAAAATTATAAAAATTGCAAATTCAACGTATTCATGTTTGGGTATTTTAGTTTTATTGCCACACCAAAAAATAGGACATTAGGGGTATAATTTAAGGAGATATTAATAAAAATATGAAAATGTAATTTAACATTAGCAGCACTAAATTTTGAATGCTTATAATTCAAAAACTGATAATTCAAATAACTTGAAATTTGGTGTCTAGGAATAGTTTGAACCGAAGATTTGAAATATCGTGTTAAAATTGGGTATTGCCATTGAAAAAAAAGGAAGTTTGGGTTCCTTTTAATATGTAGATGGCCCCCTAAGCAAATTTTATATGCATCATTTAAAAGTAGACTTTATTTCCAATCGTTCGGTACTAGTAAATTTCTTCTATGATAATTTGTTGAGGAGTTAATAGGGGTGTTTACTTTTTTTTTCCCACGACTGTACCTTAATGTGCTATTATATGATTTCTTATGCTTGGCAGCATAATATGCTATGCAGTCAGCTTATTGATAAATAGCATGGCAAGCTATGTACAAGCATGTTATGCTAATTTGCTGTTTAAGCTTCTTTCAAAGCATGGCGAGGTAGGTACCTTAACGTGCTATTATATGCTTTTTTATTTATGCCCGCATAATATGCTATGCAGCCAGCTCAGGAAGAAATAGCATGACAAGCTATGTACAAGCATTTTATGTGCTTATTTGCTGTTTAAGCTTCTGTCAAAGCATAGAGAGGTAGTTACCTTTACATGCTATTATATACTTTTTTATGCTTGCCAACATAATATGCTATGCAACCAGCTTTGATAGAGAACATCATGACGTACTATGTGCCAGTAAGATGTGCTAATTTGCTACACGTCTCTTCCCAGTAATGATGAGGTAGGTACTTAATGAAGAATTGTATGCTTCTTATTGCTTAGCAGCATCAAATGTTTATTATTTTTTTATTTTTTTATTTTTTTTTTTTTTTGTTTTAGTTACTCGAAAATATAAATTTGACTATTTTTTTTTAATAGAAGAAAAGGAAATTTTAATTATAAATTAAATTAATTTTTCAAATCCGGGGAGAGACTTCCACCCCCCCCCCCCCCACCCCAACAGAAAATTCTTAGTTTCTCTTTTATTTTAAGCTAAGAGAAAAGATTAAATTTCAATTTGTTTTTCAATATCGGAGAAAAAAATTAGTTAAATTTCAAATTCGAGGGAGGCTTAATGGATCACCTAAGCCCTCTTCCCTTAAAGGAATATTCGGGAGTTTGCGTTATGGAGGTTTCACTGTACATTGCAATTTTGCGAGATGTAAAATATAACTTCTATTTCTTAAATTAACTTCTATGGGGGTGGGTTAAATTCTATGAGGGATTTAACTACTATATGAGAGTCTTCTAGGGGAGCCCCCGCCGCCTATAAAGGATTTTTTTCTTCTGTTTCTTAGAATTTTAATATTCTAACTTACTCGGAAAAAATGCAGTATAACATTAAAAAATGTAGAAAAAGAAAATTTTGTTCATTAAAATCTAAAATCCGGGCGAGAAAAATAAAATTTTGTTTATTAAATTTCAAAAGCTGGGAGGGGAGGAGGACTGTGTCACCGCCACCTGAATTAAACACTGCGCCTAGAACACGTTTGAGATAATTTTTTAACACATAAACTTTAAAAAAATAACGAATAATTTCCATGGCATAAGGGAAAAAGCCCCTACCCTTCCCCCTGAATTGGAAGAAAATTCCTCGCTGCACTTTCTCTTAGTATTTAATTCTTTTAAGTTTCTCGAAAAGATTAAATTTGCTATGTTTATTAAAATCAGAGAAAAAATATTATTTTGTTAAATTTCAAAATCCAGGGGCGGTAGATTTCCTTTTTCGAACCACTACAACGTAAATTCAATACTGCCTTCGTCCACCTGTTTTAGATAAAATCTAAACACATAAATCTAAAGAAAAAACTGGAAATTAATTTCTATAAAGGATTTATTGAGAAAAAGCACCCCCCCCCCCGGGTTTAGATAAAAATTTAACACGTAAATATAAAAAAAAAAAATCTGAAAATTAATTGCCGTGAAGGATTTTTGGGAAAAAGCGCCTTCCCTCCACTCCCCCATCATAAAAATCTTAGCTGTTCATTCTCTTAGCGTCTAATTATTTTAATTATACAAAAAAAAAAAAAAAAAAAAATCCGTGCTTTTTAAAAAGAGAATTTAGTCAGTTAAATTTCAAAATTCAAGGAGCACTGCTTTATTTAAGAAATAAGTTCATAACAATCGAATTGAAAATATGTACAATTAACTCCACCCCCCCCCCCCCCCCCCAATAAGGACTAACTTTTAAAGTCTTAATCCCATCCTAAATTGATAAATTCTATCCTAAATACACTTCAAAATCATTTATTTTTCGGCAACAAATAATTATGACCATATTCAAACCATTCATTAAGCAAAGAAAAGTCCACTAATGAATTATAATAATCAAACCATATTCTAATTATCCATTAAACATAGAAAAAACCCTAATAATAAATTAACCTTATTAATTGAAACTTGGAGGATAACAGCATCGATGAATTCTATGTCTTATAAATAATCTTATAATAATCGATAACCCTCTATCTTATAAAAATATCAACACACAGCAGAATCAGCTCTACACTACACCCATTACCCGCATTGAAAATCGTTTACAAACACGACCCCAGTAGCGAAGTAAGTAAAGCATCTGGCTTCCAAACCGGAGATACAGAGTTCTGTCCTTCTCAGAGAAAAAGAAAAGCCGACATAAGTTTCCCCTTCTAAAAGCTGTAGGGACTTCAGAAATTCTCCAAAGATGACGCCACCAGCGTCCCTTTTTTTGTAACCGGGAGAATAGCAAAAAATAAAAGCAAATGATGCTAGAAAAATAATGCTAGAATAGCAAAAATTAAAAGCAAGTGGTGCTAGAAATGTAATGCCAGCATAGCAAAAATTAAAAACAAGTGATGCTAGAAAATTAAAAGCAACTGATGGTCGAAATGTAATGATAGACTAGCAACAAAAAAACGTATCCGTTGCTGGTGAATTACTGCTAGAAAGCAGAAATAGACTATTTCGACATACGGCAACAAGTCACGTGACGTCCACCTTTTTCTACTTTTTTGACGTCATCACCGCTAATGGGAGGGAGTTTTGGTGATTTTCTTGGCGATTTTCTGGCAACCTCGTATTACGGCAGTTTGTAAACAAAAAAATTAATAACATCAGTCTTACAATTTATAATAAATACTATATAATTTAATATATTGAAGAATATTAATAAAATCAGAATTACAGGTTATCGCCGAAATGTTTATTAAATATATGGTGGATGAAAAAGGTTTCATACGTAGCTGTAATAAAAAAAAAAAATACTTTTTTCACTCAATATTATTTATTACGAAGAAAGGGAAAATTTGTAGTTACAAAAAAATCGCTGTTGATTTACATACTGCATACGATTACTTGCATATTTATTAAATATTCCATTTGAAACACCTATTGTACATACTATATTTATTATACCTATATATTTCGTAAATATTAAGTAATGTGAACAAATTGAATCCCTTTTGTTGTATAGATATATTTTATTTAAAGTATCACACAGCTGAAAAGTATTTTAAAACTTTTTACCCTTGTTTATGTGTAGTGTGTTTAATTGAATCCCTTTTGTAGGTATGTTATTTAAAGTATCACATAACTGAAAAGTGTTTTAAATCTTTTTACACCTTTTCTATTATGTGTAATGCGTTTTACTTTGAAGTTCATCATTAATTTTTTTTAATTAATAGAAAACTAATATACTAAAATCTGCCGAGGCAGTATCGCAAGGAACCAAGAAAAAGTTCCGTTTTAAACATTTCATTTTTAGCTGCTTGATTTAAAAAAAAAACTGGAGACCTAATAATTTGGAATACTAACAACTTTAGTTGTACCCCCCACCCCCTTCACCAGCATATAGTATTTTATACATTATTTGCAATAATTAAGCATTTTTTTCTTTAGTAAAAAGAAATAATATAATATTTTAAATATATCTATCCATATACAGTGGTGCACCCAGGATTTTTTTTATGGGAGGTGCCGAGCATTGGTGCCGAAACAAAATAAAATTAGTGAGGGAAAAATTTCTCTGCTTATGATTACAATAGGTAATTACAAGGAGACACTAATTAATCATCAAATTACCGTAATTAATTCAGTATTTAATAATAATTTATTTATTTTAATGAAAATTATTATATTTAAAATTTAATTAAATTAATAATTTAAAAGTACACTAATTTTTGAATGTGCAGAAGTTAAATACTTGAAGAGCCCTTAAACAAACATTTATAGAATTTCCTATTTACATTTATCTGACCGTGAGACATATTGTAGTTTAAAAGAAAATATCCAAAATAGCTTTGACGAAATGAATTATTGGATGCAAATTTTTGGGCTAGTTCATTTAAACTTTATTTGTCAGTCAGAATTTTTGGGAATTAATAAACTAATAGAGAATTTAATCTGTTTTGGGCATCAGTCAATTCTTGAAAGGCATTGCCTCTAGTCTTGGAAAGGGCAGCTGTAAAGGTCAAAATTAGCACTAGCCACCGGCCACAGGGCTAGAAAATGAAAAAAAGTGGGTAGTGAAAAATTGTCTATCAGCGGCCACCTTCCGGCCACTTTTTTACAAGGAGATTAAAAAAATTCCTTCATTTCATCAAGGAATCAACTTTTTTTGGTTCCAGTATATTTATATTAACATATTTATTTGGGCTACTCAGTTTTAGATTAATACTTATAGAAATTTTACTGTTTAGCATTTTGAAATAAAAAAGTGGCCGCTAGTTTAAAGAAAGTGGCCACTTTAAAAATTAGTCCTACCGGCCAGTGGCCGCTAATGAAATTTCCCAATTTTGACCTATAGGCAGCTGCCCCTACTGCTACCGTGGCTCAGCCGACTATGGAGGCGAGTTGAATTGAACAGATAAAAAAATTCAGTAAATTCAATTAAAAACATTGTTACACAATAAAATCTATTTTTCTTTTTACAAATTACTTCAGTTGCAGTTACATTAATCTCTTTATGTATATATCATAAAGCAGCCCATTTTTAATCTTTATTCTGTCATAGTGGATCTTAAGTAAATTTTTAAAATGCGTAAGTTTGAAAATGACCTTTCGTTGACACAGGTTGTAACGGGAAGCATTGCAAATATTTTTAGTAATTTATAGATGTTCAGGTACAACATTTTCTCATATATCGAAACTGCTTCAATGGCATTCTTGCATCGAGTTATGAAAGTGATTTTTAAAATTTTCTGTACCACAACTTGAATTTGGCGTTCAAAATTTTTGAATTGGTAGAAAGCAAATCATGCGCATAAAATTCACACAATTAAAGAAAATTTTTTATTTCATTTGCTGTTGGAGCATCTTTTCCATTAGGTAGAAGAATTAAAAAAACTTTCAAAATGTTGCGGTGCCAAGTCAAATGTTCATTAAGTTCAGTCAACATTTGATCAACGAATGGAATAAAAATATTTCTCCTAAAATACTCTTTTATAGAATCGGCTGGAACATTGGATCTTTGTTTTTGTTTTGATGCAGTTCTTGGCATTTTAAGGTCAATATGAAAGTTACTGTCTTTCAAACAAGCTTCATCAAAAATTTTCTTGAAAGGGCTTTACGAATACGATTTAAGTGAGCCACAACATTGTTAATGAAATTTAAGGCAATTAAAAGGTCACTGTCACATTTTTGATATAATTTAGACAGCGATAATAGCCCGGGAGGCAGATGAACAGACCATCGCCTTATCCAGTTGAGGGCTGAAATTCCAGAATTAGACAGAAATCAATTCGCATATTAAAATGCAACTGGTCTGCCTGCAATTTCCTGCAACCAAAGGTATGAAAACATAGAAGACTGGAAGCAAGAAAACACAATGGTAAACCTACCAGTCAGCCACTAAAATCAGGTTTGCAGGTGTTTACCACCAAGATATGAGTTGACAAACTCGTTGCATTTTAATATGCAAATCGAGTTTTAACTAATCCTGGAATTTCATCCATCAACTCGATGAGGTGATGGTTTGTGCAGCCTCCTTCTGGTCCATAAAGTGTATGTAAATATATTCTGTAAGGTAAATAAAGAAGTTATGAAACCTAATACACAACGAATTTTTTAAAAGTTTTGCCTTAGAAGCAGGGCTGCGGAGTCGGACCCATTTTTGAGCGAAAGAGTCGGAGTCAGATCTCAAAATTCCCGGAGTCTGAGTCATCCATTTTACAAGCAAGTCTGCGTTGTCGGAGTCGGATCTGTTAAAATTCCCACCGACTCTGCAGCTCTGTGTAGAAAACTAGTCTGTCTTTTCAAGTTGCGATGTTTCAAGGCTATGAATCACTACGTCATATAATTCTATCATGGTCATGATGACTTCATGGCATACTACCCACCTAGTTGGACAAGCTTTTCGTAGTTTTTGTTTATTAATTTCCGGAGTATGTTTGTCAATATTGTTGAGGCGGACGTCTTGTCTCTTAGGAGTATTAAAAAAATTGTTTGTCATTTCAATTATGCCAATAGACCAGGAGTCGGCAGTGCAGACAATCACCTCATGGAGTTGGAGGCTGGAATTCGAATATTAGTTAAAACTCTATTCACATATTAAAACGCAATTGGTCTGCCAAGTCATATCTTGGTGGAAAACACCTGAAAACCCGATTTTTGCAGCTGACTCGAGGGTTTGTCATTGTGTTTTCGTGCTCCCAGTCCTTCATGTTTTCATACCTTTAGGTGCAGGAAAACACAATGATAAACCTACAAGTCAACCACTAAAATCGGGTCTGAAGGTGGTTTCCACCAAGATATGCTTTGGCAGACCAGTTGAATTTTAATATGCTAATCGAGTTCTGTCTAATCCTGGAATTTCAGCTTCCAGCTCGATGAGATGATTGTCTGTGTTGACACCTCCCAGTCTACAATGTAGTTTCTTATTTCTATCACAAATGCAGCATTTCCAATTGCTAAATTTAAACTATGTGAGTCACAATGAACATATAAAGCTTGCAGATATATAGCTGATATATGAGACAGTACACAGCCAAACTCTCCACTCATTGTACACGTAAGCTGAACCTAGGTAAACCTAGGCCAATGAGATTTGGAAGGAGGCAGATGCTGCCTCTATTATTTCTATCACAATTATTATTTCTACCTCTATTATTTCTATCACAACGATTTATTTCTATCACAAATGCAGCATTTCCAATTGCTAAATTTAAACTATGTGAGTCACAATGAACATATAAAGCTTGCAGATATATAGCTGATATATGAGACAGTACACAGCCAAACTCTCCACTCATTGTACACGTAAGCTGAACCTAGGTAAACCTAGGCCAATGAGATTTGGAAGGAGGCAGATGCTGCCCCCCCCCCCACACACACACACACAAACGAACTTTGATCCGTAAATATTTTAAATATTTTTCTAGTGTTCCTCACTTTTTTTGGAGGGGGCCAGGGATTGCCCCCTCCCTCCTCTGGGTGCACCACCGTCCATATATGCATATGTAAGAAAATCTAGTAAATATTTTTATAATCTTGTGGGTGGGGAATTTTCGGAAAATCTTACTCACCAAGGATCTTTTTCTTTCAACCAGCAAGCAAATTACAACATACAACACTGTTCCTACTGGTTTCGGTACACAGTATTTATAAGCTCCAATATATTCACTCAAAATAAAGAAGTACAGAAGTTGCATTTCGGTGCAAAATAAAATAAGTATTGCTTAGAACTAGGGATGCACCAGGGCTCAAAATGTACCAGAGCAAACCGGAATGATGTTCCGGTTCGTGAAATTGTAACAAATATTGTTCTGGTTCATGGAATTACTAAAAAATATTATTACAGTTTCATACATATAGCTTACTATGCTCTCTGTAATGCATTTTTAAAAATTAGTTTTTCTATGGTTAAATATAAATTTGCTATACAGTAAAGTCCCGATTATCTGAGTTAATATGGACCAATCTCACCTCAGATAAACAAAAAACTCGTATAAACCAGATTTACACAAATCATCACCAACTCAGGAGATCTAAATTTCACTCAAATATAAATTTTCACTTAAAATTTACATTTATTACTTGAAAGACGGGGAATTTTACTCAAATTTTATAAAAATTCGCGCCAGAATTTTTATTTTAAATTATTAACTTATTTATTTAACTAGTTTTTTTCCTTATTACCTTCAAAACTAGTTTTATAAAGAAATTTCTGGTTCAAACCGAAATAAATTCATTTGGTAGCGGTCAAAATGACCGTCACTGTCTTTCTAGTGTTAATTCATTCATTTTTATGGTACTAGTAACATTTCTTTGATGTACATTTCCGTTACTTTTAAGAAAAACGGAGAATGAAATTGTTTATTTGAAAAAGCCCTTGATAGTTTTTTGTTTGTTGAATGCCAATATTGCTGCAGTATTACGCTACTCAGGGTCGGACTGGGCCAGGGAAAAGGGCGCAGACCTTGTATTTTCAGAGGGCGCAAAAATTTTAGCGAACTCATGTAAATTTTTCTTGTTTGTGTTCTTCCTGGCTTGAGAAGGTTACACACATTCACACAGCACCAAGAATAAAAGTGGCTTAATATTACATCTCTGAGTCTAGATAGAAGACTTCGATATATCACCCGTGCAATTTTAAAGTTTTATCAAATCTACACAATGCTACGCAATTTTTTAAAACGAATCTAGTAATATCTAAAAGTTCCGAGTTGAACACAGATTACTTTGTAGTAGATGACTGATGGATAGGACTTTATTATTTTGTTAATAGGTACCTTATAAGACTCACGGAGAAAAAAGTGATCACCCCTACCAATTCTCTTGCAAATGACTGTATAAAAACGACATAGATACCAATTTGGAGATTGTCTAGGTATTAAAAAATGCACGAACGTTAATTTTTCAAATGGTGAACGTTGATTTTTCAAATGGTAACATCCACTTTTGATACCCTAATTGATTCTTTACCAGCAAATAAAAAGATAGAGTTTATACAATTTTCTTAAATCTGAATACAGTTATAAAACAAAAAGTGTTAGGGGTTTATCCATAAGTTTCGGAAAATAAAATGAAATATGTTACAACCGAAAACACTCAATTACTCACCAGTCAAATGATACAGGAATTTTAAATTTATTATAAACTTTATATTAAATAAAATCTTACAAAGTATTTCTGTTAAGTTTCTACGATTGTTTTCAGTGGCTCTTTTGAAAAAAGAAGACGGTCCCCTTAAATTATGGAAAGACAAAATTTTTCCGTATCTCGAACACTAATTATTCAAATTAGCTATAAACTTACACATTGATGTTTTAAACGATTGTTCTTTGTTGCATGCAAAAATTAATAAATTAAAGTAACCAAAAATAAGGTGCCAAAAATGGGCGTTATTGTTTGTAAATTCAGAATTGGTGCAATTTTTAATATGTAGACGAGTTCGGAAATATAATTTATATATAACAATAATTAGTAGACATTATTTACAGCCAGTTGTATCTATAGACTTTTTTACGAAGATTTTCAGCTGAATTAGTAAGGGTAACCACTTTTATTCCATTTATCCCCATTGACGCACTGAAAATCTGTACAAAAACTAACAAAATTTTTTGCACCAGGCACCAACTAGAGTTGCTGCGGTGCTGCTAAGGGTTTCAGCCCTTTTTTTTAAGTATACTTCTTTATAAAATGAATTACTTATCAGTCAGTTTAAAATGAGATAAATTCAATTTCTGTTACAATCCGACAACAATTACCTTTTATTTACTACAGTTTTTTTTTTTTTTTTTAAGTAGAATTTTAAAAAATGGTATCTATTGGTGTCTCCCTCATGATACACAAAAAAATTCAGTATGCAAACTTCTCTTAAAATTTCTTTGTATCTAAAACAAATACGTATAATACTTTTCATATAAAAGTAGAAATTTTGAAAACTAAAGCTTGTGCTTCTTTTGTTCTTTTATAAAAAGTACCACATATTATAAGGTATTTAAATGTTGAAACATAAGGATATTTAAACATTCAAATCCACATCCCATTAAGGAATTTGAAAATAACAATTGCTTGTGAAAATTATGCTTATTACACTTGCAACATTTATATAAGGCGAGTTATGTATTTTGTAGGAAGAGGCACTTTGCGTTTGTGTCCTTAAAAAAATGACTTTATGTATCCGTAAAATGCTGCATTAATGTTGCACTACTAAAAAAATTATACACAGAAAGTACACCAAAAATGCCACTTTGTTAGCCTAAAAATCTCTAAAATAATTGAGTAAATTTACTCTTTTCAGCACCCTCTTCCTATGATTTGCAAAGTTTTTATCCTAATTAGAGATCAAGGGAAATTATAATAAAACACTCATACTACAATATATATTAAAACACACATACACACATAAATAACGTCTGCATTCAACAGTTAAAGGTATTATATTATATTATATCTGTATAATAAATATTATACAGACTTACAAACAATAAATACAATAAACCCAACTGGAGTGAAAAATTAGCCAGAGCCAGGAATCGAACCCGGGACCACAGTATACAAGACTGCTGCTCTAACCACTGAGCTACTCCGGCCGATGCCTGAGTCTGCAATTTCTCACTCATAAACCATGTTGGGGAAGTCACCAGCCATCTATACGACAGCCTTGGATGACAGGACAACGATGAATAGATTTTACTATTACATCGATCTACGATAATTATAATAAAACACTCATACTACAATATATATTAAAACACACATACACACATAAATAACGTCTGCATTCAACAGTTAAAGGTATATATAAATATTATACAGACATACAAACAATAAATACAATAAACCCAACTGGAGTGAAAAATTAGCCAGAGCCAGGAATCGAACCCGGGACCACAGTATACAAGACTGCTGCTCTAACCACTGAGCTACTCCGGCCGATGCCTGAGTCTGCAATTTCTCACTCATAAACGATGTTGGGGAAGTCACCAGCCATCTATACGACAGCCTTGGATGACAGGACAACGATGAATAGATTTTACTATTACATCGATCTACGATAATTATAATAAAACACTCATACTACAATATATATTAAAACACACATACACACATAAATAACGTCTGCATTCAACAGTTAAAGGTATATATAAATATTATACAGACATACAAACAATAAATACAATAAACCCAACTGGAGTGAAAAATTAGCCAGAGCCAGGAATCGAACCCGGGACCACAGTATACAAGACTGCTGCTCTAAGGCTGTCGTATAGATGGCTGGTGACTTCCCCAACATGGTTTATTAGTGAGAAATTGCAGACTCAGGCATCAGCCGGAGTAGCTCAGTGGTTAGAGCAGCAGTCTTGTATACTGTGGTCCCGGGTTCGATTCCTGGCTCTGGCTAATTTTTCACTCCAGTTGGGTTTATTGTATTTATTGTTTGTATGTCTGTATAATATTTATATATACCTTTATCAAGGGAAATATTTAAGTTTATACAATTGAGAGAAATGCCTCAGGAATTGTATTCATACAAGCTGCAGGATCCCGTGGCAGCGTTTTTTTTTCGAAAAACCTATCATAATTTCTGAATAGTAGTCATCGCTTTATTTAATCATAATTTTTCCGTGATTAAATTCAAACAACTTTTTATTTAAAATACATACTAGAATTTCCTAATATTTATTTAGCCACGGAAAATCTGTCATTAAATAAAACAAAGATTACTAACTGAAAATTATGGTGTAGATTTTGCGAATGAAAAAACGCTAACCGCGGGATTCCACAGTTTGGGGGATCAGTGTTGAATCCAGACCTTTACCTCCGGGGGGGAAATTTTGATCCCTGGGGGGGACACTAGTATTCCAACATGAAATTTTCTCTGATTTCATTAATATACCAAAACCTGCTAAAGCGGAATCTCCGAGGATCAGAAAAAGTTTCTGTCTTAACAAGTATCCCTCCAGTCGGGATTTTGAAAATCTTCTGTTTCCATAGATTATGCTATATATAAGTTTCTATTTTTTAATTTCAAATTGAAAATTTAAAAAACTTTTAAAAATTCTACTTAATTTAAGATACTCTTGTACTTTATTGTGCCCAAACCATTATTGAAAAGATAAAAAATAAGTGTGGCATTCTTAGGTTACTGTCACTAGCCCCGTAGCAGAAATTTCTCCAAGTGTCTGCGACAGATAATTCAGGGGCAAAAAATAATCTGCAGGTAAAATATTTTTATAAATGGAGCGTTAATTAATCAAACAATCACTTACCTGTAGCGTTTTTAGGCATTTTATAAATTTTTATTAATAATAGTCTTAACTTTTTGTATTAAGTAATAAAGAGCTAAACATAATACGAAGCAAAATAAAAGTTCGAAAAGTTTTGAATCAACATTGCTACAATTTACCTCTGAAATATTTCTATTAATATACAGTTATTATGAAACAGCACCGAAAAATGGCAATAAATCACAATTAAATAATAAACTTCGTTACAAGAATAACAGAGTTTACAAATAATACAATAACAAATTTTTATTATTTGATATTTACTTATTATTTAATAATAATGCTTTCAGACACAGACGCGGACAGTATTAAATGGAATAGGGAGATTTTTCTCCCTTTTTTCGTGGGGGGTGAATATAGTTGGGCAACGCCCTACTATGTTAAAACCTTTTACTGTAGATGAAATTTATATTTTTTTCTCTTAATTTTTTAATTATTTTGTAACGTCCGCAATATTTACAAACTTATGAAAGATAAAAGTTATGTAACATTTCAAAATTTAAAATTGAAACCCCATTTGTAAAATTGAACCCCCCCCCTATCTGCGTCTATGTTTAAGTATAACTTCTTAATATTAATGAAAACAAATCTTCCGTAACATTCATGTCCACTAAAGAAATAGAGATTTCACTCTTTTTTTAAATACTTTAATTTTATAAAATATTAATAGCAATTTAAATAAATAATACCATATAATGTGTATGTACTAAATAGTAATTATAATATTCTATATGTAAAACCATCAAATCTACCTTGTGTGTAAAACTAATCCTTACTTCTTATAAAGCACTGTTTTTGATAAATCGCATAAGTTCAGTATTAAATTTGTAATTGCTCACCTTTAAACTAAGCGAATGCGTCTTGGTTTCGAAGATGCATAATGTGTGATCACTGCATCGATGAATTCATCTGTTGGCTCCTCATCACCTTCGATAGATACTTTAATACACGATTGTAAAATATCCTGCCCCATGCGATTTCTGAGTTTTGTCATAATTCTATTCATTGTGCTAAATGACCTTTCTACACTCGCTGTTGAAGTTGAAATTGGTACACACAATACACACTTGGCAAGTTTTTTCAAAACTTCGTATCCAATATCAGCTTTTAAAATGAAAGAAGCGACATCTGTACTGGTATCATCTAAATTACTGTGTGCAACGTACTTAAAAGAACGGAGATCTGCCACTGCTGCATCCTCTTCCTGAATTCCAAAAAGATGGCACAGCTCCTTACACTGCTTTTCATTTATTTTTACAAATTCTCCAAAGCTTCGAAAAAATGCACATAGTTCTATTAAGCGCAGTGCTTTATCATTAAATCTTTCTTTAACTTGATGAATCATTTTTTCTATAAAAGTTTTTGCACTTTTTAAGCAATTTTATTTCGTGTCATTAAAATTTATGATCTTAATTTCTGATGCATCACTCTCGAGACCTTTAATTTTAATGTGCATTTCGTTATTATCATTGTCAGTATCACAAAAGTTGGCAATTTCTTGCAAGTGATCAACTGTCCCAGAAACAAGTTGAGGAAGAAATGAAATGCTAAGAGTTTTCATTTGAAGAATTTTGCTTAAATTCGATACAGCATTAAGTGTTTCATCCATAACGACTAAACTGATTATAAAACTAATATTAATCATTTCCAAGAGAATACCACCAGCTAAACTTGCTAAATCAGCACCATCCTTGTGTATGTGTTCGCATGCAATCATAATCGATTTAAAGGATAAAAATACAGCATGAACAGTACGGTAATTGCTAAGCCAGCTTATATCCGTTGCCTCAGGTATGATTTGAACGGGTTCTTCTAAAGCTTTCTGTATTTCGTGCAAAATTTTTCCTCTCTTAGGAGAACTATGAAAAAGTTTATAAATAGTATCTTTAACTGTGTGAAAAAATCGTCTAATCATTATAGTCTTGTTTCTTGAATTAGTGACAGCTAATGATAGAATATGGGATCTGCAATGAATGTAAGGCACTTCGCATTGTTTAGCTTCTGAAATACGAGCACGAACACCAGTTATACTACCACTAAAATTCGCTGCACCATCAAAAGAACATGAAACCAATTTATCATATGACATATTTCTTCTTTTTAAAGCATCATCTATAGCTAAAAATATTGATTCAGCATCAGTTCTTTCTAAGTATATTATGCACAAAAATCTTTCTCTTACTTCGCAAACTGGATCATGGACGACGTGCCGCACCATTAGTGATAATTCACTTTGATTGTTTATGTTCGTCGACTCATCTCCCATTATAGAATAATACTTACCATTAAGTATTTTGTCATCTGCTTTGTCTAAGATTGTGCCTATTGAGCTTAATATTTCAGAAGCAGTTGATTTACTTATGTAAGTCGATCTTTCACTTTGAGACTTAACCCAGTCGCGAAGAGTTTCATTTTCTCTCATTAAAATTCTTTGAACTAAGGGTTCATATTTTGTAGTATGGGGTATCTCCTCTTTAGCTAAAAAATACACACTCCTAATTAATGAAGATAAAGCTTGTCTATTTTTATCCCTTTCGTCTTCGCTGTATTGCATTATTTGTGTGTGTATAGGAGCATTTAAATTCTGTAATCTTTCATTTTCCATAAAAACAGATTTGCAATGTTTGTCTGATTTTGAGTGTTTTTCAAGTTTTCCTGTACTGCCAGTTGCTTTCCTAAAATTTGTGAAGGGCACTGATATGAATACTCCACTTGTTTTTTGGAATACCTCTACATCATTTTTTAAATGCTTTTCACACAGCTTGCAAAATGCACCACCACGAGTTTGATCAAAATACAGCCATTCATATTTATCTTCCCACTGTTTTTGATATTTGAACTTGCGTCCAACATTTTTATCTTCCGGTTGAGGTTGTCCACTAACAGTACTACACGAAGGCATCGAGGGTAGAACTATCGCATTGCAGGTTTCACTTTCATTCAAAGTTAGTTGAGAATTATTATTTTGATTTTCAACAGATGACTGTACTAAAGGTTCTTCACTACGTCTTCTTTTTTTAATTTGGATATAAGAAAATAATTTCGACTGTTTTGACATAATTCAATATCAAAAATAATTCCTATCTAATATTCAATTTAAGCTGTAATTTTTATCTGTAACAATCAAGACAGAAAAGCGCAATAGATTAACCAGACACAGTGTCGTCTAGAACTAGCGTCATCTAATTGCTTATTGGTAGTCTTTGAAAATGAAATTTCCCTAGCATTCTACAATAAAATAAGAAAAATAAAATATTTTATGTTAGGGAACAAGTAAATACCGGATGTAATTTATAAAGTTTGCATAGAAATATTTAGACATTTTCAGTAACTAAATCTTTTTTAAACTATTAAGTATGAAAACATTTCTGTGCCTTTAATTCAGTTGTCCAAACTTCTCAAAATCTATTATAATAATGTTTTTGACAGCATAATCAATTTATCATTTGATAAATGAATTTGGTTTTTCCAAGAGAAAATTACAGTTAGATAAAGCAGTTATTTGTGTAATACGGGATAAACAAATGGATTATTACTGAAAGGATTAACTTTCAAGATATTTTATGAGTGAACGGAATAATAACAATATATCATATTTTAATTAAGAAACGCACAAATTTAGAATTTCACAATAAGGAAGTAATAATATTTATTTTATGGGCTAGTACTTTGTAACAGAAAAAGTTTTATTTATGATACATGAAATTAATATTATAACCTCAAAAATATAATGAATAAATATTTCACTGGATAGGAAAAGCTTATTTAGATAAATTATTAGCGTGATATGATACATTCAATGAATTATTATGTTTATTGTTAAGATTGAATAATGGATATTAAGCGAAAAAATACATTTTATGGTATAATTTAAATACATTTTAGAGAAATTGAGAGTCTAATTAAAAATATCTAAATAATTTAATAATTGATACAATTAGAGTAAGTAAGCCAAAAATATGTGATTTGACATCACACCTGTCAATAATGGAATCTTCTCCTAACCAGAAAACTTTTACGGTCCCAATGAAAGCAATTGTAGTATATTAAACCGCAAATATAAAATTGAAAGGGGTGGAAGAAAAATTCCGTTACAGACACATTTCCGTCTTAGAAAGTATCACGCAGTGCACTATTTTTGCTGGAACCGTATTTTTTTTTTTTTGTTTAAGAGAGGATTCCGCATTCCGCTATAGACAGGTTCTGTTTCCCAGACTTTACCGCATTTAATTTTTTCGAAAATGTTAATGAAATAACATTATCATAACCAGTTATTTTATAATTTTACAAAAAAAAAAAATTGGAATTAGTAGTTAACAACAATTTCTTACAGTTTAATCTCGTATATGGCACCAAAATTAAAATTTAAGTTTTACTACCGGTATGCTTTAAATAAATATTATGCAAGTATTAGCGGTATGCTAATTAATAATTATGTAATTTGTTTCTTCTTCTTCTTCTTTAAAATCTTATAACTGCTATTGTACACAAAAATATGACAAGCACCTATTACGCAAAAAGTTAGCTGAAAGGTTAAATATTAATAAACAGAATAAACATTAATTTCGTAATTTTTTTTTTATTTGTACGATTTTTCGAATAGCTTGTAAGACTTACTTATACAAAGCTGTTATATGTCGTAAAAACTGAACCTATCTGTAACGGAATAATACCTTAGAAGGAACATTTCCTTGTAATTGACGACAAAAAATGCTATGCAAGTATATCTGTTAAGACAGAATTTTTTCACGGTATCTTACGATTCCATCTTAACAGGTTTTTCGGGAGGATTCGAAGGAAAATATCACTACTAGGAAAAATAAGGAGAAAGTCAAAAATTTCCTCCGGGGGGGACATTCCCCCCGGGCCACCCCCTGAAATCAACACTGTGGGGGATTGTAATCCAGAAGTGTTATCAAATTTATATTCCGCGAAAAAAAAGGTCATGTTTTTCAACCAAAAACGAAATCCGCACAAATAGTTTTTTTGTCTTCTGATAATTATCACATTCTTTTCTCAAGATATTTTCAATTGTAGGAGCAATCATGGCCGTCGCTAAAATACCTTCATCGTTGATAAAGCTGTGAACGAAAATTTCATTTCGGCTTGTAGTTACATACCTAGTGTTTTTGATTGATTGTATTGTAATTTTGATGGAATAAATGGATTGAAATGTTTGTTGAAAGATTTTAAGAACAGTCTGTTTGTTTACAATCTCTACAAATGATTGCTAACTCCAGTTACTGATCAAGGATGCATTTAAAAACTTCCTTGCTGAATCAAAGAGAGTAGAAAAGTTATTCTTGATGAGTTGCCACCATTTCAATAGATGGTTTTAAAATTTAACATTTTAATGCCTTTAAAATGTAAAAGTATTCATTCAGCCAAATATTCGGTTCACCTGTAGGCTGAATATGCCAAACATGCCAACCAATGTAAGGAGCGAGCAAAAGAGCATTGATAAAAAATATTATTTTTTTTAACTTTTACCCTTTTTTATAGCCAGGCCCAGGCCGGGATCTGCTTGGTGTGGGAGAGGGGTCTAGTTTGTGTTTAAACAACAATTAAAGGACACTGAATTTTCACATACAGACCTTATGTCTTGGCGTCCTTATGATGTGGAAGACAAAACCAAACCCCTATTCAACTCGTCTCCATCGGGAAAGGCTACTAGTGATTAATTTTGACTTTGGCAGTTTTAGAATTAATTTGTACCAAACTCTGCCGGCTAGGTAGTCCAATGACAATGCAACCGTTGCTGGCACCAGATCCTTTGACGGGTAACGTCTTATTGAGAATCATAGAAATTATTTATTCTTCTTTTTCTATATTGATAAATATTAATTTAAAAGTTATATTACCAAAATGCCGGAAAAGAAAAAAGTGTGAAATTATTATAGAAACAGGAGGGCACGGAAAAGAAAAGATAATGAAAAGCAAGCTCATTTTATGAAAAGGTTTATTTTTTGTAATCTTCTGCTAGTTAATGTGTGTGTCGAATCTTTTATCAATAACAAAAGTGAAAGACTAAAAAAAGTAAATTTCTCTAACTAAAAATATAGACTTAAATCAATCTATGTAATCTAACTGTTTTTTCTGTAAAGGCAGATTTTTTAGAAAATGCTGTCAAAGCTGCAGTTTTGAATCGAATTTCCTAAATTTTAAAAAGAATTTACATTTAAAAAGTAATACATAAATAAATTCTGAATTTTATTTCAAGAAAAAAAAATTATACAAAAAAAGTAAATTTACATTTACAAATATTTTGTTTCCCGGCTATCATAATTTTTTTTTTTTGTTACAAAATACATTTGCTAAAGACATTTGTCAAAATTTAAAAGAAGCATAAAGATATTCGGTACTTTTCGGTTAGCCGGGTGCCAGTGTTACATATACATACATGTATGTATATATACATATATATAGTATATATACAACATGTGTATATGTATATTTACATATATGTATGTATATAAATATGTATATATAACACTGGCGCCGGCTAACCGAAAACTACCAAATATTCTGTTCATTTTTTATTTTAAATTGATTTTTTCCCATATGTAGATATACAAGGTAGCGATGCGGCTTTTCCATCAATGATCATCCCAGTTACGGTTGCTAGCGATGACCTGACGCTATAAGCTGGTTGCGCTGGAAAATTCAGCACCGTAGGATTTTGGAATAATTTCAGGCCATCCTGATTATTAATAAGGTCAATGTCTACAGATGATGCAACATCTCGAGCCATGGGGTTGAAATTCAGCAAAAAATTTTTTGTTCTTATCACCAAAAATAGAGATTTAACATAATTTGTGACTTCATATACTTAAATGCGAAAATGTTGAATTCTAGAATTAAAATTGATTTTTGTTTATAATTTTTCACGTAAATTTTAAAAATGCAATAATTTAACTTAATAATGTAACTTAATCACCAATTAAATATTTTAAATTCTATTTAGAATGAACTTTGAATTAAAAAAAATATTTGATTTGGACATTTCTTTCTAACCTACATACATAGAAACAGGGTCAGATAATATAGACGAACATGCGAACGCCGTTTGCAGAAAATTTTCAAAGTTTGCAAACAGTTCTGATGGGGTTTTTTTTTTACAAATTTTTCATAAAAAAAATTATTAAGATCCCAGGCGGAGAATCTGCAAGGCCCATTGCAGACTTGTGAGAAGGTCTGCAGATAAAAAAAGCTATCTAGAAATTATTTACCATGTACCATGGAAGAAGCACCGTGGCATATATATTTTTAAAACTTAAAAATATTGGAAGTGTGGGGCTTATGCCGGAATGGCAAGTACAATGCTTTTTTTTTTTTTTTTTGCCAGGGCCGGTAGCAGAAACAGTGCAGTACCGAAGCAGGTGCAGCATTTCTCTGCGATTTGCAGTGACTTTTTTACATTCGAAAGGGGAATTCGGTTTTAATATCTTAGTAAACATTATCCTCTTTTCAATAAAGTGTAATTCAGAAAACTGGAGGGGGGGGTGAGAGCATGTAACGTAATCTGAGGGATTGTAAAGAAAACTTTTTTACTTTTGCTGTTAGCGGCGATATAGGACTTAGGAGGGGCATGGCATTTTTCTGCAGAAAATTTTTAAGAAGTTATTTGAGTTTGCAGACAGTTTTACATTTTATCTAAGTCTGCATAGAAAGGGAGGGGGCAAAAGCCTATCTCAAAACCTGTCATGGCCTTAAAAATTAGAATCTTACTTTTGTTGAAAACAAAGTTGTATTTACAATCTATCTCATTGGTAAAAAAATTTTAATTTATGAAAGTGGCATTTGAAAATAAGAGTTTGAGAACTTAAAGAGGAGAGTTATTGTAAATATGGTTTAAGAGACAGAAATGAAATCAACTTACTGTTTCTTCTCATTTTTTTCGGAGTAACGATCCGGGCAAAACGCCCTAGTGAACGGCCACTTTTCAATGAAATCAATGAAAAAGGCTCTATCCACCAGAGATTTTCACCAGGCCAATAATTGCTTTTAATGTATGAATATTATTTTTCAATCACGTCAGGTAACAGCAGATTTAAGCTCTCGGCCTCTTCTGTTCATCTTCAGAGAGGTGGTTCTTAAGGGAACTTCATCTTTTCTACAATACCATGAAAGCTTCAACTACTTCTTGGCTTTAGATGAACTGCAACACAATCTTCCAAAACTATGATATCCTATTAGAGAGAGAGAGAGAGATAAATTAATGATCAATTTAACACCTTGGGGATGAGCATCACATATACCTGACTCATAAATTGCTCAGAATCCTTGATTATTCCCACCAGTTATTTTTTATTGTAAATTTTGCTTTATTTAATCAGGGCATTTTCTCAATTCAATTAGGCAAAATTTTCTGTTTTGAAAAACCGGTGATAATCCAGATAGCATTGAACATTAGCAGCAAGTTTGATTTTTTCTGATATTAAATTGTCGTGAGAAATTCGCAGTAAATCTTCCGCAGGGTATACCATCACCCACTTACATGAGTAGTTTGTTATGAAACTGATGGCAAGACTGTCTTTAATTCACAAAAGTGACGAAAGCAAAAATCCCTCTGTTGAGAGAATAGATAATTAGCAGATACACAGAAATTTTATTCGTTTGGCACTGCTTTTATTAAACGCTATACTTATCAAATGCCAAAAAAGGATTGAATTGAAATGTACAAATATTACCCTAACTTATTTATGGTGGTAAAAACAATGCATGTACCTTAACGGTGTGTATGTATCAGTAGACCTGGTCAGGTCTATGGACCCCTTCGAAGGGGTTAAACTTAACAGTTCTAAACAGTTGATGTGGCATGGAAAGATTATTACTTAGCAGTATTTTTGATTACTTCTTTGCTGTTATTTTGCAATAACTTGGACACAGCATGAATTTAATTTACACGATAAGTTAGCTGCAAGTTCAAAGTGTGGTGACTTTGGCGTTTGCATTAACTTGCTGCAGTTGTGTTATGAAATTTCAGTCTTGTCATGCTGAGCTTGCTGCAACTTTGCAAGTTTTCAAAGCAAGACTTCTGCAAACTAAAAAGGCTATGTGGGAAAAGATTAAAAATTCTGTAAAAGACATTCGTCGCAAACGGGTTAAATATACAATAGTTATGTCAAACCCTTACCATAGAATGGTATACAAACACTGTATCGCATAGTTATAATAAGTCTACTAGATGAATTACTTACCCATAGTCAGGCAACATTACAATTTTTTTTGCATTACTGTAACTAAAATTCAGCCTCCTATAAACATTTAAAAGTTAATCAAAAATTGGGAGTAAAAAAAAAAAAATCTGTCTATTATATGAAAGTCATCTCACTATACATTCAGGCTGTAACTTCTTAGAAATGCTACATAAAAATCAAATACAAATAAACGCACGTATTGTTGAAATAATAAGAATACACATGCATTTTTTCCCACGTTTCATATTGCTCATGCATCAGCTTGGATTACGCATATAAAATTTGACCACTCATAAAAGTAAAAAACACTGACGATATGCAATAGCATTTATCAGGGACAAATTCAAGAAGAAGGGAGCTGAGAGGCTACAGTAGCCGTACCTCCCTCCCCCTCAAAATCTGTATTTTTTACATAATTGTGTACACAAGATCATTTCCCAGCTCTCCACTTTCTCGGAACAAAATCCTAGATACCCTACTGACATTTTTGTGTATTAGAATTCTGAAGCATGGAGAGGATTGCGACCCCTCCCTTAATCTCTGAGAAAAGTATGAAGTTTTTTAAAAAGCACTGAGAGATGGAAAAAATATAAAAAGCTGTTAATGATTGTGATTAAACTTATTGCAATTTCATCCACCTCATTTTTAACCGTTTATTCCCTAACACTGCTTACCATATTCACTGAAAACATTCAGTTTTGTAAGTTATTGATATTTAACAACAATAAAAGAGTTCAACTCAAGCACATAACTTATATTTTGGTGTGGGGGTTAGCTTTCAGTTACGACGATTTTCTTTTAAATAAAAGTACATGAATACTTATTTTCACAGATGTGCTTTTGATATCTGTAAAATTAGGTAAGTCTTTTTTTTTTGAAAAAGTTATGCACTTTTCATTCCTCCTCCAATCTAAAACAATCTTGTGTATGTCGTTGATCCGAAGATATATCCTACCTCTAATATATGTTAATATTACTCTACATATGACTACAAATTTTTTAATCATAATATTAAATTCGTAAAATTACACTGAGCAAAAGCAGTAGAAGTAACAGGATCATATCTAACACGAAAAATTTTTTAATATTGACATAAACAAAAAAAAAATTATACGAGATACCAAATAAAAGCTAGACTGAAAGAAAATGAAACAGAAAAAAATATACAAAACACTTACTTAGTATATGTTTCTCCGTTTATATTTATTTTTCTATACGCTAGACGATAACAACAATACACGTTTTGCAAAAAATGACACTTCACACTTCGGCATTTTCTTAAAAAAAAAGTTGTACAGAAGCACTTGACAATCGCATAATGTGCGAAAAAGAAGCCAATATGGTAAGCCTGAATTCACTCAAAAGATGCCAAGAATATGTGCAGTCGAGTGCGCAGTTGGCAGAATTTGTGTTCTACCTTTTTTACGTCATATCAAAATGCCCTATTACAAGCAAGTGGTGGTCTTGATTGCTGCTAGGCGAGCAGCATATTCAAGCAACATATGGAATATGTATGCTGGCAATGCAGTAAAGTGTTCCAATACACACCATGACTTGCTGGTAATTATGGTGGAACCAGCAAATGTGTTATGGTAGTTTATGCTAGTTAACTTTGCTGGGATACAGCATTTAATGCTTGTCTAGCAAACAAATACCAGCATGAATTTCGACCTGGGACAATATTGAAACGGCACAAAAATTGCTATTGCAGCGCCCCCTTCCGGTGGAATTTTTCCAAATTCAG
Organism: Maratus speciosus; assembly: GCA_963932465.1. Classification (NCBI taxonomy): domain Eukaryota; kingdom Metazoa; phylum Arthropoda; class Arachnida; order Araneae; family Salticidae; genus Maratus; species Maratus speciosus. The sequence goes on along the minus strand of OZ010789.1, from coordinate 26,140,194 downwards.
GGAGGACCTTCTTGCCATAGGCGAAAACATACTCAAACAATCTGGTTCAATTCTATGCATAAATTCATACACTTGTCGATGGTACAATATTCAAATTCGCACAAAAATCGCTATTACAGAGCCTCCTTGTGACGGATTTTTTCCAAATTAAGGGAGGACCTGCTTGCCTCAGTCAAAAACTTAAAATCAAAATTTTGGTTCAATTCTATGCATAACTTAATACACTTTTCGATGGTACAATATTGAAAATTGCACAAAAACGGCTATTACAGCGCCCCCTTCCTGTGGAATTTTTCCAAATTCAGGGAGGACCTTCTTGCCATAGCCAAAAACACACACAAAAAATTTGGTTCAATTCTATGCATAACTTCATACATTTCTCGATGGTACAATATTCAAAATCGCACAAAAACGGCTATTACAGCGCCAAAGGGAGGACATGCTTGCCATAGCTCAAAAACTTTGAAAAAAAATTTTTTGTCCAATTATATGGATAGCTTCATACACTTTTTGATGGTACAATGCCAAGTTAAACGGACACACGAACAGACAGACATTTTCTATAAACATGTTTTTGGGGATCTCTGACCCCTAAAACGTGTAAATCCGTCGAAAACCGGAAGTGAAAATAATTTCGATTACAATACTTACTTCTATCGAAGATAGAGGAAAGTAAAAAACCAGCAGTAGATGCGTGCGAGGCTTTCTTACCACAATCTTTGAGATTATTTGTTGATACGTTTTTTTAATAACTGCAATTTTTTTTAATCAAACAACGCGTTTTAACGATATGTAAACGTACTACATCAAAAGCCTCTTGCAGAATCTTTCGAAAAATACCTCATTTATCGCTGTGTTTTTGTACGTGCAGAGGAAAAAGGATATCAATATCGGAAATAATACATATGATGGTTTTCACCTATATTTTGTTACCCGGGAAGCCCGGCTTTATCCCCTAGTGTGCATAATAACGTTAATTACTTTTGTTGATTCATCATTATCCATCTTTCTTTGGCATTCAATCGAAAATAATATATATTGTTTTAGTAAACTAGCGAGCTCTTTCCATTAAGAGCTACGCAGCCAATCCCAGTCCAAAGCTCGCAGTTTAAAATTACGCTATTTTGCTCTTTTTAAAAAAGATTATCGGATTACGGAAGATTTAATGATATTATCTTGACAAGTGGCGATTTTCTCTAATCGCATTGGCATTTGAAGAAAGATTGTAATAATGAGATAAGAAATGTATTTTCTTATTAATACTGTCTTTAACATAGAGAAGAATAATTTTGTAATTGTGAAAGTAAAAATGAGTGAATATTGCGTCAATAAAACGCCATCATAATAACATTACTCAATTCTATTATTTTCAATTCCCATTTCGTTTTAAATTTTAAAATGTATGTCAAATGTCAATGCCCAAATCTTATATTGCTCTCAGAATACATCATTCCAAATTTTAAAGCTGTATATCAACAGGAAGTGGGTGAAAAATGAGTAAAAAATCTTGACTGCGACGTAAAAACATACAAACAAAATTGTAAGCTAAAACAAAGCATGTAAAAAATCAGAATGTGATTCTGAAGAAAAAACTGTAACTGTGGAATGAAACGAAAATTTTCCAGAAGTGCTTGAATAATTTAGAAATGGTCGAAAAAGATTGATATTTCTGGTTCGATGCTGAAAGAAAAAGGCAATAAAAATTGCAGAATCATTAAGAATTGAAGTTTTCGGAGATAGCAATGGCTAATTAGAGCGTTTTAAACTTTGACGAAAGTCAGCTGATGTAAATAGTGATGATCGTTATGGATAGACGAAGAGTCTGCACCACTTATTCTTGAAGGTTACGAAGATTGAATGATACTTCATATGGATGAGACAGGCTTAGTGTTTTGAGTGTTTCCTTCCAAGACAATGGAATTTACGAAAAATGACTGGAAGGGTGGTAAGTTAACCAAAGAACGACTTAACTGTAGCATTTTGTACGATTATTTTTCAAGAAACCTTGAACAACACTGGACAACAATGGTTCTTCAACAGAACTGAAATTAGATGATTCTAGATCAGTTTTTTCCGCTCGAATATGCTCTCCATTTTTCTCTATGTGATCTAGTTTTTGAGAAATTTGCATATTTCAGTTTTATCATATTTAAGCTTTTTTGTGCAAATTTTACATACAATAAATGTCATATTGAATTATCATGTTTATCATGTTCATCATGAATTATCATGTAATGTTTACATTACTTTCAACTTTAATGTAGTTGACATAGAATTGACGTAATGTTTTTCTATACTAGATTCTATACTGTCAGTTACTAAGCCTAATTTGCATATTTTTCAAAGATGTAATGTTTCAATTACTAACAACTTTAAATTAGTTGCAACAGAATTGACGTTATGTTTTTCTATATTATATTTTTATGCTGATTTCAAATCAGCAGTCTGTTTCCTTATATCACGTCTAGTATGTGAGTAACATGAATTTCTACTTTTGTACGGTATTGACACAAATTTGATATACGATGCTTTTAGTGTTGTTTACCTCATTGACAAAAGCGTGAACTGTGTCAGCATCCTATCAGAGACATAAACAACAATTTGTATAATTGAAAAAAAACTGAAAAATAGTAGAATCTATCCTAAAGAGTTGAAGTACAGTCGTGGATAACAAAAAGTATACACCCCCTACTAACTCCTCAACAAATTATCGTAGAAGAAAGTTACTGGTACTAGAGATCTGCACGGGCCCGGGCTTGGCCCGAGGTCCGTACCCGGCCCCCGGCCGGCAGAATTAGGACAATTTTTTCAACGGGCCGAGCCGGGCCGGCAAAAAAAATTAATCGGGCCTATCGGCCCGATATAAGAATTTAAGCGAAGCAGATAAAATACGAGCCATTTTCAATGAATATGATTTTCTCGAGAAGTATAAATGTGCGTCACGAGCCGATGCGAGTTTAACAACATCAATACAGAAATGTAACATGTCCATCGTAGAGATCGGCGTCGTACAGTTGCAAGATGTCTGATTCCGAGTTTAATTTTTTTTCAGCAGACTCGTGCCGGGACGGAACTGGTCTTAGTCGATCTCAGGATGTGTAGAACAGTCATTGTGTTTTGTAGTATTAATAGTGATAATGAACTTCTCTTAACAGTATCTTTGGAAATATACCTTAAGGTGGTTCTCATATTCACTGCTCAACAATGCGAAGCTTTCAGACACATTTTCTGACAAAATTTTTAACTATAAAGGCATAAAATTGACAGACCTGCCTATTGAACGCATTTGGAAACGAATAGCTTTTTCCATATTTGATGAATTACTTACAGAGATAACAGAGATTCCTGTCACGTGACTGTACGTTTATCTCCTTTCCTGTGCCATCGCTTCCGGAAATTCGATTCAAAACGCTAACTTTGACAGTATTTTGAGAAAGATATATTGCTTTTGTCTGTGAAAAAAAAAACGACATTTACATAGCTTCTGAATAAGAATACCTGCCAATCTCACGCGTTTCCGAAAAGAAAAGAATTCATAAATGTGTCGAAATGTAGCTCCTTTGGATTTGAGAAAAGCCTTAAAAATGAGAGAAATATTTTCACAAATCTACTTTTTATTATATAACTCAAAAGGTTATCATGTTTTTAATCCTTTATTCTGATGAACTACATTAATCTTTTAATCAATTCTTATTTCCATTTTGAAATGTCTGTAGACACGATGACTAAAACACTGTAAGTAATCGTTAATGTTTACTATTGTGTGTTTTCTGTTTTGCGAACATCATAGTAATGTAAAATATACTGCAAAATGTTCCCATAAATATTAGAGCTGTAGCAAGCCGTACATATTCGTTACTAAGTAACGGGTATTCTCTAAGATACGAAATACCGAATCGGTACTTCGAAATACGAGTCGTTAGTCGTTACTGCGTTAATACGCAGCCGAACAAAATGAAACTAACTTCAAACGCTGCTTACGCTTGTATAATTCATGAATGGAGCAGATAGCCGGATGCGGTAAAAGATGCGAATTTGTATTCAGACTCGGATATTTCGGCGTTAGTTGTTTACGTATCAGTGTATGCGTATCATTCTGTTATATCATTTATTCTCAAATCTCAAACGATTTTGATTTCGTAGGGGCTTGTTGATTCCTTCATTATGGAAAGAAAAAGAAGCAAAGCTATTCTATACCCTGAGCTTGCAGTACCATCTGAAATTTTTTTTTTTCAAAACCAGGTTATATATTATCTGAAAGGCGTGCTTCATTAAAACCAAAAAAAAAAATGGAAAAAATATTATTTTAAAACATAAATCAAAGATTTCTAAAATAATAATGCGATTGACGTAAACTGTTAATTGATAAGATGATAAAGTCTAAAATGAAACACATTTCTTTTAAATATTCTGAAAATTTTCAAGAAATTCTGTTCTAAAATTTACAGGTTTGCTTTCAGTGCATTCTTTATCCCATAAAAATATCTTTGTACGTGTATTTATGTTTTAAATTAAAATATATATATATATTTTTATGATAAAGACGAGTTTTTAGATTGCTTGTAAAAATGTTTTTATGATAACGTTTAATTTTTTTAACCTCCGGTATGCTATTTCTTTCTTCCAGCTAACCTAATAAAGTGTCGTCTCAAAAAAAAAAAAAAAAAAAAAAAAACACGCCCCGTTGTATAAGCCAGCCGTAAAACAAAGCAGAGGTATCATTGTACGGAATAATCTCTACCGCATTTTTTTTAACTTATAAGCATCGCACATTTCCAATTTTTATACCGTCGTATTGGGGGAAAAAAGTACTTTTAAATGCAATTTGTTTGAAAACTGCATCTCGATTAATTTTAAGACATTATTATTAATTTTTTTTTTTTTTTTTTTTTTTTTTTTGTAGTTTTAAATGCCATTTGTTTAATTTTTGTAACTCAAGTACTTCATTTCTCTAGAAAGTAAAAGTACAGGAAAAATAGTTGGAAAGTATCAATTATATCTTTTTGTTGCCATTTTCTCATAAAAACTGTTAAAAAAGGTAATTAAAATACCTGCTGTTTCGAAAAAATATAAGTTAATAACTTCTGATAAAACATGAAGTTTTTATAAACTGAACTTAATTTTAAGTATCTACATTAATATTACAAACAAATGAAAGCATATGAATCATGAGATAGCCATTTTTTTTTGTCGAATTTCTTAAATAACGAAAGAAATTCTTCAGCGGATGCGGATCACGTCATTTTACATAAAATAAACGCGTGTGTTTTAAGTCTTATAACTGAACTATCTATATTTATGTACATGTTTCTTTTTTTTTCATCGGGGGTGACACTAAATTCTGAAAAAGCAGAATTGCGGTTTTCTAATTTTTTTTTAACCATTTGAAAAAATGGTTATTGTTCTCTGTCAGGGTAGGAAATCAAAAACATATCTGAAGCTTTTTATTGGTTGATTCCGCATTTTATTCGTTTCCTGATGGGTCTGTACAGTAATCTGTATTTTCCCTGTACTTTCAACAGAGATGGATACTTCTGTTGCCACTATGACAAAAAAGTAATAAAAACTACAAAAAAAATTAATAACTCAGAAACAAATTGAGATACAGCTTTCAAACATATTGCAATTAAAAATGTATTTTTTTCTCTATACGACGATATAAAAAGTAATATTGTGGGATGTTTAGAAATTTAAAAATGAAATTTCATTTATAATTGGTCCAAGAATGTTAATGTTTAATCCATGGCGTACGAAATATGTATGATCAACTCCGTGCGATTTTTTATGTCTTAAATTTTAGTCTTTGAAAAAATCATTTTCCAAATGATCGTTGTAATTTGTTAAATAGCTTTTTTTTTCTGTTTGGCTTGTAAAAATAATTGGCACCATAGGCGTAACCAGGGGGGGTGCCCTGGGTGCCCGGGCACCCCCCCGTTTCCGCAGACTCGAGCTCAATTGTTTAAAAAAAATCGAAATTTACAAAAGAAAAAAGAAGTGAAAGCAGAGTTCAATTAGTTTAGTTCAGAAAAGTAAACGACTAAGTTTTGAAATGTGATTAAAAAAAAAAAAAAAAAAAAAAAAATTCTTTTTTTTTTTCGTTTTTTTTTTTTTTTTTTTTTTTTTTTTTTTAGAAAATTATGTTGTTTATCTTTTTTAAAACTAGAATATTTATAAGAATCTGTATTAGTCATAGTAATTCAAAAAGGTGGCTTTATAATCTCACTTTGACGTCCTTTGTCTGTGGGAGATGTTTTTAACGCCGTTCTTTCTATTGCATGTTTCTGCAATTTCATGAGAAATTAACACAAGTTCTTGACGAGGATAGAAACTATTTGTCTCTTTGCTTTGGTAGTTTAAAGTCAAGAAAGAAGCAAAAAAAAAAAATTTGAAAGGGGATGCAAATGTGAAACGATAATTCCAAATTTCGATTAGCCGAGGTAAAGGGGGAGGGGGGACACATACCCTGCCTCCTTTGTAAATGAAAAATAATAGCACAGAAAATTCAAATTAATCTGTAGGTTGGTTGAATTTAGTGTTTCGTGGCCATTTTTGACATTCTTGAAAGGAATATGGTTGCAGTCTTTCAAGTCAATATGATAATTTTTTTTTCCTCTGAAAATTTGTATACGATTTTTAGAGTTTTTTCTCGTTTCGGGGCGTTCTTTTGAAAATAGGAAAAGGAACCCTGTTTCCACCTTTTAGCCCAGTGCAGTAAATTTTGACAAATTCGCGATTTTATTATGTGATCATTTCATGATATTTACAATTTCCCCCCAAAATCGTGTGACGAAATTCACGTCTTTCTACGCGATTTTTTGTCGACATCCGCACTTTTCACCACTTACCTTTGACAAAATTCGTGTTTTTTACCGCTATCCTTTGACGAAATTCGCATTTTTTACCACAATATTTTGACGAAATTGGCATTTCTTTAGCACGTGATCCTTCGATGAAATTCGCGTTTTCTTTCCACGATCTTTTGATGAAATTCGCTTTTTCTTTCCGTAATCTTTTGACGAAATTCGCGCTTTCTTTCTGCGATCCTTTGACGAAATTATCGTTTTTACCGCGATCCTTTGACGAAATTTATTTTCTGTTGCGACCGATTGACGAAACTGATATTTTTACAGGAGATCATTTGTCGAAATTCGGGATAGTATTGTGCGACCGTTCGGAAAAATTCTCGATATCTTTCCGTATCAATTAACAAAATTCTCTACTCTTTTCCGCACCATTTTGATGAAATTTGAAAAAAAAATTCGTCAATCCTTTATCGAAATCCGTAATTTTTTTGCGCAATCTTTAAACGAAATTGGCGATTACTTTCTGCACTCTTTTATAGAAATTCCCGATATTTTACCACGATCGTTTGAAGAAATTCTTAATTTTTTCCGGGACTGATTCACGAACTGATTTTGAGAAATTCCATAAAAGAAATAAAAATCGCGGACCTAATTTTTTTTTAAATACTCACTGAAGAATCACAGGTCTGTAAAAGAATTTGAAGGGGGAAATACTGCACAGCATTTTTTATTACGAGTGACTTTCCTTTTCTGTGTACAAATCGCGCGATCCCGCGCGTTATTTCAAACCCTGTCCGTGAAAGAAAACTTCATTACTAGAGAAGTGGTTTTAGAGAGAGTGGGTTAGAGAGAAGTTTTATTTAAACGAACATAGAATTAAACAAATCTAGGATTGGGGTGGGGGTGGGGACTGCCTTCGGCAACGTACTCCCGAGCAAGCTACGACCTCTTCTGTCTTGAAACAAACGAATCTTGAATTACTGCGTTTTTTATTTCGAGCAAAATTAAATTTTCAGCTTTCTTATAAGAGCTGATTTGGCATTATTCCAATTCGAATTTAATCACGGCAATTTCAAAAATTACCAGAGTTTTTTCTGTTTCAAAAAATCGCCTCAAAGCACGAAAACCCCCGCTAGAAAGCGCATTAAAAATTCGGAAAAGATTAAAAAATCACAGGGAACGAAATTAACTATTTGGGTAAAAGATTTAAACCGGATTCGTTTTAGGATTGTCAAAAAAAAAAATCACTGCGAAATGCGAAAAAAAACCCTACTAAAGATAACATTAAAAAATTGTTAAAAATTGAAAAATCGCTGTAAGAATCTCGAAAACACTATTGAAAAGAAGACAAAGTTTACTGGGTAAAATATTGAAATCGGATTCTTTTTTACTTGTTTGAAAAAATTGCTGCAAAATGCGTAAAAATTCGCATAAAAAATTAATTGAAAAATTCCAGAAATTGTCTTCCATATGCATGAGTTCAGGCATACAGGTCCTGTCAAATCTTGCGGGTGCAAGCTGCATTGTTTTTTCAGAGCTCAGTTCGCGCGCGCGCGTACACACACACAGAGACAGACAAGCGCCTATCTTTATTATTACAGTCGCATCATGATAGTATAATTTTTATCATCTTGATAAAATTTAGTGTATATTATCATGATCTGCTTTACCTAATATATTCGACACACTATGAGGTAAAAACCTGAATTACCGTAATTTCCGGCCTATAATCTGCGGATCAAACAATTAGGTTCAGTCCCAGAAATCTTGTTTCATAAAACGTAACTTATTAAATCGCGATAAATATTTAACTTAAATAATGAAATAAAATTTCTGGGTCGAAACATGATTGTTTGAGCCGCGGATTATAGGAAGGAAATTGCGCTATTAAGGAATGTTATAATTATTTATAATATTATAATAATTATTTATATAAACTTTCCTTCAAATTTTCTTGGGTCCCTCCGGTGATCCCTAAGAAGCCATGGAGTTATATTCTGAAAAGGTTTCGTGCGCATGTACTGATGTACCCGCATGTATTATCTGAGATTTATCATCCGGCAAAATTTCATCTAAAAGACTTTGACTAAGATAATTTTAGATCTCATGCAGTGTTCCCCTGTGCCTATAGAAGTTTCCAGCATGATTAAAGGCCTTTTTAGGTGCGTTCGTAATTATATAAATACGTAGCACCTATAGTCGTCGTTCAGTCCGTCCGTCCGTCCGTCCGCATATAACAGAGCAAAAACTACCCAACCAAATGGTCTGAAATTTTAAATATATGATTTTTGCAAAGTTTTGTCGAGCCATTTCAAATTTTATGAAAATCGGATGTATAGTTTAATTACAGGGACAGTCAAAAGTTTTTCTTTACATTACGACCAATGGGAAAAATTATTGCAAGTGCATTTTAATTTTGTTAGAGCCTTCCCGAATGGTCTGAAATTTTAAATCTATCATTATTGCAAAATTTTGTCGAGCCATTTCAAATTTTATGAAAATCGGATGTATAGTTTAATTACAGGGAGAGTCAAAAGTTTTCCGTTACATTACTGGGAATTGGAAAAAACCATTGCAAGAGCATTTTAATGATGTTACAGACTATGCACTTATGAAGTGCAAAAAAATATACATTCAGTACAATATGGGGTGCAAAAAATAATTATAAAACTAGTTACAGTACGAACGCACCTCATTTGCCACGTTTGACGAGCAATTTCCAACTTGTTTAATCTTTATAAGAAGTTAGAGTGCCAAAAGGTTTTACAGTTGTGGCCACACTTAGTCACTGTCTTATATCACCGCTGCAAGGACATTTACATATCTTTTTTTTTTTTTTTTGTTTACCATTAGATTTAGTTTTAATGTTTTGAACCCCTTCTCAACCCTCCTCACGCAAACAAAAATTGCATTTGAGCCCTTTTTAAAAGAAATACCACACAATTATACCTTCTAAGATGGAAAATTGTCTAAAACGGAAATTCGATCGGTTTTATTGGATTCGTTTTAGCAGGTTTTACTATATAAGATATTGTTTGTATCCAACATGTTCAGGTTAAAAATTCTGGGCACCCCCCCGTTCAAAAGGCTGGTTACGCCTATGGGCACAGATGTCATATACTATTCATAGATGTCATCTACAATTTTTTTCTGAGGCCAATGTCATATAATCACCGGGGTACTTAACTGGCGCCAAAGTGCCGTTATTTTGCTTGATATGGTAACTCGGATGTTGTTTATTCGTTAATAAATTGTCTAGTTACTTTTATTTTATTTTTTTTTTAATTATATAAATTGTTTTGTTCTATAGTTATTAATGAAACATTTTTTATTTATTGTTATTTCCTATTTAATATATATATATGTAACTTGTATTCGAAAACGAGATTTTCACCAAACTGGCATCAGAAAAAAAAATCACGCTAGTGTGGTGCGTATATGATTGCTATGTTTTTAAATTTCATATTTGAAAAAAGGGTATTTTTAAATATAAATCAATAATTTCAGATATAAAAATGTGACTGAAGTACAGTGTCATTTGATAGGATAATCACGTAAGAAATTAAATATATATATATTTAAATATTTTCATATTATTCCAGAAATTAAATTTTCATAATACATAATTACTTTTAGTGTAAAATTAATAAGTAAATTTGTTTGTAAAATATTTTGGCTGTGTAATTATATTTCATAGTTTTCGTATAAATTTGGTGAACTTTTACTCTTCCTAAATTGCTTTCTCCGATTATTCCTTATTTCATAAGTAAGAAATTATACAATTTAGACATGTTATATTCAATTATGCATCGTATTTTAATTTTGTTTGCCTTTTTTTCATTCAAACGTAGAAAATTAAATGTATTTTTAACGTACAGATGGCAGCACATATTTTACGTTAAAATAGTAACGAATTCTTCAAAAGACTCATGTGCGGTATATAATTAGATTGGCAAACGGTAGTTGTCGGGAAGCTCGGCTCTCCAACAACCAATCACAGTGAACCATTGAAGGAGACTCTTCCCACAGATCGCCAACGCGCCAAGAGCAATTTCGAGCTTCCCGACGCGAGGGCGAGCGGAACGAGCTCCCTCGACTCATGAATGCAAGCAGCTCCGTCTCCGTGTCGTTGGCGTCCCCGTTCTCGCAAACATCCACATTAATGGATTAGATTCATGTATAGTAAGAAATCATTAATATTTTTTATAAAATTTTAAAATTTAATATCAAAGTTACTAAAGACACATTCGTATACGAAGTTCTTAAGAAGTGACTATTAATCGCAATAAATGTGACGATACACGTGGTCTGACTTTAAGCGAGGTGGAATCGGACAAAAATCTACAATCTGTTATTAAAGAAGTAACAAATCCTCTTTAATTGAATGTGTATTGCTTTTGATATATGTTATAATTCGTATCATATACACTAGCAAAATTTTTTTCGATTATGCTCAACGTGATGACGGCTGCACAACATGACATTCTAGGAAACGTGGTAGACGAATTGCTGAATTCCATTCAAGATCGTATAGCTTGATGTAATTGTTTTGCTTATTAAAATTGAATTATATTTAATTAAGGTAAGTATTTCACCTTTTATCCGTAATTTTGGAAAATATTTATTAGTGTGAAATTTGTTTTGCATTTCCTTTTATGTTAAAACTTTCATTTGCATAATGTTGAGAGTAAGAATGCTTATTTCATTTTAAAAACAAATTTAGAAATTTTATCCAATAATGTATTCAATTATATAATTAAATATGTAAATTCTGAGCGTTGACCATATCCGTCTTTTTGGTTGAATAAATCCATTCGTAAAATATGTTACAACACAACTAAAATTTAAGTAATGTCGTGTAAAAAAAATTAACTTGCGAAATATTGACTGAAAAAAACATCAAACTAAACGTAATCCTTATGCTGAGCTGAAAAAAATGTCAATGCTGAGCGATATTCCTCTCGCTTTTTTTAAAGACAGTTGCATGTGTGATATGTCAAAAAATAATGAAATAATCATGTTTTAATAAAACATTTTAATATAATATATTTATATGTTATAAAAATTCAAATCCAAAATGATTTCAAAAAGAAATCCATTGAATTTTCTTCCATGCATTATAAGTAAATTTTCCATTAAGTTCCAGAAAAATTCTGTGATTTTAGAAAAAAAAAAAAATTAGTCGATTGCATTATATAATGAATTTCAAATGCACAGCATAAATGTATCATGTTGCTATTTTATGCTTTTCTTCATTTCCCATATTGACAGGTATGAAATTTTCACCTTTTTTAAGGGGATTAAATAAAATTTCAATGTACAAATTCTGTTCTTTAAGTTTCTTTGTAATGTAACATAAAACAGTAATAATATTAACTTATAAATTTATTTTAAAATGCATAACAATAATGACTGTACTGTACATGTAGACCTTTTTTCCCAGTGTTTCTAATTTCACGAAATACAAAATCAAAGGGGCTGAAGAATATAATAAAGAATAAAATTAATAGCATGTGTCTGTCCAGCCTTTTTTTTACAGGGTCCTGTTTTTGGGAAATTGTGAACAAATGAATTGTGTCTAGTCATAATTCTGTGAATTTGAAATGATCAGGTTCTTGTTTATACATTTTTAAGAAAATATATGTAAGTAAAATATACATTTTTTCTTTATATATTTAAAAGTGACAGGTCAGATTTTACTTTTAAATGATTAAATTTGTGGAATGTTCAGTTTAGAGATTTAAAAAAAATTATAAAAGGCCTATTTTTAAGACAAACAAATTTGTGAAGGGTCTTTTTTAACGGTGAACAGTTTTATGAAGGGTTCTGTTTTGAGGTGAAAAATTTTGTGACATGTGAAGGGTCCTTTAAAGAACCAATTTTCTTCCTAAAGAGATCCCTGAATAGAATAGTCTAATATTTTTTTAAAAGTAAAAAAAAAAAAAAAAACTGAAATGTACATATTCTTGTGGTCATACAGGATGCAAATTTTGTGTTTTCTAGCAACAATGCTGTTGACTTCATTTTGATTAGCTTTAAAACTCTATCATATATAAATAGAAGTGAATAGTTGTGAATAAAAATAATGGCTTTGGTGTCCTTAATTTCACATGCATAGTTATTTTTCATATTGTGTGCGTCTAAAGCAATTATTTTTGTTGATATTTCCGCATGCTTATGTGCAAAGTTGCTGCATTTTAGCCAGCCTAAAAAAAAAAAAAAAATAGCCAATTTTTTTATTATTATTATTTAATTAAAGCCTGCTTCTATATATATATATAGAAGGTAATTTACAGCCATTTAAAACAGGATTGGCAAGTTTTTGACATGCGACTGATTTTAACCATGGTTTAAACTGTCGTGTCAAAAGCCTTTATTCCAAAAAGTGTTAAAAACCTAGATTTAATAAAATAATATCAAAGAATTATTTAGCAGAGTCAGACTTTAATCAATAAATTCTAAATAAAACTGCATAAATACATTAAAAGTGTGGGGGTATAAACTGCACAGATATATTCTTGAAACATGTTTGCATAGAATATGGTAAACTGCAAATAGTTTGAGTTACATGATTTTTTTTATTATTTGAATAATGCATGCTTTTAAAATGAAGAGTTAATAAATCCTTAATTATTTGTAATCATTAAAATTATGTAGGTTTAATCTAAATTTTGCAGAAACTAATCTATCAGAATTCGTATCTAATGAGCATATTTACCTTCCTTAAGATCGAAGATATTTCACTTCTAGTACAAAACCAGTTTTCTTGCACCCTATTATTTTCTTAAGCAGCTACTTTACTAATGCGAAAACACCCACCCGCTAATGTTAATCCTATAGAGAAGAATTTTGTTTGAAATTTCATCCATTTAAATGATTTTTCTTAAAGTAAAAATGAAAAACCTGCTCAATAACGTTTATAGGAGTTTTTTTAATATTTAGTTTGCATTTCAATATTTAAATGTTTTTTGCACTGGATAACTAATATCGATCTACAGAGACTGGTTTTTACTTTATTGATTTTGCTTGCAAATTTTTTTATTATTATTAGGATACTTTCACTTTTGAAACAGGTTTTGAATTAAGTTAAATAACTATTTTTTTCCTACTGGTATGGTAAACTATAGATAATATGCACGTTTGTCAACAAACTGGCTTGTTGCATGATAACTCAACTTAATGTAGGTGAAAATTCTAACTAAATTGCTTGAAATTATGCTAAAATGGTCGTAATTTTCATGTAGTTATAATATATTGTATTATATGTAGGAAATAATACTTAATAAATACTAACTCTGCAAGAATTGTTACTTTCTGGCTACTCCAAGTTGAGAAGTATGTCTTTCTTTTGGGTGAGTTATGTCGCATTCATATTATCTATTCATTTGTCCTAATTTCAGGAGATATTCGGTAAATAAGATAATTTTATAAGTAAGATGTGATTGTCAGTCACTAACAAAAAATTAATTTTTGGATAAAAGGTTTAAAGTATCACATTTTAATCATTGTATCCCAACATTTAATTATTTTCTCTTTTAATAAAATAAATGTTACTTTAATTTTTCTGTGTTCGTACTAAATGGAAAAATAATTAATGCTGCAGAGAAAGTATTTATTAAAAGCTATATATATATGTTTAAAAATAAGGTATTCAACCATCCAAGTATGGAAAAAAAAAAAAAAAAAAAAAGCACACCAGAAATCCACATGACTTGGAGAGTTAGTCATAAACAAAGAAAAAAAATATAATTTCATATTTGATTACAATTTAATGTACACTAAAACTACATTGCACTATCAGTAAACAAAAGCAATGCTATATTAACAGCATTTTTTCTGTTTTGTTCTGAGTTTACTTACATATTTGTGTTTTTGAAGGTTTAAACCAGTTAAAACTAAAGCACTTGTTAAACCTATGCCACATCGAAAACCCAACCCTGGTTTAAAATGAACTCTTATAAAACTGCTCCTTCTGGCTGCTAATGAAATTTCCCAGTTTTGCCCTATCTGAAGTAATTCTTAAGAACATCCGTATTTGGTTAGTAATCAGTATTCTAATGACTTATAAAAATAATGTATCTGAAAAATATTTTCTGTTAATAATTGATAAGTCCATATGAAGAGATTAAATCATAGAATGGCCAATGTTGAAAGATCAATTAAGAATATTCAAGGGTATCTTAATACATGTGAGTGTATATATAAAAAAATAACTACATAAGTTTTTTCATAATACTGTTTTTAATATTGGTTTTATTAAATGGTTTAAAATGTTTGTGGGGAAAAAGTGACTTAATTAGTAACCTAAAAGTGTTTAAGGACAGCATAAAGCAATTGGTATGCCTTTTTAAAATTTAACTGACATATTTGCAATTCTGACTAAAAATCGCTAGCAAAACGACACTAAAATTTCAAAAAGCTAGGATGCAGCCTTAATTGTAATCCCTCAACATTTGAACATTCTTCTTGAGATGGCATGGCAATACGAATACAGCCAAATAATTTGGCTTGTAAAGGCTATGGAGCACATGTGATTTACCCTGTGGTAGGAAACCAGTGTTTGTTTATGCTTTTAAACAGCTTGCTGCTCAGCTTACCTACTGTTGAATTTTTTCCCCCAAAAAACATTGATCTGAGTATAAAATATTAATGTCTAATCATGTTTGTTTCTTAAAGTTATACATTCAGACTTGCCAAGTTTCCTGATTTTTGACATATTTCTCCTGATTTTCTAACACATTTTTTCTCATTGTTATTTTATATCTAAATATGCTAGAAAAATCTTGGATGTTTATCTCTCTGTTTGATTAGTGCTATTTGATATGACACAAATTCAGATAAAATATATAGGATGCATCTTTAAAACTTTGACTTACTATGGACAAAATTTCAGTTTTCCTTCTTAAATGCAAAAATCTGGTACCATTAATTTTATTTTCTATAATGAATAAATTGTAACATTATGTTGCACACTGTAAATTAGTCTCCTTTTTTAATGGAATCACCATGCATAATTTTATTTTTTTTAATAATTTCTTTATTAAGAATTATCATTTGTAACTTTTCTAATTTTTCAGAGGCAAAATTCGTATGATAAGACAAAATCCATTCCTTGTATTTATAATGATGAATTTTAAATTGTTTCAACACTTTTATCTCATTTGCTTAGTTAAAAGTACCTTGAGCCCCTTAATTAAAAGCATTTTTAATTTATTAAGTACATATAACTGCAATATTATTTCAAATAAATTACTTTTTTTTAATGTTTATTGTTTAAAAAAAAAAAAAAAAAAAAAAAACTCCTGATTTTTCCTCTGGAACTTGACATGTCTGTACATTCCAAAATTAGTTTTTTTCCCCTTTATTTTATTTTCTGCTCAGATTTCTTGTTTTCATTTTAACATATATACAGTGAAACCTCCCTGTGTGACCACCTCCCATAGGCTCAATATTAATTTTACCTCCATTCAGAGACCATCCCAGTTGAACTCCCTCCATGAGCGACCCATTTCTTTGAAGAAAAATTAAGCAAATTCCATTTTTTCCAGGTCGCTTGAAGATTTTATCAGAAAAATAATTCCGGAGAGTGCATTTTTCATCAAATTTCTAAACTAAGTTTAGATTTTTTTTTTAATTCCCGTAACTTTTAAGTGTTTAAACCCCTTTGTGCCTTTTTAGGCAATGAATTTAACTCTGATGACAAATTAAGAATGACAGTCAATAAACTCCATTGCTTTATTCTGTCAGGAAACTCTCAAATTAATGAAATCGTCATTATTTGTTTCCGTCCAAAAAAAATTTGCATTTATTTACTGAACTTTGAAAAGACTTGGAAATAAAAATTATAAAAGATAAAACAATAAAATCATAGCAAACGTCACTGTATTCATTTTTTAAACTCTGCAGTAATTAACTTATGTAATTAATTTTTGTTTTGATACTTAAATTTTTATATTTTTTCCTAATATGAAAAATAAATTTTAGTAACTTTAATTGGAACGGAAAGTGGTCGCTTTAGGGAGGTCTAAGTGTATATTAAATGAAAATAGTTTGCAGGATTAATTGTATGGTATGCGAGTGTCAAAGCATTTGACATATTTTTAATAAACTCTGATATTCTTTATCTGTGTTCCTAAAGTGTCAACTTTTTTTTCAGTGACGATTGCTGCTCATGCCATTATCATCACCCACAACTTATATCATACCATTCACAATATTTTCTCAATTACACCTAATTTTGTTTATTGTTGTCTGTGGAAATGAAAAAAGAGAGAATTTATTGCTGGGTGTTGAATGTTGAAAAATTGATAATCCAATCAACATTCTATTTCAGCATTAATTCAAGAGGTATAATTTTTTATTATTATATTGTTGACACATGTGTCATTTCAGAACTTTCTTGGGAGGGGAGGGGGGTTGATCTTGTGCACATCTGTTAAGCAATTGGAGTTTTTTATTCTCACAAATATTTTTTTAATTATACTGAGTACTTATTCTTTATTTACATTCATTCTCACTTTGAGAATGTTGAAATAGCAAGGTTATAGTAAATATTATGGATAACTGTTAATTTCTCTAATTGGTTATTTGTTTAAGGATAACACTAACATTTCTATAAAGATACTGATTATTTTTCACAAGTCTGACCAGCAGTTTTAGATTTTGTAAGATTAAGGAGTGCTGTACAGTGATCAATGTATTTTAGATGCATCGAGTTTCTGAGGTGGCCAGCTGCTTCCCCCAAATGGTATCCCTGACTGTTGATTAAATATAAGTTTTTGGTTTGTTTTATAAATTATATCTTGTATCTTTTTTTGAGAGTGGCTTCATTTGCAATAACATGCTTTCCCTTGATTATGATTTATGTTCAGTTGTTTGATTTGTGTTCAGTTTGTAAAAGAATGAATATTAACTGTGAGTTATTCCTACAAATTTTGTATATAATTATTTTTTATTTTATATTAAAGAATAACAAACAATTATTCTGATTTAAAAATTTAAGTTCGCTTAATATAGGAAATTTCATGTCATGAAATTAACCCTCCGTCGATCACTATAGGCCTGACAGGCACAGCACAATTATTTCTGTTCACCACTAGAGCATGCAGGGTTACTTATTTTGAGTGTAATAAGCGAGTTTTTCATTCAAATTTGAAATATTCTCTTTGTACATCCTAATGAAGGTCATTGATCACTTTAAGAGTGTTAGAATTGTGTCAATTAATTGATAAAGACGATTTTCTAACAGGCGCCTCTCATGCTTATTGCGCCCAAACTCGGGTATCCTAGAGTTGAAACCAGTGGATAGTTAAGGGAGTGTTACAAATTGTTTTGTAATTTTATATAATAATGGAAATTTTCTGTTGACAGTGTTAGAAAAAAAAGCATAAAAGTTGGCAACTATCATTATTATGACATTTATTGGTTCTAAATATTAAAAATTAAGATCCTCCTGTATGTTAATAAAAATTTCATTTTACTTTTTAAAAATAACTTATAAGGGTTTTTAGCACAGTAAAAGTGAAGAAGTGGGACATTCCTGATGAATTTAAAAAAAAAAAAAAAAACAGTTAATAGCAAAAAAAAATTCATTGTTTCACCTAATTCCATTCAAACAGTTCTGAAATTATGAATATTTAATTTTTGTTCAGAGCATTTTATTTATTTAATGCCTTAACAGAATATCAATTGCTTTTATTTTTTAATGTATGTGTTTATATCTCAATCTATAAGTTATATTCGGAACTGACTATATGTACTCAAGTAGGGTTAGAAATTCAGGCCCGTAGCTAGGTGGGGGCCAGGTCGGGCAAAGCCCGACCTGGAAAATATTTTGCCCGACCTAGCGCATTCCGATCAAAACATTAAATTTCCAGTTTTCTCCCACTTCTTGTCCAACCTAGAATGAAGCTCGACATTCTGATCATTTTTTCACTCAGTATTTCCCTTTAAAAAAATTTATGTAATACAACATCAAATTTTCATTTTCCTATGCCAGACCTTGCCCTCTACCCCTAAATTTCCTTTCTAGACTGGAAACAAAAGTAGCAAAATTTCATCTATAAAGCTTTTTTTCTCTCCCTCTTTAACAGACCTGTCGAAAATTGGTCCATTGTGCGTGCCTCGCTTTTTCACTTTGTAGAAATTATCCCATACCGTTTCAACAAGAAATCGGGTTTACCTTAAATCCCCAAAGCTTGCTTTCTTTATGCAATTGTCACCATATGTAATTTATCGTTAGGAGGCGGGGTTGAAACCAAAGGCTTCTGAAACTAATCTTGAAGCAGCCCACAATACTGTTTCCTTAACTTTAATTTGATGTACATGACAGTTAAATGCTTCTTTCGTGGAAACTTGGTCCGATTACTACAAACTCCAAAAGACACTCCCCGCCCCCATGTGAAAATACAAAATAGATAATGGAAGGTCTATCCCTTCATCTCTTCGACTGTCTCCCATTCCACTGAATTTTTTTTTTTAAATGTCGCTTCTAAAATAAACCAATCATTATTTCAAATTTAAACAATACAATATGTCAGGTTACTTACGATTTTACAAATCCAAATTTATTACTTACTGACACATTCATAAAGCCATTTTTATTTTTAAATTAAAAAATGTTACAGATGCTTTTATTAATGAATTAAGAAACTGAATGCATTGTTTAATGAAACTATTCTGCACTTTTTCTTAAAAGCAAATCAGTTTCCAAAGTGGTCGTCAAAGTTGCCAATATAAGCCAATTTTTGCAAGGCGACAGCCTGATACAGACCATCATAAGATAGAAATCAATTTCAACTCAAAGTGTAATGCATTTATTGAAAAGTGAAAAACGGTATTCGATTCCAATTCCCAATTAAAAGAAATACATTTTATTTACGTTATGCCCAGGGCCGTAGGAAGGTCTTTTGAGGCCACCCACAAACTTTTTTTTCATGCCCCCCCCCCCCCCCCACACCTCTAAGATTTTGGAGAAATATCTATATTTAATTTTGCTATCCGAGTTCTATTTTATAACAACACCAGCGGAGCTTCACTAGTTGATTTTTTCAAAACGAAACTCAAATTAAACGAATTTAGAGATGGGTTGAACTGCTTTCGGCAATGTGCGCACACCCATTCGGGGTATGCTGGCTCAGATCTCGAATCAAACAAACCTTGAATCATTGTAAATTTTTATTTCGACACGGATTAAATTAAAATGTTCAACATTTTGTTCATGGTGTTACAGTAACAGATTTGATATTCTTACAACATGAATTTAATCAAAGCACTAGCAAAATTTAACTGAGAATTCCCCCATTTAGAAAAACAATATAAAAAAATCACTGCAAAATGCGAAAGGATGCCAAAAATTGATAAAGATATTTCGAAGTTCATAGCGAGCAAAATTTACTATATTGTGCTAAAAGATTGAAACTGGATTTTTTATTTACGAATGTTAAAAAAATTACCAGAAACACAGCTAAAAATTCTCGAAAAATTCAAAAATAGCAGAGAACAAAATTTGGCAAAAAAAAAAAAAAAAAGTTTCAAATTGAATTCCTTTTGCAAATGAACCTTCACAACAAACCCCCAAATATTGCACATAAATAAAAAAAATATGGAAGTCTTTTCGTATTCTCTGTTTTTTTTTTTTTTTTTTTTTTTCAGTTTGTCAATGCCATTTGCATGGCCCAGGCAGATTTTTTTATGCAGAAAATACTCACTTATAATATAACTTTTTTTCTGCTTTGAACGGTGCCTTTTATTAAATATATATATATATATATTTAGAGATTTACTAATTCCAAAAAAATTACCTTTGGGATGTCGTTTTCATATTTTTCAGTTTTCTCCAATTTAAAATTGTCACCCAAGTGTTCCGGATAGAAATTGAAAAAGAAAGGCTTCGGATAGACAGTACCTTTCTGTGGGCAACGAAGATGTCTAGTTTCTTACTAGATAATAATAAAGACATACAGAGTCTGTCTGTCCATTTTTTTTCTTTTTTTCTTTTAGTCTGACCAGATGTTTTTCTGTTCACGACGAGAATTGACAGGAAGGATACCTGTATGCCTTAAATTATACACATCGAAATAGGGTTTTTTTTTTAATTAAATTTCTAAATTTAATTTTTTATGCTATTTTTAGTGTTTTTTAGAGTTTCGTGCTTTTCCCCCCACATTCATAAAAAGAATCCATTTTCAATCTATCTCCATTTTAGCCGAATATAGTAAAGTAGTCTTCTGCGATTTTTGAATATTTCACGAAGTCTTTTATGTAATTTTTAACTTTCTTTCGCGTTCCGACGGAATTTTTTTATATTAGTAAAAGGTGTCAGGTTTCGATCTTTTAGCCACAAGTACAAAATTTTTCCCTCTGCAATTTTTGAATTTTTTGCAAACTTTTTATGCGATTTTAAACGCTTTTCCCATTTTTAAGCTCCTGTGATTAGAAGATATTTTTCTCATATTTGAAGAAATTTTCGTCTTTTGAAAATTTCTAGAAATTTTGATCTTTGATTCGCGACTTTTTTTGTGTTATGAAGGAAAAAATATTAATGCGTAAGTTCAGTTTCTAATTATGAAAAGTGCAACACAGTTGACGGAACACTATTGGGATTTGATTTGATGAAACTACATCTTCATATTGAAGGATGTTGGGTAATTTTTACGTTAGATTGGTGACTTTCTATATTTTTGCGAAAAATGGGCAAATCAAAGCTTTTTTTTTTTTTTTTTTTGCGTGTGCGTGTGTGTGTTTGAACGGGAAAAGAATCTCCAGTCCACTGATTTATTTATTTTATTTATTTATTTTTGAAAATGTAAAAGGAATCCGGTTTCAATCTTTTATCCCAATATAGTAAATTTTGCCCTGTGCGGCGTTTTATTCGCTTTCCACGGAGGTTTTTGTACATTCCTAAAAGGAATCAAGTTTAAGTCCTTTAGTTCAATATAGAAAGTTTATCGTTTGCAATTTCTGATTTTTTTTACAAGCCTTTTATGTGATTTTTAGAGTATTTTTTAAAATTCCACATTCAATCTTTTGGCTCGATATAGACAAATTTTGCTCTCTGCGATTTTTGAATTTTTGTCCTTTTTTTTTTTTTTTTTTTTTTTTTTTTGCGATTTATGCCCTTATTTTCGCGTTTTGCGAAGACCTTTTGGCAAGTTTTTCTGAACCGAAGAATTATCCAGTAGATTTTGCTGCTGTCATGATTAAGATGAAGGTGGGAAAATAACAAATTGGCTCCTGTAGCAAGATAAACGACGATGCTGGAAAATTTAACTTTTACCTGGAGACTATCATTTTTATGGAAATAAAAATTATAATAATTCAAGAATCAGATTGGTATATTCCAAACGGGTTTACGCTGTTGAAGGCAGTGGGGCCCCCAAGGGGAATCCCCCCCCCCCCCCAAAAAAAATAGGTTATTTTTTTTGAAAAACAAACCGGCAAAGCAAGCAAAGCTCAGCTAGCAGATTTAAATAATTACAGAATATAATTTATGTCTAATTAACATTAGTAATTTATCGAGAGTAGAGAGATGAAACGTTAAAAAAGAAACAGGTTGAACGTAAGGGGATAGGTGACAAAGGCATGGCACACAAATGCCTGCTTATTGGGACCCCAACGAGATTAAAAAGCACATTTTTTTTAAACATTTGAATAACAATAATGAGGTTTAAAAGTTTTGAATCTTGGGTTCTAACTTTTCCTCCATTTAATAGGGACCCTAAAAAAGACATTTTAAAAAGTATTTAGAACTTGCAAAATTTCTTTCATCTGGGCACCTTTAAAAAGAATGGTGGCTGTAGAAAGAAGCCGATATTTGTTTTGGTTGAAGAAAGTAGTAGTATTAAGGAGGTTTTGAACCTGATTGGGACTCCGAACGAAATTAAAAAGCACATTTTTTAAACATTTGAATAAAAAAGTGACAGCTACAAGTTTTGAATCCTGGATTCCAACTTTTCCGCACTTTCATAGCCTCATCCTCCCCCCCCCCCCCAAAAAAAAAAGACGATTAAAAAAATTTAGAGCAAGCAAAATTTCTTTCATCTGGGCACCTTAAAAAAAAATGGTGGCTAGAAAGGAAGCACATTATCTGTTTTGGTTGAAGGAAGTAATTGTATTAAGGAAGTTTTGAAGCTCATTGGGACCCCATTGAGATTAAAAAGCATATTTTTTTAAACATTTGAATAAAAAATATGGGCCTAAAAGTTTTAAATCTTGACTTCCAACATTTCTTTATTTTTATAGGGCTCCCCCCAAAACACAATTCAAACAAAATTTAGTGCCTGCAAAATTTTTTTCATCGCCTTTAAAAAGAACAGTGACGACAGAAAGAAAGCACAAATTTTTTAAGGAAGTAATGGCATTAAGAAAGTTTTGAAACTTATTGGGGGGCCCCAATGAGATTAAAAAGCATATTTTTTAAACATTTGAATAAAAAATTTGGCCTAAATCTTTTGAATCTTGGGTTCCAACTTTTCCTCACTTTTATAGAAGGCCCTAAAAAAGACAATTCAAAAATAATTTAGAGCCTACAGAATTTCTTTCATCTGGGCACCTTTAAAAAGAACGGTGGCTGTAGAAAGAAAGTGCATATCTGTTTTGGTTGAAGGAAGTAATAGTATTAATGAAGTTTTGTACTTTTGGTTTCATCTTTTTCTCCCCTTTATAGGACCCCCCCCCCCACCCCCACCCCCACCACAAAAAAAAAAAAAAAAAAAAAGACTAAAATACCATTATATTTTAAAAATAGAATTTAAGCTTTCAAAAGCTCTTCCATCTGGGTACCTTTATAAAGAATAGTGGATATAGAAGGAAAGCGCATATCTGTTTTCTAAATCTGACCAAGATCTTTGACAAAAAATGAATTTGGATAAAACAAATTAAAATGTTATTAAAAATAATTATAAAAGTTAAAAGACATTATTCGACTCAAAGGTACAATAACTTACTACTGGGCCCCTGGCTTTGCTCACCCCTCCCCAAGTGTGTGTGTGTGGTGGGGCGTATGGGAGACGATTCCTACGGCCCTGGTTATGCCAAATATCTTATTTAACTTTAATACATTTTTATTATGTCTCTGAAGAAACTTTAAAAATTTCTTTCTGACTTTAGAAATATCTTATATTTTAAATGAAAAAAAAATTCCCTAAAATTGCAATGCATATTTTTGAAGAACTACGAATAAGAGATGGAAAAAAAATGAAGAAATAATCTTGCCACCCCTGGAAAAATCTTTGCCCTACCTGGAAGTATGGTCTAGCTACGGGCCTGTAGAAATTAGCGGTTGTTAGTCATCAAATGCAACTAAATTATTGGATTTCATGACCACATAATTATGCCTAGTCGTTAAATTTGACGCTTAGCTTTCTTTCACTTTAATTTGTGTTTACATGCGCTATCATTCATACCTTAGCAAAAGTATTTTTCCCTGCCACCAGGAGCACCTATTTTTAATAAGATACTGTCTCAAGAATGTTTTAAAATTTTAGTGCTACCCTCTTTAAGTGATTTAAGTACATTAACACTAAGAGAAAATGGATCAGAGGATTTTTTACCCCCCAAAGTGGAAGACAATTTGTAGTTTTGATTTCCTTTATATGTTTTTGTGTTTAAGTCTTAAACTGGGTATTCAGAAGGATGAATATGGTACTCTTTCAATTCTTTGCCTAATGCCAGTAGAAGCTTATTTTTTGGACCTTTAATATGTGTTATTTTTTAGAATTCTGTATTGCTTTTTTGCTTTTATGCTGATTTGTTAAAAATAGATTTTCATGTGGGTTTCTGATTTAAAAAAATTCTTAGTGTAGTTTATTTCATATTTCTATTCCTGATTCTCATAAAAAATTGAAGTCTTTGCTGTGCACTACAGGCACATATGTTCAAAAATCTTGTACTCTCTGGATTTTGTTCTGCAGGCATTTATAAACTGGGTAGTTTCAAATTAACCTAGTGTTTGGCTATCTCACAGCCTTAGCAGTCAGCAGCATAGACACAGGATTTGTTCATCTAGCCAGTTAGATCTTCCAAAAACCTTTTTATTAATCCTCTATAGTACTGGCAAATTCTGATACATGGTTTTCTTCTTACCTCCATAGAATAATATTAGTATACAGTAGACTCCCTAAAATCTGCATATCATCGCAGATGTAAGCCATGAAATTTAAGTTCAGATGTAGTGACAAAATTGTAGAATTTTTTAGTTTTATATCATTTCATATGTATTTTAATGTGTAGTTCTGGATAATATGACTGAACTAGTGGTTTTTAATTAAGGAAGTATAAATTTTGGAAAAAATCAAGCTGATATCACTGCTAATCACAATCTTTTTACCAGAATATATTTATGTATTAATCAGTTTTTTTTTTTTTTTTTTTTTGTTATTAACCCTTTCGGGACGGGTGGTGCATATATGCATCATCAAAGGATGCATGCAGAATTTGTTTTTGGCACCATTAATAAATAAATGTATTATTTATCATTTTTAAGTACTTTCTGGTATTTTACAAGTAAAGGGAAGTGTTTAAAAAAAAAGTGGATGCCGTCTCGGAAACGGTTAAGACTTTCTAAACCTGAAATAAAACTTCCTTTCTTTATGATTTTGATGTGAATATGGTACCTTTATGAGGAAAGTTTCACTGAATAATTCAAGAAAAATGTATCTCGTTATATTTAGTTATACATTATTTACTTACTAGTAACTTTTAATAATTTAATGCTTTTTAAATTATCTTATTTTTTATCATTTTAGTTTATTACTTTATGTAATTATTTTAATATTTTGGTGCATTGCAAACATTCATTATAGTTTTGATTGCATTGTTATATCAAATATGCCAGTCAATACTATAACATGACATTTCCACTTGGCGTGATGTAAACTGGGAGTATTAACACTTATCTGTATTCTGTCTCATATCAACAAAATTTTTATCAGGAAGTAGGAAAATGCAAGGGCTTTTGGGGTCTAAGCACATCCCATTCAAATCAAAATACTTTTTAAAAATCATATCAACTTTTTCAAAAACTAAATTTATATCTTCTGTTTTTGATAATTTATCTATAGAAAGAAAACCCTAGTACATAAATAAGTAATAAATACTGATTAAATTACTAAATATAAATCAGATCATAGTCTTAAATGACATCATCTCTTCAAGTATTATTTATTTTAAATTTTATTTAATGCTAAAAGCTTTTAACCGAGGAGGGTTTTTTTTTTTTTTTTCATGACAGTATTATTTTTAATTTGACACGCCTTATATTTTATTTATGCTAAAATCTAGACAGCTTCAATAACAAAAAAAATGGAAAAGTTACCTCTTATTATAATTATGTATGTTTGCATAAAATTTGGGCACCCTTCAATAATTAGAGTTAAAGTTATAGCCATTTTAATGTGTCCAAGAGCTTCTATTTATATTACCCTTTTTGGGGTGGGGGTGGGGTAGAGGGTTTTAACAAATAAATCACCTTGCTTATGTTTTTTTTATTTAAAAAAAATGCACACCTACAATTATAGTGAAGTTTTAGTCGTTTCAATGCGTTGTGTCTAGTGATGTGGAGAAAGATAAATACCAAGTGCATAAGTATTTATTTTTTGGTTATATACCCAGTTATTAACTGAATCCAGGGATAAATATCCAAAACTTGGGTATTTTCTTTTTTTGTTGTAAAATATCATAATCTGGAAATCAGGGTTGGGTTTCTTCCAGGACAGTGGAAGAAACTGGAAAAAAACCAGAAGAAACTGGAAGAAACCAACAGAAAACAAAATATATGCTCAAAATTAATGTATATTAACCATGTAAAAGAATTAAACTCAAAGTATGATTATATGAACCCTAAATTGGAAGATTTAATTAGCATTAAAAGTATTATTTTTGGAAAAATAAGTCATTTTTTTAATAACATACTTCAGGTTCAGCAAACATTTACACGTGATGGATTTTACAACTTTAGAGGTAGAGGGATTTTTTTCTTTTTTTAATTATGCCATTTATGTAAAAAGAAAAAAAATTACCTACAAAATGTTTGTTTTTCATATAAAAATGCATCATTTTCTTATAAAAATGCATTATTTTAAACTGCACAATACAGAAAATAAACAATTATTTATACTAGCATCTAGCATGCATATCGCAATGCTGATTTTAAAAGACTAATTAAAATTAAATAAAAAGTTCTTAAAATGTCTATGGGTATGCCGAAATGGTTTTAAACTCTCCGGAAGTTTTCTGTAGGACTTGAAAGAATTTTTTTCATCTTTTGCATTCATTCATTCTAAGTTGAGAAACTGATTGCAGCATCCTACTGCTAAAAGACTTTTTTGTTATACTATGCTGCATTGTAGTAAGAAAAGTGAGGATTTTAGTGAATTTTTTTAAATACAGTAATTATTGTACTATATTACTTACCTTAATAAAATTGATGTAAATTAAAAGCACTGTATTTTATTTAAACGAGTTTCATTCTACCACTGGTGAATGATCTGCGTACTATTTACTACTAGTTTCATAAGTTTAATATAAAAAAATGCTTGTTAAATTGAAATGGATGATATTTGATTTTGTGCATTTTGGATAAAATTTCTTTTCTTCAGCCAATGGTTGAAGATCTGACAGGTATCGTGGCTAAAAAACTGATGTAATTATTAATTTAGCGTATATAATTAATTAAATTTATATAGGTCTGATGGAATTAATTTACTTAAGGTTGTAGGAAGAAGACATTTATTGTATCTTACAAATTTGAAAGTTATATGGTAAATTCTTAAAGAATAAGTTTCTTCCACTTGGAAGAAACCTATTTCTTCCGTCCGGTTTTTTTTCACGGTTTTTTCCACTGTGGAAGAAACTTGCCAACCCTGCTGGAAATCAGAGGATAGAATGTTTCAAATAGGATCGCAGCTTTGAGTTTAGTTAGAGAAAAATGCCTACATGTTGTTCGATTGTGTAGCGTGCAAACCTTTTCTATTTAATGTTCTGATAATGCTAGTAAATTTAGAATTATTATTTTTAAAACAAATGTAATTGTTGTACTGAGGACCATCAAGCAAAGTAACCATTTGTATGCAATATTCAGTTGAATTCAAAATGAAAAATGATTCCTTGAAATTACCAAGAAAACTAAATTGAGAAGTTATTTGCATTTTCTTTTAAACATTTAACACCCAAGTGATTTTAAAGTTTGTTTTTAGTGCATAAAAAAGGGGCTATAATTTTGTCTCATAATACCAAATAAATACACTTCTTTAAATACAAGAGCAGGAGAAAGTTTTCTTTCTAATCTCATAGTGGTAATGTACGATTCAGGTAGGATGTGCATCATGTTAATTGTAGCCCTTTATAAGGGGAAACAAGGATTTACTTGAGGAAAAAAAATGGTAGTAGACCGGGAGGCAGCTACACAGACCATCACCTCATCGAGTTCACAGCTGAAATTCTAGAATTAGACAGAACTCGATTAGCATATTAAAATGCATCTGATCTGCCAAGTGGTGAAGATGCTTAGTGGTTGATCGGCAGGTTTATCATTGTGTTTTCCTGCACTGAAAGGTATGAAAACATGGAGGACTGGGAGCAGAAATACACATTGGTAAACCTACCAGTCATCCAAGATATGACTTTGCAGACCAGTTGCATTTCAATTTCCAAATGGAGTTTTAGGTAATCCTGGAATTCCAGCCATCAACTCTATTAGGTGATAGTTTGTGGAGCTGCCTTCCGGTCAATGGTGTTCATGTTCCAATAGTGGATGAAAAAGTAAGACTATACCAGCATCCAGTCAAAATGAGAAATGTGTTGTGATACATTAACATGCACAAAAGAACCAATAACATGCATTAAACCCTTTAGAAAGCGATATTAAAAATACACTTTGATGACAATCTATTATCCAAGAGAACTGTCAAATTATGACAGTTAGTAAAGAAGCTTAGCAGCTAAAGCAAAATGTTTTGGATTTGTATTGGAAAAAAAAATTTCTATTTTTAAACCAGTTGTAGAACAAATTCAATTCTTTCAATCAAGTGAACATTGGATTGATTTAGTAGTATATGGAAAACTTAACACCATAATATATTGTCCATGTAACTATTTCAACTATCTTTATTATTGAAGAAAAAAAAACTATAATTAATCCCTTCCATCTTGCAACAGATATTTTAAATCACATAGTGCAAGGAGCTACAGTTGATTCAAAGAAACTTTTTAATATCCAAATTGTCAGAATGGGAAATAAGTAAATAGCTATTCGTATGGAAATTAAGATTTTTCAATTTATATTTGTAAAAAAAAAAAAAAAAAAAAAAAAAAAGAGGTTAAGATCATCTTCAAATTACTCGTTTGAATTTCAATATTTTTAAATGATTATTTTTGCATGCGATAGCTGAAGTTGGTCATCGTTAATAGAGCCTTTTTTAACTTTTTCAACTTTGGTTGCAGATCTTTTTAAAATAAAGGTACTTTCCCTTTGAAACCAGTTCCCAGAGTGAAAGTACATTTTAAAAAATCTGCAACCAAAATCGAAAAAGTAAAAAATGGCCCTATTAGAAGTCGACCTTATCTATCCTATGCAAAAAAATATATTCAAATAAGAAATTTGAAAAGAACCGTACCATAGACTTAACATTAGTTTATGAGTGTCTTCATATAACTTAAGAGTTCCCTTAAGCTGCCAATGTTTTACCAACTGAGCTATCCTGGACAAATCTAGCGAATACAATTCACTCAGACAAGCTTTTGATAATGACATCTGGTTTATTATCTGCAACAGAGAATCATTAGTAATCAGGGCTTAATTTCTAACAAAAAGGTACCGGAACCCTAATATTCTGCGGTACCGGTACTAACGACTGTGCCGCCCCCCCCCCCTAATTAAAAATAAAAAAAAACATTATCATTAAACATAAAAAAATTATTAAAAATAACCAATTAAAAATTATCCTACTGTTACAAAAGAAAATCGAACTGAAAGCAAATTCATTGTTCAGTCTCTTGAGTGGCGTTGCCGACAAATTCGGTTTTTTGGAAGCGCTATTGCACTGGGCTCCGGAGCCCTGTACAGTCAACTGTGAAATCCGCAAACGTCCATTATCTGCACTACACGTTGGAATGTAAACAATGAAAATTGTCATTTAAGACTTAAACTCATAAAGTTGAATTGGTATATATTTTTTTCCTGTTATCAATTTTCCAATGAATAAATATTTAAATATAAATTCGATATAAATATAAATTTCCTTGAGTAACAAACTTTTATCTCACAGCAAGAAATAATAAGTGTTCATACACTACAGAAAAAAATTATTGACAACAAACCAAATCTGAAACTTCCGTTGTACTGTGTCAATTTTTAAAATAACGAATAATCAGTAACATTTGTATTGTATATAATTTTTTTTAAATTAACTTAGTTATTGAATATTTTAAACCAGTGTTGCATCATGTTTTTCTTTTCCATTGTAATTGTACAGTTGTTCCTTTTTTGTACTCAAGACTTTAAAAAATAAAATGTAAACAAAGGGATGATCTATAATCCACAAAACCCTTGGTGCCTAAGTTTGCGGATTTCACAGAGTTGACTGTATTTATGAGCTTCGGTGAATTCCAACCAATATTCAAATATTTACTAAAACAGAGAAGTACCGGAGCTGGGCTCCAGCGCAAATTAAGCCCTGTTAGTAACGGAAGTTTATGCAAGTAAATTTCATTAATTCAACGCAATTATTCTAATTTGTAAATAAACTGTAGAAGTTCAACTGACTGAAAAAGTCTCTAGCCTGCGATTTGAACCATAGACCTTAGCAGCTGCCAATGTTCTACTAACTGAGCTACCCTGGACAAATCCAGGGGACGCAGTTTGCTCGGACAACTTTTTCATGATGATATCTGGCCTGTTATCTGAAACAGTTCAACAGAATAAATTGCAAATTATGTATGCCCAAGTAAACGTTGGATATATAATTACACTTCATTAATGCAATACAATTACTCTAATTGGTGACAAAATCATGGGAGTTTTTCCAACTGAGGGAAAAAAAGTGTCCAGCTCAGAATTTGAACCCAAGACCTTGTATTAAGCTGACAACACTCTACCAACTCATCTATCCTCGACAAATCCAGTGAACACAATTTACTCAGACAACCTTGACAGGTCTCTGACTTTAATGAGACAAATGCCTAATGAGAATTACTTTTAATTAATTTTGCTTTCTTTATTATTCTATTTATTCTGTATATCATTATCTACGTACTTCAGTTATGGACAGTTTTTCATATTTATGTGATTAAGAGTACCACTGTATTCATATCTGTATTGTATGAAAAGCTGTATTGTATAAAAAGAAATACTAGAAGAGGTTTCTTTCTATATCGGAATGTGGATAACAATAGGGAGCCAGATAGTGACAAGCAAGGATGATGAACAAACGACAACCTCCTGTAATGACCGGTCAGTGAAGAAGCGGGGTCTAAAGGGACATGTTGGTTAAGGGATGTAGTGGAGGGTATATGCTGTATACCTTAAGTGCTACATATACCATCTGTTTCTCAAATAAAGCTATAGTATATACTCTAGCCATTAACGTTCATGACTCTAATCTATTCCCTCTGGTTTATTTATGACACTGCGTGGGTCGCCCTTGATTTTACAGGTGGAAACCCTGAAGCCCAACAGAAGTACCAGTAAGGGAATTCGGTTTTCGTAAAGATGAAAATAAGCAGTCGCCACTCGGCGACTAAACGTGAATAACTGGCGATTAAAATATGGAAAGTACCGGCCAAATGCAGGATTTTTCAAAGGGTTTTCGTCACAGATTCGCGGAAAAAACCCTGTGAATTTTGTCAAAAGATCACGAAAAAAACGCACGTTTCGTCAAAGGATGACGAAAAAACGTAAATTTTGTCAAAGGATCGCGAAAAATCCCAAATATCGTCAATAAGTCGCGAAAAAAAGCTAATTTCGTCAAAGAATCATGAAAAAAAATCGCTAAGAAACCCAAATTTCGTCAGATCGCGGAAAAAACGCAGATATCGTCAATAGATCGTGAAAAAAACGCAAATTTCGTCGAAGAATCACGAAAACCCCCAAATATTGTCAATAGATCGCGAAAAAAAGCGAATTTCGTCAAAGAATCGTGAAAAAAACAAGACTCTTGTCAAAAGATCGCGAAAAAAACGCACATTTCGTCAAAGGATCGCAGAAAAACCCGAATTTCGTCAAAAGATAGCTAAGAAACCCAAATTTCGTCAAATGATCGCAAAAAAACGCAGATATCGTGAATGGATCGCAGAAAAAACGCAAATATCGTCAATAAATCGCGAAAAAAAAGGCGAATTTCGTCAAAGAATCCCGAAAAAAAAACGAGAATTTTGTCAAAAGCGCGCAAAAAAAACCCGCACATTTCGTCAGAGCATCGCAGAAAAACCTGAATTTCGTCAAAGGATGACTAAAAAACCCAAATATCGTCAAAGAATCGCGAAAAAAACGCAAATATCGTTAAAGAATCGCGAAAAACGCAAATATCGTCAATGGATCGCAGAAAAAACGCAAAATATCGTCAATGGATCGCAGAAAAAACGCAAATACTTTCAATGGATCGCAGAAAAACGCGAATTTCGTCAATAGATCGCAGAAAAAACGTGAATATGGTGAAATAAACGCTAATTTTGTCTAAGAATCGCGTAAAAAAAGAGAATTTCGTCAAAGAATCGCATAAAAAAGAGAATTTCGTCAAAGAATCGTGAAAACGAATGCAAATTTCATCAAAGAATCACGAAAAAATTGCGAATTTTGTCAAAAGATAGCGAAAAAACGCACATTTTACAAAGGATAGCTTCAGAAACACAAACATCGCCTATAGATCGCGGAAAAACGCGAATTTTGTTAAAGTATCATGAAAAAAACACATAATTAGTACCAGGAGGGACCCCCCCCCTTTACATTTCAGAAAATTTGCTGTAAATTTCAGATTTTTTTTTTATTTTGAAAAATACCTAAGCATAGTGGTACGTATGTAGTTAGCTATATAAGCATGTTGCATATAACTTTGCTGTTAACTTAATTTAAATTAGATTGGAAATTAGTATCTCAAGTTTATTCAAAACAATATGAATTAAAATATTTTTAATTATTACATAAATTACTTATTTACTCTAAACTCATATATTTTCAAATAAATATTCAGTGACATAAATGTACTTTACTGACTACTAAAGAAATTATTCTCAGTAGCTGGCTACTAAAAAAAATCAGCCTACCGGCCAGTGGCCACTAAGCAAAATTCCTTATTTTCATCTTTGGGTTAGAGGTGAAACGCATGGTTTGGAGAAATTAACTACTTGTGCTGTGGGCATAGACACATAGAGTATTTTTCTAGTGAAAAGTATGAGAGTTCTGGATAGACCTGTGCAGTTATCGGACTGAATAAGCCTAGTTGAGTACAGTCAATAGAGATGAGAAGAGTATATACTTTTAATGATATGACCTAGTATGTAGATAATATCTTAATGTGTAATTTAACATTTGGCAAGATTTACTATATCCATGTCTATAAATGAAATTAGTGTTTTGTTGTAAGTGTAAATAAATTTTTCATTCAGTATTATTTGAAGTATCTTAGTTACTAATTCCCAACCTTCTCACATCGTGTCCGGTATCACTTACCTATAACAGTGGTGGAAACATATCTTGCATCTTTACGTGTGGTGGACTAAAATTTAAATAATAATTATCGTATCGGCAACAAATGACTACAAACCTTTTGAATAAATGCAAGTAATGGAAGTCCAAGTATGCATTGAATAAGTAATTATATATACATCATTAATTCAACACAATTATTCAAGTTTGTAAATAAATCATAGGAGTAGTAATTTTCCTACTGAGGGGGAAAAGTGCCCTGACTGGGATTTGAACCCTGGACTTGTCTTAAACCGACAACGCTCTACCAACTCAGCTATAATGGGCAAATCCTGTGAACACAATTCACTCTGATAACCTTTAAAGCCATCTAGTCTGTTATCTGAAACAGTTCAAAGAATAAATCAAAAGTAATGGAACTCGAAGTAAATGTTGTTGGTGTTATTTATGACGGCACGAGGGATATTGGCGCCGAGGGGGAATCCCCTCCGTGGGGGGGGGGGTCTTTCTGAGAGTACCTAGCCCGTATTTGCGCATGAAAATCCAAAGTTCGAAGAAAAACGCTGAACGATTAGGCTTACGGGCGTGATTGAGTTCGAACCTAGCATCTCGCGTCTGCCAGCTAAGTAAATGTTGAATGTGTAATAACACTTCATTAACTCTCATTCTACTATATATTTATGCCATATTTACATAAAAGCGAGTTCTAAACTTTCGAAAAGCGAAGTAATTTTATTTAAAAGAGTAATTCATAAAATATTTGAAAGCTTAATTTTTTAGTCGCATTTAAAAGGTTGTCCACAAGTGAGTTTAAAAAAGAAATCAGAGTTTAAGAGTTACCTCTTCCTTTTGTCATACCACCACTTTGTATGCATGCGTTTTTGTCCAAAATCACCTCAACCAAATCAATTTTATTTCCTGTATGTGGCATTTTATATAGAGACACATAGCAGTAGGCTGCCGCAATAAGAAAATAGTGAGATACGAGGTATTAGTCCAAGAGCCGACAACACAAAAACCTATGTTATCAAGCACAAGAAAAAAAAACCCTTCATTTTATTGAAGAGTAGAAGTAGGGGAATCTGATCCATGTCAGCCGGAAGTGAAGTAGTGCATAAGCTAAAAATTAATACCACTAGTGGTTGACTCCTAGGTTTATAATTGTGTTTGTCCTACAAACAAAGATATGAAAACATGGAGAACTGGGAGCAGGAAAACACAATGATAAACCTACGAGTCAGCCACTGGTGGTATTAATTTGTGGCTTATGCACCACTTCACTTCCGACAGACATGGATCATTAGATTTCCCTACTTATACTCTCCCATAAAATAAAGGTTTTTTTCTTGGACTGTATAGTCAGAGACTTTTAAGATACAAAGACCGGCAAACTGTCAGTTTAACTGAGGATTTTTTATGACAGCTGTTGTACGGCAGTATTTATGTTTTATATTTTAATTTACCAAAGAAAATGCTTTTATCAGCATATTTGTTTATTGCGGGTCATTAAGTATTAGTCTACCCTATTTCATTTAGGCTTAAAAAAAAAAAAAATACTTTTATTATTATTTAACTTTATTTCTGGAAATTCAATATTTATAACGCACATTTAGCTATAAAAAATAGCTTCATGTAAAAAAATATGGCATAAACTTGATATATATTCATAAAAATTAATTTTTAAAGCTCATTC
This sequence comes from Maratus speciosus, assembly GCA_963932465.1. Lineage (NCBI taxonomy): Eukaryota > Metazoa > Arthropoda > Arachnida > Araneae > Salticidae > Maratus > Maratus speciosus. Next base: position 26,105,060 of record OZ010789.1, on the reverse strand, counting down.
CAGCCATAGCACTTAATGGTAAATAACACACAGCTGACGTACAAACCTCGAATTTCAGATGTTTCAATTTACAAATCAGATGGCTGTCATGATTTCGCATGCTTTTGAATGGAAATTGCCGGTTTATGTATCTTCAAAGTCTTTGGATATAGTATTTGATTCCTTAGTCGATTGTGGACAAAAACAAATCGCCAAGCTCACGCTTGTGAAGTTTCAATCGTATAATCGAACTCATGCAGGCGAGTATTGCCAAGTTCTGAAATAAAATACGCCTACCAGTACTACTAAAGATTGCCTCTGGACCATACCTTATAGAGCTGAATCGTCCCATAATTGTCATTTCCTATACAAGGCATAATGGACTTTACCCACGAATGGCAACAGCCACACCTCTGCGACTATAGGTACCCACCGAAAAAGACCGTTGGACGAAGGAGAAGCAGTGTTAAAATGTTCTTCATATCTATGGACTTCACCCGAGGCTAACGAGAAAGACAGGCTACCGCGGTGGGTTCGATTCTTCTTTTTTTACAGACCGCTGGAGTCATGTGATGCTCGAATGCACCAATGAAGGTGTGCGAAAATAGCATCACGTGACTCCAGCGGTCCGTAAAATAAGAAGAATCGGACCCACCGCGGTAGCCTGTCTTTTTCGTTAGCCTCGACTTTACCCATGTGATGTCAGCCGCGGGTAAGAAGAAGAAAAACACCAATAGGTGTGAAGAACATTTTAAAACTGCTCCCCCTTCGTCCAATAAACAGTTCTTTTCGGAGGGTATCTACCGGGTCTTTTTCGCAAGGGTTTTTCCCGCAGAGGCGTGGCTGTTGCCTTTCGCGGGTAAAGTCCATAGGCGTGAAGAATATTTTAACACTGCTCTCCCTTCGTCCAATAAACAGTCTTTTATCTACCCGCGGCTGACGTCACATGGGTAAAGTCCAGGCTAACGTGGTGCATCCCACGTGTCTTTTTTTACAGACCGCTACAGTGACGTGATGCTCTTTTCGCACACCTTCATTGGTGCATTCGAGCAACACGTGACTCCAGCGGTATGTAAAAAAAAAACGTGGAATGCACCGCGGTAGCCTGTCTTTCTCATTAGCCTCAGGTAAAGTCCGTAGGCGTGAAGAACCTTTTAACACTGCTCCCCCTTCGTCCAATAAATAGACTTTTTCGGAGGTTTTTCCCCCGCAGAGGCGTGGCTATTGCCCTTTGTGGGTAAAGTCCATTTGTTTGGACAAACGCGCATGTCTAAGCAAAATCTTAACATCATATGTCGCCACTCATATAGAAGCACGTTACTTAGCAAGAGTGGTTAGGTATAAGGAAAGGGCAGCTGACGTCACTGTTGGTCAGCAAGGAAAACCTGTTCATTCATTATTACGCCTACTATACACATGACCTCCGGGATTTGGTTGGTATTTAACAGATCTATGATATGATTGGCCTACGTCGCCATTCCTGCAATCATCGCTATGATAAAAATGTAGTGGTAGATTGGTTGACGGAAGTGTTTGTAAACGTGCCCTTTCCTTATAAGCCACGGAGTAAAGAGAAAGGATAGTGTTGAGGTGTGGTGTCTGGGGGTGACGCCGGAAATGCAGCTCTAAAATTCATATTCATTACATCCAGCCCAACACACAATAACTTGCTTTGACGCGTCTGTCAATTCAAACCTACATTTCTTTGCTTTTGCTTTTACCATTAGGAATTGTTATTCCTTATTCGCGTGTTGACCATAGATATGATTAAAATTTAATTTTAAAATGACTAATACATCATTTCACAAGTAAGAATTAGGTATGATTAAAATTTGGGTTTAAAATGACTAATATATCATTTCACAAGTAAGAATTATTTGATTATTTTATCATATGTATTTTAGCATCAGTATCAGAAACGTAAGTTCGAAAGGAACAAAATTCTTTTGTTGGACGTTTGTTATTGCCCAAAAATCGCTGTTACCATTCTTCTTTTTTGTTTAAAGGATTAAACTTAAACATAAACAGCTCACTTTTATTTAGAGAAATGCACAGGTGACGTCAAAAAATTCGACCCTTATTCCACGTGCTTGTTTTATTTGGGCCAAATGAGGGCATTTGAATTTGAGCGATAACCGGCATCATATTGCAAACCGTTTTTACGTCATACTGCATCTCTATTATTTCTCTTTACTGTATGGGTATTGTACAAGGTACTATACCTACGTGCTATGAGGTGGATATAGGCGCGCCACACACCAGGGAGACATGCGGCAGAAAAGCGTGAGGCATGCGACAATTTCACCCTCTTAACAAAGAAAAAACCGGTTTGAACAGCAGAATTTGCCTCATGTCTCACGATTATTGTCGCATGTCTCGCTGGTGTGTGGCGCGCCTTAGAGAAAGTACTATTTTTGTGACAACATTGGCTGTCATCTGCATTAATTTACGGTGTTGCTGGTAGAGTGTTTTTATCAGGGTGCGTCCAATGGAGCTAACAAAAGTGACTACTTACTTCACGTCACGGTTAGTTTCAACCAAAGACATATGTCTAGTTGGTTTCAATGTAACAGCTTCAAGCACTTCATCGCAACAGGGCCGCCTTAACCATCGGGTAAACCAGGGTTCCGACTCTTTATATATAATTCAAAAGAACGTTTCCTCCGCATAAAATAATATTTTTTTTGTTCTAGATTTGTTTTTAAATCTTTCTTCGCAAGAAAAAAATGACTATTAACTTTATTTCTTACAGACGAAATTGACATAATTGTCAGGGCTGTATAGATTTGATGATCCTGGGAGTATGAATTAAAACAATATTTTTTGTATTATCTATATTACGTATGATACACATAATTAAAAAAATTATTAGTCTACTATCTCAGTATACATTGAGTAATACTAACTGCTTTGCCAAAGCCCCACGCGATGTTGCGCCGGACCTGGAATGCAATCTTTCAGTTTGTATCCACCGAATCAAAATCATAAATTTGTCAGCCTGTATCAACATCGACGAAATCCGATTTGCAAACAAAATGCCTATCGATTTGTTTTGAATGAACTTTCACTTTTGAGATAAGCTCTTAAAAGTAGACTCTACAAGGTTTTAAACTTACATCAGCAGTCGACAAGCATCAGCAATGTTTCCAAACTATACGTGACTTATTTTAACGAATACTATCTAAGCATGATGATGACAAGCAATTCTGACAAGATGCTATGGAATAATCAAGCATCTTCAATACAATCAGCTGTGATTGAAGAACTTCAGGCGCACGGACACGAAATTTCTGAGGGGCACAAAATTTTTCATAATTTCATCTAAATTTCTATTAAAAGTCATATTGTGAAAAAATAGGATATTTGAGATATTAATACGATGAAATGGCAAAAATATATCTGAATGGTTAAAAGCACATTTCAATAAATAAAAATAATTTATTGGAACTATTTTTCAATTTTCCGGAATACTTAATTTTTTTACTTTACACTTTTCGGAAAAGTGTGTAATATCTAATATGTAAAAAAAAAACTAGTATCAGTAAATCAACCAATCTAAGGGGCACGAAATTTGAAAGTACCCTGAGCTCAGAAACTTGCTAGTCGGGCCCTGAGAACTACGGCCATTTTAGAACAAAAATCGTGCCCACATGCATTGTTTGATAATTGGATGGTTATAGGATCGTCAAATTTCTGCCCAAATTCCTGTCGATGAATAAAATTTTAATTGGCACCGTATTTGTAGATTTAGGCTCTGTTCATATGACGGCGATTAGATCGCCTCTGGTCGCGCCATTGGTCATTGACTCGCTTCTTGCCAGTCAAGGACCTGTGGCGCTACTCGTAGCTATGCAGTATTCCTCGCTGTACCCCAAAACCTTTGAAGGCCTGTTCATTCCTACAACAACGCGTTGGACGAAAAGGATATCAGCGTGCATGATTCGGGTACGATCTTCGGATATCCCAAGCAACCCGTAAGTTTCTAATTATACTGGACAATTTGAAGAGACAATAATTGCCGCAAAACGACGAACAAGGCTGGCTCCTCCTGCGACAGTTTTCCAAATATTTCATTGGTTCCTATCTACGTTGCTCCGTTACACCACAAAAGAAACACTATGCCACATACGTACAGGATACATGCTCATACTGTGCTTAGACGTTAGGTGCGCCACACACCAGGGAAACATGCGGCAGAAAAGAGTGAGGCATGCGACAATTGCACCCTGTTAACAAAGAAAAAACCGGTTTGAACAGCAGAATTTGCCTCATGTCTCATGATTATTGTCGCATGTCTCTCTGGTGTGTGGCGCGCTTTATTGTCCAAATTATGACGAACCTTCATTCCAAACTTCGCGATACTCATCTGGGCAAGTTCGATATTCGATAATACGATCATAACTAAGATAGTTAGGAAACATCAGCTTGACGTTAGTGGAATTCGCTTTAGTCAAGAATCGATGGGAACTAATCGAATTTTCTATTCCACATGCCGGCAATCTCATCTCGAGGAGCCCTAGTCTCACTCGAATAATCAAATTTGCCCAGGTGAGTATAGCCAAGTTCTGGAATGTAGGTTTGGGTTTGACATAGTTTGGACAAACGCGTCTGGTGGCTGAGAGGTTCTACTGTCAAAGCTGACGAGAAGGAGAGGTGCTGGGTCGAATCCAATGTCGCCCGTTGACCTAAACGTTTGGAGTATTTCGTAGTTTTCTTCAAATCTTTGGAAACCTTGCATAAATACGGGTTAGGTTCCTTTTAGAAAGACCTGGGAGCTCCGGAGAACACAGCGCATCTAAGGCTTATATTTCTCATGTAAATATTCGGCCGTCATAAACAGCAACAAACACAAATGCATCTGTCTAAACATGATCTGATTATCCTACGTCGCCATTCTCGTACAGAGGCACTCTAGGCTGAATTTCAGATGGTTTCTTGAGAGATTGAGAATCAATTTGCGATTCGTTTTTGGGCTGTATGTAAAAACTTCATCCTGGCTCATTCAACTCTTTAGTTTTATTAAAAGTATCCTGATATTGAAAGTCTATAGAGATGAGGACTTGCCCTTCAACAGTGGATTGAAAGAAGATATCGCTAAGCGAGCACGAAAACGTGCGAAGAGTTTCTTTTAGAGTGCATAGACACATCCTCGTTGATGTATTGTGAAAAGAAAAATTGGCAACATATTTTTCTGTAAACAAACATTTGGGCGTCAGGGAGAATCGCGGCACATTGCATGAGACAGGATACAAATTTTGAAATTCGAATTTATTTCTCTTCTATTAACAGTTAACAGGAAAGAAACAGAACTAGCTGTTTCCGGATTCACGCTTTGTGCCTCATGTCTGTACCGGTGTACCCGCCGGGTCTATGCCCCCTAGATATTTGAGAAAGCCTTGACAAACGTCACACAAAGCAGGCAAAACAAAGAAAAAAGATCATTCATTAGCTGGTGGATATCCACGAGGTAACGAATGATCTTTCTTGTTTGTTTTGCCTGCTTTGTGTGACGTTTTTATGACGCGTTTCAAGGCTTTCTCAAATATCTAGGGGACGTTGATATGGCGCACCATAAATAGACGGCTTGCACATGACGTCACATGTTCAGAAGAAACTGGCATCGCTTCATATGGCGCCCAAATATAAGGCGAATGTGGTGTTCTCCATTTGACTTATTAGCACTATAATAATAAAAATAAGAAAAATCTAAATTAAACAGAAAGGCAACACGTTCTTTTAACGGTAAACGGAGAGTTCTGACGTTCCGTGTGGGCTCCAGATGCAACACCAGATTAGAACATCAGTCATTGCTAATAGCAACGTGACGTCAATGCAAGCTGTCTATAGTAATAGGGAGCCTAGATGTGTGAGAGGTGACATATGATGCTCAGACGGTGCCTAGACAGATACATTTGCTCAAATTATGGCAAATCTTGGCATTTCCTACTCCAAAATTTGGCGATATTCGCTTGAACGAGTTCGATTATGCCAATAGGAGCTTAGATATAAGAGGCGACGGATACGGTGTAAAATATTTGATTGGTTGAAACGATTCTGGGCAGGAGCAAATCGCCAAACATCTTGGCGGGTCTGCTGTCGCCAAGCTAATGTTTGTTAGCTTGTCATACCGTGACCAACGACATACAAGGCCAGTTCCTGTCTTTTAAAACGTCACATAGAGTGGGTCATCTTTACACGATGATTGGTACACCCGTCGTTTTGTGCCAATAGCCGTGTAAAGATGATCCATTCCGTGTGACGTTTATAGACCTGACAGGCCATATAGTGTAAACGCAGCATTAAAGTCATGAACTGGCCTTGTATGTCGTTGGTCGCGGTCATACATAATTGAACTCGTCCAAGCGAGTATAGCCAAATTCTGGAAAATAAAAAGCCTATGTTTGCCATAATTTCAACAAACGCGTGTGTATCTCTAAGCACAAACTGAGCATCATATGTCACCTTTCTCATATCTAGGCGATTTGCTTTTCTTCAAAATCGTCTCATCCAATCAAGTTTTATACAGTCAGCCATTCTGATGTCGAGGTAGGCTATAAACACGACCAGTTGTGGTTGGTAAACATGATCATGTTGAGAACAAGTATGTAGCGTTCCTCCGTATGAGAGTGGCGACATATGGGAAATAAAGATTGATTGAAACGATTTTGCTCAAAAATGAATCGTCAAACATCTTTGTGACCCTGCCATTTTCGCTAAAGCTAATTGTTGACTTGTCTCATTCGTCTTATAGACCAGTCACCACCCCCTAAATACAAGGCTTGAGTGCTGACACAACAATGGTGGATGCCGAAGGCGGATTTTTTTAACATATGTAGGGTCCCTTAAATTTAGACACTAGTATTTTATAAAAGATTTCTTTGACTTGTTTAATCTCAGAAAAATAAAGTGAAAAACTTTTGAAAATTGTTGGTGCCAAAATTCAAGGGACCGTGCACCACCTGAAAAACATCCACCTTCAGCAGTCTCCATTTTTGTGTAAACGCTCAGGCTTAGGCGGTGGACAAGTTTCAATAGACGCTTTCAGTGTGACGTCAGTCATGACGTTTTGCTTGGAAACTGACTCCAAACAAACGGTTGCTATACGTCATTTGTTTTTAAATATAAATCGTGGAAAATGTTACCAGTACATATCAAGTATTAAAACACTTAGACGTGAAATATAGACATAAGATATAGCTGCAACACACAAACAAAATAGAAAATACAACATAGCAACCGTTTGCTTGGAGTCAGTTTCCAACCAAAACGTCATGACTGAAGTCACGACTGAAATTGTCTATTCCCGTCATATCCTAGGAAATAACTTAGCAAGGTGGTATGCATTTTGTTAATCCACTAATTTCTGTTGATTTTTACTAGTTTTATAATAATTGTTGGATTGGGGTCACGTGGCTGAAATTGATCAATCGAATTTGTTCAGACGAGAATTGCCAGCTCTGAAATTGGGATTTGTCATAGCTTGGACAAAACCTCCAGTCTGGCCATGCGCGTATGTCCTACTCTCTTATAAAGATACCCTATCTTATAATGGAGGATATTCCAAATATGGGTTCGAGGTTGAAAAGAGTCACGTGATACCGGTAATGGAGGATATTCCAAATATGGGTTCGAGGCTGGAAAAAGTCACGTGATACCGGTAATTTACCCAAGGAACTTCTAACTGATAAGAAGGGAAGATACTACTGCTTTGCCTCATGAACTGTTTCATTGGCTAGCGGGGATTTACATTACACGTCTACGGAGCCTTCCCTTCTTTACGCTAGAAGTTTTTACCTTGACCACGTGATCAAAACGGAGATGGAATATCCACCATTTACCCAAAGAATTTCTGACTGATAAGAAGGGAAGATACTACTGCTTTGCCTCATTAATTGTTTCATTGGCTAGCGAGGATTTACATTACACGTCTACGGAGTCTTCCCTTCTTTACGCTAGAAGTTTTTACCTTGACCACGTGATCAAAACGGAGATGGAATATCCTCCATTGATTGGTAGCGGAGAGGATTGTGCGTGCGATTGGAGGTCAACCGGGCAGTTGTGATTGGCTGATAAAAAGATCATCAGCTTATTACAACTTGCGTATTGCAAATGTTTGTATCACAGAAAACAATCGTAAATTAAAATACACTGTTAAAAATAGTCTGAAAAATTACCTCTGTTTTTTAAGGTTATCTATTTTCTGACCAATGAGTACGCTACATAACCACCTATGTAGCGTTCTCATTGGTCAGAAAATAGATAACCTTTAAAAACAGCGGTATTTTTTCACAATATTTTTAACAGTATAGTTGACGGTTTATATTAAAAGAGTTCATACATAATATGATGACTACTCTGATATTAAAACCTTCCGTAATGCAAGGTGCAGTGAAAAAAGTTGCCTTTAAATTCGTTCAGCGATTGATATGAGAACATTGCGGACATACATGTATAACTAAGGATGGACAAAAACAAATCGCCAAGCATCTTGAGAATCCTTTATCGCCAATTTAGTACTCGTGAATGTGTATCACTAGCTCAAATAGGTATTTTGAAGCTCTGGAAGATGCAAGTTTGCTATGACAGACGTTTGACTATGAATTCGATTCTGAACGCTGTCGTTGTTCATTTCAATGGCAACATTTTTCTCTATTATTGTTTCCGACACTAATGATATTGAAATCGTTCAGACAGCGCTCAGAATACGCTCCTGGGGCTGCACGCGATCTGATTATTAAAAGATTCAAGAGACGAGTGGACATATCAATTTTCCACGGTGGATAGCTCTGCAGACGAAAAACGCGTTCTTTCCGCACCATCCACGTACGCCATATATGACTTTGATCGATAGTCGTCCTCTGCACAAGACGCGGCTAAATATGGCAGACGCAGACGGGAGTAGGAAAGGTATCAAGTGACCTCATTTATGAATGCTCCATCTACTGGATTTTACTTAGGCGACATACGATAAATATCCGATAGGTTAAAAGGGTTTTGAACAAAAGCTTGTCATTATCTCCATTCTATTTATTTATTGAACATATACGTCTGACTTTTGTGCTTGACATCAAATGCCGCTTATAAGTCATCGTCAATATACAAGGACAAGATAGCACAAGGAAATTTACAACATTAGAGAATTACATCCGGGAGCTCCACTAGGAGTTTGCAATGGAGCCAGCGGGAGTTGAACCTACCTACGTTCTCAGGTGATTAGCGACGCGGTGCTTTAACCACTCAACCACGGTGGGCCCTCTTCATTCTATTTGTTGATGAGTATCGTCAAGTTCAAGAATGTGGGTTGCTAGTTAGGACAGAAAATAACTTCTACTTCGTGTAGGGTAATCAGATTTTATTTCATTGCAACTCGGGACTCGGGTAGATTTTAATCGTTTCAAGTTTGGGTTGACCCATTTTTTCAAATAAAAAATTATTCTAAGTATCTTTCAGATGAAAACTATATGATGTGATATGAATATTAATAAGTAGACTAGCTGGCTTCGCCCAACAGCGGGATCCTAATTACATCGGAACCTCTAATTTATACGAACCTTGAATAAAACGAATGTCGAATTAATATGAAAATTTTACAATATACGAACCTCGTGTTCGAATTTCCGCTGCATACGGCATCGTATAGTGGACGTGCTGCGCACGCGCCGGCGAAATTATATGAATTTAATCCAAAAAACGAACCTCCGACATGTGTCCCTGCTGCTCCAGCCATCGTATAGGACTGCTGCAAAACCCATTAGTACCTCCTTCCACTGCTAGAGAACGCAATATGTTTCATATGAATCTCTGATACGCGTCCCTGTACCGTACGGGCGATTCAAGCAATCGAATACGGCCTCTGGTGGAGAAAAGATAATAACTTATCACTTTTGGAAAATCCCGTGCAAACACATTACGTTACATGTATTTTTAATTTGTTCAAGATTACTTTTTTGCACAATTTCATCTTTCATGTGACATTAGCGTTGTGTGTTATATGAGAAGTTAAACATTATCGAATTATTTGAAAACTTAAAACTTTCAAATGCGTTTACAATGAATAATGATTTCAATGGCACTTTAGCATTAGTTAAAGGGACAATTCTCCTATACCGACAGCTGCGATTAGCGCACACTATAAGCCTTTTTAAGTTCCAATAGCAGGTGTGCTGCAAAATTTTCTAATTCCACCTTCTACCGCCAGGGGGCGCACTGTTCTAAACAAACCACCTTCCGAACGAAACTCAAACTTGTGTCCACGCTGTCTCCTGCATCGTTTAGCAGGCGTGCTGCTAAATTCTTTAGTTCCACTTTCTACTGCTAGAGGGCGCAATATGTTTTATATGAACATCCAATACAGGTCTCCGTACCTGCGGCACAATACAGCACGAGTGCTGCACATGCTTTGCAATATCTGTTAGTTTCACTTTCCACGCCAGAGAACGCACTCTGTTCTAAACTAAATCGTCTATATCCAAACGAAACTAGGTTATTCAACCTATCCGTAGATACTTGTATATTAGTCGAGGAGGCGAGGACTCGAATAAGAATTTAAGAAATTTTCTGAAATTATTATTCAGAAATAACGGTAATCATCACACATAAATTAAGACTGTGGAGGTTATAAACGAAATACTAATGTAATTTGGAATTAGTTTCGATGATATATGAGTAATAGAAGTTTAGTTATTAAGATATGGCTCAGTTAAGCAGAAATCCACATAGGTAGGAGGCGGGGGAGGGGAGATGGAAGTGCTCTTCAACAAATATCTAATTAAGACTACTTAAGTACTTTGTCAAAAATTGGGACTGGCAGATGAGCCAGGAATATAATTTAAAGATTTTACTGAAATTACTATTCTAAAATAGTGATAACTACTACTAATAAATTAACTTTAAGACAGCATGAGATGATAATTAAGATATTAATGGATATTGGAATTAGTCTCGAAGAGGTATGAATAACAGAAGTTGAGTTATTAAGATAGGGCTCGGTTAAGCAGAAATCAACAAAGGGGAGAGAGGAGATGAAAGTGCTCTGTGACAAATGATTAATTAAGTCTACTGCACTAGTCTATCGAAAATCGAGGATGACAGATTTGGTAGGAATATAATTTAATGATTTTGATGAAATTACAATTTGAATGAATTTTAATAAGTAAACTAATTGGTTTCGCCTGCTAACGGATCACTCCTTTAAAACGAATCTTTAATTTATACGTAAATCTCGAACCGGGTTCCCACAGCCTGCAGCAACGGGGTCCGTGCATTCACCGGGGTCCTTGAACTCATATTAAATTTGAAACCGAACAAACCTCGAACCAGATCCCCGCTGCCTACGGCACCGTAATCTTCGATTCCACTGCTCAGGGATTTCCAACAATATATCAGGAGGGGTGCCGGCAAAAGTTTGGGGGATGGGCACGGGAAGTGCAGAGTATGAATAAGTGGTCACGTGGCTTTCTAACACTATATTGCATGATGAGTGTTGGCAAAATTTAGAAAAGTGCCTCTTCAGCCCACAAAGTAGGGGAGGTGCATATTATGAATGAGTGGTCACAGGCCTTTCTAATGATATATCACATGAGGGGTGTCGACAAAATTTAGAAAAGTTCTTCCCCAGGGGGAAAAGTGAGGGGAGGGACACCGGAGGTGCATAACATGAATAAGTGGCCACAGGACTGTCCAACAATGTCTCACATGAGGGGCGTCGGCAAAAGTTAGAAAAGTGCCCCATAGTGGGGGCCCTACCATCATCACCCCCGAAATACCCCCTTTTTGAAATTCTTACAGATCATAAATAACATTTATGGGAAAGCTTTGTAAAATAATCCAATCTAAAATGATGAAAACGCTGAGATTTCAAAAAATTTAAAAAAGTGCCCCCGGGGGAGGTGGGGGGGCAGAAAGGTTCATAATATGGAGGAGTGATCGGAGGGCTTTCTGATCATATATCACGATAGGTTCGGAAAAAGTTTGAAAATCCCCCCACTCCATAGGTCCACTCTCGTGCACCCTGAATACCACTCGGAATTCACACAACTACCCCTCTTTGAAATTTTTACATTTAATAATTATTTAACTGAGGGATCTGTCAAAAAACCGCATCTGAAACTATATTTATTGTATAAAACACTATGTTTTAAAAATTTCTTTGCCTGCCTATTTAAAATTTGTAGGTGTTTTTTTTATAAAATATCTGAAATTTTAAAATCGATCGGTTAGTTAGTAATTTTCCTGATTTTTATAAATTCGCGATTGGACTTCGAAAAGTGAAACCAAAATTTGCATTCTTTTTGTGCGCTAGTTTACCGTTTTTAGCTCACAGGCTATCAAAGCCTGAGAGCTAATGTGCCCGCCCGTTCTGTATGTACGTAACGCGATAACTCTTGATTGAAACATACGATTTGCTTCAAAAATTTTTTCTAGGTTCATTGTGATAAGGCGCTTCCCTGATTAGTTTTGGGAGTTCATTGGTTCAGGATAAAGGGGGAAAAAACGGGGTTAGTCCAACCCCTTAATTCAGATAAACGGGTTTTTCCTGCAGAATCATTCGATTTGCTCCGAAATTGGTATACCGGTTTATTATGTTAAGGAACTTCCCTGATTAGTTTTTGGTGTTCATTGGTTAAGGATAAAGGGGGGTTAGACCACCCCCTTAATTCAGATAAATGGGTTTTTCTTGCAGAATCATTCGATTTGCTCCGAATTTGGTATACCGGTTTATTATGTTAAGGAAGTTCCCTGATTAGTTTTGGGGGTTCATTGGTTAAGGATAAAGGGGGAAAAACGGGGTTAGTCCACCCCCCTTAATTCAGATAAATGGATTTTTCATGCAGAATCATTCGATTTGCTCCGAATTTGGTATACCGGTTTATTATGTTAAGGAACTTCCCTGATTAGTTTTGGGAGTTCATTGGTTAAGGATAAAGGGGGAAAACGGGGTTAGTCCACCCCCCTTAATTCAGATAAATGGATTTTTCATGCAGAATCATTCGATTTGCTCCGAATTTGGTATACCGGTTTATTATGTTAAGGAAGTTCCCTGATTAGTTTTGGGGGTTCATTGGTTAAGGATAAGGGGGGGAAAAGGATGGTTAGTCCACCCCTTTTAATTCAGATAAATGGGTTTTTCATGCAGAATCATTCGATTTGCTCTGAATTTGGTATACCGGTTTATTATGTTAAGGAGCTTCCCTGATTCGTTTTGGGGATTAATTGGTTAAGGATAAAAGGGGAAAAGGGGGGTTAGTCCACCCCCTTAATTCAGATAAATGGGTTTTTCATGAAGAATCATTCGATTTGCTCCGAATTTGGTATACCGGTTTATTATGTTAAGGAACTTCCATGATTAGTTTTGGGAGTTCACTGGTTAAGGATAAAGGGGGGAAAAGGGAGGTTAGCCCGCCCCTCTTAATTTAGATAAATGCGTTTTTCATGCAGAATGATTCGATTTGCTCCGAAGTTGGTATACCGGTTTATTATGTTAAGGAGCTTCCCTGATTCGTTTTGGGGATTCATTAGTTAAGGATAAAGGGGGGCTAGTCCACCCCCTTAATTTAGATAAATGGTTTTTTTGCAGGATTATTCGATTTGCTCCAAATTTGGTATACCGGTTTATTATGATAAAGAGCTTCCCTGATTAGATTTGGAGGTTCACTGGTTAAGTATAAAGGGGGAAACGGGGGTTAATTCCCCTTCACTTATTTTTTTGAAGGGCATTATTCTTTAAAATAAGAGTATAATATGCAATTAGTGTGAATAGCCTGTGAGCTCAATGCCATGAGTTTAGCTGGGCATTTTTCTTTTTTATTGTTTTTGGATTGTTTCCCAATGTTTTCTAATGAGATGGTAAGTTATTAATTTCTATGGTATTTCCCACAGGATTACCTTGAGACATGAAAGTCCGGGTTCCCCCGATATTTCCTTTTTATACACTGCTCTCGCATTTCTGTGTGAAAAGAGTAGTTTCGGCCGACCCCACCCCCACAGGCACCTACCAACATTAATAGTATAGAAATTTGTTCATTTTGCTACTTAAGAGATAAAATTGATATTCAAGATATTATTGTAGACTACTTTTATGCAATTATATTAGCATATGGTTTAATTTTGTTTAATTTCAGTTTCAGTTTGAAGAGTGTGATGATCAGGTCGGGTTGTCTTAAAGTAGAATTTTTGGGTTCAGGTCCATTATAACACAAACTGCTGGACACACTAAATATAAGCATGTGCTATGTTTTTATTCATAAAGTCAATCAATCTACTGGCAGCAACGTAGATAAAACTGACTTGCAAAAAAAAAAAAAAAAACTGTTTTCAAAACACTCTTGGTAAAATATGCCAACTGGCATGCAATAAATAAATAAAAATATCGGAAATATTAAGCTATACTAATAAAGCACTAAGTTTGCCTGTGTGCGATGGCTAGGAAAATCTATTGCAAGTAGAGGTTTGAAAATGTGCATGACATAGTCCAAGACTTGTGCGAATGCACACACCTGAGACTCAAATATTTAAATAATTAGCTGAGATATTAATGACAAATAACAAGTAAAAATTAAATTAAAAAAAATATAAAAACCCGACTACGTAAAAAGCAAACTAATTAATTATTTCTCATCAATGTGAAACTATTTTTTATATTACTTACCTATTTTTTTTATTTACTTGTATTGATGACTTTTAAGTTGTGTTTAATTGTTAGTTCCTATCTATAAACACTGTTTTGATGAGGCCTATAGATGTCTATGAAGGTTAGAGTTGCAGTAAAGCTAGAGATCCTACCTACACAACTTCCAGGTCGTGTAATATTTAAACGGAGCTTCTGACTGTAAAATAGTCAATGAAACATCGTCTTAATTTTGAAAGACCTATCCAATGATATGCCACTCAATATGGTACGTAAAAAAATTTTTCATCTCAACCGCCATTTCGTATTTTACGGCCACCTTTTTGAATTTATAAAAACAAAACCTAGCCTATAACCATCGGACGGTTAAGACGAATCGACAGAGACCTCATTCATTAAAATCCATCCAGCCGTTGGGATGTTTCGAGGGTATAAAGAAATCCACATACCCAGATACGCGTGAAACACATAACCCTTCCTCGCAGTCGGGTAAAAATGAACAATCATCAAAAAGATGAAATTTTTCTCAAAATGGCATGTAACATCCACACTGGAATATCACTAGCAGAGAAGATCCAAAGCCTCATCAGCTAAACAGTTTAAAATACTGAATATAAAATATCCACCAAAGTATAATACTTTTAACTTTCTAACGGAAAAATTTGTTAAAAAAATATGAATGTTAACTCTGAGAAAAAATTTCTTTTAAAAACTTGTTTTCCCTCCATCTTTCCAAGCTCAGATCGGCTCGACTTTTCAGAATGCAAGAAAATAAAAAAATACCCACTTAATCTTGGTTTAAGGAAAAGTTTTCTAAGGTTCAAGAAAAGAGTTTTCTATGAAGTTTCAAGGTTTGGTTATGTAATGCTCTGCAATGCTGAAAAATCTGCATCGGCCTTGGAAATCAAAGTATGAAAATAAGAAAAATTCCAAACTACATAGTTATATGTTAGATTTTCATTTGAACAGTGCAATCCGTTTAAAAAATACAAATATTAACCCTTTTCAACCAAATTCCTTTCTGAAAGTTCCTTTGGGTGAATTTAAAATTTTTTAGCACACTTTGAAATTCTGCATCCACTATTTTTTTTATCAAAATATGGAAAAGCAGATAACTCTTACTTAAGGATAGTACATTTTACTTTAAAAAGACATATTAGGTTTTTTGAAATATTAATATTAACCCTTCCAGAGAAATTAGTCTCTGAGAATTACTTGCAACTTCATCTACTATTACATTATTGGAAATCCTGTATCCGATTAGGAAATCAAAATACGGTAAAACAAATCATATCGACTTTAACCCTTTAAGACAGCAAGATTTTTGGTAGAAATGAAAAGTTTTGGTGGTTTCCCCTAAGTAATAGGATCATATTTGATTAAAATATACATCCAATGTCAGGTTATGTCAAGGGAGTAACCACGCAATTTTGTGAGTGCAGGCTCGACTTTAAATCGAACAAAAAGGAGGAAAATGTTTTTTCTTTTTCTTTAGGATTACCTACACTATTGTGTAGGTCAGGTCTTAAAGGGTTATGAGCATAAAATAGCTTGTTTTAAAAAATAATACAGTGAAATCTCATTACAACAAATCTCTGGGGAGCACTGATTAAATTTACTATACTGAAAAATCCGTTAAATTGAATATTTTTATAATGAAATAGGATTTTTTTTTCAGCAATTCAAATATTTGTTAAACTGAAAAATTCGTATAAGTGACATTCACTGTAATGTATTTCTACTGTATTAGTTAACATTCTTTTTTCAAGGCTAAAAGAAACTAAATCTCGATATTTTAACACAATTTCTTTACACAGTCATCTGATACATCCATTATATAACGTATGAAAACCAAATTTAGAGAATTAGAAGCATTTAAAAAAATAAAATCTGGTTAATATTTGCTTACATCATGAATATTACACCAGTGGCTTTTGCAACTAAATATCAATATTTTTGCATATATATATATATATATATATATATATATACAGACCTTGCAAATATTATAGTCATAACTCATAAAAATTTTAAAGAGTTTCGACAATAAAAAACTATTTAAAAAAATAAATAATGGATTCAATGACGGTCAATGTGAAATAAAAAGCATCCTAATTTTTTTTTTTTTTTTTTGGGGGGGGGGGGGTGGGAACCAGGAGAGATTTAGTTTTTTTTCAATGTCTTAAAGATATCACTATTTTATTTGCTATTGTGCAGGCGATCATTTCTGCACGTGCATTTTTTTTTTTTTTTTTTGCTGTAGCATTTAAAAAAGGGTCAGACATTAAGTGACAGTTTTCTTTCTCTACCTCACCGTTTTTTTTCTTTACTTTGCCTTATTAAAAATACAATATTTTAAACAGGTGATTCAATGATTTTTTAAAAACCTATTTACTTTATTTAAGGAGAGGCAAATAAGAACATAACAATCAAAGTAGTGGGGCTCCCAACATTATGTTTGTTTGGAAAGATTTTCATGTTCAATTCATACAACACTGACTTTAGGTATATTTAAGGTTAGTATTACATGCCTGGATTGTTCCAGTCTTTCATTTAAAAATATAAATAGACCGGAATGCAAAAATCCTTACTTACCCAATAGTATGCTGCCGGCAGCAGGGATTCCCCTACTTCAATACATTTGGATAGATACGGTACATACTCTGGTACATTTGGATAGATTTTCATTTAAATATATAAAATCCTTCTACACCTCGAAACAAGCTTTTTTTCAATTTTCTTTAATTGAATTTTTTAATGCAATTTTCACAGTTTTTTCATATTGATTGTTCAAAATTAATAAAAAGAATTCAGTTTCAATAATTTAGTGCAATATAGTGAGGTCTGTGCGATGCGGGTAGAAAGCAGTCGCTGAAATATAGGGGGCCAAATTTATACTATTAACCTCGATTTTCCTACCTGTTTTACTGTGAAATATACAGGGTGTATCTGAAATGCTTCGAAAAACTTAGGGCGATGATATTACTCATCAAGATGAACAAAAAATGCAATGGAACATCGGGTCTCAACTGATGTTTAAAGGGTGATAATCACAAAACTAATAAAAATATTGAAATCTCGCATGCTGCTTTTCTGCAGAACTGGCTAGTAGCACGAAGCTGGTTTTCCTTTCACTTTGTGCATATCCAGTCAGAAAGAGATAACAAAAACTTGGAAGAAATCCAAACAAATCTTTGAACAGGAATCCACATATGCAAATTTGAGTGTGTCCGCCAGTCGTTCCTCCGTAGATGTACCTACTCTGTGTAATAAAGTCAGCAGTCAACACTTTGAACAATTATTGTAAAATATTTGTTTTCTCTGGGCATCACGAGCTGTGTTGTGCCTTTTCTGTGCAATAAATAATTTTCTGGAGTGTTTCTTTCTTGTCCAGTTTGTCCATTTCCAGACGCTTTTTCTCGATTTTCGCCCTTTAGACATCATTTGCGACACCATGTTCCATTGCATTTTTTGTTCGTCTTCATAAGTACTATCATCCCTCTAAGTTTCTTGAAGCATTTCAGATACACCCTATATATATATATAACCATTAATTAAACATTACTGACCACCAATATATATATATATATATATATATATATATATATACATATATATTTATCAGGAATTTTTTACCCATGAAAGTACATACATTTATCGTTTCAAAGTTATTGAACTGTACGTTAATCCACACACTAAAACAAATTTCTGACTAAGAACTTCTTTTTTAAAACTTGTTTTAGGTCTTTATGTCTTTTGTTACCTTCTCTTTCCCGAGTCTGTAATTTTATTTTTGTACTAAAGATAAAAACATAACTTTTAAAATAGTATGAGGTTTCTATCTTGGAATCCAAAAGGGTTGCATTTACACTGTTGTACTGCACTGTTAGACACATTTTTTTCTACACTCAGTTCCCAAATCCTCTTTGCCAAAATATAAGTGCTCTTACATTATTCAGTTGTTCTGAATTTCTTAACTAAAATTAAACTTTTAAAGCTCTAAAATAAATGTGAAATACGTATTCAGTACAACTTCTTTCTATTTCTGCCTTTTTTCAATTTTGTAACACCTGTCATAAAGAGAAGGTGGTGGCGGCAGTGCAAATTGAAACCTTGGCTCAGAAACAATTTTTCCTTCACAGGGTGCTAAATATAGCAAATTTTTTCTCTGTAATTTTTTAACTTTTCAAAAAATGTTTATAAAATTTTTGGCATGTAATAGATATTTTTTTTATATTCACAAAAAAATCTTGTTTCAATCTTTTAGCCTAATATAGTGAAGTTTGCTCTCAGCAATTTTTTGGCATTTGTTTCCTGAACGAGAACTCCCTGTTAAAGTTTGCTATTGCTGCGGTTAAATTGGAGATGGAAGAATGTAAATTGATTCCTATAGGAACGTGAACGATTGCATCAAAATAAAATATCGCAATAAGTAAGGGTACATTTCATTTGAGAGTAGAGCAGATGTCGCCCAGATGTGTATACATTTTATAAGGGAATGCATTGTCTTTGATTTCTTTTTAAATTTGTGAAAAATCAGGATATTAACATATTTGAATTTTTTAAAAATATTTTCCAAATGATTCCCCCATTCAGCAATGTAAAATTTAACTTTGGATGGCAAAACATGACTGTAATTTTTTGTGCAATTTTGCTATAGAAACATATGTAAATGTTCCCCTTGAAATGAGAACAGAGAAAATTTACGCATGAAGCATAGATTATGAAACACTTTCATTGTTTAGTAAGGTAAAGAAAATACCCAAATAAACAAATTAGGAAACACACAGCAGATTATTTGAAAACTAGATTTCAGCAAGCACCATCCATAGCGAAAAAGGTATTCAAATTCTTTTGTACAGCCCTGTATATGATCTATAGATTTCTATATATAATACATAGGAAGGGAAAATTTAGTTTAGTTAAGAAATACATAACCCTGTTAAAAATTCACTTTTGCCAATGGGCGGAAATGTACTTAAATTCATTTCTAAAGTCCTATATATTATCTTACAGATGTTTATACCACAAGACAAACTAAAATTAATTTTAGGCAAAAAATGCTTAAAACTACTAGCATCACACTCCCAGAAATTACTATCTACAGACAGCAATGTATCCTGTTCTTTAGGTAGCCTTGTATATAAATTTATTTATACTCTTCAAATATAGTTCAGCTTGAAAATGAAAAACTCAGTAAAAAACACTTTTAAACAATTTACACCCATACTATTTATTGCTTACAAATTCTTTTATGTAGCCTTGTATATGATTTATAAAATTTATGCCCACAACATAATATACAAAAACTTACCATTAAAATTATCAATGCATACTATAACTAAAAATGTTTTTACATCAATAATCGATAATATACAGTACTCTGCCCACAATATCTGCTGTGCTTTCCTGTAAATTAATATTAAATACTATGCACATCATATTCTACAGCAAACATCTTGTAGTGAACCTCAGTAATATGCATCAAATTCATTATGTTTGAAATACATAAAATAATTAAAATACACTGCAAAAAGTTTTCTTTGTAGGCCATTATGTAATCGAATTCTTTAGTGCAACACTTTAAATTAATGATAAATGCTTTGCACTTCATATTTTACAGAAAACATGTTTTAACACACCTTAGAAATGAATATTAGTTTAATTATATTTGTAATAAAGTAACATGATTAAAATATATTGCAAAATATTTTTCTTTATAGATCATAATGTAATGGAATTCTTTTGAAAGTCCATGTAAATGAACTATAAATGTACACACTTCATTTGAAATACGCCATAGTAATTATCATTAACATATACGAATTACATGGCACTCCGCATATATGAAAATTAACGCACAGAAAGATAGCAGAGAAAATTGAAGTTATAAATATTTTTCAACTGTTTTCAGACTGTTCCCCCCCCCCCCCTCATGCTTAGTGAAGTTTCATAAAAGTAACTTTTTAGCTCACCTGGGGAGAAAAAATGAGTAAACCTTCATTTAGATGAAAAGTATTTTGATCTTTAAACTTCCTTTTATGCACATACACAAAAAAAAAGAAGAAAAGAAAAACACTAATGACGAACATATAAAATGGTGGCTTTGTTTTTTCATATTTCGCTACCAATGCTCTTGAAGGAAATATGAATTAAATAAAAGAAAGTTTTCTGCCTTCCGTGCATGAAACTTGATATATTCATTAGTATACAGCACTACCACATGCGTTTTGTGATGCATACACATTTTTCAAAGTAAGGAAGAGTGGGGAAGAATGGGACACTTTTGACAAAAATAAGAACATTAACTTAGTTTGACACGAAAACAAAAATTTCAATTTATAGAATAGAAAATGAATATATTTCTAATGTTTTTGAACAATATGGAAACATAATTTGCAGAAACAATTTCATAACTAAAGAAATTGTAAGATTCAAATGTGTGTCATACCTCCTCACTAACAGGGAGATATGGGACAGCTATAAAACAAGGTATGATAAGCACAAGTAGTCTAGTGTTGGCTATATATACAGTCTAACAAAGATTGTAAGTTGATAATGTCTGTGCCACAATATCAAATTCTAGTACATATCTTCATTGAGGATTCCAGAATTCAGGATTGTCAGTCACAGATGACGTTAAAAAAATCATCAGTTAAATTTATTTACATTTTGAAGTAAATGAATATAATATCAATGTTATAATTAACACGTTGAATGCCAAGTCAATTTTGTCTGTCTTTCCGTCTGGGCCATGAAATAAGATTCCCACTACCAGGAGTGGGAAAATGCATCATTTTACTTGCCACTGGCAAGTGAATTTTTTGACAGGGTGAGTGACTTTTTAGGTAGTCTTTGAAAATTGCAAACTATAGAGGTATGTCAAAAAGTTTTTTTATTTAGTAGTTAGCTATATTTTTCAACTTTCCTAATTACTGCAATGTAAACATGGTATGAAGTTCTACTTTACATTAAACTTTCATCTCTTGTTTATATTAGGAAAAAATTTATGAAAATAATAGTAACCAACTATTTTTGAGTTGCGTAATTTTGTCATAAAAATTTTAAACTGTACGTTGCATTTTATTGGCTGGTGAAATAAATCCTTGGCTGATAAGATTTTCTAGAAATTCCCCACCCCTGCCCACTACACAATCAATAAGTATAAGTCACCGATGACTGACACAGCCTAAACGGAAAGTTCAGTGTCAGTCATCAGTGACTGACATGGCACTCAACGTGTTAATATATTACCCTCTAAAAATATATACATTTTAGCAATTAACATTCATCTTATTAAAAAGAAGGAATTGGACTTGTCCCACTCCTCCCCACTACCTTCTTGTATAAACAAAAATGCTGCTTTTAGCTTTTAGGCTTAGTTTAAATTATGGATAATATACAGTTTAATGTTCCATAAATAGGGAAACTATTACATCTTTACATAAACAAGTCATTAATATATAGAAAGCATAAAAAGTATATGAAGCAAATTTACTTTTGATTTTGATTCCTTAAATAATCTTTTTCTGTATACAAATGCAAGCTTATGCAGATCAGCAACTTTTTTCAAATGAAGATTGGGCTACCATTGCTTCATCTAGTGTGTGATTGATGATATGTTTAGAATGATACATAAAGAAAAAACCTACTGTCCCATTCCACTCCACTCTCCTCCCCTACTATCTTTTCCATAATAATTAGTAGCTTGTGTTAAATGTAGGAATTAGAATTAAATGAATATAACTAATTTTTTTTCTTCACCTTATTAGAATACACATACATAGGTTTAAATTTATGCAATTATATAATGATAAGATATAATCATTTTAGATACTCATGAAGGTATATATTTGAATTTCCTACAGTCACATACTTATATGATTGAACAAAACTGCTGATTGTAGATTCAGTGAAAAAATTTTGAAGTAATAAAATGAATATTCTTAAACTGGTGGTGGGCAATTCCATTGTAACAGGCTAACAGTCATAGAGGGAAAAATGCCTGTACCTTATTTAAATAATAATAATTCTGTAATTCAAAGATAGCTACAAGTAGCATTTGACAATTAATTAAGATAAATTAATATAGTTATTATGAATAAATTACTTAATGTAAATAATAATTATTTAAAAAAATGGTATATTGTAACAGACAAACAGGAATTACCGTGCTTTTTTGATAGCTCAATGTTTATCTGTTTCTGTATTATAAAACAACATACAATTTATTATAACAAAAATGTAGGGTAGATGTGCCAGTAATGGACACCCTTAAGGAATTTCTTTAAAAATTATTTTTTTATTAATAGTTATAATTATTATATTCCAGTTTTTTCAATATTATATTAATCTATCAACAATATTTAACCATTCTTATAGCCTCATTTTCCCATATGAATAGAAATTTAACTTTAAATAACAGAAATATACCAAAACACCCAAAAGCCCAGTAATGGACACCCTCTGGCCCAGTAGTGGACACCCTCTGTTCCAGTAATGGACACCCCATAAAAAGTAATAAATATAATTGTTTTTATGACTGTATTTAGAACCAGAATTTAATGAATACATACTAATGAAACAAAATAGTTATTTTTAAACAAATTTAACAATTAGGATACCAGTAATTAATAAAATATTTGTGATAATCATTTACTGTTTGCATCAATTATTCTAATTATCAGAAGATCGATGTTTTAATTATTTTAGATGGATAGTTTAAAATACTAAATGTCAGACAATTACAGCTATCAAATTATTGAAACAGTGGGGGGATTTAAAAGGTAATTTTAAAAAAAGTTTTCGAATATTAGTATTCAGTTTTGTTTTCTCTCATTATTTTTAACAATTAATCTTCCAGAGACTACTTGATATATCATTTATAATAATTAATATTACAAATATGAAAGAAATGATATTGTGAGTTGAATATTTTAAATACTAAATAAAATAATTTCAAAATAAAACTGTAGAACTGATGTTTGAGGCCCCTGATCTGCAGATTTACTAGTTTCATGAATATTACCTATAACTTTCATTAATAGTAGTATTACTTTTTTTTTTTTAATAAGGAAACATTTAAGACAGAAAATGGATTTTTAATAGCTTCTGTAACATTGTTTTTATTTAAACGGAGAGAGATTAAACCCTATGAGCCCCTCTTTGACTGTGCTCTTAAACAGTATTTTCTGCTTCCCGACTGGTTTGATTGCCAGATTATAAAATATGTGAGGTATATATATGTACTACATAAAAAAAAATAATAATAAAATAAAATATCGAAATTTTATTAATCACATAAAATAACTTAAAAGCAGCTATTTATAAAAGTTTTGGTGTTATTACATTTTGGTAAGTATAATTTAAAAATTAATTTTGATTATTTAGGTTTGCAGTTAAGCCAAAGTATTTTATGCACTATAAACATTACTAAAATTGCATTTTTAGCAATGTCTACATGGGGTGTCCATTACTGGAAAATGACTAATTAACCATCCCAGTAATGGACACCCCTCTTAAAACCTTAAAAAGAAATGAAATTTTGTAAATAGCCATTAGTATATAAAATTCAAAGTTTTCTATTGCTACTCAAACAAAAACATTCAAATTTTGCAAGAAAAGAAATAATATATAAATTAATTAAACGAAGCCAGCTCTTAACCTCTTCATTAAGATTTTCACAGAAAAACAGCAAAACTTTGAAACATTATTTTCTGCTTCCTGATTGGTTTGATTAAAAGTGTCAACAATAACATAGTTTTATAAAACATACAAGGGGGAATTATAAAAAAAATAATTAAAGCTAAATATTTATTAGTTATTTTTTTATGAACCAAAAACATCAAGGGGTGTCCATTACTGGAAGGGTGTCCATTACTGGTACATCTACCCTATTTTCATTCAGAGATCAGAGGGAGTTCATAAATGAACATCTTTCACAAAATTTGAGTGTTGCCACAATATATTTATGAAAAATATGTCATCTTACCTGTAACAGACCAACATTGAACATCTAACAGACATACAAATAAATACATAAAAAGAAGCTAGGCTGATTATGAAGGATTTTATTGATTTTGACTATTCAAAATTTTATAAAATGCATTGTAAATAAAAAAAAATATATATAGGTTTAATGCTATCAGAAAAAATATATATATATTACCTATTTGATGTAAAAAATGAAATACTGAAAATGGTAACATTGGTTCGGAATTGCCCTGGTACTGTTGATCATATAAATTTCTAACAGTGATGATATATTTTTTTAATCATTCATTAAATAAACAGTTTTTAAGTGAATTATTTGTATTTTCAGTAGATCCTGATTTTTATTAGCATTAACAACATATAGATAGCAATTTTCTGTTTCATAAAGATCTGATTACTCTGATAAAGTTTTAAAATGTAAACAAATCAGACTTGAAATGCACGAAATAAACAAAGCTTTTAGCCTTAAACTGTATGGATTTTTCAATGCACTGTGTGTATATATATATATAAATCAACACGAAACTTTTAATTAAAAAAAAATGAGAAAGCAAACATCTACAACACTTGCTTCTTTACTTGCTTCAACACTTGTTTACAATGGACATGATATAAAAAAGGAAATAAATATTGTGTACTGCTATATTATTTACATGAATTATAGGAGATGATTATCTTATTTCGGCTTTGTTTTTATTTATTGTTACTTTAAATTATAATCTTTTAAAACAGAACATTTTATTTTTAGTTAGAATTTTCAATCAAATATTATATCCCATCTTGCAACTTATGAAAGTTTCACGAGCTTTATTAATTACCAGTATGCTCTTTTAAAGCAAAATGTGACTTCATTATTATTTTACAGTCTTTTCCTAATAATAGATATAAGAAATATTAAATCCTCTTTAGAGATATATTGTAACAAACTGATCCACTGTTGTTACAGCACATGAATAAAATTGAATTGAAAATAATTATCTGAAAAAATTGCATAGAATGCAGGTTGAATACACTTTGCATTGGCTGTAATACGTCTCAAAGCATCCATGGAAGAAAATGATGATAAATTAACTTTAAAAAATCCTTAAAACATATAAACACAATGCTCCTCGTAATAAATGAACGAAGGAATATTTTTTATTTACTTATTCATATAATGCAACCCTGTGCTGCAAAACATCAATTGAGAAAAAACGGATTTTTTTTTTTTTTTTTTTGTACAAATTCTGTCGGGCGGGGCCGAGCCTGTTTTCAGTGATTTTTGTATGGGCCGGGCTCGGGCCGAACTTCCAATTTTTACACCGGGCCGGGCCAAGATAGCTTTCGTTCGGGCCGGGCTCGGGGCTGGAAATTCCGGCCCGTGCAGACATCTAACTGGTACCGAACGATTGGAAATAAAGTCTACGTTTAAATGATGTATATAAAATTTGCTTAGGGGCCATATACATATTAAAACGAGCCATAACTTTGTTTTTTTTCAATAGCACTACACAATTCTGACTGCATAAATGAACTCTACACCCTTCAATTAGTCTAAAAACAAATTTTTATGCAATTCGTACCATAAGTTTCGGAGAAATTAATTATTTTAAAACGAGCGTATTTTAAGGGCTGCATCCAAATTGAAGTTCTGTACACGATTGTTAACCGAGAGAACCCCCTTCTTGATCAAGGCACCTTAATCACCACTCAAGTAGTCAATGAAGCCTGCTAGATTACAGGATAACATAAGAATTTTTAGATATCTCGTCACTTCTATTATAGACGGCCCCTTAAACCATCATTTTGTCGTTTTTTAAGCATAATTTGAAAACTACTTGGAAGAAAAATGTGAAATTTGGGATTTCCATAGCGCAGGACTTAATAAATCTGAATCCATCAAAAAAATTGTAGGTTGCAATTCATAATTTTTTAGAATATTAATTTCATAATTCATAATTTATATCATGAAATTATAAAAATTGCAAATTCAACGTATTTATGTTTGGGTATATTAGTATTATTGCTACACAAAAAAACAGCACATTAGGAGCATAATTTCAGGAGTTATAAATAAAAATATGAAAATGTAATTTAACATTAGAAGCACTAAAATTTGAATGTTTATAATTCAAAAACTTATCATTCAAATAACTTTAAATTTGGTTTCTAGGCATAGTTTATACCAAAGATTTGAAATATCTCGTTAAAATTGGGTATTGCCAGTAAAAAAAAAATGAAGTTTGGATTAGCTTTAATATGTAGAAGTAGATGGCCCCCTAAGCAAATTTTATATACGTCATTTAGAAGTAGACTTGAGTATTTCCAATCGTTCGGTACCAGTAACTTTCGTCTACGATAATTTGTTGAGGAGTTAGTAGGGGGTGTTTACTTTACTTTTCGCAACTGTACATCACAGAATAGCATAAACGCAATTTTTGGCTTTTTTGAACCAAAAATAAAATGTGACATTTTTTCAAAAGCTAGAAGTGATAGAAGAAAACAGATACCAGATTTAAGAGGTCTCAGGACTCTTAAAATTGGAAAAAATGAAAGAAAAGACCATTTTCAAAATTTAGTATCTTAAAATGTATATAATTTTAAAATACAATTTTTATTGGGATGATAGATATTGGTATGTTCTTTTCTTTCATGTATTTGAAAAAATGCAATTTGCAGAATTAACATTTATAGGGGGCTCCAAACTGTCAGACATTTGACGAGAAAAAAAATTGTGTAATAGCTTACGCGCAGGATTACAAAATGAATTTTGCAACTAGAATGAACCGTTTGGTGCTTACTTATACTTAAGATTGCAATAATTACCCTGATCGTAAATAAATTTGTATTAAAGCATTTTTATTCTTTTAATACAAAGTTGTATTTAACAAAAGCAAAATTTTGAAAATTTCAACAGTACAATCACATAAAAAAATATTTCTTTGAACAATAAAAAGAAAATTTTAGATTCATTTTATACAGACTAACAAGAAACATATGTTTTGAAAAATTCATGAAAAATTTTATGAGATTCATGAAAGATTCATAAAAAATCTTTTCATGAAAGATTCATAAAAAATTCATACAGAAGTTTTTGAGATATCGGGCGCGTTACGCCCAAAAACGTCATTCGGAGAAAAAGGACTTCAAAGTTTCGGAAACGCCGCTTCAGCTATTGAGTGGGTATAATTATAAAAGCCATAACTTCTGTTCTAATGTTAATTTCAAGAAAACAATTATATCAAAATGTTCAGAAAAAATAGGAGTTTAACATATAAAAAAAATTAAAATTTCGAAATTTTTGAAATTTTGAGAGTCCTGAGACTTAAGGGGTCTCAAGACTCTCAAAAGCTCAAGAAACTGGTTTGGAAACATATTAGCGTGCTCTTGCGGCAAAAGTATATTTGGACGTCCAGAAACTTTATTAGAAAAACGTGAAAAATATGCAAAATAGGCACACTATTTCATGGTCACATTTCAGTATAATCTCAGAAACAACGTTTTTGTAAAGTAAAGCAGTCAGTAATCATAAGACAAAGTAAAAAAGCCAGTCAGATAAAGCTTTATGCTTTAAATTGCACGAATTAAAAAAATTTGCATGCATCGAAATATGCAAATATCTCAAAAACAAGACCTACTGGAGTAAATCTAAAACTAGATTCGGAATCAGCACAAAAAAGTTCAAATTTGTTGACTGGTGTAATTGAAAAGCTAAGATGCCTCGATGTCTCAAAAGAACTATACCTTCAAGTATCACGTGGCGCAGCAGTTAAAAAAGCTGGGGAGACGCAATTTGTTTATGAAGATTGACTGAAAAATGTACGTACAGAATCGGAAAGTTATCCTGTCTACTGACAATGCTTCATGTCATGTTAAACGAAAAGAAGAGTTGCCAGTGTGAAAGTTTGTTATCTTCCCCCCAACACCACTTCGAAATTATAGCTGTTAGATCAAGGAGTAATAAAACAATTTAAATTAGACTACAGTAGACGAGTTCTTCGACATTTAATTGCAAGGATATAGGATTTCAACAGTGCCTTTCAGTTTGTCAAGGAAATGACCGTATCAGACGCAGTATCCTAAATAAAGTCTTCATGGGAAAATTTAAAAATCGAAAATTTATGAAATCGCTTTAAGTCATATGCTCTTTTCACATCTTATGAAGAAACATAAAAACAGAACGAACCTCTTTCTGAAGAAAATGACATCTATGAGGATAAAAAACGATGAACCGAAACGATGATGAAACGGATATTGACTGTTTGACCAAAGTTGCAGGAGTCCGGGATTTTGACCCGATGTAATAGTAATGGAAAACGTCAAGTGTTATGACGATTTCTCTGAAAACGGAGAGCAACTTTTTTTATTCTAGAACGCAAAAACAGGTAAGTTATTTTTTTATATTTAACATCTATTTCTGTAGTCTTAGAAAAGGTTCTACATACTTTAATTCTAATTCATCGCTTCATTATGTGAATTTGTCAACGATTAAAAACGCAAAGATAAAGCTGAATTTGCTACAATCTCAAACAAAGAGATTTTAAAGGATGTGGAAAAACTAATTTTAAGTTTCAATCATAACTGTGCTGACGGTGAAAAATTTATAGTGAAACTCCCAGTTATTCACACCTAACCAGTAACTAACACTTCAGCAAAATAAGCAATGCAAACTCAAATGAGCAGTTTCTTGTAAAATTCTGCAAAGTAATACCCTTTAGTGTATAACTTATTTGTCTTAATTGTAATGAATTATGCATCAGTTATTGATTTTTCAAAATAGGGACCGTGTCAGTTACTAGCGTTAATATTTTTAAATAATAAAAAGCATAATGTTCCAAAAGTTTGTCCACAGTAATTTTAAAGTATCTCTACTATAAAATTTAAAAATATATTACAATGCATCAGACATACAAGTAAAAATTACATAAATACAATTAAAAAGCAAACGTTTTGAGCAAAATTTTAGCCCCTCATCAATGCAATACGTAACATTCAAATGACCTGAAAACTATTACATCATGTTTACAGTTAATAATTATTAGTAGTTAAAATTAAAGAACATATAAAAAATACCAAAGCAATGCTGTGTATTCAGGTGGAAGTGCACAGGATTCATTAATCGGTGAAGTTTGTTTACGAGTGAACACACCTTCCAGAAAACTCTACTTTTAACATTATTGCAACCGGATCTGATAACTGTCATATTTGCGAAATCTGGTATATGGTCGGTATCTAAAGAATGCTGTACAATTTTGGACTGTAGGGAACCGGATCTGATAACTGTCATATTTGCGAAATTTGGGATATGGTCGGTATCTAAAGAATACTATACAGTTTTAGAAAACAGTATAGAGACAAGAATACACAGTGTGGAAATTGGCTATCTCTGTAATACTTAAAAATACGCTAAAATATTGTATCCCTTAAATGTGCAATTATGCTGCTGCAATATGCAGATCGCAGAGACATCTGCAGGATATTTTCTAAAACTGCAAGATATTGCTAGTCTATACAATGTAATACGAAAATCCCGTAGATTTTGCTGCGATCGACTCTTTGTATTTCAGCAGTATCGTCGCACATTTAAGGGATACAAATTTTAGCATTGTTTGGATAGCATATTTCTACACTATGTATTCTAGA
Source organism: Maratus speciosus (assembly GCA_963932465.1). Lineage (NCBI taxonomy): Eukaryota > Metazoa > Arthropoda > Arachnida > Araneae > Salticidae > Maratus > Maratus speciosus. The sequence goes on along the minus strand of OZ010789.1, from coordinate 26,074,840 downwards.
CGCTGTAACAACAGTCTAATATTGTAGAGCATTCTTTAGATACCGACCATTTCCCAGATTTCGCAAATATGACAGTTATCAGATCCAGTTGCAATAATGTTAAAAGTACAGTTTTTCTGGAAGGTGTTTTCACTCGTAAGCAAACTTCGCCGATTAATGAATCATGTGCACTTCCCATGAATAACACAGCATTGCTTTGATATTTTTTATACTTCTTTAATTTTAACTATTAGTAATTATTAACTGTAAACATGATATATAGTTTTCTGGTCATTTGAATGTTATTTATTGCACTGATGAGGGGTAAAATTTAGCTCGAAACGTTTACTTTTTAATTGTATTAAAAGTATTTATGTAACTTTTACTTGTATGTCTGATGAATTGTAATATATTTTTTAATTTTAAATCGTATATCAGACGTTAAATAATGATTATTTATCTCTAATATACTTTCAAAAACAAAGATAAGAATAAAATAGATTTAAAACTTTGTAATAGAGATTTGAACATGAAAGAATCCTCAAGGTGACAGTTACTGGGGGCATTATTAAATATATATGTGTAATAATAAAAATTTTCGCCCTTTTATCTTAGTAAAACTATTCCAAATTATTAATATCTACCCCTTTTTTAGCTATCTTTAATAATATCTTAAATATTTTTTGTCTTTTACTTTATGCCTTTAAAGCTGAGCATTCTTTAATTATTATTCTTAAAACTTTAATCCGTTCGTAACTTACTTCTTATAAAACCACAAAATTACTTTTTTCCATTTTTTTTTTTTTTTTTTGAGACAACTCTTTTTCTTTCAATGTTTTTAATATTTTTGTTCTATGATGTTCTATATCCCATAATTCCTTGCCAGCTCCCGCCAACATTTTGTTTACGCTATAAATCTAACGCCGAGAGTAAATAGTTCATCATCGACATCACGCGTACTTCCCCCTTCCCCGGAGCTAAATCGAATCATAGCGCGCCTGAAACTTCTATCACTTTTGAATTTTTATCTTGTGCATCTCTCCAAACTCTAGCATATGCAAATTAGAGATGTGTCATTTGTTGAGGAACGACTCCAAAGGAACGATTCCGGCAGTGAAACTGAAGGAACGATTCCATTCTGTAAAAAGGAATCGGTCCTTTTCGGAACGAGTCCGAAAAGGAACGATTCCTCGGATTCGGTCCTTTTTGGAACGGTTCCTCGGATTCGGTCGTTTTTGGAACGGTTCCTCGGATTCGGTCCTTTTTGGAACGGTTCCTCGGATTCGGTCCTTTTTGGAACGGTTCCTCGGATTCGGTCCTTTTCGGAACGATTCCTCGGAATCGGTCCAAAATGTACCGACTCCGAAAAGGACCGATTCCTCGGAGTCGTTCCGAAAAGGACCGATTCCTCGGAGTCGGTCCATTTCGGATTCGTTCCAAAAAGGACCGAATCCGAGGAACCGTTCCAAAAAGGACCGAATCCGAGGAACCGTTCCGAAAAGGACCGAATCCGAGGAACCGTTCCGAAAAGGACCGAATCCGAGGAACCGTTCCAAAAAGGACCGAATCCGAGGAACCGTTCCGAAAAGGACCGATTCCTCGGAATCGGTTCTTTTCTTGTAGAATGGCCAGTTTTAATAAATTAAAATACGCTATTTTATTTCAAAATAACAGATTTTGATTCTATTAAAGCTGACTTTATTGCTAAAATATCCTTCTAATGTGTGTGCCCCCCCCCCCTCCTCAAAAAAAAAAAGAAAAAAAAAGAAAAGTAAAGAAAGAAAGAAAAAAGAAATTGAAGTGCGGGGCGAAGTAGGGCGTTTAATAAACATTACTATTTGATCTTCTTGTGCTAAATTAATCTGAAAGAAATAATTAAAAAAAATATTTTATACGAATTGGATTTTTTACACCTGAGTGAAAAAGTGTCCGAGATGGGATTCGAACCCAGAAACTTTACGTGCTTTACCGATTGAGTACCTGGACCCCGAGGGTAATGGAACACCATGTGTACTTTAATACACTAATACATTTTCTAATTGGTAAATGTATCATACGAAATGAATTTTTTCTAAATGAATTCTTAAGGCTGTTCTCAAATCCAAAAGGATAAATTTGTGACAAAAGTTTTAATTTATTTTTATTCGGAAATGCATGAAACGAACAGGTGTTGTTGTTCAGAAACTATGTAATCGAGCTGTTTTTTCCGTTTTTTAGCAAATGCAATAGGCCTTTCAGAAAATAGTGTCAAAGTGGGCGTTTTGAACCGAATTTCCGCGCGAAAGAGGCATAATTTCTCAAAAATGAGTGAAAAACATGTTTGTCACGTGATCAAAATCGTTTTTAACTAAATAGGTAATTTACTGATCAAAAGATGGAAAACACAGTTCGATTCCAAATCGCTTCCATGGTCAAACATTCCAATTTTATATCTTTCCGTTAAAAAGTTAATTTGTAAATGTGTCAAAACGTTTTACGCTTGTTGAGCAGATCACTTAAGAACAGCCTTAAGAAAAACAAAGAAAATGCTTGTTTAATTACTAGTGAAAATATTTTTTTAAGTCTGACTAGAAACAGTTTTGAATAATGTAAGAAATATATCACTAGGCCATAAAAATTGCATTTTAATAGGATAATAATAACTGATTTTCAATTATTTTAATAATTGTAGAGTTACGCACTTTCATGCATATTTCACTATTTCATGTTTTTCACTCAAACATAATTTCAATTTGAGAATCCTCTTTGTCAAAATAAATATATGACCAGCTACGAGCGCTCGAGTACCACTTTATTTCCACAGTTTGACGTCTTGTTTTTCTCTCCTGAAGAAGATGATTAAAAAAATCTCGAAACTCCCTAAGATTGTTGTTTTAATCAACTTACATTGAGGTTTATTACATAGAGTAAAATCTGTTAGAACAAGGAATTTTTGTAAAACGTTTCTTTCTTTCTTAAGATAATGAATATTTCAAAAAGCATAATGTCTAATAATAATAATAAGATAACAGTAACAGTGGTGGGTGGGATTGAAATAATTTAACCGCGGTTCGCTCTCTTAATGGCCGTTTTGAGTATAAAAACGGGAAAGAAAAATCACGTGCTACATATAGATTATCGGACTTTCTCCAACACTGCGACATATATAAAGCTGCATATTTTATGCTTGTTTCGGTTTAATAGATTTATGTTAACTCTCCGCCTACCAGATGGGTTCAATGGCCCCGACAGGTACATTTATAATGATATTTCTAATTTATTTTTAAAACTGAAATTTCTGTAAATATAGGTTTTTTCTGGGATGGTCTATTCTTTTGAGTAGAACATTCCAGAAAAAGTCACATATTTACAAAATTTTCATTTTTTAAAATGTGAAAAATCAATTTGAATGTATCTATCGGTCTGTTGCACCGGTCTGGTATGGGGAAGGTTAATATTGCATTTAAAAAGTTTTACAATATACGAATTTAATTATTGGTTTCCAAAGAATGCACATTGTGATTTTGTACAGTTTTTTCAATTGTTATTTTACTTCTATTTCTTGCTAAATAATTAGAATTTAAATAACTGTGACTTTGTTTTAATTCAACGTAAAATAAAAGCAAAAAAAAAATCGTTTATCGTAATAATTTCTTATAATAATTCAGATTTCTTGATCGTTATTGATACTCGTAAATCCCGAAATCAATGCCACGATTAATGCCTGTTACTGTGGTGATGGATAATACATATCTGAGTTTAATTTCGATCAAATCGAGGCTCCCTTCATGCTAAACTAAATTTAATGTTTCAAGCCTAATACCAAATTTCCGTTTTTATTGAGGTAAAACTTACTGCAAATACGATACTAAATTTTATGTATTTTCCTTTCTTATTGTTATTCTTTTCACTTAGAAGATATATTTATTTATTTTCTTTTTTTTCTTAAATTACATAAAGTTTTCTGAAAAGTTCGAATTTAACAAAATGTTTTATCTATTTTAAATAGTTTTGACAATAAAAAGTTTAACTCCGAATAAAAAATAGTCAAATTCTCAAAAAATTAAGGTTGGTATTATCTATAACACGTTTGCAACAGATATCTTTCATTCAACGGCCGAAACATCGTCAAAAGGACATTTCTTTATATAGTACTACACTCTGTAATAATAATGGACATACTTTTAATTTGTTTAATTTAATTTAACCAATAAACCGTTTTTCAGTTAAAATGTTAGCAAATTTCAAATTTAAAGAAATAGAACTTTGAAGTTTAGTGAATCACTATATCTTTTGGCGGAGATAATATGTACTATATATGAATAAAATCATATATATTACTATATATATATATATATATATATATTATAATATTAATGCATATAATATCATCTTATAAATATCACTAGCCATAGCCCTGCTAATGAATCTGTTTACAAATCATCTGAAGGAAGTTCTACCCTTTCGTGTAACACAAGTGTTCCATGACTTCATGAGTTATGAAGCTCCAAACATCCCAATCCAAACAAACATATTAGCATTGCAATTCACTCACACCGAACTGAGGTTCTGTATGATATAAGTGGAGAGAGGGTGACGGCGGATGAGGGTGTGAAATTAGAGAAATTCCTGTAGGTTCTCGTGAAATTGGAGATTCAAAAAGAGTTGTAAGTTTATTGAAATTCTACGTAGTTAACAGCAGTTCACAAATAGCGATGTTAGGGTAAAAGACAAGACATACATCAGTCACTCAGGAAAGACAGTGTGCAAAAACGTGCTTTACTTTTTAACTCTTTCCAATAAAGTTAGTGTTTATCAATGCGGTTTGCCTGTCCGTCAGACCGTCTGTTCACGCTCTAAGGCAAGTCACACACTAAGGCGACACATAAGACATGTCGCTTGAATTCGCTAGAAAAACTGGTTTAAAACAAGTTTGCAACAACTTCGTTCTTTGTTTCGACCGGTTTTTGCACTTCATGTTGCGTTTTGTGTCGTTCTGTGGTCTCAGTGTGTAATATACCTAACTCCCGTAAATATACTCGGATTCCCATGCAATTGATATATGTTAATGATGTTTACCATGGGATGTTTGGTATTCAATATGAAGAGTGTAGCATTAATAGTTTATTTACGGGGCACTCAAAAGTATTTCGTTACATTATGGTCAACGGGAAAAAATCGTTTTCAGCGCATTTTAATGACATTAAGCTATTTCAAATGCATTAAAATTGATATATATCACTGAATTGCACTACAAGATGATTGCTATAGAATAGGGTGTTTCACTTCTGAACCAGATCCTGAAGGCGGTGATAATAATGTTGATGAATTATGCGAAATATCCTGTGTGCGTAAAGTTAGGGAGCTGAGGAGAAAGACGATAAAGGGCATAAAGTTATTGAAAGTACGGACACTGGAACAAAAATGTAATCTACTTTAACTAGTTACATATCCAAACCAGTAGGGCCATCCAAATGAAAAATGAGATTCAGAATGAAAAATGAAATTAAGATTAACTAGAGGTAGATTTTGAAGAGGAATCTATGAGACTAAAAATTCCTAGACCCTGGTGACAAATATCAGAGCAATAATAAAATTTCCTATACAGGATGTCCACTCTCAACGATGTCCAATAGCTAATTCCTAAACCGTTAGTCATAGCCATATAGTTCCGATTACAAAAATGTTTTAAATGGGGGTAAAGAAGTATTTAAAAAGTGATTTGGGTCAATAGAATCATTTCTTGAAAAATTATGAAATTTAATTTTTTATACGATCCCCCGTTCCTTCAAGTTATAGTTAGTAAATCTTTCCTATTACACTTACAAGTAAGACAAATAAAAGTCCTATTATTCTACGACTAAAACTGACCGAAGTAATGGCTGTTTCAACTTGGAGCATATTTTTTGCTGCGAAATAGGGGTCATTTACAAATTTACTAGAAATATAAATAATCTTCAGATATATAAGAAATATAGTTGATAGTAAAATTAACATTGCATTATAAATTTGAAATCTATAATCATTCTGAAATATTAATGCAAAATATACAGCTTGTACTAAACATATAACAGGAAAAAAATAATAGAATTTTCGTTAAATAAAATGTTGAAAAGCAACAGCCTCGATTCTTTACACACTGAATCCAAAAATGGCCTTCATTTTTTATCACAAAGTACATATTTTTTGCAAATCGTAAATTTGAAAGCTAAAAAGTGAAAAATTTTCGGAAATCTGATTCTGATAGTATAAAATAGATGTGATTGTTATTTCTTTAACTTTTGATAATTGATTTTTATGTATTTTTACTTTCTTCTATCTTTACTAGAAGAAAGTATTGGATTCATGAAAATTTTCGAATTCCAGTTTTCGACGGATTTACACGTTTTAGGGGTCAGAGATTCCAAAAAACATGTTTTTACAAAATGTCTGTCTGTGACTCTGTGAGTCTGTCTGTCTGTCTGTCTGTGTGTATATGACACAAATTTTGTGGGCGCTCTATCTCAAGAACTAATGCACGGAATTTAATAAAAATTGATATTCAGTTAGTGCCTAATACAAATTGATGCTGATTAGTTTTTGGTGTAAATCGCTCAACAGGTGGCGCTGCAATGCTGTATTTTTCACGATTTTCGCAATAGCTCTATCTCAAGAATTAATGCACGGATTTTGATCAAACTTCAGATTTAGTTAGTCCTTGATATGAATTGATGATGATTACGTTTTGGTGTAAATCGCCCAACAGGTGGCGCTGTTATGATGAATTTTGCAGAATTTACACGATTTCCCCAATAGCTCTATCTTAAGAACTAACGCACGGATTTTCATCAAACTTCATATTAAGTTAGTCTTTGATATGACTTGCTACTGATTAGGTGTTGGTGTAAATCGCCCAACAGGTGGCGCTTCTCTGCTGACTTTTCCACGATTGCCTCAATAGCTCTATCAATAGAACTAATGGACCAATTTTCATCTAACTTCAGATTTAGTTGTATGTTGACACAAGTTGTTGTTAATTAAGTTTTGGTGTTAATCACCCAATAGGTGGCGCTGCTATGCAGAAATTTTCACGATTTTCGCTATTCCTCTATCTCAAAAACTAATGTACGGATTTTCTCCAAACTTCAGATTCAGTCAGACGTTGACATAAATTGTTGCTGATTAGGATTTGGTATATATCACCCAATAGGTGGCGCTGCTAGGCTGCATTTTGCTGAATTTAGACGATTTCAGCGATAGTCATATCTCAAGAACTAATGCACGGAATTTCCTATTGTTAGAATCCTCATGAGATGCATAGATTGCCATTTAATTTTGGCAGTGTGATAGCGAATTTTGAAGTATTAACTTGTATGAGATAGAAGAAAGTTTTGGGATTGGTACATCCGACTAGTTTACTATTGAATCCGAAAATGACCTTCATTTTTAACCATCGCGTCAGGATTTTTCGCAAATCGTAAATTTCAAAGTTTAAAAGTTCAAAGTTTTAATTGAACCTCTTCCCTTCACACATCATCGGATCCCCGAGCTGTTTAGCTGTAAGAATCCCAGTATAAGCCAAAAATTGAGTAAATTCTCGAATTAAATAAAATTAAATTGAATAAAAGAAGTTTTACATCCATTTTATAGTATCAGATTTTCGCTATTTTTTAACTTTGAAATTTACCATTTACAAAAAAGTCTAACATGATGGTTAAATATGAAGGTAATTTTTACATTCAGTGCTAAAAAGCACATACAAATCAGTCGTAAAAGTTAAAAAATACAACCATCGATTCTATTTTATAGTATTAGCTATTTTTTCAATTTTGAAATTTACTATTTGCGAAAAATTTTGACATGATGGTTAAAAATTAAGATAATTTTCGGATTCAGCGCTAAAAAATACATAAAAATCGTAATTTAAAAATACATAATTTTAAAAATAAAAAAACACAACCATCGCAGTCTTGTGTTATCTAATCTAAAACTTTTTAGAAAACTTGTTGGCAGTAATCTATCCGAAATGTTTTGTGTTACCCTGTAAAATAAGTACATAATGGTAAGCACTGAAAATCATAATAATATTACATTGTCATCTGATTTACGTCAATATGTAAAATTTAACCTCGATCGCATATTTTAAAGTGAGTTGAATTTCGAGTACAAATTTTGAACTGGAAAGACATACATACGATCGTTTCAAGTTAACCCGTTACCCGCTGGTGTTGCGTTCACGCAACGGTCAAAATAATTGCTCATGCTTACATTAATTACTTTGTAACCACTATTTTACAATTAAAAAAATTGCCTTATTTATTGGCAGAAATTTTGATAATTTAATAAAGCGGAAATTACCTTTCTGAATTTGTGGTGGCAAACGACTTTCAACAAGAAATTTGAAAATTCCTACTTATAGTTTTGGCGGTTAATAGGTTAAATAAAAGCTTATAAAAATAGCATAGTTTTTGTTAAAAAAATCATGAAAAGAAACAGCTTCAAATCCTTACAAAAATCTGTCGTAATACGATTTCTTTCAAAGCGCAGCTACACATGAAATAAATCCTTCAAATACTTTAAGCACTTTGTTTACGACCCCTAGAAGGATGGCTAAACTCATGTGTATTCGGATGCAGAAAAGTGACATAAGTCTTGCATTTCAAAGTTTCGTATAACTTCATGAATTTTAGTGTTAGATGAATGGGACTTTTTTTGTCTTTCTTTTAAGAGAACAGGAAATTTTTACTAAATATCTCTTATAGGGCGGAGGACCGTATAAAAATTTCGTAACTTTTTTTAGAAATATTTTTATTGATCCAAACGACTTTCAGAATAATTTTTTACCTTATTTAAAACATTTTTGTAATTGGAACTATAGGTCTATGACTAACGGTTTAGGACTTAGCCACTGAACATCGTTGAGAGTAAAGACACACTGCATAAAATAATAATATAAATGGACGGTCATTTGACGACATATTTTCAAGAGAAACCAATGATTACACTGAAAATCGAATAGACCTTGCACCGCCCTTAAATTTCCAAGAGGAATTATGCTTTATACCACAAATCATTAAGTTAGAAATAACTGCAAATTAATTGCACACACTGATCAATGAAATGAACTCTTAAAAACAAAATCATCTGTCCAAAACATTACAAAATTAAAGCGACTGGATGCCTAAGAAAATGGATGGGTACATAAGAAAATAAATTAGTAAAAAATATTATGGATTGCATGTGGTTCTCTTTATCTCGGAAGTGTTTTTTTCCCCTTGGAATCCTTTATTTTTCAAAATCGTTCTTTTTTTCTCGGAATCGTTCCTTTTTTCTCGGAATCGTTCCTTTTTTCTCGGAATCGTTCCTTTTTTCTCGGAATCGTTCCTTTTTCTCGGATTCGTTTCTTTTTCTCGGATTCGTTCCTTTTTTTCGGAACGATTCCGAAAGGAACGACTTCAATGAACTCGTTCCTTTCGGTGAACGATTCCGGCCTGAACGATTCCTTAAAAGGAACGATGTTGCCCATCTCTAATGCAAATTGTAAATAGTAGGTGTTTGATATTGTGTTGTAATGTGTTTCTAATTGTGATGTTCAATATTGTGTGTTTAATGTACTGTGACGTATATAAATCCATGAAAAATGTAAATAATTATGCAATCACATTAAAATGATCCTCATGTAATCACTACATACAGTCATGTAAATAGTAGGTGTTTGATATTGTGTTGTAATGTGTTTCTAATTGTCATGTTAAATATTGTGTGTTAAATGTACTGTGATGTATATAGTATATATCCAAGAAAATTGTAAACAATTATGCAATCACATTAGGTAAAATTATCCTCATGTAATCACCACATACAGATATGTTCTGTTAAAAAAGCAGTATAATTATATCTCGATGTGAAATCTTCGGATCGCCCAGAAAAATTGGGTAACCAATTGTGATTGTAATTGTAAATCTCACAGTAACTGAAATAAATCTCAGCAGCTTGATCAGGGACCCGACGCTTCCTCTCAGACTCTGGTTGAGAGTCGGGAGGAGTGGATGTGGTCTACCCCTCGGGATTGCACAAACACTCTAAAGCGAAAGCTGAGTTCCCGAGGTGGTCATCGCTGTCATCGCTGCCTCTCGTCCCGTCCTTCCGGCTATTTTAACGGGGTTGATTTTTTCCTTTGTAATGTATCCGTTCACGCTTTGTTTCTTTGAGTATTTATAGTGTTGCATCGGCTAGGAGCCCAGAATTTTTTAGGCTTTTCGTTTGTTTAATAAAACCCAGTCACTTGGTGGTTCGATTTTTAATGAGTAGATTCTAATACCATGCAACATCATATAGTTATTATGAAGTGATACAGCTATATTCTGAGAGGCGATGGATAATCAACTGGAGTTGCTTACAAAATATGTTTACAAATAAACTAGTTAAGTTTATACTGCCTCTATTATTTATTGAAGGGGAATTTCTGCCAATGTTTCTTGAGTCTGTCTTCTCTTCGCCACCACGACTGCATCCAGTTGTCTCATGATAACGGAGGGTTGGCAAAGCTTTAGGCATTGATTACTATACTACATTTTCGTCGATATATAAGAGTGTCGCCGGAATGTCACAAAAGCCGACAGTAATAAGTCACATATATATATGTAGAGAATATATTGAGAAAGAAAATCTTTTTCAGAGCTGTAACATATCTCCCTCACTATCGATAGTACAAAATGTAAAGAAAATATTTCTTTGCTATTGTTATTTTTAAGCAGTTGAGAAAAGTTTCGGCTCTAATATACACGAATAGTGCAGCAGGATTAAGTAAATTTGTTATTTATTATTCGGATCCATAAATGTGCTTATAATAAGCAAATCATAAGTGAACGCACTTCCAATGGCTGCCAAAATGAAAGATTTTGTTAAACGAAACAGACCGCAAACTGTTATGTAGATAATTTTTTGTGTCTCTAACCGCCTCAGACACATAAGTGTGTCTTGTGGAATTGAGGGATCGAGACTAAACACATGATCATTTATTTTTTCGCTAACAATCAGTTGTACTTCATTCAATTTTTCTGGAATCATCGAGCTGCAAATTGAATACATAAACAACATCAGTATACTCCAGACAGTAATTATAACACTGCTTATATATGTTGAGAATGCTACATTCCGCCTTGCCATTAAATCATATAATGACGCGAAAAGAGAAACTAACGAATATAGAATTATATAAAATAATGGATAGTTCAGTACGCGATTCATCTTACGAATGATTTTCATCATTTTAACGAAATCAACGAAACAGTCCAAATGCCTAAATTGTTTTACAGTACGTAAATGAAATTGCAGCGTTTTCTTGTAAAAATGCAATGTTTCACTCCACTTGTACAACATAACGCTTAAAATAAAAGTCAAGAAAACAGGGAATACGTGTTTTACAAAAGAGACTAAATTTATCAGAATTGTAAAAATGAAGCTGCAACTTCCTTTGGGAATCTCAAAACCTAGAGTCCAATCTTTTAAGCTTTCTCCAGGGTCATCTTCAAAGTGGTGGAGTAATTGATATAATATAAAAATCGTAAGAAATAATATGACCGGTAGTTCCTGGATTAAAGTTGAAGAATTTTCTTCGCCATTATATTGTTTTCGATAATCGTACAATTTCTGAACAATATCAGAAATTTTCTTTCTTCTTACAAATAACAGAAACCATATTCCCATTGACAGTACATATCCGGAAAGATACGAGATGCACGCGGCTGGTACATAAAACAGTTTGAAACAAGTTATAACTACACTGAAGATCATTGAAATATAGTAAAATGTAATAATGAAAATAACAAAAATTTTATTGCATGGTTTAGTGTGAGCATTGAACACTCCGATGATAGATAAAAGATTATACAGCGTTTTATCGCTTATCATCATTTTATAATTTTTTTCGTCAAATATCTTATAAGCAGAATTTAAATTTTTCGCACTCTTTTAAACGGTAGTTCCAAGTTTCGTCTTCTTAAATAAAAGTTTTGAAAATTATATCGATTTTATTCTTGAAGTTCAATATTATGGAACTATTTTTAATAAAATTATTATTTTTTACTTCGGCTTTTGTTAATATCTTTTTGTTTGTTTGTTTGTTTGTTTCAAGCATAATGATGAAATTTGAAACTATTAAAAATACCATGTTATGCCTCAATTTAACGTACAATGTTTTTAAATGATTGTTTTCTAAGCATCAGGCAGCCTGAGTATTTTGTTTGCATTACTTTCTATTTCTAATGCATGCTTCTATACTTGTGTCTATTTCGAAATCTGCAGAAGGTGTCCGTGCAGCGGTAGAGATTTGGCATAACATTGAAAATATTATAGTTGGGACATTTTTTTAAATTTCTATTATTGGCTTTATAATGAACTCATTTTTAATGTATGTGATTTCCTTTATTAAATTAATAGGGAATTTTTTTCCTTCGGCTTTTCTTTTAAAATTCTTAAATAAACAGCATTTCTTTAGAATTGAATATGCAAAAAAAAATTTTATCCGAAACACATGTCTTTTAAAATATTCATTTATCTTTAATAATCGAAGAGTTGAGAAAAAATCTGAAGAATCCGGAGAAATAAATCTATTTAAACAATTTTCATTTTGACTCTCGATTTACTTCCTTCCTGATTTTTCATTTAGAATTACAAATTTATTTTTACGTTTCCTCAATCAATATAAGCTAAACAAGGTATACACTTTATTTGTTTACTGAATGTTTATACCTGCATTTAAAATATAACTATTTCCAAAAAACAATTGCACAATTTTAGTTTCGTTCTGCATTATTAATTCTGGATTATTGTATTGTTAATAAAAGAAACATATAAAAGTAATAATGTTTTTTCATTGCTATTTAGAAGAAATACATATGTTTGAAATTGTATGATTACTAGTCTCAGTAATTACTCAATTAAGCAGCATTTTTTACACCCGGTAAATAAAAGTAAATATGGCTAAGCAGCTATTTATAACATTTTCTTGCTTTTGATATAAACATCTTTACACTGTTTAAAACTTTTTCTCCACAACAGTTAGCTGTAAACCTTGTCATTACAAAATGGTTAAGCTTTGTTAGAATTTCCCGCCCTAGCTGAACCGTATGTTGAACTGTTGAAAAATCAAACAATGAATTGGTGAAACATTGAATCACAAAATGGCTAAAGCACACAACACCTAATCAGAACACTGTTTAACTCTTTCCTGCGCGGAGTAATTCTGTTTGCGAAATGATGAAAAGATACACTGACACCAGGATTTACAATCGAAATTATTAAAAATGAAAGCTTGCTTACTTTCCAGTACTTTATATTTGGAAAATTTTAATTAAATATTCCGGGTAGCAATACTCTTAAAATTAGGTGTCCTTTTTTGTGGACACCGTCCGCTTAAGGGTTAAAGTGTAATCTAACACACTGCGGATGTCGAAGCATGGAACGAGGTTCAAACCTTACACGCCTTTACTTGTAGACAGCGTTCTAACCACTAGACAAGAAGACGGAGTTTAGCATGAGGTCTTTTTTGCACCATCGTATGATTCAACATTGAACAGAATTTTTGTTCAATAGATTAGAGTCTGAACTAAGAGAAAGCTTCAATCTAATGCTGATAACTCTAGTTTTAATACTTTGTATTAGTTAATTAAATGTACATAATAGATTACCTTTCCTATAAAGTAAATATGCTCAAAGTATATAATGAAAACTGGATAATAACATGCAAAATAGGATTTAATATCGATTAAGTGGATTGAAAATTTTAAATTTCGCGACCGTTTCCACAGTGTGCAATACACAATTTATCTGAAATGTTGACATTTAAAAAAATGTAATATTTCTCGTCTGTGGATTTTTGACATAGTTTAATGATATTGGATTGTAAAATTAATATTGGAAAAGAGGCTGGCTTTTGCGTTACACTTATTATGACAGGAAACCAAAAATAAATGCATTTACCTAAAATGTTTGTCGTGAAATCAATAAGGATTTTTTATCTATTCAAACATTGTCAGGTTTAATTTTCTAAAAGTTTAAAAATATCTGGTTATAAATGAACATGAACATGAAAATGCGAGTATATTAACATAATGAAAATATAAATTGTGTGGAAAAGTTATCAATTTTAAATATTTGGGACAATTTAACAAAAAAAATTGATCAAAAAATCGATTTTTGTTTTTAAATATTAAATGAAAGCTTGTTTGATTGGGAATATTTTGGCACTTCATTTTTACCCATACGGCAGTTATATCGCTAGATATTGTAAATTTTGTTAATACACCTAGCGCAATTCCCCCACAAATAAAAATTTTAAACGGCTTTTTCTGCATGCTTATATTTTCTTCACTTTCATGTTTTAAAAATGCTAAGTCTTTTTTGTATTTCAGATAGAGATTTATGAAAATCTAAAAAAATAAAAAATAATCAGGCAAAAATATTAATATTTAAAAATGTAGTAGGGATTTTAAAAAATCCAAATTTTCTTAAACTTTTTAAACATTTTAATAAAACTGCAGGCTTTTTTGTGCAAAATGTACTTTTAGTTGAACATTTAAATACACTGAATTCACCATTTAAACCATATTTAAAAAAAAAAATGTTGAAAAGGTAAACTGTTCCCTTATGTTTTTGAAATTTATTATTCCGTTATACGCTTTCCAATTTTTGTAAATTACCCTTATTAAACATCTGAAAATAAATTTATACTAAAATAAGTAGTGTGGAAATTAACACTTTTTGTATCTGTAGACTGAAGCAAGCTTCAATTCTGTGCATAAATTTTCACATCTCACTGTTCTAAATCAGTTAATCTTGCAAATTCTACTTCTAATATCTAACTTTTTGCCATCCATTTTAGCTAAGTTTGCTTTCTATTTCATGTATTTTCTTTTGTAAACATTTATTTGTCATAGAATTTTTGTTTTAAACTTGTATGACTTAAACATTACTCATAATTTGTAGATTGATTTGGCAGAAGAAAAAAATAAAAGCTCTATAAAGCTTCTTCTTTTAAGTTGTATTGTGAAACAACTGCAGAAATCAGACATTTTATAGGATAAAAATTTCAATTACAGATATAAATTTATTTCCATATAAGATGCTCATTTGTGCGAACGATAATCATATCACCTTCCGTTCAAGTTTCGTGACGTTACAGTGTAGGAAATCACGAAAAAACAAATTCGCGTTTTAATCGTTCTATTCTTCGCATTAATGTCCACAAGGTGTCTTTTCGTAATAAATCAATGATGCTCTACAACTTTGTACATCCCTTTTTTTTCCTATCTCTTTCCATTTTCGAGATAGGAATGTTTAACTCTGCAATTTTCCGCCAGGTGGCGCCGTAGGCGGTTTCATTCAGTAGCGCATGGCTACTTTACTATACCTAGACACCAATTTTATGAACTTTATATTCTCAAAAACCTAATAAAAGAAATATTAATACTTTTTGTAACATTCTTAGGGTACTAAATCCCACTGAGTGCAAAAACAACATGAGTCAAAAGGTTTTTAAAGTTTTTAAAAATTTTAATTCTTTTAAAATGAATAACGGATAACCAATAAAAATATTATTAAGATAATATATTATTGAGATAATATATTATTAATAATATATTAAGAAATAAAGTGAGCAGAGTAAAGTTCGTAAAATATTTAACATTTCTGTGTAGTACTGTTTTTATGGATTTGTATAAGTATCTGTACTATATCTCTACTATTCTACTATATATCTCTACTATTAAAGTATCTCTACTATACATTCAACAAGAAAGATAAGAATAAAATAGATTTCAAACTTTGTAATAGAGATTTGAACATGAAAGAATCCTTAAGGTAGGAATGCACAACCTGTGGCCCGCGATGGGTTAGCGTGTGGCCCGCGAATTTCGTCAATTTATAACTGGAAGAAATTGCAATTTTTGTCCATAGGTCGCAAGAAAACAATCGTGAATTTCGTTCCTTTGCAGAAAAAAAAAACTAAAAGTTTCGTCAGGCATTTAAGAATCGCGAATTTTGTCGATGAGGCGCGGAAAAATCGCAAATTTCGCCGATCTCTATGAGTCGGCCACGGACAAATTACGAATTTTGTCTAACGGGCTCGGGAAATATCGCAAATTTCGTTGATCGGGCACCGGAAAATCGTCAATTTTGTTGATGATATGCGGAAAAATTGAAAGTTTTATTGATCGGCTGTGGAAAAATCATGAATTTCACCAGTCGTGAGAAAAAACCACGAATTTCGTCAATTTGCGGTGGGAAAAAAATGACAAATTTTGCCATGTCAGTTAAGAATCGCGAATTTTGTCGATTAGGAGAGGAATAACCTCAAATTTTATTGATCAGCTTCGGAAAAATCGCGTGTTCGTCTGTTTATCGCGAGAAAAAAATCGAGAATTTCACCAATTTGCCGCGGAAAAAAATTACAAATTTCATCAGAGCCAGTTAAGAATCGCGAATTTTACTGTTCGGGCTAAGAAAATTGCAAATTTAGTCGATCCATCTGGGAAAAATCGCAAATTCTCGATCGGGCACGGAAAAATCGCGAGTTTTGTCTATCGAGCTCAAAAAAATCGTAAATTTCGTCAATTTGACGCGAGAAAAATTACAAATTTCGTTAGAGCCAGATAAGAATCATGAATTTTGCTGATCAGGTGCAGAAAACTCGCGAATTTTGTTGGTTGGGTTAAAAAAATCGCGAATTTCGTCGATCAGGCACGTAAAAATCGCAAATTTCGTTGATCGGGCACGAAAAATCACGACTTTAGTCGATGATGCGAGGAAAAATTGAAAATATCGCTGATCGGCAGCGGAAAAATCGGGAGTTTTGTCAGATCATCGGGAGTAAAAACGCTAATTTTGTCAATTTGCTGCGGTAAAAAATTGCAGATTTCGTCTGAGTCTGTTAAGAATCGGGAATTTCGTTTATCCAGCGCGGAAAAATCCCGAATTTTGTCGATCAAGAACGGAAAAAATTGCAAACTTCGTCGAACAAGCACAGAAAAATCGCGAGTTTTGTCAATCGGGCTCCAAAAGATTGCTAATTTCGTTAGTCGGGCACGAAAAAATCGCTAGTTTTCTCAATCAGGCGCGAAAAAATCGGAAATTTCGACTGTCAGGCTCGGAAAAATAGAAAATTTTGTCGATCGGTTTCGGGAAAATTGCGAATTTTGTCGATAAAGCGCGTAAAAATCGCAAATTTTTTTGATCGGGTGCGGAGAAATCGCGAATTTCATATAACAGAGCCGGAAAAATCTCGTTGATTGACTTCTTTTCTCCACTTCGTTCATAAAGTTCACATTTTTTTTTTCGGCACTAGCCACTTTCATGCCTATGTTTGCTTTTTAGCAGTTATAACAAAATCAAAATTTACTCCCCCGAATAAAATCAATGTATATTATCACTCCTTGAAAACAATTCTTGGTATATCTGTGTTATATATACAAATGTGAACTGTTGATATATCCTTACCAACTGAATTGGATATTTTGACTGGGTAAGGGAACCTAGAGGGGCACCCCCCCCCCCCCCCGTATCTGAAACCATATTTTTATCTGATTATAGGTCACAGATCACCTACCCGAAATAGAATTCTCTCCGTGTTACTGATGTGGCCTTCGACAACCCAGACATTTTTCTAAGTGGCCCTTCTCTAAAAAAGGTTATGCACCCCTACCTTAAGGTGTCAATTACGGGGGCACTGTTAAAAAATATATATACAGTGTGTCCGTAAAGTCATGGTGCACTTTTGACCGGTCACGGTAAATCAACGAAACAAGATGGAAATGTGATATCTTCACCAAATAAAATAAAAACTCTCCAAGTTTCGTACCTGTTCAGTGCAGTTCCATATGGCCTCCATTTGTTGCTCTACACACATCTAAATGATATTCAAGCTCTTCCCACACACAGTTAAGGACGTCTGGTATAACAGAATGAATAACGCCTGTGATTCTCAGTTTCAAATGGAGGCCACATCGAACTGCACTGAACAGGTATGAAACTTGGAGAGTTTTCCTTTTATTCGATGTATATTTCACATTTCCATCTTGTTTTCTTTATTTCCGGTCAAAAGTGCACCATGACTTTGCGGGCACACTGTATATGTAGAGAATATATTGAGAAAGAAAATCTTTTTCAGAGCCTCTCTCCCTCACTATCAAAAGCACAAAATGCATAGCAAATATTTCTTAACTTTCTTTTTTTTATAAGCAGTTGAGAAACGTTTTGGCTCTATTATATAGGGAAGAGTAGTACATTGTGAGGCGAAAATTATTATTACTTAACGAATGGCGACAATTTTTATTCTTTTGAAAAAAATTTTGCTACATCTTTAAGCTACACAAATACGCTACTCATTAATGTATAAATGGTTTTAAAAAAGTTATTTATAAAAGCACAGAAGCAGCATAACGGTGTGTCGGAAATTGTCTCACTATGTATCAATTGTGATACACAGTGGGACAATGTATATATTTTCATAAACTATGCATTTTTACACTCTATCAATAATTTTCTGCAGTTTATGATTTCTAAATTTTCAAAATATTAAAAATATGAGCCTCGGGTGGACAATGGCAGACCTTGGGCTACCTTCATGCAAGTTTTAGCCTCTTACGTTTACTAGATTTCCCTAGCCATCGCACGCCAATACACACACACAGAAAGAGAGAGAGAAAAAAAAACCTTCTTTTATTAATCTTTTATTTCTTTTTTAACATCAGAACCACATAGAGAGAGAAACCTTCTTTTATTAATAAATAACTTTTTTTAACATCAGTACCACATAGTAGGTACACAATGAGATACGTCTCACTGTGTAGCACAACTGTGTATCTCACTGTGTACTTTCGTTACGTTATAACAAAATGGATGCCACATCTATTACATCAATTTCATCGCTTTAAAATGTTTATGCCGTTTTCTCGAAATAGTCTATTATTAGATATAGCTAGGTTTTGTTAAGTAAATATATGTCATATTGAAGGACATAAACTCTAAAATAGACGTTAATGTAACTTTAATTAGTATAAAATAAAGAATTATTTACTATTTTGTCGGACGAGTAACTGAAATGCCGAAACGGCATTTTTCATATAACTCATCATGTAAATCAAAGTATATTTACAATTTTGGATGTATTTCATTCGTTGATAAAGTTCTTCATTATTAGTTGCAATGGATCCCATAACAACATCTGAATGACCTAAACAATAAAAAACACAACTTTAACATACAAAGTGAAGAAAAAAAGAAAAGAAAAGAAACTTCCTACATAGGTGATAGAAACGTTATTTAAATAATTTTTTTATTACAATAAAAAAATAATAATAATAATAATAATCTAGGAAATTACATAACTTACATCCACGTGACGTTGCATAAGATGAGGTCGTTATATGTGTATGCCAGCTTTGAGAAAAAGTTACAACTATATGTCAAAGTGGCTGCAGTCTCACTGTGTGCGATGTCTCACTGTGTATTACTCTTTCCTACACGAACAGAACAGCAGCATTAAAAACATTTCTTATTTTGTTTCGGATCCATGAATGTGCTTATAATGAGCAAATCATAAGTGAACGCACTTCCAATGGCTGCCAAAATGAAACTTTTCGTTAAGCGAAACACACCGCAAACCGATATGTAGATAATTTTTTGTGTCTCTATCCGCCTCAGACACATAAGTACATTTTGTGCAATTGAGGGATCGAGACCAAGCACATGGGCATTTATTTTTTCGCTAGCAATCAGTCGTATTTCATTCAAATTTTCTGGAATCATCGAACTGCAAATAGAGTACAACAGCAATATTAGTACAGCCCAGACAGTAATTATAACACTGCTTATATATGTTGAGTACGTTACATTCCACCATATTATTAAGTCATGTAATGACACGAAAAGAGCGACTAAAGAGTAGAGAATTAAACAAAATAATGGATAGTTTAGTACGCGATTCATCGTACGGATAATTTTCGTCATTTTAACGAAATCATCGAAAAAGTTCAAATTCTTAAATTCTTTTGCAGTACATAAATTAAATTGAAGCCGTTTCTTGTAGAAATGCAATGTTTCACTCCACTTGTACAACATGACGCTTAAAATAAAAGTCATGAAAACAGGGAACACATGTTTTACAAAAGAGACTGAATTCAACAGAATTATAAAAATGGACTTGAAGCTTCCTTCGGGGATCTTGAGACCGAGAGTCCAATATTTTAAGCTTTCTGTAGATTTTGATTCATCTTCAAAGTGATAAAGTAACTGATATAATATAAAAATCATAAGAAATAATATGACTGATATTTTCTGGATTAAATTTGAAGAATTTTCTTTGACATTATATAGTTTTCGGTAATTGTACAGCCTCTGAACAATATGAGAAATTTTCTTTCTCCTTACAAATAACAGAAACCATATGCTCATTGACAGTATATATGAGGACAGATACGAAATACATGAAGCTGCTGGTAAATAAAACATGTAGAAACAAGCTATAACCACGCTAAACATCATTGAAATATAGTAAAATGTAACAATTAAAATAACAAAAATTTTAATGCGTTGTTTACAGTGAGCATTGAAAAGTCCGATGATAGCTAAAAGATTATACAACTTTTTATCGCTTACCATAATTTTATAATTTTTACCGTATATATCTGGCAGAATTTAAAATTTTCGCACTCTTTTAAACAGTAGTTTCAAGTTTCGCCTTCTTAAATGAAAAATTTAAAAGATTATATCATTATTCTTCTTGAAGTTAAATTATATCGATATTTTTAATAAAAAAAAATTTCTGAGGATTTTGTTAAACAAATTTTTGTTTGTTTCAAGCCTGACGAAGAAAATTGCAAACGTTAAAAATACCATACTATGCTTCAATATAACTTACAATATTTTTAAGGGATTGTTTTCTAAGCATCAGGCAGCCTGAGTATTTTGTTTGTATTACTTGTTAATAAATTTGAATCTATTTCGAAATCTGTTGAAGGTAGAAATTTGGCATGACATTGAAAATATTATAGTTGGAACCTTTTTCTAATTTCTATAATTGTCTTTATAATGAACTCATTTTTATTGTATGCGATATTGTTTATTAAATTAATAGCGATTTTTTTCGGCTTAAATTTTATATTTCTTAAATAAACAGCGTTTTTTTTTTTACTAATGGAATATGCAATTACTTTTTTTTATCCTAAGCATATGTCTTTTAAAATCTGCCTTTATCTTTAATAATCGGAGAATTGGGAAGAAATCTGGAGAATCCGGAGAAACAAAAATATTTAATCAGTTTTTATTTTAACACTTGATTCATTTCCTGGCTGCTTTTTCATTTAAAATTACAAATGTATTCCCCCTTTTCCTTAATGTATATAAGCTGAACAAGGTATACACATTATTTTCTTTACTGGATGTCTGTAACTACATTTAAGATATAATTATTTTCGCAAAATAGTTTCATAATTTCAGTTATAATCTACTGTTGAATCTGGATTATTGTAATTGTTAATAAAACAAATATACAAAATCAGTATTTTTTTTTCGTGACTATTTAGAAGAAAAACATATGTTTGAGATTGCATGAATTACTATTCTTAGTAATTACTCAATTAAACAGCACTTTTTACACCCGATAAATTAAAGTATACGTAACTAAGCAACTATTTATACATTATGTTGTACACAACACTTCTCATATAAACGTCTGTACAATGCTTCTCCGCATTTCTCCAGAACACGGAGCCGTAGAATTTGTCATTGCAAGATGGTTAAGATTTGTTAGAAAATTTCCAGCTCTATTTGAGACGTATGTTAAACTGTAAAAAAATAAAACATTAAACTGGTAAAACATTGAACCGCAAAAGAGCTACAGATATTTTTTTACACACAAGACTTAATCAGATCGGGAACACTATCTAAAGTGGAATTCAACATACTGCGGATGTCCAAACCTGGAACGTGGTTTGAACCTTACACATCTTTACTTTAGCCAGCTTTCTAACCACTAGACAAGAAGACGGAATTTAAGAACAATCTAAAGGAACATATTGAGAATGCATAGAAATATTTCTCTGATTGACTGTTATATATTGCTAAAGAATAGTGAAACCTTGAAACATTTTTTAATTTCTACAGCAATCTCGAGATTTGAAATTCAAATTAACCACGTTTTGGTACTACAAGGTTTTTTTTTATGCATTATCGTAGAAATCAACATTGAACAGAATTTTTATTCAATAGATCAGAGTCTGAACTAAGAGAAAGCTCCAATCTAATGCTAATAACTCTATTTTAATATTTTGTATTAGTAAATTAAATTTACATAATGCATTACTTTTCCTATAGAGTATATATATGCTTAAAGCATATAATGATAACTGGAAAAAAGTTGTGCAAAACTGATTTAATATCAGTTAAATGAATTGAAAATTTTAACAATCCGTAATCTTTGTTTCCACAATGTTCCAATAAACAATTTATCTAAATTGTTGACATTTGTAAAAATGTAATATTTATTTTCTGTGTATTTTTGATATAATTTAATGATTTTGGATTGTAAATTTAATACTGGAAAAGATGCTGCCTTTTTAGTTGCCTTAGGGTTTTTGCGTTACACTTATTATGTTAGGAAAACAAAAACAAATGCATTTACGTAAAATGTTTGTCGTGGTCGTGAACACAGTAAGGATTTTATATCTATTCAAACATTGTTTTGAGGTTTAATTTTCTAAAAGGTTAAAAATATTATAATTAATATAATTATGTGGAAATGTTATCAATTTTATACATTTAGGTTAAGTTTTCGAGTTTTTTTTAATTCCTTACACGCTTTCCCATTTTTGTCAATTAGAGATATTAAACATCACAAAACAAATTTGTCAAAATAAGGCGTGTCGAAACTAACATATTTTCTACCTGTAGACTTGAAGCAAGTTTCACTTGTTTGGATACATTTTCACATCTCAATATTGTAAATGAATTAATCTTACAAATTCTGCTTGTAATATTTAAATTTTTGCCATCAATTTTAGCTGAGTTTGCTTTTTATTTCGTGTATTTTCTTTTGTAAACGGTTATTTGTAATAAAAGTTTTGTATTATACTTGTATAACTTAAACAATATACATAATTTTTAGATTGATTTGGCAGAGGATAAAAATCTTGTGAAACAGCTGGAGAAATCGGACCTTTTATGGGATAAAAATTTCAATTACAAATAAAAATTCCTTCCATATACAAGAAAAAAAATTTTAATATTTTGCGTGCGGGTTTCTCAAAACGTAACGACATAATTTCATCTATTCATAACACTTTCCAATATTGTATTTCTATGGAAAAGGTGTTTTCTTTAATTATTTCCTCAAAAGAGAATGTATATGCATGATAACGTTAATAGCTTTGGTTGATTCATCTTTATCATGTGTCTTTGGCATTCAGTCAAAAATAATATATTTTGTTTTACTAGAGTCTTCTGTTCTTTACACTGTAAAAAAAAATCTATATTTTTTACAGAAAAGGACTGTTTTGAAGAACAACAGTTTTCCTGTGAAAAAAACTTGGATTTTGTAATTTTTACAGAAAAAAATCTACGTTTTACAGAAAAAAAGCTGTTTTAATAAAAAAAAAATTCAGATATTTGCTCTAAACTAAACGGTTTTCTATTGGCGCCAAAAGTGACAGTTTTCTTATGTCAGTTTGAGAGTATTTTTACAGTGTACGCACTACGCTCGCAAACCACAGTCTAAACTTCGAAGTCGAAAAATACGCTATTTTGCTCTGTGTTAAAAAGATTTATCGGATTGCGGAAGATTTAATGACATTATCATGGCCAGTGGCTATCTGCTCTAATCGAGCAGGCATTCATTTCTCTTTGATTGGATTCTCAAGATCGCAACCACCACTGAGTTTACCACTGAAAACATGCATCATTTAAAAGAAGAGTTTATTTCCAGTCGTTTGGTACCAGTAACTTTCTTTAATTATAATTAGTTGCTGAGTTAGTAGGGGTGTTTACTTTTTTTCCCCTCGACTGAAAGTACGTATGTAAACTATATGGCCAAAGGTGACCGGTCACTTGCGATTTTAGACGTTTTGTTAAATATCTAGAAAAATACATAAGGAATTAACCTGAAACTGCAGGTGTGTAAACAGTATAGTATAGGTCACATCGCTCACCTGCAAGAAAAGTGACACATCTCGCAAAAATTCATTTTGTGTTTTATTCCATAAATAGGTGTGTCATAGGTTCGTTTTGCTATAGGCAAATTATTATTCGTGTCGTTATACGGAAAACCTCTATATTACACCATGTGTCACTTTTCCATTACAGGAAATGCGCAGTGATGAAACAAGAAAAAAGACACATCTGGCAAAAAGTTTTCCATAAGCTCATACTCGAGCAATTTATAAAGCTCTTTATGGCCTTTGTAATAAAAATATGAAAATATCTTTATTTGGCGAAATATCGCTCTGTTGGTGTTTAATATATTGTCAATTGATTAATAGTTAGGCCATAGATTAATAGTTACAACTTTACAATTTGTCAGGTAGGTAGTGATATTGTCGAATGTCATCTTTGGAATGAATATGAGGGTCAACGCTTAGCGAATAAAGTAGGTAGTTATTTGTGGATGTATTTACAAGACATTTCTTCACGTGTTGAAGGTAAAAATGTGGAATTAACTTTTTACTGTGATAACTGCGACGGACAAAATAAAAATAAATACATTATTTCATTATTCATGCTTGCTGTTACGACACTAATAATCTATAAAATAACAATAAAATTTTTGATCTGCGGACACACGCAAAATAAAGGCGATGCTGCCCATTCAGTAAGAAAGAAACAGGTTAAAAAATACGGCCATATTTACATCCCTCGACAATACGTGACATTGAAAGTCAAAAAGATGGGTCGTCATTTTTCAGTGAATGAGTTAGTTCATTCTGATTTTTTAGGTTTAAAACGAATGAATGGCTAAATGGGGTTTGCTTATTAATTATCTGAAAGATAATGAAGGTAATGTTCTTCAGTTTTCAAGAATCAAAATTTTAAGGTTTGATAAATCCGATATCTTTTCCATTCAACGTAAAATATTCGTATGACCAAGGCGATTTTTCTGAGTTTGAATTTAAAGCTAGAAGTAAAAGAGAGCTTTTACCTTTACATAAAGCGTATTCGAAACCTTTTCTTTTGAGTAAACGAAAAAGATTGATTGTCCTTTAAATGCTTCTAAGCGTTATTCCTCAAAGTTATGCCCCTTTTTAGGTGCGTTCGTAATTATAAAAATACGTAGCACCTATAGTCGTCGTTCAGTCCATCTGTCTGTCGGTCGGTCCGCATATAACCGAGCAAAAACTATCCAACAGAATGGTCTGAAATTGAAATTTTAAATATATAATGGTTACAAAATTTTGTCGTGTCATTTCAAATTTTATGAAAATCGGATGTATAGTTTAATTACAGGGACAGTCAAAAGTTTTCCGTTACATTACGTTCAATGGGAAAAAATTATTGTAAGTGCATTTTAATGATGTTACAGCCTTCCGAATGGTTTGAAATTTTAAATATATAATTGCTGCAAAATTTTGTCCAGTCATTTCAAATTTTATGAAAATCGGATGTATAGTTTAATTACAGGGACAGTCAAAAGCTTTCTGTTACATTAAGGCCAATGGGAAAAAATTATTTGATGTGCATTTTAATGACATTACAGCCTTTCGAACAGAATGAAATGTATATGCACTTATGAAGTGCATTAAAATATACATTCATTACAATATGCGGTGCAAAAAATATTTATAAAACTAGTTATAGTACGAACACACCTCATTTGCCACCTTTGACGAGCAATTTCCAACTTGTTTCTATATTATAACATTCACAATGAAAATACTCACCTTCTTCTTCTATTTTTCCATTGTTATAGAAAATATTCTAATGACGCAATTACGTCTATATGATTTATTAATTTTATAATCAGTTCTTGCATACTTATTTATAGTTGTATAATAATCATAAAATTTTTGAAATATGCTTTTTCTTTTAATTTAATTTTCCAGAAACCTTGTTATGAATCTGTGATTGATTCTTATATTGATGCAAACTAATATTTTCGATAACTAATAATAATATATAAAAGTTAAAACTTTGTGATTTAAAACAAGAGCGAAAAATCATACGTCCAGCATAGATTATGTAACACTTTCCAACACAATCAGTTTACTGTAACAAAACTTCACAGTTTATTAAGGTGAAATATCATGTCTAAATAAGCAATTTGAAAAACTCATACCGCATTTAAAAATTCAATTTCTGCTATTATAACCAAGTCAGAAAAATATCAGTTTTTTTGTGCAGCCCTGTATATAATCTATGGATTTCTATGTATACTACATAGTATTCTAAAAGTTAGTTCAGTGAAACGCATAGCACAGTTGAAAATTTCCATTCAGCCATTTCGGTGAATAAACGGAAATGTACTTGAGAACTTTTGTGCAGCCCTATATATAATTTATAGAATTTATCCACACCAAATAATACTTTTAAAAAGTAGTTCAATATAAAAACGTGTACCACAACTGCAAACGCTCTTCGAGCAATTATTGTTCATGGATTTCAACAGTTAAATTTTCTTCTTCAAACAAATTCTTTTGTGTGTCCCTGTAAATGAACGATAACTTCTATGCACACCATTTTCTACAATAAATGCCGTAGTACACCTCAGTGAAATACATAAATTTCAATATGTTAAGTGTGATGTCATTAAAATGCACCGCAAACGATTTTTTCCCCCATGCACCATAATGTAACCCCATGCCCCGGAATTCTTTTGAGTGTTTCTGTAAATGAACCGTAAATACTATAGACTTCATTTATAATAGAAAACATTCCATAGTGATACCCAATAATATATCTATTAGAATGTCATGGCAATCGGAGTATATTTACGCGAGTTAGAGCACAGACGGATAGACGGACGGATAGACAGACAAACAGGTAGACAGACAGACGATCAGACAGGCAGACAGACAGACGGATGTCTGTTGACGGATATCAACTTTGTTGAAAACTGTTAAAAATCCACATTTTTGCACGTACTATTTTGAAAGGTGACTGGAATTTGACAAATTGTGCAACAAGAAAAGAGTCACAACTCAACAAGGGGTTACATGTATTAGGTGAAGGGGGGGGGGGGTATAAATTTACTAAATTCACCCTATCTTTTTTATATTTTGATTCTTAGGGGTTTTATGCATTTTTGTACCCTTTTACATCTGCATGCAGAGTTAAGTACTATCGTTTTATGTTACATTAAAAAAATGCGAAACTTCATTTGCCTCTCCTGTAAAATTTACTTTTGTCGAGATGTGTTACTTTTCTTGCGGGTGAGCGATATATTTCCGTGAAGATTTTTTCCTGAAACCCGATAAGGGACCGCCAACAAATTGAAAAATAACGAATATCTTTTGGATAACCCTGTAAAACCTGATGTAGCAAATGCGTTCAAACTCGATATTATTAATAAGTGGCTTACTGTAATATACTGCGTTCATTTTTATGAGGATAGCATGTATACTCGTTGATAAATTAAGGTTTTTATAAAAACAGTTTCAAATTTTGCAAACTTTTTTGCTTATAATTTGCAGAGTTCTTAATATAAAAAAAGTTCTTTTCAGAAAATATGACAAACAACATTGTACATAATACCCTGCAATCAGAATTAAAAAATAATAAAAATTGGATGAAAAATGAGCAGGTTTAGTAAATAATGTTTCACTGCACATGCGCTAACGAAATCAAAATATAATGTGCATAATGTATTAGCTAAGTATATGCAGCAACTTTTGTGAAAGTCTCAAAATCATAGCTTGACAATTCTGAAAATGATCGTCAATAGAATAAGCTCGAAATCTGTTGTTCCCAAAAAGAAGCAAAAAGATGAGGGGTTGTATCAAATATCAGTTCATTAGTGCCAAGATAGCGCACACAATATTGCACGTACAACTACATTTGGATACAACACCTCATCTTTTTGCTTCCTTTTGGGAACAACGGATTTCGAGCTTATTCTATCGACGATCATTTTCAGAATTGTCAAGCTATGATTTTGAGACTTTCACAAAAGTTGCTGTATATACTTAGCTAATACATTATGCACATTATATTTTGATTGCATTCGCGCATGCGCAGTGAAATATTTTTTAGTATACCTGCTCATTTTTCATCCAATTTTTATTATTTTTTAATTCTGATTGCAGAGTATTGTGTACAATGTTGTTTGTCATATTTTCTAAAAAGAACTTTTTTTTATATTAAGAACTCTGCAAATAAGCAAAAAACTTCGCAAAATTTGAAACTGTTTTTATAAAAACCTCAATTTCTTAACGAGTATGTATGCTATCCTCATAAAAATGAACACAGTATATTATAATAAGCCACTTATTAATAATCTCGAGTTTGAACGCTTTTGCTTCATTAGTGTTTACAGGGTTATCCAAAAGATATTCGGGTTTTTTTTTCAATTTGTTGCCGGTCCCCTATGGGGTTTCGGGATAAAATATTCTCGGAAATATGTGACCTACACTATACTGTTTACACACCTGGAGTTTCAGGTTAATTCCTGGTGTATATTTCCTAGATATTTAACAAAACGTTTAAAATCGCAAGTGACCGGTCACCTTTGGCCATATAGTGTATGTACGTACATAACGCGATAACTCTTGATAAAAATATCCGATTTGCTTCAAATTTGGTAGACCGGTTTATTCTGATAAGGCGTTTCCCCAATTAGATTTGGAGGTTCATTGGTTAAGTATAAAGGCAGGAAATGAGGGGGAGAGCTAATCCCCCTCCTTAATTTAGGTAAATGGGTTTTTTGTCGATTTCTTTATTTTTTGAGGAGCATTATTCTTTGAAACAAGAGTATAATATACAATTTGTGTGAATAGCCTGTGAGCTCAATTTAACTGAGCATTTTTTTTAAGGAAATTCTTTTCGAACTTCCCTTCCAAATTAAGTTCCAGATTAATCCTTAAGCTACTTAAATTCTAGATTGTTAGTTTATTATTCAAGTCAGTTTTGTTATATTCATGAGGCTGAATCCCCTTTCACAATCTGTTGAGAAGCTGTTTACACAACTGCTGATATGCAAATATCTAAAATATATTATAGATGAAACAGAAATACAAAAATAATGCTTATTGAAATATACACTAACACTTATTGTAAACTCCCGATTGTAAGCCCCCTTTCGAAAGTAACCCACCCACCCACTTTTAAGTAGTATTAATTTTCTTTTCTATTCCCAAATATAAGCGACCCCCCCCCCCCCACTACTTCACAAACTTTTTTGCGGAAAAAATTTATTTAAAAATCTAAGGGAGAAAATTTTTAATCTTTTGACTTTTAGGATGGATTTCAATATGTTTTTACATAAGTTTAATGAAATTCTCTCCTCCCCATGAAATATCCGCTTCCCTTATTTTCCCTCCCACCCCAGCACAAAAAGTTTAAAATCTTGAAAATCTCAATTCTTTTGTTCTATGATATAAACAAAAGGACTACGTCTGAATTCATTCATAATTATAAAAAATTTTCAAAATAACAGACATTACATTAAAAGATAAAAACACTAAAAACAATTTAAAAGGACACTTCGGATTCATTCTGAATCCCTTATCAGCTAATTCCTCACCTAAAAGTCATACTAGGCTTTAAAGTTCAACAAGTAGAAAAACATTACATCAAATTGCCAAAAAATTATAGGTAAAACAAAACTTAATATTCTATTGGTAGAGATACAGCCTCGTTAATTGCTACATCAGCAGTTTTCGTGTACCAAGCTTCCAATGGCTGCAGCATTTATGCAAGTCTTTTTTTTTTTTTTTTTTGGAAGCTTGGTTTTACATTAGGATGATGAGGGATTCAGAATGAATCAGAAACGTCCTTTTAAATTGTTTTTATCTTTTAATGTAATGTAATGTAATGTAATGTCTTTTGTTCTAGTTGTTACTCGCTAGTAACAATAAGGAAATAATCAATTATCTAAATTACGCTTCTTTCTCCAAAAGTTCCTCTTTCCCCTCTGACCTCCATCCAACAAAGTTTTAAATCTTTAAAATTATTATTATTTGTTTATTATTCTGCCCTAAATCTAATTTTGCGGTAAGATGATTTACCTAAAATCTCATCTACATAATCTCATATAAGTCTCACTCATCTAAACTCTTCATCATCTTTGAAATTTTTGCTCCACCCTTTCCCCCAAAAGGGGAGGGGGAGGATTTCAAAATATGGGGGAGAAAAGCAAAATAGTATTTTACTTTTTACAGTTTTGCGGTCCAGTTGCCAGTTCCACTTTCAATTTTTCGCTGCCCCCTTAGATTGGTTGATTTACTAATACTAGATTTTTTTTTTTTTTTTTTTTTTTTTTTTTTTTTTTTTTTTTTTTTTTTTACATATTACACATTTATTCGAAGAGTGTCTACTCAAAAAATTAAGTTTTCCAGAAAATTGAAAAACGGTTCCAGTAATAGAAATAAAATATTTTCCTATTATTTATTGAAGTGTGCTTTTAACCATATAGATATATATTTTTGTCATTTCATCTTATTAATATCTCAAATATCACATTTCTTTCACAATTATGGTTTTTTCAATGGAAATTTAGTTAAAATTATGAAAGATTTTGTGTTCCTCAGAAATTTCGTGCCCAGGGCATGGGCCCCGGGTTCCCCTACGATAGTCAGAGCCTGCTTGATACGTACTATCACCCCTCTGAATTTGTCAATCAAATTCGGCAACACCCTGTATATAATACGATTTTTGCAGGCAAATTTTGTCGGTTCTCTGACTTTGGCGGCCTATAGGGCTATAAAATGCACCAGGTTTCAATGATACGTGCGAGCTTCAGCAAAAGCGGCTCCCTTTTGAGCTGTATTGAATTCAGGAGGTGGCCCGAAGGGGGGGCATTACCGCCGGAACATTGAAAACCCCCTCCCGAAAAGTCTGAGATTTTATGCTTTTTAATGGACAGATGTGCAATTTTCCCACCCGCCCTACAGGCCCTGATAATCGCACGGGCACCTGGGGTCCGTCGATACGAATGAAACCGGGGCACGAAATCTCTGAGGGGCGCAAAATTTTTCATAATTTCATCTAAATTTCCATTAAAAAATAAAATAATTGTGAAAAAATGTAATATTTAAGATATTAATATCGTGAAATGACAAAAATATATCTCAATATATGGTTGAAAACCCATTTCAATAAATAATAGGAAAAATATTTTAATTCCTGGAACGGTTTTTCAATTTTCCAAAAAACTAAATTTTTTGAGTTGACACTTTTCAAATAAGTGTGTAACATGCAGGGCTGCGGAGTCGGAGTCGGGCCCATTTTTGAGCGAAAGAGTCGGAGTCGAATCTGTTAAAATTCCCGCAGTCGGAGTCGTCCATTTTACAAGCAGGTCAGCGTAGTCGGAGTCGGCCCGAGCGATAGAGTCGGAGTCGTCCATTTTTTCCACCGACTCCGCAGCCCTGGTAACATGTAAAAAAGCTAGTATCAGTAAATCAACCAATCTAAGGAGCACGAAAAATTGAAAGTGCCCAGGGCACAGAAATTTGCTAGTAGGGCACTGTCCCCACCGGAGCCGCAGAAATCTCTCGCGGAGAAGAATACCTTGCACTGCTGCTGAGTTGGGGACTTTTGCAGTAAAGACCACTGATTTGGGGGAAAATTCAGAACTTTCGGGGAGATTGATTTTCGACTATCGAGCAAAACTGGCGAATCCGGTTTCCACACGCTCCTTCCTGGAAATTTTGAATGAAAAGAAGGGGATGATGACATGACCAAGTTAGGAGATGTCCCTTTTTACACCCACAAATACTAATACTATTCTTTTCTGTGGTTTCACTTCACCTTCCTTGGAAGTTAGCTCAGGTAGACCGTTTTTGCCTGCCGTTAGATTTGAGTAACATTTCTGATCAGCAGAGACTATAATATTATCTAGCCAGAAAGTTTACAGGAATATTTCGCAACATGAATAATTTAAATAAAAGTGATTCAATAGTGGATAAACTGGATAAGTTTTTCAAAGCTGCAGTCTCCTATGAGAGTGAAAATCATCCTTTCCCTTGGAACTGTATTTTACAGTATTTAAAGATCGACGAAAAAGATGTCTTAAAAGCACGTTATGCTCCCGTTTTTTCCGACTTTTTCATAAAACTTCTTGAAGCTCGTGCAGGTGAAAACGCTGCAGTTTCTTCTGCGATCATTGATATAATAACAG
Organism: Maratus speciosus; assembly: GCA_963932465.1. Classification (NCBI taxonomy): domain Eukaryota; kingdom Metazoa; phylum Arthropoda; class Arachnida; order Araneae; family Salticidae; genus Maratus; species Maratus speciosus. Next base: position 26,042,586 of record OZ010789.1, on the reverse strand, counting down.
TATTAACTGTAGAAAATGATGAAAGAGCACTAATTGAAAGGTTGAATTTGGGAGATGCGTACGAGTATTTTTTTAGAAGCAAAAGAGAAGACGACTTTGCCTTAAGTATGTTCTATTTAAGTAAAAAACACAGAGGAAATGTTTTCCCTGTCCGAGAAAATATCCAAGTTGTTAATGCTTTAAAAAATGGGAATCACCGGCTGATGCAGGCTTTAGCTACATATGGATATAACTTAAAGATTTCGGGCGATTCTTTTTTTGCTAGAAAAGTAGCAGTTACCATGATACGAAATTTCATGTAAGTATATATATCTTTTTAGCTTATTCATCTATTTTGTTTTTTTATTGTCTTATTGCATATACAGGGCAAAAACTATTTTTTTTTTCGCCCGAGGTAAGCGTGAATTTTTGACTGCCCCCCCCCCTCCCCCTCCTTTTCAAAATAAATTTATAAAAAGATTTGAATCCATTTCGTTAATTTTTATTTTATACTTTCTTTCTTAAAATTATTACCGTCAACCCGAGTTGAGTTAGGGATAAACACTCTGTATTTGTGATTAACCCTTTATGTACTGAATTGTGAAGTAATGAAAATTTTATCTTCTAAAGCATTTTTCGTGAATTGTTTAAACTACATTAGAAGATTTACATAATCATTTAATAAATTTTAAAAGGATTGAAGGTTTTAGAAGGATTAATTAAATTTGAATTTATAGGGATTTTGTGTTGCAATATTTATAACCCCACTCAAATATTTTATTTTAAATATTTTTCTTAGTATTTTCTAGAATTAGGAAATGTGCAAATGTAATGTTCTTAAAATAAAAATATAGAAATATTTCTGAATTGTAAAATACCCCCCCCACCCCAAACGCCAAGAAAGCTGAAAAGATACAAAGACAAAAGAAATCATCCTTTTAAAAATATTTTTTCCGAGTGTAATCAATAATGCTTTTAAAACAAGATAAAGTAATGTATAATCGATGCTAATCGATGTATTAAATGAATTTTACAACAAGTTATTTTCATGGTATACTTCAGTACCGTCAGTAGATAAAGGGTTAAATAATTGATTTGCGACATCATGTTCTATGGTAATTTTTCATCCTCTTGATGTGATGCCTATAATCACTCCTCTAAATTTGTCGGTCAAATTCGGCAACATCCTGTATTTAGATCTATATATAATAATGCAAAGCTTTGGCACCACAATAAAGTCCAAAATATTGAACCAATCTGAATCTGCGAAAATGTATTGATCTTACAAGTACCTGAGATGAATTCATTTTTCAAATATGTAGATCTTATAATTTGTTTATGTAGTACAGATGCAAAAACAAAACATGCAAAACTTGTCAACAATAATCTTCGTCGCGCCCGTAAGCGGGTCACTTTAAAAACCGGCCATGTTTAAATAAAAGGGTATTAAATTAAGTAGTATATAATTTTTATTTTATTTTATGCCTAAGTGGAGCAAGATCACTAGGATCTGGTGTAGACCTTATTTGCTCCACCCGGTAAGTTCCCCGACATGCGGGGATTCACTACACATAGTTGGAAATTTTGATTGTCCGATTCTGTGACATTTTTGCCTAAATTTCGTTATTTATTTTCTACCGAAGGACAAAACCAAATCTTTTGGCGCCCTTTTCTACTCTTGCGCTATAGGTCAAAACTGGAAAATTTCATTAGCGGCCATTGGCCGGTAAGACTAGTTTTTTAAGTGGCCACTTTCATTGAACTAGTGACCACTTTTTTATTTAAAAGTACTAAACAGTAAAGTTTCTATAAGTATTAATCTAAAACTGAATAGCCCAAATAAATATGGTAATATAAATATATTAGAACAAAAAAAAAGTAGAATCCTTGATGAAATGCTTGAAATTTTTATTCTCTCCTTGTAAAAAAGTGGCCGGAAGGTGGCCGCTGTTAGACAATTTTACACTAGCCACTTTTTCTCATTTACTGGCCCTGTGGCCGGTGGCTAGTGCTAATATTGACCTTTATCTTGCGCCCGTGGCATATCCCCCTCACACACACACACATCAGTTTCGGCTTACCGTAAAATCCCGTTAATCCGCCCTTCCCGATTAAGCGGCCCCCTCCCACTTTGTAAACAAATTGGAAAATTCAAGAAATCCCAAGAAAGCGCCCTCCCCGCAAAAAAAATTTCGGTGCGCACGTCAAGATCAATTTCAATCATTTCTTTACTTTTTCTTTTCAACTAAGTCTATTATTCTACTTACCTTTGATTTAATTTATTTCTTTCAATTTATTCAAATCTCCTTTCAGCGTTTGCACTTGCCTTTTGTTTTCATAACGTCGTAAACATCAGAGGAAGCCGTAAACGCAGTTCAGCTATTCGTTTTACGATTCAATTAAGAATCGATTCACGTCATCGAATTACCGATCGGTACTTCCATTCTGGCTACTTAACTTCATATTTATACGTATAATTAATATTTTTCATAATACCATTAGCCTTGTGTATTATTTTTACTAAATATATAAAATAATAGTGATAATAACAATATGCAGCCTTTTTTTTAGTAACTTTCGGAATTTTATATCGTGTTGGTTTTCTTTCTTGTAAGTTATGGTAGATGGCGCCAAAATAACGCGAAATCGGATTTATCGGTATTATTTATTATATTATTATTCAGGGGCGCGCCGACCCAGTGTGCAAAGTGTGCATCGCACACAGGCGCCAGAATAGTAAAGGCGCCAAATATTTCAGTCGAAGCTGAAAAATTTCAAAAACTTTTATCTAATTTAAATTTATTAATGCGGTATTTAAATCGAAAGTGCGTCATTTCTGAGTTCATTTTTACTTATGAAATTTGCAGATGCTCGTCTGCGGCGTAGCTTTAGGGATGGGGGGAGGGGAAAGTCTCAAACCGAAAGGCGCAACGGTGTCGAAAGGTAACGGTCGTAGGCGCCACGGAAGGCTTAAGGGCGCCGTCAAGCGCCTAAAATAAATTTAAAAAAGCTAGAAACAAAAAATTCGGAAGGGCGACCGCGAATGTCCCTTTTGATATCCCTGCTCTAGATCAGGCCTGTTCAGCTTTTTAGAAAGCAGGGACGCACTACAGCTGGTGGCAAACATGGAAGGTTCCATTATTCAAATAATTGAAAATCTATAACGCTTCTATCTTACTGTAGTATTGGTAGTGATACACATACTGACGATATAAAAACCGGTAGATATTATATTGCAGAATAGTAAAGCAACATAAGCCTCCAGGTTATGCATGGTACCCATGTAAAAGTAAAATGCCGAAAAAAGCACAAAACAATCATAGCAATCGGCTACATTATAACAAAAACAATAAATAAATAAAACAGGATGTATCTCAAACTGCAATAAATGTAAAAAAAGAAATCAAAAACTCCATTCGATTCCAAACAAATTTAATAGCCACGCCTATCATTGTATGCAACACATAAAAATGAGCCCTTGAACATGTAAGAAAGTTTCATGTCATTTACAGTTGGGAAACATGTTTTGAGAACAACTTCAAAATGAATTATGTTTTATTGAAATTTTAATTATATATTTTATAGATTTGCTTCGAATAAAGAATAATCGGTAAAAAGCGAGTTTCACCCGCGGACGGAGAGTTCATACAATAAATTTATTAATTACTAACTGCAAGCTTACAAAATATAGTCGTTAAACGAATAATAAGACTTTGCAAAAACTTGGAATTATTGGAAACCACGGGGGAACTTGAACTTGGGGTGAAAACTTAGAAACCACGGGATGAATGCTCCCTAATAATCTGGGGTCAAACGTAGATCTCACCAATCCAAGGCCCGTGAAGAATTTTACCTTCGGTCAAGCCTTCAAATAAGCTGCCCAAATCTTGCTGCAGCTTAATTAGGAGCTCAGTTAGAAAATTGACCCCCAGGGGTGATCTGAGTGAGAGAGGTAGAAAGGTTCATAATATGAAAGAGTGGTTCGAGGGTTTTCCGATGATATATCACATGATAGTTTAGCAGGCGTTCTGCGTACGCACTGCAAAATCTTGCAAAAATGCAAATCTCGAATCTTTTAGTTTCACATTCCTACACCAGGAGGAACTCTATTCTTAACAAAACTGTTTCTGAACGAAATTCTGTTAAACAACCTACACATAGTCAGTATATATTAGTCATTAGCCATATATTAGTATATATTAGCCAAGGAGATGGCGAACTTAAGCAAGAATTTAAGTGTGTATTCCGATCCGAACTGCTTATTTTCTGATTCATTTTAAAATTCATTTTTACTCTCAAACGCATCAAACTTGGAAATTCTCTTACTTAGAAACTATATAATGTGCGGTGCTTCTTAATTTTTTGATAAATGCAGAAAATACTGTAAAAAACGCTGTCAAAGTTGGCATTTTGAACCGAATTTTTCGAAGCGTGCGATCTGGGAATGAAAAAAATGGTCATACTGAGAAAATAATTGTTTAAAAATCAAATTCTAATTAATTGAGCTGAAAATGAAATCACACGGCATGTTAAACATGTCTTCAGAAATCACCCCAGCAAGTTTCATATTTTTACTTTTAAAAATGAGTCTGAAAATGTCTCAGAAAACTTCGAGCTGTTGAGGGTGGAAAAATATTTTTTCGAATACACCCTTAAGTTACTTGCTGAAATTACTATTCGAAAATAGTGGTAAGTACACTTTTGAAATTTTTATATATTTGAAGTAATATTTATCCCAGAGCTCCGTCAAAAATCCTCATTTAAAACGGTAGAAAATGGTACGGTTTTAAATATTTGTCCCCCCCCCCCCGAAATTTAATGCCCCCTACTTTTTAAAATCTTTATTTTGTGTTATAAACTATCTGAAAGTTCCAAATCGATTGGTTTGTCAGTTTTTTTTTTATTTTAACAAATTCGCGTTTCAACAAAGCATTTTTTTTCCTTTTTAAAAATCGAATTTTTTATAAAACAAAAACTTGCTGATCGATTTTTATAAAATTTAGATATTATTAAACAACGTTTAAAGATAGGGCTAGATGCGTAACTTTAAAATATCTAAATGGTGTATTTTAAAAAATTTGATGGCGTTCCAAAGAATCATACTATAAAAATCAATTGTGGTTTCGAAAGGCTGGCTTTTAAGTTTAGAGTTTGAAAAGAATCATCCAATTAAGGAAATAATAATTAATGTTTAAGTTTGTGACTGAGCGACCGTGAAGAAATTTACATATCTGAAATCAGCGAAAAATTCTTCATCTGTATGAATAAAAATTAAATCTGTAAACTTATATTTTGAAAATTTTATATTCGTTCGAAAATGTCCATTATTGAAAGACGTCGGTTGTCTGCAATGAACACACCTGGCGTCCATGGGAGAGATTTCGAACCTTTCTTTCGAAGGAAATAAAAAAATTTTTATAAATCGATTTTTCGTGGATTTTTTGACTTCCTGAAACCGTACCGGAATAATTTTTAGAATTTCTTAAAGGGGGAATTTTTTTTGTGTGTGTGTCTGGCTGTGCAATTTTCGAGTTGTCCAGGCCCAGTAGAATTTAAATTACAGTACTTTTTAAAAAGGCCCAGTACATTTATCGCCCTAGCAGCTCTGTAATTCTATTAACCCCTCCTACTCTCTTCGAGTTTTTGAAGAAGTTGTCTACAGTTTGAAAAAAATCTATGTTGTTGTTGAATTATGAATACTTTTTATTCTTTTAATTTGGGCTTTTTAATTAATTTCTCAACTAATTATTAGAGATTTAAAATTCTGAAACTTAGGTGCACAGTGCACCAGGAGAGACTTTCGACTATCCTCACAAAAAGCTTGAGCCTCGTATGTGCCGTAGATTCTGCTAGCCATCGCACACAAACAGACACACACACAGACAGAGCGAAACTTTGTTTTATTAGTATAGATATTTTTAATTTAGAACTTAGATTCATTGCACGAAAATTGGGAATTCGAAAAATAAAAAAAAATCTCACAGAGAAGGAAGGGTTAACAGTGTGACAAGGTAAAGTTTCGCTTAGCTTCTTAACAATGTAAACACAAAATGAATGTGCATTTTTAGGTGCGTTCGTAATTATATAAATACGTAGCACCTATAGTCGTCGTTCAGTCCGTCCGTCTGTCCGTCTGTCCGCATGTAACAGAGCAAAAACTACCCAACCGAATAGTCTGAAATTTCAAATATGTGATTGCTGCAAAATTTTGTCGAGCCATTTCAAATTTTAGGAAAATCGGATGTATAGTTTAATTACAGGGACAGTCAAAAGTTTTTCTTTACATTACGGCCAATGGGAAAAATTATTGCAAGTGGATTTTAATAATATTAGAGCCTTCCGAATGACCTGAAATTTTAAAGATATAATTGTTGCAAAATTTTGTCGAGCCATTTCAAATTTTAGGAAAATCGGATGTATAGTTTAATTACAGGGACAGCCAAAAGTTTTTCTTTACATTACGGCCAATGGGAAAAATTATTGCAAGTGCATTTTAATGATATTACAGCCTTCCGAATGGTCTGAAATTTTAAAGATATAATTGTTGCAAAATTCTGTCGAGCCATTTCAAATTTTAGGAAAATCGGACGTATAGTTTAATTACAGGGACAGTCAAAAGTTTTTCTTTACATTACGGCCAATGGGAAAAATTATTGCAAGTGGATTTTAATGGTATTAGAGCCTTCCGAATGACCTGAAATTTTAAACATATAATTGTTGCAAAATTTTGTCGAGCCATTTCAAATTTTAGGAAAATCGGATGTATAGTTTAATTACAGGGACAGCCAAAAGTTTTTCTTTACATTACGGCCAATGGGAAAATTATTGCAAGTGCATTTTAATGATATTACAGCCTTCCGAATGACCTGAAATTTTAAAGATATAATTGTTGCAAAATTTTGTCGAGCCATTTGAAATTTTAGGAAAATCGGATGTATAGTTTAATTACAGGGACAGCCAAAAGTTTTTCTTTACATTACGGCCAATGGGAAAAATTATTGCAAGTGCATTTTAATGATATTACAGCCTTCCGAATGGTCTGAAATTTTAAAGATATAATTGTTGCAAAATTTTGTCGAGCCATTTCAAATTTTAGGAAAATCGGACGTATAGTTTAATTACAGGGACAGTCAAAAGTTTTTCTTTACATTACGGTCAATGGGAAAAATTATTGCAAGTGGATTTTAATGGTATTAGAGCCTTCCGAATGACCTGAAATTTTAAAGATATAATTGTTGCAAAATTTTGTTGAGCTATTTCAAATTTTAGGAAAATCGGATGTATAGTTTAATTACAGGGACAGTCAAAAGTGTTCCGAAAAAATTATTGGAAGTGCATTTTAATGATGTATCAGACTATGCACGTTATGAAGTGCAAAAAATTATACATTCAGTACAATATGGGGTGCAAAAAATAATTTTAAAACTAGTTATAGTACGAACGCACCTCATTTGCCACGTTTGACGAGCAATTTCCAACTTGTTTATAACAATTGTTATATAGCCAGCATAGGGGTTCTATATTTGCTAATATAAAATCAAATGTTCCGGGACTGGAACATTTTCGAATGCACCCTAATTATGATCTATGTGTGGTAATTGTTTAAGGCGCATCTTAATTGATGTTACATTACTTTAAAAGAGATAAAAGTACCATAAACGCGCTCCGGTGTATTACAAACATCATAATTTGAGAAATATTTTTCTACTTTTATGTGTATTTAGCATATTACGATCACCCCTTTCTTTGTGTCATAGTCCTACCATTGATTAATTCAACATAGCTATATTTCCAAATTAAAGTTTATTTGAACTGTTTTAAGTATAAATATAAATAAAGATCACATCTTAAAAAATCTGGGAGTGATGGAGGTAAAAGAAGCTGATTTACTTAGGAGGTATGTCATTGTGGGAGCAAACAGCTGAAGCACCCACCTTTTAGGGATATCTGTTATTTGCATAATTGACAACATTCCTTATTTTTAATTCAAACAACAATATTTTAACCAGAAATTTAATTTAATAAATGAAATAAAAAAGAACCCTGTAGAAACTAGACACATTTCATTAAATAAATTTTCTGGTTCCGAATTCGTTTATTTGATTTGGAGAAAACCCCCGGAAGGTTGGCTTGGCAGCTATGCATTTATACTCCTTGAAAAAAAAAATGAAGTTTGGGTTTTTTTTCGTGGGGGGGTTAGAAATATGGGCGCCAATTGAAGTTCTGCACACAGGCGCCGGATACTGCTGGCGCGCCCCTGTTATTATTAATATTAAGTATTGAATTGGTGATTTAGTTTGATATTTGAAGGTGATATACATAATATTTACTTTATATATCACTATTGAAAATGAGTTAATGTACTGATAAAGTTATTTTTTTTTTAATTAATTCTATGTCAATCTGATTTAAATTTTTCATTATAACACATTTCTTCTTTTTTTTAAAATAGTTTCATTTGCAATATTTTTCATGTTATTATTGTGATTTATATTATTTATTTATCCTTTATACATAAGAAATTATGATTTTTAAAAAAAAATACGGTTATTTAATGTTCCTAATTTACAACAGATGGCGACACCGCATAAAATGTCACTAGTTTTAGAAAGAATTTTAGGACATTTTCAAACGCAATTTCTTGGTGTTTTTTAATTATTTTAAATTATTAAGCTCCTTTTATTTTTCTGTTGCCATATTAATGACAAATATTAGTGTTGTTATTTATCTTATGACAGATATTAGTGTTATTATTTATCTAAATGCATTCTAATTTCAAAGCTTTTGAAATCCAGAATTTTCTATAATTTGAAATTGTCGTTAATCGAGAAGTTATGTGCTTTTCTATTTTGTATATAATTTTTTTTTTTCAAAATGTTTTTCTTTTCTCACTTTATTAAAATAATGCATATTTTACGTCAATCGGCCATTACCATCCCCCACCCCATCCCCCATAGATGTCATTACTACAATTTTAATACCGTGTAAGCGCCCCCTCCGATTTTTTTACGATTTTCCATCGTGTTTGGGGGGGCGGATTAACGGTATTTTACTGTAATTCGCCCTGTGCGCGTACACTAAGCAAAACCCATGTCATTCCAAAGAGACGCCCGGGTACTGGTACTTATTCAGGGCCCTTTCCTATAATGTCACAAAAAAATTTAAAATTTTCTATGCATTAAAATTAAGATGTGAATCTATTAAATATATTGTTTTGAATTTTATCCGATTCTAAATGTACAAAATGTGAATTATAATCCGTACAAGGACCAAACAGACTTAAAATATTAGCTTTACAAAAATTTTATATAAAATTTGGGGTCACCCAAAATAAAAAGCACCCAGGTCCAGTTGGTTTATGGTTTAATTAGGCTCTGTGTATGCGGAAAAATTTCTGAAAACTCTTGTAAAGGCTGCTCTCAAATCCAAAGGGTCAACTTTCTGATATAAGTTTTAATTCATTTTTATTCGGAAACGCCTGAAACTAGAAGGTATTGTTATTCAGAAACTATGTCATCGAACTGTTTTTTCCATTTTCTTATAAACTCAATAGATCTTTCAGAAAATACTGCCAAATTTGGCATTTTGAACCGAACTTCCGAACGAAAGAAGAAAATCCAGTCAATAAGGGAAGAAAAATGCCATGTCACGGGATCAAAATCGCTTATAACTCAATAGGTAATTTATTGATTAAAAAATGGAAAAAACAGTTAGATTCCAAATCGCTTCTATGGTCAGGCTTTCCGATTTTATATCTTTCCGTTAAAAAATGAATTTGTAAATGTGTCAAAACGTTTTGCGCTTGTTGAGCAGAGCAGTTGAGAACAACCTAAAGGAATATATTCAGGCTGTTCTCAAATCCAAAGGAACTACTTTGACACATTTTTAAATCTCTTTATGTTCGGAAACTCAAGACATTGGCAGGTGTTCTTTTTCAAAAACTATATAATCGAAAAACGTTATCTATTTTTTTTTTTTTTTTTTTTTTTTTTTTTTCACTAAAGATAGATCTTTCAGAAAATATTGTCAAAGTTGTCTTTTAGAACCAAATTTTCGGACGCGACACCGCGAGAAGGCAGAAAAACAAGTTGTCACACTCAGGGCCGTAGCGACCGCCCCCCATACCCCCCATTTGGGGGGGGGGCTGAGCAAAGTCAGGGGCCCAGTAGTGAGCTATTGTATCTTTCAGCCGAATGTTTTTTTTTTTTTTACTTTTTAAATAATTTTTTTATGTATTTTTAATAACATTTTATTTTGTTTTATCGAAATTCCTTTTTTTTTTTGTCAAAGATCTTGATCAGATTTAGAAATAGAAAACAGATATGTGCTTTTCTTCTATATCCACCATTCTTTATAAAAGTTTTTGAAGGCTGTAAGTTCTACTTAAAAAATAAATGGTATTTTAGTATTTTTGGGGTGCACCTATCAATGGGCGAAAAAGGTGAAACCAAAGGTTCAAAACTTCTTTAATACTATTACTTCCATCAAATAAAACAGATATGCGCTTTTTTTCTACAGGAACCATTTTTTTAAAGGGGCCCAGATGAAAGAAATTTTGCAGGCTCTAGATTCTTTTTGAATTGTCTTTTTTAGGGCCCCCTATATAAGAGCGAAAAAGTTGGAACCCAAGATTCAAAACTTTTAAGCCCATTTTTTTATTCAAATGTTTAAAAAATATGCTTTTAAACCTCACTTAGGAATCCAATAAGTTTCAAAACTTCGTTATACTATTACTTCCTTCAACCAAATGTGCTTCCTTTCTATAGTCATTATTCTTTTTAAAGGTGCCCAGATGAAAGAAATTTTGCACGCTGTTAATACTTTTTAAATTGTCTTTTTGGGGCTCCCAATAAAAGTGAGGAAAAGTTGGAACTCAAGATTCAAAACTTTTAGGCCCCATTTTTATTATTCAAATGTTTAAAAAATATGCTTCTTAATATCATTGGGGGCCCCAACAAGCTTCAAAACTTTCTTAATACTATTACTTACCAAAACAGACATGCGCTTTCTTTCTATAGCCAGTATTCTCTTTAAAGGTTCCCAGATGAAAGAAATTTTGCAGGCTTTAAATTCTTTTCTGTCTTTTTTAGGGCCCCCTATAAAGGTGGGAAAAGTTGCAGCCAAAAATTCAAAACTTTTAGGCCCCATCTTTTTATTCAAATGTTTTAAAAATATGCTTTTTAATCTCGTTGGGGGCCCCCAATAAGGTTCAAAGCTTCCTTAATACTATTACTTCTTTTGACCAAAACAGATATGTGCTTTCTTTCTATAGCCAGCAGTCTCTTTAAAGGTGCCCAGATGAAAGAAATTTTGCAGGCTCTAAAGACTTTTTAAATTAACTTTTTTGGAGCCCCCTATAAAAGTGAGGAAAAGTTGGAACTCAAGATTCAAAACTTTTAGGCCCAATTTTTATTATTCAAATGTTTTAAAAATGTGCTTTTTAATATCGTTGGGGGCTCCAACAAGGTTCAAAGCTTTCTTAATACTATTACTTCTTTTGACCAAAACAGATATGCACTTTCTTTCTATAGCCAGCATTATCTTTAAAGGTTCCCAGATGAAAGAAAATTTGCAGGCTCTAAATGCTTTTTTAATTGACATTTTTCGGGCCCCCTATCAAAGTGAGGAAAAGTTGGAACTCAAGATTCAAAACTTTTAGGACCAATTTTTATTATTCAAATGTTTAAAAAATGTGCTTCTTAATATCATTGGGGGCCCCAACAAGGTTCAAAACTTTCTTAATACTATTACTTCTTTTGACCAAAACAGATATGCGCTTTATTTCTATAGCCAGTATTCTCTTTAAAGGTTCCCAGATGAAAGAAATTTTGAAGGCTCTAATTTCTTTTTTAATTGTCTTTTTTAGGGCCCCCTATAAACTTGAGGAAAAGTTGGAGCCCAAGATTAAAAACTTTTAGGCCTCACTTTATTCAAATGCTTAAAAAACGTGCTTTTTAAACTCGTTGGGAGTCCCAATAAGTTTCAAAACTTCCTTAATACTATCAGTTCCTTCAAACAAATGTGCTTTCTTTCTATAACCAGCATTCTCTTTAAAGGTTCTCAGATGAAAGCAATTTTGCAGGCTCTAAATTCTTATGGATTGTCTTTTTTAGGCCCCCCTATAAAGGTGGGAAAAGTTGCAGCCAAAGATTCAAAACTTTTAAGTCTCATCTTTTTATTCAAATGTTTTAAAAATATGCTTTTTAATCTCGTTGGGGGGCCCCAATAAGGTTCAAAGCTTCCTTAATACTATTACTTCTTTTGACCAAAACAGATATGTGCTTTCTTTCTATAGCCAGTAGTCTCTTTAAAGGTGCCCAGATAAAGAAATTTTGCAGGCTCTAAATACTTTTTTAATAAACTTTTTTGGGGCCCCCTATAAAAGTGAGGAAAAGTTGGAACTCAAGATTCAAAACTTTTAGGCCCAATTTTTATTATTCAAATGTTTTAAAAATGTGCTTTTTAACATCGTTGGGGGCTCCAACAACGTTCAAAGCTTTCTTAATACTATTACTTCTTTTGACCAAAACAGACATGCCCTTTTTTTCTGTAGCTACCATTCTTTTTAAAGGTTCCCAGATGAAAGAAATTTTACAGGCTCTAAATTGTTTTGAATTGTCTTTTTTAAGGCCCCCTATAAACGGGAGGAAAAGTTGGAGCCCAAGATTGAAAACTTTTAGACCCCATTTTTATTATTCAAATGTTTTAAAAATATGCTTTTTAATCTTGTTGGGGCCCCAATAAGGTTCAAAGCTTCCTTAATACTATTACTTTTTTTGACCAAAACAGATATGTGCTTTCTTTCTACAGTCACGATTCTTTTTAAAGGTTCCCAGATGAAAGAAATTTTACAGGCTCTAAATACTTTTTTAATTGACTTTTTGGGGGCGGCCTATAAAAGTGAGGAAAAGTTGGAACTCAAGATTCAAAACTTTTAGGCCCAATTTTTATTATTCAAATGTTTTAAAAATATGCTTTTTAATCTTGTTGGGGCCCCAATAAGGTTCAAAGCTTCCTTAATACTATTACTTCTTTTGACCAAAACAGATATGTGCTTTCTTTCTACAGTCACGATTCTTTTTAAAGGTGCCCAGATGAAAGAAATTTTGCAGGCTCTAAATACTTTTTTAATTGACTTTTTTGGGGCGGCCTATAAAAGTGAGGAAAAGTTGGAACTCAAGATTCAAAACTTTTAGGCCCAATTTTTATTATTCAAATGTTTTAAAAATATGCTTTTTAATCTTGTTGGGGCCCCAATAAGGTTAAAAACTTTCTTAATACTATTACTTCTTTTAACCAAAACAGACATGCCCTTTTTTTCTATAGCTACCATTCTTTTTAAAGGTGCCCAGATGAAACAAGTTTTGAAGGCCCTAAATACTTTATAAATTTTCTTTTTTGGGGCCGCTCTTAAAAGTGAGCAAAATTCGGAACTCAAGATTCAAAACTTTTAGGCCTCATTTTTTTTTTCAAATGTTCAAAAAAATATATGCTTCTTAATCTCGTTGGGGACCCCAATAAGCTGGCATCTATGTGCATTGCATATGCCGCCTATCCCCTTATGTTCGACGTTTTGAACATTTCATTTCTCTTGTCTCGATAAATTACTTATGTTAACTATACATAAATTACATTGTGTATTTATTTAATCTACTAGCAGAGCTTCGCTAATTGCTTTTTTAAAAAAAATAACCTATTTTTTGGAGTTCTCCATTGGGGGGCTTTCACTGCCTTCCGCAGCGTAAACCTGTTCCGGATATTCCCGCTCCTATCTTGAATCAAACAATCATTGAATTTTTCGATATTTTTCGAATTTCGATGATTTTTTTCGATAAAAGTGATAGTGTCCAGATAAAAGTAAAATTTTCCAGCATCGTAGCTCACGTTGCTACAGGAACAAATTTGTTATTTTTCCACTTCAGCTTAATTATGACAGCAGCAAAATCTACTGGATAATTTTTCGGTTTCAGAAAAAAAAAAATGTCAAGAAAACTCCGCAAAACGCGAAAAAAGTGTGTAAAAATCTTATAAAAATTTGGGCAAAAATTCAAAAATCGCTGAGAGAAAATTGATTATATCGAGCCAAAAGATTGTAACTGGAATGTGAAAAAATCGCCGTGAAAGACAAAAATACGCTAAAATCACATAAAACGTTCGTGAAAAATTCAGAAATTTCTATGGACATATTTTCTATATTGAGCTAAAAGACTGAAACCTGGTTGTGGTTCCTTTTAGGGATGTCAAAAATCTGTGCCACAGATGGTAAATTTTTTACTATATTGGGATAAAAGATAGAAACTGGGTTCCTTTTACACTCTCTCTCCAAGAAAAAAAAAAAAAAAAAAAGGAAAGAAAGAAAGAAAGAAATCAGTAAATTGAGGATTTTTTCCGTAACTTTTTCTTTCATTCAAACACACACACACAAAAAAAGCTTTGATTTGATTTTCTCATTTTCCGCGAAAATATAGAAAACTCACCAATCTAACATAAAAATTACCTAACATCCTTACTAAATATGAAGATGCATTTTTGCCAAATCAAATCACAGGAGTGTTCCGCCAACTTTTCTGCGTTGTACTTTTCCCTATTAGAAACTGAACGTATGACTTTTTTCCTTCATAACACGAAGAAGTCGCGAATCAAACATCAAAATTTCTAGAAATTTTCCTTTCTAAAGACGAAAGTTTCTTCAAATGTGAGATAAAATCTCTTCTAATCACAGGGGTCTTAAAAAGGAAAAAAAAAAAAAAAAACGTTCATGAAAAATTCAAAAATCGCAAAAAGAACGAAATTTAGTACATCGGGCTAAAAGGTTGAAACCTGATTCTTTTACTAATGTAAAAAAATACGCGAAAAAAAGTTAAAAATCACATAAAAAATTCGCGAAATATTTAAAAATCGAAGAAGACTACTTTATTATATTCGGCTAAAATGGAAAGATGGATTGAAAATAGATTTTTTTATGAATGTGGGGGAAAAAAGCACGAAACTCGAAAAAATACAAAATATATCGTAAAAAATTAAATGAAAAAAATTCGAATCAAAAAATTTAAAAACCTGTTTCGAGCCACTTAGGCATATAGGTAACCTTAATGTCAAATTTTGTACGGAACAGAAAAACATCTGGTCAGACAAAGAAAAACTCAGGACAGACAAACGTCTGTCTTTATTATTAGCTACTAGGAAACCCGTCAACCATGCCCAAAGAAAGGTACCTTCTATCCGAAGGTATTTTTTTTTTCTTCTTAAATTTCAATTTGGGTGACAATTTTAAACTAGAGAAAACCGGAATGTATGAAAACATCCCAAAAGTATTTTTTTTAATTAGTAAATCCGTACATATATATGTATTTAATAAAAGGCACCAATCCGAGCGGGAAAAAAATTGTTATAAGTGAATATTTTCTGCTTAAAAAAAATCTTTCTGGGCCACGCGGATGGCATTGTCAAACTGAAGAGAAAATTGAAAATACGAAAACGACTTCCATATTATTTATTTATTTATTTTGTTTATGAGCAATACTTAGCAATTTATAACATTTGTAAAAGGAATTCAGTTTCAAACTTTTTTGCCAAATTTTGTCCTCTGCTGTTTTCAAAATTTTCGAGAATTTTTATGTGATTTTTAGCTTTTTTACTTTTCTGGTAGTTTTTTTAATATTCGTAAAAAAAAAAATAAACCCGGTTTCAATCTTTTAGCCCAATATAAGTAAAGTTTGATCTCTATGAACTTTGAAAATTTTTATGCAATTTTTGGCGTTCTTTCGCGTTCTTCGGCGATTTTTTTGACATTTTTTTCCTAAATGAAAGAATTCTCAGTTAAATTTTGCAAGTCCTTTGATTAAATTCACGTTGTAAGAATATCAAATCTGTTCCTGTAGCAACGGGAACGAAATGTTGAAAATTTGAATTTAATCTGGATCTAAATAAAAAAATTACAATGATTCAAGGTTCGTATGATTCAAGATCGGAGCGGACATAGCCCCTATGGGTGTACGCTGCCGAAAGCAGTGCAGCCCAACTACAAATTCGTTCAATTTGAAGTTCGTTTTGGAAAATTCGACCAGCGAAACTGCGCTGGTATTGTTATAAAGTGGAACTCGGGTGGAAAATTAAATATAGATATTTCTCTAAAATCTTAGAGGGGGGCCCCGAAAAATATGTTTGGGGGGGGCCTCAGAAGACCTTGCTACGGCCCTGGTCACACTACCACAATTGCTTATAAATCGATAAGAAATTTCTTTATCAAAAAATGAAAAACGCTTCCATTCCAAATCGCTTCAATAGTAAGTCCTGCCGAATTTTATGCCTCTACGTTTAAAAATGTGTCAGAAAGTTTCGTGTTGTTCAACAGGAGATTTGAGAACAGTCTTAAGTTTTACAAACCAGGGGTAGATAGATGCAGGTTTTTATTCTTGGGACCCATTTTGTGAAAAGTAGAAGTTATTTTTGTGAATTTTATTATATTTTTGTGAAAAATAACATTTTGTAATGAAAGTTGAAATCTAATTAGTACTCAAATTCGAACTAAAAATTTATGAACAAAAACATTCTTTAAATCTCTTTGCTAAAGATTTTGCTTTTCGTAACCTGGTTTTATTTACAAATTACACATTTTAAAACGATTTTTATGAAAAAGAGGCCTATTTTATTAAAAAGAATTTTGTGAAGGGGTCTGTTTTATTAAGTTAATTTTTGTGAAGGGGCCCATTTCATTAAATTTATTTTTGTGAAGGGGCCCATTTTATTAAATTTATTTTTGTGAAGGGGCCCATTTTATTAATTTATTTTTGTGAAAGGGTCCATTTTATTAAATTTATTTTTGTGAAGGGGCCTGTTTTATTAAATAGATTTTTGTGAAAGGGCCCTAAATAGGCCCCAAATTTTGTCTGGATCGACCCCTACAAACCCTAAAAAAGTAAAGCGAAAATGCTCGTTGGCTAATATTAATCGTATGGAAGAACTTTTTAAAGATATCTCGTTTCCATTTCAATATTTTAAAATGATTTTGCATTGGATAACTAAGGAAAATAATGTAGAAAAACCGTTTTTTACATTTTTGATCTAGTTTGCGGTTTTTTATAGGGATGGTTCACTTTCTCAACCGGGTTTTGGATGAAAAGTACCCTTTGTAAAAATAACCTGCAGACAAAATCAAAAAAGTAAATAATGGTCTTTGTACAGATCAACTTCAGATATTCAATGAAAAAAACAAAAACAAAACAAAAAAACAAAAAAAAACAACAACATTTAAAAATTTTAAAATGAAAATGAGATCTTAAAATATTTCTTCCATAGGCTGGGGTTGATCTAGGTAAAAATTAGGGCCTATTTTGGGCAACTTCACGAAAATCTTTTTAATCCTTATGTCAGTGACCAAAATTTGCCCTTGTGTCCAATGACCGAGGTACCCGGGTACCTGCTGCGTTTTTAACATACGCAAGCCATAAAACAACCCTTTTTCATACAGTATAACTGTTTGCCATTAAAGAAGAGGAATTTGATGCATTTTTATAAATATTAATTACAGTAGAACTCCGCTAATCCGAACTAATTAGGACCGGTGCCTGTTCGGATTACAAAAAATTCGATTATCCGGAATTTCGATGAAAATAGAAAAGAGAAAGATGCGTGCAAAAAAAAAAAAAAAAATTGCAAGTTATAAGTACTCAGTAGTGCAGTAAACATCCTCTAATCTGGCATCCTAAGGTCCGGCATGCTGGATAATCCGGCACGCCTTTCGGAATTAAATATTATTCCTTGTTTAAAACCTACTGATGTTTATAATAATCCAACGGCACTTCAGGATGTAATTACGTAACAACACATTACAAACGGTTCAAAATCGAGAATCTGCAAATAGCTCAGTCACCACGTTGATGAAAAGGAATTTCGGTAGATAATTTGCGATTAACTATGCACCCGAAAAGCAGGTACAAACCGTGAAATAAATCAAGACGAATGAGTTTTGAAAGACTTCGCTTCTCTGTTCAAGGATTCTGGACAAAAAATCACCATGGACAACTTTTTTACTTCTTTTTCTTTGGCCAAACATTTATTATAATATAATTTCAAAAGGTTGGCACTTTGAAAGTAATAAACCTTCTATTCCCCAAGAAATAAGGCTATGTAAATCGAGCACGTTTTATCTACGGAATTTGGATTTACTGATGACATAAGTATTTGTTCGTATGCTCCAAAAAGGAACAAAGTTGCCATTCTAATGTCTACTATGCATCATGATAAAACCATCACAGGGCCGAAAGATCAACTCGAACTGATTCAGTTGTATAAGGAAACTGAAATATTGAGTGGATATAATGGATAAATTATTGGGGCAATATACAACACATAGGCGTACAACCACATGACCACATGCATTATTGTTCTATATTGTGGATATAGCAATACTTGCTACTTACGTTATACATACTGCAAATAAAGATATGGTTATAAATAAAACAGACAATCGTTGTCTGTTATTGCGGGAATTAGATGAAATCTTGAGGACTCAAGCAATTCAAGATCAATCGCAAAATATACAGGATATGATACATTTTTCAAACAAATCGGGAATTGAAAGTAAACTGAAAACAATCTTTGAACGTATTTGAAGCCGCCATACGTTCAGAAACCAGTCCAAAAAGCGAGATGAATCAAGAAGGATAAAAGCAGTTTGTGCCAGATTTGCTTGTTAGAGCCTCAAAAACGGCGCAACCCCCCCCCCCCCCTCAGAAAATCATGTAGACAATGTGGAAAGCCAGCATGTGATGTACATTCCTACAATTTGTGTTATTGTACAGCCTGTCCACAAAATTTATCGTAAATGAAATATTTTTTATCTTAAAAAATATGTCTAAACCTTTTTTTTTTTCAAATTAAACTCAAGTTTTAATGATCTAAATCTAAATAATCTATCAATTTCCGTATTTTTCCACAGAAAATTCGTATGGGTACCCGGGTACCCTGGTCATTGATGACAAGTATAAAAATGTTTAGTGCCCCGAAAAAGTAATAAAAAAAATTCCAAATTTTAAAGTGATAATACTAATGGACAGTGAATACTACAAATAATGGGGATCTAAATTCATTTTAGATTCTTTTGATATTAACACCCTGAAAACGGGATGAAAAGAGAAAAAAGGTACCCGGTCATTGACATAAGGGTTAATAAAACAGGCCCCTTCACAAAATTCCACTTCATGGAAACATACTCTTCATTAATTACTTTTGCTTTATTAGACATTAAAATGTATAATTTGCATACAAAACAAGTTCACCAGAAAGGAAAACTTTAGCAGAAGGACTTAAAGAAGGAAGTTCATAATAATAAATGTTTGATTTGAATAAGAGTAGTTGGATTTTCGATTACAAAATGTTATTTTTCACAAAATATAATAAATTTTATAGAAATAACTTTTACTTTTCACAAAATTGGCCCCAAGAAAAAAACAACCCTGCATCGTCTCCTGATAGGATTAACATAAGCGAGCGGGTGTTTTTGTGTGAGTGAAGTAGCCCCTTAATCCTTTATCTACCGACGGTACTTATGAGTACCATTAAAATAAATTGTTATAAAATTCATTTAATATGTCTATTAGTTGTAATACAGTTTAGACTGAGTTATTCATGCATTACTTTATCTTGTTCCAAAAGCATTATGGGTTACCCAAAACAAAAATATTTTTAAAAGGACGATTTCTTTTGTCTTTGCATCCTTCTAGCTTTCTTGGCATTGTCTCTCTGTGTGTGTGTGTGTGGGGGGGGGGGGGGGGGGGAATTTGTCAATTCGGAAATATTTCTAAATTTCTATTGTAAGAACATTATATTTGACCATGTCCTAATTCTATAAAATACTAAGAAAAATAGTTAAAAGATTTGAGTAGGGTTATAAATATTGCACAAAATGCTGATAGCTTCGCAGCATTTTCGCAGAAAACGAATTTTCGGTGTAACTCAGATTTTAAGTCGAAAAAGAAACAAAATTTTCGGTCGATCTCTAGTTTTGAGTATTCAGCATGAATTTGATTTTTAAATGAAGGAGTAGGTAAGAGTGTGTATGTGTGTGTGTGTGGGGGGGGGGGGGGGGGCATGTTTTACAAAAATTAGAAAATAAACTTTGTTTAACACAAAACAAAAATTTCAATATATAGGATACAAAATGAAACACTTTTAATGTCCCTGAACAATATAGAAACATAATTTGCAGAAACTACTTTATAAATAAAGAAATTGTAAATTTCAAAATGTATCCCCATACCACCTACTAACAGGAAGGTATGTTACAGCTATAAAACAATGTATGATAAGGCACAAATAGTCTAGTGTCGGCTATATCCCCTTCTAAAATAGATTGTAGGTTGGTAATGCCTGTGCTACAATATCAAATCCCATTACCTTCATCACTGGGAGGAAAATTCAGGACTGTCAGTCAGAGATGACATTAAAAAATTATCAGTTCAATTTATTTATATTTTGAAGTAAATGAATATATTTATAATGTTATAATTAATATACTACCCTCTAAAAATATCTGCATATTAGCAATTTACATTCATCTTATTAAAAAGAAGAAATTAGGCATGTCCCATTCCTACCTTTGCTGGCATGTCCCATTCTTCCCTCTACTTTCTTTTATGTTTAACTTCTTGTATAAACAAAAATGCTGCTTTTAAGCATAGTTTAAATTATGGATAATATACAGTATAATGTTCCATAAATAGGGAAACTATTATGTCTACGCATAAACAAGTCATTAATATACAAAAACCATAAAAAGTAAATGAAGCAAATTTACTTATTTTGAAATAATCTTTTTCTTTATACAATCAAAAGCTTATGCAGATCAGCTACTTTTTTCAGCTGAAGATTGGGGTACCATTGCTTTATCTAATGTGTGATTGATGATATGATTACAATGATGATACATAAAAAGAAAAACCTACTGTTCCACTCCACCCCACTCTCCCCTACTTGTTATCCAGACACACGGAAGTGTGTCAGCCTAGTTCGTCTGTCATGCAAGTGTGTTATATTACACGAACCATTTCGAGCTGTTTTCGTCAAATTTCGACACTCTACTACTGAAAATCTGTTTGACCTACGTACTTGTAATGCGAAATACGTAGTAAGGCCACCCTAATTACCTAGAATCCAAAATTTTATAAATAACGCATAATTAGTTTCCGAGATAATGACATTTGAAAATGTCTGATAATCGATAATTTTAACACTGACTCACTAACTCACTCATCAAAAAGATCTCATATCTACTCCACCTACTAACTTCAAATTTGGTGCGAAGTTCGTTTACACTATAAAACTAAGGAATAAAGAAAAAATTGTGAAAATCGATTAATTATCCACTTGGGGGTGTCCATTTTTACTTTAACATTGCGTCTATTAGGCGAAATTTGTATTTGCCAAAAAAAGCATCTCCATACCTATAAGTGGTGTTACCGTAGGGGTAGACCCTGTTCTGTCACAAAATGCCGCCAACTTGGCGATATATCGTCAAATCTGGCGATTAAAATTAGTCGCCAAAAGTGACGCCAACTTGGTGATATCTCTAAAATTTCGCCAAATTCCCACAGACTTCCATTGTAAACCAATAGGGTTTATTTGTTTACAGAAAATCAACTAATTGAGATATATTTTAATGCAACAGAAACTAATATTAGGTCAAGGGATTATATTATTTAATGGATTTTGTTAGACATTTATTTATCTTAACAAATGTGACTCCTGCATCATAGCTGTCAATGAATCGATGTTATATTTACCTTCTTGTATTAATTAATTTTATAATTTTTTTTCTTTTTTTTAGGTCAATATTAGATTACAAAATCGTTTGGTCACGTACACTGTTAAGTAATACCTACTTCCATACTGGACTCTCTGATTTCCTTCAAATTGCAAAAATGGATTCATCGGAAAGAGTTCCAAATCGTCCAAATGTTCAACCTTACTTAAATTCTTATGACCTAGTGTATCTCGGAGATGACGCATTATGGAGGCCAAAATCTGTCAGTTTTGAAAGGCTATTCCTTCTTACATTGGGAATCCATGCTCTTTGGCTTAAATTGAAAAACAAACCCGAATTAACAAACTTCCTTAATTGCTTCGATATCTATTTCAAGACAATAAGTGAACCATATATCGCAGTCAGTGAAGTAAGGAGTTTGTTTATAAAGTACTTCACTCGCTTTCGCAAAGAACATTTGCTGGACGAATGGTGCAAGGTTTTCTCGGAGACGATGCCATTTTGTGCTAGAAACCACGAACCCAGGAGGCTATGTCATCTAGCTCGTTGTCAGGTTAGAGAGAATCTATGCAAAAGTGGAAATAGTTTATTACCAGCAATTTTAGGTCAAATGGAAATACCGAAGCAAATGAAGGAATTCCTTTTATGTAAGCCTTCAGAAGAAAACGCCTAATATTTTTTATAATAGAAAATAAATAAATAATTACATTTTTCAGTGCACAAGCAAATGTCTCTTTTTGTTTGTTTACTTCTACTAAATTTATGCAAGAGTAGAAATAGTTTATTACCAGTAATTTTAGGTCAAATGGAAATGCCAAAGCAAATAAAGGAATTCCTTTTATGTTAGCCATCATTGAAAAAAATCCTAATATTTTTTATTATAGAAAATAAATAAATGATTACATTTTTCAGTGCATAAAAAAATCTTTTTTCTTTTTTTTTTTTTTTTCTACTAAATTAATGCAAGAGTGGAAATAGTTTATTACGAGCAATTTTAGGTCAAATGGAAATGTCAAAGCAAATGAAGGAATTCCTTTTATGTAAGCCATCAGAAAAAAAGGCCTAATACTTTTTACAATAGGCAATAAATAAATGATTACATTTTTCAGTGCATAAAAAGTTGTCTCTTTTTTTTTGTTTATTTCTACAAAATTTATAAAAGAGTCGAGATAGTTTATCAGTAATTTTAGGTCAAATGGAAATGCCAAAGCAAATGAAGGAATTCTTTTTATGTAAGCCATCAGAAGAAAATGCCTAATATTTTCTATAACAGACAATAAATATATGATTACATTTTTCAGTGCATAAAAAAATGTCTCCTTTTTTGCTTATTTCTACTAAATTTATACAAGGGTGGAAATAGTTTATTACCAGCAATTTTAGGTCAAATGGAAATGCCAAAGCAAATAAAGGAATTCCTTTTATGTTAGCCATCATTAAAAAAAGCCTAATATTTTTTATTATAGAAAATAAATAAATGATTACATTTTTCAGTGCATAAAAAAAATCTCCTTTTTTCTTTTTTTTTATTTCTACTAAATTTATGCAAGAGTGGAAATAGTTTATTACCAGCAATTTTAGGTCAAATGGAAATGTCTAAGCAAATGAAGGAATTCCTTTTAGGTAAACCATCATAAAAAAAAAAAAAAATGCCTAATATATATATATATATATATATATATATAGTAATAGACATTAAATAAAGGATTATATTTTTCAGTGCATAAAAAAAATTCCTTATGTTTTGTTTATTTCTGCTAAAATTATCTTTTGATTTTCTTTTAAAAGGATCCTTTACCCCCCCCCCCCCCTCCCCTATGAGCTACTCTCGCTAACCCTTGTCCAGAAACCCCACATGCTCTAAAAACAGGATAATTTGCTGCGTTATAAAAAAAAGGTTATCCGACTGCGGAAGATTGAAAGACATTATCCAGATCCAAGGTCAATAAGACATACAGCTTGGTTCGTTACTAAGGGCTCCCCCTCCCGCCCACTCTCGTTGCTAGGAGAAGTCATACACCACAAGAATCCCAACAGGCATTGCAACAAGACAAGAATCCGCATTTCCCTATCGACTGTAAGAATAAAATAGGAGTCATCGATTTATTAAAAATTGTACAAACTTTCATTTTTCAAATGCTAACACCCGCATTATGACAGTCTATTTTACTTCTTTGGACAAAGTAACTAGGTAAAGCATGTAGTTTTATACACTTTTTATTAAATCTTCATAGAGTTAGAAGGGTTGAAAGTTTGAGGATGCGGAAGTTAAACTTACGAGACAAATTTTAATTTGTAGTTTCTCAAAAAATCATGTGATTGAAATGTTTTGTTTTTAATAATATTCAATGAATCGGCCCAAACATAAAAGTTCATATTTAAAAATACTTAGGTATCCAACTCGGGCTTACCAGATTACAGTCCATAGGTGAAAACCAATTTTTTTATTTGAAAACTCGAATAGACTTTTTACATTTAAATAAATATATATATTTAGATTGCCCACTGATAACACCTAACAGCCTTTTTATATCAATAATACGTTGAAAAAAGTTTGAAAGATCCCATTTTTGTGTCATACTCTTTCCTTTACAAATGAAAGGAGAAGGAAAAAAATCTTATTGAAAATACGATTTTTATGCAATTTTATGTCCATTTAATTAAAACTAGAAGTAGAAATAAAAATCTATGGCCTACAGTTCCTAGAGATCATATTCTACAGTGTCCAACTCTGTTTTCTTGACGTTAGACGTCAGGTGCTATTAAAAATGGAATAATCAAATGTTCAACCTGACGCGGTACCCCCCGGTGTTTAGTTCCCAAGCATGCTTGGTACTCATTTTCTCTACCCTGAAAGGTTGAGTGAATCTTGCGCAGCATAGAGGCGAACTATGGACCTGTGGTATGGTAGCGCAACGCGCTGTCCACAAAGATACTCAGCTTTAACTGGGTATATACAGTTGGGAAAATGATTATTTATCCACCCCACTCTTTCTCATAAAAAAAATAAATAAGAAATTTCAACTTAAGGAATTGATAGTACACAAACACACTAGTATAAATCAAAATTACAGGTTTCAGTGAAAAAAAAATTAAAATGCCTTAAAATTCTATTATCTTAAACTTATTTAGAAAAAAAAAATCTAATATTGTTGTTTGCCACTGTCATCAATCAGTCAGGTACCCTTCTGACCTCTGGGTATGGGATTGGACAATACGTCATTATGAAAAGATAATGTTTCTTTCCATTTATATTTCCAAGCGGAATTTTTTTTCCGTCTTAAACAGTAACTTTGCTACATGGGACCCCAGAATAAATGTCCGGATCCGCGTTACACAGATTGTTTCCGCCTTAGACAGATTCCTCGAAAATCTCTGTTTAAAAACTTGGGACTCTGACATTTTTCCGCCTTAGACAATTTTCCGTCTTGGACAGATTTCACTGTACGTTTATGTAGCGTTGATGATTCAATAGTATATATTACAATGCTGGGCCTAACAAAAATGAAAATTCTACTGGGAAATTAAAAAAAAGAAACGTTAAATTTTCATTTGCAACTGCTTGTTACATCATCAGAGACCTTTAAAAAAGCTGATAAGTTGAAAATGATTTAGATAGTTTGAGTAATTTACAATCAAAGACAAAAATATACGCTCAGCTCGAAAATTTATTGA
Source organism: Maratus speciosus (assembly GCA_963932465.1). Lineage (NCBI taxonomy): Eukaryota > Metazoa > Arthropoda > Arachnida > Araneae > Salticidae > Maratus > Maratus speciosus. The sequence continues at coordinate 26,017,169 of OZ010789.1, read as the reverse complement.
AGACTTTCTAACTAGTGTTCCTGCATTGGATCGGGTAACCCAATTTTACAAGACTCGCCGTTTGTCTTGGGCCGGGTTAACGCTAATTTCTTTCATTGCCGGTCGGCTTGACTTTAAATATTTCAGGTTTGGGTTCTGTTTCTTTCGGGTTGGGTTCGTTTTGACCCGATTTTTCAAAAGAAAGACCTGAACGTTCTACAAATGAAAAGAATTATCATTTAAGTATTAATAAGTGTATATGTGTTCATTTTTGTACAAATAAGAGGGAATTGATATCGGATATATAATTTTAAACTATTTTTCCATAATTTTTATTAAAATTTTGATTAAATTTCCTTAAATCTGATTCGGGTTTGAATATCTCGGGTTCGGTTTGTATAGGCCGCAATCCGACAAACGCAAGACTTTTTCCGCAATATCTACACTGCAAATAGAGGCGTCTTAAATTAAGACACATATGTGACTGAAAAGGTATTTCAGACACTTAAGTATCTGAATCTGAAAATTCAGTCACGAGAGATGTCTTAATTTAAAACATATAAGTGTCTTACTATGATCATGGTGTACACGAACTGAGAAAGGTGTCTAAAAAATCTGCAAGTGTAGCATTTGTAACGTTCACATCGGTTTTACATTTCCCAGGTTTAATATGTGATATGTACTGAAATTCCCAACTCTTTATAGTAAACATCCTTATTTAATTTTTATTTATTATGTATGCTTTTCATGTCTGATGACGTTTTCTTGCGTCTCAGATTTTATACACCGTGATAAATTTAAAGTTATTTAAAAGAATATAGTTCGAAAATCCTTCCATTTACCCATATCATTAATTCCCCAATCTGTTTTTTCCTTCTGCTATATACTTTTGTTGTTTCCGAGCATTTTAGAAATATTCTATTTCCTATACTGAAAGTAGTCAGCTTCAGATGTTTTCATTTTCAAGCCCGGTGATTCACACCACAATTTGAAGACTCATCAGAAATCGTCTGAAATCTGTAGACGTAAAGCGGAGAAAATTTTGTTGGCGTCTTCAATAAATCTTCTTATTTAACGAGTTAGAAAATGTTCTCGCCTTATCTCTGTATTAGTCATAATGATTATTTGTGAATTCTTAAATTCATGTAATTATGTGCTGTTAACATAATTGTAAAAATACGGTAAATATATACAGCTATATTTCATTTGAAATCCATTATAATATTGATTTTTTGATTATTTTTAGTAAAAAAATCTGAAATTTAAAATGAATATCAGTAAAAAGATAGAATTTTATACTATATGTACTTAAGCATAACTAAGATTTTGCACTTAAAGCTGAATTATTCTAAATTTACTGAATCACAATGCAGAGTTGGAATTTTTCTAGAAGAAGGACTTGATTAAAGCAAGGATAAACTTTGACATGTCCCCCCCCCCCCCGTCCCCCACCACCTACGATTTTTGCTGCCCCAAATTCGATATGCAATTTTTTTAAAGGTTATACGTTAAATGTGTTTCGACATTCTATATTGGTTATAATCAGTATTTTGAACTAAAAAAGTAGAATAAGATTAAAAGTTAAGTACAAAAAATTTTAAATACAGTAAAAACTCTTAATCGCGGGCACCTTCAGAACGCTGAATCTGTCTGCTATCCGATTGTGTTAGCTTTTATGAGGTAAATATATATACAGTGAAACCTCCCTGTGCGACCACCTCCCTGAACGACCATTTTTTCATGGTACGAAATTTATTCCCATAGGCTCAATACTAATTTTACCTCTATTCAGAGACCACCACAGTTGAACTCCCTCCATAAGGGACCCATTTCTTTGAAGAAAATGAAACAAATTCCGTTTTTTCCGGGTCGCTTGAAAAAGGTTTTATTAGAATAATAATTCCGGAGAGCGCATTATTTATCAAACTTCTAAACTAAGTTTAGAATTTTTATTTATTCCGGTAACTTTTAAGTGTTTAAACCCCTTTGTTCCTTTTTAGGCAATGAATTTAACTCTGATGACACATTAAGGATGACGGTCCATAAACTCCCCTGCCCTATTCTGTCAGGAAACTCTCAAAGGAATAGATAAAGTAATGAAATCGTCAAAATTCGTTCCAGACAAAAAAAAAAAAAAAAAAAAAAAAAAAAATGCATTTATTTATTGAATTTCGAAAGGACTTGGAAATAAAATTTATAGTAGATAAACCATAAAAGCAAAGCAAACATCAATGTATTTATTTTTTAAACTCTGCAGTAATTAACTTATGTAATTAACTTTTGTTTTGATACTTAAATTTTCATATGTTTTCTTAATTTGAAATATATAATTTTAGTAACATTAATTGTTACATTTTTTCAACAATTAAATTCTAGATTTTAACATGACCTCCATTAAGAGACCACCTTTCGGAGAGACCAATTTTTATTGGAACGGAAGTGGTCGCTTTAGGGAGGTTTTACTGTATATTGATAAAGGTGAGTGTTCGCTAAAGACAACTGTTCGTGTGAAGGCTTTGCAGTAAAATCTCCATAACGGACAATCCTAAATAAAGGACACCACTATTTAGGAAACACATTTTTTTTATTGAAAATATGCAAAATTTTTATACACTTATACCTCAGAAAAGCAGACACCTCCGAACGTCGGACAAATTCCACGGTTCCGAGGTGTCCGCTATTGAGAGGTTTTACTGTATTAAGACAAATATATTTTGTTTTTAACCTTATTCTACTCTAGAAATTCATAATATTGGTTAATAATAAATATTGATTAATAAATATTACAATATAATACTCATATACTGTAAATTTGGGGGAATCCAGTGTTAGATTTTATTTAACACAGAAATAAAAATGCTTAAACTAATTTACTGGGAATATCTTATTTAAATGGGAAAAAATTGCACAACATAGCAGGGATGGGATTCTTTCTGAAGGAGTGAAACATTTTTTATATTTGGGAGTAATTTGTTACCATAAAGCAGAGTTGATTGCAGCATGGGTAAACTGGGCTGTTTCTATGGGCCTTTAGCTTTACGGGCCCCTAAATTTGGTACGAAATTTCCATAAAGCTGATATTTTAAATTCGTTTTGATCTTACACTTATTTTAATAAATATTTTGCACTTTTAGAACATGACTAGTTTAAAGAAAAGGTTATATTTATCCAAATATGTATTTGGTGGTCTCGAATAGGCTTAATTTTTTTTTCTAACAGTATATGAAGGAAATGGGGGGAGGGGGTGAATGAATACTAGGTCTTTGGACTAGAAGCAATTTGAAGTTCTCACTAAAAGTAATAAACATTTTTGATGCCGTAGGGCATATATGATAACACATAAATACATATTTAGGTGAAAATATATATATATATGTTATCCTATTCTAAAACTACAAAATACTGATTACAATCCTCATAAGGTCAAAACTGATTTAAAATATCAGCTTTATGAAAATTTTATACCCAATTTGGGGTACCCTAAAATCAGGGGGCAGAGAAGCATCCCAGTTTTCCCACGCTGCAATCAGCTCTGCTGTATGGTAACAAATTATTCCCATTTATAAAAAATGATTCAACGTGGTCAAACATGGCTCCGTATATGGCTTAGAAAGAAAATGGTCAAAGATGGCTTCATATTGGCTAAAAAAAAAAAAAAAAAGGCTCAAAGATGGCCGCAATTAAGACATTTCAAATGTCTGAAATTCAGACGTAAGAAGTATCTGAAAAATTTAAGACATTTTAAAACGTCTTAAAATTGAACACTCGTGTTTCAGACACTTAAGTGTCTGAAAATTTTAAGACATTTTAAAACGACTGAAAATTGAACACTGCGTTTCAGACACTTAAATGTCTGAATTTGACATTTCAGTTTACAGTGTATGGATTGCGGAAACATCCCAAATAATGAGGAATGTTTTTCATAATGAAGGCGTAAAAGAAAGAAATTCAAGAGAAAATACTATCATACGCGAAGAAAATTGTAAAAGCACGCTTGAGGATTATCTTGGACTAAAGAGTTAAAACAACAAGATTTTTGAAAAAAGGTTATTTTTCTGAATAGAATACGATTAAAAATTGCATCTCAAAAAGTAGTATTGGAAAATATTGCCAATAAATAAAAATGCCCCAGATCCTTAACCCTTTAGTGCGCAGCATTGCATATACTCAAACAACAATGTTTTGAATTTAATAGATTTTTTTATTCGTAAAATCCAAATTCACACATTTAAATAACAATCGTTGCTTTAATTAATAACAGACATTCCGTATTTAAATATAGCGAAATTAACCATTGAAACTATCTGGTGTAAAGTCAGATTTTCTGAACTATGTAATTTCTAGAACGTATTCTATCATGGGAATTAAAGGGCTAAAGGTTGAGTTTTATAAAATAAATAATGATATAAAATAAGGTATTTAAAGACATACTTCTTAAAATATTTACTCTTCTGTAATATTTTAGCGTAAAACAGCCACACGACAGCAGTTTTTACTTATATTGCAGATGGGCAACAGAAGACAAGTTTGGCGTATTATATGAAAAATGTATCGCTGATTTTTTTGGCATTATTTTTCCTGTGTAATAAACCTTTCAGAAAATCATATATCATTTTTTCGAAACAAAATAAAAAACTAGAGAACAGAAATTCTGCTTTTTCAGAATTTAGTGTTGTCCCCGGCATTTCCATTACTTCATTTTCTTCTGGTGGACTGATGGCTTCTATTATTATGAAACATCCATTATAAATGAAGCGTTAGGAGAAGATGAAAGAGCAGCCGTAAAAAGTTAGAACTCTGATTTTCTGGTCAGAATAAGGGGAAAAAATGGCCATAATTTTTTTTTTCGAAAAAAATTATGGCCATTTTTTTTTTTCTGAGTGAGGAAGTAATTCTGAGTAAAAAAAAATTTTTTCAAAAAAAATTATGGTCACTTTTTTTCCCATCCTGACCAGAAAATCAGAGTTCTAACCTTTTACGGCTGCTCTTTCATCTTCACCTAACGCTTCATTTATAATGGCTGTTTCATAATAATAGCAGCCACCAGTCCAAAAGAAGAAAACAACTCGGTTAAGCAAGACTCTACTGCAGTATAAAACATATTTCAATTTTAAGACTTAAAGCACACGTTTTATTTTATGTATAATGACGTCAATCGCATCAGCTTAAGAATTCCACATTTACGATATACTCATAAACAGCTACAGTAAAGCATGCATAGCACATCAGTATCGCAAAATAATGCACAAAGGCAGCAAAAAGATGCCTTCATTCAAGAGAATCGACAAAAAATAAATAAATAAACGGCTATCTAATGATTCATAGATACTTAAAATTAAATATAGTTTATAATAGCTCCATTGTTTTAACAGAAAATTTAAAAAATAAATGGAGATAGTTTTCAAACAAAATGCATTTAAAAGTTTTTTTTTTTTTTTTTTTTCAAATACGACGGTATAAAAATCGAAAATGTGGGATGATTAGAAGTTTAAAAAATTACTATAGAGTATTTAATCGTACTGCTTTGTTTTACGGCTCGCTTCTGTAAGGTAATGTTATTTTTTGGAATACACAAAATAAGCTGGGATAAAGAAATAGCATACCGTACCGGGGGCTAATAGCGCATTTAAGGGTTAATTTATACTGTGATATCGGCATTCGACTTGGTATCAATGATTTTCTAAAGGATCACCAAAGATAGAAAAATAATTGATTTCAGACTCAGTTTAATTTAAAAAGAAAACAGGACTCTGTGTCAATTTCCCTTATGACTCCTGAAAACCGGAATTGTAACACTTGGCATAGCGTGGGATAAGTTTTTGTAGTCCAGTGTCATAGAAGCTTGCCGCCTGTATATATTCGCAATACCTACTTGGTTCAGAATGCCGAGCTGTTCTCATTCACTCGCTAGATTCAGACCATATCGATTTTTAATGTCTTGGAAGTGGCCATCGACTGCACCATACAACGGGTATTTTTGATGCACAGAATTTAATTACAACACAATTTAATGATGATTCTGAATATATTTAAAAATATGTAAGTATCTACGTAAATAATTTACGTACATTTATAAAATATATGTTTTTTTTCGATATCTACAAACGCAATAAAGCAAATTGTACGTCTCACACGCTATTAATAATGTTAGTATTGTTTGTGTGAGTGTAAACATTCTACATTATTAGTAGTAGTGTGTATTTGCGGGTTCCACGGCGTCTGCGTTGCGTTGTGGTGGATGGTGTGCTGGCTCGTGGTGGCGCACAGCGCGCGCGCGCCGATAAGAGTCGGTGGTGGTGGAAACGCATGTCGGTGGTGGGAGAGGCGTTGTCGGGAAACTGATAAGAACTTGTCTTACAGTACAAGGGTATTTTATTTTGAGGAGATAGAAATTTTTCGAGGAAATATATATATTTTTTTTTTTTTCGATTTTTATTTTAACGGAACTTTATTTTTATTTTACGAATTTTATTTTTCGAACTTAATTTTATTTTCAGGTGTTAGAAAAATTTTCCGAATTGATTTTACTTTTACGAATTTTATTTTGAGGAAATAGACTCTTATAGTACGAAGGTATTTTATTTATTTTTTAATTTTATTTTCAGGTGATAGAATTATTTTTTTCTTTTTAAAAATTACTTAGAGATGGAAATTATTTGCGAATTGAATTTTATTTTTCGAATTTTATTTTAGAGATGTTAGAATTATTTTTTTCTTTTAAAAATTACTTAGAGATAGAAATTATTTACGAATTAAATTTTATTTTTCGAAATTTATTTTGTGGTGTTAGAAAATATTTGAGAAGAATTTTATTTTTGAACATTATTTTAGCGGAGATGGAATTTTTTTGCGATCGAATTTATGTTAGCGTACTTAATTTTTATTTTAAAATCTTAATTTGACTAGTTAGAAAAGTTTTTTTTAACGAAATTTTATTTTAAGAATTTTATTTTTAGGTGTTAGAATTATTTTTTGAATTTTTATTTTTAGGTGTTAGAATTATTTTACGAATTTTTATTTTCAGATGCTAGAAAAAATTTTTCGAAGTGAATTTATTTTTCGAATTTTATTTTAACGGAACTTTATTTTTATTTTACGAATTAAATTTTAGAGATGTTAGAATTATTTTAGGAACTTTTATTTTTAGATGTTAGAAAATTTTTTGCGAATTGAACTTTATTTTAGGGGAGATAGAAAATTTTCTCGAATTTTATTTTGAGGAAATAGAATTATTTTGCGAACTTTATTTTTATTTTAGAGGAAATTGATTTTTTTGAGAAGAATTGCTATTTTATTTATTTAACGGAACTTTGAAAATTCGCGGGAATTCATTTTTATGTTGGTATTTAGTGGAGATACTCAATTTTCAATGGATGACTTTCTTCGAGAAGACGTATTTTTGCATGATGTATTATCATGTTCGTGTTAATTTTTGGACAATGTGTACTTTAACGTGGGGATAGCTTGATTGAAATTTATTTTGTTTGCATGCGCATAGAAAATATTTTAGTTGATTTTGATAAACGCCATGGGAAAGATTGATTTTTTTCAATTTTAATTCAACAGCAAATACAAAATTGACTGGAAATGTTTGTAACAACATTTTTAAACCAATCATGTTTGTGCATTTATAATTTCCTGCACTCGTTAGATACAAAATTTATGCGAACTTTATTTTTATTTTAGAGGAAATAGAAGTTTTTGAGAAGAATTGCTATTTTATTTTTTTAACGGAACTTCGAAAATTCGCGGGAAAGAATTTTATTTTGGGGAACTTAATTAGGGTTTCGTTCATCTGACGAAACCCTATTCGTCTCGCTCCTCTGTCTGTCTGTCTGTCCGTCACAGAGCCCGTTCTCAGAAACTACACATGTTGGAGATTTGAAATTTTGCATACTTATAGATAACCACCACACATCATACGACAAATCATAAAATTTTGAAAAAGTCGTACATTTAACCCTTTGGGCTCCCACATGTGTATTTTAAACAATTCTTTCTAAGTGAGTCCCTAATTAGGTTGCAAGCATGAAATTTTGCGTACTTATAGATGGACACCTCAGATCAAACGACAAATCATAAAATTTTGAAAAAGTCATTCATTTAACCCTTTGGGCTCCCACATGTGTATTTTAAACAATTCTTTCTATGTGAACCTCTAATTACATTGGAGGCGTGAAATTTTGCATACTTATGGCTGAATACATCACATCAAAGGACAAACCATAAAATTTTGAAAAAGTCGTACATTTAACCCTTTGGGCTCCCACATGTGTATATTAAACAATTCTTTCTATGTGAACCTCTAATTAGAATGGAGGCGTGAAATTTTGCACACTTATAGCTGAATACCTCACATCAAAGGACAAATCATAAAATTTTGAAAAAGTCGTACATTTAACCCTTTGGGCTCCCCCATGTGTATTTCAAACAATTCTTTCTATGTGAGCCTCTAATTAGGTTGGAGGCGTGAAATATTACAAACTTATAGCTGAACACCTCACATCAAACGACAAACTATACAATTTTGAAAAAGTCGTACATTTAACCCTTTGGGCTCCCACATGTGTATTTTAAACGACAAACTATACAATTTTGAAAAAGTCGTACATTTAACCCTTTGGGCTCCCACATGTGTATTTTAAACAATTCTTTCTAAGTGAACCCTAATTAGGTTGGAGGAGTGAAACATTGCATACTTATAGCTGAATACCTCACATCAAACGACAAATCATAAAATTTTCAAAAAGTTGTATATTTAATCCTTTGGGCTCCCACATGTGTATTCTAAACAATTCTTTTTAAGTGAGCCCCTAATTAGGTTGCAGGCATGAAATTTTGCGTACTTATAGATGGACACCTCAGATCAAACGACAAATCGAAAAAGTCATACATTTAACCCTTTGGGCTCCCACATGTGTATTTTAAACAATTCTTTCTATGTGAACCTCTAATTACATTGGAGGCGTGAAAATTTGCATACTTATAGCTGAATACCTCACATCAAAGGACAAATCATAAAATTTTGAAAAAGTCGTACATTTAACCCTTTGGGCTCCCACATGTGTATATTAAACAATTCTTTCTATGTGAACCTCTAATTAGATTGGAGGCGCGAAATTTTGCATACTTATAGCTGAATACCTTACATCAAAGGACAAATCATAAAATTTTGAAAAAGTCGTACATTTAACCCTTTGGGCTCCCCCATGTGTATTTCAAACAATTCTTTCTATGTGAGCCTCTAATTAGGTTGGAGGCGTGAAATTTTACAAACTTATAGCTGAACACCTCACATCAAACGACAAACTATAAAATTTTGAAAAAGTCGTACATTTAACCCTTTGGGCTCCCACATGTGTATTTTAAACAATTCTTTCTAAGTGAACCCTAATTAGGTTGGAGGAGTGAAATATTGCATACTTATAGCTGAATAGCTCACATCAAACGACAAATCATAAAATTTTCAAAAAGTAGTATATTTAACCCTTTGGGCTCCCACATGCGTATTTTAAACAATTCTTTTTAAGTGAGCCCCTATTTAGGTTGGAGGTGTGAAATTTTGCATACTTATAGCTGAGTACCCAACATCAAACGACAAATCATAAAATTTTGAAAAAGTCGAACATTTAACCCTTTGGGCTCCCACATATGTATTTTAATCAATTCTTTCTAAGTGAACCCTAATTAGGTTGGAGGCGTGAAATTTTGCATACTTATAGTTGAATACCTCACATGAAACGACAAATCATAAATTTTCAAAATGTCGTACATTTAACCCTTTGGGCTCCCACAAGTGTATTTTAAACAATTCTTTTTAAGTGAGCCCCTATTTAGGTTGGAGGTGTGAAATTTTGCATAATTATAGCTGAACACCTCACATCAAATCACAAACCATAAAATTTTGAAAAAGTCGTACAATTAAACTTTTGGACTGCCACATGTGTACTTTAAACAATTCTTTCTAAGTGACACCCTATTTACGTTGGAGGTGTGAAATTTGGCATACTTATAGCTGAACACCTCACATCAAATGACAAACCATAAAATTTTGAAAAGTCGTACATTTAACCCCTTGGGCTCCCACATGTGTATTTTAAACAATTCTTTCTAAGTGAGCTCCTAATTAGGTTGGAGGCGTGAAATTTTGCATACTTATAGCTGAGCTCCTCGCATCAAACGACAAATCATAAAATTTTCAAAAAGTCGTACATTTAACCCTTTGATCTCCAACATGTGTATTTTAAACAATTCTTTCTAAGTGAGCCCCTAATTAGGTTGGAGGCGTGAAATTCTGCATACTTATAGCTGAGCATCACACATCAAACGGCAAATCATAAAATTTTGAAAAAGTCGTACATTTAAGCTTTTGGGTTCCTATATGTGTATTTTAAACAATTCTTTCTAAGTGACACTCTATTTAGGCTGGAGGCGTGAAATTTTGCATACTAGCTGAACACCATCATGCGACAAATCATAAAAATTTGAAAAAGTCGTACATTTAACCCTTTGGGCTCCCACATGCGTGTTTTAAGCAATTTTTCCTAACTGAGCCCCTTATTAAATTGGAGATTTGAAATTTTGCATACTTATAGCAGAACACCTGAGGCCAGGCGACAAATTATAAAATCTTGAAAAAGTCTTACGTTTAACCCTTTGAGCTACCACATATGTATTTTAAGCAATTCTTTCTAAGAGAGCCCCTAATTAAGTTGGAGACATGAATTTTTGCATACGTATAGCTGAATACCTCAGACCACACAACAAATCATAAAATTTTCAAAAAGTCTTATATTATTTACTCCTCCGGGCTCTAACGTATATTTTAAGCAATTTTTCTAACCTCCGCCCTTTTCACGCGGGGAGCACTTTTCCAACTTTTGCCGACACCCCTTTGACCATTCTTTCATATTATGCACCATAGCCTTACATATTTGAGTTCCACATATACGGATAGTATGTAAAACGGAGTTTCGTTCGGATAGAGATTTGTTTAGAATAGAGTGCGCCCCTGGTTGCGAAATGTGGAACTAACTGATTTTTCAAAAGGATAAAGTGTTTTGAAATGAATATTAAACGAAACCCTCTGTGCGATCTGTGATCACACTTACCCACTTGTTTATTTCATGGTCTTAATTAAGAGGAAATATTTTTGATTTCGAACTTAACTTATTTTTCAGGAAAGTGTTTTCTTATTTTGAGAACTTTTATTTATTATTTTTCGTAAATAATAGATGTGTGTAGAAAATTGGGAGGATTTGTTTTAGAATAGAGTAATATTTTGGAATTGCAAAATTATTTGATTTATTATGTTTTTAAAATAATATGAAATAAATGCTTACTTGAGGCTTACATGAGGAGAAAATAGATCTTGCGCATTCATCGACTTCAGGTTGTAAACGAAATTATCGCTCACAAATTATAAAAATACGGAAGAAATATTATTTCAACTATGTAGCAGAAAGATTTTACACCAATACACCAATGCAGATGTTAATGAATTCCTACAGATGTCGTGATGCTTCTGTTTATCTCAGTCGAAGTAGAAAAACTGACTTGCACGCACTTTTAGAGCAGATATCATGGAGTTGCCATTTTTAAAAATATAAATATTTTATTATAATAGCATTGCCACATTTCGACAAAAGTATCTTATCAACTGGCTTAGTATGACGCCAAGGATAGCCTCGTTCCCAAATAAATTAATCTCGAACACGGATTTTATCAAAGTTCACCCCTTTTTCGCAGACAGAAATACTGCACACGCAATGACAACATCTGTTTTTAATATCACTCAATGACCGGAAGATTAACTTAGAGTAAAGCGGTATGTGTTATCATTTTGCAGTGGTGACATTCAGTCTATGCAGGCGACAGTCACTCTCTGCGCTCTTGTTTGTGGTGGACCACTATAACGCATTATGCTTTTCGAGTAAATTTATTAAAACTAGATTATTTAAAGTAAATACAAAGGTTTTAAAACTTGCAAGACTATAATTTATTTAAAAGATTCTTTCTTTTAAATGAATGGACATTTGAAAAATTTTGCGGAAAGATTTTAATTTTGTGAACTTAATTATTTTTTTTTTTTCGATTTAAATTTTCATATATACATTCTTCGAGAAGGAATTTATATTTTTAGATGTGTTAGTTTTAGATAAGTTATATATGACATGCGTTAAAATTAAATTTGTAAATTTAAATAATAATAATGACAACATTGAAATAATAATGAAATAATAATAATAATAACAATGAAATAATAATAATAATGACAACATTGAAATAATAATAATGACAACAATGAAATAATAATAATAAAAAGCAAAAGAAATATTTCGTTAGTTGAAAAATAAAGTTTTCTCTTTAGAGTTGATATATATTTTTCAGTGCTTACTATCTATCTATTCACATATTTATCGATGTGTTAGATCTTTTCAGAAAATTGATTTGATTTTTGCGAAATGTTTCTGAGAAAGAATTTTTCTTCTAAAGGAATCATTTGAAGTTTCTTTTTTAAAATACCATGGTTCGACTTAGGAAATAATTTTACTTATTACCTAAAATGAATTTTTTCAAACTTCTGCTTGAAGAATCGTTTTTCTTCTAAAGGAATTATTTGAAGTTTCTTTTTTAAAATACCATGGTTCGACTTAGGAAATAATTTTACTTATTACCTAAAATGAATTTTTTCAAACTTCTGCTTGAAGAATCGCTTATGTTAGAGTTGAAACAAAGGCAAGTTAAAGAAAAGAATAATTCACTTTTAGACATTGTGCACATTTTCAATAAGCATTAAGTAAATTTTTAGGAAATAAAGGTCACGAAATTTCTGTTAACTTAACGCGCCAATCATCTTACGTGATTTAGGTCACGTGACTAGTAAAATATTTTAAAACAATCGGGTTTGAGTATTTATAATTTTCTGCAACCCCTATGATTGTATAAATTTGCATGGTATGAGATATCGATTTTAATTACATGACAAACACGTATTTCGTCCGCTCTTGAGTTCTTTTTCTCCTCTCGCGCGGAAATTCGATTCAAAACATCAACTTTGACAGAAATTTGAGATTTACGGATTTCTTTTTAAAGGAAATGAATTGATTTTATTTTAATTGAAACTAATTAGAAATGTCACTTACTTTAATCTTCATTAGAAAGAGTTGTAGACTTTGCTGTTTCCAAACATCACTTCAAAATTAATTATCTTAAACGCTGAAGCTAAAATATAACGTTACTTTTAAATTCTTTGAAAAATGAAAAGTAAAAGAAAAATGCATGTTCACGCAGATACATAGAAATTTTTTTTTGACTTAGAACTATCTTTAGTTAAATTTTTGTTTGACTTTAAACTTTATCAACCTGTTTAAACTCTGTTAATTTATATTTTGGATCTATTGAAAATATTTTCGAGTGAAAAAGCTTAGAGTTTGAAATTGTAACTCGCACATAACAACGTTTCATATTTTTCCAAAATATGAGTGAGTTGTCTTTTTGAAAACTTTTGAACTATCGTTTAGAAATTACTTGTAACAGTTTAGCAATTTCATATATGATGATATTTCCAGTCACTAACAAGATTTGATACTACAATGTGACTTATGTGTCACCAATGATCTTTCCCTCACAAAATACATTTGAAAACTTTATTTTTACTTATACGTTTAAATACAAAGAGAAAAATTTAGCTTACTTTAAGGAATGTACTTCAACATATCTTCTTCCTTCATCTGATTGAGACAAAATGATGGATTTCTTATCTGTTAAACACGAAAGCCGTGCATTATCACATGACTTCACTCTACTATGTGAATGGCTGATAGTATAAACACGTTATCAACATCCTCAGTAGGCGATTAGAATAGCTAGACTTTTGTGGTATAGCATTGCTATCCGAAGCTTGTTTGAACTTGTTTGTACTACCTTGCCTGTATTGTAAGTTTATTTTTAATTACTTAGATATTTAAAATCACCAATTGCTAATTGTAATTAGATCATTAATTGATTTTTATAATAATAAGTGATTTATTTTTATGTTGTTTAAATTTCATTAAATGTTGATCTTAGAAATAACTCAATTTTCTTTAGATTTCATTCACTTAAGTCTTTAAAATTTTGTTTTGTATGTTGGAAATTATTTCAAAGTATTGAAAGTCGTATTTGTGAAATGGTTCATTTTTTAGAAAATGAGTCTTGAAAAATAGTCATGAAAATTATTTGACTTGTAAAATAATTGAAGAACTGAAAAGGATTTCATTGCTCGAAGGTGAGTTGAAAAATATTCACAAAAATTATTTGACTTGTAAAATATTTGAAAGTGTTGCCATTGAAAAAACTTGGTTTCTTGAAAACATATACTTAATTTCTAAAAATTTTACGAAAATTGCATGCTTGGTAGAATGAATGAGCAGAACCAACCCTTGGTTTCTTTAAAGTTTTTGAACACTTTCATGATCGAAAGAACAATGAAAGTCCCTAGTTTCATAAGAACATATGCATGATTCCTAAAAATTTTATGAAAAATTCATGCTTGGAAGAATAAATGATGAGAGTTCATGGGTACCTTTGTGAACTCATTCGTGAAAAATCTTTGTTGATACTTCATGGCCCTGAGGGTTGAAAGTTTGTTTTGAAAATATATTTAATACCACGATTTTGTAGGAAAAAAGAATGAGAGTCCTTGTTTTCTAAGAAGATTTATTTGTTTAATACTCATAAATATTGCATGACTTGAACTCACGTTTGGAAGAAAGAACAATGAGAGTCCTTAGTTTCATGAGAACATATGTATGTTTCCTAAAAATTTTAGGAATTGAACACTTGTTTGGAAGAATAAATGATGAGAGTTTATGGTTACCTTTGAGAACTCATTCGTGAAAAACCTTTCTTGATACACCATGGCAACTGAGTCGTGCTAGTTTGTTTTGAAAATCTATTTAATGACATGATTTTGTAGGAAAAAAGAATGAAAGTCCTTGTTTCCTAAGAAGGTTTATTTGATTAATGCTCATAAATTTCGCATGGGTTGAACTCATACTTGGAAGAAAGAATGATTAAAGTCCTTTGGTTTTTTGAAAAATATATGAATTGAACACTTGTTTGGAAGAAAGATTAGAATCTTGGAAGGTTAGAAGGTTTGCTTGATTTCTTAAAAGTTTTTGGTAAATGCATGGGTTAAACACATGCATGAAAGAATTAACGATGAGAGTCCTTGGAGAATTCATGAGAACTAATTTCAAAATATTTATTAGTTAACAAAGCAAAGGTTTTGCAAAAAATAAGTTAAACAAATTTAGTTAAGAAAAAATTAAGTTAAAAAATTTTTAAGATTTGAAAAAAAAATTTTTTTTAACTTAATTTTTTCTTAACTAAATTTGTTTAACTTATTTTTTGCAAAACCTTTGCTTTGTTAACTAAAAAATATTTTGAAATTAGTTCTCATGAATTTTCCAAGGACTCTCATCGTTAATTCTTTCATGCATGTGTTTAACCCATGCATTTACCAAAAGCTTTTAAGAAATCAAGCAAACCTTCTAACCTTCCAAGATTCTGATCTTTCTTCCAAACAAGTGTTCAATTCATATATTTTTCAAAAAACCAAAGGACTTTAATCATTCTTTCTTCCAAGTATGAGTTCAACCCAAGCGAAATTTATGAGCATTAATCAAATAAACCTTCTTAGAAAACAAGGACTTTCATTCTTTTTTCCTACAAAATCATGTCATTAAATAGATTTTCAAAACAAACTAGCACGACTCATTTGCCATGGTGTATCAAGAAAGGTTTTTCACGAATGAGTTCTCAAAGGTAACCATAAACTCTCATCATTTATTCTTCCAAACAAGTGTTCAATTCCTAAAATTTTTAGGAAACATACATATGTTCTCATGAAACTAAGGACTCTCATTGTTCTTTCTTCCAAACGTGAGTTCAAGTCATGCAATATTTATGAGTATTAAACAAATAAATCTTCTTAGAAAACAAGGACTCTCATTCTTTTTTCCTACAAAATCGTGGTATTAAATATATTTTCAAAACAAACTTTCAACCCTCGGGGCCATGAAGTATCAACAAAGATTTTTCACGAATGAGTTCACAAAGGTACCCATGAACTCTCATCATTTATTCTTCCAAGCATGAATTTTTCATAAAATTTTTAGGAATCATGCATATGTTCTTATGAAACTAGGGACTTTCATTGTTCTTTCGATCATGAAAGTGTTCAAAAACTTTAAAGAAACCAAGGGTTGGTTCTGCTCATTCATTCTACCAAGCATGCAATTTTCGTAAAATTTTTAGAAATTAAGTATATGTTTTCAAGAAACCAAGTTTTTTTCAATGGCAACACTTTCAAATATTTTACAAGTCAAATAATTTTTGTGAAGATTTTTCAACTCACCTTCGAGCAATGAAATCCTTTTCAGTTCTCCAATTATTTTACAAGTCAAATAATTTTCATGACTATTTTTCAAGACTCATTTTCTAAAAAATGAACCATTTCACAAATACGACTTTCAATACTTTGAAATAATTTCCAACATACAAAACAAAATTTTAAAGACTTAAGTGAATGAAATCTAAAGAAAATTGAGTTATTTCTAAGATCAACACTTAATGAAATTTAAACAATATAAAAATAAATCACTTATTATTATAAAAATCAATTAATGATCTAATTACAATTAGCAATTGGTGATTTTAAATATATAAGTAATTAAAAATAAACTTACAATACAGGCAAGGTGGTACAAACAAGTTCAAACAAGCTTCGGATAGCTATTCTAATCGCCGACTGAGGATGTTGATAACGTGCTTATACTATCAGCCATTCACATAGTAGAGTGAAGTCATGTGATAATGCACGGCTTTCGTGTTTAACAGATAAGAAATCCATCATTTTGTCTCAATCAGATGAAGGAAGAAGATATGTTGAAGTACATTCCTTAAAGTAAGCTAAATTTTTCTCTTTGTATTTAAACGTATAAGTAAAAATAAAGTTTTCAAATGTATTTTGTGAGGGAAAGATCATTGGTGACACATAAGTCACATTGTAGTATCAAATCTTGTTAGTGACTGGAAATATCATCATATATGAAATTGCTAAACTGTTACAAGTAATTTCTAAACGATAGTTCAAAAGTTTTCAAAAAGACAACTCACTCATATTTTGGAAAAATATGAAACGTTGTTATGTGCGAGTTACAATTTCAAACTCTAAGCTTTTTCACTCAAAAATATTTTCAATAGTTCCAAAATATAAATTAACAGAGTTTAAACAGGTTGATAAAGTTTAAAGTCAAACCAAAATTTAACTAAAGATAGTTCTAAGTCAAAAAAAAAATTTCTATGTATCTGCGTGAACATGCATTTTTCTTTTACTTTTCATTTTTCAAAGAATTTAAAAGTAACGTTATATTTTAGCTTCAGCGTTTAAGATAATTAATTTTGAAGTGATGTTTGGAAACAGCAAAGTCTCCAACTCTTTCTAATGAAGATTAAAGTAAGTGACATTTCTAATTAGTTTCAATTAAAATAAAATCAATTCATTTCCTTTAAAAAGAAATCCGTAAATCTCAAATTTCTGTGTAAGTTGATGTTTTGAATCGAATTTCCACGCGAGAGGAGAAAAAGAACTCAAGAGCGGACGAAATACGTGTTTGTCATGTAATTAAAATCGATATCTCATACCATGCAAATTTATACAATCATGGGGGTTGCAGAAAATTATAAATACTCAACCCCGATTGTTTTAAAATATTTTACTAGTCACGTGACCTAAATCACGTAAGATGATTGGCGCGTTAAGTTAACAGAATTTTCGTGACCTTTATTTCCTGAAAATTTACTTAATGCTTATTGAAAATGTGCACAATATCTAAAAGTGAATTATTTAATCTTTAACTTGCCTTTGTTTCAACTCTAACATAAGCGATTCTTCAAGCAGAAGTTTGAAAAAATTCATTTTAGGTAATAAGTAAAATTATTTCCTAAGTCGAACCATGGTATTTTAAAAAAGAAACTTCAAATAATTCCTTTAGAAGAAAAACGATTCTTCAAGCAGAAGTTTGAAAAAATTCATTTTAGGTAATAAGTAAAATTATTTCCTGAGTCGAACCATGGTATTTTAAAAAAGAAACTTCAAATGATTCCTTTAGAAGAAAAATTCTTTTTCACAAACATTTCGCAAAAATCAAATCAATTTTCTGAAAAGATCTAACACATCGATAAATATGTGAATAGATAGTAAGCACTGAAAAATATATATCAACTCTAAAGAGAAAACTTTATTTTTCAACTAACGAAATATTTCTTTTGCTTTTTATTATTATTATTTCATTGTTGTCATTATTATTATTTCAATGTTGTCATTATTATTATTATTTCATTGTTATTATTATTATTATTTCATTATTATTTCAATGTTGTCATTATTATTATTTAAATTTACAAATTTAATTTTAACGCATGTCATATATAACTTATCTAAAACTAACACATCTAAAAATATAAATTCCTTCTCGAAGAATGTATATATGAAAATTTAAATCGAAAAAAAAATAATAATTAAGTTCACAAAATTAAAATCTTTCCGCAAAATTTTTCAAATGTCCATTCATTTAAAAGAAAGAATCTTTTAAATAAATTATAGTCTTGCAAGTTTTAAAACCTTTGTATTTACTTTAAATAATCTAGTTTTAATAAATTTACTCGAAAAGCATAATGCGTTATAGTGGTCCACCACAAACAAGAGCGCAGAGAGTGACTGTCGCCTGCATAGACTGAATGTCACCACTGCAAAATGATAACACATACCGCTTTACTCTAAGTTAATCTTCCGGTCATTGAGTGATATTAAAAACAGATGTTGTCATTGCGTGTGCAGTATTTCTGTCTGCGAAAAAGGGGTGAACTTTGATAAAATCCGTGTTCGAGATTAATTTATTTGGGAACGAGGCTATCCTTGGCGTCATACTAAGCCAGTTGATAAGAGACTTTTGTCGAAATGTGGCAATGCTATTATAATAAAATATTTATATTTTTAAAAATGGCAACTCCATGATATCTGCTCTAAAAGTGCGTGCAAGTCAGCTTTTCTACTTCGACTGAGATAAACAGAAGCATCACGACATCTGTAGGAATTCATTAACATCTGCATTGGTGTATTGGTGTAAAATCTTTCTGCTACATAGTTGAAATAATATTTCTTCCGTATTTTTATAATTTGTGAGCGATAATTTCGTTTACAACCTGAAGTCGATGAATGCGCAAGATCTATTTTCTCCTCATGTAAGCCTCAAGTAAGCATTTATTTCATATTATTTTAAAAACATAATAAATCAAATAATTTTGCAATTCCAAAATATTACTCTATTCTAAAACAAATCCTCCCAATTTTCTACACACATTTATTATTTACGAAAAATAATAAATAAAAGTTCTCAAAATAAGAAAACACTTTCCTGAAAAATAAGTTAAGTTCGAAATCAAAAATATTTCCTCTTAATTAAGACCAGGAAATAAATTAAGTTCCCCAAAATAAAATTCTTTCCCGCGAATTTTCAAAGCAATTCTTCTCAAAAACTTCTATTTCCTCTAAAATAAAAATAAAGTTCGCATAAATTTTGTATCTAACGAGTGCAGGAAATTATAAATGCACAAACATGATTGGTTTAAAAATGTTGTTACAAACATTTCCAGTCAATTTTGTATTTGCTGTTGAATTAAAATTGAAAAAAATCAATCCTTCCCATGGCGTTTATCAAAATCAACTAAAATATTTTCTATGCGCATGCAAACAAAATAAATTTCAATCAAGCTATCCCCACGTTAAAGTACACATTGTCCAAAAATTAACACGAACATGATAATACATCATGCAAAAATACCTCTTCTCGAAGAAAGTCATCCATTGAAAATTGAGTATCTCCACTAAATACCAACATAAAAATGAATTCCCGCGAATTTTCAAAGTTCCGTTAAATAAATAAAATAGCAATTCTTCTAAAAAAAAATCTATTTCCTCTAAAATAAAAATAAAGTTCGCAAAATAATTCTATTTCCTCAAAATAAAATTCGAGAAAATTTTCTATCTCCCCTAAAATAAAGTTCAATTCGCAAAAAATTTTCTAACATCTAAAAATAAAAGTTCCTAAAATAATTCTAACATCTCTAAAATTTAATTCGTAAAATAAAAATAAAGTTCCGTTAAAATAAAATTCGAAAAATAAATTCACTTCGAAAAATTTTTTCTAGCATCTGAAAATAAAAATTCGTAAAATAATTCTAACACCTAAAAATAAAAATTCAAAAAATAATTCTAACACCTAAAAATAAAATTCTTAAAATAAAATTTCGTTAAAAAAAAATTTCTAACTAGTCAAATTAAGATTTTAAAATAAAAATTAAGTACGCTAACATAAATTCAGATCGCAAAAAATTTCCATCTCCGCTAAAATAATGTTCAAAAATAAAATTCTTCTCAAATATTTTCTAACACCACAAAATAAATTTCGAAAAATAAAATTTAATTCGCAAATAATTTCTATCTCTAAGTAATTTTTAAAAGAAAAAATAATTCTAACACCTCTAAAATAAAATTCGAAAAATAAAATTCAATTCGCAAATAATTTCCACCTCTAAGTAATTTTTAAAAAGAAAAAAATAATTCTATCACCTGAAAATAAAATTAAAAAATAGATAAAATACCTTCGTACTATAAGAGTCTATTTCCTCAAAATAAAATTCGTAAAAGTAAAATCAATTCGCAAAAATTTTCTAACACCTGAAAATAAAATTAAGTTCGAAAAATAAAATTCGTAAAATAAAAATAAAGTTCCGTTAAAATAAAAATCGAAAAAAAAAATATATTTCCTCGAAAAATTTCTATCTCCTCAAAATAAATTACCCTTGTACTGTAAGACAAGTTCTTATCAGTTTCCCGACAACGCCTCTCCCACCACCTACATGTGTTTCCACCACCACCGACTCTTATCGGCGCGCGCGCCACCACGAGCCAGCACACCATTCACCACAACGCAACGCAGACGCCGTGGAAACCGCAAATACACACTACTATTAGTATTATTTTTTGTAATGTATAAGAGTTTCGTGCCCATGAAAACAACAACAACATTAAAATCGCTGGAAGCATCAACCTCGTTGTTTACAGATTTCAAAAATGCACGAAATTCGTTAAAACGGCAATCACTATAACGAATATTAATTTTTTTTCGTTATACAAATCGTTAACAATGTTTAAAATTATTTTTAATAATTTAGTTAAATGTTGAAAAAAAGAAACTTTCCATTTTTTCCTTCAAATTATTTTTATAACTTAAATAATTAAAAAATAAAATTTTCTAATTTTTCAAACTTTGAGCTGCTTGGATTCGAACTGGGATTCTATAATAATGGAGACAGAAAACATATCTACTACGAATCCACTCGGAATTAGCTTAGAACAAAATTTTAATTTACCGACCACCATTTCCAAGACATTCAAAATCAGTATAGTCTAAATACCTGAATCTGGCGAGCCAATCCGCTTGGGGATCTGAACCGAGTTGGTATTGTGAACATGCCTTCCGCCTGGGAATGGAGCCAGATTGTCACAGATATCAACCCACGTCTCATCACTCATAAAGATCCTGTTGAGATACTCTTTGCGGTCATCGTAGTATCGCTGCTGAAAAGTACAGAAAAGATCGGGAGTGCATGAAATCATCACGAAACACCTATTGTTCGAAAATTGTGCGCCAGGAGGGTGCCGAAGAACCTTACACCCGAACACAAAAGCAAACTCATGGCAGCAGCATCGACTTTTCTGCAGCACGATTAGGGCAACGAGTACCTCAACAGGATCGTTACCGGTGATGAGACGTGGATAGACAACTGTGAAAAGATCGCTCCATTCTCAAGGCGGCAGACTTCTATGACAGTGGACTACAAAAACTTTTCCCACGCTATGACAAGTGTTGCTATTCCGGTGGTTCTTAAGTTGAGAAATAGCTGAAACATTCCCATATCTCTTGAAATAAATCTCTCCAAGTAATTACGGCTTTTTTCTCTCTGTCTCATAATTCATGTTTTAACCCTTAAATGCCGGATGTTGCTTTTCGGCAACATACCCAATTTAGGCTCTAAACTACTATTAGAATAACATTGAAGCTAATGTTGCCAATAAAATACATTCTGAAAATATTATTAAATCGATTTTCAACATGTAGATGGCAACACTTGTGCTGTTTAAGAATAAAGATAGATTTACTTTTTCAATTGCTGCTACTTGTTCTTTTTGTTTTGTTTGGAAGCTTGCGAAATACCCTATTTTGTTCTGCAGTGAGCAAGTAAAATTTATTTCTTATTATAGTTCTTAAAATTCTTGTGTGTTTTATAATATAGAATTTTATCAAGGAAAATTATTTTTTCAATTAAAGACCAGTATTGCCGATTAGTAACAAACTGTTTTTTAGCCGTAAACCATACTTGAAACAAAATGATTTTTTTAAGTATTTTTCCCATGATTTATTTTAAAAATGCAAGACGGAAAACATTATTACAATGATTTTTGAAAAATCAGGCATTTAAGGGTTAATACGTAAAAAAAAATAGTTTCCATATTTTCTTTAAAAAAACATGATTTTTACAGAAACTGCTACAAAATCTGAAAATAAGAATGAAAACAGTGATTTTTTCCCGTAAAGAGAAGTAGTACTTGGTGCATTTTATAATATATAGAGCAGTAGATTTGTTTTTAAAACGTATTTAGCCAAAAAATATTATGAGAGACGAAAAGAAACAAACCGTAATTACTTGGAGAGATTTATTGCAAGAGATATAGGAATATTTCAGCTACTCCTCGACATAAGAACCACCGGAATTGAAACACTTGTCATAGCGTGGGAAAAGTTTTTGTAATCCAGTATCATAGAAGACTGCCGCTTGGGAATGGAGCGAGCTTTTCACGATCCTGTTGAGGTACTCGTTGCCTTCATCGTGGTATCGCTGTAGAAAAGTCAATGCTGCTCGCATGTGTTTGCTTTTGTGTTCGGGTGTAAGGTTCTTTGGCACCTTTCTGGCGCACAATTTCCGGAACAATAAATGTTTCGTGATGATTTCATGCACCGCCGATCTTTTCGGTACTTTTCTGCAGCGATACCACGATTGCGGCAACGAGTGCCTCAACAGGATTGTTACGGGCAATGAGACGTGGATGGACAAATGGGAAAATTTCGCTCCATTCCCAGGCGGCAGAGTTCTATGACACTGGACTACAAAAACTTTTCCCACGCTATGACATGTGTTGCAATTCTGGCGATTCTCATGTTTAGAAGAAGCTGAAACATATCTTGCAATAAATCTTTCCAAGTTATCACGGATTGTTTCTTTTTACGGATCGTGAGAAACATACTTTCTGGATGTCTTTCGTAGCCCCCCAGAAGGTTGTAACTTATGTCATCAAAATTTTTTAATGAAACTTCGCAACTGGAAGTTTGTGTCCAGTGACAATATATAACCTGTTCGTACACGCGACTGTTTTTGTAACGTTAGCTCACGCGTGGGATAAATCTCACCCCATCTTGTCTCCCATTATACTTTTCGACTAAATACTTTTAAAAACAAATCTTCTGCTCTATATTGCAAAATGCATCAGCACTACTACTTTATAGAGAAAAAAAAATCATGGTCTTCATACTTATTTTCAGATTTTGTAGCAGTTTCTGTAAAAATCATGTTTTTTTTTACATAAAAAATACGTAAACGATTTTTTTACACCTTAAAACATGAATTATTTCACAAAATTGATATTAATTACGTTTTAATACCCTTTCATCTATATATACAAGTAGCTTTTACGTTACTCTTTCAGTGAAATTATTTTAGTTTGAACTATCCCGTAAGAAATGAACGTATTGAAATGAAATATTTGTACACGCGCAGGATTATTTAATCCCAAGAGATACATTTCTTCTTTTCATAGCGAACAAAGAAAAGCTATTCCTTCACTTACCCCTTCTCGACTCGACCTTTATTTTAAAAAGTACAAGGCAGATCATAAGCGTCCTCAAAAAATTTATCCTTTTTTTCGAAGCAAAAATGCGATTGGCGTGAGATTTACCACAGCTCGTGTGCTTATGGGTTGAGGAATAGGCTATTGGTTCCATCTTTATTAATCCTCCTGTATATCGAAAATAGTAGCCGCTAGCCGGGCGTTACCAGAAATCATATTACTTGAGTTTTTGTCGAAAACGCTGGGAAAGCTTTCACTTCTGCGTTTCTGGGGGACCTACCTCATGACCCAAAAACGTCGCATTATCAGGGGTGATTGTGACTCAGAGTGAAAAACCCTGAAAATTAATCGATATAAAGTGAAAAACCCTGAAAATTACCGATGCAAAATATACCAATATCAATTTACATAACAACTGATGCTGCAACAGCATGACAATCAAATGACATATTTCTGCTATCGTTTGAAATATACAATTGCAGAAAAACATAATTTGGTAAACTTATGTTAATTTCACTGAAAGCTAAATGACTTCATCAAACGGAGAGTGCAATTTATCTTGTTACATGCAAAGTTCGAATTCTATATTCAGTAAATGAATTTATTCTAAGTACTCATGAAACAAGAACAAATTATGTGGTTAAGAGTTATCTCTTAGCAGATTTAATGCAAGTCATATCTAGTTATTTGAAAACAGTAAAAAAATGTCAAAACCAATCCAATTTTACTTCTAAGTGGCTAAGTATTAGAAAAAAATAAATAAAAATCTATTTTTAAAGCTTTACTCTTACACAAGGTAAATTTCTTTTTCCTGCTTTCTTTTGGGGTATTACACATTACAGATATGCAATTCTGGACATTTTTGTACTGAGATTGAGATGGATAACACAATACCAGGGGTGATTCTGAGTAAAAGAAAATTTATCTGAAATTCACAGCAACTTTTCTGAAAGGTTACAGAAGAGAGAGGGTAGGGAGATAATCACTCCTGGTTCTAATTATGTGTTTTTTCTGCGATCCTTTCACGAAATTTGCGTTTTTTCCGCGATTTTTCGGCAAAATTTACGTTTTTTCACGATTCTTTAAAGAAATTCATGTTTTTTCCTTGTGACCCTTTAACAAAATTTGCGTTTTTTCTGCGATCTTTTGACGATATTTCCGTTTTTCTAGCGATTCTTTGACGAAAATCGCGTTTTTTCCGCGATTCTTTGAAGAAATTATTTTTTTTTCCGTGATCCTTTAATGAAATTTCCGTTTTTCCCGCGATCTTTTGACGAAAATCTTGTTTATTTTCGCGATCCTTTACGAATTTTGCACTTTTTTGCGATCCTTTGACGAAATTTGTGTTATTTCGTGATCATTAGAAGAAATTTGTTTTATTTCGAGATCATTAGACGAAATTTGTTTTATTTCGAGATTCTTTGATAAAATTCGCGTTTTTTCCACGATCGTTTGGTGAAATTTGCGGGTTTTTTTGCGATTATTTAAAGAAACTAGTTTTTTTCCACGATCCTTTAACGAAGTTCGCGTTTTTCCAGCGATTCTTTGGCGATATTTCCGTCTTTCCCGCGATCCTTTGACGAAAATCGCGTTTTTCCCCGCAAACTTTTGACGAAAATCGCATTTTCCCCCGCAATCTTTTGACGAAAATCGCATTTTTCCCCGCGATTCCGGGACGGGAAAAATCTTTCCCGGTTCTAATTATGTGTTTTTTCAACGGTCTTTTGCCGAAGTTCGCGTTTTTTCCGCGATTCTTTAAAGAAATTAATGTTTTTTACGTGATCTTTTAACGAAATTTGCGTTTTTCCAGCGATTTTTTAACGATATCCATTTTTCCGCGTTATTTTGTCGATATATCCGTTTTTCCCGCGATCTTTTGACGAAAATCGCGTTTTTCCTCGCGATGTTTTGACGAAAATCTTAGTTTTATCGCGATCCTTTGCGAAATTCGCGCTTTTTTCGCGATCCCTTGACGAAATTTGTGTTTATTTCGAGATTCTTTGATGAAATTCACTTTTTCCCCCGTAATCCTTTGAAGAAATTGTCGATTTTTTTCAGCGAACGATTGAGGAATTGATTTTTTCCGGCGACCATGTCGAAATTCGCGATACTTTTTAATGTCCGAATTTTCCGCTAAACGTAACGATCTCATAAACCCGGAAGGATAGATCGAAAAACCCGGAAATCCGGGCTACACCCGGAGCACAATCACCCCTGCATTATCCTGTGCAAAATTATACTTTGACAGGGTTCTCAGCAAAACATGACTGAGAAATTCCCTGAACAAATCTCAAAAAATTCCCTGACATCCTCTGACCAAATCTCAATAAAATTCCCTGACCATACAGGCATACAATGAAATTTGCTACTTATTATCACAATCCTTTGTCAAAATTAGCAATCGTTCTTCAAATTTCTCGATTTTTTTTTATTATTATTAACCATTTGGAAAAAAAAAAATGGTTATTGTCCTCGGTCAGGGTAGGAAATCAAAAAACATATCTGGAGCGTTTTATTAGTTGAATCCCGCATTTTTTTCGTTTTCTGATGGGTCTATACAGTAATCTGTATTTTCCCTTTACTTTCAACAGAGATGGATACTTCTGTTGCCACTAGGACAAAAAAGTAATAAAAACTACAAAAAAAAAAAAAAAAAAAAAAAAAAAAAATGAATAACTCAGAAACAAATTGAGATACAGCTTTCAAACAAATTGCAATTAAAAATGCATTTTTTTCTCTATACGACGATATAAAAAGTGTGGGATGTTTAGAAGTTCAAAAATGAAATTTTATTTAAAATTGGTCCAAAAATATTAATGTTTAATCCATGGCGTACGTAATGTAGGATCCACTCCGTGCGATTTTTTATGTCTTAAATTTTAGTCTTTGAAAAAATCATTTTCCAAATGGTCGTTCTAATTTGTTAAATTGCTTTTTTTTATTATTATTATTATTATTATTTGTAATCGTTTGATTAACTTATTTCTGCGGTAATGAAAGAGCATAACGTCAGCTCAATAAAAAGACAGGATGTGGTCTGGTCATATTAAAGAAAGATGTTAATTTAAAAGTATAAAACTATTAGAACATTTTGAATAAATGGGAAAGTAAGCGATTAAATTTAATTAAAAACTTGCATAAAAAGACAATATATGATGCCTCATTAACCCCTCCCCCCCCCCTCACCTTCTCCGGAGGGAAGGGGAAGAAAAAGGAAGAGGTTGCTGTGAGAGAATCCAGGGAACAGGGAGAGAAGTTGGAATAGAGCGGTAGTAAAGTTCGGTAACGCAGGAAAAGTCTCTGGGAGAACGAAGCAGATCTCGGCAAGAGTTCGTGGCTCCTGGAATTGCAGAAGAAAGTCTGCAAAGAAATAAAATACTTTTGAGTATTTGGCACGAAAACACAACAGCGTCACTCGATTTGGTGAGCAATACTTTTTCCTCCTTTTGCAAACGATTTTAATGCAACTGAAAATCGCTTGTTAATTGATTTTTTGAATGCATGTAAACAGTATTTAAGGAATTTAAACTTAAACAATGAGAGAGTTTAATAAATGCATTTTTATTGTATTACATATTTATGTTGCTTGTTATTTAATTTTATTACTTTAAAACAATTTCATATACAAAAAATATTTTCATATATGTAAGCGTATTACAAAATAAAGGCCAGATGAAGAATGCTGCAGTTATTCATTTCAATATCAGATGTCGTTTCCATAGCAACAAAATTGAATCGATAGTGCTCAAAAGGATTTAATTTTGAGATTGAAACAATTTTAATTTAAATTTTCTTTTAATTCATAAAATTTGATAGTAAACTTTCATTATAAATGTATACACATGACTAGGCCTGGGCCATAAATCGATTTAAGTCTTAAATCGATTTAAAGCTTACATCGAAAATCCGATTTAACCATTGGTCTTAAATCGATTTAAGCTAACATCGGAAATCGCGATTTAGCTAATGTCTTAAATCGCGATTTAGCCATTGTCTTAAATCGCGATTTAGCCATTGTCTTAAATCGCGATTTAGCCATTGTCTTAAATCGCGATTTAGCCATTGGCTTTAAATCGATTTAAAACAAAATAATGATTCAGAGCTAACATCAGAAAAACGATTTATCTACTTTGATGTATCTACTGCTTACATGGCAAGTTGGTGCTAAATCGATTTAGGAGGATCCGATTTAAGCAAACATCGCAAACCACAATGCTTTCCGATTTAAGAAAAACAAAGCAAGCTGGTGTTAAATCGATTTAGCAGGATCTGATTTAAGCAAACATCGCAAGCCTCAATGTTTCCTGATTTAAGAAAAATAAGGCAAGCTGGTGTTAAATCGATTTAGCAGGATCCGATTTAAGAAAAGATACAGGCCTCAATGCTTTCCGATGTAAGGGAAAGGCGATTTAAGAAAATGACGATTTAAGTAGAATTTGATATTTATTTATTTTGTAAACGAGATTCAGAGTTTGAGACTGGAATGTGTATTTTTTTTTTTTTTTTTTTTTTTGGAAATTAAGCACTTAAATGGTTGAAAGTTGAAAGGAAAAGGTAAAGTTTAATTCTTAAAATCCAAATTAACCTAATTTCAGTTTATATGCTAGCAATCTTTAGATGAAAAATTAAGTTTTCACATATTTGAGTAACATTTTAATACATATTTTTTATTTTCTATTATTCTGTAATTAATTAAAATACTTTAAAGTAGAATCCTGCATCAAGATTTTTTTTTTTTTTTTTTTTTTCTGACAATTGAGCATTTATGGTTGAAAAAAAGAATAAAGTTTCATATTTAAAATCCAAACTCATCGACTTTCAATTTATACTTTTATGCATTCTTATGATGAAAAATTCATTTTTTACATGTTTTAGTAATATTTTAACATATATTTTTTATTTTCTATTATTTTGTAATTAATGAAATAATTTTAAAGTATAGATACTCATGCGTTGTTTTGTGTGTTCCGTTTGGCCGTGATCCGCATGAAATATTTTTCTTTTGCTAATAAGATTTTTTTTCTGAAATTGATTAAGTATTTATTATTTAAAAAAAAAAAAAAAACAATAAAGTTTCATATTTAAAATCCAAATTTATCTAATTTGTTTTTATTTTTATGCAATCTTTTAATGAAAAACTCATGTTCCCCTTGTTTGTTTAATATTTTAATATATATTCTTTATTTTCTATTATTCTGTAATTAATTAAAATATTTTAAAATAGTAGTCATGCATCAGGTTTGACATCCGATTTCAACACCGGGCGTGTGGATTGACTATCTTGCTGAAATTGATTCACTATTTATATCCAAATTCATCCAATTTTAGTTTATATTTTTATGCATTATTTTGATGAAAAATTAATTTTCATATGTTTGGGTATTATGGGAATATTTTATTTTTAATTTATTATTATTTTGTGATTAATTAAAAATACTTTAATAAAGTTCTGTAATGAGTCAAGTAACTTGATTTTTACAGCAGAATGGAGTTAGATTTTTCATTAGATTTTTTTGCAGATCTGCGATTTTCTGCTTTTTTAACATATTGTTATCATTAAAAAGAGATATTTTAATATTACATTTTATTACTAATCTTACAGGGTGCCAACAGGCACGAAAAAATCGGCAATTTCAGTAATGTGCTCCAAGACTCAATCCTTCTGCATCCACTACATGAATGTCAGCATTTATGTTACACAAATCTTATTATAATCTAAAAGTTAAAAATATATAAAATTGCACCTTATTTTTCATATCCCCCTCACCTTTTTTTTAGGGTTTCGTTCATCTGACGAAACCCTATTCGTCTCGCTCCTCTGTCTGTCCATCACAGAGTCCGTTCTCAGAAACTATACATGTTGGAGATTTCAAATTTTGCATACTTATAGCTGAGCACCACACATCATACGACAAATCATAAAATTTTGAAGAAGTCGTACATTTAACCCTTTGGGCTCCCACATGTGCATTTTAAACAATTCTTTCTATGTGAGCCTCTAATTAGGTTGGAGGCGTGAAATTTTGCATACTTGTAGCTGAAAACCATCATGCGACAAATCATAAAATTTTGAAAAAGTCGTACATTTAACCCTCTGGACTCCCACATGCGTATTTTAAGCAATCCTTTCTAAGTGAGCCCCTAATTAGGTTGGAGGCGTGAAATTTTACATACTTATAGCTGAACACCTCACATCATACGACAAATCATAAAATTTTGAAAAAGTCGTACATTTAACCCTTTGGGCTCCCACATGTGTATTTTAAACAATTCTTTCTAAATGAGCCCTTAATTAGATTGGAGGAGTGAAATTCTGCGTACTTATAGCTGGACACCTCAGATCAAACGACAAATCATAAAATTTTGAAAAAGTCGTACATTTAACCCTTTGGGCTCCCACATGTGCATTTTAAACAATTCTTTCTATGTGAGCCTCTGATTAGGTTGGAGGCGTGAAATTTTGCATACTTATAGCTGAACACCATCATGCGACAAATCATAAAATTTTGAAAAAGTCATACATTTAACCCTTTGGACTCCCACATGCGTATTATAAGCAATTTTTTCTAACTGAGACCCTTATTAAATTGGAGATTTGAAATTTTGCATACTTATAGCAGAACACCTGAGGCCAGGCGATAAACCATAAAATCTTGAAAAAGTCTTACGTTTAACCCTTTCAGCTACCACATATGTATTTTAAGCAATTCTTTGTAAGAGAGCTCCTAATTAAGTTGGAGACATGAATTTTTGCATACGTATAGCTGAATACCTCAGAACCGCACGACAAATCATAAAATTTTCAAAAAGTCTTATATTATTTACTCCTCCGGGCTCTAACTTGTGTATTTTAAGCAATTTTTCTAACCTCCGCCCTTTCACCCGGGGAGCACGTTTACAACTTTTGCCGACACCCCTTTGACCATTCTTTCATATTATGCACCATAGCCTTACATATTTTAGTTTCACTTTTTACCGCCAGGAACGCCTACTTATCTCGGGTGCTATGGGCCCAATCCCCTCGACTAATATATCTACAGATAGTATGTAAAACGGAGTTTCGTTCGGATAGAGGTTTCTTTGGAATAGAGTGCGTCCCTGGTTGCAAAATGTGGAACTAACAGATTTTTCAAAAGGATAAAGTGTTTTGAAAGGAATATTAAACGAAACCCTCTGTGTGATCTGTGATCTCACTTACCCACTTGTTTTTACTACTTTTCTCATCATGGTAAATGAACAGTTAAATTCATCATTGAATTCTTTGAATCTGCTTCTGTTTTACCTCAATAACTTTTTAATTCTGTGTCTGTAAAAGAAAGTGTGTGTATGTTGTTAGCAATGAAGTGCTATTTGGGTGGGCTAGGGGAAGTTGTCGCCCCCCCCCCCTTCCAAAGGAATTTAGATTGTAGCAGGCATAACAAGTCAGACCAAAAAAAAAAAATATATATATCATTTTCTTTTCCATTACTTCTTAAAGAATGAGTTTATAAAATGTATTAAAATAGGTCACTAATTTTTTAAATGGAAAAAAACTAGTGTTTTGGGGCATTCGAAGATTTTTTTTATGTGTAAAATATACGTCTTTTCAAAGGTATTTGAAAAATTAAAAGCTAAGTATACTAAATAATACAGGAGGAGGGGGGGGGGATGCATAAAGATCGTATTTTGTTACTAAAAATTAAAAAATAAGCGTCCATATTCTAAAATGTAAAATTGGTGTTAAATCGCGATTTAGCACTAAATCGCGATGTTAGATGGATGATAAATCGATTTAAGAAATTTCTACATCACCCAGTCCTACACATGACAAAACTATAGTTAAATTAAACTAAAACTGACAAAACTAAAGTTATTTACATTAAATTGATTTAAACAAGTTCAATATGAAACATTTTTATCTTAAAAAGTATTTGACATATAAAAATATTTTTTGAAATTTTATTCCATCGCCAACCGGTGATAAATCGCCAAATATCGGAATTCATTATTTTTTTTACGGACGCTCTATCGATTTTCCGCCGAACTTTTTTTTTTATAAACATATCTATCATCATGAGTAGAATATTCTATAATTTTTTCAGGTTTTTCGGAGCATGCCCGTATGGAGACCTTCCTTGTAAGACTCAAACTATCAGTGGCGAGCCGATTAAAAATTCACTTCGAACCTAATTTATTGAACTATTTTCAGGCAAAATTTTACATTATCTCTACTCCAGTTAAATAAATTTTATTATACAGTAAACTCTGTCTAAGGCGGAATCGATCGGGATCAATAAAATTTTCCGCAATAGACAATATTCCGCCTTATATAAATTTTACTCTATGTCTATGGATTTGCAGGGACTTAATCTTTCCGAGTTAGACAGATTTCCGCCTTACATAGAGTTTACTGTATTTATAAAAGGAGAATTCCTATAGTACACAGCTACCATGTTCCCACAAATCTTGAATAACGACTTGAAATTCGTTACAATAAGTCAGAAAGAAGACAGTTTGGATTCGAAAGCATATGAATGGCATTTTTAAAGTAAATGCCACATTTATTAAACATCTTTTATGTTACAGAGCGTGGAATATTTTCGCATCTCCCTTTCACAGGCCTTTTTCCCCGCTAGACTAGAGGCGCGAGGGGCCACGTGTTTTACTGAAGAATTGATATTAAATATTTGTTCTTTATTTATTTTTTTTTTTTAATGATGTAAATTTGATCGCAGCATGCAAGCTGCAGTTTTTTCTTGATCTTCCTTCCAGAATGAAAGAAAATAAATGTTCATGATTTATAAAAATATTAGCTTGGGTTCCCAGAGAGGAACAATGAATGTTTATACATGTGCTAGAGCAAATGTTTTGTTGTAAATAGACTGTATATATGTACATATTTAAAAGTGTAAAAAATAGAATTAGCAAATTTTTTAATCTTGTCATGCTTATTCAAATCGATCAACGCTAGAGTAAAAACTTTTGGTCATGAAATGCTGCTTTTAATGTGAAATATGAAGAATCATTAGATCTCGAATAATTTTGCTCTTACTCTGCTATAAATTGAATTGCTTGAATTAATCTTGGAATTTGAAACATTCTCCACAGAGCTTGCACAAAAAATACGTGAAAATATTAAGGTTCTTTAAAATTAAATTTTCAATAAAAAATCAGCTTTTATTTCGTTTTTAAGAAGAAATACAGCAGGTAATTGGACTTTTTCTTAACACTTTCCAACAAAGTTGAAAAGTATTTATGCATTCGGTTTGTCTGTCCACGCTCTAACTCCGGTCAATAGAGTCGAATTTTCATGCAGGCTCAGACTGGCCCGCCGGCCCATCGGCCGGTGCGCCCTCGCCCAGGGAAAACGTCGCGCCCCTAAGTGCCTAAGCCGCTCCAATATTTTTTCACTTGTTGTATACATACATTCTGATTAGTGTACTAAATTTCGAGAATTCGTTTAGGGATAATCATCAATTAATAGACAGCACAAGAGATGTATTTTTTATTATTACCACAAAGAAATTAAAGATATATCGTAGCAATTTCAGGATCGGAAACCAAAACGGACATCTTTGCATGCATTGAAAGAGAAAATATGCACCCAACGAAAGCTTTAGTAGCCATTGCACCCTGGACGAAATTTTTTTCATCGCTTCTTTTCATGATATGTTTTAGAATTTACATATTTTCAGTCCTTTTGCTTTTAGTACTCTGCGCCCCCTTTCCTTATAGCCGCCCTTAAATGCACATATAA
The DNA here is from genome assembly GCA_963932465.1 of Maratus speciosus. NCBI lineage: Eukaryota > Metazoa > Arthropoda > Arachnida > Araneae > Salticidae > Maratus > Maratus speciosus. Next base: position 25,983,441 of record OZ010789.1, on the reverse strand, counting down.
TGGTGCTTTTTGAAAGAGAGAGAGAGAAAAAAAAAGAGAGACGTATCAGAAGGCAAACAACTTTTTGTATGGCTTTTGTTTTTGATTGGAAAACATGATCTTTCTTTTCGGGGAATACAAAGTTGATGATACTTTTGGATTGTAATCCTGCAAGCTGTGGTATCTCGCGGACGGCGTTTTCTCATTCACAAAATCTGTCGTTATTTTCGGATAGTAATCTCGCGCCTAGTTTACGAGTAATCAGTGAAAATACATAAAAAAATACATATGCGTCGAAATCAGAACCTCCTTCCTTTTTTAAAGTCGATTAAAAAGTACAGGCTATGTACCCTGCAGCTTGCATGAATACAATCCCTGGGGCACTTACACTCAAGTACGGAAACTTAAATATTTCCCTTGATCTTTAACAATGATAAAAGTTTTGCAATCATGGGAAGAGTGTGCTGGGAATAGTAAATTTACTTAATTGTTTTAGGGATTTTAGACTAACAAAGCAATGTTTTAGGGTGTACTTTTTCTGTAGAAACCTTTTCATAATGTGATATCAATTCAGTTCTTTATGGACGCATAATAGTAATTTTTTAAGTATAAAAAATACCAATTATTATCACAAGCAAGTATTATTTTCACATTCAAATAGCTTTATATTTCAGCATTCCAATACCCTATAATACGTGGTACAAAAGAAGCTTGAGATTTAGTTTTCAAAATTTCTATTTCCAAACGGAAAGTATATTTTTGTTCTAATTATAAATATTTTTTAGACGAAGTTTGCATACCGAACGTTTCTTATGTGTTGAAGGAGATATTTGTAGATACCACATGTAAATATGCTACTTGGTTAATAATATGAATAATAACAAAACAGTAGATAGTGGCTCTCAGATTGTAACAGAAATTGAATTTATGACATTTTAAACTGTCTTGATAACTAATTCCAATTACATTAAAGAAATATATTTAAAAAAAAAATGGTTGAAGACCTTAGCAGCACTGCAGCAGCCCTATTTGGCGCTTGGTGCAAAGGTGCAAAAAACAGTGTTAGCTTTTCTAAGGATCCTCAGTGCATCAATGGTGATAGTGGAAAAAAATGTGGTTTACAACTTATAAATTCTGCTAAAAATAATCGTAAAAAAAATATGTAGGTAATAATCAACTGAAAATAATATCTACTAGTTATTGTTATGCATAAATTATGTTTCCGAAGTTATATACTTATTGAGAATTCTACCAACTTTTATTTTTCAAGCAATAATACCCCATTTTTGACACATTATTTGAGTTTCTTGGATCGAGACAGCCCGGAAAAAGGCATAGTTTATATGCATTAAATTAAATCATGGTAGAGTTAGAAGGATTTAAATTTGAGGATGTTAAAGATAAATCCATTTCAGAAACTTAGTTTTTAACTTCATAAAAATTATCTGATGATTTTTTATTAATTCATTAGAGATATAGTGAATAAACCCAAACTTATTTCAAACTTTTTTTCTATTCAAAAACTTTTCTTAATTAGAAATTATTAACAAAGTCATTTAAATATATATATATATTATGAACTAACCACAACTGTTAAAAACATTCATGTGTACAATTCATTTGAATAATTGGTTTTGGAGATATAGAGAAATTTTTCCTTTCTATAAATTAAGGGGTCCGTATTCCTCTATCAAAGGAGCCACAAAAAAATCGTATAAACTTACAAGAAATATTTTGTAGGATTTTTTTTTTAATGTAAAGTAAGTTTTTAATAAATTTATTATTCTAGTAAAATTTTACTGGGGACTAATTGAGAGTTTTTGGTACTTTTTCTTGTAAGATCTTCAATTTATTTTCTGAAGTTTAGGGATAAACCCCTAACGCATTTTCTTTTATAACAGTATTAAGATTTAAGAAAAGCATATGAGCTATATCTCTTTCCTGGCTAGAAAGGAACTCAAACAGGGTGTCAAAAGTGGATGTTACCATTTGAAAAATCAACGTTCGTGTATTTAATATGTAGACAGCCTCCAAAGCAAAATTTACGAAAAGTATTTAATAGTAAATATTATTCCTAATCAATTGTTATCCTAATCAATCCTATGTTTTTTTCATACAGTGATTTTCAGGAAAATTGGTAGGAGCGGTGATTTTTTTTTTCTGCAAGGTGTCTATCGATAGAAGAAAATAAGAAAGCTCTAGTCTTGATATCAGTAATCTACTACAAGTTAATCTGTATTCAACTTGCTGGAGCTTTTAGATGTTATGTGATGTGGTTTAAAAAATTGCGTAATATTGTGTAGGATTGATGGAATTTTAAACATGCACGGAGAATATTGCGAAGTCTTCTATCTAGAGTTAAAGATTTAATTTAAGCCATTATCCTTTAGTTGGTGCTATGCAAGTGTGTTAAACCTTGTCAAGCCAGATACAACACAAGCAAGTCAAATTGACTTGAGTTCGTTAACATTTTTGCGCCTTCTGAAAATCCAAGGTCTGCGCCCTTTACACTGACACAGTCCGACCCTGTTTTCATGCAATTGATAAAGGTTACTTAGGGTCACCAAAGCATGTTTGCTATTGTATATGAAGTATGTAGGTTTATTAGAATTTCATTACATTATTAGTCCAGTCAAATTGTCAAAAATAGATGCAAAAATTCTGCTAGAAGATTTTATGTTTTTAAACTGTTTATGGGGATGCTAATAACAGGAATTAATTGTTTCCCAACAAAATATCTCGAGGCTAAACTTTGTGGAGCTAAAAAACCACGAAATTTTCGGACTTTTTTCAGTTTTTTGCCTATAACTCGAAAATTATAAAATTTTTGTGTACCATACTCAATTACAAAAAGAAAGAGCATTAAATTCTCTACAAATTTCATTATAAAAGTCTTTTTCTAAATCCATTATTAAGCGCGCTACAGCTTCCTGAAAATGATACTTTTTTTCTAACTTTGTGAAAAAATCGCAAATACCAACATTTGACACCATTTTTATTTCTTTTATCCTCTTTAATATAACTTTTTATATTACAGGTATTTGCATGATAGTAATAATGATTAATTACAATGGTAAATCCGTAAAAAATTGACAACATTGTAATTTTTTTTTTTTGTCTTTACAACTTAAGGTGAGAACAATAATAGTAGGTATTATGAATGTAGGTAGCATGAATGTAAGTAAAAAAAATACTTACAGTAGCATCTTTAATGGATTTAGTAACGTTTGGAGCGCTTGCGGGTTGATGAGTTTGGTTCGTCAACCTCAGCTTGAGAAGCAAAGGAGCAGGCTGCATGATCTTCAACAGCTTTGAACTGCTTTGAGCTTGTTGCGACATCATCATCCTGGCTGCGAAAGTCATCGACGTTGCTGGTTTGGTCGATGGTTTCCCAGGTATCAGCTTCATAATCCTCTTCTTCTGCATAAATAATATCATCCACATTTTCACAATTGACCCCGTTACAGTTTTTGCAAATTGCCGAGCGTTTGAGTCCTGATTTTTGGCAAGAGCATGCCTTGGTGCACCCTTTTTTACAGCTACATGAGACAACATGCAGCAAGGATTCAGGTGCTGGCTTTTTGTTACATTTGAACTGGCTGAAAAAGACCGTCAGACCTGCGAACCCACCCCCATTCTTCAGGGGGCATGTTGTTTCCTAGCCAAGCTTGTACCTGATGATAACATCTTAGGAAATGATGCTGCGCAGCCTCTTGCGTCGGTGGCAGCCTTGTAAGATGAACTTTGCTTTTTGTGGCTGATTTAGCAAATAACTGGAACCTCAAACTGTTCAATGTCTGCGTGGTATCTACGCATCCACTGTATAGTGCAATAAGGAATTTTTCTCCAGCCTTGATGATTTCTTGACGGGTAGACTCTGGTTTATTAAAAACACATGATACTTCCTCAAGCTGCTTATGTTTTTTTAAAGTGTTACAAAACTTTGACTTTCCTTGCCCAAAAAGAGCAGATGTTGTATCGCATCCACTGATTGCATGAGTGAAAAGAACATTGTTGTGATTGTATTTGTAAGAATTGGTTGAAAACCACTTTGTTTCGATGCTTCCTCTTCCTGGTTTTTGGAAAAACAGATTTTTGTGTTGATATCCCAAGCTTGTCATGATCGCGAGAATATCAATATCCTCTCCGACAATTACTATACTTTCAAAGGCTTTGGCTCTTGAAATGGCTAAGGTAACAATCATGACATCAGCGTCTTCTTCTGCAACTTGAATTCTGTTATTTTGAAGATCTGTTTTAAGCAGTGAAATGAAGCGGTTCTTGTTTCTGTCATTGGCTAGAAATTTGTCTTGAGGCACTGTGCTTAACATTTCTGCTGCAACTATGACTTCAGTAGAAGTGTGCATTCTAGATCAACGTGCTCTTTCTGCACTTTTCATTCCATTCTGTTCTCCCTCAGATGGATATCCATCGAACACAACTGCGACCTGTGATCCAAAATTTTTCTGAATGTAAGAAATATAACTTTTAACAATAAATTTGAAGCAAACATTTCGAGGCCAAGTTACTTTGTGAAGAAGGTACCCTCCGTCAACAACAAAAAAATTATCTTTTCCAATAAGATCCAGATTGTCTAATGGGATAAAAGCACTGTAAAACGAAGATTTTGTGCCCTTTCTCATCCCTTCGTCGGAGAATAAAGACATCGGATAGGGAGCAAGTTCATAAGTTAGTAGATTCTGCACGTCTTCATCACTCAGCTTCATTAAACAAACCCTTTGGAATAGAGTCAATGGATGGACAGAAGTAACTGTAACGTTACGTCTGCAGCTACCAAGTCCGGTTCGTGTTGAATACGTTCAATTACTTTCTGGGACCATTCATCCCCACATTTTTCTGCAGCTTTCAGAAATGTAATTTTCGCTTCTAACTTCATTACTTTATGAATCAAATTTCTTTTTGCGTAGGGCTTTTTTGATTGTTTTTCGTTGAAGTCATCGGGATTACCTTCTCCACATAAGAAGCAATTATCTCGAAACTTGAAAGAAGTGCTCGATCGGAGGTACAAATTAGTCTGTGTAGAATCTTCTTCACCCCGACGAACATATGCTGCTATCATTCTCTCATTCACATATTTTTTTCGGCAATCCTCATGTACTCTAACTTCCTTGCCACTTTTCAGAAAATGTTGATGAGTATTATTCTGACGTTGAACGCTACATTCAAAGAGCTTGGCAAGTCCTTTCTGGGTCACAATGCGTGTATCACGATTTGAAGCCGTTTGGCAAACGAAACACAATTTTGGATCGGGCTCGCTCATTTTTCACTACTGCACGAGAAGCAGACGGGCAATAAACTAAATAGTAAGATACCAGACCAGTGTAGAGAGGGAAGGGTGAGTCTTTAAGAAAGAACACCTGCGTCGGAAAGTCACGTGACCGCTATCTTCCAACTGCATTCCCTATTATTATCCCCTGCCACCCTCCCCCCCCCCTCCCTTCGTAACTGTCTTTCTGCTAGGGTTGCCGATATCGTCCTTCTGCTAAGGTTGCCAGATTTATCTCAGAAAAAACGAAGATTTTGATTGACACTAGTTTGTTTTTATTTTATCGCACTATATTTTAATAATTAGGAAAATTTTAGCAATGGACACCCTACAAAAATAAATATTTGTATTTAACCTTGTAATCATCTCGCCCGATACAGTCACAGACAAATTGCCCGTGAATGTATCAGGCTCAACGTTTAATGGTTAAGCATAAAAGGTGATAATAAATCAAACAAAATATCTAAACTTATGATACAGTTAGACTAAATAAAAATTTTTATAATGTAGATATTTATCTATAATAAGGTAGAGTTCACTTGATCTATTTCAACAGCAAATGCGCACATAATATTACACAACTCACCCAAGATTTTTGTATTACTGATCTAAAACAAGCCGTTTTTACATTTGATGTGCATATCCATAACTTATTTTTGGCAAAAGGTGAAATTTTAAAGTAAACTGAAAAAGAATATTTTTTAAACTATCAAAAGTGGGATGGGGTAGAAAAATGGAAGAAAACGTTGTGCGGACACATTTAAACATACACCTAATACCTAGCGCTATAGACCTAAAAAATACTAAAAACGTATAACGTACCAGAAAAACGTACTATCTGGCAACCCTACCTTCTGCCTAACCTTCTTGAAAATTTGCCTTCTTACTTATTCATCAATAGGTGCATTTCATTTCCACAGTTAGTGATGAAAAGAAATTTTTTTTAGGGATGGGAGGCGAAAAATAGGTCACTTTCTATGAAGTTGAAAAAAATGTGCTATTTTCAAAAAGTTGTAGCACGCTTAATAATGGGTTTAGAAAAACGTTTTTAATATGAAATTTGTAGAGAATTTAATTTTCTTTCTTTTTGTAATTATGTATGGTACATAAAAATTTTATAATTTTCGAGTTATAGGCAAAAAACTGAAAAAAGTCCGAAAATTTCGTGGTTTTTTGGCTCCACAAAGTTTAGCCTCGAGATATTTTGTTGGGAAACAATTAATTCCTGTTATTAGCATCCCCATAAACACTTTAAAAACATAAAATCTTCTAGCAGAATTTTTGCATCTATCGGCCCAATTTTCTGACAATTTGACTGGACTATATGTTTAGGGGGGGAAATCGTTTGCAGAATATTTTAATGACATTATGCTATTTCAAATGTATTAAAACTGATATAAATCACTGAATTTCACTACGATCCCGTTAAAACAGGGCATTCATAGCATTTTTATATTCATTTACAGGGACACAAAAAGAAATCGGTTACAGTACTGACTTTGAATAATAATGGCTGGAGTGTACGGTTTAAAATTCGGTATGCGCTTTTAAATATACTTGATTTTTTGCATGTTACTCGTTATCTATAAATTCTATAGTTCATATACAGGGCTGCACAAAAATATTCACTCCTTATTAGAAGAAATTGCTGAAAGAAAATTTAACTGAAGTACATGCATTTCTTAAGTGAACTCAATTTTGGCATGCATGTAGTTAATAGATTACAAATCTATATACAGAGCTGCTGAAAAAATTCTGATAATTTCATGATAGTACATGGGAACAGCTGAAATTGGGTTTTGAAATGTGTTATGCGTTCCCATAAGGTTGAATTAAACATATTTTTTTTATTTTTTAAACGGTGCAGTTTTGTTACATTATTCTGAATGCGTTGGAAAGGGTTTCATAATCTATGCTTGGCGCATGAGTTTTTCTTTCTTGTTTTAAAATAGAGGTTGTTTTAGTAGATTTCAATGAGTATAAATAAAGAAACAAAATACAAAATTTTGTTTATGCACTTACATATTTATTACATATTTATAAACTATGTAGAAAGTCATTGCACCTTCTCTTCAGATGCTTTACACAAAAGGAAATCCTTTATTTTATTTGGTATTTCCATTTGATCTAAGGCTGCTGGTAAAGTACTTTTACTCTTGCATAGGTTCTTTCTAACCTGACAACGAGCTAGATGACATAGTCTCCGAGGTTCGTAGTTTGTGACACAAAAAGGCATTATGTCCTCGAAAACCGTGCACCATTCGTCTAATAAATATACTCCGTTTATGTTTTTAACATAATTAAGCAACAGACTCCTCACTTCAATCATTGTGATATAAGGTTCACTTACTGTCTTGAAAACGATGTCCAGGCATTCAACGAAGTTGATTGATTCAGGATTGTTTTGCAATCGTAACCAAAGTGCATGGATTCCCAGTATAAGATGAAATAGCCTTTTAAAACGGACAGTGTCAGGACGCCATAATGGATTCAATAAGAGATACACCAGATCGCGTAAATTTGGTTTCACATTTAAGAGTTCTGCATCATTTTGTGTAGCCAAATCCTGTTCTGGAATTTTTAGGACTCTGCCGTTTACGCATCTAAAGAAAGAGTATTCCAGAAATCTTCCATCACGCAAATCCCAGGTATACCTTAGAAAAAAAGAAGAAAAAATGCATACAATTAATAATATTATTATAATGTTAGAAAGGAAAATGATACATTAGGAAAAATCTTTGAACACGATTTGACAGTAAATAAAATCATAACACCAAATGCAATACTCCACCTTAGATTCCATCACAAAATACACAATATGAACATTAAAAAGCTCTATGGACATATGGAACATAAAATGGTTCAAATTTTTCCGTTTATACAATTTATCGGCATAAAAAAATAGAGTTAACCCTTTAGTGCACAGCTTTGCATATATGCAAACAACAGTGTTTTGAATTTAATAGATTTTTTTATTCGTACATACCTAATTAACACCAGAAAATTAAAATAGCAATATTTATAATGAAGGGAACGAATATTTTTTCCAACTGGATTATATCATATTCAAAGCTGGAGTAGCACAGTTGAAGTTTATTCCAACAGAGCGAAAAATGTCCAGACCAGGGATCGAACCTGGATACTTGGCGTTCGCTCTGTTGGAATAAACTTCAACTGTGCTACTTCAGCTTTGAATATGATATAATCGAGTTGGAAAAAATATTCGTTCCCTTCATTATGACCTAATTACATGGTATACAGGAGTTTCATCATGTAAATGCTATAGTTATAGCTCGGATGAATGAAATAGCGCTGCAGTTCGCAGCCAAGTCCAACTAATAAGAGTGAATTATGTCAGCCAGGTATCGGTCCGGATAGCCTAACAGGTAAGGCATTGGCACGGCACGCCAAGTATCCAGGTTCGATCCCTGGTCTGGACATTTTTTGCTCGGTTGGAATAAACTTCAACTGTGCTACTCCAGCTTTGAATATAGCAATATTTATTTTAATTAATATCAGACATTCCGTATTTAAATAGAGCGAAATTAACCATTGAAACTTTCTGGTGTAAAGTCAGATTCTCTGAACTATGTAATTTCTAGAACGTATTCTATTATGGGCATTAAAGGGTTAAAGGTTAAGTTTTATAAAATAATAATCATATAAAATAAGGTATTTGCAGACATATACTTAAAATATTTACTAATTTGCAATATTTTAGCATTTATTTATAAAACAGCCACCCGACAGTAGTTTTTACTAGGGATGCACCGAATAGTGATTTTGGCCGAATACCGAATATTCGGCTAGCCGAATAATAACTGTTAGGCCAAATATTCGGCCAGTCGTATGGTAACTATTTGGCTGAATATCGAATATTCGGCTTGTCGAATACATTTACATTTCAAAGTTTAAAGGCAGTGAAATGTTAAATTTTAAAACAATTTTACATATATTTAAAACAGAAACTTTCCTTTTGATAAACAAGAGCTTTTTTCAAGTAAACTTTATGCTGAAAAAAATCTGCTTTGAGTTATTTAAGAAGAGGACAATTATAAAACTTCTTTAATTGATAAAATTTTAAATTTCATGACTTTTTCTGTAAATTAAAGCAAATTAATAAAATTTTCTTAAATTCTAAAACAAAGAGAAATTGCGAAAAAATTGGAAGATAAATTGTGCAGGATCATATATTATTTGTTTGTCAGAAAGAGACTAAATTAAAAGTAAATAAATAATACAATCTATTCAAATTTTACACGGTGGCAACTCAGCAAGAAAAACTGTTCTACTCCGTTTGATTAAGCAAGGAAGTTTTTAAATGCATCCTAGTACAGTGTCTAGAGAGGGCGATCATTTTCAGAGATCATAAACGTTGTTCTTAAAATCTTAGCAAGAAACAGATTATTTACTGGACAATGTTCATCAACTTGCATTTGTACATAATTCCTATAAAAATCCTCGTGATTGGTTAATTTTCTTAAATAATAACAAACAGAAAATAAATGTAAAAACATTCTCTTTTATTTAAATATGAATTTGTTTCTAATTATTCTGGATATCTTTATTAGTTGACTGTTAAACGTAGAAGTTGTATAAGGTTTTGAAAATTATGTTTTAAAAGTTTCTTTTAAGTATTCGGTTCGGCTGAATATTTCGATATTCGGCATACCGAATAGTTTAATATTCGGCCAAACCGAATATTCAGTAACATGGCCGAATATCGAATAGATACCGAATATTCGGTGCATCCCTAGTTTTTACTTGTATTTCAGATGTGCAACAGAAGAAAAGTTTGACGTATTATATGAAAAATGTATCTCTGTTTTTTTTCGTTATTTTTCCTGTTTAATAAACCTTTCAGAGAATCATATATAATTTTTTCAAAACAAAATAAAAAATCACGTATTTAAAGGGTAAAAGATTAGGGTGCTAAATGATTATGGACCTAAAACATTATGGTGCTTGAAAGTTTTAAAATAATATATTTTAAGCACCGTGGGTGAGTATATAGTTTTTTACCCTTTTCTCGAAATGTGTTTTTTTACGCTTTGGTACACTTTTCTAAAATTCTACTTGAGGTAAACAGTTGAAATTTTCCAAAATTGTGTAACTACCGTATATACTCGTGTGTAAGTCGAAGAATTGTAGACAAAATTTGGGAAGTCATAATTGGGGGTCGACTTATACACGAGGTAGTAGTTTAAAAAAAAAAAAAATCGCAGATAATCGGCGAATGGGTAAGTCTTTTAAGTAATCTCGTGAGAGATAAAAGCGAACAATGGTCTATAATGGCTTTTTCGTCTTTGCTGGTATGTTTGAAACAGGTTAATAGGATTTTAACTTGCATCGATGATTCTTGGAGTATCATAACATTCACATTTTAGTATGCTGAAAGATATGTGACCAGTTTTGAGTTAAAACAACGACGCACAATCAGTAAATAGGAATCCCAGGTGTAAACAGTAGGTTCTTTATTATCCAGGTCCGCACAAATCGAGGTTTTCCGGCGGCAACGGCAACATAGCCGGTGCTGGAGAGGGGACGATCTACATTTTTATGCTCACAGATGCACGATCAGGAACAGAATCAAATCATAATCACATTTTAGAGCATTGAGTTATTGGCGAGCAGTAATTTACAAAACTAGCAAGCCAGTAGATATCTGGCGAGAATTCCATTGAAATGAGACATGTGTTCAAAACCATTAATGTATTGTCAATGAGGAGGGTAAAAGGGCAACATATGAAAATTTAACGCCAACGGATAACCGAGAAAATGTGGGCAACCGAAAACCACAAAGTCGCATTTTACAGGGGGGTTGCCAACTCATGGGAATAGGCGCGGCGAGCCGTTTGAAGGCATATGTAAATAAAAATCAGATATTGCAGACAAAATTTATGATAAGAATTTATACGTTGGAAAGGAAAGATGCAGATGTAGTGACCCAATCAAAAAAATAAAGAAAGGAGGCATGAGAAAGATCCCGCATAGCAACCAAATTAAGCATGTAAGTGTACTGGGTAAGTTGTTTCTATGCGAGATAAAAGTAGCATGCCTCATTATATAATAAATTCCTCATACGACCCCCAGAGCCTCATACGACTGCTCTGTGCGGTTTTGAGAATTAAGAGTGTGAAACGAGAATGTATTTCTAAAGGAAAAGAGGGATGAAAATAAATTTAATTTATGATTTTATGACAGATTTAAAATATAGGAATTTAGTAAAATAACCTTATATTAAAAAGGGGGGTGGGGGGAGTAAAGGAAAAAAATGTATTAATAGAATATGGGAAGGAAATATCCTTCACATGGTCATTTCCCTGTGATTGACAAAAAAGCTTAACAATAATGTCCCTGTAATTGTTCTGCACTCATTTTCCAGAGAATTCCCTTCAGTACAGTGGCATTCCTTTCAACATTTTAATCCCCTTCTTAAAAAGAGTTCAACTTGAGAATGCTTCTAGATTTCTCTCCCAAAAGTCCTACAATACAAAGAAATACTATATTTTAGCAGTCTAAAGTTGTTTTCCCTTGTAAATAAGGCTTGAATAGATTTTTGAAATTTTTTCTTCTTTTTCATTATTATTGAATTGATGTGAATAGGTTTCAACCTAGTTGAAGTTTCTTCGGTTTTACAGTTTTAAATTATATAAGTTTTAAAAGTTGAATTTAAAAAAATATCTGATTAGAAACATAAAAAAAGTTTACTAATTTAATGAAAATTAATTTTTTTTTTATCCTCGATTACAAATCCTTTTTCAACATATTACCAGAAATGTGGTTAGACTTATACACGAAAATTCAATTTCCTTCAAAATTTTGCTTAAGAATTAGGGGGATCGATTTATATATGGGCTATAATGTGTGTAATTTACTGTACGAAAAAAAAATTCATTTCTATCTCTATTTTTAACTAAAATACATGATGTTAAATATTTCGCAAAAACTGCTTCATTTTATTTGTCGAGATGCTCCATGTGCCCTTAACCCCTTGAGGGGCAAGCAAAAATATCTCTAAATATTGAACTCTCACCGGAATAATCAGAAAAATTTTTTTTTAATAAGGAAAAGCAATTTTTCTGCAATTTTCATCCAAAGTTAAAAATATAAAATTTAGTTAAAATTTTCTGGTGAGAATCTTGTTTAAATTAGGTGGGAGATATTTTATCCCACCGCCCCTCAAGGGGTTAAAAGGCGACAAAGATAATAATAAGATATATGTTATAAGTTTAAAATATACATTTTATTTAAATTTCCTAATACAGTAGAACCTCTTTCATCCGAAACTCTCGATTAACCGAAATCCATTTTAAAACCTTTTTTTTTTTACTATCACTTTCCTTGTGTGCAAAATCCATTTTGAAAGCTTTTTTTTTTTTTTTTTTTTTTTGTCTTAACTATTATATTTCTTCTGTACAAACGGTTCTTTTCGAACTATGAGTACATATAAAAAATTTTTGATCCCCTTTCTTAGAGTTCCTTTGAATTTAACTTGAGCTCCCGTAAGCTACGGTGTGGAACGAAGAAAACGAACAAATTAGCAATTCTGAAGCTTTTGAATGTTTTACAAAAGGTTTGCATGGTTGGAGCAGCAGAAAGACTGTGATACTGGTGAACTAATAATATTAAAAAACTCTGCGATAGAGCATCAAAGCAAAAGCAATCGAAACTGCGACAAACAAAATATTTTTCCAAACCCTTGTGATATATGTAAAAGGTACATAATTTCAAAATTAAAATTCAGGTAATTTATTCTTGTTTCTACTTTGCTATTGTTTTATTTTTATTAAGCACTTGTTACCATAATAAAAACTATTGCTTATATTTCTCCTTAATCTTAAAATTGACGCATTCTCGATTATCCTAAAATTTCGATTTTCCAAAAGATCCCAATTACTTCGGATAATCGAGGTTCTACTGTACTGCCAGCTACCTTAATAATTACAGACTCTCCCATTTGAAATGAAGTAACGTGTTTGAATGAGTGGAACAGCAATTAACAAAAATATTCCCTGATGATGGTCGCGGGATTGCTGGCCGAAAGTACTAAGAAATTTAAATAAAATTTATATTTCTAACTTGTGACATCTGTATTATTATTATTATTGTCGTCTCACTAAAACGGTGAGTTTTTTAAAGTTCGTATCGTGTATATTACGATTTCATTGTTCTTAGAAAATGACTGTCAGTGAGTCTGTCTGTGACAAAAATTCTGTGGGTGCTCTATCTCAAGAACTAATGCACGGAATTTAATAAAACTTTAGATTCACTTAGATCTTGATATAAGTTGATGGTGATTAGTTTTTGATGCAAATCGCTCAATAAGTAGCGCTGCTATGCTGCATTTTTCACGATTTCCATAATAGTTCTATCTCAAGAACTAATGCACAGATTTTCAAACTTCAGTTTCAGTTAGACGTTCACATAAATTTTGCTGATTAGATTTTGGTGTAAATCGAACAACAGATGGCACTGCTATGCTGCATTTTTCAGGATTTAGACGATTTTAGCGATAGTCAAATCTCAAGAATGAATGCACGGAATTTCATCAAATTTCATATTCTGTTAGAACTTGACATACGTTGGTGCTGATTAGATTTTCGTGTAAATTTTTATAACAGGTTGCGCTGCTATGCTGTATTTTTCACGATTTTCGCAATAGCTATATCTCAAAAACTAATGTACGGAATTTAATCAAACTCTATAGTCTGTGGTACATTCACATAAAAAGATCCTTGTCTTGGGTATATACTGCCTAGAATCCAATGGGCTTGAACTATAAAAATTGCGTACACGTGTTTCCGATGACAATAGAACATTTGAATATTTTTAAAACTTAATGGTAAATTAATTTCAAGGCATTTGTCAGTTAAGCGGTGATCAATCGACAAATATTCCTGAGATTTAAAACTATATACGAGTTACATAATGCGCCAATCTACACTTGCCAAAATTAACCGACTGGCTGTGGAAACTGCAGCAATGGAATTTTTTTAGCACTTAAAAAATTGAAAATATAAGAAAATTAAGGTAATATGTATATATTTTTAATACGCTGTAACCAATTAGCATTTTAATATCAAAGTATGATTATATGTTTAGAAAACAAATTAAAAATACTAAAGCGCGTTTTGTACCGCACAAGTCTCTCATTTTCTTACATTGTTACAAATGGCAGATATTTCATAATATGACTCAAATATATAATTAGCTATGAAATTATACATATCAATACAAATAATTACATTTTAATTATATTTATAAGCTGAGAGAAATACCCGGAAAAATACATTTAAAAAGATAAGAACCAAATATTCATTATGAAATAAAAATACTTTTTTATAAACCAATGTCAAGAATGATTTAGTGCAAGGAGACAAAGATAAAATAATCATTTCTTTCGAAAAAATATGTATAAATATATAAGTTTAAGTAATTTTTAACCATTTGGGAAAAATGGTTATTGTCCTCGTCAGGGTAGGAAATAAAAAGCATATCTGAAGCTTTTTATTGGTCGAATCTGCATTTCACTCGTTTTCTGATGGGTCTATACAGTAATCTTTCTTTCAACTTTAATCCCTTTACTTTCAACAGAGATGGATATTTCTGTCGCCACTATGACCAAAAAAGTAATAAAAACTACAAAAAAAAAAATTAATAACTCAGAAACAAATTGAGATAGAGGCTTTCAAACAAATTGCACTTAAAAGTGCATTTTTTTCTCTATACGACGGTGTAAAAAGTAATATTGTGGGATGTTTAGAAGTTTAAGAATGAAATCTCATTTAAAATGGGTCGATGGAAAAGCTTTTTCCCGAACAGCTAATGAAATGCTTGGATAATAAGTAAGATTCAGGTGTATAATACGTAAGTTTCAGGAAATCTGACGAGTTGCAAGCGATTTTTGTCACTTGCAATTTTTACGTGTAATAACACCATTAATGTTTAATTCATGGCGTACGTAATGTAGGATCAACTCCGTAAGATTTTTTATGTCTAAAATTTTAGTCTTTGAAAAAATCATTTTCCAAATGGTCGTTGTAATTTGTTAAATTGCTTTTTTTATTTTTTATTCGGTTATTATGTGTTAAAAAACTAAACAAAGCAAAGATTATAATTTTTTTAATAAATCAGTAGCCGGCGCTTTCTGTCTAGCGTAAATAAAAGCGGCGAATTTTTCACAATCAACATTAAAATAACGTACAGACTGTGGCGCAGCCAGAATTCGGTTCTAGGGGGGGTTTTGAGTTCTTTGATAAAGATGTTCGCCAGTTATTCAAATCACCGGTTAATATAATCTGTCTTTTTAATGAATCAAATCGTAATGCTTTTTACCCACAGTTGCATTGGTTGTGTTTCATTTAAACAGCGTTTACAGTATTAGAGTTAGAGAACATAAAATGCACCAATGAAATAACCCCAAACTAGGTTAGATTTATAAAAAGTGTTTAAAGATGATGAGGTAAACTTTAAGAGTTGTAAGTGTATAGTCCATTAAATAATTTTTGCATAGAAAATAACAGAATTCCAATCCACTTGTTCAACCAAAAATACACAGTATTTCATTCCAAGACAATCTCTAATTCTTGATTTTAACTTTAATAATAATGAAGACATTTTAACAAACTTTTCAACATACTTACTGTGCTTTCGTCAGATGTAACATCACGAAAATTGGTGGAATTATCATCATTTACGTCCAATTAGTGCTCAGTTAGGTAATCCATATTTTGGAATGTAGTTTATATTAAACATGGTATTTTATTGTTTCTTTTATTGAGCACTACCAGTACTTTACATGACATCGAATTTGCCATTAAGTAACGTAAATCTGTTGAAAATTTCGTTACAACATCTTTATTATTGTTAAAGTTCTCTAAAAATATCCGGGTTCAAACTGAACTCGTACCTGTACTAATATTATAAAGAAGTAACCTTTTTTTTGTAAGGATTACTTTTGGAACTACCGGACGTATTTAAAAAGATAATCGGTCGTGTGCGAACTTAACTCGCATACAAAGGGTTCCATACAAAATATCAGAACTGTTCAAAGATAATATTTACTTGCGTACATATAACAATACCACATGCCATAATTTTATTCTACTGTAATGAAAACTGATGAATATTTCTCCCTCTAAAACACAGACTTTGTACAAAGTTTAAACTTGGTAGAGAACCAACCACTCTTCGGAAAGAGGTCGCATAGATTCTCTTGAAAAGTCACTTGTAAATCATATTTCATGTAATAGTGGACAATTTTAAAGGAATAAAAAAAGTACGCTTAATAACGTGAAACTTTTCAATTCATTTTTAAAAATAAAAGCATATTCAGACATAATTATTGAAATGATTTCTAATCAAAAAGTTTTTTCCCTTATAAATGAATTATTTATTGAATTATAAGCAATTGTTTCCTCAAAATTACTGACTTTTAATATGAATTATCTTTTTAATATTTGCCTTCAATAATTGAATTCAGTTGAATAAAAAGTGCTTATCACTGTTTCACCTTACCTAAAACAAAGATCTTATACAAAATTTAAATTTGGCACTGTGCCAAGCACGCTTCGAAAGAAGGTCACAAAGTAGCAACACTGTTTTGATCCGTACCGTTGTTTTCTACATGGGTTTTTAATTAATATCTTGGCAAATTACAGTCACATTTTTTCGAAAAACATAACCGACAATCCTTGGAAGATTCTACGTCGCTTAGGTACACCGAGTGTCCTCAATTCTCACGCTGACCGCCAGAAAAATAAGACGCACGAATGATCTTATAGTAATTCCGATTTTACTTTTTTAAGCGTAGAGTGGGAACCTTAATAATAATGGCAAAATGATGGTGACTATCTCCGTTTCAACATAAGCATCGGTAAAACAACGACTAGAAACATGGAATTTGACATGGTTGTTATTTTAGAGACTTAAAAGCATGCCCTGAACAGTTTTTTAAAAATTCGAAATTTTAAAGGGTGCAAGAGTAAAAAACAAAACTTTCTAAAATTGCGATTTGTGTTATACATTTTGTATAGAAGGTTAGAATCTGGCACGGTGATAACTTTTGGGATGTACAAATGCTCAAGAACGGTTCCTAAAAAAAAGTTCAATTTAAAAAGGATGAAATGAGCGGAAAACGGTCTGAAAACGATCTAAGGCTAATGTCAGACGGACGTCTTTTTTGCACGCTTTTTTACTTATGTATTATCCCTACACAATGCTAGCAGCGTTATATAGCTTTAATTATGATTTATTAGGAATTGCTAGAGCTAGATACATTAAGTATGGCATGGCTGTTACTCTAGAAACGTAAATGATCACCAAGAACAGTTTTCCAAAAATTCGAAATTAAAAGGATGCAAGAGCAAAAAACGTTCTAAGACTGCGGTTTGTGCGATATACACTATATGGCCAAAGGTGACCGGTCACTTGCCATTTTAGACGTTTTGTTACATATCTAGAAAAATGCATGAGGAATTAACCTGAAACTGCAGGTGTGTAAACAGTATAGTATAGGTCATATATTTCCGCGGATATTTTTTTCGCGAAACCCCATAGGGAACCGTCAACAAATTGAAAAGGAACTAATATCTTTTGGATAACTCTGTAAAAACTAATGTAGCAAAGACCTTCAAACTCGAGATTATTAATATATGGTTTATTGTAATATACTGTGTTCATTTTTATGAGGATAGCATGTATACTTGTAGAGAAATTAAGGTTTTTATAAAAACAGTCCCATATTTTGCCAAGTTTTTTGCTTATAATTTGCAGAGTTCTTAATATAAAAAAAAGTTCTTTTCAGAAAATATGACAAACATTGTACATAATACTCTGCAACCAGAATTGACAAATAATAAAAATTGGATGAAAAATGAAGAGGTTTATTAAAAAATGATTCACTGCGCATGCGCGAATGCAATCAAAATATAATGTGCATAATGTATTAGCTAATTATATAGAGCAAGTTTTGTGATAGTCTCAAAATCATAGAATGAAAATTCTGAAAATGATCGTCGATAGAATAAGTTCAAAATCCATTGTTCCCAAAAAGAAGCAAAAAGATGAGGGGTTGTATCAAATATCTGTTGATTAGTGCCAAGATAGCGCACACAATATTGCACGTATATTTGGATACAACCAGTTTCTGGAGTTTCGGAAAAAAATCTTTGCGGAAATCAGGGTTGGCAAGTTTTTGACATGCGACGGTTTAAACCGATTTTAACCATGGTTAAAACCGTCGTGTCAAAAACCTTTCTGTCAAAAATGTCCAAAAGTGTCAAAAACCTAGTTTTAATAAAAATCATACCAAAAGAATTATTTAGCAGAGTTAGATGGGCTTTAAACAATAAATTCTAAGTAAAACTGCATAAATACATTAAAACTGTGGAGTATAAACTGCAGAAATACATTCTTGAAACCTATTTGCATAGGATATGGTAAACTGCAAATTGATTGTTGTATGATTTTTTTTATTATTATTTGTGAATAAAAATTACCTAACTGTTATTTATTGATTTAGTTTATCATTAATGTATGCTTTTAAGATGAACAGTTAATAAATCCTTAATTATTTGTAATCATTAAAACTAGATAGGTTTAATCTAAATTTTGCAGAGATAAATAAATTGTTTAGATTTTTTCATGGCTAGAAGCACAGAGTAATCTATCACAATTGGTATCTAATGAGGGTATTTACTTTCCTTAAGATAGAGCAAATTCAAAGATTCCCTTCCAGTACAAAACAGTATTGCTATTGCAACAAAACCAATTTTTCTTGCTTTCCCCCTATTATGTTCTTATGGATGGGGTTGTTTAAGGAGCTACATTCACCAAAGTTCAAGTTAAAACACCCGCCTGCTAATGTTAATCCTACAGGAGAATTTTTTTTTTTTTAATATCTTGTTCGAAATTTCATACTTTTAAATGATTTTTTTCAAAGTAGAAATGAAAACCCCACTCAATAACGTCAATTTTATGATAGAAATTTTGTTTAATATTTCAATATTTTTAAATGCTTTTTGCATTGGATAACTAATGTCGATCTCTACAAAGACCGATTTTTAAATTTTCGATTTTGCTTGCAGTTATTTTTGTTATTAGGATACTTTCACTTTTGGAACAGGTTTCAAACTAAGTTAAGCATTTTTCTTTTTCTTACTGGTATGCCGAATTATTAATTTGTCCCTAATTTTAGGAGAAATTCCACAAATAAGATAATTTCATCAGTAAGAGGTGATTGTCAGTCACTAACAAAAATTAATATTGGGATAAAAGGATTAAAATATCATATTTTATCATTTTATCCTAACATTTCATTCTTTTCTCATTTGTAAAATAAATGTTATTTTTATTGTTCTGCGTTTGTAAAAGAAAATGCTGCAGAGAAAATATTTCTGTTAAAGACTGTATATAGGGCAGATGTGCCAGTAATGGACACCATTAAGGAATTTCTTTAAAAATTGTTTTTTAATTAATAGTTATTATATTCCAGTTTTTTCAATATTATATTAAACTATCATGATTGATTTCGTTTGTTATAATGGCTTATTATTACAAAACGTTTGTCTATATATATATATATATATTGTTTTTTAAATAAGAAATGCAACCAAGTATGCTGAAAAGCCACAATAAAAATACATATAAAAAATTTGGCAATTTAGTCATAAACAAAGAAATAAATTATAATTTAATATTTGATTACAGTAAAATAAATGCTAAAACTAAAGTGCACAATCACAGGGTTCATACTCATTTGCCAAGAAAAAATCCCCTGATGTATTTTTTGGGAGGTACAAATTTTCCATGTCATCAATTAATGACATTTTTTAAACCAGTATCATGACGCTCTCACCTTTTAGAAATAAAATAAAAACAAGATAATCTCAAAAATAAAGTTTATACATCACCTATATAAACAATAAGAACAGAACTTTAAAGGAAAAACATTAATTTGTGTAAAACAGATGAAGTCTGTATGCCTTGTGGGGCTGTCCTTAAAAACTCGGTAGCTTGGCTGCAAGATTTCCACTTCACGATTTTATTACTTCTTGAAAAGCATTATTATGAATGAATAATATGAAGGCTGCAAGTGTCAATATCAATTTTAAAATGACCTTTAGTTTTTTAAAGTTCCTCTTGAATTGTTATCAAACCTCACAATGTTAGAAGGTGAATCTACTGAATGAATGGATGTAGACAGATGTGATATCATAAAGCACGCGAACAGCAGCAATTGCCCTTTATTTCCCAGAGTAACCAGTCATTTTGCCAGGTTTTCCATGTTTGGAGAATTTTTTGCATTATCCCCTGAATTTTACAACCCAAAATTTATCCCCTGATTTTCCCATGAATCCCATATTCCCCTGATGAGTATGAACCCTGAATCATTAAATAAAAGCAATGTTGTATCTTGCTATAACAGCATTTTTTTGTTGTTGTTGTCCTGACCATATTTAAATATTGGTGTTTTTGACATGTCACGTCAAAAACTGGTTTTTGACGGCTTAAACCCAACCCTGGCGGAAATATATGACCTATACCATACTATTTACGCACCTGCAGTTTCAGGTTAATTCCTCATGTATTTTTCTAGATATAGGGTCAGGTGGGGGAAAGTGATCATAAAAACAGGCTTTTCAAACTTTCAGAGGATATAAACATCAGAATTTCTGTGATGTTTTCTAAAATTTTGGGTGTTATTTTACATTACATTACTCTAGAGTACATCTATATCCATTTCAGAAATATTTTTGGGGAATAACACCTTTTTATAACATATTTTTCCAGGCATGTTTTTATGACCACTTTACCCCAGGGGGTGGGGTAGTGCATGGGGTAAAATGGTCACATTGAAAAAGTGTAATAAAAAAATAAACTAATGAATAAAAAGTGACATTTTATTATTTACAAACATTTTAAACAGCCTTTATAATAAGTTATCTGCCATTTTATTTTATTAAAGTGTAAATTTGTAATGTTAAAATTGTTTGTTGTTAAAATTTGGTTCTTCAAGGATTTTGATCACATCTGATTCTGGAAAAGTATGATTGCCAAATTTGGATTTTTTTAAACGTATACTTTAAGAAAAATAATCATGTTTTTTCCCAATAAATTGCTTTATTCATTTCTTCATTTCATATCTTAGCAACACTCAAGGATGGGTTGGATAGATATGGTTTGAGATGTCATGTTTAGTGATTATAAATGGATTCAAAAGAGAATGTTGACTAGGGATATTTTGTTGTTTTTTTCCTCTTGGAAATTTAAGCAACTTTTAAGTATCTTATTCCTCTTGTTATTTTTGCAGATATAATGCAAGTGTTTTTTCTGTCAATACCACTCCGATCTTGGACTGGACACATTTCCTTTTCCTTTAAAACTATGTCTAACAATTCTATTCACATCTGAAATGAGTGTAGATAATGTTGCCAATGTAGCTTATTTTAATTTTTTTTTTTACATATTTTGCAGTCGGCTTTCTTGATACTGTTTCTTTAAAATTCCTTTCCAGGCTTTTTTTAATGGGGGAAAATACACCTAGGTGTAGTACACCTGGTTGTAGACTATGACTAGTATGAGGCAGCAGGCAGAGTATTATAATATGATTGTCGATAGCTTTTTTTCACAGCGTCATAATTCATTTATGTCCATCACAATCATAAATAAAAGGGCAGGATTTTGTAAGCTTTCGGTGTACTATCTACTTAATAAAATGATCCACCCAAGATTCAAGTACAGAATCCTGCATCTATCCAGATTCCATGATTCATACAATGCTCCTGCACGACCACCCTTTATTCATAATTCATATATAATCACTCATAAACTGCGAATGGAAGAATGTAATAACCACTAGCTGATATACCAAAAGGAATACTAAACATTATCTTTCCTTTGGTTTCTGAATTTTATATAATGCATTGCATTGCGTAACATTTTTTAAACTGGACTATTTTGGCTATCCATATCCATTCCAGCCTCATCAACATTAAAAATTCTTTCAAGACTTTCTTGTGGACCATTTTCTTATATAATAAAGTATAGGTATTAGAAAAAGTAGTTAATGTGTTGGTTGTTAAATTAGTTGATGTAACCTTTGCAAGCAATTCGGGTTTACACTTAGTTAATTCATTCACTATTCTGAACCTATTAAAAATTAAACCTAACCTTTTTTAACTCCCATATTATAAACTATTATTAAATAATAACTATTTGCAGTTAGTTTTTAATCATTATTAGTATTTAATAAACTGGCATTGTATATAATGAATATTTTAACTCAGATCAAATATCTATAAGTTAAGCCTAACCCTATGACCACTTTACCCCATGTAACTAAAACTATTATAAAATAAAATCTGTGATAAATATAACTTAGCTATAAATGAAAATATGTTCTTGAGATATGTGAAAAGCTTTCTGAACTGCCAATTTAACAAAATTTCGGATAAACAAAATGCAGCAGAAAAGTTAATTAAAGAGTTAAAAGAACAAGGTGTAACAAAGACAGACAAAATGAGTGCTCAGTGGCTCAAACATGTTACTAAAAATGTTTTTTTGAGTGAGAAACTTTGATCAGTACTTAATAAATCTAAAATTAAAAGAAAATGATTCAAATTTCTGTATTAGTCAGGATTTTAGCCCTTTTTATGAATTATGACCACTTTACCCCACCTGACCCTATTTAACAAAACGTCTAAAATTGCAAGTGACCGGTAACTTTCGGCCATATAGTGTAGTTGGTATAAAAGCTTGGTTTTTGACATGGTGGTTACTTTTAAGGTATAATGAGAATATTCCATAATATATTCAAGTAACCGCTTTCTATAATAGCGAGTGACTATAAAGCTAAAACTGCAGATTTTTAACAATGTGCTTATTAATTTAAATTAATGCATGATTAGCATAAAATTGTGTATAATTATATTTTATACAGTCTAAGAAAATGTTTTACATTTAACCCCTCTCTTTTCAAAATCCATACTTGCAGACATATTATCTATAACTCAATGATATTACAATAAATGCTTCTTTACTACGTGACACGGGTGGCAATGCTTCTCCGAGAGCAAGCACCATTACTCGTCGCTACATTACTAACTAATGGAATACATTCTTTAAATTTGTGTACCGATCTCCTAAGGAACAAATGGTTCGAAAGACACACTGATTGCGATAATTTGTTCAATCACGATCAGAAACAGCTTTTTACAACTTTATAGTTACTACTTTTTTCATTCTTATTTTACAAAGATTTTTACTTGAGTACGTAAAAAGCTTGGTCTTAGATATAATTGAGAGCAAAAAGCGTAAAACAGGGCGTTTGAAACTGAGAATGATCTGCAAAGTGTATGTTTCATGTTTTTTTTTTTTAAATTCGATGGTCTTTTATTGTTTCGAACATGGAACAAAGACAGAAGTGCAATTAAGAAATGGCCCATTGTATAATACTTAAACTCAAAGCGTCTGTGTGGCAGGAAATGACCATTCTTTTAGCATAAGACGTCTCGAAAAAGTGGCTTAGTCCAAATAACCAATTTTCACAAAACCAATGCAAGTAATATGCACTTTCACAGTTTTAAGTAGAATTTTCGCCGTTTAATTGAATCACTTTGTTGAATAGAGTTTGATTTCTCAAAGCGGCGGATTTCGAAAAACGCCAAAATGTTTAAATATTAATTTTGGTTTTGATTCATATAAGAGGCAATTATCGTAATTTTTCTTACCTCTGGGGGGTGTTTTAACCCCCAAACCCCTCCCGTGACTGCGTACAGTAACGGAGTATTTTCGGAACTACATGAATTGTAGACATGAAACTAGGCCTCATTTTTAAGATAAACATGAAATGCTTATAAAAGGGTGTCTATGTATCTCTCTGTTCTAAAAAAAAAGTAACTAATTCTGTCACTGCTGCTGTCAATGATTTTTTCGTGACCGGGGGTCTTTCTTCGTTAATATAAAGAAAACTGCTGCATACAAAAATATGAAAATCGGTGGTATTATAGAGAAATTTAATAATATAATAATTTAAAATTATTATAATTTAATAAATAAACACGCCGATGCAGACAGTTTTCAAATTGAAGAATTATCTTAAGACATATTTAATGTTAAAGTGGGTCAAAATCGTTCCATTAACCTTTAACTGGTGGTACCGGTCTTCCAGACCGCGACTTTTATAGTTTAGCTTGCAATTTTCAGTTTAACTACAAAACACTACTGGAATTTTGTTCCGTTTGGAACTTATACTATCACCAGATACTTTTGAATAGGTGGATTTTAATTATAACAGTCCTGTACAAAAAGTTTAGTACAAAAACACCATCTGACGAGTTAATCGTGCTTTTTATTCATCTTTCGATTGAGCAGTCTCATAGACCACTTCACACTAGTTATGTGACAATTTCTGGGACATCAGTTAAAGGTTAAAAAAGTTTTATAGGAGCAAAAACTATGCATAGGAATTTAATCATTTTTAGATCATTTTATACATTTGAAATTCCCGGTGTGCAGACTGCATTTATTTTTTTTCTTTGAATCATTTTTTGAGGTTTTATTTCCATTTTAAATTAAAATTTTCAGCATTTCGCAAGATATTTTTTTACATATTTTAGAAAAGGGTATTATTTTAAATCAAAGGATAATATTTCCTTCAAATTAAAAATTTATTGATGCGGGACTATTATAAACAGAAAAAAACTTTCAAATCAAAGACGAAAGCAGCCACTTTGTCTCTTAACAGCACTTGATTTGGTCTTAAACATCCAAAATTAAAGGAAAACTAATAGAAACCCGTTTACAGAGAGATCCCAGTGCTTTTTTTTTTTTTTTTTAATATTATAATTCAATATTTTTAAAACCGATCAAATTAGCGTGCTTTTAGAATCTGTGGTGTCTGAACAGCGGTTGGCGAGCTTAGCTCGTAGGGGACAGAGCCCCCTAGTTCTAAAAAAAGAAATAACCAACTTTGTCGCTGCCGTAACTAAATTTATTGAGACCAGCGATCTATCCCAGCCTATATTAAAAAACTATTGCATATACAAAAACGAAAATTGCTAGTTTTTTAGAGAAATATATAATAAGCACTCAGAAGTAGACAGTTTTTCAATCGAAAAATTACTTTAAATGCTATTAAAAGTTAAATCTGTCAAAATAGTTCAATTTAAAAAGTTTTATAGGAAACAAACTGCATAGCCAATTTAACTACATTTTTCCGGCACATACTGCACTAGGCTGCGATGTGCACAGTCCAATCATTGTTTAAATTCGTCTAATTTTTAAAGTTTTTTTTTTTTTTATATTTCAGTATTTTGTTGTCTCAATAAAGATTTATTTCATTATTTCGCGAAAGCCATTTATTTACCTATTTTTGCCAAATTTTAAAGAAGTACAAATAATAACTTTCCCTTCCAACCAACAAATATATTTATACGTGAATATTAGAAGAGGAATAAAACTTTAAATTATATTTTTATGTGCGGAAAGCATTAAGTTGGGGAGGGGGGGGGAGTCTTTATAAAAGCACAAATAATACTATTTACAAACACCTTTTCCATTGAAAAATAAATTTACATGTGAATATTTAAAAAGAAAGTAAACATTAAAACTAATAAATCAAATTCTTTTGATGAAATTCTTTCAATGAAATTCTTTTCTTATGTAAATAAGAAAAGAATTATTCAATGTGATATTTAAACATGTTTAACAAGTTACGGGAGACCGAGGTACAGTGGACCACTTTTGCAGTTAACATTTTTTTTTCTTCAACGGAGAGACCAATCTGCCTGAAAATATTTTGAATATTCTTTAAACTACATGCCTCATAATTTTCGCAGAACATAGTTCCCAATATATATTTCAAAAAAAAAAAAAATTATATGCACCCGTAAAGTGGACCAGTGTACCCCGGAAGCGGGGTACACTGGTCCACCCACTGGGGCACAATGGTCCACTATTAGATATTGTCTAAAATACAATATAAATCTATTTATAATTAATCTAATTCTTTTTTATTTCCTCTTTACCTCCAAAATAATATAATAATACAAATTTGCAAGTAGCATTTTGAAACAAAAAACTAAAGAATTATTAAAAAATTTATTATATTTTGAAAATAACAATATAAGATACAGGAGTGATTGCAAATAAGTTATTAATTAAGTACAAAAAAATCAGCAAACATTAAGACAAATATGATGATGAAAAATTTATTAGAAGCTCAAAATAGTCAGGGTAAAATAGTTCATTATGAGTTAGCCATGTGCTCTGAAGCTATAAATAACCAATCCAGTGAGGTCATTTATTAGTTATTAGGCTACAGTTATATTTTTCAAAGGCAGTAAATGCAAAACAAAATATTTCTTGCTATGTTAACTCTACAATGCATGATTTTAATTTCTCTCCCCCACCCCCCCCCCAAAAAAAAAAAACAACTATATTGAACCAGGCCCGTAGCCAGATGGGGGCCAGGTCAGGCAAAGCCCGACCTGGAAAAAGTTTTGCCCAACCTAGCGCAAGACTCTACATTCCGATAAAAACATTAAATTTCCATTTTTCCCCCACCTCTTGTCTAACCTAGAATGAAGTTCGACATTCCGATCATTTTTTCACTCAGTATTTCCCTTTAAAAATTTTATATGTAATACAACATCAAATTTCCATTTTTCGCCCTTCATACCAGATCTCGCCCTTTATCCCTAAATTTCCTTTTTAGACTGGAAACAAAAATAGCAAAAATTTCACCTATAAAGCTTTTTTTCTCCTCCTCTTTAATAGAACATTCGGATATTGCTCCATTGTGCGTCCCTCGCTTTTTCGCTTTGTAGAAATTATCCCATACCAGTTCAACTACAAATCTGAAATTCCTTATATCCCTAAAGCTTTCTTTATACAATTGTCACCATACAAAATTTATCGTTAGGAGGCAATGTTGAAACCAAAGGCTTCAAAAACTACAATGAACCAGCCTACAATACTGTTTCTTGAATATGCTGTACATGGCAGTTAGTTGCTTGTTTCATGGAAATTTGGTACGATTACAATAAACTCCACACACCCTCTATGTGAAAATTCAAAATAGATAATGGAAGGTCCGCGACTGTCTCCCATTCCACTGAATTTTTTTTCTAATGGCACTTCTAAAATAAACCAATCATTATTTCAAATTTAAACAATACAACATGTCAGGTTACCTACGATTTTACAAATCCAAATTTATTACTTACTGACACATTCATAAAGTCATTTTTATTCTTAAATTCAAAAATGTTACAGATGCTTTTATTAAGAAACGATGAAACTGAATGCACTGTTTAATGAAACTGGTTTGCACATTTTCTTAAAAGTAATTGGGTTTCCAAAGTAGTCGTCAAAGTTGCCATTATAAGCCAATTTTTGCAAGGCAGCAGCCTGATACAAACCATCATAAGATAGAAATCAATTACAACTCAAAGTGTAATGCATGTATTGAAAAGTGAAAAACTGTATTCGTTTCCAATTGCTAATTAAAAGAAAAATATTTTATTTACGTTATGTCCAGGGCCGTAGGAAGGTCTTTTGAGGCCCCCAACAAACATTTTTTTCGCCCCCATCTAAGATTTCGGAGAAATATCTATATTTAATTTTCTATCCGAGTTCCATTTTATAACAACACCAGCGAAGATCCTCTGGTCGATTTTTTCTAAAACGAAACTCAAATTAAACGAATTTGGAGTTAGGTTGAACTGTTTTCGGCAACGTACACCCAATTGGGCTATGCCCGCTCAGATCTCGAATCCAACAAACCTTGAATTATTGTAAATTTTTATTTCGACCCAGAATTAAAATTTTCAACATTTCGTTCATGCCGCTTATAGGAACAAATTTCATGTTCTTACAACTTAAATTTAATCAAAGCACTAACAAAATTTAACTGTGAATTCTTCCGTTTAGGAAAAAAAATGTCAAAAAATCACTTCAGAATGCGAAAAAAAAAACAAAAATTGATAAAGAAATTTCAA
The DNA here is from genome assembly GCA_963932465.1 of Maratus speciosus. Lineage (NCBI taxonomy): Eukaryota > Metazoa > Arthropoda > Arachnida > Araneae > Salticidae > Maratus > Maratus speciosus. The sequence goes on along the minus strand of OZ010789.1, from coordinate 25,955,169 downwards.
AGTTCATAGGGAGCAGAATTTACTAAATTGTACTAAAAAATTGAAACCGGATTCTTTATTTACGAATGTTAAAAAAATTACCTGAAAAACAGGTAAAAATCACATAATTTTTTTGCAAAATAATAATAATAATAATAAATCCCTTTGCAAATGTTAAAAACCGACACAAAACCCTGCTAAATATTGCACATAAATAAAAAAAAAATATATGGAAGTCTTTTCGTATATTCTTTTTTTTTTCTTTAGTTTGACAATGTCATCCGCATGGCCCAGACAGATTCTTTTTAAACTGAAAATACTCACTAATAACTTTTTTTCTGCTCTGGACGGTGCCTTTTATTAAAAAATATGCATATTTAGAGATTCACTAATTAAAAAAAAAAAAATACCTTTGGGATGTCATTTTCATATTTTTCAGTTTTTCCAATTTAAAATTGTCACCCAAGTTGTCCGGATAGAAATAGAAAAATAATAGTTTCGAAACCTTTCTGTGGCCAACGAAGACGGGTTTTCTTAGTAGATAATAATAACGACAAATGTTTTCTGTGTCCAGTATTTCTTTTTTCTTTTTTTATCTGACCAGATATTCTTCTGTTCAGGACAATTTTACAGGAAGGACTGTATGCCTGAAATTATGCACCTCGAAACAGGTTTTTTTTTTTATCAAATTTTTTATGCTATTTTGGAGTTTCGTGCTTTTTCCTCCACATTCATAAAAAGAATCCATTTCCAATCGATCTTTCCGTTTTAGCCAAATATATAGTAAAGCAGTCTTCTGTGATTTTTGAATATTTCACAAAGTCTTTTATGTGATTTTTAACTTTTTTTCGCGTTCTGACGCGATTATTTGACATTAGTAAAAACAATCAAGTTTCAATCTTTTAGCCCAAAGTACAAAGTTTTGTCCTTTGCAATTTTTGAATTTTTCGCGAACTTTTTATGCGATTTTAGACCATTTTCGCGTTTTTAAGACCCATGTGATTAGAAGAGATTTTTTCTCATATTTGAAGAAATTTTCGTCTTTTGAATGGAAAATTTTTATCTTTGTTTCGCGACTTTTTCGTGTTATGAAGGAAAAAATTTTCATGCGTAAAAGTTCAGTTTCTAATAGGGAAAAATACAATGCAACACAATTGACGGAACATTATTCGGATTTGATTTGACGAAAATGCATCTCTATATTGAAGGATGTTACGTAATTTTTACGTTAGATTGGTGACTTTCTATATTTTTACGAAAAATGGGCAAATCAAAGCATTTGTGTGTGTGTTTGAACGTGAAGAAAAAGCAACTGAAAAATCCTTCAATTCACTGATTTATTTATTTATTTTATTTTATTTTATTAAGAATGCAAAAGGAATCCGGTTTCAATATTTTATCCAATATAGTAAATTTTGCCCTCTGCGGCTTTTTATTCGCATTCCGCGGTGTTTGTTTGTTTTGTAACAGCCCTAAAAGGAACCAGGTTTAAGTCTTTTGGCTCAACTTAGAAAATTTATCCTCTGCAATTTCTGAATTTTTTACGAACATTTTATGTAATTTTTAGCATATTTTTTAACATTCTACTTTCAGTCTTCTGGCTCGATATAGTCAAATTTTGCTCTCGGCGATTTTTGAATTTTTGTCCAATTTTTTATGCTATTTATACCCTTTTTTCACGTTTTTCGGAGGCTTTATGACAAATTTTTCTGAAACCAAGGAATTATCCAGTAGATTTTGCAACCGTCATGATTAAGCTGCAGGTGGGAAAATAACAAATTGGCTCCAAAAAAGAAAACTTAAAAAAAAAATGAGAGCCTGCAAAATTTCTTTCATCTGGGCACCTTTAAAAAAATGGTGGCTACAGAAAGGAAGCACATTATCTGTTTTGATTGAAGGAAGTAATAGTATTAAGAAAGTTTTGAAGCTTATTGGGACACCAACAAGATTAAAAAGCATGTTTTTTAAACATTTGAATAAAAAATATGGGACCTAAAAGTTTTGAATCTTGAGTTCAGGGTTGGGTTTTTGACATGACAAGCGTCAAAAACTGGTTTAAACTGTCATAAACTGGTTTAAACCGTCGAAAACTGTCATAAACTGGTTTAAACTCTCGAAAACTGACAAATACATGTAACACGCTGAAACATTTTAACAATAGGTAAACATTAAATAAGTCAATGATTTATGTGATCTTTTATTGAAATTTAATAATTTAAAAAATATATTATTTGCAACAAAAAATTTTTTTTTGGATTTTTCAACCAGAAGAAAATTTTGTACAATTAAATAATCCAGATCAATTTTACCCCCACAGCATGCTGCAGCACACCACGTGTTTAGCACATTTATTTACACCCAAAAGAATTTTGAGTTTAGAGTGTATGAAGCGTTAGAAAATAGTCTGTCTCTTAATTGATGCTGAGCTAGTAGGACTTGATAGCAAAAGCATTGCTAGATGAGCAAGTTTTGAAGCAGGCTCAAAAGGCTGTTGCATTTAATGATACCTTTCCACGAAGCAATGGAGTCCTCCCTATAGCACTGAAATAAGAAGACGGGTAAAGGGGATTCTTTCTTCAATTCAAGAAAATTCTTTAGCTTCATACACAATCAGTATGGGTAAGCATCCATAAATTCTCTCTGTAGCTCAAGCGCGAGCTGAATCAACTGATACAGCAATCAACCCTTGCCCCTGATGGTTGGGATGCAAAGTATAAGCCAAAGAATGGTATGGTTTCATGATTTGATCCCTTCTATTATGCACTTTTTCAATATGGGCTTAAAGGAATTTTCTTTTAGATGATGAAGCCAATTTTGTTCAGTTTTAAAATCAAAAAAATTTTTATATATTGAAAGAAAGTATGTTTTAAAAAGATTTTGACTTTAAGGGTTTTTTTTAATTACTTCCCTTATTTTGTAATGTTTAAAATTAATAATCTAATTTCAATTTTGAATGGAATGGTTATTGCCTAGACTAGAATAACATTGATGCACATTATCTTGTTATATATACAAAAAAAATCTGCACTAATTAAAACGATTTTAAGTAAGAGAAAAAATGTGTAGCTCAGGTGAGCTTAATGTCTACTTTTTAGAAAAACACAATTTTACAAAAAAAAATTTAAATAAAAATTTTACCCTGTTAAAAAGTTGTACTTAACAATAATACTTTATTATGTACTAATTACTGATATACAGTAAGAGTGAATTTAAAATATTACATGTAATGTTGTCATGTGTGACATTTAATTTGAATTTTTACAGACCAATTTAGTATTTGAGGTTTTTGACATGACGGTTTAAACCCGACATAAACTGACACATGTTAAAAACCTGCCAACCCTGTAATTATTACTAATACTATATACTAATTATACAATTACAGTAATAGTGAATTTTAAATATTACATCTAATGTGTGACATTTAATGTGGAATTTTACAGACCACTGTAAGTATTTGACAAGGGGGTTTTTGACATGACGGTTTAAACCGTCAAAAACTGACACGTGTCAAAAACCTGCCAACCCTGCTGGACGGGGAGTTGGTGAGCGTAGCTCGTAGAGGGAAGAGCCCCCTTTTAAAAACCTTCACTTTCTAAATTAAGAATTTAACTATAAGGCATACAATTTATTATATATTTCTTCACTTTTCCCATAAAATTAAATTTATTTTTCGTTTGTCACTTTTCTAGAGAAGAATGAAATATGAAAATAAAGTAAATAAGTAAATAAAAATAAAATAATCAGTACTTTATTATTAATAATTGTATTCCCTTCAAAGAAAATGAACGTTTTCAAGAAATCATTGCTCTTTAACCCTTTATCTACTGACGATACTTATAAGTACCATTAAAATAACTTGTTATAAAATTCATTTAAGACATCGATTAGTTGTAATACAGTTTAGAATGAGTTATAGATACATTACTTTATCTTGTTCCAAAAGCATTATGGGTTACACAAAACAAAAATAGTTTTAAAAGGATGATTTCTTTTGCCTTTGCATCTTTTCAACTTTCTTGACGTTGCGGGGGGGGGGGGGGGGGGGGGGGGGATATTTACAAAATACTATGAAAAAGATTTGAGTGGTGTTATAAATATTGCACAAAATCCCAATGAATTCAAATTTAATGGATCCTTCTAAAATTTATTAAATAATTATGTAAATCTTCTAATGTAGTTTAAAACATTCACGAAAAATGCTTCAGAAGATAAAATTTTCATGAATTCATAATTCAGTACATAAAGGGTAGTAAATCGCCATGATTTTTTTTCCAGATAATACAGATTCAGGGGTGTGGAAACACATCATTTTGCTCCACACTGACGAGTGCATTTTTTTTTTAGGTAGTTTTTGGAAAAATGAAGATTTTAGAAATATGCAAAAAACATTATTATTATTATTTTTTTTTTACTAGTTAGATACGTTTTGCAACTTTCCAAATTACCACAACGTAATCATGGTACTAAGTTCTACTATCCTATACTCAACTTTTTCCTGTTGTAGGGGAAGATGGGGTACAATGAAACAAAATTTACCAATTATTTTTTCCTATCCACAATTTTGCATGCACAAAAATATAATTAATGCATATTTTTAACCTTGTATTTTCCCCATCTAAATAAATTTTTATTAGGTTCTAAACAATATCTTTATGCTTGAAAAATAACAAAAAATAAATGTCTTACAGTGTTTCATTGTACCCCGTATGCTGGGGTACAATGAAACACTAAATGATGGAAGCAATTTTCTGCCAGTATAGTTTATTTTATGAAAAATGAGATAAATACAGAAACAAAACTTGATTAATAAGAAACTTGATAAAAATATTATCGTCTAAGATGAAAAATGAGAAAATTCTATTAGTTTAAGAAATACCTTTCATTTTATATTAAATTGGCTCAAGTCAGTTTCAAAAATTAGCATTTCTGCTTATATTTCAGTTGCTCCTGAAGGAATATGGGATGGTAGTTTCAACACAATGAGTTTTTTTTTTTTTTAAATGTAAGTTTCTAAAATAAATAAATAAATAAATAAATAAAACTTGGTTGGAGTTTTTTTATATCAAGTACTTCACATTTGACTTCATTTATGTATGATTTCTCCAACGGTATGTATTTCCTTATGTTTCCATTTATATGGATACTGCTTGTACCATACATGTTGTGTGGGGATATCTCATTCTTAGTACCTCAATGATCAGCTGGGACTGGAAAAAAAATCTGGATCATCATCAGAGTCTGTAGCAGGCAGAGTTTGTTTTCAAAACAATCCCGGTACAGATGTCATATTCGCCCCATATTGGCGCGATTTTTTTCTGTCGCCAATATCATCAGGGGCGTAGCTACCGTGGAGCAGTTGGAGCAAACTGCTCCAGGCGCACGAATCCGAAGGGCGCAAAATTAGAAAGAGCGAAATAAAAATTTGTAAAAGTATTTGCATATTTTTTTCATTATTAATCAGGTATTATAGATGAATCTTGTTACAATCAACATATTCCTATGTCATTTACCTTGTGTGCCTCAACATTTAGATTTTAAACATGTTTTTATAAACGGTTTAAAAAAACTAATTCTATTCGCGATGTTTTAATTTTAATTCATAGCATACTGCAGCCTCAAGTAACTTCTCCAACACCGTTTCAGCTTGACAATATTTTTTTCTGTAAAAGACAGTTGAAAATTTTTAAATCTTGAAATAATCAAAACTTATTTGCAGGGCTCTCGTGGGTCACTTTATTGGCTACTAGTATTTCCAAACAATAATCTCCTTGGTACGTTTTGTTGAAAATGTCAAAAATATATCATAATGATTACTGTACGAAAATAATAGTAGCCAAAGAAGTCACCGCTGAGAAACCTATATTTACGATGTAACAGAAATGCCTTAGCTATTCAGTTATTTTTCGATTAAAAGAATAGTTTGATAAATTGAAGAAAATTGATAATTTTACAAGTAAAAAACCTAGAGAACGAAAGTTTTTGTGTTTTGTAGAAACTAAACATGCATCAATATAGATTGAAAACAATAAGAAGAGTCGGATTTAAGCATATTCTACATCAATCCATGGCGACAAAATTCAGAGGCAGGAGGGGAGGGGCCGAGGGGAGTAAATTTTGTCTGTATCATTTTTGAAATTTTGAGAACATGACAAGTCTCAAATACAGAATCGATAAGCATTTTCCTTCAAAAAGATAGAAAAAGTTAAATATCAAATTTAGTGTTCCTTAGGAACTGATTATCGCCTATTTAAATTTGCACCACTTTTTTCGATAAGTATTTTTCCCCATTAAACCGTATTTAGTCGCAGAATTTTAGGATTAAATAAAGCAAAACATATTTTTCGAAAATAGTAATGTTAGTTAGCTTAGGTCGTAATCAGGCTCCCCCCCCCCCCCTCCCACACACAGCCACCATCCGATATCACAGTTGGTAGTCAATGAATTTTTGAATTATACAAAAAATATCAATCTCTAGTTACTCCACTCCACTTTCAGTTTACACAAAAAAAAAAAGAAAAAAAAATGTGTGTTGTGTTCAGTACTGTATAACAATTAGGGTTAAATTGCACTGGATCCCAGCTCCGGTACTCCTATGTTTTTAGTAAATATTTAAATATTGGTCGGAATTCAGTGGAGCTTGCAATAGCGCTTCCGAAAAACTGATGCCTGAATTACCCTGCCCTTTCCTTCCAATCTCCAAGTTTTTGCATTCTTTTTTATCAAAACACTTATGTGTGACATAATGTGACGCACACATAGAAGATGGAGATAAAACGGACTCAATTTTTACATCAGCTTTTGGGTTTGGACTGACTCAAGCTCAATCTGTTCAAAATTTTACATATTCATGTACAAAAGAAAAATTTCCTCCTTCAAAATTATGTATTATATTCTATTTCAAATCTTTTTAATGCTATTTTGATCAGAATGAAGGGAAAACAGAAATAGTGTTTTTCTAGTCTAGTGATAGTAGCAAATTTATGTCGGCAACGCATTGATACGGCGCTAATCAAGAGACTGAGCAATGAATTTGCTTTTAGTACGATTTTCTTTTGTGACAGTAGGACAATTTTTTAATTGGTCGTTTTTTTTATTTATTATTTGGATATCTAACCTGAAAGGAATATTTTCTGTTTTTAGCCCCAACTAGTATCAGCTTGAGGTTTTGTTTGTTTGAGGTTTTTTGTCTTCTATTGCGTACGAGTATAAAAATCACGTTAGAGATTTTCTATTTATTCTGTACCATGAACGCTGGTCATGCTAAGGCTCTGTTCTATACATCTACGAAGTCACTTTCATTTGTAAGTAGATATAATTGTCATGTATTGTTGTCTTGATAGAAAGCTTTCCGATTTTTCTATCAAAGCATCGAATCTTTCCGATAATGGTGTCAAAAATGTCAAATATTTAATTTAATCTGATTTTCAGGGACTCATCACAAAAGATTGTTATGTGAAAGTAATCGATTATAGTTTAAGATATGCATCTTTTATAGAAAATTGAAAAACATTGTTCCATTCTGCAGCATATAAATATTAATTTCTGTAAATTTAATTCATTTTTACATAAAAATGCATAGCTGCGAACTATCCGTTTTTTATGTTAACACTATTTCTGAATCATAATCCTTACATTTAATCTTATAATTAACAAAAAATCGCAATAAACATTATAATTAGGCAAAGATTACTATTCGGAAGGAGTGGAATAGTTGACAGCTAAGTATATGCTGATAGATATAATTAAAGTTTTTATTTTGCTAAAGAAAAAAAAAATGCTTTAAATTTTGCGAATAATGTACAAAATATAAGTATGAAGATTTGAGTGGCAGGGGGGAGGAGGGGGAACGGTTCAGTTGTTAGTACCGGTACCGCAGAATATTAGGGCTCCGGAAATTGTTTTCTTAGAAATTAAGCTCTGATAACAATGAATAAAAACTTAGATCCTAAATTTTATACAAAGGTGAAATATTTCCACTTGTGTATTTCCACTAGTGTTTTAATGAAAACGTGCACTTTCATTTATAAAGTTTAAATATCTTTTTTAATGACATAATTTTCCACAAATTTTCATTCCAGTTCCGAAATTGAAAACATCCCCAGAAAGAAAAACTGGAAATGGTAATGGATATTATTGGTTTCTACTAGCAAGGTGGTAAAATAATGAGTTTCTAAAATGTTGCGCCCTCCAAAAATCCAAGGTCTGCGTGTTTGACAACGACAGAATCCGACCGACCCTGCGTGCAGTAGTAGTAGCTCTTCAGAGGTTCACAATCACTTTTCTACCAGAATATTAGTATATAAAATTTGATCTGTTTTAATCATGGGATTTTCTACTATTAAACAAGGATAAATTAGTTTATGAAATTACTGGTAGTAAAGTGATTCTGAACTCTTTGTCGATCCGCCACTGTCTGCATGGTGAAACATTGTTGTATAGATATAAGATGAACGTGAACAATAAAAATAATTTATATGCAAGAGAAAATGTTCATCAGTTATCATCAAAGAATGGTTGAAGAATAGTTTAGATACCAAACCCGTCGGAAAATTTCTTCGAAAATTAATGCAATTCTTGTGACAGATTTAATAACATACCTGCCAACATCATTAAAAACATACCAAATCGTGCTATGGGAATCTGAAAACGTGAGGAAATTTTAACATACGCGCATACATACACACATACATATTGAATCATTGTAAAAATAGTGAGGACGGAGTCAGAGTTTGTTAAAATTGTCGAAATTGTTAAAATATATTATTTACATTATTTTCATTTATTTTTATTGTGATTAGAATGCTTTCCTATTTCCTTCCTTACACTGTATGTGTTTGGAAAGTAAAAACTGGAATTTTAAGTAATATATAAAGGTGTTAAACAGGTTTCTCGCTGCTGATCGCCACTGCGCAAAAATGTTTCACTTGGCGAGAAAACTAAGGAATGAAATCGCCAAATTACAAGAGATGTTTATTTTTCCTTCGGCAACACTCTCAATGATGTTATTATGCGATTAAACCTTTTCTGTGTAACTTATTACTTGTGCTTTGATATTCTTAGTGTTTCACGACGAATCAATTGAAACCATTCTTTGAACTTGACTAGATTTTCTTTAGCGATTAGCCAAATTGCTCAGATTAGTCATTTGCTCAGATTCGCAGGTGAGAACCTCGGTGTCAACGTTTATATTTGTAAATTGGTTAATTTTTTAAACCATTAGCTTTAGAAATAATTCCAATAGTAAACAAGTTTCTATGTTATTCTTCATCCTGTTAAAAGTAATTTCTGTCAAAATAGTTATTTTGTAAACGGTTCCTGGGTTCTATAGGTTATATTTAGAAAATAAAAATTTCTTTACGATCAAAACATACCGAGTTATGATACTTTGAATTTTATGGAATTTTAGTATTTTCTGGCACTAAAAACAGAAAACTGTGTTCCTCCTTACGCGAAAACTTAAAAAAAAAATCTTAACAATAGTGTTTTTTCATTAGTAATCTACAATGCTTCGAAACCCTTGAAAAGAAAAACAGATAGTAAGGGCGCCAGATTGTACTGGCCCATTGGCGCATTTACAACGAAAATCAAGTCCAATTGACAGAAAATATTGGTAGGCAGATACTCCGTACTTAAAGAATTATATTCCATTATTCATTATTTATTTTTTATTATTTATATTTAATACGTTAAAACACTTTGACTTTCAAATAAAAGTAAGGTTTTAAATCGAATTAAGAATAGAATATAAATTTTAAACTTCAAAAGAAAACTGCGCTGAACTTTTTCGAGTAACAATAACAAGAGGGCGCACAAACTTTATTTGCTCCAGGGCGCTGAATGTCTAGCTACGCCACTGAATATCATATAGGCAACAGGTACTTAACTTGCGCCAAAGGGCTTGATGTGGTAACCCGGATTATGTTGTTTATGCTGTTGATGTTTTCGCCAAATTGGCAACCGAAAAAAATCGCGCCAATATGGGGCGAATATGACATCTGTTCCACAATCCCTTCTTAGCTTTTTTTCTCTTTCTATTTTTTAATTGCTTAACAAGAGCATTTTTTACTGACCTGGTTAGAACAAAACTCTCTTTTTTTTTCTGTTTTCCTACTCTTACTTCTAATATATTCTATTTACTATTTTTATTACTGTAATAAAACATGTTTCATTGTACCCCGCACTGAGGTTACTAAATAAAAATTTATTTTCAAACTTCTTATATTTATTTTCTTTAGTTTGGTTTTGGAGGTATGAAGACAACAACCCAAAGATAGCAATGTATAGAAAAAATAATTATTACATATAAAAACAAGGAAAAAGAAACAAAATTACTTTTAGTAAAGAAAGTTACTTTCAATGGTGCAAAAGCAATAATCTTCTATTGCTACTGTTGTAGAAGTGTGAATGTATCCAAATCACATCAGTAATTGGAACACATAGTTTTATAACATATAGGGTGAACTACCCAGTAATTGACCATTTAGTGAAAGTTCCTTCGCATTTTTTTTTTCTCTGCTAAATTTAAGGAGATATTTCTTGAAACTTTTTTTTTAAAGCAACAATCACTTATAAGGATCAATAATAAATAAACATTTTTTGTCTACATTTTTGCAATTTTATTTTATTTAATATAATAGTTGTCAAGTGAGATTTTGCCAGTAATTGACCACTTAATGTTAGAAAATGACCATCACTGTGTCAGTAATTGACCACTCTGAAGTTGAACTGATAAACCTTCTTAAAATTAATCATATGAAAAAATGGAGAAGTTTGCCAAGTTTTATGCTACAGAAACTGAATGTCTAGCCTCCTGGACAGCCAGAAAAAAATTGGGGAAATTTCAGATTTCTAAAAAAAAAAAAAAAACTGACAAATTTAAAATTTCTGAGAATTTTTTTAGAAAAAGAATTTCAATCATAAAGCCAAGGATTTTTAAACTGCAGTAGTAGCAAAATATGTAGCTGTGCTCTTTATAAAGACTGTTCGATTCTCTTAAAAAAATATTTTTTTTTTTTTTTTGCTTATCCTCTTTTACTCTTTCCTTGGCAATTATTAAGGTTTTCGGTATGTAACATCACACAATCTCGACATCTGAAAAATTATTGCCACCTGGCTAACCGTAGAGTACCAATTGTTTTTATTGGCATGGAAAACTTAGAAAAGTAAAGGAAATTCATCACTGAACTTGGCTAGTCTGTCACTCTGTATGGAAAATATAGGTGTACATTTTATATATATGAACACATCATGATTTGCTTTTAAAAAACTAGTCTCGAGATTTTTTTGTAAAAAAAAATTAAAATTGTTTCTGAACAGAAAACATATTAGTGAATTTCCACAATGTTTTGTAAGATTGAAATTAGTGGTAAAACATGATATTTATATGTATATATAGACAAGAAAAGGATTGTTACTATTTCGAAATTTATTCATAAAAAAATCCATTAATTATTAAAGTTAACACAAAAATGAAACTTAATCCTCATCTGTTTCACCAAAACAACTGACACACATGAAGTCAACTTCTTTGTCACTATGTCATCCAATGCAAATTGTTGCCTGTGTCTCGTGGACACACATTTTAGTATGATAGGGCTCATACCAGATTTCTTTAATTACTATCATATCTTCTTCCATCCAGATTTCTTCACATGCATTTCGCACCCAATCATTTATCAGACTTTGCTTATATGTAGAAGTCTTTATTGCTGCTTTTTCACCTTTTTTTTTGTTTTGTTTTCTTTAATTTTTTAACTTGCCTTACTTCCTGTCTGCTTTCTCCTGTTTCTCTTCTTTACTTTCCCTATAATTTAGTCATGCTTTAAAGCAGCCATACTCAACCTGCAGGTCACATATGGCCCAGTAATCTTTTACTTGTGGCCCGAGATACATAATCATTAATCTCTATTTATAAAATTGATATATGCATAAAATATATTTAAGATTTTCCCTATTGTTTTATATTTTTGTGGGATGACAAAATCTGTCATGTTATTTATAATTAATTTTAAATTATATTTAAATATTCTAAATGCCCTTTTCGTTTAGTGAAAAGTTTTTGTCCTATTTGTGCTACAGTTATGCATACATTTCTGAAGCACTTGACAATCAACACTCTACTTTTGTCCCTCAAAACTTACTGTAATGTTAATGTAAATTCTGTATTGTTATTATGTTTTATTATTATACAACTGCACTTAATTAAGGTTGAACTTTGTCATGGATAAAATTAGCATAAAAAACATTTTATATAGCAATTTTAACAGCATACTTCCACAACAATTGTAATAGAAATCTACCACAAACTATGTTTGGAGCTGATGGTGATAAAACTTTTTTTTATAAGATTTGTGTGACAAACCCTAATGATATTTAGAGCCTCATTATACTAATTTTGTTATCTTTACATTTTAATTACACTTTTCTTGCATTATTATTATATAAATGTGTTACGACCCTCTTAACATAACAAATGTGTGTTTGCTTGATCAGTAATTGACCAAGCACATTTAGTTATTAACCACCCTGGTCAACTACTGAAAGAACTCATTTTTTAAATAAAAAATTGGTGAATATTGCTTTCATAATAGAAATCTATGTATTTTTTTAAGTATCAAAAGGAATGGATGCAAACAAGCAAAAAGTCAGTAGTTGACCACTTTGGTCAATTACTGAATGCTTTCAACATTCACACATCTAGTAGTTGACCACCCCCCTTAACATCATTTAATTTATGAATTTAATATTAAATGCATAATGATTAACTTAAAACAAACAAAAATGAACTACACACCTCATTTGATGAACCAATGGAACTAAATTAAACTTGAAGCTGCAAGATTAATAAAACAACTCACAAAACAACACTACTATTACAGAATGTATTCACTTTTGATATTGTTAGAAGGTGCATTTTCTTTAATTTTTTACATTCAATCAGAATATAGATAGCAAAAGTAATTTTTTCCTATGCAATTCATTGGATGTTAGATATTTTTATTCAGCATTCAAAAATACTTTATCAACATATTGATTCTTGTTTTTAACACATAAATGTGTTTTTGGTCAATTACTGGCATGTGGTCAATTACTGGAAGTTCACCCTATATAAACTGCAACTCTGTATGACAAATTTGATTGATTTTACAAGTAATGTTTCATTGTACCCCATCTTCCCCTATATATTTGTTAAATTTATAGAAAAAATATAAAAATGCACTATAGTAATAGTAATTAACTTTTCAGGTAGTAGATTACATTTTGTTATAATAATTTAACTGTACGTTGCATCTTGCTGATTCGTAAAATATATCGTTAGCTGGTAAGATTTTCTTAAAATCCCCCACCCCCCCTCCTGCCGATAACCATTAATTATTGCATATAAATTTATATGACATAACCGCATAAAAATAAGTATACTATTTCTCATAAATATTTTTAAATCGTTTCAAACGGAAACCATTTAATATCAAACAATAACATAAAATGCCCTCGCCGTATTTTCAAAATCAATGGCTAAAATAATTTAAATGAATAGTGTAAAAATATATGAATACTTACATGAATTTTCTTATCATTGCAGATGCTACCTTTCTAGCAAAAAAAGAATCGTCAGAAATCTTTAAATAACATCCATATGTGGCCAAAACTTGCATCAGCCGATGATTCCCAGTTTTTAGTGCATTAACAACTTGTATACATTCTCTGTCAGGAAAAACGCTATTTTTTATTTTCTCACTCAAATAGAATGTACTTAATTCCAGATGATATCCTCTTTTGCTTCTAAAAAAATCGTAGTACAGATTCCTTTCCTCTCTTTCCAAAAGTAACACGGTCATTACATCTATGATACTGCTAAAAACTGCACTTTCTTCACATACGTGATTTTCAAGAACATTAATGAAGAAATCGCAAAATGAATTAGCCTTAGCTAACGATAGGACATCATCTTTATGATTTTTTAAATAGCAGGAAACGGAGTCCCAAGGGAAGTTATTTTTCTTAGTCTCACGTGAAACTGCAGTCTTGAAATACAAATTGAGGCTCTTCTTCATTGTTCCAGAGTTGGTGCTTTGACTTTGATAATTCATAGCGTGAAATATTCCCCTTAATTTATGATTCTTAATTATAAAATGCCCTGACTATGCTAATCGCAGAGAACTTTTGCTCGTCAAAAGTGGTTAAAAAAAAAAACATGAAATTCGATGATGAAATTATTTTCTTGCTGGAAGGCTAAATAGATGCTTTAAGTTGCAGTAATTTTTATGAATGAACGTAGAAACGTGCTTGGACTCTGTGCCTTTGTACAAAAACGCGTTCGGACGATCTTTGGAGCTCTCATAGGGCCAATGTAAACTGCGGCCTACGTCATGACGGCGCTTCTAACAGCGCTACAAAACAAACTTTACAGGGATGACAGCGTGGCGCGCGCGCACTCGCTCTGCTTCAAAACAGAAAAGGGGGGGAAAAAAATCCGCGCTTTTCAACCCTTTAATATTTTGATAATCCTGCTTTTGTCTTCAGAGGTGTTTTTCTATTCAGACATGTAAAGAAAGATTCAAGAATAACTTTTATTTATAGTTTTTTTTTTTCAATTTTAATTATATATAATGTAAGACTTTTAATGAGTTTCAATTAGTTCTTTATGTTTCTGTTAAAGGAAAAGTATGTATATATATATGAAATAGCTGATCTTGCATTATCTCTTAAAAGAATGAAAAATGTTTTCTTTTGAGACATTGTTTCAACTCTTTTGTAAATAGAATAAAGTAAAATCTTTTCGTTTTATTCTAGTTTTTTTTTTTTTTTTTTTTACTTTATTTGTAATAGCAATAGATTCTTTGCAATTAATCATTTTCAGCCTTCTCATTTTAAGATATAAGTGAGAGATTTTTATGTATTTATATTGCATTTAAATATTCGCATAAATTTCCATTTTGATTGATAAAAAAAAGCTTTGAAAAGAACATTTTAATAAAAGAGGAATAATAATATATTATTATTGCGTTGTTATATATGTTACATTATTAGCGATCTGTCTTTCACAAGATCTGATGTCACAAAAATGGACCCTTCACTACTCTTAAAACCTAGATTTTCACTTTCTTATTAAACTCATTTTAATTAATTTTCAAGATTTCAATCACCGCATTTCCTTTCCTAATGCTACAAATTTAATACCGCAAAACCCGATGATTTAAAATGTTTCTGAATTAATATGATAATATTCCAAATACGCCTCCCCCCCCCCCCCCCCCAAAAAAAAAAAAAAAAACATTATCACAGAGAGTTTAAAATTTTAATTTTTCTTTAAAAAGATTACTTTATTAATTGTGTTAATAGAAAACATTCAACGAGAATAATAAGAATATTCTCGTGCATATAGATTTTATTCAGCTGCTTTCTAACTGTTGATGAAGTATATACATATATGTAAAAACTTTATAATTTTACTTTACAGTACATAATTCCTAAATGACATAATATTCTCACAGATATTTAGTAAAAACATACGCCTTTCTATTAATTTGCATTTTTATGCTTTACAGCAACATTTCACTATTTAATAATCATATTATTATTATTCATTTATTTACTCACTCTCTAAGATGAGAAAAGGAAAAGCGACGAGTGAAATAATTTTAAATGAATTTATTAAAAAAGTGGAAATAAAGGTTTTGGATTTATGGAGTGTCCACTTTTCTGAGACTGAATTTTGTGAAATACAGATTACCGATAATGTAATTATTATACATAATAATACTATCAACATAAAAATAATATAAAAGCACACCAATATAAAAATGTAATAATAGTGTATTAACAATATATGGTATATTCCCCTTTTTTATCGCACAATAGTACAATAATGTTCTTTTTGACAGTTTTTTAAATTAAAATGGAAAGTTATGGGATCATTTAAATAAACAACATATACATAAACATCTGTCACTTACCATGTTTTAAATAAGAAGGCTGAAAATCATTAAAGATTTGAATATTGTCCTCTATCCATTGCTTTTACGTACGTACTGCGTAAGCGAAGGAAGATGGCTGCCAAACGCCAAACAAACAAGATTGAATTCTCGGTGGAAAAACGTGTTCTTCAGTCTGTGGTTCTTCCCCGATTGTTTTCATCTAGAATGCGCGCGCATATCAACTCGTTCTTGGGATGCGCTCCTCTCGGCGCCGCTTCATGCTTCATCCTGTAATGTTTGCTTTCCTCCTATATTGAAAGCGCCGCGAACTTACAAGGCAGCCTCCAGATGGCACTGTTACGACTTTTCGAAGTTGCGTTTCTTTTGGGCGAGGAGTTAAGGTGCGTTTTCACTGGTCTACCCAAGGTCTAACTTAGCTAACTTTTTACCTAAGCACAAGATTTTAGGTCGTTAGAACGTGATTTTGAAGGAATGCTCTCTGTTCAATCCTAAGCACGGCTAACCCAAGCTCAGCCAATTAGAAAAGAGATTTTTGCTAAATATGGCGGTAGCTTAATATGGTATTAAAAATAATATTTATATTTCACATCGGTGTTTTTATTTAGAATTACTCTTGTTTTTGCATCAAACAAGAATCTATGTTCTGTGATTCGAGAAATATGGTAAGTTTTATTAAATTGTGTTGGATATACCATCTTTTATTAATGTGTTTTCGTTTAACAAATAATAATCGGTAAGGATTGTTGAAATGTTGCACCTTTGTAGAAGGATACACATCTGTCTTTGGTAATCATTCAGACGCATTTTATTAAAATTAAAATACTAATTATATAGTTCGTTTATGGATTATCTTTCGGGTAATAATGAAGATATAATACGTTGTTCTCAAAATGTTATTGAAAGTTAACAGTACAAAGAATAAAAGTATTTTTTTTATATGAATACTTGTTTCTTAAAATTAATTACATGCTTCATTAATTATAATTGGTTATTTGATAGGCTATTCCTAATCAATTTCGAATTAAATGTCTCTTTGCTCACTTAAAATAATTGTGTTAAGAATTATTCGTTACTGTAGCTCATATCAGTTTTTAAATGGAAAATTAGTTAAAGGCAAGTTCCAATTCAGTTTTGTTAATAGTACTTGATTATGCATATTTATACAAGGATGTAGAAAAGCTTATAAACTTTAAAATAAATAAGCCACTGTATTTTGTATTTTCCTATTCTCTTTTAAGAAAGAAAGATTCAATTGCAAATGAGTTTGCTCTTTACCCATTTACTGAGATTTACTTGTGAACACTGTCATACAAAGAAAACTCTGACTGTTCTACTTTTTATTTTATTTTTAATGCATTTCCCCCACAGATGTGCCATCTTACTTCTTGTTCTTGGATTCATGCTGAAAATTCTACGAAGGATTATAACTTTGTATGAGATTTTAAATCAATTGAAATCATGTATAGCTTTTTTTTTGTCTGGGTATTTCTAAGAATTTGTATGCATTATCATGTGTGGTTTGTTGCTAATTGAGCAATGTTTTCGTATGTAGGCATAGTATTATAGGCATTTAAGTTTTATTCCACTAGAGTTTACCCATAAATCCTGTAACTTTGATCAGAATTAATGCTCCCTTAACTTTGTTTTAAAATTGTTTGATATTCTCTAAGTGTGCTAATGAATCTGAAAGTTATATGATTGAATTTGTAATATACACTTTGATTGGTCAATTAGAAAGTAGCTTAAAATTATAAACAAGGGTTGTTAAATTTTGATTCTTCGATTGCTTTGTAGTGTTATTGTTTTGTTAATAATTATAAATGCAGAAAAAAAGAAAAATTTAAATGTGAAGCCTTTGTTTATCTTTAGGAAAATTTTAAAAATTAGATTGAAAGCAGTGATTTTTAAAGCATGTTATTTGCAAAAGAAAAAAAAACTAAATAAAAATACTGTCACATTGTATACAGGTATCTAAATAAACTGGTATGTTTCAAATAATGTTAAAAAAAATAATGGAGGTAAGGTAATCTTTCACAAATTAAAATTATGTTGACAAACATTTTTATAATTAGAGGTATGTTTTATAAGTTTAATCTTTTGCAGAAAGATTTTAAAGTCCACCAAAACAATTTTAAGTATGTGCAGGTAGGACAGTCAACTTTTAAAGGATTAATATAACTGTTTTTGTATTTAAATGTAGTTTTATTAAAGTCTCATGACAGTTGGTGGAATTTAGGCCTAATCTAAGTGAAAGAATGTGTAATTTTATACTAAATCATTGCTTAGGATAAAATTCTTTTATGAGGTTTTCGTTAATGTTACACACTATACTATTTTAACAAATACATATATAGTGAGCTGTTTTCAGTTTCCCATGTCTGATTTTGAGTGGTACTTTAATAAAAAATCAACATTTAACGTTTGAATCAAATATTTATTTTTTATTATATTTTGTCTTTCATTTTTTAAATATTATATGTATGCATGTATTACATTATTTTCTCTTTTAATTTGCTAGTTGCTTTAGCTGCTACAGTTGATGATAGAAATGCAACAAGGATGGTGTGAATAGATGTTAATCAGTATTATCTGTTCATCAGCAGCATCAGTTATTGTCACTAACATGTTGACGATCGGTACAGAAAGCAGCAAAGTCAACTAATTTCTAGTAGAGTTGCAGCTTGTTGGTTCCTTACTTCTGTGTTGGCCCGTTGGAATGCACCTGGGGGACTATTAGGTTAGAAACAATCTTTAGTCCTTTGGATGCAAACTTGCAGGCTAAAACACATTTTATATTCTGCATGGATGTGGAAGCTACGCTTGTTTTTTATTTTGCTGAAGATTACCTATATTTTGCTTTATTGCCTATCTTTATGAAAAGTAAGTCACTTTTTGCTTAATTTTTTTTTTATTTTCTATTATGTGCAATGTAAGAGTAAATTCAATTTAATGTTTTCTGATTCAAGACATTAATTTTTAAGGGATTTAGTAATTATCAATTACGTAAATTAGAACAATCGCTTAGATTAAAATAAAGACTTTAATATAAAATTAGATTATTGGGTATTTTTTGGCTAGCCGCAGCGCCAGTGTTATATATACATACTGTATTTTATAGAAGAAACGCCGCACTCCTCAAATTGGTCTGAATAAGCCTAAAAATATCATAATCGCCGCATCCGTCAGAACGCTACTTTTGTCGACAGCGTCACATTGACCTAACTTTAATTAAAGTTTTCTGAGCAGTGTAGGATGCCTCGTTTTTAATATCTTAAGATATCTGAAGTTTTACTTAAAATATTTAAATCCCATTTTAAATATTTTTATGAATTTTAAAATCTAATCTAAAGAAACTCAGTTGCTATTTAAAAAAAAAAAATCATAAACGCCGCACTTGGAAAAAAATTAACTTGTAAACGCCGCGGTGTTTCTTCCATAAAATACGGTATATGCATATGTTGTATATACACACACACACATATATATATATATAATATGCATATGTAACACTGGCACCCGGCTAACTGATTATTGTTTAAGGAAACATGCTAATATAAGCAAGCATTAAAAAAAAAAAAAAAAAAATTAAAGCATCTTTTTATTAGACTACTCAAATAGAACAGAATATTTATAAATAATGTGGAGGTGAAAACAAATTATAAAAGCATGTGGCATTGACAGAAATATTCTGTTCTTTTCCTTTAGATGGATACCACTTTGCGCTGAATGTAGTAAATGTTGGCTCAGAATTTGCAGACATGTATAAAAGGCTGTACAATCTATTAATATATCATGCATTCACCATTTTTTACTTTTGGTTGCAGATTTTTTAATTAATTTTCTTTCACTTTAGGAACCTGTTCTAAATGTAAAAATGTCCTCATAAAAAAAATAAAAAACGAATGTAGAAATTTACAGCTATCCGATGACAATATATATATATATATTGAAATGTAAATAATATATTTTTTAAGAATCTTCCCATAGGTTTAACATTAGCTTGTGAGTGTCTTTGCATGAAAGGATGGAAGCCTTAGCCTTATTGATCATACTGATGAATTAAAAAAACTAAGAAGAATGAAATTAAATTTTGCAACTCTTAATAATTTAAAAAGAAATGGATAGAGTGCAAAGTCTTTTTTGCATATTTTTAAGTATAAGAACTGAATTTTTTTAAAACAAGACTATACTCTTCTAGAAAAATTTCCTTGAATGTAGAATTAAAACATTTCTTTCATTACAGTGTTTATTTTTCATACCATTTAAAATATTTTCATATTATAGTATTTTATAAATAAGAATAATACATATATAGATATCTAAATTATCATAACATGTTTCTTTAGATCGAAGACATCCTCTTCTTCGAAGAGGAAGTATATTATTTTTACATTTAAAAAAAATTCCTTTTTATAATCTAGAGGACAAGCGAATACAAAAGTACTATATTATTATGTTTTCCATTATTCACAAAACCAATGAATGAGGAAATACCTTTTAATTCTTCTTCTCCTTAGATTCATAAAATGTTTAGAATACACTCCCTCCCCTCCCTCATGAGAAAAAAAAAGCTATGCCCTGCTTCTAGCAAATTTTTCTCTTCTGATGCAGGTGAGATATTTTTCCAAGTATGAATGATACCAGTGTTGTACAGTGCTGCCATCTCTTAATTGATTTTAGCATTATTTTGAATTTTATGTACTGTAGCATGTTGTTATGTACAAACTGTGTCATTGAGCTGTTTTTTTCCATTTTTTTTTGCAAACGCAATAGATCTTTCAGAAATGAGTGTCAAAGTGGGTGTTTTGAACCAAATTTCCATGCGAAGGGAGAAAGAGCACTCAAGAGCGGGTGAAAAAACGGGTTTGTCACGTGATCGAATTCGCTTATAACTCTATAGGTAATGGATGGATCCAAAAATGGAAAAACAGTTCTATTCCAAATCATTTCCATAGCCAGGCTTTCCAATTTTATACATTTCCGTTAAAAAATGAATTTTTAACTATGTCAAAACGTTTTGCGCTTGTTGAGCAGAGCAGTTAAGAACAGCCTTAAACTAAAGAAAACCAAAAGCAGAAAAGATTCTAATGAAGCTATAAATAACTTCTCTAAATTATACAGTTTATCTTTAAATAGCTTTTATAGTAAATATTGTCTCACATAATTATCAGTTCTACATTCTACATTTAAAAATTCAGCTTGAAATATAAAGCTTAGAAAAGACTTTTTTACAGAAGGTGGGGAAGCTAAAAACAGCCTGCCAAAGCAAAAGTTCTTAACTACAGAATGGCACAATCAATAAGTTAAAAAATTCATTTACACTTTTTTTGACTGAAAATATCAAACTTCATGATATTTTGAAAATAAATATCAGATATATATCATGTATACGTCAAGATATATATCCATCGATATATATCACCGAACCCCAGGGAGCTGGAGCACAGGGAAAACACAGCCCGGAGCTGTGTTTTCCCTGGAGCTGGAGCTCTAAATTTTCCTCTGCTCCAGGGCTCCTTTAGTTTTTAATATTCCTTTAAATCTTTTTTTTTCAGCCTTAAAATATTTTAATTTCATCGTTATTAGTATTTTAATTATATCATTTTTTGAGTTTTTTGTTTTATTAGAGATGGAAAACTTCTCACAAAAACATGGTAACACTACTTCACTTCTTTCTACTTGAGCTAAGTGACAAAACTATTTGAAAACAAATATGGCCGCCTGTTGTTTACATGTGTAGTTGTACAATTTTGGTTGTTTGAAAAGTGTGGAAGAATTTTAAGATTTTTGTGTTTAAAATTCCACCAAACTTTCTAGTTTAAAAGTAAAAGCTAAAAGATGTCATATTTTCTGAACATGCATTTCAAGTTTGATGAGAAGAAAAATACATTTTGTCAGATCTTAAATGAAGGTAAAGAAGGGAGAAAGAATTTGTGAGCAAAAAATTAAATGTGTAAATTAAAATCTGTAACTCAAAAGCGCGAAGTCAGAGAAGTTGCTGGAGCCACAGTATTTTATCCAGGAGCAGAGCTGGAGCATCAAAAATTGTTCAGCTCGTCACTGCTGAACACAATTCAATATCTTTTTCTTGTTAAATCCACTGTTTACTTTAGTAGAATTCATTTGTATTTTTTTAAGAAGTGTGAGCTGTATTATCATTAAACTCTGAATTTGTCTTTTAATTATTAATTAACTTATTTAACTATTAATCTTTTTACACTATTTTATTTAACTTGTAAATATGTCAAGCTAGAATTATATAATAGATTTTTTACTCACTTCTTGATAGTCCAGAATTATAAAAAATATGTACACAAGTGTGCTTCTGACGATAATAATATTTTAAGGAACTTTATTGTAATATAAGAAATGAATTTTATGGCATTTTTGAGTTAGCCACATGTGATAAATCATCAAACATTCTTTATGGTTACAAGTTACAACAACAACAGAGTTAATTATGCTCCAAACAACACACCAATAAAATATGCCAACTGGCTGTGAAATAGTAACAACAAAATATTTTAAAACTCTTAATGGTAGAAAATAAAATGTAAATAAAAAATAATGAGTAATATGTATTTTTTTTAAATCTGCTTTTATCAATTAATAGCTTAATATTAAGTAAATTATAAGTTAAGAAAACAATTTAAAGATTCTGAATACATAGTTTTAAAAATGTTTTTTTCCCCTTTTTCTGTTGTCATATCTGAAGAAAAAAAAAAAAAAAAAAAAAATAGAGAGCAAGTGTAATTTTTTTGGAACAGATGTCATATTCGCCCCATATTGGCGCGATTTTTTTCTGATGCCAAATCATATAGGCAAAGGGTACTTAACTTGCGCCAAAGTGTCGTTATTTTGCTTGATGTGGTAAACCGGATTATGTTGTTTATGCTGTTGATGTTTTCGCCAAATTGGCAACCGAAAAAAATCGCGCCAATATGAGGCGAATATGACATCTGTACCATTTTTTTAAATAAATTCGGCAATTCATGCTTTCTTATCAAGTGTAAATCAAACCGGTGAATTTTCAATAATTAGAGTCATGCCAAATTCATGTATTGTAACAAGTTTTTTGGACCAACATGATTTGCTGTCTTGAAATTAGACATGATTTTTATAAATATTGAATGCTTTAGGGGTGGTGGTTAAAGAAAAAAAACTATTTTTGATACTTGTGTATTATTCGGTCCAGGTCATACTCACTGTGCCAAAAATATTACAGTAACCTCTTATTATTATATACTTTATTTTCATTTTAAGTTCATATTATATAGTTGCCATATTAAAGGCGATGACAAAAATATTTATATACATATAACTATATAATATGATATAGCATACTATATATATACATGTATAGACATAATATATTATATTAATTCTAGTGAGCATAATTAATCGCTCAAAATAAAACTACCATCGTTAATATCATTTATTGCTAAAAACCGTCATTTTGATGTTATGTATTTAATAGATGTATACTAAATTGCTGTTTTGTATTATTCCAGTTTGCTTTTATATTATTTATTCTTTTTAACGATATTTTGTATTAAATTACCATTTTGAACAACATGGACAATTGACAATGATAATCAAAACTGGCAATTGACAACCATTTTTGGAAATCTCTTTACCTGGCCCGGATAAATAAATATCCTGGCCTGAATAAACGCAAGTACCCTATTTTTACTTTTATACTTATCCAGTAACAACACAACAACTTTTTTCATATTTTAATTTTTAAACTAGCTGAGAGATAATAGAATGTGTTTTATTTGCATGTTATGGATGGAGAGATATTGAATAGTGTAATCCTTGTTATGCCGTTTGATCCTGTTGAGACACATTCACAACACTTTTGGGCACTTTATGTCAGCCAAGCACATCAGATAAATCATTAAATATCGTTCCTACAGGAATTATTAATTTCTTTTGAAATATAAAATTTTCATTAAAAAAAAAAAAGAATAAATTAAATACAACAAACCAAAATATGTATTTCAGCATCAAGGCGTTGTTTCTAAGTCACACAAATGAAAAATAAAAGGGTCTATTGCTGAAAGGAAAAAATATTGCAAGATTTACACCCGACTAACATTGAAGTATCCTTTTTATGACCTACTGACAGAAACAGGGAATTGCTCAAGGCAAACATTGTGACTCCTTCACAAAATTCTCCTAAATAAAAACAGAAACTCTTCACAAAATTATTTTCCATAAAAGTGACTTCAAACTATACGGAAAAAATTGTAAGGATTTAAGTTGAGGGTAATTTGTAAACAAAACAAACTCACAAGAAAATTAAACTTCAGAAAGAGGGGGAGGGAAAAGGAATTTTTTGTTACAAAAGTTTATTTTTCTCAAATCTATAATAAAAAAAACGGGTACCTACACAAGAAAGATAAAAAACTGCCATTGACCCCTAATGTAAAATTATAAAGTAAAATTTACAATTTTAAATATTTATTATGGTTATCTATAATTTATTTTGCCCCTTTTTCTGTGAAGTTCTTTTTTTACATACAAAAAGTAGATGTGTACCTACATTGGATAATTTTAATTGTAGTAATGATATAATAAGAGAAATATCCATTGTGTTTAAATATCAGTGTCATCGCCAATCAAATTATTTGCCTCTAACACAGGATATTAATACAGCCTGATTATTTTTATAGAGTGCTAATAACTGAAGAGCTTAGATGATAAAAGCAGTGTATGACATTTAAAAAAAAAAAGGAAAAGAGTTGATCATGTGATTGAAGATAATCAATGATCCTCTACCATCTGTTAAATTACTATTTGAAAAAAAAAAAACAATACTCACAGAGATTTTAATTGATAAAAGAGGCATTTGACAGTAAAAACATTGTAATTATCCAATTTATTAGTTGATTTTCTGGAAGTATCAACACCTTTATCAATCGAGCTCTTCAAATGATAAAATTAAATATTTACCCAGGGCAGGCACTACACATTTTGCTAACTCTTCCAATACGATAATGTACTTATAACATAATATAGGAATCAACCAACACATATTTAATTAAAATGTACTTTGAAGCAGCCTCATGTACAATAACAATTTTGGGTAAAGTATTTTCACTCATCACTGTATCTCTGAAGTGAAAAATTACCTCTGAGTTTTAAAATTAATCATTAAAACATTATGATTTATTAACACAGTAATTTTTAAATAAAAACAATATTTTATTTATTTCAGTGTATAACTGCACTGCCACAAAATACATATGTACAAATAATGAGCACAGCACTGAAATAAACATCAGAAACACATATTTAGGCTTTTAATTTGACATGAGAAAAGCTAAAAAATAATTTTAGATGCCAGCTATATGGTATCAAAACTACTGACAGATGTGATGACCTTCTGGATTATTTCTAAATCTTTAGATTCACGAGCGTCATTATTTAAAAAATTATTGTTTGAATCCACAAAATAATAATAAGTTTCGTTGATTTTTTATTATGCATAACAAGAGCTTGTATAGACATTGATTTGTGAGGCATTATTTTCAAGACCTTTTAGCGGCGAAAACCCGTCAAAATTTGCGATTATGCTTTATACAAAGTGTTTGCTTTTGTTTTTTATTGAACACATACAACTTGAGTGCTTGACATCAAATATTTGCTACTAACATGACAAGAGGAATTATTTTTTATCTCGTGTTGTTTATAACTGAGACAGCTGATCGATCTGTAGACTGTAGACGCTTGCGCAGTAAAAACTTGCCTTTGATTGGCTGGCGTAAGGATTTATCTGTAAACCAGTGAAAACGCTCTTAGGTTAAGGTTTTGGGTAGCTGAGGTTTTTTAGGTCGTTAGAACGACCAGTGAAAACGCACCTTTAAGGTGCGTTTTCACTGGTCTACCCAAGGTCTAACTTACCTAACTTTTTACCTAAACACAAGATTTTAGGTCGTTAGAACGCGATTTTGTAGGTTTGATTCGTGATCAATCCTAAGCACGGCTTACCTAAGCGCAGCCAATTAAAATAGAGCTTTTGATAATAATGGCGATGTTGTCAATTTACTAAGTGATATTTATGTTTTATATCGTTTTATTTATTTATTTTGTTTTACGTCAAAGAGGAATCTATTTTTTGTAATTGAAGCAAAACGGTAAGTTTTATTGACATGTTGGATAGATATCATCCTTTATTATTGTCTTTTAATTTAATAAATTGTGTGTAATCCATATGGATTCTTTAAATTGTTGATAATCATTCAGATACATTTTATTAATATTAGAATACTAATTATATAGTTTGTTTAAGGATTTTGTTGCGGATATAAGGATGAAGATATGTCCAGTTCTCAAAATTATTTTATTTTATTGAACGTTAATAGTATACAAAGATTAAAAGTATTTTTTAAGAATGTTTGTTTCTTAAGATGAATTACTTGCTTCATTGATTATACTTGGTTACTTGATAGGGTATTTCTGATCAATTTAGATTTAAATTTCCATTTACTCACTTAAAATAATTGTAATTGTTAAGAAGGATATTGTTTACTGTAGCCCATTGATTTTTAAATGGAAAATTAGTTACAGGCAAACTTTAATCCAGTTTTGCTAATAGTAGGTATTTGATTATCCATGTTTAAGCGAGCATGTAAACAAAGTTTCTATAAAATAAACAAGCCGTTGTATTTTGTATTTTCCTGTTCTCTTTTAAGCAAGAAACATCTGATTGCAAAACAGTTTGCTCTTTACTCCTTTTCAGATATTTACTTGTGAACTTTGTAATGTAAGGAAAACACTGCTAATCTATTTTTTATTTTAATTTTAATGCTTTTCACCTGCAGATGTGCTATTTTTCATTTTGTTGTTAAGATTAATGCTGAAACTTTTATGAAGATTTATAACTTTGTATGAAATTTAAATCAATTGAGAGATATTCAGACCATGTGTAGCTTTTCTATGTGCCCATTTTGAAGAATTTGTACACATTACCATTCCAATTCGATAAGCAGTTATAAATGCATATTCAATGTATTTTAAGTTAAATCTGCATGTCTTGTTAGCGATTATTTTCATTTATTAAAAAAGTATTGCTACCAAAATAATAGGAGATTCTCCATTTGAAATGCATATTTATAAAATTTTGTTAAAATTGTTATTTAGGTGCATTTCTTTTACAAGTATGGCTACAGATTTATCTTACAGCATAGGTCATCGGTTTTAAATGTACCTATTTATCTATTAAAGTAAAGAACTATATATTCATTTATTTATTTTTTTCAAAAATCATTACTTATTATTCTTACTATTTTTGAAAATGGAATTCATTATCAAAAAATAAAATGCTCTCTGTGGGAGATTCTTTGAGTCTATATGTTTGAGTGTATATTAAAGTTTTAGACGAATCATGAATTCATGATGTATATAAATTCAGTGGTCAAAATAGTATATTAGAAGTAATGAAACTATAGTAGGTCCTAGTTTTGTCATTGTTTGTTGTGTAATATGCTGTTTTTTGGAAAATATAATTTTGCGAGTAATGTAATAAAAAGAAACTTGTTTGTAAGAAGCATCAATATTTTTGATGTTACATCCAGAAATTGTATATATCAATCAATACAAAGTATACCAGTGGAGGTAAGCGTCTGGCAGATCAGCTGGTGCCGGGATAGATCTTCAAATTTGAATGCTTTCAGAAAATCACAGGTGTGTACATAGGCGTAGCGTCGGGGGGGCACGTGCCCCCCCAACCTTCTGTACCCCGGGCGCCAGAACAGAAAGCTTAGGGGGCGCCAAATGAAGATTTTTTTTTTTGTCTTTACATACAAAAATGTATAATGTATATGTATATATATATCGAATTCGCATAAAAATGTCTCACAGGCGGAAAATCCAAAAGGAAAACTGAACCAAAGTTATTAAAATTTACAAATATATAAAAAGATTCGTCTATAACAGAAGACTGCAAATGAATAAGAAAAAAGAGCTGTTCTACAATTCCAAATGTGCCATGTTTACGCCTTCAATCATTTAAATCCCTTCCTGTGTCAGGAGAATCACTAACATTTTCCAAGGTCAGTCTCCACCCCTATCTTCTGTGTGAAACTGACCCTCACCGATAATTGCCAAACGCCGACCGATTTCCCTGGGAGTGCAGAGGGGCTATATGCCCCGGACGCCAGAACGAAAGGCGAAGGGGGCGCCAAATGAAGATTTTGTTTGACTCTGACTTTTCTGATAAAAAGATGCCAAGAAAGCTGTTCTATTTTTTTTTTTTTTTTTATCTCTCTCCCTGAGCAGCATTGAACTTTCTTTTTTCCCGCCTTGCTATGGGTGACGTTGAGCGACTGTCCGTGACAATAAAAACAAACGAGAGAAGGAGTCAGGGCCGAAACTAAAGGGGGAGAGGGGGCATGTGCCCTGGGCGCCACGCGAAGGGGTCGCCAGATGAAAATTTGGTTTGCCGTTTTATGCAATATATATATGTGCGTGTCAAATTTGTGTAAAAAAAATATTTTCTATCCGAAAAATCAAAAAGAAAAGCTGAGTAATCTGCATTAAAATTGTCAAATAGATAAAAAGATTCGCCTGCAATATACAAAACAGCAAATGAATAATCCCATTCTTTTTTTTTTTTATAATTACTTTTTTACAGGCATATCACCATATCTGAACTTAGAGATGGTGAGGTCAGGTGACTGGGTGGGACAATAAAAACCAAGCGGTCGAAAATACACAAAATAAAAAGTAAAAACTTAATAATTTTGTTGTTGTTGTTTTGAGTCACACGTAAATTTGGAAATTAACATTAGGTTCAGGAAAGTATCTAGACATATCAATGGAATCTTGTCTTAAATGAAAAAACTACATGGTTCCCAACAGAAGGAATACCAACAGTTATACCTGCTAAGACGGAAACCTGTATAAAGCGTAATTATTTCCTATTCCTTTCGATTTTTTCTCAGGTTTTAGTGAATAAATATTTGATAAAGCTGGTTATGTATTTCAATATTACGTATTTTATTGTTTCGTATTTTACTGTTACGCATTTAAAATTTTAAAATAAGTCCGTTAATAGAAACTTTCGCAAATTTCTCTTTGTAAATTTACTTTGCGGAGGAAGAGGGGGGGGGGGCGCCAAAATCCATGTTTGCCCCGGGTGAAAAGATAGCTAGTTTCGGCCTTGGAAGGAGTGCAAAAAGTTAAATGCTTTAGTAAAACCATTTAAAAGAAAAAAAAAGAGTATAGCGTTTGCAGTGGTAAAGTAAAAAATCTCGCATAGGGCGCCATGGCTAATAAAGTGGTCTCTGCCTTTATCCCTCAAAATGATTTTTTCTCTTCTTTTTGCCATTTCTAGGCGTTTTGCCACCCTAGGCGAAAATTGAAAAATGCCGCTCTGTCCCTTTTGGTGCAATTATTTTTTACATTACTTTTGGTGCATTATTTTTTGCATTACTTTTGGTTCAATTGTTTTTTACAACCAACTAGATCCAATCTAGGAGAGACGAGGCGAGCTTGGGCGACTGCCCGTGATAAACGGAAAAGGGCGCCATGGCGCCCTTTTTTGTTAGGCACCCAGGGCGCCATGAATAGTAAAGACGCAGCCGCCCCTGCTTTTACCTTACCAAATTACATTTCTCGTCCTTTTGCCATTTCTAGGTAGGTGACAACTGAAAAATGTCGCCCATGCCTTTTACTAAAATTACTTTTTTTACATCCAGATCCGGCCTCAAAGGGCGCGAGGTCGGGCAACTGTCAACGGTTAAAGACTAAGGGTTGAAATATATGCAAGATAGAATAGTAACTCCCTTTTTTAATGTTTTTTTAAGACTATAGCCCGGGCCGAAACTAGGGGGGTGCAGAAAGGGCATGTGCCCCAGGTGCCAGAACAAGGGCGAAGGGGCACCAAAGGAACATTTTGGTTGTCGTTTCATACAAAAATGTATAAATATATATGAAATACAAAGAAACTCGCAAGCTAATAAGCTATGGAAGGGCTCTTTTCAAATTTCTCGCTTGCATTTTAATATTTTAAGAGTTTTTTTTTTCTTTTTTCTTGGGATAGTTTAGATTGATCTTTAGCATTGCTATACTTTTAGGTTTCGAAACCGGTACTGAAAGTGAAAGTAACTTTATAAAAATAATCTGCGACCAAAATCGAAAAAGTAAATACTAACCCGGTTAGAATTCAACCTCAGATTTTTCTATGAAAAAAAAATTAAAATTATTAATATGCAAGCGAGACAATTTAAAAATAATGCTCCCATACGTTTAGCATTAGCGATCCAGTTTCTTCGCGCAACTAGTGTAGGCTCTTAACGCTCAGGCTAATGTTAAAACTATGGGAGCGTTGTTTACATATTTTCTGCACTAATTTCAATTATTAAATGATTTTTATTTTTTTATGATTGTTATTTATTTATTTGTTTATTTATTTTTTGCATAGGGTACTTGAGGGCGATAACTTTTATTGTGCGTGAGAAGAGATGGGGGGGGGGGGGGGAGAGCCAAAATCCATGTTTACCCCGGGCACAAAAAAGCTAGTTTCGGCCCTGAACGTACGATTGATATAAGATGTACTCAGGGCCATCACTTTATACGTTTTGTTGGTTGGGGAGAGGACCTTAAATTATCAAGTTAAATTTCAGTATTTGCCAACTCATTGAGAAGTAAAAATAAATAGTTCTCGACATTTGCCAACCAGTTTTATAATGTTACCAAGTTACCACAATTAGAAAATGTAATATAGTTCTTATTTGTAAAAAGCTTAATAATATTCCCAATTATATTTGTAATTTTTGTCAAATCTATCAGAAATAGAAAGTGTTTTATAGATTTTTATTAAATTTTTAAACAAATTTGCCAACTAAGTTTGTAAATTTGACAAGTGTAACAGCATTCGCAAACGTTTGGAGGGGGGGGGGCTCCCCCCGTCCCCCCTTTGCGAGGGCCCTGGTTGTACTTATTGTGCAAATTATTATAAACATTCATTAGTCGCTGTTTTAAAAGAATATGCGATAGTGTATTATACATGGGATTTTCAGATAAATTAATGTGAAATTTATATTCACATATTTTAGGATTGTGACTTATTGAGACTTTTACAAAAACGATAAACGGCAATGATTTTCAATTTTTAATTTTTTTAAGATGCAATTAAATTTAAACCTCTTCAGTGTGTAGCATTTCAACCACTCTCTCTTCCACAAAAACAAAAACGCTTTAGTTCTCAATCATCAATACGGTGCTGGCTAATCATTGATATTTGGCCAGTAGTTGTAAGTTGATCGGTAGAAGAAAAAATTTTCCTAACTGCAAAGCTATATACTATTTTTTACAGTGTCCAGTCACCCACGTAGTTTAATTGCAGTGAGTAACATGGTCAGGCAAAGAGCTTCTTTGACCTCTGAACTCGTGTTTCCCTCTTGTGCAAAGTTGGATACTAGGAGCGCCTCTACCTAACCCCCCCCCCCCCACACACACACACACACTCATACACACACTTGGTTTGGCCTAATCTGGTCATTTGTGGGAATGTGCTTGCAGTTAAATGTTGTTATTATTTTTTTAAATGGTCAGGAATGAATGACCCACGCAAAAACAAGCGCGATAAAAAAGTAGGAATTTTTTATAGAAAACTCAATAAAAATAGATGTCACGGAGTACGACATGCTGGTTTTAAATTCATGCAAGTCTGGCTTCAGAAGGACGAAAATGGAACAGAAGGTAAGAATATACAGAATTGTTTGTTTTAGTAAATTAATACGTTCTCAGAAAAAAACAAAAATCCCCACTCAAAAATGTGAGTATTTTTGGCACATCATAAACTCATTTCTATTCCTATTTGCCTGAAAATTACAGATGTTTAAGTGACAGGTGCTTAAGAATCGAGTAGCGTCCCTTCTTTTCCTAACATTTTTCCTAATTCGAAGCAGCTTATTTAAAGCGGATTACTGAATGGATCCGTCTTGTAATTGTCAGTCTTCGAATTCAGAAATGAAAAGTCCAACTTTGATGTTATTTTATAAAAAAAAATCTGAGTTTTTTAGAAAAAAAAAACTTTATTCTATTTCATAAAAGCATCTCAATTGCAGGGCTG
Organism: Maratus speciosus; assembly: GCA_963932465.1. Lineage (NCBI taxonomy): Eukaryota > Metazoa > Arthropoda > Arachnida > Araneae > Salticidae > Maratus > Maratus speciosus. The sequence goes on along the minus strand of OZ010789.1, from coordinate 25,923,165 downwards.
CCATTGCCTAATGACACTGAAAATAGTAGCTTTAGTAGCCTCCAACGAAAAAAATAGCAGCATTTGTTCGAAAATAGTAGCCAAAATAGTCTTATACCCATCACTTTAAAAAAAGGGAAGAAAAATGTATCTATAAAAACCTGAAGGACTTTATGAATGTTCAGATCTTATTTCACAGTTTATCAATCAATCACTCAAATCACTCAAATCACTGAATAAAGAAGAGTGATTTCTTTAAATGAGAAAGCAAGTTATCCAGAAAATAAGGCCCTAATGTTTCAGTTATGAACAGTGGCGCAGCCAGAATTCGGTTCTAGGGGGGGTTTTGAGTTTTTTGTTAAAACTGTTCGCCAGTTATTTGAATCACCGGTTAATATAATCTGTCTTTTTAATGAATCAAATCATAATGCTTTTTACCCGCAGTTACATTGGTTGTGTTTCATTTTAACAGCGTTTACAGTATTAGATTTAGAAAACATAAAATGCACCAAACTAGAAACTACTAACTTTAGAAAACATAAAATCTAACCCAAACTAGGTTAGATTTATACAAAGTGTTTACAGATGATGAGGCAAACTTTAAGAGTTGTAAGTGTACAGTACAGCAAATAATTTTTGCATAGAAAATAACAGAATTCCAATCCATTTGTTCAACCAAAAATACACAGGATTTCATTCCAAGACAATCTCGAATTCTTGTTTTTAGCTTTAATAACAATGAAACCATTTTAACAAAATTTTCAATATACTTGCCGTGCTTTTGTCAAATGTAACAACATCACGAAAATTGGTGGAATTTATCATCATTTACGTCCAATTAGTGCTCAGTTAGATAATCCATATTTTGGAGTGTAGTTGATATTAAACATGGTTTTTTTTTTTTTTTTTTTTTTTTTTTTTTCTTGTGCACTTCCAGTATTTTACACAACATCAAATTTGCCATTAAGTAAAGAAGTAAATCTGTTGAAAATTTTGTTAAAACATCTTTATTATTGTTAAAGTTCTCTAAAAATATACGGGTTCAAACTGAAGTCGTACCTGTACTAATATTATAAAGAAGTAACCTTTTTTCTTTTTGTAGGGGTTACTTTTGGAACTACCAAACGGATTTAAAAAGATAATCGGTCGTGTGCGAACTTAACTAAAAAATACAAAGGGTTCCATACAAAATATCAGAACTGTTCAAAGATAATATTTACATGCGTACATATAACAATACCACATGCCATAATTTAATTCTACTGGAATGAAAACCGAGGAATATTTCTCCCTCTAAAACACAGACTTTGTACAAAGTTTAAACTTTGTAGAGAACCAACCACGCTTCGGAAAGAGGTTGCAGAGATTCTCACGAAAAGTCACTTGTAAATCATATTTCATGTAATAGTGGACAATTGTAAAGGAATAAAAAAAAAGTACGCTTAATAACGTGAAATTTTTCTATTCATTTTTAAAAATAAAAGCATATTCAGACATAATTATTGAAATGATTTCTAATCGAAAAGTTTTTTTCCTTATAAATGAATTATTTATTGAATTATAAGCAATTTTTGTCTCAAAATTACTGACATTTAATGTCTTGGAATTATTATATGAATTATCTTTTTAATATTTGCCTTCAATAATTGAATTCAGTTGGAATAAAAAGTGCTTATTATTATGTTTCACCTTACCTAAAGGATCTTATACAAAGTGTAAACTTGGCACTGTGCCAAGCACGCTTCGAAAGGAGGTCACAGAGTAGCAACACTGTTTTGATCCGTACCATTGTTTTCGACATGGGTTTTTAATTAATATCGCGGCACATTACAGACACATTTTTTGGAAAATCATTACCGATAATCCTTGGAAGATTCTACGTCGCTTAGGTACACCGAGTGCCCTCAACTCCCCCGCTGACCGCCAGAAAAATAAGACGCACGAAGGATCTTATAATAATTCCGATTTTACTTTTTAAGCGTAGAGTGGAACCTTAATAATAATGGCAAAATGATGGTGACTATCTCCGTTTCAACATAAGCTATATTTTACATCGGTAAAACAACGGCTAGAAACATGGAATTTGGCATGGTTGTTAATGTAGAGACTTAAATGCATGCCCTGAACAGTTTTTTAAAAATTCGAAATTTTAAAAGGGTGCAAGAGAAAAAAAAAAACTTTCTAAAATTTGCGGTTTGTGTGATACATTTTGTATAGAAGGTTAGAATCTGGCATGGTGATAACTTTTGGGATGTATAAATGCTCAAGAACGGTTCCTAAAAAAAAAAAAAAATTCAATTTAAAAAGGATGAAATGAGCGGAAAACGGTCTGAAAACGACCTAAGGCAAGATCAAATATCTTGATAATTGGGAGCAAAAAGCGTAAAACAGGGCGCTTGAAACTGAGAGAGATCTGCAAAGTGTATGTTTCATGTTTTTTCTGAAATTCGATGGTCTATTATTGTTTCGAACATGGAACAATGACAGAAGTGCAATTAAGAAATGGCCCATTGTGTAATACTTAAACTCAAAGCGTCTGTGTGGCAGGAAATGACCATTCTTTTAGCATAAGACGTCTCGAAAAAGTGACTTAGTCCAAATAACCAATTTTCACAAAACCAATGAATGTAATATGCGCTTTCACAGTTTTAAGTAGAATTTTTGCCGTTTAATTGAATCACTTTGTTGAATAGAGTTTGATTTCTCAAAGCGGCGGATTTCAAAAAACGCCCAAACGTTTAAATATAAATTTTGGTTTTGATTCGTATAAGAGGCAATTATAGTAATTTTTCTTAGCTCTGGGGGGTGTTTTAACCCCCAAACCCCTCCCGTGGCTGCGCCACTGGTTATGAAGTAAGTAAGCTTGGTTCTTCAACAATAAAAATTATGTACAGCACCAGGAAACATAGTAGTAAAAACTTCTTGCAGATTACCCCCGATACTATTTTCCATCAGGCCTTTCAAATTCAAGAGTTCTTTGGACAGAAGGAAGAAAAGTTTTATTTGAGGGGCAGAGTTAGAAATAACGTATGGGATACCGCAAATCCCACACAAAAAAGGAAAATCCCGCATAATAAGAAAATTCAATTGGATGGAATCTTCCAAATTTACTTGTTTCACAGGCATATGATTCGTAAGCGATTTTTTTTCTTCGGGAATTCTGCAAAATCAATTCTCAAACAGTGGCGAATTTTGCTAATCGGTAGCGAAAAACATCGCAGATATCAACAATTGGTCGTAGAAAAAATAGTTTCCCATCGGTCGCAAAAAAAAACTTGTAAATTTCGCCTAAGGATTATGGAAAAAAATCGAAAATTTTGTCAAACTGTCGTGAACAAAAAAAGAAAATATCCGCAAATTTAATCAAAAATTGAGGGAAAAATCAAGAACTTCCTCAGTCGGTCGACAAAAGAAAAGACAAATTGCAAAATCTCCTTCAACGATTGTAGCAAAAGATGGCGAAAAGAAATAACTACTTTCGTCAATCGCGAGGAAAATCGACCCCCTAATTGGGGAAAAAATCGCGAATTTTGCAATTCTTCACGGAAAGAATTGCAAATCTCCTCAAACAACAGTAAAAAATTACTTGAAATTTAACAAAGGTCGCGGAAACAAATGGTGATTATCGCTAGTCGGTCGCGGAAAAATTATCGCAAATTTCGTCAAAAAATGGACAAAAGTTGCGAATTTCGTCTAACGATCACAAGAAAAAAAATCGCAAATTTTGTCAAATGGTTGCGGACAAAAAAACGCAAATTTGGTTCTTAAAAAAATTTGAGAATTTAACCAAATGATCGCGCAAAAAATCTCGAATTTCGTAAGTCGGTCGTGAAAAGAAATCACGAATTTTGACAAACGATCTGGAAAAGAATCGGTAATTTTGAAAGATCTCTGAAACAAATAGTAACTACCATCAATCGGTCGCGGAAAATATACAGTAGAAGATCTTTATAACGCAATTCTATATAACACAATTCTCCATATAACTCACAACTTCTCAGATGTAAACAATGATTTTTGCAGTTAAAAAGCACCTGCATTTTCACATTGTAAAATATTGCTACTTTCTAGAGGACTAAATTTGACACATTAGTTCAACTTTATGTTCTAATTTAAGACCTTTTTACTGAAAAAATGCTATTATTACTATAAACATTTTTGAAAACGTTTAATATAAGGGATGGTTGTGTCAGTTATATTTGGATCATGTTTATAAAGTAAATTTAACAATGTCAGAACTATATTATTCAAACAATTATAATTTGGATAACTCTTGGTAACAAGGAATGCAGTATAAAGGCATTCTAATCTATTTTGATATGTTTCAGACATATTTGGCCATATTTACAAGGTGAATTTAATGATGTGATCCATATAACGCAAAATTCTATATAACGCACAACCTTGCGTTTTTAGGTTTGTGTTATAAAGATCTTCTACTGTATATCGCAAATTTGGACAAGTGGTGACGAAAAAAAAAATAAATTTCGTCAATCTGTCGTAAAAAAATTTGCGAAATATGGCAAAGGATCGCGGAAAAAATCGCAAAATCTCCTTCAACGATAGTATAAAAAGATCTCAGAAAGAAAGAGGTATTTTCGTCCATCGATTAGGGGAAAAATCGCGAATTTTGGAATTCGTCGCGGAAAAAATCGCGAATCTCCTCAAACAACCGTTGAAAAAGTGCGTTTGGGAAGATGACGTTACAAGCGCATTGAAGAAAAAGATCGAATATATTCAGTAAAAATAGTCGCTTAAATCCGAAAAAAGCCGCCTATTTTCTTGAAATAGTCGCTTTTTGGCCTAAAATAGTCGGCATAGCCGCCGGATGCTTAAAATAGTCGCTTTCAGTAACATTTTATTAGCAAGTGCAGCCTGCAGTTGTATGTTAAGAAAAATTGGAATTTTATGAGAAATTGAGTCGGGCCGGTCCAGGCCTGATTTAATTGATTTTTCCACGGGCCGTGCATGTTTTTACTGATTTTTGTACGAGCCGGGCTTGGCTATAAACTGTGAAAATATAAACGGGCCGGGCTCGGGTGGAAGTTTTAATTTTTACGCCGAGCTGGGTCCAAGCCTTGAAATTGCGGTCCGTGCAGACCTCTAGTGTGCCTCCCCAGGGCCTTGCAAAGAGGTTGTTAAAGGAGCAGTCGGTCGCCCCGGGCGCAAAATTTATGCTGCAAACCACGGTTTTATTCATTTTTTGGCCGCCGATCATTTTCCGTGGAATTTCTTTTTCTCTCTTGATCATTTTTTTTCCTGTCGCAAAATATCATGAACTCTCTAACAAATAAGTGCAATTTTCCCTTATGTTATTTAGTTGCTTTAAATTTTTAAATTAAAATTAAACCTCTTAAAGTTCCAAAATAAACGCGAAATATTTATTCAATAGAATTTATTTATGTTTCTGCACTTTATCAATTTTATAACACCCATCACAAAGAGAAAGTTTTTTTTTTTTTTTTTTTTTTTTTGTGGGGGGGGGGGGGGGGGGGCGCAAAATTGAAAATTCGCTCGGGGCGCAGTTTCACGACCTTGGTGCCCCCCCAAAATTTCTGGTCACGCTACGCCTATGGGTGTGTAGTTTTATTGCATAATAAGTGACTACCATTAGTGATCGTCTGCAAGCAACTGGACTTCAGACCAAGCCCTTGGACTTCAGAAAAGAAGATTTTAAAAAATCTGTGAGTACCACTTCTATGTCAAAAGAGGAGACAGTAAAGTAAGTTTATTGAAGTAACATCAAAAATAATATTTGTGCTCCCTACAAACTAGTCTTTTTTTAATTACATTACTCGTTAAATTACATTTTCCAAAAATAGCATGCTGCACTACAAACTATGAGAACACAATATATTACTCAATGAGTAAGTACAAAAATTATTTAGCTGAAAATATTTTTAAATGCCCATATTGCAAATATAATGTGAAATAAGCATTTATATGTTTCAGTCTGGGACATAAATAAAGTCTGCGGCTAAGTAAAAAAAAAAAGTGTGGGCCAGCCTTACGTATATCTTCATTTTGTTTGTTACCAGGGCAATTGCACTATTTGGTATTATTTTAAAAGATGAAAAAAAAAAGGCGAGGAAAAGGGGAGATATGTTTTTAGATAATAAAAGTTTCTAGTGTTTTCTTTTTTAAAGTAAAAAAGTGTTCTTAAAAGATGCAAAAATGGTTTGTTGTTTATATTCATATGAGACTAAGTGTTTTTGAAAGTAAAATAATAATAATAATAAAAAAGATAGAGAGTTTGTTGTTTTAAGACGACAAAGTGTCTTCTTTTTTCCTTATGTTAATTATATTTATTGTCATCAGAGCAATTACATGATACGGTTGGTATGATTTAAAATTAAGTATCGACCGAAACTGAAACTTGTTAAATTTTGATTCTTCAATTGCTTTTTAGTCTTATTGTTTTATTAATAATTATGAATGCAGAAAAAAAAGAAAAATTTAAATGAGAAATCTTTATTTTTCGTTAGGAAAATTTTAAAAATTAGATTGAAAACAGTGATTTATAAAGCATGCAACGTGCAAAAGAAAGAAAAAAAAAACCTAAATAAACAAACTGTCAACAACATTGCATACTTAAATAAATTGTCACATTGTATTAACCTAAATAAACAAACTACCCGTTGCAAATAATGTTTAAATAATTAATGGTAAGGTAATCTTTCAAAAATTAAAGTTATGACAGAAACATTTTTATAATTAGAGGTTACCACTTTTATGTGTATAATAAACTTAATCTGGTACTTTTCGGTTAGCCGGGCGCCAGTGTTATATATACATATGTATGTATACCTATATATACATATATATGTATATATACACCTATTATATATATGTATACATATAGCTTCTATATATTAATAAATATACATATATATGTATATATAGGTATACATACATATGTATATATAACACTGGCGCCCGGCTAACCGAAAAGTACCCTTAATCTTTTGTAGAAAGATTTTAAAGTACACCAGAACAACTTTAAGTATATGCAGGTAAGACAAATTTCTGCAACTTTTAAAATTAATATAACTGTTTTTGTATTTAAACGTAGCTTTATTAAAGTCTTCTGACAGTTGATAGAATTTAGGCCCTAATCTAAGTGGAAGCATGTGTAATTTTATAAATCATTGCTTAGGGCTAAAATTCTTTTATGAAGTTTTTCTTAATGTTAAAAGTGATATACTATTTTAATAAATATATATATAGTCAGCTATTTTCAGTTTCCCATACTTGATTTTGAGTAGTACTTTAATAAAAAATCAACATTTACCATTTGAATCAAATATTTATTTATATTTGTATTATATTTTGCCTTTCATTTTTTAAATATTAATATGTTTAAAGTGCTTTTATTTTTTTTTTAAATATAATTATGTGTAAGATATTTTGATTTAAAATTTCTAAGGTGTTGAGATTTGCCTTTTGGGAATCTATATTATAACTTTATCCTAAAATTTGATGAAAATGTAATGTAAACAAAAAAAACTGTTTTGCAGTATCATATCTTTTTTAAAATACCATGCAATAAATTTATTCCATAATTTATATAGTTATAATAAATTTATATTTATAAATATTTAAAGCATTTTAAAAGTGTTTTTTCATAATTAGCATTCTGTAATAAATATTTAGATAATACAGTAGCATAACTATTTCTGTTTTTGTCCATAAGCGTACTTAAATTTCTTAGCTAATTAATAGTTAGTTAGGCTTAGATGCCTTATATTCCCAGGTGGCCGCTATCTTGGATGTTTTGAGATTTCTTGGTGATTTTATGTTGGCAATCTTTATCGATATGTGGAACCCCGTGTGAGTTCTGGCATGTCGTGTTCTGGGAACCCCTGAGAAGCTCATTTTCGCTTAGGATTTTGTGGATGTGTTTTGATATCGTGTTGTATTATTCTGTCTTTTTATTTTTGTTAAATTTATTGGATGTATTTGATTGACTGTGGTTTCTGTAGTCTGTTTAAACACTCTTGCTGAAGTAATTAATAAATTTGAGGAAATTTTGACGAAAAAAGGAGGTTTGTTTATAGTGTTTCAATGCGTATTCATAAGCCTATTTTTGAAAATGATGGTGATGCTATGACAGTATTTCATGCTTGAGCTTTCAAGAAAGCAGACGTCTGTTAAGGTATGTTAATAATTTTATGTATATTTTGTTGCCTTTCGAGTTTTTTACATTTTGAGATTGCTACACAGCAAGAACTGCTGAATTTTGAGAATGCTACACAGCAAGAACTGCTGAATCCAGTGATGTTTTTTTTTCAGTTAATGAGCGCGATTACTGATTGGCACTTTAATGAGTTTCGTGCATTTTTGTGGTCACGGCAGGAGTTTGCGGAATCCAGTGATTTTTTTTTTCAGTTAATGAGCGCATAGCGCTCATACAACGTTTAGTGAATGCCACTTTAACAAGTTTTGTTTATTATTTACATTTTATTTTCGTTAAGCCTAACATGCGTATAAACCGGTGTTTGGCGACATTTACTACTTGGCAGAAAAGGGGTTTTCACTCCAAGAAAAATTCCAAGATGGCGGCTCCGGGAATTTATGACATCTGTTTCTATAGTTATGATGTCTTCATTATTGTTAAAGTAACAAATGAAAATTCAAGATTGAGTGAGATGAGATATAATGTATTTATGATGACTCAATATGTGGATTATGGTTTTCTGAACAAAAATTGTCTGTCTTTGTACCTATCATCAACCGCAAAAGTTTTTCCATTTTGTTAGAAACTCTTTTTTGTAAAAAAGCAAGAAACATATTATTTACTAAACAAAATTTAGAAACTTGTATTTGTACATCATTAATTCCTATGAAAATCTAAATTAATCATCATTTTAATCCTCATCATGGTTATTTTTTTTAAGTTACAGCAAACATATAATCTAAAAACATCCTATTTTATTTAAATATGAACTTGTTTCTAATTATTTTAAATATATTTATAAGTTGACAGTTAAAGGTAGAAATTGTGAAAAGTTTTTTAAAATGTGTTTCAAAAGGTTTTTTTAAGTATTCGGTTCGGCAGAATACTTTGATATTCAGCTTAACCAGATAGTTTGATATTCGGTGCATCCCTAACCAAGAGTAGACTCGTGTTACCTAATACTCCAGAATTTTAAAAATGATGTACATCTGAGTGCTTCTTTTGGCAATAAATTTTAGTATCTTTAGGAACTTAATTATAAAGTGATAAATGAATTTTAATGCATTTTTCTGTTAGAGTCACAGGTGATAAATCTCCAAATATTCTCTATGGTTAAAATAACAGGGTTTGCATCAAATCATGTCATTAAAACATGCCAACTGGCAGTGAAACTGTAGCAATGAAATATTAGGTAAGAAATGAAATATAAATAAAAAATAAAGAGAATTTTTAATTACAATAATAAAGAAATAATTTTTTTAATCTGCTTTTATCAAATGATAATTTAATATTAAGTAAATTATAATTAAACTTTGAAAAAATAATTTAAAAATTCTCAATACATAGTTTCAAAAATGTTTTTTTCGCCTTTTCTGTTGTCATACTTGAAAAAACGGGAGAAAAAATAATCATTTTAATAAATTCAGTAGTTCATGCTTTCTACCAAGTCGAAGTGGTGAATTTTCCATAATTAGAGTCATGCCAAATTAATGTATTGTAACAGAAGATTTTTGAACTAACATGAATTATAGTCCTGAAATTAGGGATGATTTTTATAAACATTCAATGTTTATAAAAAAGTGGTTAAAAAAAAAAACTATTTTTACTTTTATACTTATTTAGTAGTAACTCTATCATTTTTATCATAATTTAACATTTAAACTTACAGAGAGGCAACATAATGCGTTTCATTGGCATGTTATGGTTGGAGATATATGTGGAGCAAACATGCAAACCATGCTTTCTCCTTCAGATACAAATTTTCAAAAAACACAAAAAACTGATAAATAAGAAAATAACTTGTATTTAATTCTCATTTTTATTGTGTATTTTTATTACTGTTTATTAGAAAGAATTGCAAGCATACCTAAGATATTAAACATAAAACAAATTAATAAAATGCATTTAATATTTGGAGAAATCACGTTTTGACCGAATTCAGAGGAGGAAACATATTTTAATTGTTTGACAAGTGGATAAAACGCTTTTTGAATGAAATAAGTTCTAACTCACAAATAATACAATAGCATTATTTTATTTGAATAAATACCGAATTTCAGTTGATTATTGTTAAAATAAAATGACAGATTATGGTACCTAGTAGTATTCATTAAATATTTACTAAATAAATACTCGTTTGCCAGAAATCCACTTCAAATTTTAAAACCAATATCTTCATCTAGACAGTTATACACATATCCCTCTTCTTTATTGCAGGCTTATCAATCATGGATAATGTGGTTTTATCATTTGAATATATCATCAGGTTGATTTTGCTACTGTTCACTATACATTACCTTCAAAAGTTTTTTAACATCTTTGTTCTTTTCAACTGGTATGGCGTGGCTAAGAGGAAGATATTCTAAAACAACCCTTTGAACAAGGCAACAGTAACTCCCTTTTTAAGAAGATTTACATCATATTCTTCATTTAGATCTTGAAATCTATAATTCTGGAAGCCTTTAACTTTAACAGTTCTCTTATTTTTTTCTAAAACAATCCGTTTCAATTGTGATATGTATGGTAGGTTTCGAAAGTACACATTAAGTGACAACTGTGATTGGCAGACTGGAGAAATCACTGCTTGATTGAATGCAGGCTTTGGAGGAAACACTCTTTGATTGAAACGTCAAGTTTTAAAATTGATTTATAATCGGAGAAAAATTTTTTTTTAGTAAAAAATACCATTTATTTCTGTGCAATTTAACAAAGAGTTCATAAAAATAACAATAACTCATTTTTTATTTTTTTGTGAGAAAACACGGTTTGAATGTTTGCTCCACATATTTATTAGTGAAATCATTGCTATGCCATTTGATCCAGTGAAATTTATCAAATTCACAACATTTTTGGGTAGGTACTTTATGTCAGCCAGGCACATGAAATAAACCAGGGCTGAAACTAGCCTTTTTTGCACCCAGCACAAACATAGATTTTGCCCCCTCCTCCCCGGCCTCCGCAAAGTAAATTTACAAAGAGAATTTTAATTCTAATCGCTGACTTATTTCAAATTTAAAATATGTAATAAAAAAATATGTAATCAACTTTGTCAAATATTGATTCATTAAAACTTTGAAAACGAAATCCAAAGGAAGTTACATGAAGAAACTATGCAGATTCGCAAGCTAATGTTAAACTTATAGGAGCATTCTTTCCAAATTTCTCGCTTGCACTTTAATATTTTTAAATGATTTTTTCCGTTTGGGACAGCTGAGGTTGTTTCTAACAGGTAAATGTTTACTTTTTACATTTTGTTTGCAGTTTTTTTTAATATATATATAAAATTACTTTCACTTTTTGAACCGGTTCTGAAAGTTTAAGTAGCCTCATAAAAAAAACTTGAACCAAAATCGAAAACATACAACCTAACAATGTTAAAGATCAAACTCAGCTATCTTAAGAAAAAAAAAATATTTAAAAATATTAAAATGCAAGCGAGAAATTTGAAAAGAATACTCCCATATTTAACATTAGCTTGCGAGTTTCTTCGTGTGACTAGTGTAGCTTCTTAAGAAATCAAAATTCATTCGACACCCCCTTCGTTTTCCTTATGGCGACCAGGGAACATGCCTCCTCTGCCCCCCCCCCCCCCCTCTAGTTTCGATCCTGAGATAAACCATTAAATAATGTCATCATTTGTATTCATTTTTTTTTTAAATATAAACCTCTCATTCATTTTATTTGAAATACAAAATTTTCATTTAAAATACATATATTACTACATTTAAAATAAGTGCCTTTCACTTATTTCATTAAAAAAAGGGAATAAAACAATAAGGAAAAATAATACGATGAACCAAAATTGTTATTTCAACCTCAGTACACCGTTTCTAATTTATACAAGTGAACACTAAAAGGAATTATTGCTGTAAGAAAAAAAAAATATCCAGCATAAAAGTACCTTTTTTGTGATCTATTGACAAAAACAGGGATTGCCCCGGCAAACATTTATACCCTTTTATTCTTCTTAATAAAAGAAGCCCCTTCACAAAATTATTCTCCATAAAAGCGACTTCACACAATAAGAAAAAATTGTTGGGATTTAAAATGTGTAATTTGCAAACAAAATAAGCTCAGAAGAAAAGTATAGCAGGAAGACATTTAAAAAAAGGATGATTAAATGTTTACTTTGAATTTAAACAACTGAATTTGATTTTTCTTTACAGAAATTTATTTTTCTCAATTCTGTAACAAAGACGGGTCTCCCCCCCCCCCCCCAAAAAAAAAAAAACTTTCACCCCTGATGTGAAATCATAAGGTAAAACTTACAATTTTAAGTACATTTATTTTGCATTTTACTGTTTTTTTTTTTTTTTTTTTTGGGGGGGGGGGGGGTTGCCACAAAAAGTAGATTTAACTAAATTGGATAATTTTATACTGACTGTAGTGATGATATGTATAAGAGAATCTGCCAGTGTCACATAGGCGTACAGTTCAGGGATGTATGTTGGTATACGCCGTATACCTTCTGGATTTTTTTAGGAAACACCGTATACCGTCTGTTTCTCAAAAAAGCTATAGTATATACACTGTAGGGTATACTCTCTGCTTTGAGCGTATGCCTTCTGCTTTTTTTTATGATTACACCACTGATACAGTTGTATGTGCTCATGGGTCCCAAGTTCCACCATTATTTTCTAAAATATTCTTTTTCACTCTAAAAAAGGTTTTATTTTAGATTTTATTTAAGTTTTAAAGATTGTTTTCACACAAATTTTTTTACTTAAATTTTGTTCTTTTTCTTTTGTTACAGAGATAAACATTATTAGAAATTTCTATTTCTCTAAATGTGCCATTTTTTAAAAAATATAATAAAATGTTAAACGTTTAAAGTTTTATAAAAAAAAAAAAAAAAAAACTAAAATAGAAAAAAAAATTCCATATTTAAAAAAATAATAAAATAAAAATAAACATTCTTAAATGTTAACTTTTCTTGTGAAATATGAAAAACGATTCACAAAAAACAGTGAGTATATCACTTCATAAGCGGGTCGGAACATTCAAATTTTTACATTGCCTTAATGTTTTATTTAATTTGTTGATTTATTTAACAAATATAATTCTACTCAATTTCTTTAAAAGGAAATTCAAAAAGCAACATTAAATTTATAGTCGATCTCTATTACACATGTGCCACTAACGTACGTAACGTTTTTCACACGTACTTGTGTTGTAAATAATTTATTCAGTATGTTTTTAAATATACATAAATCATGGTGACCTAGTGTTTTTATTTAATTTAGGAGTATAAATCCATTGCCACAATTTAAAGTTTGAATAAACAATGATTTGTGGGGCATTTTTTAAGACCCTTTAGTGGGGAAAACAGTCAAAACTTTCGATTAATTTCTATACAAAATATTTGCTACTACTAATTAAACTGACAACAACAAACAACAATTATTTGTTTACATTTTTTTGACATCTGTTCGATCTGCAGACAGTAAAGCCGTAAAATAGACGCTTGCGCAGTAAAAACTTTCCTTTGAATGGTTGGCGTAAGGATTTTATATGTAACCAGTGAAAACGCTCTTAGGTTAAGGTTTTGGGTCACTACGTTTTTTAGGTCGTTAGAACGACCAGTGAAAACGCACCTTTAGTTTATCTTTGGCGATTGCACTTATGACAATATGCGCCAGATCATTTGAATGACATGCTAGCAGGAGCGTACGTAGCGACAGGCATTTATTGGGGGGGGGGGGGGGTTGTCTGTCAATCTAATGCCATAGGAGAGTGGTATTGCTATTGGGAGTGAAGGAAGGATTATTGGTAACTATTCCCTTCCTACCCCTTTGTTAAGATTCTTTTAATACATATATTATTGTGTGTAATATTTATTTGTGTGTATGTGTATTTGTGTATTAGTGTGTAATCCCGTGAAGGTGTCCTACCCTTTGTTGTTAGCATGCAGAGGCGTCGCCATGGGGATTATGGTGGGGGGGAGTCAGCCCCTCCAATATTTGTGAACTTGGGAAGTTTGAGTTAGAGTTGGGAAAATATAGATTTTTAAAAGGTCTTTTTTCTTAAAAAATAAATAAATAAATAGTAAAATGTATATGATTTTTTTTTTGTTGTTGTTGTTGACTTGTTTTCTAACTGTATACAAGTTAAATAATGAAAACAAATACAAAAAAAATAAAAAAGCAATTTAACAAATTACAATGACCATTTGGAAAACGATTTTTTCAAAGACTAAAATTTAAGACATAAAAAATCGCACGGAGTTGATCCTACATTACGTACGCCATGAATTAACATTAATAGTGTTATTACACGTAAAAATTGCAAGATTTCCTGAAACTTACGTATTATCCAAGCATTCCATCGTCCCATTTTAAATGAAATTTCATTCTTAAACTTCTAAACATCCCACACTATTACTTTTAACACCGTCGTATAGAGAACAAAATGTACTTTTAAATGCAATTTGTTTGAAAGCTGTATCTCAATTTGTTTCTGAGTTATTAATTTTTTTTTTTTTTGTAGTTTTTATTACTTTTTTGTCATAGTGGCAACAGAAGTATCCACCTCTGTTGAAAGTAAAGGGAAATACAGATTACTGTATAGACCCATCAGAAAACGAATAAAATGCGGATTCAACCAATAAAAACCTTCAGATATGCTTTTGATTTCCTATCCTGACGAGGACAATAACCATTTTTCCAAATGGTTAAAAAAGAAGCCAGACTCAGTCTGTCATTGTGTTTCTTTGTTCTGTGAAAATATCTTACATCCACCAGACCTTAATTTCTCTACTGCTTTCCATCAATAGTTTAATCCATATCGTTTACTTCCTCCAAAACTTTGTTCCTTATTCAACAATTTCAAAATAACGTCAGTGATTCTTCATTATTTTCATATGAAAAGCGATTATGATTCGTTCATAATAGAAGAGAAAGAATTCACAAATCTTAAATTAATGCTAGTTGACTAAATATAAAAAGAAAAGGGTCATTTCACGTTAGATCTCTAAAAATAAGAAATAAAACATTCCAATAAATAAATATCCTACTGTCAGAAGCAAAAATTAGACAACAAATTATTCATGTATCTTCCAATTGGCGCTATAGCAACAGGTCGTTGCCAGAGCGGTTATACAAGGTTCGTAGTCGTTGCCATCAATGCTAGACATCATGCAAATATCGCAATTTTTCTTGAGAATTCTATTCTAATACTAGAACAGAAAATCACGATAGCTCTTTCCCCTTCACTATGATATCAAATAGCATTAAAATAAGCTGAAATCTTAGTATCATACATACATTGCACGTATCATTTGAGTTGGAAATTAATTTGTTTCAAGTTGGGAATTTTTAACCCCCCCCCCCCCCTTACCTATAGAAACATATTTCGAAAGGGGATTTGTAGGTTCAAAATTTTATTCTTATCTTATTTTAGATTGACTTTTTTAATATTTTAATAGAGGTAAAATTCGTTAAAAGTTAGTTAATTTGAATTCTAATGACTCATACTTATTATAAAAGAATATTGAATATTTGAGCCTTACTTGTTGCAAAGAAATTTACAATCTAGTTTTTGTCGATGTCGATTCTACTTCGCAGATGTATCAACATTAATATCAAGTAAATTAAAGATTTCAAAAGCTTTTTACAATTGAGGACGTGAGTTTTAAATCTCGCTTTAGGGGCGATCCATAAATGATGTCACACTTTTTTTCAGTTTTTTTTTACCCCTCCCTTTGTCACAAAGTGTCACACTTCACCTTACACCCCCCCCCCACCCCCCCCACACACACACTCTTGTCACATGTCACGCTATATTACATAAACATATACCTGAAGTTCAGAAACAAATCACTACTTTATAGATCACATTTAAAATTTTATTTTTAAACTTTAACTATGTGTTTTAATGACATTTGTGAGCATAACTATAAAAATGATTCGTTTACTTATTTTGTATAAAATAAGATTAAGGTTTACGACAAAAAACATAACTAATATACAATAGTAATAAAATATTAATGTGAAAGAGCAATTGAAGACAGCAGTATTTTGGAATTTGAAACGAAATTTAATATATTTGGATTTAAATCTTATCCTTACCTTTATATTGAAAACAAAATACACTTTTATTTTAAAATAACTTCAAAATTTAATCTGCTGATTTTTAATGCTTTTATTTTAACCAAAATGTGTTATGTCACATTTCTTCTTACCCCCTCCCATCCCCTTGTCACAATTTCACGAACGCCCTCGAACGTAGCAAATGTACAAATATAATATTCTTACAAAAGAAATATAGAAATATCTCCGAATTGAACCTCCCTCCCCCAGTCTTTCAACATCAAGAAAGCTGAAGAGATCAGATGCAAATAAAAAAGAAAACATCTTTTAACACTAAAGCTACCGCGAGGGGTCAAATTTTTGAATGACCCTTTGGAATTTTGTTTTGGAATTTCTCAAACTAAAACATTACGAAATTTTTATATTCCACGACTTTTATTAAAATATATGATCATATTATTCCTTAAAATGCCTCATCTCCGAATTACTTTTTTTGCCTAGAAAAAAATATTTTTGGCTTAACTACCGCAAGGGGCCATTTGACCCCTGAATAAATTTATGTTAAATCATAAAGATATAAATATTTTATTTTTTTAAGAACATTATTAACTTGCGTATTTTTGCTATTACATCACTTATTCTACTGCATTACATCCTATTTGTTAACCTTTTCAGGGGCAAAGCATTTTCAATGCTAAAGTGTTGAAGTAAATTATTGGCACCGGAATTGACCAACACATTTATTTGTAAATATGAAAAAAGCTATGTTTCACATACATATTAAATGGAAAATATTTTACCAAATTTCTGGTGCCGTTGTGGCGTTTGGGAATTAAAATTAAGTGGTTTCATAAACATACCACCGCCCCTGAAAGGGTTAATGTGTGATGGTGTAATTAGAAATTGACTTTACTACGGGTGAGATTCTGGTTTGAACATTTCAGGTTATATCGAAAACGAAATAATCTTAAAAATATAATAAAACAAATTTGCACAATACAGTAAATTCTGTCTAAGGCGGACTCTGTATAAGCCGGAAATCTGTCTTCCGCGGAAAATTTTTCAAGTCTCGGTGAACCAATAGAAAATTATATTTATTCATGCTGCATAAGGCGGAATCTGAATAACGCGGAAACGGAAAGAATTTTAAGGTCCCACCGAAACCAAAATTTTGCCTAAGGCAGAAAAAAGGATAATTTAAAAATGAAAGGCATTTTGTTTGTTAAACTTTAAAACTGATAAGTCAAATACTCAATATCGTGCATGTTAGTTAAATTCCATAACACTTTGAAAAAGTTAATTCAAAAGGACAGAAACTGTTTAAATTTTAAGGAATTTATGCTTGTGCCATTTTTTCATATGCAAAATTATATTTAAAAGTTAATATTTCTAGTAGAATGAACATTTATCAAAATATGTATTTTCGCAAGTGCAATATATTATACTTTAAATATGTAGGGGAGACCGGGGCAAGTTTTCAAACTTTTTAGATTTTTATTTTTGTATTTTTTATTTTTAACTATTTTGATATATACAAGATATCATTGTATTCCCTAGACCTTCCTGTACAAACTGGCACAATTATTTTTCAAAAAACTAAATATACTTTTTCACAAAAAATAGTTAAGTCTAATCATGTTACGTTGGAAAATGAGCCCCATATGCGGGGCAAGTTTTCCAGCCAACGAAAAATGGTCAGGGGCAAGTTTTCCAACTATACTTTAAATGGTAAAACATCGGTAATAAATCTTGCTTGTTAATTAATAAGTATTTTTTATTGTGAACTAAATGCTCAGTAACATAACAGTAACATAAAAAACAGTTTTAATCCATTTGCCATTTAAAGATGAAGGTCCAAACAGCTCCCTGGCCGGAATTGGATTTTTTTTTCTCGCCCTTTTTATCTAATTCCTTTTGCAGTTTCCTTTTTTTTTTTTTAGATGAATCTTCTTTTCCATTTTCAGTTGATTTTTCACAGGAGAATCAGTATGTACTTCCTATTTTTTTTCCACGCCGTGTTTGCCTGCTTAGGGCAGCCTTCGCAAAAGTCCTAACTTCTTCTGGTGTAGGCAAAGCTTGTTTGGATGTAGAAGGAACGCTTTTTTCATAAGCAGTAGGGAAATTTTGAGTAGAACTTAAGGGTGTATTCCGATCCAAACTGCTTATTTTCTGATTCATTTTAAAATTCATTTTTGCTCTCAAACGCATCAAACTTGGAAATTCTCTTATTTAGAAACTATATAATGTGCGGTGCTCCTTAATGCTTTGATAAATGCAGAGAATACTGTAAAAAACGCTGTCAAAGTTGGCGTTTTGAACCGAATTTTCCGAAACGGGCGATCTGGGGATGAAAAAAATGGTCCTACTGAGAAAATAATTGTTTAAAATCGAATTCTATTTAATTCAGCTAAAAATGAAATCACACGGCATGTTAAACATGTCTTCAGAAATCACCTCAGCAAGTTTCATGTTTTTACTTTTAAAAATGAGTCTCAAAATGTCTCAGAAAATTTCGAGCTGTTGAAGGTGGAAAAATATTTTTTCGAATACACCCTTAAGGAACAGCTTCTTTGGAAATGCTAGCCTGCGTTGGTGTAGAATGATTAGATGCTTTCGGTATTGTTATGTTTCTGCGGGGGGGGGGGGGGGGTGATTATTGAGGAAAGGGATAAAACGGGTTCGTAGTACAGAGGTGCCAAATATTACGGTTTGTCCGTAATTATTACTGATTTGCAACAAGAATTACGGCGTTACGGACACCAGTTAAAAATTACGGCGAAAAAAAAAACGCGAATTTCGTCAAAGGATCGCTTGAAAAAACGCAAATTCTGTGAAGGATCGCTTGAAAAATGCGAATTTTGAACAGAGTATCGCGGAAAAAACGCAAATTTCGAACAGAGTATCGCGGAAAAACGCGAATTTCGACAGAGGATCGCGGAAAAAACAAGCCTTTTTCGCCAAAAAGCTAATTTCGCCAAAAGATTGCGGAAAAAGCGCGACTTTAGTCAAAAGATCGCGAAAAAATCGCGAATTTCGTCAATTTGTCGCGTAAAAAAAGCTAATTTCATCAAAGGATCGCGTAAAAAACGCGAATTTCATCAAAAGTTCGCGGACAAAACGTGATTTATATTTTTAAAAATCGCGGAAAAAACGCGATTTTAGTCAAAAAGATCGCGGGAAAAGCGCGATTTTAGTCAAAAGATCGCGGGAAAAGCGCGAATTTCGTGAAAGAGTCACGTAAAAACAAGAATTTCGTCAAAAGATCGCGGACAAAGTGCGATTTATGTCAAGAGATCAAGGAAAAAGCGCGATTTTAGTCAAAAAGATCGCGGAAAAATCGTGATTTTAGTCAATAGGTCGCATAAAAAAAGCCAATTTCGCCCCTATTTTTGTATGCAGAATCAGCCCCCAACTCTGGTTACTGATAACTTTCATTGAAACTTGGCACCTCTGGTAGTATATATGGTTATTCGGCCGATTTTTTGAAACAATAAAACTAGCTGATTTAGGAGGGGGGAGGTTTTCAAACGAAAAACATGTTGGAAAACATGTCCCGTATGTTGTTGGAAAACCTGCCCCGTCGCCATATTTGAACTTTTACACTACCTGGACGAATACCAGTGTAAGTTATTTGCAAAACAAACGCATAGTTACCTGAAGAAAGAAACCATTTTTTAGTGTATGCAATGTCAAAACAGTAAGTTTAACGCTAGTACTTTTTTTTTTTTTTACGTTTTAATAAAGACCTAAAATTTTACTCACCGTTGAAAAAATGAAAAAAACAGCAGCTATTAAACTATAACTTTTGTAGATGTTGTGTAAGATGTTGCCACTTCAGCCAGTTCACTCGCTAGCGTCACCTAGCGGCTCAATTAAAAACTAAAGCGAGTTGGAAAACTTGCCCCTATGGAAAATATGCCCCGGTCTCCCCTACTCAAGTTCAAAATTATAGCGTTCTGTCTCATTCTCGAAGATTATTAAGGGAGGATTGTTAGTTTTTTCTGTGTGTGTGTAAACTTCCAATTCGCACGTATTACAGCAGTACTAAGAAATTGAATAGCGTTTCTCATTTATCTATAAAGACAAAAGATCTTTCCGAATTTCAGTTTTCAACCGATTTTCGAATCAGGAAAATCAATAAAAAATCATCAAATTCGAGGGATTTTTTTGTGGGGGGGTAGGGGGGGGGGGCTTTTTTGCATAAGCCGGAATACTGTCTACCACAGAAAATTTTCTCAGTCCCGATCGATTCCGCCTTAGACAGAGTTTACTGCATTTGTTTATTAAGTTTTCAAATTTCTTGAAATAATTAATTGTTTCCTAAATTTTTTTTTGCGTGATTATATATATTTTTTTACTTAATAGATAAACAATTTGTAATAGCTATTTGAAAAAAAAATGTTTTATTCATACACTAAAGTGTATCAATTGGTATATTTTTCGCAAAACATCGTAAAATATATAACTTTTTATATAGGCGTCATTTGACCCCTTCCATAGGAATAGGTATAAAAAAATATCGGTACGTGTTAGTGTTAAAAATATATTTGTTTTGTGCAACCAATAATTCTTTTGGAGTAATATAAAGTAAAGTATCTATAACTCATTCTAAACTGTATTACAACTAATTGATGTATTAAATTAATTTTTTAACAAGTTGTTTTAATGGTACTTTAAAATACCGTCAGGTCACAAAGGATTAAGCACGTTAAATAATCTATATTAGAATACTTTAGCCATTTCATTTGTGAGCATGGAAATCCCGTTTTTATAGAGTACATAAGAGAGTAACTAGGCAATTATACTGCAACTACTGTTGCTGATGTCCCCATTTTCAGGGGCTCCAAAACCAGTCCCACTTAACGGTTGCGAGGGATGCTAAATATCTCACTTTTTCATGATGCACAAATTCTTTTCATTTTTTTTTCTTTTTTTTTTTTTTTTATCTTTGAAATTTACAATTTGCAAAAAACCCTGCCGTGATGGTTAAAAACAGAAGGTCATTTACTGATTCAGCGGTAAAAAATACATAAAAATAAATTATCAAAAGTTAAAACACAACAATGATATCTATTTTATAGTACCAAATTTTCGCTATTTTTTCTTTTTTTTAACTTTAAAATTTACGATTTGCAAAAAATCTTTACGTGATAGTAAAAAATGAAGGTCAATGTCGGATTCAGCGATACAGAATGCATGAGAATCAATTATCAAAAGCTAAAACTGTTAATTTTCATCATTTTATTTAATAAAAATTCTGTTTTTTTTTTCCTCTTACATGTTTATTACAAATTGTATATTTTGCATTAATATGTCAGAATGATTAAAGATTTCAAATTTAGATTGCAATTTGTTTGAAAACTGCATCTCAATTCATTTTAGAGATATTATTATTATTTCTTTTTAATGTCATTCCTTTAATGTTGGCAACAGATGTATTCCATTTTTGTAGAAAGTGAAGGAAAAATAGTTGGGAAATAGTAGTTTATTATATCTTTTTGTTGCCATTTTCCCATAACAACTGAAAAAAAAATTAATTAAAATACGTGCTATTTTGAAAAAATATAAATGAATGATTTAGGATAAAACATGGTGCTATTATAAACTGTATTTGATTTTAAGTATTTATATTAATGTTGCGAACAAATAAAAGCATGCTATTCATTAGATGGCTGTTTTTTTTTTTGTTTGTTTGTTTGTTTGTTTGTCAAGTTTCTTAAATGAGGACATCACTTTTTTCTGGATTCGTGTGTTATTCTGCGATAGTGACACCATACGCATACTTTTCTGTAGCTATTCTTTAAGACTGGATCATAAATGTGGAATTCTTAAACGGGTGCGAGTGACGTTATTTTACATAAAATAAAAGCATGCGTTTTAAGTCTTAAAACTGAAATATGTTTTGCACTATCTATATTTATTTACCGGATTTTTTGAATCGGCGGCAACACTAAATTCTGAAAAAAAAAAAAAAAAAAAAAAAAAAAAAAAAACCCAGAATTCCTGTTTTTTAGTTTTTGTATTTCTCCATCCCCTTCACGCAACGGCATTCTTGTTCAAAGTTCCAAAAAAAAATATAGAAGCAGATGCATTCCTACCTTCTCCCCAACAGTGATCATCTCTTTTTATTAGATACTTTTCCAATGTACCACATTTCTACAAATATTGCCTAAATCGAAATCTCCCATATTATAGAAATTCATATCAAATTACAGAATTTTATCAACATCAAGAAATACTTGAACAACGCTTGTAATAAATTACGGGTAGGGAAGAAATTTATTTCAAGAGTTTCATGTTGCAATGTTATTCTACAACAATTTGCTTTAAATATTTAAATCGTAGTATCTATGATATTGCAATCATAAATTTATTGTAGATTTATTTAACTTTGATCTGGGAACGTGCTTTATGCCAAACGACAGCATATCATTTTTGTTAGATAAAAAAAGCACCATTAAAATTTTATTTTTATTTTTTTATCGTAAAATAATCGTAGATTTTCTAGCATTAAAAGAGGTGAATATTACTTTTTGCAAATAACGGTTTGATAGCATTTCTCGCAAAAAGTATTTCCTGTTAAGGATTTTTTTTTTCCGGTTACAATGCCATCGATCAGATAGAAAAATTAAAATGTAGTCTAATTTAAGTTTCGTGTATCTCCAACGAATACATTGGTTTCCAGTTTTATGCACTAAGTAAGCACACCTTGCCAATAAAAATTTCTCTTTGCCTTTGTTAGAAATAATTATTTTCGTATCAAATTAATAAAAAAAAATCAAAAACTAAAACTATTTCTTAAAAATCAATGCAATTCAGAAATTACTATTAAGGCTGTTCTCAAATCCAAAAGGGCAACTTTCTGACGTAAGTTTTAATTTATTTCTGTTCGAAAATGCATGAAACTAGCGTGTGTTGTTATTCAGAAACTATGTCATCGCATCGTTTTTTTTTTTTTTCATTTTTTGTAAACGCAATAGATCTTTCAGAAAATAGTGTCAAAGTGGGCATTTTGAACCGAATTTCCGCGCGAAAGGAAAAAAAAAACTGCTAAGAAAGGTTAAAAGCGTGTTTGTCAAGTGATAAAAATCAACTCATAACTCAACAGGTAATTTATGGATCCAAAAAATGGAAGACAATTTTCGATTCCAAATCGCTTCCATGGTCAGGCTTTCCAATTTTATATCGTTTCGTTAAAAAATGAATTTGTAAATGTGTCAAAATGTTTTGCGCTTATTGAGCAGAGCAATTGAGAACAGCCATATGAAATTATATATAGCAATTACTATTAGTGAAATAGTGTAATAGAAAAAGAAAAATATTACGAAGACTAATACGAAGGATCAGAACAAGAAAATCAAATGCCATAAAGTCCTTTCAAAAATACAAAAGAAAAATTCTTTAGCTGAAACTTTTGTGACAAATCAGGAGGTTTTCAGGGTATTTCAACATTTATTGCATTCCTTTGGTGCAATAAGTTTTGTTGAAAAACATTAATGGATTTTGATATAGTTTACAAACCATTTTCACCTCTATAAATACAAAGGGATAGGAATGAAGTACATGTTTACGCGTTCATGTTACTTTCTATTTATCTGGCACAGCCTGTCAAAATTACAATACAAGTTTACATTTTTCATACTCAAATCTAAGCCCTTTTGTTAGTCAAACCCAGAGGACCCTAGTTTACCCCTGTTGTTCATACCAGCCCCACCCCTAGAGACAATACATAAGTACGGGATAAAATCCTGAAGAAATTCCTGAGTAAAATGTCATATTTTGATGATAGTAGACAAATCTCAAAATTTTATCTGATATTTATCTATTTTATTCGACCCACAAATCTGCCCCTTACCTAAAAAAGCAGGATTGTATGTGAATACTGTGTGTAACTTTAAGATTGAAGACAAATAGTTTTCTTTTTCACATTTTATATCACACAGCACACAAATGTTACAAACAATCACAAACACTGAAAAACATGTAGAATGATGAGGTGACTTTGGGGTAATAACCCGCTGTTAGAACAAGTGACGTTCGTAAAACATATTATGGGGAATACTCCCGCTATAAGCAACAGAATAATTGGGGATAAGACCCACTGTAACATACGTGCCACAATGGCAGCTAAAGAACAACTACTCTATACTTGGGGATAAGACCCGCTCGAATACACAACGTGCCGAAATGGCAGCTAAAGAACAACTATATACTTGGGGATAAGACCCGCTCGAATACACAACGTGCCGCAATGGCAGCTAAGCAACAACTGAACTGGGTCACATGACCGCAAAGCTACGGAGCTCGTTCGGCATGCGCACAAGGTCCGAACATGCCGCCCCGCGTTGCAATGTGCGTAGCACATTCAAAATATTAAAATACACTATAAATACAAGAACTAAATAAAATACCAATACCACATAATAATATTACAATACAAGTACAATAATAATAAGTAGCAACAATAAGGACTATACAATACAATAAAATTAAATTCTTTGTTACAAAATTTAAGCTATTTTCTAAAAATAGTTCTATATTGTTCTTAAGAAAAGTTGAATGTAAAATAACATGTAAATCTTAGGTGCACTTTAAAATAAGTAGACAATGAGAAAAGGTATGTACATTAGGTTTCATTAATGGGCAAGACACACAATCTAGATATAGATCTAAGAAAGATATTTGAGGCTGTTTTAACCTTTGCAACCCTAACATTACCATCCTTTCCTGGTATAACCTCTAAGATTCGTCCTAGCATCCACTTACAGGGAGGTAAATTGTCCTCCTTTATGACTACCATCGCCCCTGGTTTGATGTTTTCCCCTTTTACCTGCCATTTTGAACGATTTTGGAGATGACTCAAGTAATTTAATTGCCAATTTCTCCAAATTAATTGGACGAATTTAGTGATTCTCTGCCACCTAGATAATCTCGATTCTGTGATATCAATCAACTGAGGTTCTGGAATGGCATCGATAGGCCGACCAATTAGGAAATGGCCTGGTGTCAATGCATTAAAATCATTTATATCGGTCGATAACGGAGTTAAGGGACGCGAATTTAGTACCCCTTCGATTTGGGTGGTGACTGTTTGGAATTCTTCCATAGTCAATCTAGCACCTTTTAATGTTCGTTTAAGATAATACTTGAAAGATTTTACACCAGCCTCCCATAAACCACCAAAGTTGGGCGATCTAGGAGGAATGAACTTCCATTCAATAGCTTCTGAAGTAAGGTAATTAGCTAATTTTTCATCCGGTCTACGGACTAACTCATGAAGTTTGTGCAATTCTGATTTAGCACCCCTAAAATTCGTAGCATTGTCTGTCATAATAGAAGCGCATTTTCCTCGCCTTGAAACAAAGCGTTTAAGTGCGGCGATAAACGCATCAGAAGTTAGATCCGTTACTATTTCTAAATGAATAGCCTTTGTTACTAAGCAAACAAAAATCGCGACATAAACCTTATGAAAAATCCCTTTTCTTTGATTTTTATATTTAATCTCAAAAGGGCCGCAAAAATCGGCTCCTGTATGGTTAAACGTAAAATTTGGAGTTACTCTTTCCGATGGGAGGTCACCCATGATTTGTTTAGCAGTAACTGGGTTGTTCCTAAAACAGACAATGCAATCATGCACTACTTTTCGCGCTAAATTTTTTCCACTTACGGGCCAAAACCGCATACGTACGTAATGGATTAAAGTTTGGGGACCAATATGAAAATACTTCCTGTGAAAATGCTCAAATATGAGTTTTGTGAGCTTATGGCCTTTCGGCAAAATGATTTGATGCTTCTTATCAAAGTTTAAATCTGAATTTTCCAACCTACCGCCAACTCTTAAGATATTATCTTGATCCAAAAAGGGGGATAAACATTTAATTTTACTGGAAGGGGGAACCCTTGATTCCCGTTTTAAACCCTTAATCTCTTCCTGAAATTCTGAATTTTGTACTAATCTAATTAGAGAAACTTCTGAATTTTTTATTTCTGGGGTTGTGAGGCTGCCTCTGCGCCGGTCTGCTAACTTGCATTTGCAATTGTGAAAAAACCTATAAACATATGCCAGTATGCGAAGAATACTATAGTATTTACCACTTATGTTGAGAAAAAAATATACTTCTTCAGGATTCCTGAAAAGAGAAAGAGAAATATTAGAATTGAAATCATTACAGTTATTTTTATATTTTGATTTAGTCTCTGGAATGTAATCTGTTTCTGGCACAGAAATAGTTTCTTGCTCAGTCGCTAAGTCATCAGCTGCTAGGAATTTTGGTCCCCTAAACCACATTGGATTCTCTACAAGAGAATTAACACTCGCACCTCTGGTCAAGAGATCGGCAGGATTGTCCTTGCTAGAGCAGTGATACCAAGAGTTCGAATCTGAAAGTGCATTAATCTCTATGACACGGTTTGCCACAAACTGCTTCCATCGCTTTGATGATCCTTTGATCCAGAATAAGGTTATTTTGGAATCTGTCCAATAGTACACCTTCGATGTGATTTTTTGATCTAGGATGGGTTTTACTTTATTGGTCAGTCTTGCACTTAGTAAGGCTCCGAGAAGTTCTAGCCGAGGCAGAGTTATCTCCTTTATCGGTGCAACACGACTCTTTGAAGTCACGAGATTGACTTCCACACCACTCTCTCTTTTTATTCTCAGATAAATTGCAGATCCATACGCTATTTTACTAGCATCAGAAAAGGCGTGTATTTCTACAGCTATTACTTGATTCAAGCAACCAAGAATTTTCCTCGGAATTTTTAATTCTGCTAAATTTGGAAGTTCTTCGAGCCACTTTAACCATTTTTCGTGCACATTAGTTGGTAACTGTTCATCCCATGCTGTCTTCTTTAGCCATAGTTCTTGGAACAGGCATTTTATTCTAATGGTGAATGGCGTCAGCATGCCTAACGGATCGAAGATTTTACCAACTGCTTGCAATAGTAGACGTTTTGAGCCTTTTTGCGATGACAAGAATTCTATTAAACTTTTGACTTCGAATGTCAGACAATCTTCTTCTGTTTTCCAGGACATTCCTAATACCTTGCTTAGATTGCTTCCTAGGCTTATTGCAGCATGTTCTGTTTGAATATTTAAACCTTCCTTTTGCCAGCACTGCAGTAACGCTTCATCATTGGTTATCCATTTTCGAAGAATCATTCCTGCTTCAGACATTATTTTGTTAGCATTCAGGGAAACATCAAGAGCTTCTTGCAGCGTATCTTCGCCAGATATAAAATCGTCCACATAAATATATTTATCGAGTAGGTGAACAGTTCTTGGGTGTAGGTTCGTAAACCGCTTGATGTGCTCCTTTATGGTAGCAGATAGGAGGAATGGAGAGGCATTGACTCCAAAAATAACACGTTTGAATCTGAAGATCTTGAAAGATTTTAAACCATCATCATACCACAGAAAACGGACAGAATCCCGATCTTTTTCAGCTAGTGAGATTTGAAGGAACGCCTTCTCGATATCAGAAGAAAAGGCAATTTCGTATAATCTGAAGTGGATTAAAATATCAAATAGAAGTGGATTTAAGTTGGTGCCGGGCCATAAACAATCATTAAGGGACAAATCATTGTTATCATGAGAGCTGGCATCGAAGACGATTCGGACCTTTGTAGTAAGTTTATCTTCTTTACAGACCGCATGATGGGGCAAATAATAAACTGCCCTGTCTAAAACAGGTTCATTTTCTTGTACCTGCTCTATAATTCCTTGCTTTAAATATTCCGTGATTATTTCAGAATATTGTCGAAAAAGCTCTGGGTTTCGATAAAATTTTCTTTTTAGACCTTCCAAACGCTGTTTCGCAACATTAAAATTATCATTTAAATCCTTCCAGTCTCTCTTCCAGGGTAACTGAACTTCATAACGATCGCCTACAAATTTGACAGTTTTATCGAATGTTTGTTGTGCTTGATCAGTTTCCGATATTTTCGGATCTCCATGTAGACTCAAGCTCCCAAAATTGTTTTAAATTATCATTTATTTCATCGAAATCTCTAACGAAATTGCACATAGTAATATTGTTTGTTTGCGTGTTCTCCTCTAGCGCCCCAGTTGGGATCCATCCAAAAACAGTGTCTTGCAGAAAAAGTTTATCATTTATCTTAACTGAATTATGCTTTAAAATTCTATAAAATAATTCAGCGCCAACCAATGCGTGAACTTTTCCCGGTTTGAAAAATGTGGGGTCTGCCAATTCCACAATATTCGGTAAATTAATGTCCGATACATTTAATTGCTTTGATGGAATTACATCCGTGATTTTGGGAACAATTAAGAAATCTATATTCTCCCTGAAAGAGCCATCTTCGTTTGTAATTACACTCGAAATTTTATTTTTTACATTATAAGTATAACCGTTTAATCCTGTAATGGGTACATTAATTATCCTTTTTTTAAATTTCAGCATGTCAGCGCAATCCTTAGTTAAAATATTGACATTGCTAGCATTATCCAAAATGACTCTAAACCTTCGTTTATTTCCGAAATTATCTTCTATAAAAACAAAGCATGTACTCAATAAAATTGATTTTCTTTCTTTACTTATATTATTCAAGGTCTTTAAAGACTCATTATTTAACGAAATGTTTTCAGTTTCTCTATTTACCGCACCTGCAAGAGGGGAGGAAATTTGGGGGGAAGCCAATTCATTCATGGATTTATTTTTTTTATCTCGATGAAGCAATGAGCTGTGTCGCAATCCACAGGTATTACAATTATATTTTGAAATGCAAGAATTTACGCAATGAGAATTATTCAAACAATTAATACACAGCTTATTTTTCTTCACAAAATCGTATCGTTCAGAAACATTCATTTTTCGAAACTGAGAACATTTGTTCAAATTATGAAAAGCCAATTTACACAGAATACAAGTTTTTCCATTCGATTTATCATTCGAATTTAGCATGAAATTTTTTTGTTTGTTCGAAAGAGGAATGTTTTTGTTTAAGGGTTTTGAAGCAGAGTATCTATTTACGCTTTCTAACGTAGAACTGCGGTTTTCCAAAAATGACATTAATTCATTAAATTGCGGGTATTCTGATTTTTTAATCGAATATTCAAATAATTTTCGAGATTCCTTATCTACCTTTTGCAATATAATATTGATAAGGATAGCATCAGACAGATTGTTTTGTTCATATTGTAATACTTTTAAGGCCCTCAAATTTTTATTTACACAATCAATAAAGGATCTCAATTCTTTAGAAGACTCGTAATGTATTTTTTCATAATTAATTATAGCTGATAAATGAGTGTCAATGAGCAAACGTTGATTTTCGAATCTTTCAGTAAGTGCTGTAAACAATGACTCTAAGGAATCGTCTGGGCTCTCTAGTTGTTTTGCTTCATTTTTTAGCGATGCTCGCAAATAAAACAACTTCTGAGCGTCATTTAACTGAGCATTATTGATAATTAAATTTGTAAATTGTACTTTAAAGATTGACCACTCTTCATATTTACCATTGAATGTTGGTAGTGGGATTTCAGGTAACTTAACTTTAATATTATTCAAACTCATAGATTCAATACTATCAGCATGCACATTTATTTCAGAAACTTTTAGATTTTTAAGAAATAGGTTGAGACTTACCTCAAGTTTCTCGAGACGATCTTCGAGTTCATCTAACTCGTTTTCGATTTCTGGTAAGTCCTTAATCTCAGGGATATCATAATATTTATCCCGTATTTCCGATACTTTTGCTTGAAGCTCGGGTAATTTTCGAATCTTTATTTCGAGCTCGGTACTCGAGTAATTAATTTCGTCTGTATTATCTTTTACGAAATTTTCTAATTTCGTTATAGCACCTTTTAGAGCACCTTTTGTTCTATTTAATTTTTCCATAGCAGCTATTTCGCTGCGAAATCGACGGACCACTAGATGTATGTGAATACTGTGTGTAACTTTAAGATTGAAGACAAATAGTTTTCTTTTTCACATTTTATATCACACAGCACACAAATGTTACAAACAATCACAAACACTGAAAAACATGTAGAATGATGAGGTGACTTTGGGGTAATAACCCGCTGTTAGAACAAGTGACGTTCGTAAAACATATTATGGGGAATACTCCCGCTATAAGCAACAGAATAATTGGGGATAAGACCCACTGTAACATACGTGCCACAATGGCAGCTAAAGAACAACTACTCTATACTTGGGGATAAGACCCGCTCGAATACACAACGTGCCGAAATGGCAGCTAAAGAACAACTATATACTTGGGGATAAGACCCGCTCGAATACACAACGTGCCGCAATGGCAGCTAAGCAACAACTGAACTGGGTCACATGACCGCAAAGCTACGGAGCTCGTTCGGCATGCGCACAAGGTCCGAACAAGGATAATGAAAAAATTCCTCTAAAGAAAATGCCTCTTCTCTTCCTCTTTATTGTATTCCCTTTACAAGCTCTGTACTTAATTTTTCCCTCCCCCTCCCCCCTCCACTACACCCAAAAGCCATTATTGATTAAAGTTTTATAAATATGTAAAACATCTTTGATTATATATAAACTATCAATATAGCGAATTGAAAGAATCTGTAAATTGCATTTCCTTAACATTCACCCCCCCCCCCCCCGTAGAAATCACCAGCTTGTCCCTTGTAGAAGTCAAGCACGTTAAACTTCCGTTAAGGATGTTCTCAAATCCAAAAGGGCAACTTCGTGACATAAGTTTTATTTAATTTTTGTTCGGAAATGCATTAATCTAGCTGGTGTTATTGTTCAGAAACTATGTCATCGAGCTATTTTTTTTCGTTTTTTTTGCAAACGCAATAGATCTTTCAGAAAATAGTGTCAAAGTGGGCGTTTTGAACTGAATTTCCGCGCGAAAAAAGAAAGAGCAATCAAGAAAGGGCGAAAAACGTGCTTGTCACGTGATCCAAATCGCTTCTAACTCAATACATAATTGATTGATCAAAAAATGGAAAGCACAGCTCGATTCCAAATCGCTTCCCTGGTCAGGCTTTCCAATTTTATATCTTTCCGTTAAAAAATGAACTTGTAAATGTGTCAGAACGTTTTGCGCTTGTTGAGCAGAGCAGTTGAGAACATCCTTAATGAAATATTAAAATTATGCTTTCTTGGACCAAATCTTAGAATTGTCTAATCCATTAACTCTGCACCCCTCGCCCCTACGCTCTTAAAAAATGACAGTGCAAAAACTTAGCTTTTATTAATAAGCAGTTGTTCTTATAATATAATTATTCATAAATGTATGGGCCTTTCCACCTTATTTAATGTGAGCCCTTTTTTTATGTAGAAAATATTATGGAAAAATATGGAGAATTTCCGGTGATGCTTTTTACCGATTTGATTTTTTTCCTGGGGCGATTTTTTCCGTGGTGATTTTTTCCGCTTACCGAAAGATCTATATGGAAGAGTCGGCCCCGCTTAATTGCATAGAGTTGGTTCCACTGAATTGTATGCAATTGAGCGGCGTATGCAATTAAGCGAGGGCAGGAATTAATGTTATCAGTATAGGTTATAATTTGATTATGTAGTACATATATGATAAATATTAATGGGCAATAACAATTTATACAATAATTTAAAAATTAATTATTTTAATAATAATTTTAATCAATAATTTATTATCACTCTGCGTATAATAATATATATTCTAAAGTATAATGTACTATAACATTATTAACGTTACATGGTTTAATTTTTTAGTATAATTTATGTGATTTAAGTAAAACTTAAAGTAAAATAACAATTTTTTTGTTTTTAAATCATACCTTTAAAAATAAATAAATTTCTGCATAAATTCATTTTATTAATAATTATTTTCCAGTTTATCCTTTGTTTGCCTTAAAAAATCCTTTATATAAATTTGTTTTTTCCTACTTCGGACACTGCATTTCTCCTCTTCCGGTGATATGTATTGTTATTTTATTCTCTTGACCGTCCTTATTGTATTTTCCACCAATTCCAGAATTTTCACCTGTATTTTGACTCGCATTATGTATGGCAAGCTTTAAAAGAAAATCACACCTATTCAAAATCAACTCTCCCATGCGTTTCTAAGAATTAAGACTATTCTTTCACGAACGATCTCTGTTCTTCGATTTTACAGATAACAAACCATTATTACAAAAGAAAATATTCCTGTTCTTAATTTTTTCCCATTCATCGCGTTCACTTCACAAGAATTCACAAAATCCGGATTACTAGATTGGAGATATTTTATGCGATTAACCGGGGATTGTTATGCGATAAAACGAGTATATTTAACGTTAACCTTATAGGGACCGTTTCTGTTCTACGGCATTCTATGCATATAAGCGCGGTATGCAATTATCCGTTACCCGATTAAGTGGGGCTGACTGTATTTTGCTTTTGTCTGTAAAATCTCTCCACGTTAATACTACAATTTCCTTTAGAAAATGAACGGTAGAGAATTACATTTGTGTTAATTGGCTTAAATAAAAAGTTTCCTATGGAATAAGGTAGTTTTTTCTATTTTTATCTGGAGACCGAAAAAGAGCGATTTATCCATGTCACAATATTGTCTGTTGCATTCATAAGAAATTTATAGTGTCGAAGATTTTTTTTTTTTTTTTTAAGTTTATTTTAGCGTTACAATCGTAATCCATTTTCACTTTCAAAATAGCGTATTATTTATAAAATTATTATTATAATCGTTTTTTTTTTTTTTTTTAACTGTATAAAATTCTCTTCTCTTTCATATTGTTGTGTTTTGTGTGTTAACTTTGAATCAATTACACTCTTTTATTTAATCTATTTCCTGATACGCTAGAATTAAAAAAATATCTACAAAGAATGTGTTGACAATACAACATTTTAATATTTTTACAACCTAAATAATACATTAATATTAAGGCATTTTTCCATCAGCCCGACACTGGTGATCCATCGCAAAATGTTCTTTGTAACTCGTGCAATTGTATGGGAATTAAAAAAACAAACAATGGATTTAATGAGGCGTCCATAAATGCTCGCCAAAATAGTCCAAAGCGCTGTGAAACTGCAACAATTAAACATTTAAAAGACTTAAAAATAGCAAATAAATTATAAATAAAAAATGAAGAGTGTAATAATAATAATAATAATAATACGCTTTTATCAATAAAAAGTTAAATATTGATTATTTACGATGATAAGATTGAAAAATCAATTTAAAAATCCTAAAAAGATAGCTTAAATAATATTTCATTTTTTTCTTTCCTGTTCCCTTAAAAGAAAAAAAAAAAAAAAAAAAAAAATAGAGTAAAAATTATATATATTTTAATAAATTCATTAGCTTGAGCTTTATATCGAGAGTAAAAAAAAAAAAAAAAAAAAAAAAAAAAAAAAAATGCTGTGAATTTTGCTCGTTGCCTACGCCAAATTAATGTGTTATAAAGACAATTTCTGAGGAAAAAAAAATCAATTGCAATTAAAAAATTAATGGTATTTTCATGATGACCATTGAATGCTTATAAAAGAGTGTTTTTTGAAAAACCATTTTTTAAAATGTGGTTGTATTCACAAAATATAGGCTCTAATATGCGTAGATGTTTTTCCAGCAGATAGCGGATAAAGGCTAATCTAGATTTGCAAACCTCTTTTGTGTCTGTGAACACAGTATACGGATTATTGGCAACAAATTTATTAACGCTATTATTAGGGAATAAAGAATGACTGACTGTAATCCTTCCCTGTTGACATTCCTTAAACGTTATGGGAGTCTCATTACAATAGTTTAAGTATGTTAAAGGTTAAGAGCTGTCAAAAATGCTTTCTCTATAAACTTTCAAACTATGATGTTTCTTGCATAATGGCGTGCAATCACATATCATTCATACACTGAAGAAATAACTTCAACTTGCAGTTGTCAAGTTAAAGAAATCTCTAAGCTTCTATATCTATTTAGTTTTCAACCAAACAAATAAAAGAGCAGGGGCTAGTAGGTAGTGCCACCTAATTTTATTCTTGTTTCTATCATATTGGATGTTCAAACTAACAAGTTCTTCTCTGCCATCCACTTAGACTAAAAATTTTTAGCCAGAAAATTAACGGCGAGCTTCGTTACGGCACCACCATGGTTAGTCTATATCGAATAGACAATACAATGATTGAAAAAAGACTGAAAATTTTTTTCAAGGCCGCACTTTCGACTGAAACTAATAAGGAAGAATTTCCCTGGAATCTTATCCCCCTGTACATTCAAAAGCATGCAGAAGATGTCATAAGATCATCTAATCCTAAAACTTTTTGTGATTTCTTCATTGAAGTTTTGGAAAGCAAAACGTGCGAAAGCGCCGCAATTTTTACCGGAATCATTGATATATTGACGGTGTTACTTTTGGAAGCTGGGATGAGAAGAGGCGCTTACGAAGATTTTTTTCGCTGCAAGAAAAAAGATCACATTGAACTCATTAAATTTTCTTTGTGTTATTACAAACATAAAGAGAGAATATTTCCAGACAGAGAATGCATTCAAGTGATAAGTGCATTAAAAACCGGGAATCATCGGCTGATGCAAACATTGGCCACCTATTGCTGCCCTGTAAATATTTGCGAGGATTCATTTTTTGCCGGAGAAGTAGCGTCTAAAATGATACGAAACTTCATGTAAGTATGCATGCGTTTTTAGACTCTTTTTTTTAACCCTTTATGTACTGAATTATGAATTCATGAAAACGTTATCTTCTAAAGCATTTTTCGTGATTTTTTAAAACTACATTAAGAAATTTACATAATCATTTAATAAATTTTAGAAGGATTTTAGAAGCACCGAACAATTTAGAAGGATTCATTAAATTTGAATTTATAAGGATTTTGTACAATATTTATAACACCACTCAAGTCTTTTATTTTAAACATTTTTCTTAGTATTTTGTAGAATTAGGAAATGTACAAATATAATGCTCTTACATTAGAAATATAGAAATATTTCCGAATTGAAAATTCACCCCCTCCCCTAACGCCAAGAAAGCTTAAAAGATACAAAGGGAAAAGAAATCCTCCTTTAAAAAATATTTTTGTTTTGTGTAATCCATAATGCTTTTGAAACAAGATAAAGTAATGTATCTATAACTCATTCTAAACTATATTACAACTAATCGATATATTAAATGAATTTTATAACAAGTTATTTTAAAGGTACCTGTAAGTACCATCAGTAGATAAAGTGTTAACTCGTTTTTCGTATGTAATCAATTTATAACTCACTTCCTGATTTTCTAGAATTATAAAATTTATTTACAAAGGCATATTTCCGATGACAATACACCACTATAACATTTTTAGGACCTAAGGTTCCTCATCAGTCTGGCTGAAAATTC
This sequence comes from Maratus speciosus, assembly GCA_963932465.1. Taxonomy (NCBI): domain Eukaryota; kingdom Metazoa; phylum Arthropoda; class Arachnida; order Araneae; family Salticidae; genus Maratus; species Maratus speciosus. The sequence goes on along the minus strand of OZ010789.1, from coordinate 25,887,671 downwards.
CCATCTCTAATGCTAAACCTGTGGGTTGGAATGCTTCCGTATTTTTCAAATTTCTCCTCGGAAAATTAATTTTTTTTCATCTGTTTTCTGTATGCGCTTCTTGGAGAAAGTTTTTAGTTGCGTTCATAGTTATGTAAATACGTAGCACCGAGTCGTCGTCTGGTTTGTCCGTCTGTCTGTGCATCTCTCCGCATATAACAGCGCAAAAACTACCGAACAGAATGGTTTAAAATTAAATTTATATAATCGTTTCAGAATTTCGTCGAGTCATTCCAAATTTTATGTAAATCGAATTAAAACTTAAAAAAAGATATTCATAAAAATTTTCTTCATTTTATTAAATCCTATCCTACATCATTAATTCAATGATATCTCATGATAAATCATGATTCTAGGTTGCCAGGGTGATGAAGTCCTAATTATGATAGAATTCTGCTATTTCCGAATTACTGAATTTAATTATATAGAATCGTAATTAATTTTGTATTTGTGCATTTTTGCTTAAAGAGTGCAACAGCTATTGCACCAAGATCTAAATATTTATAAAGCTAGTTATAGTACGAATGTACTTCATTTGCCACGCTTGACGTACAATTTCCGACTTGTTTTCTTCTTTATTGGGCAAAATATTTTTAAATACGTTGTAAGTTTTATTTAAAGTGTTAGAGTAAAATATAAAATTAAATATATATTTTAGAAAAATTTTGGCAAATAAAAAGCAAAGAAATATTCTTCAAGAAGAGCATACAGAAAACAGAAGGTAAAAATTTAAAATTTCCGAGGAGAAATTTGAAAAATTTGAATGTATTCCAAGCCCATAGGTTTAGCATTGGAGAGGGAAATTTGCGTCCTGACTGATAACAAATCTTAAGTATACATTAATTTTATGGAATTTTCCCGTTAGTCCACCACAGATAATCAATAGTCCAATATTCTCTGTAATTCGTACAATTGGATACGAGTTGAAACAACAATGGTTTAAGAGGCTACTTAAGGCGCATTCGCTAATGCTAATCCTATCGAAGAAATTTATAAAGATATTTCAGTCGCATTTCAATATTTCTAAATGATTTATTTTGCATTGAATATTTGAGATCGATCTGTATGAAGGCCGTTTTTTACTTTTTCGATTTTGATTGCAGATATTTTTTATGAGGATGCTTTTACTTTCGAAACCGGTTCCGAAAATGAAAGTTTCCTCATAAGAAAACCGGTAAACAAAATCGAAAAAGTAAGCAACGGCCTTTGTACAGATCGATCTCAACTATTGAATGCAATAATTTAAAAATATTGAAATGCGACCGAGATATCTTTATAAATTTCTTCCATAGGATTAGCATTGGCGAACGGGTATTTTCGTTTAACTGAAGTAGCCTCTTAAACGATGCGCCCATAAAAGCTCACCAAAATAAACAAAATGGCTGTAAAATTGCAACAGTGAAACATTTTAAAGGCTAAAAAGTGGAAAATAAATTATAAGTAAAAAATTCAGAAGTGCTCTTTTCTGAATTAATATTTTCATATCAATTAATTTACTATTATAAGTTGAGAAATTAATTTAGAAATCCTAAAAAATAGTTTAAATAATGTTTTAATTTCTTTTTCCCCTTTTCTGTTGCCTGATCTTAAAAAAGAAACAACTAAAGTTATATATTTTACTAAATTTACTTGTTTGCGCTTTCGATAAAGGGTAAGAGAAGCAAAGAATTTTTCATAATCGAGTTTGGTGTCAATGAATGTATTGTACGAATGCATGTATTGTAACGAAAATGTTTGGAGAAAAGAACATGAATGGCTGTTAAAATGTGAAGCAAGATTTTGAAAATAAACATTGAATGCTTATAAAAGAGTGTTTTTTAAAAAACTATTTTTACTTTTATACTTATCGCACTCTTTTAAAACAACTCTTTTTACTTTGAAATTTACTGCACTCCTTAAAAAAACTATTCTTACTTTTATACTTATCGCACTCTTAAAAAAAAAACTATTTTTACTTTTATACTTATTGCATTCTTTAAAAAAACTAATTTTGCTTTTATACTTATTGCATTCTTTAAAAAAACTAATTTTGCTTTTATACTTATTGCATTCTTAAAAAAAACTAATTTTGCTTTTATACTTATTGCATTCTTTAAAAAAACTAATTTTGCTTTTATACTTATTGCATTCTTTAAAAAACTATTTTTACTTTTATACTTATTGCACTCTTTACAAAAAATATTTTTATTTTATACTTATCGCACTCCTTTTAAAAAACTATGTATACATTTATACTTATTACGCTCGTTAATAAAAACTATTTTTACTTTTATACTTATTGCACTCTTAAAAAAAAAACTATTTTTACGTTTATACTTATTGCTCTTTATTACTTAACTCAACTTTGTTTTTTGCATGTAAAGATGGAATTTTGTAATCGATTTTTAAATGAGTTTAAAAAATATTCGTAACTGACTTATTTTATATTTTTTGTGGTCGTATTTCATGTCAATTTAACCCATTTATGTCTGAATTATTGTTTTCTCAAATTTGTTGGTAAAACCACTTTAAAATATTGCAAAATGAACTGAAAAAATAGTACTAAAAAAATTACGCTAAAATATTTTTGCATTTATCAGACAAAATGTAAACATACTAAATATGGGAATATCCATATGTGGAAAAATGCATAATTATATATTTTGCCTAAATTTATATAAATTAAGCTTTTAAATTGTATATTATATACTATAATTAGTATTTTTATGAGCTATTAAAAATATAATTATTTCTTTACAGAGACTAATAACAATATAAGTATTATTAATAATAAATTAGGAATAATCGTATTTGAGGCTAAAAAACAATTTATTTCAAACTCATCTTGAAAATGACTTTGCATAAATAACTGCCCCCTAAATGTCTAATAGAAATAGGTACCCATTTGCGCCTTGAACCCTATATTTTGTACGTTACAAACATGCATAAAAAATAGGCTTGAACATATATTTTCGCAATTTAAAAAAATACATGTTTCAAAGAAGTCTACAGGCTAAGATTATGACTTATTTATTTGGATCAATGATACAAAAATACAAATAAACTTAATTTTTGCATTTCGCTATCTTCAAGAATGAAAAATCCATAAACACCGAAAAAAGGCCTTCATTTAAGCAAATAAATATCAATCTTATGCAGTCATCTCTCGGTAATAGATAAAGACATTTATAGACAATTACTTCATACAATTTTCATGTTGTAATGAAGAAGAAAATTTAAAAAATTCGAAACGTCCCAAAAATGGGACGCTATGCATAAATGAGTTAACATGCATTGATATGGTTTTCAGTGTTAGCTAGAAAGAAAATAAAAACATGGTTTTGTGATGAGCCCATGGACTTGCATCATTTTTATAAACAATTATTTGTTGAGAACGTTGATTTTGTTTGAATGAAATATAATTAAAACAAACAAGTCGGAAATTGTATGTCAATCGTGGCAAATGAGGTGCTTTCGTACTACTATCACTTTTTATGGACACGATAACTCCCGTAATTCCGCACAAATTTCTTCCATACTGATACATAAAATCAAGGGGTAGAAAATCTCGGTCAAGTTCGATAATGGGCAAAATCAGACCAAGGGGGTGGAAATAGGGAAGGGTTTTATGAAAAAAAAAAAAAAAAAAAAAAAAAAAAAACACATAACTTCTTAATTTTTATACATATCTAATCAGCTTAAAGTTATTATTACTTCTAGAAAAAGGGCTAAAAATTTATGTGTCACAGATTTCTTATAAAATTGAAAATGGGTTCAAGGGGCGCAAAAAACAGGGTTTTAACGAGAAAAATTCATAATTTCGTCCATTCTTAAAATATCAAATTCACTTAAACTTATTATAAATCTTCTTAATATTATCTACAACTTTTATATTGACACGTTTTCGATAGGACCGACTCTTACTGAAAAAAAAATGTAAAAACGAAAAAAATAGCGGGTGGGGGTGATTGAAGAAGAAAACAATTCATAACTTCGTTAATTCACAAGATATCCAATCCGCTTAAATTTATTATACATCTTATCAATATTATCTACAACTTTCATATTGGCAAGTTTTTGATAGTATCAACTCTTATAGAAAAAAAAAAATTAAACAAAAATATGATTGACGAAAAAATTATCGTATTAAGGGTGTACTCAAATCCAAACGGCTTATTTTCTGATTCCTTTTTAAATTTATTTTCGCTCTCAAACGCATCCAATTGATGGGTTCTCTTATTCAGAAACTATATAAAGTGCTGTACTGGTCGTTTTTTTTCATAATGGTAGACTATATTACAAAAAATGCTGTCAAAATGTGCATTTTGAACCGAATTTCTCGAAGCGATAGTGTTGGAAACGAAAAAAAAAAAAAAAATGGTCATACCAAGAAAATAATTGTAAATCAAGTTCTAATTAATTGAACGGAAAATAAAAACACAGGTCGCTTATAAATCTCTTCAAAAAAAAAAATACCGTCAGCAAGTTTCATGTTTTTACTTTTAAAAATGTGTCAGAAAATTTCTAGTTGTTGAGCGGGGACAAATGTATTTTTTAATACCGACTTAAGGCTGTTCTCAACTGCTCTGCTCAACAAGCGCAAAACGTTTTGACACATTTACGAATTCATTTTTTAACGGAAAGATATAAAATTGGAAAGCCTGACCATGGAAGCGATTTGGAATCGAGCTGTGTTTTTGGATCCATAAATTACCTATTGAGTTAGTAGCGATTTTGATCACGTGACAAACACGTTTTTCATCCTTTCTTGAGTGTGTTTTCTCCTTTCACGCTGAAATTCGTTTCAAAACGCCCACTTAGACACTATTTTCTAGAAAAATCTATTGTGTTTGAAAAAAAAAACGGAAAAAAAAGCTCGATTATAAAGTTTCTGAAAAGCAACACCTACTAGTTTCATGCATTTCCGAACAAAAATAAATTAAAACTTATGTCAGAAATTTATGTCAACCGTTTTGGATTTGAGAACAGCTTTAATAGGATTTTGATAATACGAGCTCTTTCAGAAAAATGAAATTAAAAATTCGTCGAAAGCGGCCAGATAAAATTGTTAAATTGGGTTTATCTCTAATCTTGATTTAGTTTTTGTTGGTGAAATTAGTTCTTAACTTCGAAATCTACCTCCGCTTGTAGGCCGAGCCGGCAGGGACTTTCCATTCTTAAGGGCACTTTTTTATACTTAAAGGCACTTTTTTTCCTTCGGTCATTTTAGATTCTAAAGGGTACTTTTTTGTCTTTGTTTTTTCATCCTAAGGCAAAGGCACTTTTTTTAGACTCTAAACTGTACTTTGTTTTTTTAAGCTTTTTTTTTTTTTAAATTCTTAAAGCCACTTTTAATATTTAAAATTCAGGGGACTCTTTTCAAGACAACATTGAGGAATTTTTACTATGCAAACAAAATTTTTAAAACAAAAAAGAGCAAGGGCTTATTTTCTGGGTAAGGGCCAAAAAGTGTTCTAATTTTTTGGATGAGGCGCAAGGAGTGCGCCATTTTGTAAATCAAACGGCGCCAATCAAAGCACATACTTGGTTTATAAACAATTATTTCTCAGTAGGACAATATTTTTCATTTCCAACAGAATCGCTTCGGAAAATTCGGTTAAAAATGCCCATTTTGACATCATTTTTTGAAATATATTCCGCCTCTATCAAAAACTCGACTATTGTTGTACATTATATAGTTTCTGAAGAAGAAATCCTATTATTTGGATGCGTTTGAGAGCAAAAATGAATTTAAAATGAATCAGAAAATAAGCAGTTTGGATTTGAGTACAACCTTAATACGATGAATTTTTCTTCAACCGCTATGTATTCTTAATTTGTTTTTGCTGTAAGAATTGGTCCTATCAAAAACTTGTCAAAATAAAAGTTGTAGATGATATTAAGAAGAAATATAACAAATTCATGCGGATTTTATGTCTTGTGAATTGAAGAAGTTATGGATTTTTTTCTTTTTCAACCCCCTCCCCTCTTTTTATTTTCGTTTTTATTTTATTTTTATTTATTTTATTTTATTTATTTTTTTTTTTTTGCAATACGAATTGGTCCAATCAAAAGCTTGTCAATATAAAAGTTTTCTATAATATTAAGACATTATAATAAATTTAATTGGATTTGATATCTTGAGAATTGACGAAGTTATGAATTTTTTTCTCCCCAAAACCCTATTTTTTTCTCTCCTTGAGCCTGTTTTATATTTTATCAAAAATCTGTCATACATAAATTTTTGGCCTTTTTTTTATAAGTAATAATAACTTTAACCTGATTCTATATGTATTATAATTAAGAAGTTATGGGGTTATTTCAATTTTCACAATCGCTCCCTATTTCCAACCCCTTGGTTTTATGTATCAGTAGTTTGGAAGAGATTTGTGCAGAATTACGGAAGTTATCATGTTCATAAAAAAGTCATATATATATACATATATATATATATATATAAAGTTTTTTACTGAGGGTGGTTTGGGTTCTATGGTTCATGATCGGTGTAGATCTGCAAAACTTTTTCAGAAATTCCGACATAGAGGAGGTCTCAAAAGCTAGTATTTCATACGAAATCTATCTAAAAGAGCCACTAACGAATCTAAAAAGAACCTTTACGAATCCAAAAACTGTCTTTACGAATCTGAAAAGTGCCCTTACGAATCTGAAAAGTGCCACTACGAATCTAAAAAGAGTCATTACGAATCTTAAAAGAGTCCATTCGAATCTAAAAGAATCCTTTCGAATTTAAAAAGAGCCCATACGAATCTAAAAAGAGGCATTACGAATCTGAAAAGTGCCCTTTTCTCACCACCAGCACATTGCCCTTTTTTAAATCTAGGAGACACTCTGATAAATTTTAAAGGGCTAAAAATGATGGTAATTTTTGAGTATTTTTTATTGTCTTAGTTTCTTTTTATTTAATTTACAAATAACTGATAGTTTTTTAATTATTATCTTATTTAGGTGGGTGTTCGAAGAACGATTCAATCTAACAGCACGCAGTATACGCAGAAATTCATCGCCAAAAAAAAGGAATTCAATTCAGTTAAACGTTCTACCATATTATGGTTTTCTGGTACGCCTCAGGGAGAATCCATTATGGCGACCTGAAACTATTAGTTTTAAAAGACTGTTTTTGCTTATATTGGGAATCTATGCTCTTTCGCTTAATTTGCATAACACACCCGAATTCAACAACTTGGTTAAATGCCTGGACATCTTTTTTAAGACAATAACTGAACCCTACCTCACAGTCATTGAAATAAGAAGTCTGTTGATTATACAGTTCAGGCGGACGGGCAAAGAATATTTATTGGATGAATTGTGCGAGGTTTTCAAGAATGCGGTGCCATTTTGTACAAGAAACTTCGAGCCACGAAGACTATGTCACCTAGCTCGTTGCCAGGTGAGACAGAATTTATGCAACAGTGGAAGTAGCAGTACTTTACCAGCAGTTTTAGATCAAATGAAAATGCCAAAGCAAGTCAAGGAATTCCTTTTATGTAAACCATCAGAAAAAAATGTTTTTCAAGATAATTTTTAGATATGTAAAAAAATCTGTCAATCCTTAAACACAGTTTTGTCTGTTTGTAGTTGGTCATTTATTTTTACCCGCACGATAAAAGAAATAAAAATTATTGTCATTTATTTGCCTATTGTCTTTGGTCCTTCAAAACAAAAAAAAAGAATAAATTCTTATTGGAAATACAGGGCCATCGAAAATATCATATCAAATGAAATACCTAACATGCAGAATCAATTCTTTCGCTGTAATGCCTAAGAAATTTACCTTACCAGAGTTACGTTCATTCCTACCGTGATGTTAATTCTTTGGAAGAAGTATTTTAACATATCCCGTTTGCATTTCAATATTTCTTAATGGTTATTTATATTGCATTGAATAGACTACAAAATCTCTACAAAGGCCGTTTTTTATTTTTTCGATTTTCTTTGTAGGGTTTTTTTTTTTTTTTTTTTTTTGTGAGGATACTTTTTATTTCTAAACCGGTTCCGAAAATAAAATTATCTTAATAAATAATAATAATAATAAAAAAAAAACCCTGAAAACAAAATGGAAAAAGTAATAAACTGTCAAGTGCGAGTATTATTCGTGCTCAGAGGGTCCCGTACAATAAATATATGAATTATTAACTGCTTTATTAAAAAATCGTTACTAAAAGAAAAATAAGACTTTGTAAAAAACTATAAAACGTAGGGTTTGGTATAGCTGTATATATCCTATAAAAGTATGAATGGGTATACTGTAAAAGTTCAAAGAGCCTAAAATAGCAAAGCCTAAAAAATATCAAATATTGCTATTCTATATAACTCTTGTTTAAATCTTATCCTAATCTGTTTATGATGAACTTAATTCGGCACTAACAATAAAAGTAGTGCCTATTTAAACTTCAATCGGCATTTCATAAAACTAAATTCAGCGTAGTAATAATCTTTTCTTTTTACAGTGCAGCTAAAACATAACCCTTGTTCAAAGTTTAAACTTAGCATTTTGCTAAGCGCGTTTCGAAAGAAGGTCGCAAAGTAGCAACGCCGCCTTGGTCCATGCCGCGTTTTTCCAGATAGGTTTTTAATTAACTTTTAACGACACGGGAGGCGTACCAAGTGATCCACACAATGCTAACTAGTCGCGAATCCCATAGTATTTATGTGATTAATTCTAATTAAATTAGTCTATTTTTAACAGTTTGACGTTTATTGCTTTTATACTGCTACTGGACATTGAAATATACAAATTTATCATTAAAAGTTGTTATTTAGGCTTTAAAAGCTGATGGAGCATAGAGTACGCCGCCACTCTCATTATGTATGTCCGAACCGTCCGTGCTTTTAAGGGTTAATATCTCGGCTAATTAAAGACAATTTTTTCCAAAAATCATTATTAACAATGCCTTTATACTTCTGCTACGACAGGTGCCTCTAGCGTTCCTCAACGCCTTTGATGAATGTCCGCAAATCGAAATTTGTTTGTAACGGAAAAATGCGCTTTTCTCAAAAACTATATGACCTAGGGTAATCGCTATAATTTTCCTGCAAGGTTTGAATTAACGTCTACTACCTCTAATTTTTTTTCATAATTTTAGTTTCAGTAAATTCGGAAATAGATGCGGGGAGGACATATTTTAGCACTACATTTTCGACGATCTCCCTGAATATATACCTAAAATTAAAAGAAGTGCATTTTTGAGTTCAGTGTTACGAAATCTTTCACATGATATCCCCACACGATATATAAAGAAAAGATTTTTTTTTTACAAGTAACTTAATTAAACCCTCTACATTTTAGCAAAAAATATTTGTAAATGTTTAATAATTTGTAAATATGTTGGCCAATAGTACTTATTACTTCCCCCAATTTGAACTTTCCACGTTCCATAGTTTTCGAGTAAAATGGCTGTGACAGACAGACACAGAAGTGATCTTATAATGGTTCCGTTTTTACTTTTTAAGTTCGGAACCCTAAAAACGGTCTTTATAGAGATCGATCTGAGCTAGACAATGAAAAAAAAAAAAAATCATTTAAAAATGAGTGCAAATGAGTTATCTTACTGTCTTTGGTCCTTGAAAACGAAAAAAAGGATAAATACTTATTGGAAATTCAGGGCCATTGAAAAAATCATATCAAATGAAATACCTAACATGAAGAATCAATTCTTTCGTTGTAATGCCTAAGAAATTTACCTTACCATTACTACCGTGATGTTAATTCTTTGGAAGAAATTTTTTGAGATATCCCGTTTGCATTTCAATATTTCTGAATGTTTTTTTTATATTGCATTCAATAGATTACAAAATCTCTACAAAGGCCGTTTTTTACTTTTTCGATTTTCTTTGCAGGTTTTTTTTTAATGTGCATACTTTCTTTTTCGAAACCGGTTCCGACAATAAAATTATCTTAATAGAAAAAAACCTGAAAACAAAATGGAGAAAGTAAAAACGGCCTTTATAGAGATCAATCTCAGCTAGCCAATGAAAAAAAAAAAAAAAAAAAAAAACATTTAAAAATATTGAAGTGCAAACGAGATATCTTTAAAAAATTCCTCCATAGCATTAACATTAGCAAGCGGGTGTTTCAGAGCCCCCTCGCTATTGGACCTATTATGTATTCGTATTTTTAAAATATCTCCTTAGGAAATTAATATTTTAAAGTTCTTTTTTCTGTGCACTGTTTTTAAAGGAAGTCTTTATTATTATTATTTTTTTTTTAACTTGTCAAAACTAAAAAAAGGGGAGGCATTGTTCCAGAAAAAAGAAGTTAAAAATATTCATTTCCTAAAAACACGAATGCTTTACACGCCCATAGGTTTAACATGAGCGAGGGGAATTTGAGATCTTGCTGATCAACACTTTTAATTTCAACATGGGCACCGTTGGTTGCTCTGTACACATCGAGTCGACTGTCAACGTCTATCCTGTCAAGATGGATTACGTTTGACCTGTGAAAACAGCAGGGGCGAAACTAGGGGGGGGGGGGGGGGGGCAGAGGTGGCATGTGACCGGGCGCCAAATGAAGGATTATACCTTTGGAATGGATCGTTTTCTTCTGATGGACTAATGGCTTCCATTATTATGAAACAACCATTATAAATGAAGTGTTAGGTGAAGATGAAAGAGCAGCCGTAAAAAGTTATAACTCTGATTTTATGGCCAGAATGGGGGAAAAAATGGCCATAATTTTTTTTCGAAAACAATTATGGCCATCCCCCGCCCCCATTCTGACTAGAAAATCGGAGTTCTAGCTTTTTACGACTGCTCTTTCATCTTCACCTAACACTTCATTTATAATGGCTGTTTCATAATAACAGAAGCCATCAGTCCAACATAAGAAAATGACTTGGTTAAAGCGGAAACTCGGTTAAGCGAAACTCGTATTATGGAGACTCTATAGTATACAGTACCGGACCTCAAATCCGGAATCCTAAAATCCGGACGACCCAAAATCCGGAATGGAAAAAAGAAAACTGAAATTCCGCGATGATCTCGAATAAATATTTCGTAAAAATGTTCATAGATGGCGCTACGTGCGCGCGTAACACAGTGCCGAGCCGTACTAGACAAGCGTCTAGCGATCACACTTTTTCATTTTGATCCTGTGATCCTGCAGGATCAGCGTGCTCCGCGCATATCGTTCCACGCATGACGTAGCGATGTTTCTGTAAAATAATATTCTAAACAAAATTCGTTAAGAAACTTTATGGTGTAGTGATATGACGTTCGACTTCAGATTAGATGGCATGGGTTCGATTCCTTCCGGAGCTGAATGAAAATGAATGTCAAGATTGCATTAAAAAAGTTAATTTTTTTGAAGAGAAAAATTGAAAATTTATATTTTTCAATATTTGTACCACTATTAACAATTTTTTTTTATTGTGAATTTTCCAAATATTTGATATGGTGATCGTAATTTTAACAGATTTAATGCCTTTAGTATCCATCTAGTGGTGTAAAGATAAGCAAATCATAAAGAATGTTTTAAATTTAATAATAATTAAATATTTTTTCATAATTTTAAACTTAATAATTTTAATTTTTATCTTCATTTTAAAAGAACTTTTAATTTTGAATAAATAATAATTGTTAATATTTTTTCATAATTTTAAATTTTATAATGATTTAGTAATTTTTTTTTTTTTTTTAATCATTTAAAGGCACTTTAAATTCTGAATATAATAAATTTTATAATGATTTAGTAATTTATTTTTTTTTATCATTTAAAGGCACTTTAAATTCTGAATATAATAAATTTTTATATGTTTCTAGTAATTTTATGTTTAATAATTTAAATTTAATATTTTTCATAATGTTTAAATTGTATTTTTCAAAATTTTGAATTTAATAATTTCAGTTTTTTAAATTTAAATTTAATATTTTTTTCACAATGTTTAAACTGTTTTTTTTTCAAAATTTTGAATTTAATAATTTCTGTTTTTTAAATTATAATTTAATAATTTTTTCGTCCTTTTAAAATATTTTTAGAGTTTAATTAATTTGAATCAAAATAAAATACTAATAACTTAAAAACTAACTAAGTGCCATTAAATCTGAAAACTATGATCACCATATTAAATATTTGGAAAATTCAATATAAAAAAAAAATTGTTAATAGTGGTACAAATATTGAAAGATATAAATTGTCAATTTTTCTCTTCAAAAAAATTAATTTTTTTAAAGCAATCTTGACATTCATTTTCATTCAGCTCCGTAAGGAATCGAACCCATGCCATCTAATCTGAAGTCGAACGTCATATCACTACACCATAAAGTTCCTTAACGAATTTTGTTTAGAATATTATTTTACACAAACATCGCTACGTCATGCGTGGAACGATATGCGCGGAGCACGCTGATCCTGCAGGATCACAGGATCAAAATGAAAAAGTGTGATCGCTAGACGCTTGTGCCAAACTAGACTCAGCAATTTTATTTTATTGCAATGTTTTTCATTCATTAGTTTTAATCCAAATTTTCTAACAGAATTATCGTAGTTAGTGTGTGCACACATTTTAAATTTATTTTAAAAAGAAACCCTTTTCTTCATTTATATAGAAAATGTAAAAAGAATAAATAAATAACCACAAGAAAGAATTATTTTTAAAAGGGTTCGTAGAATATATTTATAATATTTATATGTAAAAATATTTTACAACGCCCTTCCTCCACTTTTAACCTCTTCGGACCTGGAGTATCCTATAGGATACACATCTTTACAATTTTTTTTCCTGTATATAAATAATGATTAATAAAATGAAAATGGTGTGAATGGAATCTTCAAAGATAGCCAAACTAAAGCAAAATAGCAAATTGTTTCTTATAGTGTTTTTTCCTGCCATAAAATGGGATTTAAAAATGACTTGCAGCAAAAATGAGGGAAATTTACAAAAACGAAAAGTAAATAATTTTTTTAATCGTTAAAATATCATATGGAGAGCCCATTAAAAATAAAAAAATATTAAATGCATGATTATTAAATATTTTTCATTATTTTTTCCATTCAAAACAAAGGAAAATATCCTAAAAAATTATCAAAAAATGTATTTATTGTGTCCCATGTGTCATATATGATATATCAAATTTTATGTACAAAAATTAAATTTAATTTTTTTTGCCTTTCAATCTTTCTTAGTTATCACTTTGCGAATATAAATTCGTAACTGAAGTAAGAAAATATATGAAAATAAACCCCGGGGTCTGAAGAGGTTAATATGTTCAACAAATTTCATTTTTCGAAAAAATTCTGTTTGTAAGCACCGTACCAAAAAATTCTTTTCTTTAACTCAAGGAGAAAAAAAAAATCTATGCAAAGTTCCTTTCTCCATAACAAAACAAGCTGTCCACCGAAAGCTAATGATCACATTCTGATAGCGTTGGCTTTCCACTTCACGCAGTTAAATAAACATGTTGAATAAGCAAAACAAACAGCGGATAGATATGTCGTTTTTCTTTACTTTCTTTTCATCTAGTGGCCTTTTTTTTTAGAGGTACCCTAGCTTTCTAATAACTTATCATAATTTAATAAAAATTTGTTACACAAGCTGATTCACTATTATTGTAACTTGCTGAAAATTTGAAAGAAATTCGTCAATTAGCCTAATTCGGTTCTCGCAAACAACGATGTATTTTCATTTTCTAAAAAATGTTTTTATGTTCCGAATAATGTGCAGACTTGTATAAAACCAAAAACTTTCTGCGCACATAAATATTGGGTCAAAAATTTTCTGCAAATTAATTTAATGTTTAATAAAATAACGTGTTATGCTACTTTGACGGTATGAATTTTAAACAGTAGTTTCAAAATAATTACGAAAATATTATAATTAAATATAATAAATAATTTAATTTAATTTAAAATGCATTAATATTAATTACAGAATAATTATGTTGGATAAAAAATTATAAAGCTAAAAATCCATGATAAAAAGGGGTGAATTCTTGTCAGTTATTTTGTCAATAGATTTAGAAACAGCCCAATCCTTAATATTTTGACCTCTTCTCACAAAATGCAATAATGGACATTGCTTCTGAAACAATTGAATCCCATTTTGTAAGGAGAGGTCCATTCATAGGTATCATCATTAAAGAGACAGATGATTTTCTATTGCGGTATTTTGACGAAATTCTCATTTTTTTCCACGATCATTTAGCGAAATTTTCAATTTTCCGCGACATTTGCGGGTTTTTTCGCGATTCTTTGACGACATTTGCGCTTTTTACTCTTATCCTTTGACGAAATTTGCATTTTTCGCGATCTTTTGACGAAATTCAAGCTTTTTTCGCGTTCTTTTGACGAAATTCGCGCTTTTTTTCGTGATATTTTTGACGAAATTCGCGATCCTTTAACGAAATTAATTTTTTTCCGCGGTTCTTTGATGAAGTTTGCATTTTTTCGCAATCTTTTGACAAAATTCGTGCTTTTTCCGCAAGGCTTTTGCGAAATTTGTTTTTTTTTTACGTATTTTTGGATGAAATTTGTTTTTTTCGCGATCCTTTGACGATAGTCGCGTTTTTTCTGTGGCCTTTTGAGGAAATTCGTGTTTCTTTCACGATTCTTTGACGAAACGCGCGCTTTTTCCGCGACCCTTTTACGAAATTTGTGTTTCTTTCGCGATCCTTTAACGAAATTAGTTTTTTTCCGCGATTATTTTACGAAATTTGCGTTATTTTACACGAACCTTTGACAAAATTCGCGCTTTTTCCGCTATGCTTTTACGAAATTCGCGCTTTTTCTGCTATGCTTTTACGAAATTCGTTTGTTATCCTGCACTTCTTTGACGTAATTTGCATTTTTTCTGCGATTCCTTGATTAAAGAATATTTTTTCCCACGATTCTTAAAAGAAATTCGCGTTTTCTCCGCAGTCCTTTAATGAAATTCGCGTTTTTTTCCGCGATGTTTTGACAAAAATGGGTATTTTTTCTGCGAACGGTTGACGGAATTGGTTTATTTTTGGAGACCATTTGTTGAAATCCGCAATATATTTCAGTGATATTTTTTATCTCTGAATTTTTGGACTGACGGCCGATTTGTTTTAATTTTCGGGACCGAATGCCTTAAATTTTCGGAAAATTCGGAACAGAATCACCCCTGTCAAACAATAAATAAATCGTACATAAAACTGGGGAACATTTTTAATTTTTTCGGTATTAAAGAACAAAATTTACTTTTTTTTTTTTTCTCTAAGAAATTTTCCGCAAAGTTCCGAACTTTGGGGAAAATTTTCCGCGCATGGCGTGTGTCTATATTATACAACTCGGATAATGTGATGTGCAGGATTAAAAAAATTCTTATCCTTATTTTAAATTATTTTTTTTAATTTATGTTTATGTTTGTTTACTTATACCTCATACCGCGATATAGAATCCTAGGCCTAACTCGCGAGCAACAACGCATTTTCATTTTCTAAAAAATGCTTTAATATTTCTAAAAATATGCAGTAATAGTATTTTTTTTAAAACTTATTTTTATTTTGAATTACTTTTTGTAATTTGTATTTTTGGTTTTATTTACACTAAGCCTAACATGGCAATTCGCGGTATAGATTGCTTCGTGGCATATAAAATTTTGCCAAGGGCATGTACTGTATCTGGTTATTTATTGTTTTGGTTGAGGACCTAAAATCCGGAACGGCCGCGGTCCCGACCAGTCCGGATTTGAGGTCCGGTACTGTATTTCATTTTAAAAATGATCTTTAGAATATTTTGTTGGTGTTCAGAGGGGGCATGACCCCCATGACCACCTCCTTGGATCCGCCATCCTAGATTACGTAGTTCAGTATTACATATTTTAAATTTTAAAATAAGTCGCCTATTAGAAAATTAGTAAAATTCTCTTTGTAAATATACTTTGCGGAAGAGGGGTAGGGGGCGTCAAAATCCATGTTTGCTTCGGGGGAAAAAAAAGGCTAGGTTCGGCCCTGGAAAACAGCAGCGAAGATTCTTTCACGTACGTATGTTAAGGGGCTTCTTCAGTCAAGCGAAAAGACCCGCTCCGTAATGCTAATCCTATGAAAGAAACTTTTAATCATATCTCGTTTTCATTTCAATATTTTGAAATGATTATTTTATTTTATTTTTTCATTGGATAGCTGACGTCGATCTGTACAAAGGCCATTTTTTACTTTTTTGATTTTGTTTGCAGATTTTTTTATGAGGATGCTTTCACTTTCTAAACCGGTTCCGAAAATGAAAGTGTCCTCCTTAAAAATGCCTGTAAACAAAATCGAAAAAGTAAAAAACGGCCTTTGTACAGATCGATCTTAGCTATCCAATGCAAAAAAAAAAAAAAAAAAAAAAAAAAAAAAAAAAATCAACCCTTTCAGGGGCAAGGCATTTCTGCTCAAAAAATGTTGAAAGAATTAATTCACATCGCAATTAAGAAACAAATTTATTTTAAAATATTTAAAAGCTGTTTTTCGCGTATGTTATGAGATCGAAATTGTACTAAAAAATTACTGGTGCCATTTGGCAATTTAGGCATTAAAATTAACCGTTTGCTGACTGCAAACGGCACCCCTCAAAGGGTTAAAAATATTGAAATGCAAACGTGATATGTTTAAAAGATTCTTCCATAGGATTAGCGTTAGCGAGCGGGTCTTTTCGCTTGACTGAAGTAGCCTCTTAAATGACATATTTTTCCGTTGTAAAAATGTTCTTGGGAGCGTACACTAGTTAAGAGTTCAAACTTATAAGCTAATATTAAACCTATAGGAGCGTTCTTTTCAAATATTTCGGTTGCATTCTAATACTTTTAAATACTCCCCCCCCCCCCCATTTTTTTGCATAGGATAGCTGAGCTCGATTTCTAACGTTTTTAATTTAGGTTGCAGTTTTTTTTTTTTTTTTTTTTTTTTTTTTTTTTTTTTTTGTGCGGCTACTAAAAAGAATCTGCAACCAAAAAAGAAAAAAAAAACTTTAAATTAACAGTATTAGAAATCGCCTTCAGCCATCCTATTAAAAAAAATCATTTAAAAATATTAAAATGCGAGCGAAAAATTTGGAAAGGACGTTCCCATAGGTTTAACACTTGATTTCTTCGACTGACTATACTATATGTAATTTCAATTGACTTCTGCAGCTCAGTTTCCTAGTCCTTATCTTAAGGCTCCTATCCCTGCCTGCGAAGACACTCACGAGCTAATGCTAATCCTATTGGGGAGGGATTTTTCTAATATCTCGTTTGCATTTCGTGTTGTAGAATATTTAACAATATCCTTATTTTGACAAATTCTGGTGTTATTAAAATCCCCCCTCTTTATATATATATATAACATTGTATGCTTTCATCTTAAAATTATTAATTTTCTTCAATTATATCCCCCCTTTTTCAAGGAAAAATGTCTGACAAAATTTGCATAGTTTAAGAATATTACTTAATGCCAGAGAATTCCTTTTTCTCAGTTTCAGATCTAGAAAAACACGTATTATTTCAGTGGAAAGAAATACTGAAGCGTCTAGCGATCACACTTTTTCATTTTGATCCTGTGATCCTGCGGGATCAGCTTGCTCCGCGCATATCGTTCCACGCATGACGTAGCGATGTTTGTGTAAAATAATATTCTAAGCAAATTTCTTTTAGGAACTTTATGGTGTAGTGGTATGACGTTCACCCTCAGATTGGATGGCATGGGTTCGATTCCTTACGGAGATGAATGTAAAAGTATGTCAAGATTGCTTTAAAAAGCTAATTTTTTTTTGAAGATAAAAATTGAAAATTTATATATTTCAATATTTGTACCACTGTTAACAATTTTTTTATTGTGAATTTTCCAGATATTTGATATGGTGATCGTAGTTTTAACAGATTTAATGCCTTTAGTAGCTCCATCTAGTGGTGTAAAGATAAGCAAATCGTAAAGATGTTTTAAATTTAATAATAATTAAATATTTTTTCATAATTTTAAATTTAATAATTTTAATTTTTATCATCATTTTAAAAGAACTTTTAATTTTGAATAAATAATAATTGTTACTATTTTTTTCATAATTTTAAATTTTATAATGATTTAGTAATTTATTTATTTTTTTAATCATTTAAAGGCACTTTAAATTCTGAATGTAATGAATTTTATAATGATTTAGTAATTTAATTTTTTTTATCATTTAAAGGCACTTTAAATTCTGAATATAATAAATTTTATAATGATTTAGTAATTTAATTTTTTTTTATCATTTAAAGGCACTTTAAATTCTGAATATAATAAATTTTTATATGTTTCTAGTAATTTTATGTTTAATAATTTAAATTTAATATTTTTTCACAATGTTTAAATTGTTTTTTTCCAAAATTTTGAATTTAATAATTTCTGTTTTTTTTTTTTATTATAATTTAATAATTTTTTCGTCCTTTTAAAATAATTTTAGAGTTTAATTAATTTGAATCAAAATAAAATAAAGTTCCATAAAGTTCCTAAAAGAATTTTGCTTAGAATATTATTTTACACAAACATCGCTACGTCCTGCGCGGAAAGATATGCGCGGAGAACGCTGATCCCGCAGGATCACAGGATCAAAATGAAAAAGTGTGATCGCTAGACGCTTGTAAGAAATACTAGGATACGTGTAATCTTTTATCTGAGAACGTAAACACAGGCAAGATGTCCCGTCCCTTTTTTTTCCAAGAAAAATGCGAAACTCCTCGTTTAACTTTGGATTTAGGCAGCTGTTGAAAACGGTCAAGTATTTCCCCCATTATAGAGCGGTGTTACCATAGCAACGCCAGCTCGTAAAATCAAAACACCCTCAGTCTGCCTTTGTAATGTCACATAGGATGCAGTAAAAACGTGTTTTCCATGTGAATTTCATACACCTCTTTTACTACGTTCGTTATCACAGCCTAAAAGCCTGCTTGGGTGGCCAGCCATTTATATATAATTTTATGAGCCTTTTAAGTAAAATGCTTGGTGCAATTTTATAACCCTTCTTTTAAAAGTTATTGTCAAACAGACAATTTGGGAGATTTTATGGGCAACTGCCGTGGGAAATAGATAGTTTGCCTGGCATTTAAAGATGGGTGGCCCATTAGAAAAATGTGTAGGGTGGAAAGTGGACAACACACCCTTTTAGTTAAATGGTTGAACCCTACCAGGTTAGCGAATAGGAGCGTCTGACGTCAGCAAGTAAGAGTGCACGTGTGAAATTTTATTACACGATACGGGGAATAAGTTAGTTAAGGCAGGAGTTTTCGGTCAAAAAGGATGTGATTTTTTTTTCTCTTAGTGAGTGGGGGTAGGGGGAAAGGAGGCTTTCGTTAGCCCTTCCCCTGACCAGTGGTCAGAGGATGTTTTCGAATTTGTTAAAGCGAGGAGAGAAGAAGAGAGTCTCTCAAGAAAACGGACGTGTCAGATGGTCCTGCGATCTTTGAAAGAATTTTCTTTACCAAGCGTGGGTGCAGTGGCAGCCATGATTGATCCCACTCGCACCGTTGGAACAGGATTCTTTAGCATTGAAGATTTGGAGGCTCATGTTGTCTTAAGAAAGTAAGAGAAAAGAAAAAAAAAAAAAAAACCTATGAACGTTCTCCGAAATTGGCGAAACACAGTCAGCATGTGCTTGTCTTAGCCTTGATTTCAGAATTCAGGTACGTCTGAGGAGATTCGCAGCATAGAAATTGGATTTGTGTGTGTAATGAAATCGTCGAGGAAATGAAGATTCAGTGCATCTTCACTGAAAGTGGATAGGTGATCCTTTGAATGTTTTTTTTTCCTTTTTTTGAACTGTCTGTGATATCCGTGTTTACCCTGGGTTTAAAGAAAGAGTTAATATGGACAAAAATAGCTTCAATGGGAGAATACCAACATCCATTCGTATAAAGAAAAGTATACGCCGAGCGACCTTGTCTCCACCCTATTAGAAGGACTGCCAAGCAGATTAAAAAAAAATAAATAAAGAAGAGTAAAATGATGTTATAGCCTACACCTTCTCTTGAATTGCTTTTAATGTAAGTAGAATTTTCTGTGCTGTTTTGATTATTTCTTACATATTTATTCATGTCAAAAGTATTAGAAGGAATCGAAATACCCTCGCAATTTGTTGTGTTAAAATGGCTATTTTTAAGTGAAAACTATTTTGAGATATTCTTTGCTAAGTAACTGATTGCTTTTTTGTTGTATTGAAAATTTTCTGCAATATGATAATAGTTAAACGAATATTTTAAATTAAAAACTATTTTGAGTTAAACCCTGTCATGTATCTAATTGATTTTTTCTATACTGAAATTTCACTGCAAAATATTGGCAAAAATAATATTAAATTCTGAATAAGATCTGTAGTTTAATAAAATGATGTCAAATGTATTGCTCTGCTTTGCTCACTTCTCTTTCAACTAAATTAATCTCTAAAATAAAAAAAAAAGAAGAAAAGGGTTTTAATCTCATTAGTATATGAAATAAATACTAAAGAATCTTAAGATCTTTTAACTCTGTATCAGTAGTAAGATTAAGTATTAAAGGAGGAATACTGTGCGAAATGAATTGAGGGTTTTGTTACCTTTTTTTTTATTAATGACTTTTATACTTACTATGCATTTCCCTTTCATTTTATGAGTGTTATGTGGATTAATTTTAATGTGTGTTACCCCTCTTATTAACTTATTTTTCTGGTTATACTTATGCTGGTTCTTAAGTCTTTAAATTAAGGAGTTAAGTAATATGGTAACAGGATCCATTTTAGACGGAAATTCAGTCGCACATATGTTCCCTCAGTAAAAAAAAAATAAAATAAAGTATTATATATAAGTAATTAACTTCTGAAAAGAGTAAGCATTGTTTCAAAAAAAAAAAAAAAACTATGAATATTGAAATCTAGATAGCCACTGGAATAATCAATACAAATTTTGATACATAAATGAGTGGCTTAAGAAAGAATTTTGTCAGAAGTGAAATCCATCAGATTTTATGGTTTTCAATGCTAATTACACTATACGATTATTTGGCCCCTGGATTTGAGAGTATAAGTGCAGTCACAATCTTGATATTAAATCCTTTTTAAATTATCAAAACATATTATTTGATTAATGCTGACTCAAGAGTTTGCCTTTCGGTCAATCTCACAACACTTCTTGTCCGCTTTTTGGCATTCACTAATTTTTTCAAAAGGTTGGAGTATGGTTCAAAGGATGTCTCTTTAGCAACTTGAATATTGAAATTGCAGCTGACTGCACATGTAGGCTCGTCTACCTTAACAAAACGGGATAAAAAGTCTGCCACACTATTACATTTACCACGGACATAACTTATAGTAAAGTTATAGTCTGATAGAGTACAAATCCATTTTGCCATTCGTGACGTCGGGTCTTGAATCTTTAACATGAAAGTTAGTGGTGCATGATCTGTATAAATGGTGAAATGAGTGTTCGCAAGGTAACATTTAAAATGGGCAGTGGCCCAGACAAGAGCAAGAAGCTCCCTCTCAGTGGCCGAATATCTTACCTCAGCATCTTTGAGTCTCCTGCTAGCAAAGGCAACAGGGTGTATCATCTTGTTCTCGTCAAGTTGTGAAAGGACTGCCCCTAGAGATTCACTACTTGCATCTGTATATATAATGAATTCTTTGTTAAAATCTGGTAAGGTGAGACATGGTTTTGAGATAAGCGCTTGCTTAAGATCCTCAAATTCCTTTTGGGCTGCCTCATTCCAGACAAAAGGCCCAGTTTCTTTAGTTAAATCTATTAAATTAATTGCTCTTTTAGTAAAATCTGGGATAAAACGCCTGTAAAAAGAAAGTGTGCCGATAAAAGATCTGACACCTTTACGAGTAGTAGGAGGTTGCAATTTTTCAATATTTTTATTAATGGGAGACACTTTGCTACTATGAATTTCAAAACCAAGATATTGAATTTTATCTGTTAAAAATTTACATTTGCTAGGTTTAAGTTTCAGTTTGTGTTGGCGAAGCCTTTCAAATACAAGATTGAGTTTCTTGATGTGAGACTCAATGTCTTTCGACGAGACCACTATATCATCAATGTAGACCAAAATACCCAAGTTTCCTAGGTCCCCCAAAATGGCATTCATAAGTCTTTGGAACGAATTACCAGAATTCGCCAAACCGAAGCAGTTGCGGGACCACTCAAATAATCCTTTATGTGTTATAATGGCTGTCTTATGCTTGTCCTCAGGTCTAATAACTTGTTGAAAAAATCCACTCGTGAGATCAAGAGATGAAAAATATTTAGCACCTATTTTTATTTTTATTTATTTATTTATTTATTTTATTTATTTAATTTATTTATTTATTTATTTTTTTTTGCTTTGGATAGCTGAGGTCCGTCTCGACATAGCACTTTTTTATTTTTTCGATTTGGGTCGCAGATATTTTTTATAAAGTTACTTTCACTTTCGAAACTGGTTCTGAAAATGAAAGTTTCATTCTAAAAAATATCTGCAACCAAAATCGAAAAAGTAAAAAAAGGTGCGATGTCGAGACGAATCTCGGCTATACAATGTAAAAAAAAAAAAAAAAAAAAAAAAAATTAAATTTTTTTAAATGCAAACGAGATATTAGAAAAATCCCTCCCCATACGATTAGCATTAGCTCGTGAGTATCTTCGCAGGCAGGGGCAGGAGCCTTAAGACACTAACTATGGCAATACAGCTCTGGGCTGTCTGGCCGCGCCAGGGGTGCCCAGAGAGGGGTTTGGTGACGCAAAATGCGTCGTACAATTTATTTTTTTTTTGGGTGGGTGGAATTTAGAGAAAAAGTACATTTGGGGGGGGGGGGGTTAAAATCTTAATACTATTCCCTTTTTTTTCACTATTAAAAAAATTCTTGATTTTTTTAATATAACTTTTAACTTCTTTTTAACATTCAATTTCCAGAGATGTTCATGTTTTTTTCATTCTTTAAATTCTAGATAAGGGCAATAAGAACCCATTCTGTATCTTAATATCTTTGAAGGTGCGGTAATAAAGAAAATACTTGGTATACAGGTGGGAAAATGTTTAACACATTCTGAAAGGCAATTAGGACCGCAAGAGTGATAAAAGGAATAGCTTTCCAGAAGCGTCTTAAGTAATTTATTATATTGTTTGACAGGGTCGTATCGTACAGTCCGAGTGCAAAAATACATTCTTGATGGGTATGATAAGAAATAACAACAAAATAAGCATTTCAGAGGAAGATACAACGCTAAAATAAATTACTTGACGATTTTCAGAAAACTAGGATTTAAGTACAGTATATTTTAGTGATGTTAGAAGAGTAGTATTGGATGTCATTAAAACAGTATAAGGTAAACAACCTGTACAGAGAAAAAGACTTCCAGCTAGTGAATGGCGATAGCGAGATGTTTTTATAGATTTTATCGATTGTAGGGACATCTCGATATTTTTCGATTGTTCAAAATTTTTCTCGATGACTCCACTTTGCCAATTGCTTTTATACCATACCCGAATCGATTTTATCAAGAATCGTCTGCGGGTAAACTGGAATGAGTCGAGTTAATAAGGACTAGTTGGCTACACCCACTAGTGCGCCCCTTCTTTAAAGAGGGTCTCTAATTTATACGTAATCTTATAATATGAAATCTCAAACTGGGTCCCCGCTGCATTGGGCACCGTATAGCAGGCGTTTTGTGCACGCACTGCAAAATTTTGTAAACAAAAAAAAATCTCGAACCGAATGAACCTCGGACCGGATCCTTGGGAGAGGGGGGGTCAAAGGGTGGGCACAAGAGCTGCATAATATGAATAAGTGGTCACAAGGCTTTCCAACGATATATCACATGAGGGTTATAGGCAAAATTTAGAAAAGTGCCCCCGGGAGGGCAAAGTGCAGGGAGGGTCATCGGAGGGGCATAACATCAATAAGTGGTCACAAGTCTTTCCACCAAATGTCACATGAGGGGTCTTGAGCTAAATTTATAAAAATGCCCCCCAGGGTGACAAAGTGGGGGGAAAGGGGCGCGGGAGGTGCATGACATAAGTGGTCACAGTCATATCAAACATTACTTCACATGGGGGGGGGTCTCAGCTAAATTTCGAGCAGTGCATCCCGTGGGGGCAAAGTGGGGGGAGGGACACCGGAGGTGCATAACATCAATAAGTGGTCACAAGCTTTTCCAACCAAATGTCACATGAAGGTCTTGAGCTAAATTTATAAAAATGCCCACCCCACCGTGAGGGCAAAGTGGGGGAAGGGGCGCGGGAGGTGCATAATATGAATAAGTGGTCACAGTCCTTTCAAACAATGTGTCACATGAGGGGTCTCGGATAAATTTAGAAAAGTGCCACCCTGGGTGTTAAAGTGCGGAAAGAGGCACGGTAGGTGCTTAATATGAATAAGTGATCACAGGACTTTCTAATGATATATCACATGAGGGGTGTCGGCAAAAATTAGGAAAGTTTTCTCCCACGGTCCAACTATCGCACCCCCCCCCCCGGAATTCAGCCCCCTCCCCTTTTTTGAAATTTCATTATTATAAGTAATATTTTTCGGAAAACTCCATAAAAAATTTTCGAATTAAAATGATGAAAACGTAAAAAAGTTTGAAAACTGCCCCCAGCCGTGGGAGCCAAATTGGGGAGGGGGGAAGAAAGTCTCATAATTGAAAGAGTGATCCGAGGGCTTCCCGATGATATATCACATGAAGGGTCCAAAAAAGGTTGAAAATTGCTCCCCGCCCCCGGTGGGTCCACTCTTTCGGCACGGAATTCGCGCATGCCCCACTTTAAATTTTTTATATTTAATAAATAATATTTACCGGAGGACTCCATCAAAAAAACACATCTAAAATTATATTCATTGTATAAATCACTATGGATTTAAAAATTTGTTCGCCCCCTCCACACCCCCCTCTTTGAAATTTTTATATTTAATAGATAGTATTTATCAGAGGGTTCCAGGTATGTGACAGCTTGATAGGGCTAAAATAAGAGAAACTTTGAAAATTAGAGCTTCATTTCACAGCTCATTGCCATGCCTCTTTCTCTATCTCAACTCGATAAATCTTCTCACATTTCTTCTCTGCCGAGAACGATAAATTGATTTCTCGTTCTCGGCCAATCTGTGAAAAGACACTAATCGAGATCAACACATCGAGAAGCGAAAAAAATTGATTTCTCATTCTTGGCCAACATAAGAATGTTGAAAAGCGCGAGAGGAATTTTCGAGAAGTCAAAGTCGAGATGCCGGTGAAATCATCGAGATGAGATTTGCGGAAATACCAGAGAAAGAGACGAATGAAACTTTCAGAGTCAAACTTACCGCATTTCTGGTTTAAGTCATAATTTCTCAAAGGAGTGCATTTGCTTATCCAATCTCTTTTTGTTATTAACCTATATGGGTAAGAAGGCATAGTGGTTTATGTATTCAGTTCTGTATAGTTCTAGTTTGCATAACTACTGTTGAATTTAGTGTCATTTTGCTCTGAATTTTCAATGTTTCTCTTACTTTAGCTCTGTCAAGCTGTTCCATACCTAGGGCCCTCTGATAAATATTATTCATTAAGTATAAAAATTTCAGAGAGGAAGGTGAAGATGAGTGAATTCCGGAAGACGCGACCATAAACCGACGGGGAATTAATTTTCAAAACTTTTACCGAGCCCCTCCTGTGACATATCATCGGAAAGCCCTTTGACCACTCTTTCATATTATAAACCTTTCTCCTCCAGGAGGGGGAAGCAGTAAGGGGTGAATTTTTTTAAATCGTTGCGATTTCTACAATAAATATTATTTTAGATGTGTTATTTTTAATGGAGCCCTCCGGTAAATATTATTTATTAAATATAAAAATTTAAAAGTGAGATTGCGTGATTTCCAGATGTATTTTGGGAAGAAAGAGTGAACCAATGGGTGAGGGTAAATTTCAAACTTTTTTGGACTCGTCATGTGATATGTCATCGGGAAGTTTTCGGACCACTTTCATATTATGAATCTTTCTTCCCCCCTCCTCAATTTGGCATCCCGGGGGAGACACTTTTCGAACTTTTTTGAAATCATAGCGTTTTTATCATTTTAGATTGGTTTTTGTTACGGAGCCCTCAGATGAATAATTTATAATATATTAAAATTTCAAAGAGAGGGTGTGAGAGTGTATTCCGGGGGGCGCAATAGTTGGAATCCTGGGGGCACTTTTCTATCTTTTTCCGACACCCCTCATGCGATATATCACTGGAAAGCTCTGTGACTATTACTTCATTTTATACACCTCCCGCGCCCTTCTCCCCTTTGACCCCGCGGTGGTCACTTTTCTAAATTTAGCCGACACTCCTCATGTGATATATCGTTGGAAAGCCTTATGACCACTTATTCATATTATGCAGTTATTGCTCCTCCCCTACTTTGCCCCCCCCAGGGGGGTCGTTTAACGTATTCCAGTAGATGGTCTTCTAATAATGGGGAAATCATAGAACTGATCTCAAATGACGTAAAAAATATCAATAAAAAATATTGATACCATTTACCATCCTTTTAGTTGATGTTCTTGCCACTAGGGGTGCTTTTTATTCTTATTTCTTTGACCAATTTGCTGCTAATTATCGAAAAATTCTAATTTTTGATACTTAAATTCCCCTTACCGTTTCATACCTACTTGCAACTTTTCAACTTTTTGCGACCAAGGAACGCCGTCACATGACTTTTCCACTATTATGTCTCCATTATAGCCTCCCTTCGGTTTGTTGTTTTTTAATTCCATCTATTTTCAGTTACCATATATTTACTAAATACTGCTTTATAAATATATTAAAACAATGATTTTAGTAATCGATTGTAGAACATCTTGATGATGGGTTCTCGGAAGTAATCGATGACTATATCGATTGTGTTTTTTACGATTACGATTTTTTTTATTGGTAAATTTTTCGAGAATCGCCCATTACTACTTCCAGCCACGAATTATTTTAGGAAGAAGGGAGAAATTTATAGAAAAATTAGATTTTTTTGGGAGGGAAAGGAGGATTAATTACTAGGTAATAAGACAGAAAAATTATAGTGTAAAAGAAAAACATATACAGAATACAGAGGCTTACATTAGATTTAGGACTATGTTTTAATGGTACAAGATCTGCCATTTTATAGGAATCGGTACTTGTATAAGAGTATATTGTATGTTGTTAAAGCAGTATAAGCAACAACTTGTACTGAAATAAACGCTTCAATTCACAGTTTATTTTAGGGTGGGGGCGGTGATTTAGAGAATTTTTTGGGGGGTGAGATTAAACTGTATGACTAGGTAATATAAAAAAAAGATTGGGAAATCTTAAGCTTTAAGATTTAATCTTAAACAAGGGAGTATGTACATGCAAATGTACATACACGTTTGATATAAACGACTCGTCTCTAATATTTTAGTTTTCTTAAAACGATATGCAATCTTTGTATTTAAGATTTATTTTGTAATAATTTAAAAGATTTTTCCGTTAAATGCTTGTAAGTAAATATTTATTTTCATAAAAAAGTAGCTTTATTTATTAAAGCGTATATAGTGAACGTATTAACACGGGCTTGTAAGTCAGGACTTATAAATGTGAAAACAATCATATTGCTAATAATAAAATATATATCTTCATTATTTATTACTCTGTTAAAATTTTTATTTCATGTTTGTATGATAGTACGCAAGAATACTATTATTAAATAAATAATAAGAATATATTTTACAATCGATGTTTTGTTTAGGGGGGGGGGGACTCAGTGTTAATGTATGAAGTTTTTTTCGGGGGGGGGGGGGGAATTTGCGTCATTGGGTTTGGGGGGGATGGTCACTACTGACCCGCGCTACCTTTTCCCATCACAATGAATGGATGGCGGATGTCCCTGAGAAGCCAATTGAAATGACTTAAGGTATAGTGAAAAGCTACCTCGTAAAGTAACCTTCTAAAGAGAAGATAACTGATCTCAAATAATGGTACAATCAAGAACATATTGGTATACAAGGTCGGGACACCATTTACTGTGCTAGTGGAATGGAAGGAATGTTGAAATGTGTATCTACCATGCTATAATATGCAGATCATATATAAAATACTAGTACAACCATAATTTCCCTCATTTATTTTCGTTGATTTCATCAATAAAAAACTTTTTTTTAATACTTAAAAAACATTTTGGTATTATAAAAGAAAAATACCGATAATTATAAATTTTCTTATTTTTACCAACGTATGGCAAATCAACTTGTAAACACTTCTTCACAATAGACGAATGCAAATTTCAAAATAGAAATATTAATATTTTATTGTGTAATTATTTTATAGCCTTCAGCTTCAATGTTCGAAGATATTAAATATCAGTACTGCCATTAAAAAAATCTAATAATTAGAATAATGTCTTAGAAAGAATTAGCTATCTTTTCATCTTGGCATATTTAAACTAAGTGCAAATGATTTGAATAACAAATTGAACTCATTTTTATAAATATTAATGTTATATATACAAAATAGCTGGAAACAACTAGATAGAATCTATTGTTGTTTGTAAGTGTAGAGATAAGAGACATGTTCTGACACTATCAAATATGCATAAAGTTGAAATAGTTGAAGTTACCAACCAAAATAGAAAAATCAGCATTAAACCGAATATCGTCAAAGATTACACTAAAGGTATGGCAGGTGTAGACCGATCGGATCTGATGATGTTATACTGCATTGCAATGAGAAAAACACTTCGCTGGTATAAGAAAATAGGCATACACGTAATCGAAATGGCCGTGCATAATGTATGCATATTTTATTGCCAGAAACCGAACGTCAAAAAAAATGACACCACTTCAATTTAGAGAAGATCTTATACAGTATCTGTTGAGGGAAAACCGAGATGCAGCTTCTTGTCAATCTCAACCCTCTACGTTGACCACAGCACAAGAAAAAAAACCTCTTCATTATCTTGATGCAATTTCTCCTACAAGAAAAAACTAGTCGGATGTGGCAATCCCGAAACTTTCTTCTATCTCATACATGTTACTATTTCCTGAAAAATAAAGCATATCAGTGCCACAGGTTAGGTTATTTACACCAAAATATAATCAGTAACAACTTATGTCAAGCTGTAGCTGAATCTGAAGTTTGATGAAAACCATGCATTAGCTTTTGAGGTTGAACTATCGCGGAAATCCTAAAAAGATCTATAGATTTTTGCTATGCATACATATGCTATGTATACATAGCAACGCCACCTGTTGGTCGATTTACTCCAAAAACTAATCAGGAATAATTTATATGAGGGACTAACTGAATCTGAAGTTTGATGAAAATTCATGCATTAGTCCTTGAGAAAATCGTGATAAATGCAGCCTAGCAGCGCCACCTATTGGGCGATTTACACTAAAAACTAAACAATACTCATTTATATCAGGGACTAACTGAATCTGAAGTTTTGTGAAAATTCGGTCATTAGTTCTTGGATAGAGCTATTGCGATAATCATGAACAATGTCGCATAGCAGCGCCAAATGTTGGGCGATTTTCACCAAAAAGTAATCAGCACCAAATTATATCAAGGACTAACGGAATCTGAAATTTTTACAAAATCCGTGCGTTAGTTCTTGAGATATAGCTATTGCCGAAATCGTGAAAAATGCAGCATAGCAGCGCCACCTGTTGAGCGATTTACACCAAAAAGTAATAAGCACCAGTTTATATCAGGACTAACTGAATCTAAAGTTTTATTAAATTCCGTTCATTAGTTCTTGAGATAGAGCGCCCACAAAATTTGTGTCCCACACACTCAGACAGACAGACGGACAGAAAGACAAATAGACAGACGGACAGAAAGGCAAACAGACAGACGGACAGAAAGGCAAACAGACAGACGGACAGACATTTTGTGAAAACAAGTTTTTATGGTTCTCTGAACCCAAAACCGCCGAAAACCGGAATTCGAAAATTTTCATGAATCCAATACTTTCTTCTTGTAAAGACAGAAGAAAGTATAAATAATACAACACGCTCAGTGCAGAGTTTGCACGAAGGAAAAAATTCGAACAGAAACGAGATATTATTGCCCAACTTTTCCCGAAAAGCCGCCCTTATGTATTGGTATTTGCTACAAAAAGTACCATGAAGAAACTAACATCTGATTTCCTACAGCTATTCGTTTATTTTTCAATTTTCTTTGCCTTCGTTATGAATTTTTATAAAATTATTTTCTTTCAACTTTCTGTAAAAGCATAATAATAGTTCTAACTAAAAGTTGAATTTTTGTAATAAATTATTGTTTAAAATATTATTTTTAAGCTTATCACACTGCTATATATATGTGTGTGTGTGTAGGTAAAAGAGGATTGGCCAATGCTAAACGAGTATACTCGTGTTGGCAATACTTAACACCTGCCAACAACGAGTATATTCGTGGTTGGCAGCGAATGGGTTCTTCCAATTGTCACTCGAAACAGAAAAAAAGGAAAAAGCCAACCGACTGCAAATTATGTCTTCCTTCAATTATATATATATTTTTAAAAAGCTTATGTATAATCGTTATTGTTAATTTAAAAAGGTAGTTGGATCTCGTAAATAATCTATATCAAGTTTTATTTTTTATTGGTGCTTATTTGTGTGGCGTGCAGAGTGAAAATAAAAATTTAACCGGTAATAAATATTTCATTCTATTACCTTCAAATATAAAAGTTATATAGCCAACGATGCATTTGTGAAGCATCTAATTTACATTATCAATTTTTTGCTCATATTAGTTTTAAGTAACGTTTAGATTAGTCACGATATTCGTGATCGTATGTTTTTTGTGCGATTTCGCGTTTCAGATGGTAAAGCATGGCAAATCACGATGCATCGAAAATTAAAGAAAGAAGAAAATGGCGATTAATCAAGAAATATGTGACAACTTCAGCCACGTAAGTATTTGAAAAATGTCTGATACTTTCTTACACTTATCAATAATACATTTTATTAGACCACGATATGCTATTTCTTTCGGTCTGCAATTAAAGTGTCGTCTCAAAAAATAACGTTACGTTATACAAGCCAGTCGTAAAACAAAGCAGATGTATCATTGTACGGTTAAATACGGATAATCTCTACTGCAATTTTTTAAACTTCTAAGCATCGCACATTTTCAATTTTTTATACCGTCGTATTGGGGGAAAAAAGTACTTTTAAATACAATTTGTGGGAAATAGTTGGAACATAATAATTATATCTTTTTTCTGCCATTTTCCCATAATAGCTGAAAAAACGTAATTAAAAAATTTCTATTTTGAAAAAATATAAATGAATGATTTTTAATAAAACATGGCGCTATTATAAACTAATTTAATTTTCAGTATCTATATTAATGTTACAAATAAATGAAGGCCTATGAATCATTAGATAGCAAAGTTTTTTTATCCAGTTTCTTGAATGAGGACATCGCTTTTTGCTAGATTTGTGCATTTTGATGGCGTGATAAACATACTTTACTCTAGATGTTGTTTAAGATTGGATCGTAAATGTGAAATTCTTCAGCGGATGCAAATGACATCATTTTATATAAAATAAAAGCGAGTGTTTTAAGTCTTAAAACTGAAATATGTTTTGTACTATCTATATTTATATACATATATTATTTTTCTTTCATTGAGGACGACACTAAATTCTGAAAAAGCAGAGTTCCTGATTTCTTTTCCTGTTATTCCTGTTATTTTTCAATTCCTACTATTAGTTCTCACTCTCCCTATATTTATTTATTTATTTATTTATTTTATTTATATATCTTGTTCAAATTTTCAATCGTTAAAAAATACTCATTATTCATCCTATCAAGTTGAAATATTTTTTTTTAAACTTGTACTGGATGACAATTGATGTTAATACAGTTTTTTCAAATATTAATTATTTAATTAAATTTTAATTAATTAATTTTAGTTTTGCATGGGAGACAAAATGGCGGCCATTGGTTATTAAAGCATAAAATGTATCTTCATATCTATAAGGGGGGTTACCATAGGAGGGACACTGTTCTGTCGCCCAATACCGCCAAGTTTGTCGCCAACTTGGCGATATATTGCCAAATTTGGTGGTCAAAATGAGTCGCCAAAAGTGACGCCAACTTGGCGATATCTCTAATTTTTTCTAAATTCCCATAGACTTCCTTTGTAAACCTACTTGCTTATAGAAAATCAACAAATTGAGATATTTTAATGCAACAAAAACTAATATTAGCTTAAGGGATTCTATTAAATTTTTCTTTGATGACCTAAGTAGGAATTGACTTTAAAAACAAAATTTTTATATTACTTGTTTTTTCTCCAGTCCCCCGGGAAAAAGAAACTTCAGAAACTTAAATTTTTATAACACTTAAGTGATACAAATGATGTCAAGAAAAGTAACTCGGAAAAACATTTTAGCTTTCAATTAGTTTAATAATTACAGAAATCAAAATGAAATTGGTAATAGCCGAAATATTGATCCGTTACTTACAGAAAAACTAAACGATGTTAATGTAAATATATAAAAATTTTCTATCTTTGAAATTATGGCATTCAAAATCCTATATATAAACTCCCAAATTGATATATCACTCCAAAACAATGTTAATTATTTTCTTAAAAGCTTCAATAAATTGGGATTCTTTCCTGGCTGCTTTCTCACTTGCTTACCTAGCAATAGATATATTTTTCGGTACTTTTTTGTTGGCCGTGCTCCAGTGATAACTCGCCAAATCTTGTTTCGACTGGCATCATTTGAATTGCAATCCTTGGCTGAATTCATGTGAAGAAGAGGAATAACCATCCATTCTCAGGTGCGTTCGTAATTATGTAAACTAGGTAGTTCAGTGAAACCTTTCTGTGCGACCACCTCCCTGAACGACCATTTTTTCAGGGAACGAAATTTATTCCCATAGGTTCAATACTCATTTTACCTCCATTCAGAGACGCTCCCAGTTGAACTCCCTCCATGAGCGACCCATTTCTTTGAAGAAAATGAAACAAATTCCGTTTTTGCCTGGTCGCTTGAAAGTTTTATATTAGAAAAATAGTTCCGGAAAGCGCATTATTCCTGTAACTTTTAAGTGTTTAAACCCGTTTGTGACTTTTTAGGCAATGAAATTCACTCTGATGTCAAATTAAGAATGACGGTCAATAAACTCCTCTGCCCTATTCTGACAGGAAACTCTCAAAGAAATAGATAAATGAATGAAATGGTCATTATTTGATCCTGTTCAAAAAACAAATTGCATTTATTGACTGAACTTCGTAAGGACTTAGAAATAAAAGTTATAAAAGATAAAACCGTAAAATCGAAGCAAACGCCAATGTATTCCTTTTTTAAACTCTGCAGTCATTAACTTATGTAATTAACTTTTGTTTTGATACTTAAATTTTCATATTTTTTCCTAATGTGAAAAATAAATTTTAGTAACATTAATTGTTACCTTTTTTTGCAATTAAAATCTAGATTTAAACATGACCTATATTAAGAGGCTACCTCTCGCAGCGAGCCATTTTTATTGGAACGGAGCGTGGTCACTTTAGGGAGGTTTTATTGTATATATATATATATATATATATATATATATATACCCCGCAGCGCAAATCATTAGCCTTGCCACCTGCCTTCAAAATTTTTTTATTAGTTATTCTTGGTTTTGTTGTTTATTGTTTTAGTTACAGATCGTTAGATGGCTTTTTCCGTGTTTTAAATTATATGAAATAGTATTTATCAATATATATATATATAACCATTATAGAATATTACAATTTATCATCAATTTCAAATAAAATTTATAAATTGAGTATCAAAGCATGATACGAACATTATACTTATTAAACTTGGATCAACAATTATTAAATTAACTAATCACTAATGATTTTTTAAAAACTCGATCCAATCACTTATAAATGAAGTAATTAAATATTATAACATTTAAATTTGGCGAAAGGTCAATATATTAACAGGAAGGTGAATGCATAAAAAGAATAAATAAATAAAAATAAAGGGAATCAGAAATATTTGAAATATTTTGTCAAACTATTTGTAACTAAAACATTTTAACCAATGAAAAAAGACCAGAAAAAATGAATCATTGACAGCACCAATAAATCCTAGGATCTCAAAATTGAAAATACATAAATTCAATAAGAAAAACCCCAATATAATTACAATTTTCATTATTTTTTCTTTTATTCTGCATTTTATTCAAATAGGTTCATAATTCAATTTATGATTTTTATTTCCCCTTTCTGCATGATATAGTTGTGAAGTCTTGTAAAGGTCATATATATTAATTTCATACTTGTTTTTACTTTT
This sequence comes from Maratus speciosus, assembly GCA_963932465.1. Taxonomy (NCBI): domain Eukaryota; kingdom Metazoa; phylum Arthropoda; class Arachnida; order Araneae; family Salticidae; genus Maratus; species Maratus speciosus. Next base: position 25,853,460 of record OZ010789.1, on the reverse strand, counting down.
ATTTGTAGTCGAAAACGAAGTCACAACATTCAGTTAAGCCTGTTAGCAGATTTCCTGGCCAATCGCATTTCAGCAGCAGGATTTTCTCATGTCGTCAACTCGCCGTCGCCTCTCAGGAGGAAATTGTGGGCCGTCGTTATCGTCATAACAGCCACAGCGATGATCGTCATGACTTACAGAGTCTTACAAGAATATCTCGAATACCCTACAGTTTTAAGATCCAAAGTAAGAAGCTGTCTTTTGTACTTATTACAGCTTTTTATCAGTGAAATATATGTTACATTATTAGATCTAACTCCGCGATTTCCTTATCTTATTCTAAATTACTACTTTATATTAACTAAATCCTTATTCTTAAATAATCTCTATCGTTAATTCTGTTATATTCCCTTTAATTTAATGTCTCACTTTTCTAAATTACTTAAATATTTCGCTTTTCGTATTCTTAAATTAAATGTTCCATTTCCGCTCTTTTTTGTTTTAGAATGTTCTCTTAGCAACCATTTTATTTTCCCGCGCATATTCCGGGGTTATCCTTTTTACCTTCAAATTCATCCACTCGCTCTATCAGCACTATTTCCATGGCATGGTATTCTTTATTATTAATTGATTGAGAGCGCGACCTACGTCATATTTGTATTCCTAAACTTGACGCACAAAAAGCCGATGCCCGCTGTGTTTCAGCAGATTCTAGTTGTATTTCCATTTTTCATACCCCCCCCCCCCCTGGTCACCGTCCACGTATTCGATTATCTACAACTTGCTTACTCCCTAAATTATTACTAAGAAGCTATGGCTAATATTCTTGGTGGAAACTGCGCCGCCGAGAGATGTTTCAATAAAATAATGAGCTGACTTTACATTTTGTCTCAATTACTTCTGGGGAAACTTTCACGGAAAAATGTATTCCATGGCCTTCACTCGTCGACTGATAATCATCATATAACATCAATGTCGTAGTCTTTAACACGACAGGATTCCAGTCTTCGTTATAACTAGTACAACAGGATTGAATTTATCTGTTCTGACAACTTATACTATTCTATTACTGCTGGAAGTGATCCACTAATGATATCGTGACAGCCAGTTACTTCATTCCAACTAGAAATATAATCCAATGTTGCCATAATGCAACATATATATATATAAACGTTGTATGAATTTGCAAGATAAATTTTGATTCAAAGGTATTATATACAGTGGTGGCCAAAATTGTAAACACTTTTAGGTAGCTTTCATTACAAAAAGTAAAACGCTGCCTATTGCAGACGTCCGAAGGAAAACACTTTGAGAAATTTTGCTGTATTTTCGCCGATCATGAACCCCAGATACCAAAATCATCTTCCGTTGAAATGCTGATTTATATAAGAAAAATATTTTTTAATTTACATTCGATGATGTTGCATAATAGGATTATTACGTTTAAATTTACATAATAGATGGCAGCAACACAAAAATAAATCAATAATGCAGTTAGGGCGTCTAACATAGATATATTCTTTTATTTTCTTCTTTCATCATTAGGTGGCAGTTATTAGCCAATTATTAGCAATAATATTGTAAATTAAGTGATTTGGAAAATTTTTAAATTAGTTATATAAATTTAAAAATGCTAATAGGTAATTTATATTTTAATATTGTAATGATTTCCTATTTTTATTATTTAAACGCATTTATCAAGGTATTTTAACAAGATTAAATGCAAACATTGGATATAATATTTTTTTAACTTAACTGTAAAAATAACCTTATACTTTTAGCGATAAAATACTACATGTGCAGCAGGGAATTAGGATTAAATCTTGCAAAATTATATAGGGTAAGCTGAGTAATAATACATATTTTCATTTATACATAATTATATTATTAAAATAGTTATATAATTTTTTTCCCATTTCAAGGCCTTTCATATAATTCAGTATTCATTTTTCTTCAATTATTTTGGTCATGTAGTCATTCGGGTGCAGAGAGAGTACATTTATTCAGCTTTTAGCTTTATTCTCTGCAGAAAATGTCTGTCTTGCTTATATATGTGAATTCTGTACCCTTGAAAAAGTAATTCAATATATAAGCATTTCATTCATTTATTTTTATCTGTATCCATATTTCTTTTTTTTTCTTCCAGTTTAACCAACACAAGATAGTACATGAGACTAGACTTTTTACAAAACACCTGGTTAATGTGGTGTTTGTGTTTTCATATCATTGGTCATTAGGGTGGTTTACAAACCTATGGAAAAAAATAAACTTTCTCGTACAGACCAGGACACCCCCTCATTTTTTTACATCAGCCCATACTATTATTCTGGCAAAGTTTCAATGTCCTACTCCAAATAAAAGACTATGCTCAACGACTGTCAAATTTTTACTTTTTGAGATATTTAGGCATTTGTAATTGAATTTTCTAAAAATTGAGGTAATAACCAAATTATTTAAATATCTTTTATTTATGTATTTACAATATTAGTGATGGCTAACAAAATAGTTAACATTGTCAGATTTTTTTATATATATATATATTAAACAATATTAACAACTGATTTTTTTGTTATCGTCTGTAGGGAAAGTCCTATTTGCATCAACATCTTGCAAAAGAAACTGCATATCATCCTCATCATTTGTTAAGAGTTTGTTGAATTCTTGAATCAGCTGAACACCTATCTCAGCAGTATCATTGACCAGCCTAGGTCCTTTTACATAGTTTCTGCCATTTTTATAATTGATATTGTTCTTCCATTCTTAAGGCGAAAGTTATAGAAAAGTCATAAATATTCAAACGCGAAAAGAGCTCAACAGTTCTTTTTGTTGCAAAATCTAATCTCCAAACTGCATCATCTTTCAATAAATTTGATTGCCTTCTTACATTTTGGATTGTTCATTCCTGCAATAATTTTTGCTTTTTGTTTTGTTGGTACTGCATCTGAAAATAGGTCAAGACCAACCAATTCGTCTGAAAGGTACCACATGTGATTTTCTAGGACTTTCCTTGCTCCTAGTCCAATCTCAGAATCAATAGTCTCATATTTTCTCAAGTCTTTCCATAATTGCAAGTCAACTACAGGAGCTTCAAGTACAAGTGGAGATTCTATTCATGCTTTGCTGTATAGAAGAGTACTGAGCTGCACAAATCATGGAGCTGCATTTCTTCCCTCTTAGTTAGATGGTAAAGTTCTGGATAATCTCAAATTTTCAAGATTTTGAAACCGCACAGGAGTTAGCCATCCACCGAGCATGATGAATAGCACCTGGTGTTCTCCAATGGTTTTTCTATGGTGGATTTCCCAAAATAGCAAGTGCCAACTCAATCATCTCTAATGACCACAGATTTACCTACAGATAAAAGACAGGGAATGGTTGAATCTTTAAAATCTAGTGCATTTCTTTTTTCAATTCTGTGCCCGAAAATTTGTTTGTTCAATTCCTTGCCAAACATTCTTAAATCTGTTGAAGAGTGGAATTTCTGTGAAACTGGAGGGTCCAAGGCACAAGCTAAAAGCCTTTGCCAAGATTAATTCTATCACATGGTGTCGGCAGGCTAGCCACAATAGTTCAAGGCCAATTTTTTTCCCAAACAAATGCATACTCTTTTTACATAACCAGTGTTTACACTCGTAGTGTCAAAACATAAACCTTGAATGTTTTTCTCTACACACAACTCGTGTAATAGGTTAAAAGTAGAATTCATTATATTTTCTGCTGTTTCAACACCACTGAACTTCCAAGGAGCTTTTCAATACCAGCTGCCGAAACAAGCACTGGCAAGTAAAAAAACCTTTCCTAATCCAAGACATTCAGATAAAAGTATACTGTTCCAATGGAGGACTAGAGGACAATCTGGTTTGAAATCATGAATTTCAAACTCAACATATTATTTTCTAGCTTTTTTTTCTTAATCATTGTATGGTGCTTCTTGAAAGACGAAGTGCACGAAGATCATGACCTAGAGCTGATACAATTGGAACAATCAAATGCAGATCTTCATGATCAGATGTCTTGTAACGATCTAAAGCACCACTAACATGAGACGTGAACAGTTGTATTTAGACACATCTTGTTCCTTTCCAAGATTGTAAATAAGGTTTTCCTTTATATTCAGAAAAATATCATCATCATCAACATCTGATTGGGAAGGGGACTCAGTTTTCTGAATCAGCCATCGAATAAACATAAACAGCTGTTGATGAAGTTTCAACACCTATGACTTTTTCTTTTCGTCGTTCTTCCTGTTTAGAATTCTCTTTGCTTTTTTAAAATAACTCTCTCTATAACTTTCTCTATCTTCATTATCCAAATACCTTTTACGTCTATCCCATTGATCTATAAGGAAATCACAATCTTCTATTATTTTTATTAGAATCGAAGCATCAGCATGGGAAATATAAAAAAGGGCCCTTGCTTACAAAATGGCGGCTTCTTGTGTCAGAAGTATTGCAATGTTGCCAGATGCATTACATATAAAAACTGTTGCTAAATAATTAAACTAAAAGTTTTATTATTTATTAGGAATTATGAAAGCTTAAAACGATCAGCTTTTGTTTAAAAATTATGTATTTTAAACACATATTATCATCAATCTAAAACTATAAAATTGTGCAAAATTACCAAAAAGTGTCAAAATGAAGGGTCATTGAGCACCATCTTCCTGTAGATGTAAACAGCTACAATTTTAGGAGAGTGATACTATGGATAAATGTAAAAAAAGTAGGGGGTGTCTTGGTCTTTACCTCGAAAAAATTTTTTTTGAACCACCCTATTGGTCATTTTCATTATCTTTCAATGGTATTATTGTATAGAAAGTTTAATATATACTATATATATATATATATATACTTATACTAATATTATAAAGAAGTAAAAATTGTTTATTTGTAGGAGGTAAGCTCTGGAACTACCGAACCAATTCCAAAAGTAATGGTATCAAAATGATGGTGTTAGTCCAACTTAGAACATAGGCTATTATCTTATGCCCGTGCCACTGGCCAAAAGGGTGTGCAGGAGCAAAAAACGTTCTAAAAATACGAATTTTTTGTTACTGAAGGGCCTAGAAACATGAAATTTCGAATGGTAGTTACTTATAAGATACTAATTATCTCTAAGTACATATCTTAAAAAATCGAAATTAAAAAGCGGTGAAAAGGAGCGAAAAGCGTTCTAAAAAACGTTCTAAATGGCAATTTTTACGCAATTTCAGGAAGTACCAAACCGATTTTAAAAAAATGGTGTAAAAATGATGGTGACAAACCTTGCTCCAACATAGTTTACATTTTATGTCGGTGCCACTACCCCTAAATGGGGTGCAGGTGCAAAAAAAGTTCGAAATTGCGATTTTCGTGTTACTGAAGGGCCGAGATACATGGGATTTGGCACGGTACTTACTTATTAGATATAAAGTATCTCTTAAGAACATTTCTTAAAAAATTCGAAATTTAAAGGGGGTGAAAATGCGCAAAAAGCGTTCTAAAAAACGTTCTAAATGGCGATTTTTATGCAATCTCAAAAAGTACCAAATCGATTTAAAAAATAATGGTATCAAAATGATGGTGACAACCCTTGCTCTAACATAGGCTACATTTTATGTCACTGCCAATACCCCCCAAGGGGGTGCAAGAGCAAAAAAAACGTTCGAAAATAAGATTTTTGTGTTACTGAAGGGCCTAGAAACATGAAATTTGGAATGGTAGTTACTTATAAGATATAAATGATCTCTAAGAACATTTCTTGAAAAATTAGAAATTTGAAAGGGGTGAAAATGCGCGAAAAGAGTTCTAAAAAACGTTCTAAATGACGATTTCTACGAAATCTCAGAAAGTACTTAACCTATTTCAAAAGTAATGGTTGGAAATTGATAATAACAGGCCTTGCTCCAACATAGGCTCTATTTCATGTCGGTACCAGTACCATCTAGGGGTTTCAGAAGCAAAAAACATTCTAAATTGCGATTTTTGTGTTACCGAACGGCCTAGAATCCTGAAATAGGCAGGACAGTTATTTATAAGATACAAATGATCTCTAAGAACATTTCCTAAAAAATCGAAATTTAAATGGGGTGAAAATGAGCGAAAAGCGTTCTAAAAAACTTTCTAAATTGCGATTTCTACGCATTCTCAGGAAGTACCAAACCGATTTAAAAAATAATGGTGTGAAAAGGATGGTGACAGCCCGCGCTCCTACAATGGCTGTATTACATGTCGGAGCCACTACCTCAAAGGGGGTGAAGCAGAAAAAAACGATCTAAATTGCGTTTTTTTTAATACAGCAGGTGCTAGCAACTTGAAACTAGGCATGGTAGTTACTTATAAGATATAAATGATCTCTAAGAGCATTTCCTAAATAATTCGAAATTTGAAAGGGGTGAAATGGCGCGAAAAGCATTCTAAAAAACGTTCTAAATGGCGATTTTTACGCACTTTCAGGAAGTTCCAAACCGATTTAATAAATAATGGTGTAAAAATGATGGTGGCAACCCTTGCTCCAACATAGGCTACATTTTATATCGGTGCCACTACCCCTAAATGGGGTGCAGGAGCAAAAAAAGTTCGAAATTGCGATTTTCGTGTTACTGAAGGGCCGAGATACATCGGATTTGGCACGGTAGTTACTTATTAGATATAAAGTATCTCTTAAGAACATTTCTTAAAAAATTCGAAATTCAAAAGGGGTGAAAATGCGCAAAAAGCGTTCTAAAAAACGTTCTAAATGGCGATTTTTATGCAATCTCAAGAAGTACCAAATCGATTTAAAAAATAATAGTGTCAAAATGATGGTGACAACCCTTGCTCTAACATAGGAAACATTTTATGTCACTGCCACTACCCCCCAAGGGGGTGCAAGAGCAAAAAAAAACGTTCGAAAATGCGATTTTTGTGTTACTGAAGGGCCTAGAAACATGAAATTTGGAATGGTAGTTACTTATAAGATATAAATGATCTTTGAGAACATTTCTTAAAAAATTCGAAATTTGAAAGGGGGTGAAAATGCGCGGAAAGAGTTCTAAAAAACGTTCTAAATGACCATTTCTACGCAATCTCAGAAAGTACTTAACCTATTTCAAAAGTAATGGTTGGAAATTGATAATGACAGGCCTTGCTCGAACATAGGCTCTACTTCATGTCGGTGCCAGTACCATCTAGGGGGTACACGACATTTCGGTCCCGACACTTCGGTCCCGCCGTTTCGGTCCCGAGACATTTCGGTCCCGAGACATTTCGGTCCCTGGCCATTTCGGTCCGGAGACATTTCGGTCCCTGGCCATTTCGGTCCCGAGACATTTCGGTCCCTGGCCATTTCGGTCCGGAGACATTTCGGTCCCTGGCCATTTCGGTCCCGAGACATTTCGGTCCCTGGCCATTTCGGTCCCGAGACATTTCGGTGCCGAGAAATTTCGGTCCCTGGCCATTTCGGTCCCCAGCCATTTCGGTCCCTGGCCATTTCGGTCCTTAGCCATTTCGGTTCCTTGTCATTTCGGTGCCCACCACCTTATAACTCGTATTCTAATTGTCGTGGGCCGCCAAACGCTGTAATTTAAACATTATTTGGGACCTTTTTAAATTTTTTTAACATCCCCCAAATTAAAAAAAAAAAAGCTAAATATAACAGTCCGATAAATTTAAACTTTTATAACTCGTGATAATGAAATCACAGCGAGCTGAAAATTTGTTTGATTGAACAATGTGATATAATTTTACAGGGGACATTGTCTTATTATTATTATTATTATTTAACAAAATGGATTTTTTAAGCTTTATTATTTGTTATTAATATTAGGTATTTTATATATACTATAAACTGCCATAGATGATTTTTTGGTTGTTTTCATACGTTTTTTAGAACCTTTAAATTATCATCATTAATTAAATAATTTAAAAAACTGTTCTTATTTTTTCTCCTTCTTACAATTAGATTAATAATAAATGTCTTCAATAATTCAATTGGACACTTATAAGCTATTGTAGGTAAATATTTCCTCAAATCATTCTTCTACATCCTCTCCTTTAATAATTCAGAAATGAGATATATTTATTGAAGCAAAAATATTTAATTTTTCTTATTACTTTTATAATACAAAGTTATAATTTTGTTTTCATAAGTTACTTTACCATTATAAACATTGGGAAAACAATAGTGATTTGGTAATTAGGTGTGCCAGGAAAAATATTTTGTTGTCAAAAAACTCCACCCACCGCTTCATTTTTTTAAAAATAATTATTGGTTGCATTTTTAACAGTGTTCTCACCCATTGTAGACGATTTTTGTGAACTAATTTTATTGAAACTGGGCCTATTTCTTTGTAATAAGATGATTATTTTTTATTTTATGTAATAGTGTAAGTATTATTTTAATTAATTTTATTTTCAATTTTTAACTGACAAAACTAAGGTTTTTAGGTGCGTTCGGAATTATATAAATACGTAGCACCTATAGTCGTCGTTCAGTCCGTCCGTCTGCTCGCCTGCCTGTCCGCATATAACAGAGCAAAAACAACTCAACCGAATGGTCTGAAATTTTAAATATACGATTGTTGCATAATTTTGTCGAGCCATTTCAAATTTTATGGATATCGGATGCATAGTTTTATTACAGGGACTGTCAAATTTTTTCTGTACATTGCGGCCAATGGGGAAAATTATTGCAAGTGCATTTTAATGATGTTAGAGCCTTCCGAATGGTCTGAAATTTTAAATATATAATTGTTACAAAATTTTGTCGAGCCATTTCAAATTTTATGAAAATCGGACGTATAATTTAATTACAGGGACAGTCAAAAATTTTCCGTTACATTACGGCCAATGGGAAAAAATTATTGCAAGTGCATTTTAATGATGTTACAGCCTTCCGAGTGGTCTGAAATTTTAAATATATAATTGTTACAAAATTTTGTCGAGCCATTTGGAATTTTATGAAAATCGGTGTATAGTTTAATTACAGAGACAGTCAAAACTTTTGCGTTACATTACGGGGAATGGGAAAAAAATATTGCAAGTGCATTTTAATGATGCCACAGGCTATGCACTCATGAAGTGCAAAAAAAAATATACATTCAGTACAATATGGGGTGCAAAAAATAATTATAAAATTAGTTATAGTACGAACGCACCTTATTTGCCACGTTTGACGAGCAATTTCCAACTTGTTTGTATTTGTCATTTATTTATTGATTTTTAATATTACCCTTTTTCTCCCACTTTCCCAGAAAAAAAAAATTAACAATTTTTTATTTTAGTTTTATTATTAATTATATTAATAGTTTTAAATTTAGGTGACTTTAAATATAAAATAAATAAACATGTAAAAGATAAATTTCAGTTTATAACTACTATATGATAAATTGAATATAAAATGTATTATGTATTGAGTTTATTTTAAAGTAAAAAAATGTAATGTATATTAATAATGTTATTATTTTAATAAATTAAGGATACATTAAATAAAAAATATATTTAATAAAATATTAATTTAATTTTTATACTAAAATTCCTAACTTTTTTGAGAATTAATTAATAGCAATTATTAGTAGCAATTATTAATAGCACTTAAAGTTTTTATTCAAAAGTTTTAATTTATAATTTCCAAAAAATAATATAGGAATTTTTTGAAAAATCAGCCAAAAACATAAAGTCTAAGTATTAATTAATTAATTAATTAATTAAACATAATAATAATAATAATAATAATGCAACATTGTACAAATACGTAAAAATACCTCTTAACAGTGTTAGGTGATATTATGCAGATTTTAATTTTTTAAGTACAGTTATAATTTACAATTCGCAAAAAGTAAGAAATTATTAATTAATTATAATTAAAGAGCAAAAATAATATTATAAGCTAACTAATAAATGAATAAACAACATGTTTATCTTCAGAACCCTTATCACTTTTATACATCCTAATGAAGTTAATAACGTTATAATAACCGAAAATTAAAAAAAATATATATTTGCATTTACCCTATAAAAACTATTATATAGTTCATGTAATAGATTTAAACAAGCAATTGATAAATTAGTTATCTAAACAATTAATAATTAAAATAATTTTGAATTGATAAATACGTTTAATAAAAACAATTTAATTTTTGAATTTTTTTTTTTTTTTTTTTACTTAACAATATAAGTATGAGTGTTTTCAACTTGTCGTGCAAGTTAAATTTATGCTGTATCAAATTTATTGCAAACTAACGGCAAACAAGTAATCAAAAATACTGCAAACTTACTGCAAAGTAGTAATCTTTCCATATCACACTATAAGTTTAACCCCTTCGAAGGGGTCAATAGACCTGATCAGGTCTATTGATGCGAAAGCGCCGTCAGAAGGCGCATAGGTTTTATCACCATAAACAAGTTTAGGTAATATTTGTACTTTTCATTTCGAGCATTTTTTGGCATTTAATAAGTATAGCGTTTAGAAAAAACGGTGCCTACCGAATAAAATTTCTGCAATTTCTGCGTATGTGCTGATTCTCATTGTTGTTGAGTCTCTCAACAGAGAGATTTTTTGCTTTCGTCACTTTCGTGAATTAAAGACAGTCTTGCCATCAGTTTCACATCATCAGTCATGAATAGTTACTCATGCAAGTGGGTGATGGTATACCTTGCGGGACATTTGCTGCGAATTTCTCAATTCAAATTTGTCACGGCAAGATAATATCAGAAAAAATCAAACTTTCTGCTAATGTTCATGCTATCTGGGTTACCTCAAAAATTTCCATGGGGAGCGCGGCGGATCGCATGAACGGCTCATGCGATTGACACTTATGTGAAATCATTATCCAATATCTGTTACAGCACAAATTCTTAATTCAATGGCAAGAAATTAAACATGAAAATTGCTGTTTTACACTTAACCACTTGGCCCTAACTTTATTGCAGGCAAATGTTATGTAATATGAAACTTGATTTAACCCATTCGCTGCCAAAACTAAGAATTTTCAAATTTTTTGTTGAAGGTCGTTTGCCAGCACAAATTCAGAAAGATAAATTTCGCTTTACTAATACAGCGAAATTTCTGCGAATAAATGAGGCCTTTTTTTTTTTTTTTAATTCTAAAATAGTGGTGACAAAGTAATCAATAAATTAAAGCCACGAGTATACTCGTGAATGACAGCGAATGGGTTAATTAAATTTAACTCTTCAGTATGCGCTCAGCTTTTTACATCATAAGTGAATCTTTTTCACTGGTAAATATTAATGTAACTTGAATGTATTATTAGTTGCAGTTATAGAGATTGGCCTTATATTTTTTATTCATGCTTTTTTAAAAAATTAAGAAATTAAATAAGGATATACCTAAATTCTTAAAGTTACTCGAAATACTTCTATCATATATACACAGTCAAGACAAGATTCCAAGCACTGGTAAAAAGCTCCATTTTAGACAGGCTTCCATGTAAAGAAGTGTAATTAATTATACCTCTAAGATACACTACCTCAATAAGATCTATTGTTCGTTTCGCAGGGATTCTGAAACTCTTCCGTTTGAGACAGGATTCCGTTATAGAAAGATTCCGCTTTCACAGGTTTCACTATGCTTCACTAAAGAAGGGTGAAAATCCTCTTTTCAGACAGGTTTTCAGCAAATTTAATTGTATCGCAATTCATATTAAGACCATGTAACGCCTACGTTAAAGACAGGATTCTGTTATAGACAATTACTATTTTGACAAGTTTTATTCTATTCATATGATATATATAAGTATATTTATATAAATACACAAAACTTTTAAAAATGGAACCTGCCTATAACGGAGTTCTGTCTTAAACATAAATGTTCCATAGTGCTAAGGAAAAGAATACTATACAAATACACCAAATAACACAGAAACCTGTGTAAAACGGAATTTTTCACCAATATTTACAATTTCATCTTGACAGGTGTTACTATATATATAACATGAAGGGAAAATTCTGGACCCTCCCACCCCCCCGAAACGAAATCCTGGCTACGCCACTGCATGTCGTCCCGGTTTTTTTAAGCCATTAAAGTTGAAAAATGCAGTGTGGCCACAAAAAAGCGCCGGCTGACTAGAATAAAGAGAGCGCGAGTAGAATAATTCTTCTGTCTGGATCTTTATTTAGCATAATCAAATGGGGGAAGCCAGGACATCTACACTTGACATATATATATACATGTATAATATTCTTTTGAATGAATAACATATAGATATCAAGAAAAGCCAAACATGTTTTCTAAATTTCCAAATTTCTTCATTGTGATATATTTATAAAATTTTTTAATTTAAAATGAAATTTTACGTAAAAGTGATTCACTATACATTACTATTTTGAGATTTTATGTTATTTTTTTGTATTTTCATTTTTATTTTTTATTTGTCATATTAAAACATGTAGGCTGCTTTAATTCTAAGTATATAAGTCAAATAAATAACAAAGAAATATTTGAAATACAGAATTAATTTTAAATACGAAAAGCATATTTTATGACAATAGAAATTTAAAATTTTTGATTTATGTTTATTGTGCTCGTAGTTTTTGAATGTAATAAGCATATAAAAGTCTTAAATATATTAAAAAGGATTTGTAATTGTGCAAACCACTTCACCGTCGACAGGTATGGGGAAAAAGTGCTTTTATCCCCGAGTTATCTCGGGGCAAACGGTGAAGTGGTTCAAAATTAAAAATATTTTTAAACTTCGCATTCGATTCCGGTAGAAATAGCAGTAATATTATTGTTACATGTAAAAAGATTAATGCAAACTTTTAAATAGTTTTTCAAAAAATAGTAAATTAAAATAATTATTAAAATAAAATAGAAAGTTCTAGTCTGTTCCGGTGCAGAATTAAAAAAATAATGCGTCTTTATCACAATTCCATGTTAAGAACCCCCTTTTTAAAAAATATGTAAAATGCAATACATTTAAAATTGATGCGCCGTTAAATAATAGGATAAAATAAAGATTTGTAAAAATATTTGCAGATTTTTCCATTATTAATCACATAGTGTGCAAATTATATACAATTGAATATGTGCATTTTGGCATGGGCATTTGCATATGAAAATTAAAGCTCGACTTATAAATATTTTTAAATTGTCTGGACTTTATATTTATGATAGACTAAAATATGAGGAGCTTCTATAAAGAATCCACAGAACTCTCTCTTCCCCCACTCCTGAAAACGATTACTTCTACCATATAAAATCTGCATGGGGTGCTACAATTTGATTGCGAGTTATAAGTGTTTGCGGTTTTCGGGCCCTTATATTCGGTTATACTAAAACTTCAAGGGTTCAGTTAAAAAATCTTATAATGTACCTCTTTTTTTAAAGATTACGTTTACCGTACAAAATATGAGTGTGATTACGATAATTACAGAGAGAGTTATAAATGTTTTAATTTATCAGGACCTTATACTTAAGATACACTAAAATGTATAAAAAGTCAACAGAGCCCCCCCCCCCCACGCCTTATAAAAAGATTATGATTATCATAGGAAATTTGTGTGGGCTACGACAATTTTGATCTGTGTTATAAGTGTTTGCGTTTTCGAGTCCTTATATTCGAGTTATACTAAAATTTAGGGAGTTCAGTTAAAAAATTTGATAATGTCCCTCCTTTTATAAAGATTACGTTTACCATACAAAATATGAGTGTTTTGCGATAATTATAGATCGAGTTATAAATGTCTTACTTTATCAGACCCTTATACTTATGATACACTAAAATATAGAAAATGTCAATCCCCCCCCCCCCTTGTTTTTTAAAATGATTACTATACGAAATTTGTGTGTGTTTACTAAAATTTTAAGGCCTTTATTTAAAAAACTCTACAATGTCCTCTATAAAATTGTCACCTATTTCAAGTGCACAAAATTTCAGCTTGCTGGAGAAGGGACCGAAATATCTCGGGACCGAAATGTCTTGGGACAGAATTGTTTCGGGATCGAAATGTCTTGGGACTGAATTGTCTCGGGACCGAAATGTCTCGGGACCGAAATGTCTTGGGACCGAATTGTCTCGGGACCGAAATGTCTCGGGACCGAATTGTCTCGGGACCGAAATGTCTCGGGACCGAAATGTCTTGGGACCGAATTGTCTCGGGACCGAAATGTCTCGGGACCGAAATGTCTTGGGACCGAATTGTCTCGGGACCGAAATGTCTTGGGACCGAAATGTCTCGAGACCGAATTGTCTCGGGTCCGAAATGTCTTGGGACCGAAATGTCTCGGGACCGAAATGTCTCGGGACTGAAACGGCGGGACCGAAATGGCGGGACCGAAACGTCCTGCTTCCCCATCTAGGGGTTTCAGAAGCCAAAAAACATTCTAAATTGCGATTTTTGTGTTACTGAAGGGGCTAGAATCCTGAAATAGGCAGGGCAGTTATTTATAAGATACAAATGATCTCTAAGAACATCTCTCTATTCTAAAAAAAAGTAACTACCGCTGTCACCGCCGCCGGTTTTGATTTTTTTGTGACCGGAGGCCTTTCTTCGTTAATATTAACAAAAATAATGCATACAAAAATATGAAAATCGGTGGTTTTATACAGAAATGCTTGATAAACACGCTGATGCAGACAGTTTTCAAATCGAAGAATTATTTTAAGAGTTATTTAATGCTAAAGTTGGACAAAATCGTTCCACTAAAAAAGTTTTATAGCAGCAAAAACTATACATGGCAGTGTAATCATTTTTAGATCATTTTATGCGTTAGAATTTGCCGGAGTGCAGATTGCATTAATTTTTTTATTTTGACTCATTTTTTCAGGTTTTATTTCTATTTTAAATTCAAATTTTCAGCATTTCTAGAGATATTTTTTACAGATTTCAGAAAATTGTACTAATTTAAACTGTTGCCAACTGTATAAAAAGCGCAAGCAATAATGTTTGCTTCAAATTAAAAATTTATTTACGTGACTATTATAAACAGGAAAAAAACTTTCAAATTAGAATTAAATAATTACGTATAAAAAGCAGGAACTTATTAAAAATTACGTCATAAAAAGTATACACGTGAATTTTAAAAGAGAAAGGATATTGTAAAATAATAAATTCATTAACATGCGTTAGAAGTCTTAGGAGAAATTACGTCATATTTTCGTAACATTATAGTTATTACATAAAATGAACACAAAATAATATTGCAAAATGTTTAAATTTAGAAATTGCGCTAGACATTTATTTGATATTTTGAGAATTAATTTAAAATGTCTCATTTAAAAGAACTTTCTTTTCGCTTTGTTAAAAAATACCAGGAGACAAAGACTCTCTTTACTTAATTCCTTTTATATTAGCTTATTTTGAAATGTTGTTACACGTGTATACGTCATCAAGTTATTTTTATTTGGAGGTTTTATTTGTGTTTTTATTAATGTTGTACGAATTTATTTGTTCTTTCGTTATTTAAAATAAAAATTATATCAATTTGTATAATTTGGCGAGTGGTTTGGTAATTTATATAATTTGGCGAAATTGGTCGACAGGATAATCAGGTAGTACCGCAGCGGATTTGGCGTTAAAATTCCCCAATCAAAGAGAAATGAATAGAAATTCGTTTATAGGGAGATCGCCACTGTTTTTTAAATTATAATTCAATCTTTCGAAATCTTTTTAAAGCCGATCAAATTAGCGTGCATTTAGAGTCTGCGGTGTCTGGACGGGGGTTGGCGAGCGTAGCTCGTAGGGGGCCGAGCCCCCTAGTTTCCTAAAAAATCGAAATTTAAATGGGGTGAAAATGAGCGAAAAGCGTTCTAAAAAACTTTCTAAATTGCGATTTCTACGAAATCTCAGGAAATACCAAACCGATTTAAAAAATAATGGTGTGAAAAGGATGGTGACAGCCCTCGCTTCTACAATGGCTGTATTACATGTCAGAGCCACTACCTCAAAGGGGGTGAAGCAGAAAAAAACGATCTAAATTGCGTTTGTTTTTTGTAATACAGCAAGGGCTAGCAACTTGAAACTAGGCATGGTAGTTACTTATAAGATATAAATGATCTCTAAGAACATTTTCTAAATAATTCGAAATTTAAAAGGGGTGAAAATGGACGAAAAACGTTCTAAAAAACGTTCTAAATTCCGATTTCAACGCAATCTCAGAAAGTACTCAACCGATTTCAAAAGTAATGGTTGGAAATTCATGATGACAGTCCTTCCTCCAATATAAGATCTATTTCATGTCGGTGTCACTACCACCTTGCGGTTGCATTTTAAAAAACGTACTCAATTGTGCTTTTTGCGATACGGAAGGGGCTAGCAACTTGAAATTTGGCATGGTAATTGCTTATGAGATGTAAATACACTCTGAGAAGAGTTCCTTAAAAATTTGAAATTTAAAAGGGGGGTGAAAATGAACGAAAAGCGTTCTAAAAACGTTCTAAATAGCGATTTCTATGCAATCTCAGGAAATATAAACCGATTTCAGAAGTAATGGTTTCAAATTGATGGTGACAGTCCCTGCTCCAACATAGCCTATATTTTATGTTGTTGTCACTACCACCTGGGGGTTACAGGAACAAAAAAAATTCTAAATTGCGTTTGTTGTGTTACTGAGGGGGGTCTAACATTTTAAATTTGGAATGGTAATTACTTCAAAGTTTCAAATGCTTTCTAAGCATTGTCGAAAGAAAATTCCAAATTTAAAAGGATGAAGTGAGTGAAAAGCGTTCTATAAGCGTTCTAAATTACGATTTTTATGCAATCGTATGAAACACGAAACCGATTTCAAACATAAATCTTGCAAATTGATGGTGATAGAGCCTGCTCAGACATAAGCTATATTTTATGTCGAGGGTTGCAAGAGCAAAAAACTTTCTAAATCGCGATTTCTGCGGTACTAAAGAGGCTAGAAACTTTAAATACGGTAGTTACTTATAAAATATAAATGCTCTCTAAGAACAGTCGAAAATAAATTCGAAATTAAAAAGGGGTGAAGCGAAGGAAAGGAGCGAAAAGCATTCTAAAAGAGACCTAAATTACGATTTCTATGGAATCTCAGGAAATAATAAACCGATTACAGAAGTTATTGGTTGCGAATGAAGGGTGATGTTACCTGATCCTATACGGGCTATATTTTATGCCGGTGACACTACCACCTGGTTGGCAGGAACAACAAGAAAGCCTAAAAACATCTCTCAACAAAATCTCAGGAAATAATAAACCTATTACAGAAGTTGTTGTTTGCGAATCAAGAGTGATAGTCCTTGATCCTAAACGGGCTATATTTCATGCCGGTGTCACTACCACCTGGTTGGCAGGAACAACAAGAAAGCTTAAAAACGTCTAAATTCCGTTTTCTGTAGAATATTGGGAAATACCAACCTATTCTAAGGTTAATGATGGCAAATTATTGGTGACAGTCTCTGTTTAAATATTTTTCGAGACATTCTATTTCAACTCTGTTTCGGCATTTTATGTTGGTGCCACTAACACCAGAGAGGTGGTAGACTGTTAGACAAGAAGCTTGGAATTTGACATGATGGTTAATTTTAAGATGTAAATGTGTTAAGATGGTTTCTAAAAAATTCAAAACTTCAAATAAATATTGAAATGAGCGTATGAAATGAGCAAAAAAGACTCAAAATATTTTCTAAATTATCCTTTATTTGGAATTAGTTTTAGGTTCTTCCTATTATTTAAAATCTCATTTCTGTCTATCAAACTTTTAAAATAAAGTTTAGTCAAATTGTGGCTTAATTTGTAATTTTTGAATTATTTCAAAAAGTGTTTTTCTAATAAAAAATAGTCATGGAACTATGACTTGGCATATTTCAAATATTACGCGAGCAAAGCCGCGGGGTTTGCTAGTATATATATATATACATATATATATATATATCTTAATTTTGTCATGCTGTAACTCTCGAATTTTTGAACCGATTTGGATGAAATTTTTCATATGCATAGTACATACTAATGCCTCGACCGAGTTCAATGGCTAGCTTCATCCGCCATCTCGTTTCAAAATGGCGGCCATTTGAATTTTGCGGGCAGTTTTGGAAATTTTTAGGTTTACTAACTTTATCTTTAAAATGACCTATGTTGTTAACTTACACTGTGTGACTCTTTAAAATACCTTTTAATGTTTCTAACATTCTATTTAAAATGAGTCATAAGAGTTTGCATTTTGTGAAACGTAGCATTTTCCATAAGTATATAACGTTAGAAAACATAAAAAAAATTCAAAACTTCAAATGACCGCCATTTTGAAACAAGATGGCGGATGAAGCTGGCCAACGAACTCGGTCGAGACATTAGTATTTACTACTCATATGAAAAATTTCATCCAAATCGGTTCAGAAATTCGAGAGTTACAGCATGACAAAACTCAGATATAAATATATGCATATAGTATATGAATATCTATAGTATATATATATATATATATATGTCTGCATTTTAACGGAGGGTGGTTTTGGTATCTGGGGGGGGGGGGGGGAGTCATGATCAATGAAAATATAGTAAAATTTCCCGAAGTGTTTTTCTTCGGCCGGCTGCAATAGGTAGCTTTTTACTTTTTGTAATGAAAGCTTCATAAAAGTGTGCACAATTTTGGCCACCACTGTATATATATTTATGTGTGCGTGTGTGTGTAATTAAAATGAAATCACATGTGTAAAACTCACTCAAAGGAGAAAATAATTTAAAAAAATTAAACACAATAAAGTGAAAATGCGAAAAAGGAGATATTGACATTAGCTAATGGATTCGGCAGACGAGTTTTATAAGAATAATAGTAAATATATGTTTTTTCGTAGAATATTGTTAACATTAAGTGTAAAAATGACAATATTAAGCTACTGTAACATACCAAGAAAAAACAGGGAAAGTGAAAATAATAAGAGATTCAAAAAATAAATTATAATCCATATGTATTAGTAATTTTTTTTTTTTTTTTTTTTTTTTTTTTTTTTTTTTTTTTTTTTTTTTTTACTAATAGACACAACACAACAGTACCGAAAATGTCCTAAGGATTAATTAAGATGTAAAAATGTGAACCATGCTAGGCCAAAGCTTTAGCTACAGTTGAATCTTAGCTGACAGATGTTTAACAATCAAAAATAAAAAAGTGCTTCCGGCCAGTGCCGGGAGGAAGAGGTCGCTTTCATATTCCTTATTCTTTAAAAGCCAGCTTATATTATTGAAACACACGGAGCTCAAATTAGTGGAACCCGATTATAGAAGATTAAATAGTAATTTTTGTCAATATTGAATATGAATGAGAATTTCGCGAAATTAGTCAGCATTATCAAAGCTGGTTTTATTAAAGTGATTTATATTTTGTCGCCAAATTCGGTGATATCCCGAATTATATTAATAATTATATTAACCTGACTTATCGGTGATAGCCCGCCATTTTAAAACAACGTAATGGGTGCAACAAAGCTCACCAATGAACTTGGTTGAGACCTTGAATTCCTGTGCGCATGCTCACTCATATCTAAATCGGTTATCGGTTGATATATACGAGTGCTGTTGCGGGCAAAAAATTAGATTTTTTAAAATGTCACACACATTTGAAAGTCAAACTGCTATATCTCGGCTTTTTTTTTTAGATAAAGGCAAAACAAAAAATAAACCGGAATCTTTGTAACAAGCTGAAACGCATAAGAAAATAATCTTTTTCAATTTCTAATTTTTTGTACCTCATTTTAAATTATTATTATTATTATTTTTTATTTTTAAATGGCCGACATTTTGAAACAAGATGGCAGATGAAGTTAGCAAATGAACTCGGCTGAGAGATTGCTATGTACTATGCACATGCCTTGTCACATCCTAATCGGTTCATGAATAAGCGTGTTATCACGTGACAAAAATCAGATCGTTTCAAAATGTCAGCATGCTAGAAATTCAAAGCGCTATAACTCAGCCATTTTTTTAAGATATAGACGAAACGAAAAATGCTCCGAAATCTTTGTATCAAGGTCAAACACATAAGAAAAAAATCTTTTCAATTTCTAATTTTTTTGTACCTCATTTAAAATTTTAAAAAATAATAATAATGGCCGCCATTTTGAAACAAGATGGCGGATGATGTTGGCCAACGTACTCGATCGAGACATTGGTATTTACTATGTGCACACCAAGTTATATCCAAATCCGTTCATAAATACGCGTGTTATCGCGTGACAAATATCAGATAATTTCAAAATGTCAGCCACACTAGAATTTCAAAGTGCTATAACTCAACTGTTTTTTAAGATATAGACGAAACAAAAAATGCTCCGGAATCTTCGTATCAAGCTCAAACACATAAGAAAAAAATCTTTTTCGATTTATAATTTTTTTGCACTTTATTTTCAATAATAAATTTTTTTTTAAATTTTAAATGGCCGACATTTTGAAACAAGATGGCGTATGAAGCTGTCCAACGAACTCGGTCGACACATTGCTATGTACTATGCACATGCCTTGTCACATCCAAGTCGGTTCATAAAAAGTCCTTCCGGCCAGTGCCGGGAGGAAGAGGTAGCTTTCATAATCCTTATTTAAAAAAAGCCAAATTATATCATTCAAACACACGAAGCTCAATTTAGTGGAAACTGAATATAGGAGATTCAATACTAATTTTTATCAATATAATGAATGAGAATTTCGCGAAATTAGTCAGCTTTATCCAAGCTGCTTTTCTTTAAAGTAACATATATTTGGCTGCCAAATTCGGCAATTTCTTAAAGTGCCTGTCATTTTAAGACAACATGGTGGATGAGGCTAATCAGTGAACTTGGTCGAGACCTTAGTAATTGCTGTGCACATGCTCACTCACATCGGAATCGGTTAATATATAGGAGTGCTGTCGCATGCAAAAAATCAGATTTTTCAAAATGTCACCCACAATAGAAATTGAAACTGCTATATCTGAGCCATTTTTTAAGGTAAAGACAAACAAAAAATGCTCCTGAATCCTTATATCAAGGTCAAATACTTAAGAAAGAAACCTTTTTCAATTTCTAATTTTTTTGCACCTCACTTTAAATATATATATTTTTTTTTAATTTAATGGTCGCCATTTTGAAACAAGATGGCTAATGAATCTGGCCAGCGAACTTGGTCGAGGTGTTGATGTATACTATCCACATGCCTTCTTACATCGAAATAGGCGAATACGTGTGCTATCGCGTGACAAATACAAGATCGTTTCAAAATGTTAGCCATGCTAGAAATTCAAAGTGCTATAAATCAACCATTTTTTAAGATATAAACAAAAGAACAAATTTTCAGAAACAAAAACTGCTCCGGAATCTTTGTATCAAGGCCAAACACATAAAAAAATCTTTTTCATTTTCCAATTGTTTAATACCTCATTTTGAATTTTAAATTTAATTTTTTTTTAATGGCAACCCTTTTGAAACAAGATGGCGAATGAAGCTGGCCAACGAACTCGGTCCAGAAATTGGTATGTACTATATACAGACCAAGTTACATCCAAATAGGTTCATAATTACGCCTGTTATCGCGTGACAAAAATCAGGTCGTGTTAAAATGTCAGCCACAAGAGAAATTCAAAATGCTATTACTCAGCCATTTTTTTTAGATATAGACGAAAGAAAAACTGTTCCGAAATCTTTGTATTAAGGTCAAACACATACAAAAAAAATCTTTTTCACTTTCCAATTTTTTGGTATCTCATTTAAATTTTTTTATTTTTTAATTTTTTTAAATGGCCGCCATTTTGAAACGAGTTTGTTGGCGGATGAAGCCGGCCAACAAACTCGGTCGAGATATTTGTATGTACTATGTACACACCAAGGTACATCCAAATCGGTTCATAAATACGCCTGTTATTACGTGAGAAAAATCAGGACGTTTCAAAATGTCAGCCACGCTAGAAATTCAAAATGCTATAACTCAGCCATTTCTTAAGATATAGACGAAACAAAAACTGCTCCCGAATCTTTTTATCAAGGTCAAATACATAACAAGAAAATATTTTTTCAATTTTTAATTTTTTGGTACCACATTTCAAATTTAAATTTTTCTTAAAAATTTAAATAGCCACCATTTTTAAACAAGATGGCGGATGAAGCTGACCAACGAACCCGGTCGAGACATTGGTATGTACTATGTATAAACGAAGTTACATCCAAATCGGTTCATAAATACGCCTTTTATCGCGTGACAAAATTCAGGACGTTTCAAAATGTCAGCCACGCTAGAAATTCAAAATGCTATAACTCAGCCATTTTTTAAGATATAGACGAAACAAAAACTGCTCCGAAATCTTTGTATAAAGGTCAAATACATAAGAAAAAATATTTTTCCATTTTCAATTTTTTGGTACCACATTTCAAATTTTAAATTTTTTAAAAAATTTTAAATGGCCGCCATTTTGAAACAAAATGGCGGATGAAGCTGGCCAACGAACTCGGTCGAGAGATTGGTATGTACTATGTACACACTGAATTACATCCAAATCGGTTCATAAATACGCCTTTTATCGCGTGACAAAATTCAGGACGTTTCAAAATGTCAGCCACGCTAGAAATTTAAAATGCTATAACTCAGCCATTTTTTAAGATATGGACGAAACAAAAACTGCTCCGGAATCTTTGTATAAAGGTCAAATACATAAGAAAAAAATAGTTTTCCATTTTTAGTTTTTTGGTACCACATTTCAAGTTTTAAAATTTTTTAAAATTTTTAAATGGCCGCCATTTTGAAACAAAACGGCGGATGAAGCTGGCCAACGAACTCGGTCGAGACATTGGTATGTACTATGTACACACCGAATTACATCGAAATCGGTTCATAATTACGGGAGTTACAGTGTGACATAGGTCAGATATATATATATATATATATATATATATATATGTATATATATATATATCAATTTTGAACGGAGGGTGGTTTCGGGGTCTGGGGGTCATGATCGATGAAAATATACCAAAATTTTTTGAAATCGCTTTCCTCCGAACGGCTGCAATAGGTAGCTTTTTTGTAAAGAAAGCTACCTAAAACACATATTATCGCGTGACAAAAATCAGATCTTTTCAAAATGTCAGCCATGCTAGAATTTCAAAGCGCTATAACTCAACTGTTTTTTAAGATATAGACGAAACAAAAAATGCTCCGGAATCTTTGTATCAAGCTCAAACACATAAGGAAAATTTTTTTTTCAATTTCTAATTATTTTGTACCTCACTTTTAAATTAAAATTTTTTTTAAATTTTTAAATGGCCGCCATTTTGAAACAAGATGGCGGATGAGGCTGGCCAACGAACTCGGTCGAGACATTGCTATGTACTATGCACATTCCTTGTCACATCCAAATCGGTTCATAAATTACGTGTATTATCGCGTGACAAAACTCAGATCGTTTCAAAATGTCAGCCATGCTAGAAATTCAAAGTGCTATAATTGTGCCATTTTTTAAGATATAGACGAAACTAAAAATGCCCCAGAATCTTTGTATCAAGCCCAAACACACAAGAAAAAATATTTTTCAATGTCTAATTTTTTGTGCCTCATTTTAAATTTTAAATTTTTTAAAATTTTTTAAATGGCCGCCATTTTGAAACAATATGCGGATGAAGCTGCCCAACGAACTCGATCGAGACATTGGTATGTACTATGTACACACGAAATTTTATCTAAATCGGTTCATAAATACGAGAGTTACAGTATGACAAAGATCATATATATATATATATATATATATATATATATATATATTTATATATATTAATTTTGAACGGAGGGTGGTTTCGGGGTCTAGGGGTCATGATCAGTGAAAATATACCAAAATTTTTCGGAATCGTTTTCCTCCGAACGGCTGCAAAAGCTACCTAAAACAGGCACTGGTACTGCCATCTAGCGTTAAAAAAATGTGGGTATGCTAGGAATCTTGATAACAATTTTTTAAAGAAGAGCAATAAGCTAAAAAGAAATCATAGGCAATGGAGTTATTGTAAATCTAGACATAAATGGATCTAGATATAAGAGTATTAAGGAGAGATAATATAGTGGTAAGCAATAATTAATATAAGAAAGTAAGTAACTAATCACTTTTTAAAAATATTGAAAGATAAATGAAGGTAATAACTTAATATCGAACAGATAAAGGATATAATATTAATTAAAAAAGTAATTAGAAGATAAAAATAAAGATTAATATATAAATGAAAGATCAATATTACACAATTAAAAGTTTATTGGAGTAAAAATATAGCAGTGTATAAGGAGCCATGAAGTAAAATGTATCATAATGATTTTGATAAACGCATGATACACAATTTTTTAAAAATAATTTTTTTAACCTTTTTATAGCAGTACCCTCCCTAATGGCATTTCGATATTATAAATTATTTGGAGGAAATTTTATTAATCTGAATTTTTTGTAATTTTTAATATATGCATGTAGGAGCATTGTTTCTGATTTCTGTTGATTCAGAAATTGTTGCAGAGATATCGAATGTTAGTTAATGGGCCACTTGCAGTAACATTGCAGAATGTAAGGCACGGAATTCACAGATTCTCCTCCATTAAATGCTTGGATTTGACACAATAAAGAGAACAGCACATCAATTCATGGAACTTAGATATTTTTTCTTGTAGCCATTATGCAATAAAAATTGAAGTCCTTTCAGCAGGAGATTCAGAGGTGATCTGATTACCTTTTCATATTGGTTACGCTGCATAAGTGCGATCCGAGACAAGGCGTCCATTCAGGGCCGAAACTAGCCTTTTTTTGCACCCGGGACAAACATGAATTTTGGGGCCCCGCCCCCCTCTTTTCTGCCAAGTATATTTACAAAAAGAATTTTATTATTTTTTTTAATAGCCGACTTATTTTAAAAATTAAAATAGATAATCATAAAATATGTAATACTGAACTTCGTAATCTACAATGGCGGATCCAAGGGGGAGGTCACGGGGGTCATGACCCCCCTCTGAACACTAACAAAAATATTCTAAAGATCATTTTTTAAATAAAATATACAGTAGAGTCCAGATTATCCGAGTTCCGCTTAACCAAGTTTCTGCTTTAACCGAGTTATTTATTTCTGATGAACTGATGTCTTCCATTATTATGAAACAGCCATTATAAATGAAGTGTTTGGTGCAGATGAAAGAGCAGCCCAAAAAAGTTAGAATACTGATTTTCTGGTCAGAATTGGAAAAAAAATGGCCATAATTGGTTTGTTTTTTTAAATAGGCTATTAAAAAAAAAAAAAAAAAAAAATGTTCATTTTTTTCCCATTCTGACCAGAAAATTAGAGTTCTAACTTTTTACGGCTGCTCATTCATCTTTACCAAATTCTTCATTTATAATGGCTGTTTCATAATAATGGAAGACATCAGTCCATCAGAAGAAAATAACCCATTCCAAAGGTATAATCCTTCATTTGGCGCCCCTTCGTTCTGGCGCCCGAGGCACATGCTCCCTCTGCACCCCCTTAGTTTCGGCCCTGCTTCCATTTAGAAAACAGCGGTTAGGGAGAAAGCAATTGAAATTTTGAACAGCAAACATGCCAAGGGCTTGCCATACTTGGCAACTTAATAAAATAGACGAAATGAAAAAGTAAGCCTAAAAAAACCTGTAAATGCAGCTGGGAAAATGCAAGTTTTGTTGTTTTAATATCCTCTTATTGTATGTACAGTAAAACCTCGTCACAACAATATTTTAAGGGCCAAATAAATATATTGTTGTAGAGGGGTATATTGCTATATCGAGGACCTACATATTTTGGGTATTTAATAAAGGTTTTTTTTTTTTCAAAGTATATGCTACTTAAAAATTTATATTTATAAGAAATTAATTAGTAGTGGTTAAATACTACAAAAAAAAAAAAAAATAATAATATAAATTCAGAAAATAAGCACAGAAATATTCACACACCTGAAAATCCTTTTTATTGAAAATAATCCAATATTTTAGTTTATTTATTCATTTTTTTAAATGTTGATAAACCAGCAAGATATGTATTTAGTCTGGTGTACGAAAATGATCTTCATTTGTCGACGAAAGACTTGAAAAAAATTTCCGTAGAGACTTCACAGATCGAAGTGCTACCTGAGATGTCAAAAAGGATTCTGATGAAACTGTATCATCATCATCAGAAAATAACGTTGAAATTTAAAAAAAAATCGTTTTACAGGGGTTTATTGCTATAGAGAATATCACAATATTGAGGGGAGGTTAACATTTGTTTATATGCAAATTCACCGGGACTACGAAATATTATTGTAGTAGAGGGAGTTATTGTTGTATCGGATATCGTTGTAGAGAGAGTTTATTGTATTTACTGCTACGATAGGAAAGAGCAGATGTCAAAATGAGATAGGAGTGCCTTTCTGTTATACTTCTGAACAAGGCATGAAAGGCTTTTGTTCGATTAAAATGCAGCTGTTAAAAATTATAGAATATACGCAGACATGTACTGTTATAGTATCCATAGGTGTCAACCCCAAACTAACCTTCCGTTATACGTGCGTTAATTTGACCCTGGTTTAATACGTTTCGAACCAGAATTTTTTTTTTTTAAGAAATAAAATTAAATATGTTTAACGTAGAAATCTGGAATTACTAAAATAAAGATTCATGAAATAAATTTTCTGGTTTGAAACGTAGATAACCCGGATCAAATTAATACAGATATTACGGAATATTAGTCGAAGGTTGGCAGATATGTGTATCTATTTAATAAAATTTTAGCGCGACAAAAATAGATGCAAGCTACCAGATAAAGCCTCGGAATAAAGTATTAAATTTACACACATGAATAAATAACCTAGAAAATAATTTAGCATGTAATAATTTAATTTAAAAATTTGGAAAGATATTAATATCCAAAAAGTAACTTGACTTATTCATTATATATATGAGCATCTTCACAATATGTTTGTATATTTTTTTCAGCAATCCCTATTCATCCTCCGTATATATATATATATATATATAATATATTGTTTTTAACATGATAAATATCCAAACTAGTAATGGTAGATGAATAGTTAACGTTGGTTCGGGAAGAAATAAAAGAAAAGGCATAATTTCATGATTACGACAACGCTGTAGGTTTTAATTTTGGTTGGGCCTTACAAAAATGAAGGAACATAAACGTTTAATGCGATTACAGTAGTTTAGAAGAGTATCTCTGTAAACTGAAATCTAAAGTTAGTAAAATTAATATATACTTTTCATAATGACATAGAATTTAATTTCATAACGTAAATTTCTAATCATGAACTCAAGAGTTTTAAAAAGAAAAACCACAACGAAAAATCATGCATTCGACATTAATTTGCTTCATTTATATTAATTAATTAATTTATTTATTGATGATTTTGAAATTAAAAATGGTATATGAGCCAGAGACAAACTATTTATTTATATTGGTTTAAGTGCAAATGGTTTCATCTTCCGTAATTGAGCTGCACGCGATGGAGTTGTATATTTTTAAAAAATCGTGCTTTAAAAATGTTTTAAAAACCACCAAAAATATCCAATTTAGAAATATCTTTCAAACAAATTGCATTTAAAAGTCATCCCCCCACCCTGTGCGACGTTGTAAAAATTTAAACTGTATGATGTTTAATAGTAATTAAATCTACGAAGAAAGAGAAATTAATTTGCCATAGTGTAATTGACGTTAGAGTTACTCAGAACATGTTTTTGCTTTATAATATAGATAGATATACTATTAAGTTATGTGCCTAACCTCAAATTGCTTCAAGTTGCGAAATTTTTCATTTTCTTTTTTTATCCCTCTATAGATAAAAAAAGTAATGATTTGGAAATGGACCAATGAAAATCTGCTTAGATAACACGAAACACATCTGATTGTTCAGACCTTTCTGACGCTATAAGGGGGTTACCAAGTGGGTGGCGACTCTGTCGCCAAGTTTTTCGCCAATTTGGAGATATATCGCCAAATTTGGTGACCAAATTTAGTCGCCAACTTGGCGCTATTTCCAGTATTTCGCCAAATTTTCATAGACTCCCATTGAAATCCAATAGGGTTTACTTGCTTGCAGAAAATCAACAAATTCAGATATTTCAATGCAACAAAAACTAATATTAGCTTATGAATAGAGCTTAATTGAACTATTTACATTATTTTTAAGCACAAACAGCACACTATTTACAATATTCATAACACTATATATATAATTTTATATTTGATAATTCTTATAATTATGAAACTCTGTAAGCCCTAATGATTATATACTTGGACATAAGGAAATAAAATTGTCAGGAGTTGGAGATGAGCGCGTTTTTACCAAGCGGAATCTAAAAATTGAATGCATAGAAAATAAGGGATCGCGAAACGATTATGTCTGGGGTTGGCTAGAAAATGGGGATTGATTCGCGATACCGAATGGAATCGCATTCATTACATTCATTTGGCATAAACGCATTTTCTTTCTTTTTTCCTTTTTTTTTTTACTAAAATTGATTAAATATTGCCTAAATTTGAAAAGTTAAAAAAAAAAAACTTTAAAAATTTATATGAATTGATAGTTTTATTCCCTGCTTTAACTAAAAACACAAGTGTTTGATAAAAATTTCATATTTAAAAAAAAAAAAAGTGCCCCGGAGGTAGGCACATACCTCAAGAGTGAAATTTATTGATCTTTTCTCATTACCCCCATCTTCTACTAAAAGCTTATTTTTTCAATAGCACATTCTCCTCTCGGAGCTTGAGTTTCCTGCAGTCACAATATGCGGCATGAGTTCCCGTCCAAAGATATTTGCTAAAGAAGAAAATCAGCACGTATTCGAAAAAATTAAAGACATCTTAAATCATCTTCCAAAGTACAAGTAAGATGTTGAAAAAAATATTTATTTATTTATTTATTATTATTATTATTATCTTTTAATTGTGTTTAGAAATTCTTCCTATAAACATTGAATTGATTTGAATTTAGTTAACTTTACTTAAAACACGGCAGTTAAAATGTGCTAGTTTAACTTGAACTCCGGTTACGGGTTTCCAGTTCTCATCGAAATCGGATTTAAGTATGTATTTCGGGAAGCTAAACAGTTAGCTCCGAATGGGCCGAATTGGCGAATAAATGCTATTTATTTTTGACGCGATATTTAGTCTAGAATCACTATGTTCCACTCATTTTGGCGCACGCATGTATGCGTATATGTTTATGTCTGTAAGCATATGTATGTGAGAAAATAATGCAATTAAAAGTTATTAAACCCGTAACCGGAGTGGCAAATATGTCGCATAACTACCGTGAGCGGTCTATCAGACCGCTTAATCTAAAGATGAATAAAATGCTACGTTAACTCTCAAAATACTATTTCTGTACTAAACTTTATATACGGGACTATTATATTTAACCTTTAACTGATGCGACAGAAATTGTCATATAACTACTGTGAAGCGGTCTGCCAGACCGCTCCATGGAAAGACGAGTAAAAGGCACGATTAACTCATAGGATGGTGAAACTTATAGGGTACTGAAACTTTTGTACAGGGCTGTTATAATTAAAATTCACCTATTTAAAAGTCTCTGGTGATAATACTATACTTCCAAACGAAAGAAAATGTCGGTAGTGTTTGTAGTTAACACGTTGAATGCCACGTCAGTCACCGGTGACCATAACACTGATCTTTCCTATTATGCCGCGTCAGCCATCGGTGACTGACACTTATAGATTCTGTAACGGGAGTCTTTTTTCGTGGCCTAAACGTGTAGGAAATCAAGTATCCTTTTTTCCATTTGCGAAATATTTAAGACTTTTTTTTCTTGAAAAATCGGGTAAACCCGAACCCAACACGAAAGACTAAAAATCCAACAAACACAAAACATTTAAACTCAACACTACCTGTAACGAAAGAAATTAGCATCAACCCGAACGTGGAGTAGGATTGGTTTGGGGTTGAATCGGATTGCTCGACTGGATGCAGGAGTCGAATTGGTATTCATTTTTAAAGTTTTTTTTTCTCCTTTCAGAATTTCCGAGGGATATAGAAATCGATGTTTAAAGGACCCACTCTGCCATTGGATCTGGTCCCTTGATTTCTGCAAATGTAACGAAAATCCATGCCAAACGTCCTATTGCTACAAGAACATATCCGAGGACAAATGCCAATGCTCCGAAGATATGTGCGAATGGAAGGGATCTGCGGACTCTTGCCACCTGGCTACTGATAACAATTCCATGAGTAAATGCACGTGCAGTACTAATTTCACCTATCCATTGGCGAATGTAGATCCAGGTTAGTTTGTCAGAATGTTGCGTCATTTCACCTCCATAGGTAGTAAACAGGCAGAGACATGCTGTTTTTATGTCACTAAAGCTCGTAATCACCAACTATATCAACTGATGGTTAAGTGCGAAAACCTCGGTCGAAAACTCAAATGTTACTCCCATTAACTTGTTAGGACTTGATCACGATCAAAGTTCCATCAAGTTAATCCTGAATGCAATTTCAGCGAGTTTTTTGTACTTAACCAGTATAGCAGCACTCTAACTATACCGGAGCGGAACAGAACAATATTCCGGTTCGTGAAATTATGATAAATATTGTTCCATTTTGTGAAATTATGGTAAATATCATTCCGGTTAGTGCAATTATTAAAACAGCTTATTATACTCTCTGTAACATTTTATTAAAAGTTTTACGTTTCTTAGATTTTACCTCTTTTTATGCAGAGGATTCGTCGAAAACACCATGTTTTCTGATAATCCAAGGCTCGGAATGTACCAGAGAAAACCGGAACGATAATCCAGTTCGCGGAATTATGATAAATATTGTTTCAATTTGTGAAAATATGGTAAATATCATTCCGGTTGGTGCAATTATTAAAGAATATTGTTACACTTTGATAAAGGGTAGACGGGGTTAAAAACACGCACTTTCCATAAATTTTTATTTTTAACGAACACATTAGTCTAAATTTCCCTCATAGCATGCATGGTCACGGTGACGTCGTTGTGACGTCACTGTAAGTCACTGTGGTCACGTCACATCTGTGACCAAAATGCCACCCCTCAGTGATGTCACATTGTGACTGAGATGTGAACTTCTTAGAAAACTTTAAAAAATTACGAAAATTCTTTAAAACATGTTATTTACTGTAAAATTATGTTTTCCTGGCAATTAAAAAAAAATGTGAGGTCACTGTTATATCACTGCTATGTAACGTACGTCACGTCACATATGTGACAAAAAAACCACCATATTGTAAGTCACAGTGTGACAAAAATATGAACTTCAAAAATCTTTGAAAATGAAGAGAAATATTTTAAACAGTCACGAGTTACATGGCATAAGGAATAAAATATATTAGTGGATAGCAAATAGTAAATTCTCTCACTAAAGGGGAGAGGGGGGGGTGCATAATAAATAAAGTGCACGATACAATCATTAATAAACTAAATTTTCAGGCTATATTTTATCAATTTGATATCTAAGATAGTGAATGTATACTTTTTCATGATTTAAATTTTCTCTAGCATTTGGATAATATAATTAGAATTAGGAATATTAAATTTATACACTTTACATATTTAGTTTGCTGGGAGGAAATTTATTTATTTATTTCTTTTTTTACCGACCAGGATTATTCGAAACACTTCTGTGGTTTCAAAATAAAAATTTTCTATTACAGTTAAATCTGCACCTTTTAATGAGCACGTAGAAAGAGTCTTCAGAGTTTAGTCATCTATGCATTTATTGCTTTAGAATATTTTTATAATTTGTATTCAAGTCATAAATTCTACTTCTTTCAGACTTTTTAAATAAAATTAGCATTTTCCGAAAATAAAAGAAATATACAAAATTTGTGCAAAACAAACTTTACTTAAAAAAAAAAAAAGAAAAAAAAAGGGGGGGGGGGCTCGTTATTACCATTAAATTTATTTTTACACCTTTTGAAAATTTAAACAATGGTATATCTAATAAACTCTAATTATGAATATTATTATTATAATTATTTAGAAAAAATGAACTTTACAATACATTTTAACTTGTATTATTTGGTACGGATAAAAAGAAAAGGTTAAATACATTGGACATTTCTTCAAATACAAAATTTTAATTAACCGTACTTTCAGAAAATTACTGCGCATTCAAGTTTCATATCTCTTGCATGCAAAAACAAATAATCTGTACCAGACCATCTGCTTGAAAATCGTCTGCCCACAAAAAAATAAACATGAGAAGACGCGGGAAATAAATAGTTCACTGTTTTTAGAACATCACCTTCACCACGTCTACAACATTTTAAGATAAGGAAATGACCATTTTTGGATACACGGATATTAATAGAACGTATATGTAAGTTTTATTTAATTTAAATATTTTATTCCTGATTTGTACATATGAGTTAAATAGTTTTATGTTATATTTGTAAGAGACTGATCTTTAAACTGTTAGAAGCGATATTTTAAAATTCGATAACTGTAAAGAAAAATATCTTAATCTGCCATCGCTTGAAAAAAAAACTGCGCAGAGACTGTGCATGCCTACATTCATACTGGAATTAATATAAACATTAATTTACTCTTACTTGAGATTGAAAATGTATGGAATGACAATGATTTGGAATTATTTTATCGGCTTCTTACTATTTTTTGATTACTAACACTTATAGTTATTATTATTTTGGGGTTAAATATGATGTTCGATTATCATAAGATTACGAAACTGTTTCAAATTAGAAATTAACATTATACTGGGAAAATGTATCTTTACATATTACAGTAGTGAAACATTTGAAAGAATTTTCTTTTAGTGCTAATAATATTTTAAATTATCTTTCAAAATCCTAAATCTTCAAACCAATGTTTTCAGATTTAACATTTGCCGAAATTATAAAATAATAGGAATTCCTTATACCATATCGAAATATTTTTGAGATATTGTTAAATCTAATAAGGCATTTAATTTATCTATTGAGTTTGCTGTTGTTTAATAGTACAATTATAAATCCTAATTATTATTTTTAGTATTTTTCAAATTGGTATATTTATTTTTTTTAATTGTATGTAAGCATTTTTTCTTTTCTGTTTGTGATTTTAATCAAACATTTAATTATAGACATTCTGAATCGGTTATTAAATTTTCTTCTTTTGTAAATTCATTTTCTACGTTTATGATACGCGTAATTATTGGCACTAAAAAGTAAGATATGATACTTAAGCATTGAAACAAAGTGTTTTTCATGCCTGATGGGAAGTTATAGATTAAACTGCTTTAGTGTATATTTTTAAAAGTTCATATAATACAGGATACATATTATAGGACACAAGTTGAAAAGTGCTTATGACTTCGGTTTGTCTGTCCGTCTAGCAGTCTATCCGCACTCTAACTCTCGAAAATATACTCGGATTGCCCTGAAATTTTTGGATATTATTGACGTTTACCATAGCACGGTACCTATTTGTAATGAAGTTTGTAGCATGCTTTGTTCATTTACAGGGACAGCCAAAAGTTTTCCGTTACATTACAGCCTATGGAAAAAAATCGTTTCAAATGATTTTTTATGATTTTACGCACGCTTTCAAACAGAATAAAATTTATATGCATTTATGAAGTGCACTAAAATATGCATTCTGTTGACTATGCGATGCAAAGAATAGTTATTGTTCATTTACAGGGCTAAAAAAGGAATTCAAATACATAATGATATAGGGGTGGAGGGAATTGTTTGCGGCATACTTTAATTATGTTAATCTATTTCATATATAATGAAATTGATATATGTCGCTGAGGTTTACATACTATAAATTATTTCATGTATAATACGAATAATACGTATATAGCATTTACAGGGACACACAAAATATTTCAGATACTATATTGTATCCGAAGTACTGTTCATTAGCGATGATTGCTGGAAATGTATTTTTAATTATGATATGCGCTTTTATGATTCACTATACTTATGCATAGTATATGGTGTATATAAATGCTATAATTCCTATACAAGGCTACACAAAAGTATTCGTAAGGATTACTGGGTATGGGCGCAAATTGCTTAAAGGTGGTTTTTAAATGAGTTATGCTCTTTTTTGCTGAACTGCATTTAATTTACCAAGAAATGTTTGTAGAATATAGATAAAACGATATACAGGATCACGTACCGAATTGGATACATGACCGTCTATAAATTATAATTTCTGGAAATGTGATTTCAGCAGTTTTAAGAGTGTCTTAGTTTGAATTAAATTTTAACTAAATGGTGGCGTGTAATAAAGATTCTAGGTAAACTACAGGGTTGTACAAAAGTATTCAAGTATGTTTCCATACATTAGTATAAATTGCTGAAAAAGAATTTCAACCTGTTAGGCGTTTTCTTGCTAAACTAAATTTTCCCATTATATAGTATATATGCACTTAAAAAAATGGGAAGTCAAAATTGAGTAAAAAGTACTCAAATTTAAATGCGTCACATACTCAAAATAGCTCCGATCCAAATGTACTCAAAGTTGAGAAACACATGTACTCATTTTTTATTCATTGGTTGTGATCAAATATGAATCATTATGTACTGCCCCCCTCCCCCCCCCAAAAAAAGAAAAACCTAAAATTTAAAGTAAAAATGTACTGACATTTATTTCCCGTTCAAAGTTCTTAACAAGAAATGTTTAATTGATTATTTATTAAGAAAAATAGCAAAATTCTTAACAAGATACTCAAATCGAATATTTTTATGACAAGAGCATTATTTCCAAGCACTTTTAAATTATTTTTAAAATGCTGTGCATAATTTAATATTTACATTAATAAACATCATTTATGCCGCCATAAATGAAATGAACCATTACAGGGTACAAAACTATTCGTTTGTTTGGGTTTGATAACATGTGATGTTTCAAAATAGAGAAAGCATGGGTTCATTTTTGATCCAAAAATATTCAATTCGATATGAGTACGTCGGTTTACTTATTTTTGAGTACTTCATTTTTCTCAGTGTATCAACCTACAGATCAAATACAGGGTTGTTCAAAAGAATTGGAAAACATATTTGGCTATGGACGGTAACTGCTGAAATCAATTTTTCAAATGTTTACTTAGTTATCTTATTTACGTCATTTCCCTAAATTACGATGTCTTGTTAAAGCATTCAGAAAGTGTTGGAAAGTATTTTATAATCTATGATTAACGCATGATTTTTCTTACTCGTTTTTTTTCTATTTCCCAGATCAGTCTTTTCCTATAAAACATACCAAATCTATTTAGCTCATATTCACAAAATACAATATACACGGGAATAAAAAATTTAAATAAATATCGCTTATCATGCCGCTCTATAAATAATAGTTGTATTAATATCCGTGAGTCTCCATGTTCGTATTTAATAAAGCAATGACAAATCACAACAAATTAAAAAATTTACACATTCTAAATATCAAGCTTGAACTCAATATCAAGCATAGAACTTAATATCAAGCATAGAACTGAATAAAAAAATATGTCAGTTGATAAGCATTGTTTTTTAAGTGGAAAAATTTAAAATGATTTAGAAGAATAGGTCTCCAAAATAGCGATATTTTGCTAAAAAGTACGGTAAAAAGATAAGATTTTATATTTACAACAAAAGGTTATTTCAAAATTCATCGCTGTATTAATACTTAGAAATTTTTCCAGAGAGAATTCTTCGCCTTATATACAATATTTCAAATGAAAATCAAATATCAAATTAATTGCTTAAAAGGCGCAAATAGTGAAAAAGATTCCAAGCCGGGACTCGAACCCGGGCCATCAGTATAGCACACTGATATTCTACCGACTAAACCACATGGAACGACGCCCAGTCTGTAAAATTTCTCACTATTACAGGTTGGCAAGGCTACAAACGCAGCACAAGATGGAATATTTATCGTGAGCCACCGACATGCGGTAAACACGAAACTTAATGAAATCCAGCATCGAAACTATATTAATAATTGGAAATTTTTCCAGGGAGAAACATTCGCCTTCCATACAACATTTCAAATTAAAATTGCCTTTTAAGCAATTAATTTGAAATTTGATTTTCATTTGAAATATTGTATGCAAGGCGAATGGTTCTCTCTGGAAAAATTTCCAAGTATTAATATAATTTCAATCGATACTGGATTTAATTAAGTTTCGTGTTTGCATCATGTTGGTGGCTCACGCTAAATATTCCATCTTGTGCTGAGTTTGTAGCCTCGCCATCACGTAATAGTGTGAAATTTTCCAGCCTGGGTATCGTTCCATGTGATTTAGTCGGTAGAATGTCAGTGCGCTGTACTAATGGCCCGGGTTCGAGTCCCAGCATGGAATCTTTTTCACTATTTGCGTCTTTTAAGCAATTAATTTGAAATTTGATTTTCATTTGAAATCACAGTGTTTATGACAAGTTTGTCACAAATGACACATATTTCACAAATTGGTCACAGTGTGACGTCAAAGCATTGTCGCTTTCGTCACAGGTTCGTCACAAGGTTAATGCCAAAATAGTCACAAATGACACACTTTTCACAAATTTGTCACACCGTGACTTCACAGAGTGGTCACAATGTGACGTCACAAACGACCTCTAAAACGGCCATAACGACCTCGCATTCTAGTCACTGTGACGTCACATCGACGTCACGTGACGTCACATCGACGGTCACAAAATCACAGTGTGACTTCACAACGACGTCGCCGTGACGTCACCATGCCTTACGGGTTATGTGACGACTAATTTAAATGTTATATTGGAACCTTAGGCAAGAGCCACCATCAACCTACATTCTGTCAAATTATAATATTGTGCGAAATTACAATTTCTAAAAAACATTGTTTTGCATAGGGTAAAGTGCCCATATTTCATCCCCTTTTCTAATTTCGTCCCACTTAACTTCTCCGCTTCTGAGAAAGTGGTACAACTTATGACGCAAGGCACAGGGGACGAAAGGCAAAGGAGGTCAGTACTGAAAGTTTCGCTCTCCAAGACGCATACATAAATTAAAGACGCCAAATTTCCCATTTTTAGAAGACCTGAGTTCTTATTACGTCGTTTGTAGAACGTTATTTTCTGCACTGTACGTATTTATTTCTTATTCATTGCATGTATTTTACGTAGGTAAGATGCTGACAGTAGCATACAGTGAGTTTTAGGACGCCCAGTTCATCTTACGGGAACTGAAGCTCCGCCCTATTGGGAAGTAGCGTGGTTTCAATTTTGTCCCCCTTGCAGTTGTTATTTTCGTCCCGGGGACGAAATTAGGAATGCTTTTTCATGACAATTTTTTCATTTTTTTCCTCGTGGTTGGATGGTTAATGTTTCGTTATGTTATTCTTCCACTGATAATTAGTACATTTCTTTGTGCCTTACTTTAATGTAAATTAAATTGCTTACTCATTTAGAAATAAATGTTGATTTAGTTATAAGTTAAGCCTCGGTGTATTGGATTTTTTGTGGGGGACGAAATTGGGACCATTTTTTTCTTTTGCATTTTTTACTAGGTTGAGCAAAAAGTTCTGGGAAATTTGTAAAAGTTGCATTGTTATGCGCAAATTAACAACAAAAGCAACAAGGACTATTCTTCAAAGTAGAGACCATCATAGTCGACGACTTTCTGCCAGATTCCGTATTTGCTGGAAGTACGAAGTTTGTCGCCGTACAAGCACCTTCAACCTCACTAATCTCATCGACGGCTTTGAGAATCGTTAGACATTTTCTCCAATAATGCAGGATCAACACACGCAAACCATACTGTTCAATAGGCATTTTCAGTTATGGAACAGTGTAGCAGCAAAGAATCCATTGAATTTTATTAGTATTCTTCATCTAACTTCAGGACAAAATTTCTGCGATTTTTGAAGGCGAAGAATACTATAAGAATTTAGTGGTGACAATCGCTCAACTGCTGCGCCACTGTTCCATCACTGCATTTTGGAGCTGAAATACCTGAACTGCTATAGATATACCACTAGTACTCCTATATACGATACAAATTCTGGTAACTATTAGATTAAAAATTTCCCAGAACTTTTTGCTCAACCTAATAGATACTTTTGAAAAAAAAAAATTACGCATTGCTGATTTTTTTTTTTTTTTTTTTTTTTTTTTGCACGACATTTGCCTGTGTTTCTATGTGCGTGGGTAGAACGTCTATGTAGAATCCAAATTTGGTAGGCTTTCACTGAAAATTACAAGATTTAGGGCCTAACTAAGGGGGATGAAATATGGGCCCTTTACCCTATCTTTGTCCCATTTCCACCAAAACGAACGAGTTATGTAAAAGTCTTTTCTGTGAAATCCTCTTTCTGTACTAAACTTTTGTGAAGGACTACTATAATTAAAACTCACCTATTCAGAAGTCACTATAGCATTAGCGCTAGTGACTCCTAACGAAAATACCCAGATGACATGAACATTAGCGGCAAGTTTGATTTTTTCTGATATTATCTTTCCATGGCAAATTTGAATTGAGAATTCGCAGCAAATCTCCCGCAAGGTATTTCATCCCCCACTTGCATGACTAGTTTGTTGTGAAACTGAAGGCAAGGCTGTCTTTAACTCACGAAAGTGACTAAAGAAAAAAATACCTCTGTTGAGAAAATAAACAGCCAGCAGATACGTAAAAATTGCATAAATTTTATTTGGTTGGCACCGCTTTTTTTTTAACGCTATACTTATGAAATTCCAAAAAATTCTCGCATTGAAAAGCGCAAACATTTTACTCCAACTTGTTTATGGTGATAAAAACGATGCATGTACCTTAACGGTGCATATGCATCAAAAGACCTGAGCAGGTCTATGGACCCCATCGAAGGGGTTAAACTTCCCAGATAGCATGAACATTAGCAGCAAGTTTCATTTTTTCTAATATTATCTTGCTGTGACAAATTTGAATTGAGAAATTCGCAGCAAATTTCCCGCAAGGTATATTATCCCCTACTTGTATGAGTAGTTTGTTGTGTAACTGATGGCAAGACTGTCATTAACTCACGAAAGTGACGAAAGCAAACAATCCCTCTGTTGAGAGAATAGACAATCAGCACATACGCAGAAATTGCAGAAATTTTATTCCGTTGGCATCGGTTTTTCTAAACGCTATACTTGTCAAATACAAAAAAAGGCTCGCACTGAAAAGTACAAATCAAATATTACCTTAACTTGTTTATGGTGTTGAAAACGATGCATGCGCCTTCATGCGGTGTGTTCGCATCAATAGACCTGATAAGGTCCACGGGCCTCTCCAAAGGTGTTAAACTTATAGTGTAACAGTTGTAAACAGATAATGGGGCATGGAAAGATTACTACTTTGCAGTTTTTTTTATTACTTGTTTGCCGTTAATTTGCAATAAATTTGATATAGCATGAATTTAACTTGCACGACAAGTTAGCTGCAAGTTCAAAGTGTGATGACTTCGGCGTTTGCGTTATCTTGCTGCAGTCTCGTTATGAACTTTCAGTCTTGTCATGCTGAGCTTGCTGCAACTTTGTAGGTTTTCAAAGCAAGACTTCTGCAAATTTTCTGCAAACTAAAAATGCTATGCGGGTAATATCTATAGTTAAACTAAAATCTATATTGTAATTGACTAGTATCTATAATTAAAATGAAAATTACAAGTAAAACCGTAAAAAAAGAAAACAAGTGGGTAATAGGGTGGGTCGAAAAAAGCAAAAATTTTCAGATCAACTTCTAATAGAGCAGAAAAGTTGCCTTTTGTAATTAGAAAAATAACGCAAAAAATATTTTTGATATCGGTTAATATCTTTAGGTCGCGCATTGCACTTGAATTTTTGAAAATATGAAGAAAAGTGACGATTTTTTAAACTAATGATGAAAATTAAAAAGTATTCAGAGCTACTTCTAATAGTGCATAAATACCACCTTTTGGTATTAGAATAACAACACAAATAAATATTTGTAATAAGTTAATATCTTTAGGTCGCGCATTGCACTTGTATTTTGGAAAATATGACCAAAATTGACAATTTTTGAAATTACATGATGAAAATAAAAAATATATATATTCAGACCTAGAAAAATAAACAGACCGAAAGAGCAAGAATTGTGCGAGGTTTTGTGATACCAAGCTAAATTTTAGTGCTTACGATTACTCATAACTTAATGACTGGTTTACCTGCAAGGTTACTTCACTTCCCATATTGCACAGAGCAAGCTCAGAGAGCATTTTGTCTCCCATTGATTCAAAAACTCTCTGAGACAGTCACAGATTGCATTGCTTTCCAAATCCGTCTGAATCTCAATTCCCTTATTGTTCTCTTTCATCTATGATCATTGACAAACGCAGGTTTTTTGAGATGAGCAAAGACTTCGTTACGCTCAGTAACAGAGTGTATCACCTCCTCCAATTATTTTTTGTAATAGACGCGATATTGTTATTGTCTTGAACAGATGCATTTCTCCTACAATAATAAAATGATTCCTATTAATGTCAAACAATATAGACGCACATGTCTGCATGTCGTATAAAACTAACTGTTTCCATTCATTGATAGGTTTTTCAATGGATCCATACAGTCTGAGAGTTCTGTTTGTAGTCGTTATTGAGAAATCAGCCCTCGATTAAGGACAGCAAGATTCCCAGGGCAGAAGCCTGTCGCACAGCGTTGAATATTTACAGAAGATACATATTTTAAATTTTAATTGAAGTCATTTGGTTTATTAACAGTCATTATTGGGCTATTTCAATTGATTAATTGAAATTTGACAACAAATAGTCTTACAAAAGCAAGTAGTTACTTACACTGTTAAAAATCGGCAGCAAACTGTTTAATAATTTGACCTTTTTTTGTAAATAACGGTTACTTGACCATATTGTTAACGTATTATGACCATATTATTGACCATATTATGGTCACGATCATAAAAATATACGGTTAATAACTGTTATCTGTAAAAACGGTCGAATAACTCGGCAGTTTGCTGCAATTTCTTAACTGTGTACCTATAGGACCAGAAAATAATGCCGGCCCTGTGCTTTTTCCATCAATATGTTGAAGCAAGTGCCTAAAAGGTAATTAAATGAAAGGAAAAAGGCAAATAAACCAATGAAAGGGCCTACCTATCGGCATTTCTAAATTCGAAATAGCCTCTTATTTTCTATCCCGTATTGATAAAAGTGCCATCACATCCAACTACAACGACTTCATCTAAGGAGATGTTCTTTTTAGATAGATATAAAGCAACACTTCTATAACTACCACTACCGGTTCCAGCTGTAGTAGTTATATGACCAAAGTATTTTGAGCCCGGCTCCTGTATTGCAAAAATATGCTATTTTTGACAATGTTTTCCAAGTTTCAAGTGCGATGAAGCGACCTAAAGATATTAATCGATTTTAAATAGTTTTTATATTATTCTTCTAATTTCAAAATGTGATTTTTAGGCACTATTAGAAGTAGGTCTGAACATGTTTTTAAATTTTTATCATATAATTTCAAAAATTGTCAATTTTGGTCATTTTTTCCAAAATACAAGTGCAATGCGCGACCTAAAGATATTAGCCGATTTCAAAAAAAAAAAATTGCGTTATTCTTCTAATTACAAAAGGCAACTTTTCTGCGCTATTAGAAATTGATCTGAAAAATTTCGCTTTTTTCCGGAAGGATAAATATGAAACGTTTTGAAATTTTTATGATTTGTCGTGTGATCGCAAGTGTTCAGCTATAAGTATGCACAATTTCAATACTCCAACTTAATTAGGGGCTCAGTTAGAAAAAAAAATGCTTAAAATACACAAGATAGAGCCCAGAGAGGTAAATATTAGAGTTTTTCAAAAGTTTATTATTTGTCGTTTGATGTGAGGTGTTCAGCTATAAGTATGCAAAATTTCATATCTCCTACTTCATTAGGGGCTGAGTTAGAAAAAAATGTTTAAAATACACAAGTTAGAGCCCAGAGGGGTAAATATTAGAGTTTTTCAAAATTTTATGATTTGTCGTTTGATGTGAGGTGTTCAGCTATAAGTATGCAAAATTTCAAGTTTCCAACATATATTGTTATAGGGTTATATCGATAGGGTTTCGTCAGATGAACGAAACCCTAAAAAACAGCGTTCTTTGAGACCGCAAATAGCAGTCATCCCGTACCTGCTCTCACAAAAATTGTTGCATAAATACCACTGTGAGCAGTGTCAGAGACCGCTTGATCGTAGAATGAATAAAAGGCCCATAAGATACTGTTTCGTACTAAACTTTAAGTAAAGGTCTCTTACAAAAAAAATTCCTTTATTCAGGAATCTCTAGCGATGCTACCAAGTTTCCAAACTAATCAATATTTCACTAACATCAATAGTTAAACTGAAAATTATAAGTTAAAACTGTGAGAACTGAATATAACAGAGGGTGTGAGACCGCAAACAGGAGAATCAAATGAAATATATCAGTGAATTTTGTCTTGTGTTTTAAAATATTATGAACCTTTACCTGGAATGTACCGCCTCAGTGGTAAAAACGATACGAAAGCCATTGAGCTATTATATCTTTTCTAATGTATTAGGCAAAATTTAGACTGTTAAGAACCACCTCTTTTAGTTGATAATTTACAATAGGATGTGGTATAGAAATGATAGAATTATATTCAGTATATTAGAAACATCCCTGAACAGTTATGTAACTAACAATGCATGTCTTATCAAAATCCTTCCATTAGAACTTTTTTTAATAGATTCACTTTATCATGGAACTTTCGAAAAACTTTTTATTAGTGCAAGTGCTTTATCAGTCGTGTTTACTTGATTATAGATCTTTTCCCGTAATTTTAGAACTAAGAAACGAAGAAGGATATTTATATACTAAAACCTTCTTTATAAAACTAAATAACTAAAAACGTCTAACTAACCAACACATCAAGTTCCATTGAAATCCGTTT
Organism: Maratus speciosus; assembly: GCA_963932465.1. Lineage (NCBI taxonomy): Eukaryota > Metazoa > Arthropoda > Arachnida > Araneae > Salticidae > Maratus > Maratus speciosus. Next base: position 25,810,725 of record OZ010789.1, on the reverse strand, counting down.
AGCAGAACCTTTTTAAAAAAGCCTAATCTTTCATGATCGAGATCGCCTGATTATAGAACTTTTCCCAATAATTCTATAAGTAAGCAACATAGAACGATATATTATTACTAAAACCTTCCACGGAAAATCATCTAATTAATGGCGCAATTCCCATCAAAATCCATTCTGCAGTAACTCAAATTACAAGCAGCCGGGACGAAATTCCCATTTCCACTTTATACAAATAGAAATGGAGAGAACGTACGTAAATAATAGGTAAATAACGTACGTACGTAAATAAATGACTTTTCTATATGAAATATCTACGATGAGAACACATAAAGGCATATTATTGGCGCATTAAAACAACCAGTGATATTTTATAAATAATAAATGTTTATTGCAGATTTCACCATTTACATATATTCAAAAGACGATCGGTGCCGGGTTATGCTATATCAAATTATTTGTACTGTTTAAAAAACCATTGCGTGATAAGATTTAACCAGATACAGATTCCGCTATTCGTTCATGGAGTATTGTTTGTGAAATTTACATTTCTTTAAAATTTAAAATTTAGAAAACATTAAATAGATTTAGCTGCTTTTTTACATTATTTTACTATTTACGGAAAAATATTAAAAATATTACTTTATTTTTGGGAGGGGGGGGGGGGGATATTTATGACGGGAAAATGTTCAGTGGTATTACTAGTACCTTAAATGCAATATCTTTTTTTGTTCGTTCACTGTTCTTTCTATTAGTCAGTTTTAAACTATATTTTTATTAGCAAAATAGGAAACCTTTTTATTATCACTGTTATTTTATAAATAACTAGCTGAATAGCCCGGCGTTGTCTGGAATTATAAGAATGTTTGTTTTGAAAAATCAACGATGCAAATTAATTTACGTAATTTTCACTCTTTTTTTTCCCTTTAATCCGGACGACAGATTACTTACTTACTTAATAAATATAATCTGTGATCTGGATTAACACAGAGGTTAAAACCTTTTGATGAAAAGTTGTTTCCCAGTATTTTGTTATTTAAATAATTTTTTCATGATTAAAAAAAAATGGCAAATACAAAAATTCCATAAATTAAAAAAAAAAAAAAAAAAAAAAATCTGAAATCTTTATTCCAGTTCTTCACTAAGAATGAGCTCCAGGGAAGAATGTTTGTTTTGAAAAATCAACGATGTAAATTAATTTACATAATTTTCACTCTTTTTTTCCCTTTAATCTGAACGACAGATTACTTACTTACTTAATAAATATAATCTGTGATCTGGATTGACACAGAGATTAAAACCTTTTGATGAAAAGTTGTTTCCCAGTATTTTGTTATTTAAATAATTTTTTCATGATTAAAGAAAAATGGCAAATACAAAAATTCCATAAATTAAAAAAAAAAAAAAAAAAAAATCTGAAATCTTTATTCCAGTTCTTTACTAAGAATCCAGGGCAGAATGTTTGTTTTGAAAAATCAACGATGCAAATTAATTTACGTAATTTTCACTCTTTTTTCCCCTTAATCGAACGACAGATTTACTTACTTACTTAATAAATATAATCTGTGATCTGGATTGACACAGAGGTTAAAACCTTTTGATGAAAAGTTGTTTCCCGGTATTTTGTTATTTAAATAATTTTTTCATGATTAAAGAAAAATGGCAAATACAAAAATTCCATAAATAATAATAAAAAAAAAATCGGAAATCTTTATTCCAGTTCTTCACTAAGAATGAGTTCCAGGGGAGAATGTTTGTTTTGAAAAATCAACGATGCAAATTAATTTACGTAATTTTCACTCTTTTTTTCCCTTTAATCCGAACGACAGATTACTTACTTAATAAATAAATATAATCTGTGATCTGGATTAACACAGAGGTTAAAACCTTTTGATGAAAAGTTGTTTCCCAGTATTTTGTTATTTAAATAATTTTTTCATGATTAAAGAAAAATGGCAAATACAAAAATTCCATAAAAAAAAAAAAAATCTGAAATCTTTATTCCAGTTCCTCACTAAGAATGAGCTCCAGCGACCTAAACCTTTGCTGAAATTCTAAAATACACGCATACACAAACGTATTTATATGGAATAGATTGAAAAATGGCGAAAACAAATTCTGCGAATACGAAAATATTAAAATTGGCGAATATTTCCATAATCGGCTTTTTATCATGTTTCAATACGCTTTTTCAAACTCATATGACGTTATATATTCACCTTCTGACGTTTATTATATTTCCAATATGACGTAATATTCACTTTTTTAAAATTCGTCCAACTATTTATTTCATAAAATATATAATATGAACTTTAAAATGTTCACTTGTTTTACTTAAAAGGCGACTTAAATAATGGAAGAGGTGTTACAAGTTAAAAATATACATTTTATTTAACTTCTCAGTACTTTCAAGCTTTTCCAAGCTCTTCATCAGAGAATATTTCAATAACTAATTACTGTTTATTTATACAAATACGTCATTTCGTTTTGAAAATAAAAGAGCCAATAATTACTAGAGTTGAGAATAGAAGTAGCAGTTTCTAGGACTAAACTTAATTAGAGAAATATATATTATTATTAATTACAGTTCTATTTATTGTTTTATTTTATTTTATTTTATTTTATTTTATTTTATTTTATTTTATTTTATTAATTTTATTTACAGAACTGCAATTAATAATAATATATATTTCTCTAATTAAGTTTAATCCACGAAACTGCTACCTCTACTTTCAGCTCTAATAATTATTAGTTCTCTGATTTTGAAAACGAAGTGGCGTATTTGTATAAATAAACAACAATTAGTTATTAAAATATTATCTGATGAAGAACTTGGAAAGGCTTGAAAGTACTAAGAAGTTAAATAAAATGTATATTTTTAACTTGTAACATGTCTTCCATTGTTTTTAGTGACCTTTTAAGTAAAACAGTGAACCTTTTAAAGTTTATATTACAAATTTTATGTCTGAAGCAAGGTGAAAATTGCTTTTCGTCTCATGATTTTATCTATTTATTTCATTTTCATTTCTCACGTGGAAATCTTTCTATAGAGAAATTATGACATAATATTAACTTTTTTTTTTTTTTTTTTTTTTTTTTTTTTTTTTTTTTTTGGTCAAGCTATTTATTTTATTTTCATTTTTCACGGTGAAATCTTGCAATAGAAAAGTAATTGTTGTGGTAAGAATTGTATTGTGGATTACGAATTGTTGGCAACTGCTATAACGAAAAATGTTTAAATTTGATAGGAAATTGTTGCCAAATTAGTTGTTTTTTATTAATTAAAAAATAATTATAAATTATTTCGATTCCGGATTGCTTTAGTTGCCTCGGCCGTGTTTTAATACACATGTACGGAACATTTCACAATTCTGGCTCGCAAACTGTGGATTTGTATAGCATTACAGACAAATTTTCATTTTAATCTAATACATAAAAATGAAAATTTGTCTGTCTGTAATTCTATACAAATCCACAATTTAAAGCCAGAATTGGGAAATGTTCCGTACATATGTATTAAAACACGGCCGAGGCAACTAAAGTAATCCGGAATCTTAATAACTTACAGTTAATTTTTAATTTACAAAAACCCACAAATTTAGCAGCAATTTCCAATCAAATTTAAACATTTTCCATTATAGCTGTTGCCAACAATTAGAAATCCACAATAAAATTCTTTCCACAACAAATACTTTTCTATTGCAAGAGTTCTACGTGAAAAAATGAAATAAATGTTTTGACGAACTTAAAAAAAGGGAATATTACATCATAACTTTTCTACTGCAAGATTTCCACATGAAAAATGAAAATAAAATAAATAGTTTGACGCATTAAAAACAAAAGTTAATGTTACGTCATAATTTTTCTGTTTTATGATTTCCATGTGAAAAATTATAATTATTTAATTAATTTGACGAACTGAAAAATATATTATTACGTCATATTGGAAATATAAAGGACGTGGTGAATATATAACGTCATATAGGTGTGAAAAAATGTGTTGAAGCATGATAAAAACACGATTATGGAAATATTGGCGTATTTTAAAATTATTGCTCCAATGATGAATAGAAATAAGTTCATTCATAGCTGTATTATTTTGCGTCTGTTATATAAATTTATACATTTTTATATTGGGTTTTCCTTTAATTCATGTGAACAACTTTGACTGTTTATTTATTTTTTTTTTATGTTGTACGTTAAATTTTGAAATTGGTTTTTCAAAACAAACATTGTTAAATTTCCGGGCAACGCCGAGTTACTTATATCTAATATATAAAAATAAAAATTTGTCTGTAATTCAATATAAATCCACAGTTTCGAAGGCAGAATTGTGAAATGTTACGTACATGTGTATTAAAACACGGCCGAATCAACTAAAGCAATCTGGAGTCGAAATAATTCATAGTTAATTTTTAATTATTAAAAAACCACCCATTTAGCAGCAATTTCCTATCAAATGTAAACATTTTTTGTTACAGCAGTTGCCAACAAATAAAAATCCACAATAAAATTCTTACCAAAACAATTACTTTTCTATTGCAAGATTTCCACGTGAAATATTAAAATGAAATAAATTGACGAATTTAAAAGTAAGTGAATATTACGTCATAACTTTTCTATTGCAAGATTTCCACGTGAAAAATGAAAATGAAACAAATATTTTGAGGAATAAATAAATAAATAAAAGTTAATATGGCGTTGTGAAGGTCGCATCGCCGCTACTCCATGGTCCAAAGACTCTTTAGGAAACTCGGAATGGCAATAGCCGGAGAGAGAGACCATGTAATCTTGGATGTGTTCGAAAAGGCGCTGGTGAAATATGTAACCCTGTAGCATATTATTAAGTTATATAATGTGTGTGTGTTGTTGTCAATGTGTTCGTCAAATATACATAAATTAAACGTATTTAACCGGATCACTGCATCTCTTCTATTTTCCTCATCAACATCTCGGAATCCCGAACCGGTCATGATAGACGTCATATTAGAAATATAATGGACGTCAGCAGGAAAATATATAACGTCAAATGAATTTGGAAAATCGTATTGAAACATGATAAAAATCCGATTATGGAAAGATAGGCATATTTTAACGTTTTGAGTTTCTCTGAATGTGTTTTCGCCATTTTTAAATATATTCCATATATATACGTGTGTATCCCTTTAAGACCCAACCCGAAAGATCGTGCGGGTTATACTTTCCTTTAAATATTAGCTTTTGAGTCGTATTTAATAAAAACTCGAATCGAACGATAGTTCTGGCTTGCAGAGAGTAAAGTATCATTTTTTATCAACAGGTAGCGATTGCAGTCCATGTTTTACTTTTTACAAGCATGACTAGCTTTGTTTACAAATACATCGGGTCTTAAAGGGTATAATGCGTGTATATTGGAATTTCCACAAAGGTTTAGGTTTAGAGCTCATTCTTATTGCAGAACTGAAATAAAAATTTCAGATTTTTCTTATCAAATTCATAGAATTTTCGTACTTGCCATTTTTCTTTAATCATGAAAAAATTATTTAAATAACAAAATACTCGGAAACAACTTTTCATCAAAAGGTTTTAACCTCGGCCCCAATCCAGTTCACAGATTATATTTACTAAGTAAGTAGGTTATATGTCGTCCGGATTAATGGAAAAACAAGAAAGAAAAATCATGTGTAGATTATGAAACACTTTCCAACACTTCCTGAATGTTTTAACAAAACTTCGTTATTTAGGGAAATAAGGTAAATAAGATAACCAAGTAAACCTTTTAGAAAACGCATAAAACATTCAAAAAACTGATTTCAGCAGTTACCGTCCATAGCCAAATATGTATTCCAATTCTTTTCAACAACCCTGTATTTGATCTGTAGGTTCATATATGTACTATATGATGAGAAAATTTAGTTCAGCAAGAAAACGCATAATAGTTTGAAATTTCTCTTTCAGCAATTTATACTCATAGATGGAAACATACTTGAATACATTTGTACAACGCCGTAGTTTACCTAGAACCTTTATTACATGCCACTATTTAGCTAAAATTTAATTCAAACTAAAACACTCTTAAAACTACTGAAATCACATTTCCAGAAATTATCATTTATAGACGGCCATGCATCCAATTCTTTACGTGATCCTGTATAGCATTTTATCTATATTACACAAACATTTCTTAGTAAACTAAATGCAGTTCGGCGTAAAAATGCATAACTCATTTAAAAAACACTTTTAAGCAATTTGCACTCATACCCAGTAACCCTTACGAATTCTTTTGTGTAACCCTGTATATGAATTATAGCATTTATACACACCATATACTATGCATAAATATAGTGCAACATAAAAGCGCATAACATAATTAAAAATGCATTTCCAGCAATCATCGCTACTGTACAGTACTTCGGATACAATATAGTAATACAGTACCTGAAATCTTTTGTGTTTCCCTGTAAATGCTATGCACTTCGTATTATACATGAAATACGTTATATTAAACCTCAGCAACGTATACTAATTTCATTATACATGAAATAATTTAATATAATTAAAATACGCCGCAAACAATTCCCTCCACCCCTATATCATTATGAAACGGAATTATTTTGTGTTGCCCTGTAAATGATTAATAACTATTCTTTGCACCGTATCTTCTACAGAATGCATATTTTAGTACACTTTATAAATGCATATCAATTTTCTTATGTTTCAAAGCGTGTAACATCATAGAAAATCATTTTAAACGATTTCTTCCCATAGGCCGTAATGTAACGCAAAACTTTTAACTGTCCCTGTAAATGAACTAAACATACTACAAACTTCATTTGAAATAGGGAACATGCTATGGTAAATGTCAATAACATACAAAAATTTCTGGGCAATCCGAGTATATTTACGGGAGTTATACAGATAGACGGACAGGCAAACCGAAGTCATAAACTCTTTTCAACTTTGTTGGAGTGTTAAAAAGAATGAAAATTACGTAAATTAACACGCAATCGTTGATTTTTCAAAACAAACATTCTTAAAACTCCAGGCAACGCCAGGTACTTTAGCTAGTATTAGATAAATGTTTACTGCAGATTTCACCCTTCATATATATTTACGTAACAATCAATATCAGGACGTGCTATCTCAGATTCTGTTTCCTATATCTAAAAGAGCATTGCGTGATACGATTCAACAAGATACCAGTTTATGCGATTCGCTGATTAATTACGTTTTGTGAATTTTACATTGTAAATTTTGCAAAGCAAATAGTTACAAAGGTGTTTTTTTTTTTTTTTTACTTATCTTTTTGTTTATTTATGTCAGAATATCAAAATATGACTTTTCTTTATGGGATACATACATGGCAGGAATATATTGAGTGATATTACTGAAGCATTTATATCTTTTTTTTTTATTGACTGTTGTTTTTTATATAGATTTCGTAAGAAATACTACCTATTAAATCTACCCTATATGTTGGAATTTCTGAAAGTTTTTTGCAGATCTACGCCGATCATGACCCCTACGACTCAAAACCACCCCTACTTCAAAACTTTATCTATCTGTCTATATATATGGGGAAAACGATCGTTTCGGATTGGAGATGAAAGATTTAAAGTGTATATAAATGGCATGGATCGTCTAGGAGTCTTCTTTTTAGCTTAATAACGAAGTTTTATAGTTTTAATGATTTCTTGATTACACATGGATGATTATACATGGGTGGTTCAATAATTATTGTCCCTAATGTAAAATATTTGTACTGCGATGGTTGATGTTGAATATCGAAGCCTAATCTTTTAAATGCCTATATGCTCAATTTCATAACCGTAGCTGCTATATGAACATAGTTTTGGAGGGAGGGGTGAAGTTTTAAAGACCTATTTTGGGTGGAGTTTTTAAGAAGGGGGGTGAGGGTGAAATGCTGGTTCAGAGCTTATGAGGCTACATTTGGACAGTGGATGAGATGTAGCTACATCACAATCATCCCGAGTCCAAACGACAGTAGTTACGTCTCATTCACTGTCACAAATCTAGCCCCATAAGCTAAAAATCAGCCTTTCACCACCCACTCCCACCCCTTTTACCCCTCCTTCTAAAACTATGTGAATATAGCAGCTACGGTTCTGAAATTGAGCATATAGGCATCTAAGACATTAGGCTTCAATATTCCACAACAACCATCGCAGTACAAATATTTTATATACACTAGGCACAATAATTATTGAATCACCCTCGTATATACGACATGGGTGATAACATTTAAGTTAAAAATGAACATATCAAATTAGGCTATCTGGAGCTGTCTAAAACATTTAAAGCACAGCTCGTCTAGCTGGCCTGAGAGATTTCGTAGCCTCTCTTAGTCAGTCTGACTAAGTCTGCATCTCGACCGCTTCTGCTGTCATTTCTCTTTAATTCTGACGATTTTAAATGTAGGGTCAGCACTTTTTTTCTCAGTTCGGTAGCTGAGGTTTCTCGTCCAGAGCCTCACTAAAGAATCTGCCTAACTTTGCGGTACAAAGTCCATTTCCTGTAACCACAAATTCGGATTACCTGATAGGGGCTGAGTCCTCCCAGCCATCATCTACTCTGTATACCAGATTAGTACTTGACTACTTTTCGCAGAACATATAAGATAAAAAAAAAAAAACAAAGAAAAAACACATAAACAACATAAAACAAAATAATAGTAAAATCAATCACTAAATACTGCTGAATGAAAAGTTCTTAGTCCTTAAATAATATTTTTGAAGTTTGAGAAATAATAAAGTTTTTTTTTTGTTTGTCACTTGGACGCAGTTCTTTTTACAGGTTATTCACAATAGTCCAAAAAAAATATCAATAAAACACTGTTAAAAAAAATAAAAAAGAACACAAAAATCATGTAAAAGCACAATTGTTTCGTTTCAGACAGTAGAAGTCCACGGCTTCATGTGATCTGCAGCGTTCGAGGTCGCATTTGGACCCTCATGGTGTCCAACTTTGCTTACATTGCAGCGATCGTTTCTTTTTACTGCTGTAATCTCGTAGGGACCAAGAAACTTAGGTTTTAGTTTGGTACCTGTCAAAAACTGCGTTTTTTGAATGGCCACCAAATCACCGAGTTTATAAGTGTTGAACTTTTTTTGCTTTTTGTTATAAGTTTTTATGTTTTCCTGTTGTATTTTTAATATGTTTTCTTTGGCTATTTCTCTATTCGAATTTTTTTCTGACATGAATGAATTTAATTCCTCAACATCTAACAGTGTTTTGATTTGCAGGTCGGTTTTCTGCCGCAATTTCTTTCCTGTCAGTAGTTCGAAGAGTGTAAATTTTGTACTTCTCGATATGGTACTATTCATAATACGTTGTACGGGAGCGACAAATTTGTACCATTTAATGGGGTCTTCTACACTAAGTTTTGCTAAAATGGGGATAAGACTTCTTTGCATTCACTCTATTTGACCGTTTCCTTTAGGCATCCCTGTTGTTATTGGAATATGCTCTATATTCTCTTCCTTACAATATTTCTCAAAATCAGCACAGGTGAAAACCAGTCCTTTGTCGGTGATGATTCGTGACGGATTTCCGAAAATATTGTATTGCCTGGTTAACTTATCGATGACTTCTTTTGCGGCTGTAGTTTTAACGAGGTATAGCCAAACGAATTTAGTAAATGCGCCCACAACGGTAAAAATATGATTGTAATTTTTATTTGTGGAGGCCATGGGACCAATGTGATCTATCTGATAGTTCTTGAGGGGCATATTTTGTTTACGGATAGGGTTTAATAGACCTTCTCTTTTCCCTTGCTTTTTATTACAAAGTATACACTCTATGCAGTTGGCAATGGCGCTTTCAATTTGCTTTCTTAATTGGGGTATATGATAATTTTCTTTTAAAATAATTTTAGTTTTAGCCACCGCGTACTGACCTTTGTTATGAAAGTCGCGCCCTTTTGCATATTGGTAGGAATCATCATCAGTTCTCTGTCATTTTCATATTTGTGTACGACGTCGGATAAAATATTCTGAACTTTCATTTTTTTTCGATTAATTTTGTATGTGTTCGTCTTCTTGTTGTGCATTCTTTATTTTTAACGTTAATTCATCGTGCGATCGGGTGACTATTAGTACTGTATTTCTACTCAACGTGTCTACATGTTTCATTTGGGATCCTGATCGGTGGGCAATTTCATAATCAAATCCCTGTAAGAATAGCGCCCGTCTGACCACTTTTGTCTTTTCTGTTCATAGTCAACAATAACGTTTGATTAGATTTAAGTTCAATAGCAATGAATTCTGAGATCTAAATATTTCAAATTTAAATTACACATGAAAATAAAGAACATAATTAACGCACATCACGGGAATTATTAAAATACTAAACGGGTATCTGAAAAAGAAAAAATAATATTAACTGATGAAGATTTCGGTTATTACTTGCCCTTATGGGCATTTTAAAATTATCCTATTTATAGGGCATGCAATGAAAATAAACACAAGGAATAAGATTGTAATAGAATATTTTAGTTTTTTTCTGTCAGTAATCTAATTTTATTTACACGTAACTTTAATTGCGTTTTTCCTTAAAAGTTCAATTAATGTTACAAGTTATGAATTAAATAAATATTGTCAATAAAGTATTTTTTTCCAGTCTTTATCACGCTTGTATTTATTTTTATTGCATGATCTAAAATATGTGATTCTTTTAAAATGCCCATAAAACAACCTAAAAAAAGAATTCTCTGCATAAATATTTAACATTCATTCTCACCAGGGGTGAAAAGACGCACTCCTTTAGCAAGAGTAAATAGTCACTCCTCCGAAAGAGTGATTAATCACCCTTGTTTAGAGTAAATATTCACTTTCACGGAGTGAGTTTTCACTGTTTCAGAAAGTCAAAAATTCCACTTTTGCTCAGAGTGAATAGCCACTCTAAAGTGGTTGGGTATATTTTGACTCTGCGATAGAGTGAATAGTCACCCCTTTTTATTTAGAGTGTTTAAATGCAATTTGTTTGAAAACTGCATTTCAATTTATTTTTGAGATATTAATTTTTTGTAGTTTTAGCACTTTTTGTTTAATGTTGGTAACTCAAGTACTCCATTTCTGTAGAAAATAAAGGAAAAATATTTGGAAAATAGTAATTATATCTTTTATTGCCATTACCTCATAACAACTGAAAAGAAAATGCAATTAAAATGCGGGCTATTTGAAAAAAATATATAAATGAGAGATTTCTGATAAAACAGGGAGCTATTATAAACTATATTTAATTTTAAATATATATGTTAATATTACAAACAAATGAAGGCAAATGAATTATGAGATAACCGTTTCTTTTGTCGAGTGTTTCTTGAATGACGGCATCACTTTTTTTGGATTTGTGTATTATTTAGCGATAGTGACATCCTATGCATACTTTACTGTAGATGTCGTTTAAAACTAGATCGTAAAGGAGGAATTCTTCCTCCGGATGCGAATGACGTGATTTTATATAAAATAAGAGCATATGTCTTAAGTCTTTAAACTGAAATATGTTTTTTACTATCTATATTTACATATATATATATATATATATATTTCATCGGGGGCGGCACTAAATTCTGTAAAAGCAGAATTCCCATTTTCTAGTTCATTTTACACGGACACACAAAAGATTACAGTACTGTCTATGAGCAATAATTGCCGAAGAATCTTTCTAGTTATTCAAACTTGTGTTTTCCAGAATTTGAAGATGTGATGGAGGAATATTTTCTACATAATGCCACCCTGTATTTGATTTCTTATTTATCGAGACTATTCACAAACGAAAGAGACTTCTACGGTGTCACCGCGATGCCTTGGTATCTTGCGGCGAAAAAAAGTAAACATGGATTACCAATGGACAGCATCATCCTCTGGTGCAGTTTTGCCGGCTCTAGTTGCAGGTATGGTCCTACCGTGTTTATAAAATTGCCTTATTTTTTACATTTTATGTAACTCAACCTGGTTTTTGTATGTAAAGATGGAATTTCGAAATCTATTTCTAACCCGCTTCCTGAAAGGCTAAAATTATAAAAATTATGTACAATACAAAACTTAATAATTCTACAAATTAGTTATAAATTTTTCAAATGAAAATCAAATTTCAAATTTTTTTTTTTTCAATTTTTTTTTTTTTTTTTTTTTTTTTTTTTGCTTAAAAGGCGCAAAGACCAACTTAGTGAAAAAGATTCCATGCCGGGAATCGAACCCGGGTCATCAGTATAGCGCACTGACGTTCTACCGCTAAACCACATGGAACGATACCCAGCCTGGAACTTCTCACTATTACAAGTTGGCAAGGCTACAAACGCAGCACAAGATGGAATATTTTCCGTCTCTAATTATATTAATATTTGGAAATCCAAATATTAATATAGATTCATCGATGCTGGATTTAATTAAGTGTCTGTGTTTGCCCCATGTTGGTGGCTCACGGAAAATATTCCATCTTGTGCTGCGTTTGTAGCCTTGCCAACTTGTAATAGTGAGAAGTTCCAGGCTGGGTATCGTTCCATGTGGTTTAGCGGTAGAACGTCAGTGCGCTATACTGATGACCCGGGTTCGATTCCCGGCATGGAATCTTTTTCACTAAGTTGGTCTTTGCGCCTTTTAAGCAAAAATAAAAAATTTGAAATTTGATTTTCATTTGAAATATTGTATTCAAGGCGAATGTTTCTCTCTGGAAAAATATTTCCAAATATTAATATAGTTATAAATTAATGGAATTTCGAAATCGATTTTTAACCCACTTCCTGAAAGGATAGATTTATAAAAATTATGTACAATACAAAATTTAATAATTCTACAAATTAGTTATAAATTAATGGAATTTCGAAATCGATTTTTAACCCACTTCCTGAAAGGCTAGATTTATAAAAATTATGTACAATGCAAAATTTAATAATTCTACAAATTAGTTATAAATTAATGGAATTTCGAAATCGATTTTCAACCCACTTCCTGAAAGGCTAGAATTATAGAAAAATATGTACAATACAAAATTTAATAATTCTACAAATTAGTTATAAATTAATGGAATTTCGAAATCGATTTTTAACTCACTTCCTGAAAGGCTTGAATTATAAAAAATATGTATAATACAAAATTTAATAATTCTACAAATTAGTTATAAATTAATGGAATTTCGAAATCGATTTTTAACCCACTTCCTGAAAGGCTAGAATTATAAAAATTATGTACAATACAAAATTTAATAATTATACAAATTAGTTATAAATTAATGGAATTTGGAAATCAATTTTTAACCCACTTCCTGAAAGGCTAGAATTATAAAAATTATGTACAATACAAAATTTAATAATTCTACAAATTATTTATAAATTAATGGAATTTCGAAATCGATTTTTAACCCACTTCCTGAAAGGCTAGATTTATAAAAATTATGTACAGTACAAAATTTAATAATTCTACAAATTAGTTATAAATTAATGGAATTTCGAAATCGATTTTTAACTCACTTCCTCAAAGGCTAGAATTATAAAAATTATGTACAATACAAAATTTAATAATTCTACAAATTAGTTATAAATTAATGGAATTTCGAAATCGATTTTTAACCCACTTTCTGAAAGGCTAGATTTATAAAAATTATGTACAATGCAAAATTTAATAATTCTACAAATTAGTTATAAATTAATGGAATTTCGAAATCGATTTTCAACCCACTTCCTGAAAGGCTAGAATTATAAAAATTATGTACAATACAAAATTTAATAATTCTACAAATTAGTTATAAATTAATGGAATTTCGAAATCGATTTTTAACTCACTTCCTGAAAGGCTTGAATTATAAAAAATATGTATAATACAAAATTTAATAATTCTACAAATTAGTTATAAATTAATGGAATTTCGAAATCGATTTTTAACCCACTTCCTGAAAGGCTAGAATTATAAAAATTATGTACAATACAAAATTTAATAATTCTACAAATTAGTTATAAATTAATGGAATTTCGAAATTGATTTTTAATCCACTTCCTGAAAGGCTAGAATTATAAAAAATATGTACAATACAAAATTTAATAATTCTACAAATTAGTTATAAATAAGGGAATTTCGAAATCGATTTCTAACCCACTTCCTGAAAGGCTAGAATTATAAAAATTATGTACAAAGGTATGTACGTACCATACAAAATTTAAAAATTTTACAAATTAATTATAAATTAATGCATTGGTTTTAAGGCGTTTTTCTTTCAGCCCGCCACTGGCGAATCCGTCGCCCAGTATTCTCTGTAAACAACAATGGATTCAGTGATGCGCCCGTAAACGCTCTCCAAAATGGGCCAAATCACTGAAAAAATTTTAAAGACTAAAAAATATAGAAAATAAATTTAAAAAAATGGAGAATGCAATGTTTTATTTAAAAAATACACTTCTTATCTGTTAGTGTTTTAATAGCAATTAATTTACAATTATACGCAGAGAAATCAAAGTCCTAAAAATAGTTTGAATAACGTTTCATTTTATTTTTTGTTGTCTTATCTTAAACTAATATGTTGTGGCCATCACAAAAATTTCTTCTATGTAAATCACGTCAATTAAATCATTTAAATAGTACAAGAAATTACATCAATGTATATCTGAATTTGAAGTTTGATGAAAATTCGTGCATTAGTTATTGAGATAGAGCTATAGGGGAAATTCTGAACAATGCAGCATAGCAGCGCCACCTGTTGAGCAATTTACACCAAAACATAAACAGCACTAATTGATATCAAGGTATACCTGAATCTGAAGTTCGTTGAAAATTCTTGCATTAGTTATTGAGATAGAGCTATGGTGGAAATTCTGAAAAATGCAGCATATCAGCGCCACCTGTTGAGCGATTTGCACCAAAACATAAAGAGCACTAATTCATATCGAGGTATACCTGAATCTGAAGTTTGTTGAAAATCCAAGCATTAGTTCGTGAGATAGAGCTATTACGGAAATCGCAAAAATGCAGCATAGCAGCGCCACCTTTTGAGCGATTTACACCAAAATGTACCAAACGTCAATTTATGTCAAGGACTGGCAGAATCTGAAATTTGATGAAAATCCGTGCATTATTTCTTGAGATAGAGCTATTGCAAAAATCGTGTAAATCCTGCAAAATGCAGCATAGCAGCGCTATCTGTTGGTCGATTTACACCAAAACGTTACCAGCATCAATTCATATCAAGGAATAACTAAAACTGAAGTTTGATGAAAATCCGTGCATTAGTTCTTGAGATAGAGCTATTACAGAAATCACGAAAAACGCTGCATATCAGCGCCACCTGTTGGGCAATTTACACCAAAAACTAATCAGCACCAATTTATATTAGGGACTACTAGAATATAAATTTTTATTAAATTCCGTGCATTAGTTCTTGAGATAGAGCGCCCACAAAACTTGTGTCACATACAGACAGACAGACTCACAGAACCACAGACTCACAGACAGGCATTTTGTAAAAACATGTTCTTTGGAATCTCTTACCCCTAAAACGTGTAAATCCGTCGAAAACCGGAAGTCGAAAATTTTCATGAATCCAATACTTTCTTCTTGTAAAGATAGAAGAATGTAAAAAGAAAAAGAGCAAAAATTACATATTTTTTGATAAATTCGATTACTAACGCTTTGTACAAAGTGTTTAAAAAAAAAAAAAAAAAAAAAAAAAAAACAGCCAGTATTTCATAATCGACTTTAGTGCCCATGCCAATGGAATATATTCTAATGAAAAGTTTTGAGAAAAAACATGAATTGCAATTAAAAACATTTAGCCCAGTGGTTAGGGAGTTGAATTCGGAAATAATTAGGGGAAAGCTGAAAATTGTTTTAACCCCTTCAGTTTAGGTCTAGAATGAATATGCTACGTTTTCCCCCTAGTACTAGATGAGCGTTAAGAATTATGCATAGATTTATAGTAAAAAAAACACGGTTTTTCAAAATACCATAACACTATCTCGAATTCGTTAACTCTTTCAAAAACATTGAAAATACATATGTTGTAGAGCTTAAAATTCTGAATAAAATGAGTACCTACACTTGATACTTTTGTTGATTATTAAGGTCACAATTCTACTTTAATGTTTTAGCCCCGTGGTCAAAGGGTTGAACTCAGAATTAATTAGGGGAAAACTGGAAATCGTTTTAATCCCTTCAGATTAGGTCTAAAATGAATATTCTATGTTTTAACCGTCGTTACTAAGTGAACGTTAGGAAATATGTACATAGTATTACAATGTTTTTGAAAAAGTTAGTGATTTCGAGACAGTGTTATGGTATTTAAAAAAAAACGTGTTTTTTGAGTATAAATCTATGCGCTCACCTAGTACAAAGGGGAAAACGTAGCATATTCATTTTAGACATAAACTTAAAGGTTTTAAAACAATTTCCAGCTTTCCCTTAATTATTTCCGAATTGGACCTTTTTTTGCTCCCCTACCACTGGGCTAATTACCTTAAGTGTGAACAAACTTTAAGATGAACATTGCACGCTTATAAAAGAGATATTAAAAAAAAAAAAAAAAAAAAAAAAAAAAAAAAAAAAAAACTATTTCTTACTTTTATACTTATTTATATTTAACTCGATTTGTATGTATGTTTGAATGGTTTGAATCTGGCAACATTTCACAAACCTTACGATTAAGCTTATGACCTGAAATTCGGCACATTTATAGATATTACAGGACGATACAAAAAAAAATTTAAAAAAAATAGCAGGTTCCTCGCATTGAAACACCCCAAACCTTGCAGTTTCCTCACAGAAATAACAGTGCGATTGTTTAATTTTAATGAAAAAATTGCTCCATTCTTGCAACTCTCATACATTTTAGCCACATTATTGCCCGCATAATTATAGCATTGCGCGACGCACGCATTTGTACCTTCTAACATAGGTTTGTTCTTGTTTCTAAATGACTACCATTTATTTAAAATTCAGAAATATTTTTTAAAAAAATTAAAAATCCCAAAAGTGTTTATCGTCAAATGTTCGGCCTTGATAAAAGAATCCCGGAGAATTTTTTGTTTTGAATCTTTCTTGAAATAATGGCTGAGGTATAGCTGTTTGAAATTCTAGGGTGTTTGATTTTTCTATAATGAATTTTAGAAAACGTGGTTACTGACAATTTACTTTAATTGTTGTAACCATTGTTGCTACTCTCATACACTTTAAACGACATAGTCATATGGGGCATTCTCACAATCTTTTGACTTTTATGTACCTGAATAATAATTTTTATTTCCGTGCATATTCTTGTGTATTTTTTTTATTTCGTATACTGGGGAACATCCCATTGTATGATTGCGTAACAATATTAAAGAGATTAATAAGTTTTAGACGATGTTGGGGGTCTAAATACCAGGAAAACTCCTATACCGCCCAGTGTCCCTGATGCTGATTTTTAAGTTTAGAGCTGTCTGTATAAAATTGTTTCAATAGAAGTAATTCGATGTCTTTTTTTTTTTTTTTTTTCGAAACTGAGACAATTGTTTGATATAAGTATGTAGCAAAAAATTAACCTGCACACATTTTTACGGTTGATATTATTTTTTGAACTCTGTCCCTGGGTTTTTAGATTCCTTACCATCCCTCTTGCTAAACTTATACAGAAAATCACTTCAGATGCAGCAATTTTTTTCAAGTTTTTTCTCATGCAGAAGTATGCTAGAGAACGAATGTCTAAAATCCTTTGACAGGAAATTGACTGCAGAATTTAAATCAGCATTTAAATATCAATTTCAAGCATCGTGGCTTTATGGGTAGTCTCACCGTCCCCAAGGTTTATTCCTGCACTTTTCGAGGTAAATTAATTTTTTTTTTAATTTAATCCAATGTAAGTAACCGGTAATTTTCGAATTTCGGTTTTTGACGGATTTATATGCTTTAGGGGTCAGAGATAACGAAAAACATGTTTTTAGAAAATGTCGGTCTGTGAGTCTGTCTGTCTCTGTGTGTGCATGACGCAAATTTTGTGGGCACTCTATCTCAAGAACTAATGAACGGAATTTGATAAAACTTTAGATTCAGTTAGTCTTTAATATAAATTGGTACTGATTATTTTTTGGTATAAATCGATCAGCAGGTGGCACTGCTATACAGCATTATTTCTGATTTCCATAATAGCTATATCTCAAGAACTAAATTACTGTAATATAAATAACGTATAACGTAACATAAAATGTATGAAAATTTAGACAAAAAAAATTAAAAACCGAGCGATTTCGGTGTGATTTCTCTGGACTTTGGTTAAAGTTTTCCCTCTTAAATATGCATATTTTTTAAGAAAATTTATAAAAAGCTTGGGTTTAGTTATATTTACAATCCATTGAAATTTCATAGAATTCGGACAACAATAAATATCTTTTTTGTTACGTTAATGAAACCGATGCAAAAGAAAGAAAAAAACCATTACGTATCGGTAGGGAACAGGACCTTAATTTTCTCAATTCATTGTGGTCTCTGTAGTTTAGTGATTAAACGCATTGGTTTTCTATACGAAAGATTTCTGGTTCGGAATTCAATAGGACTAAGTTGAAATTTGGATTCAATTAAAATAAATATCCTACTTTTTTTTAAGTTTTAAGGGTTTCGTTCTGCTTTTAGCATGTTGAATGACATGTCAGTTGCCGGTGACTGACGCTGATCTTTCCGCTTAGGCCTTAGGGCTTAGATCTTTCCGCTTAGGCCTTAGGGCTTAGATGTTTCCGCTTAGTCAGTCATCGGTGACTGACACTTATAGATTCTGTAACGGGAGTCTTATTTCATAGCCTAAACGGAAACACACACAAAATAGACTTGGCATTCAGCGTGTTAAGGCTATCTGAAATTAAAAAAAGTTACGCATTTGTATGTTAATGCATTAATATGGCAATAAGTAAATAAATATAGTATATGGTAATTATTGATAATATTAAAACAATTGAATTATTTAAAAAAAAGAAAAAAACACTACACCATAAATATGAATCGAATTATAAAAAAAAAAAAAAAAAATTACTACATTTTATAAATTTCATTGTTCAACGTATTTAATTAAAAGAAATTTTGTATTTTTTTTTTTTACAATTTTAAGGGTTTCTAATTATTCTTAATTTTTTAAGAATAAAATGACACATAAATGAATCGAATAATAAACATAATTACTACATTCTGCAAATTTCATTGTCCAATCGATTTAATTAAAACATTTTTGGTATTTTTTTTTTCAATTTTAATTTTTTTTATCTATACTAATAAAAACAATTATTTCACTTTATAAGTGAAATAAAACCCTCGCTTTTATAAAAACCCTCGCTAGATAGCGCCAAAAAACTATCTAAAGATATAAAATCTTACAAACAGGGCCGTTCAAAGAGTCTGCGCGTTCCTGTAATAATTCCAATACAGGTCCCCTACCATAAGTAAGATACAGTTAAACCAGCTTAGACGGAAACGCAAACGAATTGTGTTCCGTAATTCCGTTTTATGCAGGTTATTTTAATTTTACAAAGCACAATTGCATTTTTTTTTTGGGGGGGGGGTGACAGAACAGTGTCCCCCCTACGGTAACACCCTTATGGGTATGGATATCCATTAAATGTTATTCCATAATCGCAAAAATCGCTGTACGAATTCCGAATAAACTTTTTTGAAAAGAGAACAATATGATTTTTAGCGCTTTTTTAAGTTTCGAGGCGATTTTTCCACGTTAGTGAAAAGAATATGTTTTCTTTCTTTTAACCCAAGCTAGAGCGGTTTTTTTTTTTTTTTTTTTTTTTTTTTTGTCGTTTATTGTAGGATTTCGTAATAAACAGGCTTTATTAGAAAATAAATTTGCTGGATAGTACCTTTTTTGAAAATCTACATAGTAGCATTTGCTTACAATTTTATTATTTGTTTTGCAGTATTACAGTTTATAATGTATTTTAATTGCTTTTTAATCTAAAGGTTTTAAATAAAAAATTAAAGTATTTAAAACATAATTAAATTTTAATTGAATTCATCAATTAATTTTGAATAAAAAAGCTTAAAGTATGAGACAAATAAAATTCAAAACCCTAACCTGTGACTTCACACAATTTTCCAACTGATCAAGAGTCGGGCCCTGGAAATTTGCACCGTCTCTACCCCCCTCTGTATTGACCTGCGATACAAATTTCAGGTTCTTTTAGGATATTATTACGGGCCCGGCGGGTCAGCTAGTCTATCTTCTATCTATTTTATAAAGGACAAACATATCTGTGCGTAACGCATACGTCATTTTGAGAATGGCAACACTTTGAAATTTGAAATAAAATTTTGGTTTTGCAATTATCTCTATTGCAAATTTTTCAACTTCTAAACATCGCACATTTTAAATTTTTACACCGTCGTATAAGGAAAAAAATCGTCTTTTAAATGCAATTTGTTTGAAAGCGGCATCTCAATTTATTTTTAAGATATTAATTTTTTTGCAGTTTTTAATATCATTTTTTTTTATCGTGGCAACAAAAGTACCTGATTTCTGTTGAAAGTCATTGAAAGTAAACGGAAAATAGTCGAAAATAGGAGATACTGTATCTTTTTTTGCGATTTTCTCATAAAACCTGAAAAAAAGTTGAAATTAAAATATGGGCTTTGTCAAGAATACTGTCTGTTATTCCGTGACAAAGACGTCATATGCACACTTTTCTATAGACGAAGTTTAAGATTAGATTGTAAAAGTGGATTGCTTTAGTTGATGCAAATGACGTCATTTTATAAAAAAGCGTGTATTTTAATTCTTAAACCTGAATTATGTTTTGTAGAAGTGCGTCATTTTCACAGCCCAGCTGCTTTGAAATTTTTCACAGGTGAAAATGCTTCACTTTTAAAAATAATGTAATTGAAATCACATACTGATAAAACGCAATGTTTTACAAAAATTTAGAGTGTCTTTATAAAAGAGAGGTGACATGCAAATAATAGCGATTTGTATTATAGAAATTGATGATTCTCGCCTGGATGGATTTGCTTCGCCGAGTTAGACAATGAAACAAATAATTCGTGGTTTAAAATAATATCGTGTTCCTGAAGTTTTTGTCGAAAATTCTCTAGAAAAATAAAATTTTAATGCTATTCTTTAAGACATTCTACTATAATTTTATCAAAATAACATAATTTGCTTAATTTAATTTTTCCTAATTTTATATAATCAATATATTTAAAACACAAGTGTGTTTGTTAGTCATCTGCACTGATCTTTCTGCTGAACCAATTTTACTAATATTTTTTTTTTTTAACTGAAAGCTCTTCCTTTGTAGATGTGATCGCACTATCTGTTTTTATTTTATATATAATATCCCCACTTTTATATTTTAATTTTAAAAGCATTTTATGAAATTGCTTCAAAATGATGAAAATTAGATAGCTTTCATTATTGCAAGACAAAAGAGAAATAATGAGGTATTTTCAACTTTATTCATAGTATTTTCTGATAAAAATTCAAAATTGTTGATAAAAATTGTTTTATAGGGTTTAGTGGCGTAAAATCCCACTAGGAGCAGAATATTATATTAGGGGCATAATAACAGAAAATGACATACTGCTTTTGAAAACACTCATTTTTCCCCATAAATTTTCTATACTGTTTTTCCTTCTGCATGTGTACTGATACTAAGTTTCAGACACTAGGTGAAATGCTTATTTAAGTGAAAATGAAATCATATTTAAAATAGATCGATCATTTTCTTAGATAAAACTAAACATTTTAACACAAATGCGTCTAAAAAACATAAATTACGGAAATTTGTACTCTCCGGAATTGAGATTAGAATCTCAAGTAAAGAGTGCGTCTGTTCACATAAATGATGTTGCTGACAATAGTAACTTCAAGTTTTAAGTTAAAATGATTTTTAAATGATCAAACAAAATGCAATTTTTTTTTTAAATGATGAATATGGATATGAGAAGTGCGTATGCAAATTTTGAGAAGGTGAAAATTACTGTTTTCATTCCGGAAATCCAAGCATAACAGCCTCAATTGATAACCTCATCCTAATAACTGATATTTATTATATTTTACTGATTAAGTATCTATCTATAATATAAAGAACAAAAGTATATGTGTGTAACGCTGACGTCATTTTGCGAATAGCAACACTTCACAATCAAATTTCGGTCTTGAAATTTTCGCTACTGCAATTCTTTAATCTTCTGACCATCGTACATTTTCAATTTTCGTCGCCTAGGGAAAAAAATTTACTTTCAAATGCAAAATGTTTAAAAACTATATTCATTGACTAATGTATTATATTTTCTAAAATAATTTTTAAGCATGATTTTCTTAAGTTTATCTTATCATGTGCCGGTTTCAATACATAATAATAATAAACATTTTGCACATAAAGCAACAAACATTTTTCAGCATTTGTTTCTGACTATTTTACCATAACGAAATTAATACTTCCTTTATAAACAAATAAAATAATAATATTAAAAAAACCCACCAATCTAACATATTTGTGAAAGACAAATTAAAGAAATTAATACTTCTTTTATAAACAAATAAAGGAAAAGTATTGAAAAAGCACAAATCTAACATATTTGTAATCTTACAATTTAAATTTTTATATCACCAAGTAGAATTTTTTTTTTTTTTTTTTTTCAAATGGAATTTGTTTGCAAAGTTCATCTCAGTTTACTGATTGTCTATGGTTTTAAAAACAATTTTAAAACATGCAATGTTTTTTAATTTATCTAAATCGCGCGGAGCTCGATTACTAAAGATTAATCCGTTTGTCCTTAAAATAAAATAAGAGTTCATAATTTTCTTGCGGCTATTATCCATTAAAAAAAACTTCCCTATGAATAAATAAATAAAATAATATAAATAAAACACAAATTTACCAAACATGTATAAGCTCTGAAATTATCAGAATATAAAAGGATGCCGTAAGTAGCAAAATCTTGGCAAGTAACTCTTAGCATGCGGCGAATAAGAAAATATCGCTTTTGATAAATTTCAAAAATTTATTTGGTTGTATAATTCGTACTTTCCATATGAAAAATGCTTTTTTTATGTAAGGGGTCAATCTAAATAATTTATTGCATATAAAAAAATTATTAGTTTTCAATAAAAAAAAATGTTTTCGCCTATATTCTTTAACCCGGGAAGCCCGGGTACGATCCCCTAGTAATAATAAAGAAAGAAGTTTGTGTGTGAGTATGTGAGTGTGTCGACGGTGTTCTGAAGAGACCGCTGCACGTAGAGCTACAAAATTTGGGGGAAAGGCACGTCTATATATGAAGTTTTGCACCTCGATGCTCGATTTTCGATTTTTTGATTAGATTTTTTTAATTTAATTTTTATACGATTTTTAGCGCTTTTTTAAGTTTCGAGCCAATTTTTCCACGTTAGTGAAAAGAATACGTTTTCTTTCTTTTAACCCAATATAGTAAATTTTGTTCTCTTTCCAAAAAGATTTATTCGAAATTCGTACTGCGATTTTTGAATTTTTAGCGATTTTTTTTAGATTATTGAACAACATTTAATGCATCTCCATACCCATAAGGGGGTTACCGTAGGGGGGGACACAGTTCTGTCGCTAAATGCCGCTAAGTTTGTCGCCAACTTGGCGATATATCAAAAACTTGGCGATCAAATTTAGTCGCCAAAAGGGACGCCAACTTGATGATATTTTTAATATTTCGCCAAATTCCCATTGACTTCCATTGTAAACCAATAGGGATTTTTTGCTTACAGAAAATCAACAAACTGAGATATTTTAATGAATAAAAACTAATATTAACTTAACGGATTACATTAATTATGATATAAAAAACTAGTGGAAGCAGAGAGAAAAGTAAAGCTCGATCTAAAAAAGTTACAGTAAAAAATTGGCAAATAGTTTCAGTTAAAAAAGTAAGTAGTGCGTAGAAAAGTAATGGAATCAGATTATCTGTAAAGCTCATGAAATTACCCAAATTTTTGTTGATAGCTGAAAATGTATAGAACGCGCGAATAAAATGAATAAAAAGCATAACTCAAATAGTTGAATTTACTTAAATTTTGTCCTAACAATATCGTTGTACTTCTCTTAGGAGCATGTGAATTAAATTGCATGAAAAAAAGTATTTTATTCATATTATTTAACTTCAGTACAGAAAAGTAAAAAGCTGTAAAAGTGTTTACAGCTGGGAGTCGCGGGGTCTGGGAGACCGCGTGACATCAGTTAAAGGTCAAAATCAATCAGGGAAGTAAAGGCATTTTTAACTCATTCTTAATTCCAATCATTCATAACCAGTTTAAAAATTTGGGTTCATAAGAATAGGTTAGAGGTCGATTTGGAAATAACTGAGAACATGAGAGATCGTTCAGTACGAAGTATTGACCAAATTGCATACCAGGGGTCACTGATAATCCTAGAAGATCAAAGTCCAAAGTAAGCCCAAAACCCTAAGCATGTACGTTTCAACCATATTCTAACTACTTGTCTGGTTTAGGTCCATTGACATAAGTCTCCATTTACACAGTAATTACATGAAATAAAAGTTACTACGCTACATGTGTTATGTCAGAAATGTTAATAACAACAATTCCTCAATAACTTGACTATATTAATGTTATACTTAAAATATTACTTCATGGTTTACATTCTTTTAGGTTTGTGGAGTTTAGACTGACTTGATGCAATCATGTCCACAATTCTGGGCCTGACAGAAATTTTTTTGCACGTAACTACACATTCTGTTTACTATACCCAGTACTAATTTTGTGTGGATAATATCACTTTGGATATAAGGCACCAGTAAAGCTCAATCCAAATTTTCAGCTATCAACAAAAATTTGGGTAATTTCATGAGCTTTACAGATAATCTGATTCCATTATTTTTCTACGCCCTACTTACTTTTTTAACTGAAACTATTTACCAATTTTTTACTGTAACTTTTTTAGATCGAGCTTTACTTTTCTCTCAGGTTCCACTAATTTTTTATATCATTTCACACCTTTTTCAGATCAACCAACTTCAACTAACCAAATAACCAACCAATGATCCCAATTAACCGGCCAAACCAATTGTCCCAATCAAAAACTAATAGAAACATTGGTTCACCAATGTATTTCAAGAGCTCTGATGACCCCATACTTATTGCTAAATCCCATATTGGGATTTGACCTATACTTTACTCAAGACTGACCGCCAAACTAGTACTTAGACTAAGTTTTATACATAGTGTGATTTCTTGAATTTTTCAGCTATATACCTACGCTCCTCTGGTTTAAGGGACTATGCAGCATCCTAGGCCAACCCCTCAAACACACAAAAACTAGGGTAAGAAACAGTCATAAGAAATGAATCAAAACTGCGAAAAAAAGTATAAAAAGGGAAAATTTCTGTTTTGGGGGCTTAATAGGAATTTAAAATTTAAAAAAATCTGAAAACGACTGAATGCAGAAAAATGATCAAAAGTGACTGAAAATATTATACAATACACCTGTAAATAATATCAGAAATATTATTAATATTGAATATTTATAATAATATTTCGGAGGTCAAACTAAAATATCGCGTTAATGACTAACATATTTACATCTAACTGTAACCATTAATCAA
The DNA here is from genome assembly GCA_963932465.1 of Maratus speciosus. NCBI lineage: Eukaryota > Metazoa > Arthropoda > Arachnida > Araneae > Salticidae > Maratus > Maratus speciosus. Next base: position 25,785,199 of record OZ010789.1, on the reverse strand, counting down.
AAAATCAGGAAAATTGGAAAGTAGGTGTCGATTGTAAAGTATGCATTAATTAAGGAGGTAAATTACGTAAACGAGTCTATTGACAACTGGTGTATTTGGTACGGGTAAATTATATAATTGAGCCTACACACAATTGGCGCATGTTACCGGGCGTCGTTTAGTGCATAATTAAGTGAACCGTAAGCGCACGCACCTATTTTTGTAACGTTAACAAACGCGTGGGGTAAATCTCACCTCATTTTGTCTCCTATTATATTTTTGGTTAAATAAGTTTTAAAAACAAGTCTACTACTCTATATTGTAAAATGCATCAGTACTACTTCTTTTTAGGAAAAAATCAAGCGTTTCATATTTATTTTCCGGTTTTATGGAAGTTTCTGTAAAAATGGCGATTTATTTTCATTAGAAAATATGCAACGATTTGTTTTACCTCTTAAAACATGAATTATTTTATAAAATTTACAGTAATTACATTTAATATACGTTCATCAACATATGCAGGTAGCTTTTATTTCACTCTTTCAGTAAAATTATTTTAGTGTGTGTTATTTCGTAATGAATGAACATATCGAAATGTAACGTTTGTATACGCGAGGGATTATTTAATCCCAAAAGCCATATTTCTACTTTTCTAACCAACAAAGTAAAGACATTCCTTCATACAACCTTTCTCAACCTTGGCGTTGAAAGGTACAAGGAAGGTCAGAAGTGTTTCATGTGAAGTTTTTTCACCTGCATAACACCTTCTCCCGCAGGTAAATGAAAATTCTTCCGCAGGTAAACGCAACGTCTCTCGCCAGCCAGACCGTCCGCATACGTACTACACCATAAAACGGAAAAGCATATAAAAAAAATGAGCTTTGCTAAAATGGCGAATTTTTGAAGTTTTTTCACCTGCATAACCCCTTCTCCCGCAGGTAAACGCAACGTCTCCCGAAAACCAGACCGTCCGCATACCTACTACACTATAAAACGGATGAGCATATAGAAACATGAGCCGTGCTAAAATGATGTAATTTTGAATTTTTCTCACCTGTATAACCCCTTCTCCCGCAGGTAAACGCAACGTCTGCCGCCAGCCAGACCGTCCGCATACACACTACACCATAAAACGGAAGAGCATAGCATATGGAAAAATGAGCCTTGCTAAAATCAAGTGAGGAAAATGTTGCTAGCTCATAGTAGGCTATTACTTTCGGTTCAACAATATTAATTTTTTTAAAACTCACGAAATTGAATTTCATTTGGCGTTATAATGATGTAATTATAGTAAAGTGTTTCAACTTTTAAAATTAAAATGCATGTTTTCTTTGGCGCGTGCAATAGGAGTATACGATTTCCTTGACAATACGCAGGAAAATGCAATAAATACAACCAAATGAACTAGCATTTACCGAAAATTTCTTTCGTATGACTTAAAAATAAATCTTTCACTTTATGGCTGATAATAATAAGAATTAATTTCAGAATATCAGGAGTCTCTTTTCAGAATGAAACAGCATTACAAAGTTATGTCAGTTAAACAGAAATTGACATACTTAGCAAACGATTTTTTCTATTATTATCTTTTCCTAAATTGCTTTCTTAAAATTAAAACTCCTGTATTAAAATAGATTTTTTAACATTCAAATTGAAAATACTACGTCATTTTGACACGTGTTTAGTTAAAGTTTTTACATATATATATAGGGAAATTTTTCATTTTCTGATTAGAATGACGTCGATTTGCAAAATGCAAAAATATAGCGAGAAAATCTGATTTTTATTTAAAACAAAATACGCGTGTTATCATTTTTTTTAAAATTATTGTGCCGCTTTTTAAGATGTGGCAACAGGAAAGAAAGGTTGAAGGAGATATTTCTATATTGTTAAATTATAGAACGCTATGTAAAGTTTAAATGGGTGCCATTCCCTTTGTTTGAATGAGAGGTGGCGCCATTCTGCGTTTTCCAGACGCATGTTTTTTTTTTACTTACATTTTCTTTCTATGTTTTTTGTAGTCTGTCTTGTGTTGTCATCCAATAAATACGTTAAAATGTGAGCTCGTGCTTTCTGCTTCCAAAATTTCAGCGGAGTCGGATCATGGTGTCAGGACTGGGGTGATGTTGTGTTTGTTAGTTTCCTGCTGTATTTAAAAGGAAGTTAAAAGTATAGTGATTTTAAAGAGAATATGTTCGGGATTTTAAAAAACAGATGTATTCGGCACTAGGATTACGTAACTTCGCGGAACATTTTGTGGATAACAGAGGTGAGTGTTAGTTTCGTTTCGATTTTGGTATTGTAGTAATGTTTGTGAGAAATAAGTAGGGAGAATAAAGTTTTTATTTGACTTCGTATAGAGATGTTTAGGTTTTGGGGTAATTTAAGTTTGAGAAATGATATTGTCGTTTGAAAGCTGTGTAGTAGAGAAGGAAAATTTGTTATTTTGTTGGTTTTTGTTTATTGTATTTTATGTTGTATGTTGAAAGAAAATTTGTTTATTGTGTAATTGTTGTTGTTTAAGTAGTATTGTTCAATTTAGCGAAATGTCTGATCTAGAAAAAAGTAAGAGTAAACGGAAAGCAGTTAGAACCGCGACCACAAAATTGTTAAACAGCATCGAAGAATTGTTTAAAGAAATAGATTCTGTTAGTGTAGATATTTTAAATGAAAAATTAATGTTAATTGTAGATAAAGAAAATGCGTTAAATGAATTACATAAAGAAATTGAAGTTTTGCTTCCCGTTAAAGATATCGAAAGTGAGGTAGCGAACTCAATTGAGTATTGTGAGAATATTTGCTTATGGAAACAGCGAATAAAAATTCAAATTGGAAAATTGAAAGGTCCCGAAGTAGTTGAACTGAAACCCTCAATAAATGAAATAACTGTTAAATTGCCAAAATTAAATATTAAACCATTTTATGGTGATTCTGCTTATTGGTTGGAATTTTATGGTCAATTTGAATCTGCTATTGATAAAAATCCTAATCTTACGAAAATAGATAAACTGAATTATCTGAAATCTTATTTAAATGGTCAGGCTGCGAGTTCGATTGCTGGGCTAGCAATTACAGAACAAAATTATGACGCGGCACTCAACATTCTTAAGAATAGGTTTGGTAATACAAATACATTAATACAAACACACATGAACGGTTTATTGAGAATTCCTGCTGTTCATAATTCGCAAGATACGATTGGCTTAAGAAAATTATTTGATAGAATTGAGAATCAAATTAGAAACTTAGAAGCCTTGGGCGTTAGAAAGGAAACATTTAGCAGTTTGTTAGCACCTATAATTTTAGATAGGATTCCAAAAGACCTCGTTCTAGAGTTTAATAGAAAATATCCGATTAACTATACATTTGAGGATATACATGCTTTTCTAGAAAACGAAATTCAATCGAGAGAAAAAACGTATTTAGTTCCATCAAAATCTGATCCTTTCAAGATAAAATATGAGAGTAGTAATAATGAATACAAAGGCAATTTTAGAAAGTTTAATAATAGAAGATTCGATCAGATACGACCAACCGCAACCGGGAATTACGTGTCCAACGTAAAAAAGAGCTGTGTGTTTTGTGACAGTACGGAGCATGAATTTTGTGAGTATAAAACAGTAGAAGATAGGAAAAACAAATTAAGATCAGAAAATAGATGCTTCAAATGCTTTTCTAAAGCTCATTATAGCCGCTCGTGTAGATTAAAATTTGAATGCAAATACTGTAAAAGCAAATTTCATAATTATATTTTGTGTAGTAAGAATAATGTTAAAAAGGAAACGCCGAATGTAGATACTAGTAATACTGAATCGGATAGCTCTGTTACTATGCAATGTAATTCTTCTGTTTCAAAGTCAAATATTTTGTTATTAACATGCTCAGTGATTGTTAGTCCCATTAATGAAACAGAAAATGTTAAAATCGCCCGCCTTTTAATGGATAATGGTTCGGAACGCTCGTGGTGCACGCGATCCCTAGCGAATTTTTTAAAGTTAAAACCAATTCGAAAAGAAAGATTATCAGTTTATTGCTTTGGTTCTGAAAAAGCGAAAGAAAAAATTTATGATGTTGTTAAATTGAAATTAACAAGCAGAACTGACAGTCAGCAATTTATTGAGATAGAAACATTAATTACTGATACAATAACTGCGGCTCCAGTCAGCGTACCAGATGTAGAAATTCAGGATGTTTTGAAAAGCAATGGGATAATTTTAGCTAATCAATGTAAAAATCCTGATAAGTCAATAAACATTCTAATTGGAGGGGATATGTTTTGGAACATTATTAAGAACTGTGGCTTTCAGAAAGTAAATAAAACGCTTACTTGTGTACCGACGATATTTGGATATACTCTTCAAGGCTGTCAGCAGACGGATAATAAATCTAGTTGTGTAAATATAGTATCTGTTAATTTAAGTTTGGGAACAGATGTTCAGATGTTATGGGATTTAGAGAATTTGGGTATAAGAGATAAGGATGAATTATCTATTGCTGAGAAATGTCTTATTGAACAGTTTGAAAATAATCTAAAGTTTAATGACGGTTGTTATGAGACACGATTATTATGGAAAGACTCGCCCGTTGCGTTGCAGAGTAATTTCACGTTAGCTAAAAAGAGATTTGATGATTTAAGGAAATGTTTTGATAAGAGTGAGTGGATCGCGAATGAGTATAAACAAATAATAAATGAGCAGATGAGTAAGGAAATAATTGAAGAACGTGGCAGGGATGATAATGAGTATTTTATGCCACATCGAGCTGTTGTAAATACAAATAAAGAGACGACTAAATTTCGCGTTGTGTATAATTGTAGCTCTAAATCGAAAGAAAATCTGTCATTAAATGACTGTTTGGAAACTTGCCCGAATTTAAATCCAAATGTACTAGATATTATATTGAATTTTAGAAAATTTAAGATCGCATTTAACGGTGATATTGAAAAGGCATTTTTAATGATAAAAATAGCGGAAGAAGATCGCAAATTCTTAAAATTTCTTTGGTTTGCTGACAATAATGAAACAGATTATAAAATTATGCATATGAATAGATTGCCATTCGGGTGTAAAATTTCATCTTTTATTCTGAGTGGAACTATTAAGAATCACATTCGAAAGTATGAAATGGATAAACCAAGATCGGTGCATATGTTAAATACATCATTATATGTCGACGATTTATTTTCCGGTGCTAAAAGTATAGATGAGGCATATAATTTATCTCATGATGCTGTTTCAATTTTGGGGGAAGGTGGTTTCAACTTGCGAAAATTAAGGTCAAACTCTTCAGATTTGGAAAAATTATGGGAACAAAATGGATTAAACGTTGGTAAAAAGGGTCAGTTGAAGGTATTAGGGTTGAACTGGAATCCTGAGGATGATGTTTTATCGTTAGAGGTTAGATTGTTGACAGATAGCTTGGAGTCAATAAAAAATACAAAACGAGGTGTGTTAAGAGTGGCTGCAATGATTTTTGATCCGATTGGTGTTGCCGGTCCCTTTATTGTGAGAATAAAGCGCTTGTTGCAAGAAATTTGGGAAAGAGGTATTAATTGGGATCAAGAGTTGCCTGATGATCTGAAGAAGAAGTGGTTAGCGTGGTGTTCAGAAATTGAGGGGCTAGAGGAAATAAAAATCGGTAGGAATTGTTTGTTAGGACATATTAATGATAAAGTTACGGGTATTGAATTGCATGTTTTTTGTGATGCCTCGCCGATTGCATATGGAGTTGTTGCTTATTTTCGTTATCGGGATGAATTTGGTAGAGTAAAAGTATCATTTGTCATGTCAAAAAATAGAGTCGCTCCTCTAAAGAAACTCACGTTGCCCCGATTGGAGTTAATGGCGGTACTGATTGGTGCTCGAATTGGAAAATATATTTGTAGTATTTTTGACGATCTGATAACTAAAACGGTACATTGGACAGATTCGGAGATAGCTTTGTATTGGGTCAAAGGATGTGCGAAGCGTTGGAAACAGTTTGTATCCAATAGAGTTATGGAAGTACAAGAGAAAACGGATCCGAAATGTTGGTTTCACTGCAGGTCTGAGGATAACCCAGCAGATTTAATAACTAGAGGGATATCTGTCGTAAGTTTAATTGGCAACGAAAAGGGGTTTTACGGACCGCATTGGTTACGGGAAAGTGAGGAAAATTGACCTAAACAATTAAAAGTGAAACAGGTGGATAGGAATTCTACAGAAAATGAGGAGAAGGCGGTTTTGGTCACAAGTATGGTTGTCAAATCGAATATAGTTGAGGAACTTTGGAGTAGATTTTCTAGTTGGAATAAATTGCTCAGAGTGGTTGCTTGGTGTTTAAGGTTTGTTGGCAACTGTAGAAAATCAAAGGTTTTGACACCATATCTGGAAGTGAAGGAATTAAATAAAGCTCATAACGCAATTATGCGATCAGTTCAAAGTAGCGAGTTCTATAATGAGATAGAACAGTTAAAAAGGCAGAAGTGTCTTCAACCATCGAATAAGTTAAGCCAGTTGAGCTTATTTTTGGACAGTGAAGGACTAATTAGAATAGGTGGTCGAATAAAGCATTCGAATTTGAGCGACACTGTGAAACATCCGATTCTCCTACCAAAAGACCACATTATTACTAAGCTTTTAATCACCTACTTTCATTTGAAATACTTACATTGTGGACTGCAGTTGACCCATTCATTCTTGCGGCAAAAGTACTGGATTATTAGAGCCCATGTCGCTATTCGTTGAATAATCCGAAATTGTGTTATTTGCATACGCCATCGCGCAGAACTTTCAAAGCAAATGAAGGCAGATTTACCTTATTCAAGAGTGAATCCAGGCAAACCGTTTTCGAAAACCGGAACTGACTATGCCGGTCCTTTTCATGTTAGTGCTAGACGTGGCAGAGGTATGCGTCCTACAAAAATATATGTATGCGTCTTTGTTTGCTTTATCACCAAAGCTCTGCACCTGGAATCCGTATATGATTTAACTGCGAACTCTTTTATTTCTACGTTAAAAAGATTTGTTGCACGCAGAGGAAGACCCGAAGAGTTATTCAGCGATTGTGGAAAAAACTATATTGGAGCGCGACACATATTGAAAGCATGGGTATCTCAAAATGTTGGACAATATCTTGCTGATGAAGGTATCCAGTGGAGAACAAACTCTCCTTCCGCACCTCATTCCGGTGGACTTTGGGAGGCCGCCGTAAAAACTATGAAATATCATATGAGAAGGGTGATCGGTCAGCAAATTCTGAGTTATGAAGAATTCAATACATATTTAACGGAAATTGAGGCGGTAATGAATTCTCGTCCATTAATTCCAGTCACGGACGATCCTACGGATTTGTCAGCCCTTACCCCTGGACATTTCCTAATAGGAACTGAACTAAAAGCATTACCGGAGCCTAACATACGGTCTGAAAGGATTACCCTTAGAGAACGTTACAAACTGGTTACGCAATTATCACAATCCTTTTGGAAAAGGTGGCAAAAGGACTATCTAACTCAATTACAAATACGAAGCAAATGGAGAAAAAATTATCCAAATATGCAAATTAATGATCTGGTTATTATAAAAGAGGAAAATTTACCCCCATTAAAATGGAAAATGGGTCGAGTTTTGCAAGTTTACCAGGGCAGTCGTGAAAGAGTTCGTGTTGTAAAATTAAGAATTGCTCATGGTGAAATAACCAGACCTATTCATAAATTGGTACTATTAATGAGTGAAAGTTTAAATGAGTAATTTGTTTATTCCATTATTATCTGTTATTGTATAAAGGTTAAAGTTAATCAAGTTTTCCTCTTATGTGTAAGTATTATGTTTAATAAATTCTATATAACTGTAAGGTATGTATTACGTTCTGTTTAAGTGATATTCTGTATAAATAACTTCTGTTGTATTCTGAAAAAAAAATTGATATTATGTAATTGATGTCTTAAAAGCCATCGGGGCCCAGTATGTTTGAATGAGAGGTGGCGCCATTCTGCGTTTTCCAGACGCATGTTTTTTTTACTTACTTTTTCTTTCTATGTTTTTTGTAGTCTGTCTTGTGTTGTCATCCAATAAATACGTTAAAATGTGAGCTCGTGCTTTCTGCTTCCAAAATTTCAGCGGAGTCGGATCACCCTTAATATTGGATATTTTTTGACCCGACCTTCGAAAGGCACATCGCTAAATTAAGAGCTTTCCAGCAAGCCATTATTCATCACTGAATGTTTTTTGGTTTGGATTGTAATTGAGTTGTTGTCTTTTCATCATGTTTCAAAACGTAAAAGATGCGGTTGAGCTCTACTATACAGCACTATCGTGCTGTATGATATTTAAGGGAATCCAAGTAAATTAAATTATGAATGATACATGACACATGATACAATGCTTAGCATGCTTTCCGAAACATAAATTTTAGGAGAGCCCGCAGGTCAAAGGAATTAGATTTGAAACTTTTATCCAATTATAGCAAATTTTGACATTCGTGATTTTTTAACTTTTTTAACACTTTCCGAAAAGTTGAAAAGTGTTTATGCATTCGGTTTGTCTGTCCGTCTGTACGCTCTCTAACTCCCGTAAATATACTCGGATCGTTCTGAAATTTTTGGATGATAGTGACCTCTACCATAGCACGAACCCTATTGCAAATGAAGTTTGTAGCATGCTTAGTTCATTTACAGGGACAGTCAAAAGTTTTCGTTACATTACGGCCTATTGGAAAAAAATCGTTTAAAATTATTTTTAATGATGTTACATGCTTTCAAACATAATAAAATTGATATGCATTTATCAAGTGCGCTAAAATATGCATTCCGTAGAATATGCGGTGCAAAGAATAGATATTATTCATTTACAGGGCCACACAAAAGAATTCCGTTACATAATGTTATACAGGTGGAGGGAATTTTTTCCGGCGTATTTTAATTATGTTAAATTATTTCATGTATAATGAAATTGATAATACGTCGCTGAGGTTTACTATAACTTATTTCATGTGTAATACGAAGTGCATTTACAGGGACACACAAAAGATTTCAGATACTATATTGTATCCGAAGTACTGTACGGTAGCCATGATTACTGGAAATGCATTTTTAATTATGTTACGCGCTTTTATGTTTCACTATATTTATACATTGTATACGGTGTGTATACAAATGCTGCTGTAATTCATATACAAGGCTACACAAAAGAATTCGTAATGGTTTCTGGGTATGATTGTAAATTGCTTAAAGGTGGTTTTTAAATGAGTTATGCATTTTTACGCTGAACTGCATTTTGTTTACTAAGAAATGCTTGTATAACATAGATAAAATTATATACAGGGTCACGCAAAGAATTGGATACATGGCCGTCTATAAATGATAATTTCTGGAAATGTTATTCCAGTAGTTTTAAGAGTGTTTTACTTTGAATTAAACTTTAGCTAAATCGTGGCGTGTAATAAAGGTACTATGTTAACTACAGGGTTGTACAAAAGTATACAAGTATGTTTCCATCTATTAGTATAAATTGCTGAAAGAGAAATTTCAACCTGTTATTCGTTTTCTTGCTAAACTAAATTTCCCCATTATATAGTATATATATCAACATACAGATGGGTGAAAAAATAATACGAACAACTATGACACCAATGGCTTACGAATTGCAACTCTTCCATAAATGTTCGAAGCATGAAGTTTCCTTTCGTCAGTTTTTGCTGAAATGGGATTCTGGAGATGAGTATCTATCTCTGACATTATCTGGGATAAAGATTGCCTGCGATTTCGGACCGCTATGGGGGTCAGCTCTCTTTTATCCCTTTCAGAAAGCTTTCTTTTCCGTTCACTGTTGTGCTTTCAGCCGACACTTTACCGCATTTCGTGTACGCTATCGTAACGGCTGACACAGTACTCCTTGTTAGCCTCAAATAATTGGCTGTTTCCATCACGGAGCAACCAGTGGCGGCATTACAACAATCATTCCTTTTTCGAACTCTGACAGGTCAGTAATTATTGAGTTTTCTAGAGCCTATGGTAAGCGCATGCAACACCTATGACTGACGTTCAGTGACTGATACCTTACCTTTCATAACCACTTTGCAGCCGAATTGAGTGCAAAGTGACATGCGCGTTCTACTTCTTTGAAATGGACCATGGCCTTTTCCATGGGTGTTCGTATTATTTTGTCACCCATCTGTACAGATCAAATACAGAGCTGTTCAAAAGAATTTGAATACATATTTGCTATGGATGGTAACTGCTGAAATCAGTTTTTCAAATGTTTTATGCGTTTTCTAAAATGGTTACTTAGTTCTGTTATATACATTATTTCCCTAAATAACGAAGTTTTGATAAAGCATTCAGGAAGTGCTGAAAAGTGTTTCATAATCTATGCTTAACGTATGATTTTTCTTACTTGTTTGATTTTTAATTCGATTCTTACGTTTCTTCGCGATCTGCTGCAATTTTTTGACATTCTATTTTTGACCTATAATACTAAAGTAATTTCTGCCCTCATTTCAATAAAGTTTATTCGAATTTCGTATAGCAATTTTCGAATTTTTCGGGAATTTTGTATGTGATTTTTAGTGTATTTTAACAATTTCCTAACATTTTTCCCCATTAGTGAAAAGAATCAACTTTCAATCTTCGAACACAATATATCATTTTTTTTTTCTCTTTTCGAAATTTTTGCAGTGATTTAAAAAAAATTTCGCGATAACTTATTGTGATTTTCAGAGCTTTTTCGCAATTCGTGCTGTTTTTTGACGTACCTGGGCAACGCAGAGCAAGTTTGCTAGTTCTTTAATAAAATTAGCTGAATTTTTAAAAACAAGGAATTGGGAAGGCACTTTTTCCTCCAAGTGCGTGCCTTATAGTCAGTGAAGTTGGAGACAAATTTCACAGAGGTTTTGACCTCTGATCGATTGCCTCCAGGCAGTTTTCTATTTCTTAACATGTATATAAGCACTGCCCCACACCTAATACTGGTATCCGGAAGTGAAATAATTTTTCGCAAAATTCACCGACTATTAAGGTCTTTTTAAGATAGCAGATCATTTCGATTACGTGTTAAGAATGACATAATAGGGATTTTAAAGTTATGTAATTACGAAACGTCACATGATAGAACAATTTTCATTACATTTTTTGTTTCAGCATTAAAAGCATCAACGCACGCATTAAAAGTATAAAACACACAATGTATGTTCCGAATGTATATGTGTTCCGAAAATCGTATTGAAGACTGGAATTTGCATAATGAAGGTACTAAAAAAATTAAAAAAATATCTCTAAGCATTAATTTTGGTTTCGTGACAAAAATAATCAGGCTTCATTTCCACCCTTCCCGTGTCAGTAGCAATTTTCGAACATTATTAGCTTACGAAATTAATTATTTTAATGGTTTTTGAATTTTCCTAGATTTTTTTTATCAACCAGCATAAATGAAAGATGGTGAAATAGCCAATACTAATGAATACTTACTTTACCTTTTTATAATTTACTTTTTGTCTATGAAAAGGTACATGTTCCTAGATTGATGTCATCATTGTTGCATAAGTCGCTATCGAAGTTAATTCTGTCACGCACGAATAGTGTTTCCACCGTCACAAAAATCTGGACAGAAAGACACTTTAAGCGGGACAGTGGCAGTGGCGCCATTTGAGGGGGGCTGGGGGGGGCATAGCCCCCCTCCCCCAAGGAATTTGATATTTTAGAAAAATTATCTGTCATCGCAGGTCAGACGCAAAAGAATTTAAAAAAATTACTCAAAACCTAAAATAGCTTGTCAAATTTTATTACAATAAAAACACGTATAAGTAAACACTTTAGGTATATAAACTAATAATTATAAAAAAAAAATTTCTAATTTGCCAATTTATCTATTTTTTCCAAGTCTAATTTACAAATTTCGCATTTTTTTTCTGCGGTCAATAGACGAATTGATTTTGCGTCGCTCTGCAAGAAAAATAAGCAAATAAATAAATAAAATAGCATGGTCTTCCCTTGAAAATTAAACAAGAGAGAAAAATCATGCGTCAAGCATAGATTATGAAGCACTTTCCAACACATCAAGAATGCTTTAGCAAAACTTAGCCTTTCAATAAGGTAAAAAAATATATCTAATTAACATTTTAAAAAACATAAGGACTTTTTCCTAGAAATCCGCACAAACTTTGCAATTATGTAAAATAGCAAAGGAAACCGAATCAGGTGAAACTTGCGCGTGAAGTGTTGTGCTATGGTATATAAGAGCATGGCCATTAGCCAAGAGATCATTAAATAATCTGTGTTTTCCGAGAATAGAGCCACAAGAGGAGTGTCTATGTATTATTGTGTACAAGTTTTACGAAAGCAATATTCATCATGGAGCAAGTCCATCGTGAACTATTTATTTTCCGAAAATATCACCAAACGAACTACATACGATGTTCTAAAATGTTACTAGGAGGGACTCTCGGCCAAAAAAGAACTGGGATCGGGTAGGAAGGCAAAAAAAAAAAATCTCCAAGCCAGAGTTAGAGCAGTTGAAATAACATTTTGACGAAAACGACCGAGTATTAATCCATCCCATGCCTTCGAAATACAGTGTTTCACCTAACCACCAACAAAAGACAATCACTAAGAATCTGAACATCAAATATTACAAGAAATGGTCATAACAGAGCAAACAGAAAAACAAATGGTTGTCATGAAAACGAAGTGTGGTCACTTGTTCAGAAAATTCTCTGATAGAATATTCATCTTCGATGATGGTGACGGCTCATATTTTAAGCTCAAGCGTTCCACGTTTAACTATAACGGTGGCTATTATACATCTGACGTCTCCACAACCCAAGATATCATTAAATTTTCTACTAAAGCGAAATTCCAAGACAAGATCCTCGTATGGATTGCAATGGGTCCGAAAGATTCGAGTCGTCCGTTCATCCGAAAGTCTGGGTTAGCTGTCAATGGGCAACGACCAATGACATTTGAACAAGGGCATTCCCCGTCTTCTTATCCCCTACATCTGTAGCAACTACAATGACTGTGATTACGGTATCTGGCCAGACTTGGATAGCAGTCATCTCTGCAAAATCGTTCTCAGCCATTTCCGCCAGCAAAACTTCACTTTCATAAAGAAGTCTGACAACCTGGTTAGCATTCCCCAAATTTGACCAATTGAGCGGTTCTGAAAGTATCTGCAGTCAAAAGTGTATGCCAAAGGCTAGAAAGCAGGTAACATCCAGAAATTGATCAATCGAATCAAGTATTGTTTCAAAATTATGAACTTAAATTTTGTACAATGTCTAGCAAGTACCACCAAAAGTAAAATCGATAATGTCAAACGAAACGGTTTAATTGAAATCCGATAACAGTTTTACAGAGGAATGTGGTTATTGAAGTCACCTTACAGTGCCCATTTGAGTTCTTTATCTCGTTTTTTAATAACTTTCAAGTCAAGAAAAGTTTGTGCAGATTTCTAGGAAATAGTCCTTATACCACATTTAAAAACCATATTTCAATAATTACCGTCCATAACCTTAAAAGTAATCCAGTTCTTTTGTGAAGCTCTGTATATGATCTATAAATTTGTACATATGATACACAGTGTGCTTAAATTATGTTTAGTAAAGCCGCTATCAAATTCACCGACTTTTCGAGCAACCAACTTTACAGCCGATTTTAACACCAACTTTTTCCAGTTGAAAGGGAGAAAAGGGTTACAATTGTCTTTGCTAAAGTTGGAGGAAAACCCGGGAAAACCAGTACTACTAGTACCAGCCGTCAATATTTATCGCATTTTCGCATCAATCGCTTATCTCTGATTCGCTGAAATGTTGAAAGGTGGGAGGAAAAGTTGCGGCTAGGACAGACTTTTTTGAGATGCGGATAAAAAGTTGGGGATATTGCTGTTTGCTATCACACTGGGTGTCGAGACAACATTTCGCGAAAAGTTGGAGGAAATCAAGAGTTGGCTCAAAAATTGCTCGAAAAGTTGGTGAATCTGATAGTAGCTTAAGAAAATGCATAACATAGTAAAAAATTCCCCTTTAGCAGTTTCTACCGATAGGGGGAAACGTACTTAAATTCTTTTGTACAGCCCTGTATATGACATACATATTTTAATACACGCCACATATTAATGCTGAAATTTAATTCAAGCAATGCTTAAGCTACTTAAATTACACTTCCATGAGTTAATATCCATAGGCGATTATATATCCAGTTCTTTGCATAGTCCTGTATATGATTTTATTTATATGCAGCAAACTTACCTTAGTATATTATACTAAATGTAGTTTAGCTTGAAAGACAACTTGAAGCTGAATAACTCAAATTAAAAATAACATCTTTAAGCAATTCCTGCTCTTTCTCAATAATGCTTACGAATTTTTCTGTGTGTCTTACGAATTTAAAAATTGCTCTGTATATGTTCTATAGAATTTATGTACACCATGTAGTATTCAAAAATTTAGTTAAACTAAAAAACCATACCATAAGTGAAAACGGACTTGCAGCAATCATTCCTAATAGCCAAACTTTTCGCATACAGATTTGCTCCCGAAATCTTTTATGTGTCCCTGTAAATGAATGATAAGTGCAATCCCCATCCTATTTTACTGGAAGCATTTTGTTGTTAGCTTCAGTAATATATATCAGTTTCATCATGTATGAAATAGTGCAACATAATTGAAATACGCTGCAAACTGTTTTTACCCGTAGACCATCATATAATCGAACTCTTTTGCATAACCTTGTAAATGAGTGATGAATGCTTCGCATCCCATATTTTACAGAAAGTATGTATTAGCACTAGAGATGAGACGGACTCAACCCGGACCTGACACGGGTTGGATTTTTATACCAGCCTTCGGGCTCGGGCCCATTCTTTCTCAAATTGGCAATTTTATTTATTCTCGTACTCGTGTTGAAACAAAAAATAACTTTTTTACACCTTAAAAATTAATTATCCCATTGCAAGTCTTTTTAATGCTATTTTGATCAGGAGGAAAGAGAAATAGATTTTTTTTCTTTTTTTTTTTTTTTAAGTATTTGTCGAACATTATTTTGAAAGAAAACTTGTGATATTTGATGATTTATGTCTGTAGTTTAACGCGAGTAATGACCTGTTAATGTTGGCGGCAATCAGAATATGGCACCATTAGGATACTGTTTAATTGGAATGTTTATTTATTATTACTTTTTTTCAGAGATCTAACGCAAAATAAATATTTTCTTTTACGTCAATCAGCATTAGCCTAAGATTTGCAAATTTTTAGTCTCCTATTGTCTGCGATTGTAATCGCTCTTTATATGAAAATAATGTTGGTGATTTTATTCATGCTTCTTCTTGAAGTCTGCTCATTCCGTGGCTCTGTTCTTCATATTCATACAATCACTTTCATACGTAAGTAGATAAAATTGGCAAGTGTTGTTATTCCCGATTGAAAGCAATCAAGTAGCGTTTCCTCTTTTTCTATAAAAGCATCGGATCTTTTCGGTAACGGTGTCAAATTTATAATTTAAACTTATTTTCAAAGACATGATAAATGCGAAATATGTACACCTTTTATAGGAAACAGAAAACGTTGTTCGATTCTTCGTCATATAAATCATAATTTCTGTAAATTTCATTAATTTATACATAAAATGCTCTTAGTTATTGCGTCCATCAGAGATACCTACTTGTTGCGGGAGAAAAATTTAAAAAATCTTTTTAGGGAAGTATATTTCTATTTGACACTAAACGTCTCTTTTGATAAGATTTAATGTAAATTTCATAAAATTAATTATGTGCTAGAGATTAACAGTTGTTAAAAAATGAGATCTATTACATTTAGAACAGCTTTTAAATATGCATTTTTGTTAAAAAAAAAAAATTTCCGTGCATACTTTCGGTATCGGAATCGGGCTCTGATGGCACAAACTTTTTCGGATTCGGATTTAAAATTGTTGGCCCCGGGCTCTGAAAAATGAGCCCGAACTCATCTCTAATTAGCACATCTCAGAAATTTTTATCAGTTTCATTATGTTTGTAACGGAGTAACATTATTAAAATACGTCACAAATATTCTTTCTTCATAGACTATAATATAACGGAATACTTGTGAGTTCTCCCGGACGCGAACTGTAAGTGCTAAACATAACATTACATGTAGTAGTCATCTTTTAGTACACCCCAATAATGTATATAAATGTTATTATGTTTAAATGCTGTAATACAACAATATTAAAATATACCGCAAATGATTTTACCCGATAGACCATAATCTAACGGAATACTTTTGAGTCCTCCTGTAAATGAACTATGAATGATACACACTTCATTTTGAATACCGAACATTTTATTGTAAATATTAATAACATATATCAATTACGCGTTAATCCGAGTATATTTACGTGAGTTAGAGCATGACCAGACGGGCAGACAAACCCAATTCACTTTTCAACTGCGTTGGAAAGTGTTACAAATATTTCTTGAAGAATCCCATGCTTATGAAAATGCTAAGAATGACATGCTATTTCAAGCCCTTCCCTCAAACAAAATCTTGCCTCCTCTCCCCACTCTAAGAAACTTATTAAATGGCTTTCTGTCCTGTCCGTAAAGCCTGCAAAGTAAAAAAAAAAAAAAAAATCTCCGTTTTAGACAGGTACCCTTCTTGGCAAGTATAATTATAGTGCTTTCTTCATAGAAACTTAATTTTTTTCCGTTTACGAAATAATTCTTTTTTTGACAGGTTTCGTATTCGCAAGTTTTACAATAAATGTAATATACCTATACTCTTCAGAGGTATACTATAAAAAGGATGTTTTAAATGCCTTTAAGAATACTTGTAAAAGGGAAACTGTCTATAATAGAATACTGTCTTAAACGGAAAAAATGTTAGTCACTATCTTGAAATTATACCTGCTAAGATAAAAAAAAACCTCCTTAAAACGGAATTTTTCATAGGTTTTCGTTTCGATGGGAGAGAGTACAGGCTCCCCCCCGCCGAACCCCCCCCCCACCCTTGGCTATGCCACTGTCCTCAAAGACAGCCTTGCCCCCCCCCCCAAGAAAATCCTGAAATGGCGCCCCTGGACAGTGGCTTCTAAATGGGGAGATAAAAATATGGTAAATTCTACAAAGATTGCACTATAGCGAAAAATATTTATGTTAAACCTTTCTAAAACGGAACATATCTCTAGTCATTACAAATCCAGCTTATAATTAAGTTTACAATTATAAAAAGACATTACATTTTCTTTAGCTTTTGCTAATATTTACTTTTAAAAGTTGATTTTTGACAAAATGGTGGTCAGATGAACAAATAAAATGTCATTTTTTTGCCTTCTATTTTATAATTAATCACTAAAAATTATTATTTTTGTTAGTATAAGCTCCAGAAAAAATTATTAGTTTTAAAACGTTACAACATACTTATAACTACTTAAAAGGTGACACAAACATATAAAAATATTGTTTAATGCAACCCTGAAACCTTTCGAACACACGCATTCATTTTCAAAGGGAAAAGATGTCTGACTGAATAGAAAATAAATTTTAAAAATAAAAACAAAATATTACGCATGCGCAAGCGGAGTTCAGTCCATTTTTCTGCAGAGGGGTGAAAAGATCAGTTTATATTATCTGGAGTTCTTGAAATATTTAGGATATTATACCAAATGGCGGGAATATTATAAGAAAGGACATCGTTACAAACAGTATCACTTCTAAGTAAAATATCAATGGATTCACTGATTATTGAAAAGTAATGGTTAGATGTTAAAATGATCATTTTAGCTTTTTTGAAGTTTATCTTAATATTTTCTTTTTGATGCAATCTGGATAAAGCTGTACTTGGTTTGTTAAACTTGATATCAGAAAAGTGCTCTTTTAATCTTTCCTTAAATTTTCGAGATGTCATACCAACATAAAATAAACTCTGACGTTGTTCTGTACTGAATGGGATTATGTAACTGATCTTTTCACCCCTCTGCAGAGAAATGGACTGAACTCCGCTTGCGCATGCGTAATATTTTGCTTTTGTTTATAAAATTTATTTTCTATTCAGTCAATCATCTTTTCCTGGAATCTTTTCCCTTTGAAAATGAACGCGTGTGTGCTCGATAGATCACAGGGTTGCATTAAACAATATTTTTATATGTTTGTGTCACTTTTTACTTATTTATAAGTATGTTGTAAAGTTTATTAAAAACAAGGTGAAAATTTCCTTCACGACACTAGTTTTTAATACAGTGTTTTGACTCTATGATTAGTTTTCTTTTAAATAAAAAGTGGAGGAAATCGGTTTAATAGTTCTCCAGAAAAAGGATCGCCCACTTTGAAATACATGGTTTTGAGAAAAACAAGTTTAAAAAATGTATAATAGCATTACGTTCAACAAGCGACGTGACATTCAATGAGCAAAAAATATTGCAAAGAAATCGACTATCGCAAAACCCTTTTAGGGTAATAGTCTATTCACTCGCGTGGAATGAAAAAAAAATCCAATATGCAAAATCTAAAATTTTGACCGAAAGAAGTGGATTTGTATCGTAAAGAGAAAATTCTTCTTTTTCAGTGACTTTGAAACGCTTTATACAACACTCGGCAAATGCTACATGTTTAACTACGTAGGCGAAGAAGCCACAAAACCCAAGAAAGTTGAAACTGTCTGGCTTCCAGGAAAACAACACGGTATGTGTGATTTTCTCTGCATATTACTTTGTGTCTACTATAATAAAATGCTAAGTATGTAATGGACATTTCACTTTTTTTTACAACGCATGTAACATTAGCAACTAATATGATCTGGGCTTCACAAAATGTTCTGCTATATATTATTCTAATATATATTATATAAATATTTTACTTATACTTTAAACATTATGGTCTGGGAGGCAGCGTCACCTTTTTGCAACCAATTTCAGGGTCGAAGATTTTGATACGTAGGACAGATTAGATGGTGCTAGCAACGAAACTGTCATTCAACTGGCGAATCTGTGGAGATGAAGGATGGTATAGCAACCTTGTACACTCCTCTGCAATGTGAATTGAATGGCAATCTCCATCTCCAACTCTTGATCCCAATTACCCAATTACTGATGATACCCCGAGTTGTAGTAGCATCAGTATTCATGTTGCTATGACGCTGGTCGGTTCTCACTGGCAGTTTCATTATCTGCACCCTCTGACCTGTCATACGTACCAAAATCATCGACACTAAAATTGGTTACAAAAATGTAATGCGGCCTGCCGGACTATTATAAATATGAAATGCACTGCATTTTTTTTTATATCACAGGTGGCTCATAATTTAAAAAAAAAAAAAAAAAAAAAACTGAATGTCAAGATTGATAAAGATCTGTGCATTAGCTCTTGAGATATAGCATTCTCGGAAATCTTGAAAAAGCACAGCATAGAAACCTCATCTGTTGGACTAAATATACCAAAATGCAATAGGGATCAATTTATGTTAAAAGATCTAACTTAATACGAACTGTGATGAAATTTCGTACATTAGTTCTTGATGTATAGCTATAGAGCAATTGTGAAAAGCACATCATGGCAACGCCACCTGTTTAGGTGCCAAAAACCAATCGGAAGCAATTTATCTCAAGATCCAACTGAATATGCAGTTTGGTGAAATTCCGTGTATTAGTTTTTGAGTTAGAGCGTCTTCAACATTTCTATCACGCACAGGCATTTTCCATAATCCATTCGTATTCAGGACGCGCTAAATAAAAATAATAGAGGTCGAAAATTTTCACGATTCTAAGATTTTCTTCTTACAGTGCGTCCGAAAAGTTTATAGACAAAGTTTTTTTTTTTTTTTTTTTTTTTTTTTTTTTTTTTTTTTTTTTTTTTTTTTACAAAAAAAAAAAAAAAAAAAAAGGAGTAACAATTTATAACTATAAATGATATCAAGTTAATAATAATACTATGCAAAAATAATATTACACAATCTCAGATTTTGTGAGAAAAATTAAATCTTAAAATTTACTATCCCAAAAGTTTATAGACAACTACTTTTTTTTCCCCCTTCAGCACTCAAAAATTTAAGCTGTTTTTCAATTCCAACTATTAGCTCACACTCTCCCTATATTTATTTATATATTTATATATTTATCTTGTTCAAATTTTCAATCATTAATAAAATACTCATTATTCATCCTATCAAGTTGAAATAAATTTTTTTAAACTTGTGCTGGATGACAATGGATGTTAATACAGTTTTTTCAAATATTAATTAATTAATTAAATTTTAATTAATTAATTTTAGTTTTGCATGGGAAACAAAATGGCAGCCATTGGTTATTGAAGTTCAATGAAAGTATTTTCAATAAGGGGTTACCATAGGGGGACCCTGTTCTGTCGCCAAATACCGCCAAGTTTGTCGCCAACTTGGCGATATATCGTCCAATTTGGCGGCCAAAATGAGTCGCCAAAAGTGACGCCAACTTGGCGATATCTGTAATATTTCGCCAAATTCCCATAGCGTTCCATTGTAAACCTACTTGCTTATAGAAAAACAACAAATTGAGATATTTTAATGCAACAAAAACTAATATTAGCTTGATTATATTAAATTTTTCTTTGATAGCCTAAGTAGGAATTGACTTTAAAAACAAAATTTTTATATTACTTGTTCTAATCACTTCAAAAACTCGATCAGGCACAGTCAAAACAAGAGTTTAAAAAAATTCTGGCTTTAAAGAAAACCGACTTCGTTCAGTTTGTAGCTTTAGATCTTGAACCGTTTGTAAATTGACGCCCACTAGCGTATATGCTTCTATCTAATATTCCCAGGAGTTCTCTATTAGGTCGGGTCAGGGCTTATGGCTGGCTAATCCAGTACATTTACTTGGACTTGGAATAGGAACTGGAACAGAGGGCCTGGAGACTCTAATAGAGCAATGAAATGTGGAGCAATTTATTGTCATAGCCAAAGTCTGGCAAGCAGAACACCAGAAACGCGTATAGGGGAAAACCGGCAAGATTATATATAAAAAAGTAGGAAATTGCTCGTCAAACGTGGCAAATGAGGTGCGTTCGTTCTATAACTAGTTTTATAAATATTTTTTGCACCCCATATTGTACTGAATGTATATTTTTTTACACTTCATAAGTGCTTAGTCTGTAACATCCTTAAAATGCACTTGCAATAATTGTAACGGAAAAATTTTGAGTGCCCCTGTAATTAAACTATACATCCAATTTTCATAAAATCTGAAATGGCTCGACAAAATTTTGCAACAATCATATATTTAAATTTTCAGACGATTCGGAAGACTGTAACATCATTAAAATGCACTTGCAATAATTTTTTCCCATTGGCCATAATGTAAAGAAAAACTTTTGAATGTCCCTGTAATTAAACTATACATCCGATTTTCATAAAAATTGAAATGGCTCGACAAAATTTTACAACAATCATATATTTAAAATTTCAGACCGTTCGGTCGGGTAGTTTTTGCTCTGTTATATGCGGACGGACGGACAGACGGACGGAACGACGACTATAGGTGCTACGTATTTAAATAATTACGAACGCACCTAAAAAGGCCTTTACAGGCGCCATATATTTTAAATACATAAACAGTTACAATAAAAGTGTAAATGAATAATAGGTAATGAGAAAGTTAATCCTTCTATATATATAAAAAAAGTTTTGATTTGGAAATGGACTAATGAAAATCTGCGTAGATATTCCGGGACGATCGGAATCCAATTTGAATGCTTAAGCATGGCCTTTCTTCGTTAATATTAAAAAAACTGTTGCGTACAAAAACATGAAAATCGGTAGTATTATAAAGAAATGTTTGATAAACACGCTGATGCAGACAGTTTTCAAATCGAAGAATTATTTTAAGAGATATTTAATTCCAAAGTTGAACAAAATCGTTCCATTAAAAAAGTTTTATAGGAGCAAAAACTGTACATAGGAATTTAATCATTTTTAGATCATTTTATGCGTCAGAATTTCCCGGTGTGCAGATTGCATTTAGTTTTTAAATTTGACCAATTTTTTGAGGTCTTATTTCCATTTTAAATTCAAATTCTCAGCATTTTGAGCGATATTTTTTAGATATTTTAGAAAATTGTATTAATTTAAACTGTTGCCAGCTGTATAAACAGCGCAAACAATAATGTTTGCTTCAAATTAAAAATTTATTTTACACGTGACTATTATAAACAGAAAATATAAAAAGCAGGAACTCATTGAAAATTACGTCATAAAAACTATAATTACTCGTGAATTTTAAAAGAGAAAGAATATTGTAAATTAATAAATTCATTAACATGCGTTAGAAGTCTTAAATAGGAGAATTTACGTCACATTTACGTCACATTACACTTATTACGTAAAATGAACAAAAAATAACAGTGCAAAACAATTTAAATTTAAAAATTGCGCGAGACATTTATTTGATATTTTAAGATGATCATAATATTTCATTTCTAACAAAAGTATTTTTACGTGAATATTAAAAAGAGAAAGAAAAGTTTCGTGAAAATTACGTCAGATTATAATTGTCAGTTTCAAATTATAATCCAATCTTCCGAAATCTTTTTAAAGCCGATCCAATCAGCGTGCTGTTAGAGTCTGCGGTGTCTGAACGGGGATTGACGAGCCTAGCTCGTAGAGGGCAGAGCCCCCTAGTACGATAAAAAAAAAGAAAAGAAAATAATATTTATAAGAATATATGCAAAATGTACAAAAGAAAATAAGCGTTCAGGAAGGCAAAGCCCTATCAAAGAAAATAAACTAGGGAATTATCCTGGGTCAATGTTTTCCGGGAGATGGAGTGTTTCCCTTGGTCTACGCCAACGTACATGCTCATAATAGGTGATTAAATTTTAAATAGCAGGATTAGGGATGTTGTGAATATTTTCAAAGAACTTATTGGCTTGGTTTGTCATGGCCGAACGAATAGGAGGAATTTTAAGATCATGATGAATAGCAATATTTGGTTTTGTCTAAACCGCTGTATTAGTTCTTGAGATAAAGCTTTTGCGGAAATCGTGAAAAGCGCAGCAGCGTAACAGCGCCACCTTCTGCGCGATTTACACTAAAACCTAAATCAGCTGAAAATTATGACAGCATATAATTAAACCTGAAGTTTGATGAAAATCTGTACTTTAGTTATTGAGATAGAGCCATTTCGGGAATCGTGAAAAATGTAGCATTGCAGCGCCACATATTGCGAAATTTACATGAAAAATAATCAGCACCATTTTCAAGTTCTAACTTATTCTAAAGTTTCCACAAAATTTGCGTCACTTAAAGACAGGCAGATACACGCAAAGACATTTTCTAAAACTTTTGCGCCAGCTGACTGGTAGTTTCATTATCTGTGACACCTAATAATATATGTGCCATTATCTGTATACCAAAATCACTGAAGTTAAGAATCGTTAAAAAAAAATGTGACGCTACCTCGTTGACTATTACAAACATCAATTTTGCCTTATTTTATAGCCGGTGTATAAGTCTACCCCTGTATTTTCTATTTATTTTGATGATTTAAAAAAGTCAGTTGGGAAATACGGTAATTGAATTATTACGCTTTCTGTTCAGAATATTACTTTCCCATTTTTGGATTAGTGTTATTTTTTACAGGCCTCACTCTTTTCATGCGATCAAGTAGCAAAGATTTCATAACATTTTCTGCGAGAGAGATTGGTGTACGCATCTTTCTCCACGATCCGAGAAGTTTGCCTATCGTGCAGGAAGATGGAATCGACCTTAGACCCGGAGACATGAGCGCCATCAGCATAGAGTACAAAGAAATCCATCGATTAGGCCCTCCCTGGGGAAAATGTGGTCAAGATGGTGAGAAAGTGGGGGTTTATTGTCAAGATCCATACAAACAGAATGTAAGTAAACCACATTGCTGCACAGATTTTCGCATAAATTAATAGACCGGGAGGCGACATCACAGACAATCACCTCATCGAGTTCACGGCTGAAATTCCAGAATATGTTAAAAATCGATTAGCATATCGGTCTGCCAAGTCATATCTGAAACCCGAACACCTGAAAACCCGATTTTAGCGGTAGACTCGTAGGTTTCGCATTGTGTTTTCCTGCACCGAAAGGTATGAAAACATGGAGGGCTGGGAGCAGGAAAACACAATGGTAAACCTACGAGTCAACCTCCAAAATCGGGTTTTCAGGTGTTTTCTACCAAGCTAGGATTTGGCAGACCGATTGCGTTTTAATATGCTAATCGAGTTTTAACTAACTCTGAAATTTCAGCCATGAACTCGATGAGGCGATTGTCTGTGCTGTCGCCTCTCGGTCTATAAGGTTTGATTGTATGTTACAATTTTTATCATATATCTCCACTACATCATATCCCTAATAACTATTCTTATGGCCTGGATTAGACCAGTTATTAATAAAATGGAAAGTAAGAAGATAGCATAGTTTTTTTTAGGCTCTCTAAGACAAAAAAAAGATTTAGAGTTTCATTACTAATATTCATTATGGGGACCTTCTACATTAGGAGACCGGAAAAAAGCACTTTTTTATGATTTTTTGTAAGAAAACTGCATGATGGATATTTTTGAAATTTTAACAGTTTATTGTTCATATCTTAAGGTATACACAAGAATTTTTTTTATTAGATTTTGTTACTTCTACTCTAAGTTATAAACAAATAGGTTCAACTGCTTTGGAAAATTTCGTCTGGACGGTGGGCAAGATAGCGCCTTGTAGAATAATATGAAATACAAAAATATTTTTTTTCGCAAACTTCGTGAGTATAGCTTCTAGTTAAATCAAACAAACTCATAAATTTATTTTAAAAAACTTATGTAATGGCTGCTTAAAAAAAAAAAAAAAAAAAAAAAAAAAAAATTGTTAAAAAAATCATTCTTTTTTGTTAATAACTTTTTTTTAATAATTTTAGTAAAAGCTTTAATTCATATAGAAGGCAATTAAATAAGATTTAATTTAAAAAATCAAGATGATCCATTGAGTAGGTTTTTTTAAATCTTGCTCACCGTGTTAACCACATTTTTTGATACGGTTGGAAAGATTAAAAAAAAAAAAACTACTAAATGGATCATCATGTTTTTTTTTTTTTTTTACATTAAAGCTTATTTAATTGCCTTCGATATAAATTAAAGTTTTTACTAATTTTTTTTTTTTAAAGTTATTAACAAATAAGAACGAATTTTTTTAACAAAAAAAAAATGTTTTCTTTTAAAATCAGCCATTACATAACTTTTTTTTAATAAATTTATGTATTCCTTTAATTAAACCAGAAGCTATACTCACGAAGTTTACGAAAAAAAATTATTTTTGTGTTTCAGATAGGCGCTATCATGACCCCCGTCCAGACGAAATTTTCCAAAGCAGTTGAACATATTTGTTTATAACTTAGAGTATAGAAGCAACAAAATCTAATAAAAAAATTCTTGTGTATACCTTAAGATATGTACAATAAACTGTTAAAATTTCAAAAAAATCCATCATGCAGTTTTCTTACAAAAAAAAAAAATCATAAAAAGTGCTTTTCTTTGGTCTCCTAATGTAGAAGGTCCCCTTAAATATTAAATTTATTTGATTAAGAAAACAATAATAAAACTGCATTGTGGAAATTTGTATATTTCCTGTAGTCCGTCTGAGAGAATCGATTACCAACCCATGCTGGGACATAACGTCCTAATTTTAAGTAATCAGCAATGCCTAAATAAAAATAATGCACTCATTAAAGTACAAAAAGATTTATTTAGTAAAACGAAAATATTTGTATTTGTATATAAAAAAAAAAAATACAAAAGACAAATTGCTATCGAAATAGCCATACTAGACTTATTATTACTTCTTTTGTTTAATTTTGACATGGAAATTCATGCTGCGACTTTTACGAAGACATGAGAAAAGTATCATTAATTATTTTATACAACATACTCTGGTTACTACCATGACTATAAAAAGAACTTGCTTTATAATACTCGTATTCAAAAATTGTGTTAATAATGTTCGCATTCAAAAATCGTGTTCATAATATTCGCATTCAAAAATCGTGTCTATTTACCAGTATTCAAAAATTGTGTCTAAACTTGTACCGATTGAAATCAAATATTGAATTAACTTATTGCACTATTATTTAGTATATTGATGGCGCAAAAATTGTGTAGATAAAATTTTTTGGCATTCAAAAGTACTTATAGCAAAATTAAAATAACAATCTGTTGATAATTAATCTACTGGCAAATTGTTCGTGTGCAGAAATTGTAAATTCTTTTGACACAGATAATATTTATTGTATGCAACTGAATTTCACTTGTTATCGTTGAATTCATAATATAATTGTAATTTTTTTTTTTCGATTGGTACCCTAAAATTGTTTGCAACTTCCCCGAATTACTGATTATGCTGCCCTTTGTCGAACTATTGGCAGCCTGGCTTCGGCCACTGTTTGTAAATTAATTTTAACGTGAATAAGGTTTTTTTTAATGTTTTGTAAAAGACAGCTTCCTTCCCCTTCCGGCTGGGCTGGGTTTTTGCCTGCGAGCCCCTGCGTGTCGGGGAGACCCCCGGGTGGAGCGTAAATAAGTCTACGCTGGATCTCTGATCAGGCGATCTTGCTCCACTCAGGCAATCAAATTAACACTGATAATCATTGATCACCACTTAAATTATAAATTATTTTTATTTGTTTGTTTACTATTATTAATTACTAAAAATAAGCATAATGTCTTTCTCCTACCAGTTAGAAGATTTCCCTGATTAAAAAACAATTTTTTCTATACAGGGAATACATAAATGAAATG
This sequence comes from Maratus speciosus, assembly GCA_963932465.1. Taxonomy (NCBI): domain Eukaryota; kingdom Metazoa; phylum Arthropoda; class Arachnida; order Araneae; family Salticidae; genus Maratus; species Maratus speciosus. The sequence continues at coordinate 25,758,503 of OZ010789.1, read as the reverse complement.
GTTTACCTTATAGTCAACCGGTCCACATCCCACCCTGGTAGGCTATCCAAAGAGCAGAGCTTTCTTTTCGCTCTTTTTAGGTGCGTTCGTAATTATATAAATACAGTAAACTCTGTCTAAGGCGGAATCGATCGGGACCGAGAAAAATTTCCGTGGTCGACAAAATTCCGCCTTAGACAAATTTTACTCTATGTCTATGGATTCGTAGGGACTTGAAAATCTTTCCGAGTTAGACAGATTTCCGTCTTATACAGAGTCCGCCTTACACAGAGTTTACTGTACGTAGCACCTATAGTCGTCGTTCGATCCGTCCTTCTGTCTGTCCGTCCGCATATAACAGTGCAAAAACTATCCAACCGAATGGTCTGAAATTTTAAATATATAATTGCTACAAAATTTTCTCGAGTCATTTTAAATTTTATGAAAATCGGATGGATAGTTTAATGACAGGGACAGTCAAAAGTTTTCTGTTACATTACGGCCAATGGAAATAAATTATTGCAAGTGCAATTTAATGATGTTACAGCCTTCCGAATGGTGTGAAATTTTAAATATACAATTGTCGTAAAATTTTGTCGGGTCACTTCCAATTTTATGAAAATCGGATGTATAGTTTAATGACAGGGACAGAGAAAAGTGTTCCATTACATGACGGCCAATGGAAAAAAAAATATTTCAAGTGCATTTTAATGATGTTACAGCCTTTCGAACAAAATGAACTGGATATGCACTTATTGAAGTGCAGTAAAATATAAATTCAGTACAATATGCGGTCGAACGCACCTCATTTGCCACGTTTGACAAGCAATTTTTTTTTTTTAAATAGGCACACACTACTACTCACCAAAATTTATAAAACACTCCATTTCAGGACGTCTATCAGAGGTTTGTTTTTAGAGAGAGAGAAACTATATTCTGTCTATTAAAACATGTCTGATATGAGTAGGGTAAAGTGCCCATATTTCGTCCCTCAAGTCACTTTTATGCCCTAAATGTTAAAATTTTCAGTGAAAACCTACCAAATTTGGATTTTACATACACTAACTACCCACGCACATAGAAACATAGGCAAATATCGTACAAAAATAATTTTAACAATGCAAAAAATTGTTTTTTTCAAAAGTATCTAATAAATGCAAGAGAAAAAAGAATGGTCTCAATTTCGTCCCCCCAAAAAATCCAATACGCCGAGGATTAACTTATGACTAAATCAAAATTTATTTCTAAATGAGTAAGTAATTCAATTTACACTAAAGTAAGGCACAAAGAAATGTACTAATTATCAGTGGAAGAACAACATAACGCAACATTAGCCATATAAACATGAGGAACAAATTGAAAAATTTGTCATGAAAAAGGCATTCCTAATTTCGCCCCCGGACGCAAATAAGAACTGCAAGGGGGACGAAATTGGGACCATGCTACTTCCCAATATGGCGGAGCTTTAATTCCTGTAATATGAACTGAGCGTCCTAAAACTCACTGTATGCTACTGTCAGCATCTTACCTATGTAAAATACATGCAATGAATAAGAAATAAATACTTACAGTGCAGTAAATAACGTTCCACAAACGTCGTAATAAGAACTCAGGTCTTATAAAAATAGGAAACTCGGCGTCTTTAATTTATGTATGCGTTTTGGCGAACGAAACTTTCAATACTGACCCCCTTTACCTTCCATACCATGTGCCTTGCGTCATAAGTTGCGCTACTTTGGCAGAAGCGGAGAAGTTAAGGGGGACGAAATATGAACACTTTGCCATATATGTGCAGTTGTGTAGGCTCCTCCTATCTTCAGATATTTGCTGTCACTGAGTCGTTGAAATTTCTTCTATATAAGACATCTGTCTTTAATGCTGATTGGATATGATACCCCGCTGTCTTCCCAAAATTTGCATATGCAAATGAACACTGTTCCCTATCGATGTCTGGGAACAAACTTTCCCTTGACTTCATGATCGCTTGACCTACCTATAATTGGACGTACGTCTATAAATCTGTGGGATAGCTATCATAAATCCTGAGTATCTAACATTATGATTCAATCGTCAGCGTATCCTTTTCCGTGCTAATAAAGTTTATTTTATGGTAACTGGGATTTTGGCCACACACCACGAATCCGCTAAAATAAAAACAACACTGGATACAAAAATTAAAGCAATAGAATACAATAAAAGCATAGGCACTCAATTACTGAATTCTGGATCTACACCTTGATAGTTCATGTTTGTAACTGTTTGGAGAGTGCATTTCTCCACAACGCATACCACCAAACATGTTTAAACGGAAAGGCAGAGAGCCAACGTAGCAGTGTTGAATGTAAGGGGTGGTCCGGTGGTAACCTCCCCTCCGAAGCATCGAATTATACCCCCGAAAAAATTAGCATTTTGCCAAATATTATAACATGAGCTAATCTTGTGCCCATGCGTGTCTGTGTGTGTGTGTGCAATTGCTGTGTAAAAAACGGCTCCAACGATTTTAACTAAATTTTGTTTTCTACCGTTTTGGGATAAGAGAAGACTACCGGGCTAGGTCACATATTCGAGAAATTTGGATTGGTGGGTTATTTTGGGATCACTACTTGTAAATGCATTGGCGGAATTTTAAGAATGTTTGTTTTGAAAAACCAATTTCAAAATTTAATATACAACATTAAAAAAAAACAGTCGAAGTGTTGTACACATGAATCAAATGAAAAGCCAATATAAAATTGTATAAATTTATATAACAGATGCAAAAATAATACAGCTATAAATGAACTTATTTCCATTCATCAGTGGAGCAATCGTGTGAAAATACGCCAATATTTCCATAATCGAATTTTTATCATGCTTCAATACATTTTTTTAGACTTATATGAGGTTATATATTCACCACGTCCTTTATCTTTTCAATAGGATGTAATATTCCATTTTTTTTTTTTGTCAAATTAATTAAATAATTATAAATTTTCACATGGAAATCATAAAACGGTAAAATTATGACTTAATATTCACTTTTGCTTTTAATTCGTCAAACTATTTATTTTATTTTCATTTTTGAAGTGGAAATCTTGCAGTAGGAAAGTAACCGTTGTGGTAAGAATTTTATGGTGGATTGTTAATTGTTGGCAACAGCTATAATGAAAAATGTGTAAATTTGATTGGAAATTGCTGTTAAATTTGTGGTTTTTTATTAATTAAAAATGAACTATAAGTTATTCCGATTCCGGATTGCTTTAGTTGCCTGGGCCGTGTTTTAATGCATATGTACGTAACATTTCACAATTCTGTCTTACAAACTGTGGATTTTTATAGTATTACAGACAGGCAAATTTTCATTTTTATATATTAGATGTTTGTTCTATTATTTTCTTTTTTAGGATTGTCAACAGAAATGTTTCAGTGCGGGGATATATCGTCAATGCTCTTGCTACGCTTCCGAGTTTCTGAGATCCACAACTATTCCCCGAGAAAAGCCACTTTGTAACGATTTCTTGGGCAATGGTAATACCTACTTTATTGAAACTATATATGATTCCATTATAGGAACTCCTAATCTCAAATTATTGACTGATATGTTACATATTAGCTACAATCATTAAAAATCTATTTTCTTTAATTTCTTGCATTAGGACTTAAACGAAAAAATGCAGTGTGCCTATTGAGGAAATTTTTCCTTATGCGTCCATAAACTTTATACGTAACTCTTTAACTTAATAACGGGGCATATACGTCCCATTCACTATTGTCAGTTGGGCTGACTTCTTTATAGTTTCGATTGTTTGACTGATAAACCTTTATATTTGGCTTATTTAATGACAGATTAAATAAAGTATATAGTACTAGTTTAAAAAAAGTGGAAACAATCAAGCAATCTAAAAATTTAAATGAAATAAAAAATAAAAAAACCGGCCGGACTGGCAACACTGAATATGGTCTACCAAATGTCCAGCCGTTGATCCATAAGGGTTTTAAAATAGGAATTTTACTCCTGATTTCAGTGTCAGCGAAAATAATTATAAAACGAAAATTTGTAAGGATATAACTTAAAATATCATCGGCTGATAAATTCCCGGTCTAATGAAGAAAACACAACTTTTTTGGATTCGATTTTATTCATCAACATAGTCTCCTTTAAGAGCAATGCAATCATTCCAGCGCCTCTCTAACATTTCAATACCTTTCTTGAAGAGCGAATTATCTTTGGCCTCAAAATAGGCGTTTGTTTCGGCGATCACCTCCTCATTCCAGCCAAATCTCTTTCCGGCGAGTATTTTTTTTCAGGTCTGCGAACGGGTAAAAGTCGCTGGGAGCCAAATCTAGAGAATAGGGTGGGTGCGGAAGCAATTCGAAGTGTAATTCGTGCAATTTTGCCATCGTAGCCAAAGACCTGTGACAGGGCGCAGGGGTGGGGGACGTGGCACCCACTTCAAAAACAGCTTTCACATAGACAAATGTTCACGCAAAATAAAGCCTACACATCCTTTTGATATGTTTAGAGTATTAGCTATCTCCTGCAACTTTACTTTAAGGTTTCCTAAAACGATTTTTTGGACTTTTTCTATGTTTTCCGGTATAGTCATCTTTTGGGCAACCATAGCATTGCGCATTATCGATGTTTGTACGACCACGACCACGTTTAAATTCAGCAAACCAGTCAATAATGGTCGATTTTCCTGGTGCAGAGTCCGGATAACATTTATCAAGCCAAGCTTTTGTTGCCATGGTTTCTTTCCCCATCAAATAGCAATGTTTTATCAAAACAAAAAATTCTTTTTTTCCGTTGTTTTGAAAATACAGAAAATTATTTCACTAAAACCACTGTAACTTTTGAAGCAACCGTCAGATCGTCAAAAAATGTTTACAACTACCTTTTTAAGGTTAGTACTTACTAAACAGAATATTAATTCTGCATTTGTGGCGCCATCTGTGTGTCAAACCGGGAACTTATCAGCCAATTAAGAGCAAATCAAAGGAAGAGTATCCTGAGGATCTAACCAGCAGCAGCAAATACTTTAAAACAAAGCAATATAATAAAAAATAATGGTAAGATATTGTATTGTTTACTGTTACTACATCTTAGAATATCATTCAATACCGTTGTATATACAGAGTGTCCGTAATTAAACGCCCTATTTTAAAGTTATAGATACAAAATTATTGTTCAGAATTTTGTGAAATTTTGTAGAGGACATAATAAAGGTATGGGAATTTGTTCGAGCGAAAAAAAAAATCGACGCCAGAATGCGTTTTTTAACCCTTTCAGTCACGATATTAATGCTGTGAGTAAAAAAAAAAAATTACCATGTTAAAATATCATAATAGGCTGCTAATAAACATGTTACGGGATAAAATTAAGAGAAAAGTAATTATTTAAAAAAAAATAGGAAAATGTCCACTAGAGTGGACAACCGGTCTACGAGGTTGCAAAAGTCAAATATTCAGCGCTTGAACCTCACTTACGATTTTTCTTCTAAATATCAATTGCTTTACGAAACGAAGCTAGATAAAGAAGCTATAACACTAAATAAATTTCAAAAAGTTAATATTTTAGTAATTTTATGACATATTAGTAGGTACACAGCAATGAAATACAGTTTTACAAAGCATTTTCACATGGGGTAAAGTACCCCTATCCCGTCCCCTTTCCTAATTTCGTCCCCCTTAACTTCTCCGCTTCTGCGAAGTGGCGCCACTTATGACGCAAGGCACAGGGAACGGAAGATAAAACGGGTCAATATAGAAAGTTTCGTTCGCTAAGACGCATACATAAATTAAAGACGCCGAATTTCCTATTTTTTGAAGACCTGAGTTCTTATTACATCGTTGTATTGCATCGTTTATTTAATGTACTGTAAGTATTTAATTCATATTCGCTGCATGTATTTTACGTAGGTAAGACAGTAACATATGATGAGTTTTAGGACGCTCAGTTCATCTTACGGGAACTGAAGCTCCGTCATATTGGGAAGGAACGTAGTCCCAATTTCGTCCCCCTTGCAGTTCTTATTTTCGTCCTAAGTACGAAATTAAGAATGCTTTTTCATGACATTTTTTTTAATTTTTTCCTCATGTTTGGATGGCTAATGTTTCTTTATGTTATTCTTCCACTGATAATTAGTACATTTCTTTGTGCCTTACTTTAATGTAAATTAAATTACTTACTCATTTAGAAATAAATTTTGATTTAGTTATAAGTTAAGCCTCGGCATATTGGATTTTTTGGGGGGACGAAATTGAGAGCATCTTTTTTCTTTTGCATTTTTTAGATACTTTTGAAAAAACAATTTTTCGCATTGTTAACATTTTTTTGTATGATATTTGCCTATGTTTCTTTGTGCGTGGATAGTTAGTTTATGTAAAATCCAAATTTGGTAGGTTGTCACTGAAAATTACAACATTTAGGGGCTAAAAGTGACTGGGGGACGAAATATGGGCACTTTACCCTATTCCTGACTTTATATACCAAAATAAATGAGTTTTACATTATTTCACATGGAAATTTAAAAAAAAAATTTCACCCCCTGGTTAAGCATAAATACACTGTACATTTATTGCAGTTGATACAGTTTTTACCTCTACAACAGTAATTTTTACACCGGGTTGTTTCGCGTTTATCATCAACTTATCATCATTGACAATCTCAGGATGAGGCTTCAACCACTCTTTGGCATATCCTTTTATTTTGCACAATAGGTGATAATGATGATCTCCCCCTTTGTTTATTTTTTGCTAAACCAACCGTAAACAGATCTGAAGATAATCTCATTTTGAAATTCAACAAATCTAGTATGTTCTTTTTTGAAACTCCTAAAGTGGCACTGTGTTTTTGGTATTCTAGTCAGCAATTAACTATTAATAAATTCCTTGAAAGGTACTATCTGTTCGTCAATACAAGCATTTTTTCCAACCTTCAATTCATTGCAATCTTTTTTAACTGTATTTTGTATAGAGACTTTGAACAATTTGTCTTTATTATCATTTTTAATTTCAAAATTAATGACAACATGAAAGTTAGATCTTATACTTATAAATCTGTCTGTAGACATATTTTCATAAAACATTTTTAAACCCAATTCCTTTTCTCAATACATTATAATTCTTGGAAATTTCAGGCAGCCCATTGTTACATGCAAGCCTATAAAAATGAGCATTTCTTTCTCGCATACAGGTTTTAAATTATTTCCATTTTGTATAGCATACATATTTGTTTCCTCAACCATATTTTGGATTTCACTTTCAGGCAAGTATTTTTAAAAATAATATAAAGGGAAATATTGTTCCAAATTTTCATCTATAATTTCATTTGTAAACTCTAAATCTTTTCTTTTGATTGATTTTCGTCTCAAACTAATATCTTTTTTGGTTGAAAGAAGAAATGATGATGTCAGTATTCAATAATAATAATTTTGTATAATACACTGCTCAAAACAATTAGGGGAGCACATGATTTTATCAAACTTACGCAAAAATTTACATCGATAAGCAACGTAAAAGAAAACATCCATAATTTAAAGCGTAGTAGAAAACATATAAAGATAACTTCACATGTAAATTAAAGTTTATGACGATAAAAACTAGAAAAGGGAGATAATTTCAGAAATCAGGATTTTGCAGAAACGTCTGTTTCACTGTCTCAGTTGTAAAATTCATTTGCTCAGCTTGTATTTTGAGAAAAGGTCACTTGAAAAAGCCACAACAATGTCATTTACCCGAATTCATGGCTTGGCGTGTTATAAGGACAGTTGAATCTGGGGAAACACAACGAAGTGTAGCAGACGCTGTTGGGGTCGCAAGAAGTGTCAATGCAAGGCTGTGGAATTGATTCCAATACACATGGAATAGTAGACATCGACAAGGGCATGGTCGGCAATGTGCTACCATAGAAACTGATGACCGATATATCCTGTTAACAGGTCGTCGAGATTGAACGGGCAATGCTACTCTGCTGCAAACACAGTTGTTATTGGCCACAGGACGAAGGGTGTGCAGCCAAACAGTCCGAAATAGGCTTCATCAGGGTGGTCTCTATGCACGTATGCCAATGGTCAGTATTCCGTTGATCTCAAGCAACTGTACGGGCCAAAGAAGATGGACAACTGAACATCGAGTTTGGAGGCAACATTGTTGGAACAAAATTCTTTTTACAGTCGAGTCCCGATTCAGTGTGGATGTGACATATGATGTGTTTTGGCATGGAGAGAAAGAGGCGCTCAAAATAATACCACATTCGTTGGTGAAAGATCACATTACAGACGAGGCGGGTCTATGGGCTGGAATCAGCATAGGTGGACGTACGGCCTGCATATAATTCAGAATAGCACTTTGACGGTCCGAAGTTACACAGACGAGATACTGAGACCTCATGTCGTATTTTATGTTGCAGCAATTAGTGATTTATTTTTTCCATGCATGATAATGACAGACCTCATACAGTTCGTCTTGTGGAAAACATGCTTGAAGCTAAAACAATACAGCGTATTGAATGACCAGCATGCTCTCCTGACCTAAATCCGATAGAGCATGTTTGGGACATACTCAGACGACGCATTGCTGCGAGATCAAGGCCTCCTTTTACTGTCCGGGACTTGGAGATTGCAATTCTTGAGCAGTGGAACAGTATTCCCCAAAGACTTATCGATAACCTCATCGCATCCATGGAAAACAGGTGTGCACCAGTCTTAGCTGTTCGAGGACACCACACGCTACATTAAAAATCTTGCATTATTTCTAAACAGTACTCTTTTTTAATCATTTACATGAAACCAAATTGTTGCCCAAAACCATCTTTTCATGTTCTTTCCGTCATTTCAAAGAATAAAAGGTCCCTTACAATTTTTTTGCATCTTTTTTTTCTGTATTGTGCATTGATACACGTGTACATCCATTTTATTCCCAAACATGGCTATCTTGCACTGTTATCTTCGCTTTTTTGCTTGCCCCCCTAATTCTTTTGAGCAGTGTATAAAGCTTAAATTAATTATTGGAAAACATTTCCGAAAATTTTACAAAATTTACCTTCTGAAACAGATTTATTATCCCTATCAATAAAGCAATCATAATCATAATCCAATTCTTCAATATCTGATACTTCAGAACTAGTGATGTATTCCAAATCTTCTTTTAAGTCTTTAGAATTTTCCAAATTATGTTTTTCTAAAATGAAAAATGAATATTTAATCCTCCTGATAACTTGTTGTTGTTTTAAAAATAATTCAAAAGTCTAAAATAAATTCGATTACAAAAGCATCAAAATTCAATTATCTAAAGAACCACAACCACATGTACCGTATATCCATTGTAATCGACATGTAAATTTGGCTCCAATTTTGTCTAAACTATAACCAGTAATAAAATAAAACTATTTCCAATGCTAAGATTAATTTTCATAGGAAGCAATTATTCATAAAAATAAAAACAAAAAGAATACTCATGTTTTTGCATACCAAAGGCTGACACCATTTTCAAAGAAAGCAAACAACAGGGTGTCCCAAAAATATTATTTGGACCTATTTTTAAAAATGAATAATTGACAAACGAATAGAGTTATTTAAAAAATTCTCGCAGGAAACGGATATGTGAAGTCTGGAATTTTGTTTAGAATACTTTATTATGATAGTTCAAAATCTGACAGACAGATTGCACTACAGCACATTTTGTTGGCTATATGAGCAAACGGAGCATGCGTGAAGACCAGACAGAAGTAGACGCGGTCAGTGAAAGTTCAGTAGTAACCATTTCAAGGGAAACTGTAGTTGTCGTTGCGTAAAGTCTTCGAAATGGTGTATTCGTTGAAAGAGAGAATTTTCATTGCTTTAGAATATCACCGATTGGGTGAAAGTTTCACATCAACAAGAATTAATTTCATTCTAAGACTCCGGCATGTTATTGTGATGAACGGAGGAAATATTGTCATTTAATTTTCAACTATTGCTGATGAATGCAGTAGCCGCAGTGCCATCTGTCGGTAAGAATTTTAACTAACATAATAAAATACTCGAAACAAAATTCCAGACTTCACACTTCCGTTTCCTGCAAGAATTTTTTTAATAACTCTATTGGTTTGTTAATTATTCATTTTTTAAAATATGTGCTCCTTTTTGAAACAGCCTGTATGAAAATCTGTTGACTGTTGCCAAACCAAAAACCATAAATATGTCAAAAAGATTAGTTATTCATCTATTCATGAAGCAAGTTTTAACTCTCTGCAGTTAAAAGAGGTAATGTTTTAAAATGTGTGTCCATTGTAATGGGCACCGGGTCAGAAAGGGTAAAAGAATTACACATTTAACATACTTTTACGATAGTTTATAAATTTATTATAACCAAATATGTTCTACATGACGGTCATCATTTTCGGATACCATCTGAAATCGTGTGGTAGCATGTTCCACAGTTGAACGCAGTGTGTTCTGGGAAATGCTAAGAACATGTCGTGAAATGCTGTCTTTAAGATCAGGTAAAGTTAATTGATAAAATTTCTAAACTCTCGCAAAAGTAGGCTAAATTCATAAAAAAACGCCTTTGGTGGCGAAATTGTGAACTATTTTTTCGCTTAAACAAATCCCCTAACCCCTTATTATATTTTTCCTGAAATTTCAGAACTTTATGAACAATAGTTTATTCTGTAGACAACTTTAAAGTGGGGTTGTTTAATTATGGAGACCCTGTAGTTTCGCAGTTTCGAAAACTTTAACTATTTATCTATTCATAAATAGATAAGTACTTAACTTAATCGTTTATAGAAGTTTCAGCTTATCTTTAATCTGACTTATTGTAAAAATGGAGCGTTTCCCTTTCCTTCTTGTGCAAACATTCTTGCATTTCTATACTAAAAGTTACAAAGCCTCTCTCTTTCTTTACTAGTTTTTCGAAACTCACAAATCAGAACTTTATTTTAATCAATTTATGCTAGAAGCTCCTTGAAATATAGACTTGCCCCCTCAAATTATCCGTATAGTGTTATAATGTAATATTAGGCCACTTGTCGCTGGGCGTGAGAGAGAGTTTATTTGTTGCTCTCTGTTTATAATGATGAAATCAGAGGATCTGTTTAACCTCTTCGGTCCCTGGGTCCCGGGACCTCTGTTTTTTCCTTATAAAAACTAAAATGTCTGATTTTTTTTTTTTACATTTACATATCACTTCTTAATAGCTGAATGTTTTTTTGCGTTCAAAGCAAACGAATAAATGGGGCATCTAAGCTGATTCTCACATAAAATAAATGTTATTTTCATCCGAGTTTACAAAATGCCTAAAAATGCCCGAAAGACAGTATGACCCAGAAAGTGAGAAATTTTCATAAGTATTTAATTTAAATCCTTTTCAATAAAAATTTTTGAGGATTTGTAGATTATTTACTTGTTTAAAGCTCTTCAATTTGTGATTTTGTTAATTTAGGTTAATGGTTATTAAATTGATGTTTTAAGGCTCAAAGGATCAATTTCAGAAAAGATACTTTTTCTGTCATTTACGATGTCATATTGTTTGAAAAACCCAATGAATAAGCATTTGTATTATTATTTTAACTTCGGAACTGAAGAGGTTAAAGGATTATATAGGGTGTTCAAGAAGATTGAAACGCGCTTTAATTCTTCACTTGTAGACGCTGTAAGTTACAACAAGCTCATTACATAAAACTGCATAACTGTATTTAGAAAATTAACTGAATTATTATGAGTGAAAAAAGTTTACTTTTACCGTTTTATTGCATCATTTAAAATGCCATTTTATCAGTGAAAATTGAGATCTAATGCACATTGACGATGGTGTTCTTTAGTTCAAAAATATGTTAACGGCAGTTAAACAAATTGCATCCTAAATACATTTAAATAATGTCTAAAAATAGTCACCTTTAAGATTTACTCTCTTAAAATGAATTTGAATATCAAAAAATAATTGCGTTGTAATATTTTAGCCCAACTGTCGAATGGGTAACTTATCAACTGACTAAGACAGATTTTCACAATTTACCTAAGAAGATTTTAGTTGCAAAAACAAATAAACACAGTGGATAAATCTTCGTTAATTAAATAAATTAATAGGTTCTATCGTGATTATCGACGAATTTCTGAATAGTATTTCATCCAAACAACTTGGATTGTTAAACTTGTGAATAAATTGTACGTTGGATAGCAACCCCTATTTGTTTTGTATCGATATTACAACGTAAAGTCCTTTATTATTATTAGATATTTTATTTTCGATTATTTCAACTGACTGTATGGTTTACTGCAATTTTTTATATTATTTATTTTTTAAATAAAATAAAATTGTGTGATTTTTGTTTGGTTGCAGTTTTCTCGGAGACGGTAAAATGTACGTTTATTTGCTAGAGAGCTATATTTATATATTTATTTATTTATATATTTATATATCTTGTTTAAATTTTCAATCATTAATAAAACACTTATTATTCATCCTATCAAGTTGAAATAAATTTTTTTTAACTTGTACTGGATGACAATTGATGTTAATACAGTTTTTTCAAATATTAATTCATTAATTAAATTTTAATTAATTAATTTTAGTTTTGCATGTGAAACAAAATTGCGGCCATTGGCTATTGAAGTATATAATGCATCTTCATATCTATAAGGGGGGTTACCGTAGGAAAGACCCAGTTCTGTCGCCATATACCGCCAAGTTTGTCGCCATCTTGGCGATATATCGCCAAATTTGGCAGTCAAAATGAGTCGCCAAATTCCAATAGAGTTCCATTGTAAACCTACTTGCTTATAGAAAATCAACAAATTAAGATATTTTAATGCAACAAAAACTAATATTAGCATAAGGGATTATATTAAATTTTTCTTTGATCACCTAAGTAGGAATTGACTTTAAAAACAAAATTTTTATGTTACTTGCTTTTTTCTATTCCTACTATTAGTTCACACTCTTCCTATATTTATTTATATATCTCGTTCAAATTTTCAATCGTTAAAAAAATACTTATTATTCATCCTATCAAGTTGAAATAAATTTTATTAAACTTGTACTGGATGGCAATTGATGTTAATACAGATTTTTCAAATATTAATTCATTAATTAAATTTTAATTAATTAATTTTAGTTTTATATGGAAGACAAAATGGCGGCCATTGGTTAATGAATAGCATTTAATGCATCTTCATATCTATAAGGGGGGTTATCATAGGAGGGACCCTGTTCTGTCGCAAAATACCGCCAAGTTTGTCGCCAACTTGGCGATATATCGCCCAATTTGACGACCAAAATTAGTCACCAAAAGGGACGCCAACTTGGCGCCAAATTCCCATAGACTTCCATTGTAAACCTACTTGCTTATAGAAAATCAAAAAATTGAGATATTTTAATGCAGCAAAAACTAATATTAGCTTAAGGGATTATGTTAAATTTTTCTTTGATGACCTAAGTAGGAATGGATTTTAAAAACAAAATTTTTATATTACATGTTTTTTATCAGAAAGTGTAAATTCACGATGAAAAAAAAATTTCCACGATTTTTCTAGATACTACTAGTAATTGCTATCCGTACGACATGTCATACGATAACCTGAAAATGATGAACTGCTGTTGCCCTCCCGCATGCAGGTAAGTCCATTTATTCACATACTCTCCTAAAGTGACCAAAAAAGTTTGAAATGTCGAAAATTGACTGAAGCTTGATCGTGAATTAGGAAGTCTATAATTAATTGTTCCCAAAATTTGACTCGCGGAGTCTTTTTGAAAGTGAATTTCGATGACGGATCCTCTTTCTTTAGGTTAATGTATTGCCTGTTTTACAAGTTAATGTTATTTAGATTTATTGCTGCTGACCAAAGAGAAATAAAATAGTAGTCCACACTATATGGTCAAAGGTGTCCGGTCACTTGCGATTTTAGACGTTTTGTTAAATATCTAGAAAAATACATGAGGAATTAACGTGAAACTGCAGTTGCGTAAACAGTATAGTATAGATCATATATTTCCACGAAGATTTTTTCCTGAAACCCCATAGGGGATCGTCAACAAACTGAAATAGAACGAATATCTTTTGGATAACCCTGTAAAATCTAATGTAGCAAAAGCGTTCAAACACGAGATTATTGTTGAGTGGCTTATTGTAATATACTGTGTTCAATTTTATGAGGATAGAATGAATACCCGTAGAGAAATTAAGGTTTTTATAAAAACAGCCCCAAATTTTGCCAAGTTTTTTGCTTATAATTTGCAGAGTTCTTGATATAAAAAAAAGTTCTTTTCAGAAAATATGACAAACAATATTGTACAGAATACTTTGCAATCAGATTTAAATCAACTAATCAACAGATATTTGATACAAACCCTGATCTTTTTGCTTGTTTTTGGGAACAACGGATTTCGAGCTTATTCTATCGACGGTTATTTTCAGAATTTTTAAGCTATGATTTTAAAACTTTCACAAAAGTTGTTCTATATACTTAGTTAATATATTATGCACGTTATATTTTGATTGCACTCACGCATGCGCAATGAAACATTTTTTATTAAATCTACTCATTTTCCATCCAATTTGTATTATTTTTTAATTCTGATTGCAAAGTGTTTTGTACAATATTATTTGTCATATTTTCTAAAAAGAACTTTTTTTTTATATTAAGAACTCTGCAAATTATAAGCAAAAAACTTGGCGAAATTTGGGGCTGTTTTTATAAAAACCTTAATTTATATACAAGTATACATGCTATCCTCATAAAAATAAACACAGTATATTACAATAAGCCACTTATTAATAATCTCGTGTTTGAAGGCTTTTGCTGCATTAGTTTTTACAGGGTTATCCAAAAGATATTCATTCTTTTTAAATTTGTTTACTGTCCCCTATTAGGTTATAGGAAAAAATCTTCGCGGAAATATATGACCTATACTATACTGTTTACACTCCTGCAGTTTCAGGTTAATTCCTCAGGCATTTTTCTAGATATTTAACAAAACGTCTAAAATCGCAAGTGACCGGTCACCTTTGGCCATATAGTGTATATGTAAAAACGACCGGATGGTCGCGTGTGGGCCTTTCTCTCAATGAATGGCCAATTTCTTCAACATGAGACGTTTATTAGAACACGGAAGACAGCACGATTGACATACACTAGCACATAGAATAAGACTTATAATTATCCCATTCCTTATATGGGTTTCGTTTGTTTCTTTACGACCGGGAGTGTCCACGGCCGTTCACAGCCTTTTTTAGCTCACCTTCGTAGGTGAAGCTATCTCAGGTTCTGATCTGTTTCTCCTCTTTCTACAAAAGAGGGCGCTTCTAGAGGCGAGAAGGCGTGCACAAACATCACACCTCCACCATTCGAAGTTTTGATTTAGTCTTTAAAAATTAAATCAAATGGTAACATATGATCACAAACAAAATAAATCAAAATTTTATGGTGAGTTTTTTGAAAGGCAAAGTTTCTTTCGTTTAAGTCCAGTGTGAGACATATAGCCTACTCAAAGAGTCTTCATTAGTGTGGAGTTTTCCACGTCGATAGGATATGTGGGCTTGAAATCGCTGCAATGCCAGAGCCCACCTTTGATGGCGCACACTTTGAGATTCACAGTCTGTTAAGAATTTCAAAGGGTTGTGATCACTCACAGCGCTCACTTGCGAGTCATATATATAATGCTCAAATTTTTTAGATCGAAAATAACCGCGTAGGCTTCCTTCTCTATAGTGGCATAACGTTCTTGGTATTTCTACAGTGTTTTGCTAATGAAAGCAATGGGATGTTCTTGGTCATTTTCATCTTTTTGAGATAGGCAAGCACCTATCACGTACGATGAAGCATCTGCATGAATAATGAAGGGTTTCGTAAAGTTCGGCGAATAACAAATTGGCGTTTGGCTGATTGCCTGCTTCAGACCACGGAAAGCTGTTTCACGCTGCTCGGTCCAGGTAATTTCGTTAGGAGCACGTTTTTTTGTAAGTTCAATCAATGGGCGGGCTATTTCAGAGAATGTCGGGATATAGGACCTATAATAGGACAGAAGACCTAATAAGCTTCTGAGATCTTTCTTGGATTTTGGCACTTCTAAATTTTGGATAGCTGCTACTTTTTCTGGATCAGGAGCATGTCTGCCTGATCCTACCACATGTCCTAGGAACTTTATCTGCGGTCGTGCAAACACACATTTCTTAAAATTTACCGTCAGGTTTGCTTCTTGGAGGGTTGTCAGAACAGTGTCTAGATGCTTAAGATGGTCGGTCCAGTTATCGGAAAAAACTACCACGTCATCTATATACGTTTCGGCGTATTCTTTATGTTGGACTAAAGTGCGATTCATGGACCTTTGAAAAGTGGCTGCCGCGTTATATTAGCTCGAATGGCATGGCTACGAAGGAATACTGTCCTCGGTGTGTGACTAAAGACGTTAAATATTTGGAGTCTTCACTTAACTTTATCTGCCAGTATCTTTTCAGTAAGTCCAACAGGCTAATGAATCTCGCTGGAGCGACCTTGTGGAGCAAGTCCGTAGCGTTAGGCATAGGGAATGAGTCGACTTCTGTCTGGGAGTTTAAATATCGGTAATCAACGCATAATCTTACTGAGGAGTCTTTTTTGGCTACACATACTATCGGGTGAACATATTCATTCTCAGAGTGCTCGATTAGTCCTAAACTTAATAATTCTTCAATTTGTCTGTCGACTTCACTTTTGAGTGCCTCTGAGATTCTGTAGGGCTTCTGACGTTTTGGTTTGTTGTCAGGTTTTAATTTAATTCGATGTTCTCCTACATTTGCAATTTTTGGGATTCCCAACTGAAAGTTGGAGTGTCTACGTAATACGTTAATTAATTGTTCCTTCTCATTATCCGTTAAATGATCTAGGTGTAATTTTTGGTGGAGATTATTCGTATCGTCTTTAGTAATCTGCGGGACATTTTCAATCTCACCAAAATCGATATTATCATCATAGATGACACCTATGCGTTGTCTGAGCTTTTAATTCCCTGATTTTATGCGCGTGTAAATGCTTTATACTATTATCTGGCAATTGTACTAAATAACTATAGGGGGATTTCTTTTCGAGTATCGTAGCTGGTGCTGTCCACCTAGCGTATATTTTGTGATTACTGTCCGGAATTAATACAATAACTTGATCATTCGGTTTAAATTCTTTATGTCTAGCTATCCTGTTGTGATAATAAGCGTAAGCTTGCTGCTTATCCTTGCAAGAAATTCCGGCATGCTCGGCTGCTTTTTCTAACTTTATTTTCTGGTCATTTAAGTAATTGGTAACTGAGCCTAACTGACCAATTGGTAAAGGTGTTTCGTTAGTCCATGATGATTTTAATATGGAAAGAGGACCAGTTGGACGCCTACCATATAACATCTGGAATGGACTAACGTCCGTTGTAGCATTTGGCACCTCCCTGTATGCCCACAACAAAAAGGGTATGTGTTTATGATAACTTCCGGAATTTTCTCTTATAACATGTTGTATCATTCCTGTAAGGACGCCATTCCATCTTTCAACTAATCCGTTTGACTGTGCGTACCCTGGAACGGAAAACCGCGGGGACGTCCCTAAACTTTTCATAAATTCCTTTGTGAGGGCCGAAGTGAATTTTCTACCCTGATCGCTAGCTATTAATTTAGGAATTCCGGTCCGTGAAAATATCTGTAAAAGTGTATCGCATGTAGATTTAGCAAAAAGATTTCGTAAACAGACCGCTTCCGGCCAACGCATGCACTGGTCTACCGTCGTCAGTACGTACTTGTATCCTACACTAGCAGGTTCTATAGGGCCTATAATGTCTAAGTTTATAGTCTGCATTGCCTCGTCAGGACGAGTAACTGGGGTTATCGATACATTATCGAACTTATTTGCGTTCGCTCGAAGCTGACAGGACAAACATTTGTCGCAAAACTCGCTCACATCTGTCTTAATCCCAGGCCAAAAAAAAAGAATATTTTAATCTTTGAGTGGTCTTTCGTTTTCTTAAATGTCTACCTCAAGGATTTGAATGAACGAGCTCTAGCAACTGCTTTCTACGCGGCTCTGGTACGAGCAATTGATGTACCGTTTCTCCTAACATTTTATCACGACGATATAACAGATTGTCCTGAACAAAATAATTATTACGCTCATTTTTAGCATCTGTCCAACATTGTTTAGTGAAGCATCGCTCTTCTGTTCTCATTTAAATTTTTCCGAGTCGTTCGTGAAATTGCTAGTATTTTTATTACAATCGTTATCAATATTCTCATGTGCATTTTCTGTTTTAATCTGCCGGACCGCCGTAGCTGCACAAGTTAAATCTAAATCTGCCGCGTTGGTTTCTCTCGTACGGGGCAAATTTATGGTACTACAATCATTTATTGTGGTGTCGGGGTCGTTATATTCGCTTATCGTGCTTAATTCCTTATGAGCATTTAAAGATAACAGTAGATCATAGATTAAATTATCAACCATTGCGCATGTTATTACTATTTTGGGAACATCCTGCAATGTAATTTATCAGCCGCTATGCTTAGTGGAATGTTTATTAACGGTGCTCTTAACTGGTGTACAAAAGCTGATTTAAGTATAATTGATCAGCATGGTACCCTAAAATACTCTGGTACACAATCACTCTTTATAATTGAAATCTGAGTACCGCTGTCAATCACGCCTCGCAAAATTTTATTTTCAAATTCTATATCTATAACTTGAAGCTGTTCAATTAATTTTCCCTTTCCCCGCACCCGTCCTAAATCAAATACATTTCGCGACATTACTCTGGCTGACAGAGCGTTTTCATGTTTATCTTTTTCTGATTTATCGCCCTTCCCAACTAAATAATTACAAATTGACACGTGGTGTAATTTGAAACACAACCTACATTTAGTTTTTAAAGGTACAATCTTTAATTAGGTATTTTCGCTTCAAGCGAGCGAAACATCAACCCTCAGCTTTTAATTTATTAATTCTTTCCTGAATTGAATATCTGTCACAATTTTCTGTTAAATACTCCTTAATCGCATTGCAAAATAAACAAATACTCTCTCTAGCAGACAGTTGAGATACATTGACGTCAGATGTTTTGTTAATCTTTTGTCTAAATTCAGGTAATAAATATGGTAAGTGTTTTGGCCTTGAATAATCAGAAGATAAATTTATAATTTGTGTCTGTTTCTCCCTCCCTTCTAACTGATTTCGGATAAATGATAATAATTTATCAACGCCGTAATTGGATTCATCAGAGTTTTTGACACTTTGTTTACTGAACTCCAGAGATAAGTTTTATGGTAATGCTTTTAAAATTACGGGAGTCAAAAGTGCGTCAAAACTATTTGATTCCATTTGTAATGACTTGAGACTGCGAATTTGCGTTTGAATCGTGTCATATACGTAATAACGTGATGTCATGCGATTTCGTTACCGGCCTTAAAGATAACAACGTATTAATATGACTGGTAATAATTAAATCTTTTCTGCCGAACTGTTGTACCTCCACGGCCTCTATGTAATTTTATCAGATAACGCAAAACCCGATATAGAATTATACGCACTCCCACCTAAATAACTGAATAAATAATTCATTTTTTTCAATATTTGACAGGTGTCCATTGTCATGTACAGCTGTCTTAAAGGAATTCCAGAAATTCTGGAAAAGCTTAATATCTCCATAATATTTCTCGATTTTAAGTGTCGGTAGTTTTACCGTGTTCGGAAATTTTACGCACCTATTATTTGAAAGACATACAGGAGGGTTTCTTTTTTATCTTTCTGTTTTAGTTTCTTATTTACTCTGAACTTCCAGAGTGTTATTTTTTCCTGATGCTCCGATGAGGCCTTTGCATCCTTTTCCACTTTCGATAAATCATCGATTAACGCTAAAATTTCGCTGTCTTCTTTTTTTAAGTCGTTGTCTTTTTGTTCTAACATCGCTAAGTTTTCTTCGAGATCATCCAAGTTTAGCGTGTCGGACTCATAATTATCTTCAATTTTTTTTAATTATGGATGTTATCGAGCTTTTCGTTACACCTCGAGCTTTTTTTAATTTTGAGATTTTGTCAGTCATATTTCAAATAATATAAATTTCCTTACCCCCGAAAAAAAAAGATAATCCGATAAGGTATCCACAATGCATGTTAATTTCACTTATTGGCCAAATCCCACTTCTGACACCACTGTAAGAACGACCGGATGGTCGCTTGTGGACTTTTCTCTCAATGAATGGCCAATTTTTTCAACATGAGACGTTTATTAGAACACGGAGGACATCACGGTTGACATACACTAGCTACATAGAATAACACTTATAATTATCCCATTCCTTATATGGGTTTCGTTTGTTTCTTTACGACTGGGAGTGTCCACGGCCGTTCACAGACTTTTTTAGCTCACCTTCCTAGGTGAAGCTATCTCAGGTTCTGATCTGTTTCTCCTCTTTCGACAAAAGAGGGCGCTTCTAGAGGCGAGAGGGCGTGCACAATCATCACACTATACAAATATGCAATGTTCCTATATTTAAAAAATGTTTTAATAATAATTACCACCAATATCCACATTATTATCAATCTTGGTCCTAAATAAAAGTCTTTCGAAATTCACTAAATCAAAACATTTGTTTTACAATAGATTTAACATCGATAGTGTGACGGCTTAACGTGAAATCTGCGTAAGAATTGTTTTGCAAAGGTGTCTTATATCAAATCCAGTTCAATTATTGATAATCGCAAGCAAATATCTGTTTCTGCATTTAAAAGTTTCTGTATTTTATTTTGGTATCTTTGTAAGCGTAAATTAAATTTGCTTTAAAAGCCAAGATTTTGAATTCATCCGTCTTTTAATGGATGAATTCAAATGTGGCATTTAAATGGATGTTTTGATGTCATTTGACACCAAAACTTTGGTTTTGAAATAAAAATTTTAGTTCAATGAAGACCTCGTATTCCACTGTATTTAAGCTGGCTAACTTTCTGTTTACATTAAACATATCCAGATCACATTTAAAATCGTTCCAGCTTTTTAATAAGCAGTTGTAAAAATAATGTTAAAATGAGTCTTTTAAAGCTGCGAGATGCCCGAATTTCATCCCTATATTTTATCTTGAAGTCAGATGTTATTTTTACTCGTGTGCCGTCAACCGGGGCTACTTTGGTCCTTTCGGGGTTACTTTGGTCCATCCCATAAAAAAAGTTTTATTCTTTGTATTGAACAAACAATACAGGATAATTTGGAGTTTTTGCCCTTGAAAAATATTTTATACCCTACTATAGGGTATTTGAATAGTTTGGGGGTAATTAAAAAAATTTTAGTGGCAACATTGGATGTGTTTGTAAACAACTGTTTTCCTGTGTAAATTTTAACTCTCCAAACTTTCTATAATGAAACAATTTGGATAAGAGCTACAAATAAGGTGAGTGTCAAAATATTATTTTTAGTAACCTGTAATCCATGTGTGATGATAGGTTTTCCTTTAATTTTTTATTTTGAGAGGAAATGTTTGCGTTTTCATAAAGCTAACATGAAAACTAGTATTTCGGGGCTACTTTGTGCCGGTCCTTTTTTGATCTGAAAATAGCCCCAATCACTTAGAATAGTCTTTTATACAACCAAATCTGTTGAAACATGTTTTAAGTAACTTTTTTTTTCAAATGTTACTTTAGCAAAATGTTACATTAATTGTTTTTGTTCCAGTTGCTGAGGATAACATGACGAAAACTGTTTCTTGTTTCTTTTATATTGACAATTGTTTTATTGTGTTTAAATACTAAAAAGAAAACATCTTTTTATCGAGTTTGCAGTGTTAATTTATTAGCAAATGCTATTTGAAGAGAGTTTCAATAAAAATGTATTCATTTACATATGAAATGTATTAATTTTATATGAAACTAAGTGAATGGAACAAAGAAGCCCCCAGCAGAGGCTACTTTCTTCCAAAACTTTAAAAATAGTTAAAAAATAAAATAATAAAAAATTTCCTCTTTAAAAGTATACAGTTTGCTTCATTGTTTCATATTAATTGTTTACGACTCCATTTCGACGTTGAAAAATCACATATAATATTTTTTAATAATGGAAATGTGAGTGGAACCAGGAAAAAGTGGCCCAAAGTAGCGTTACAAAGGTTGACGGTACTTAAAAAAAAAAAAAAAAAAATACCGGTATCTAAATTTAAGGGACCGTACAAGCGCAGAAAAAATCCGCCCACGACAGCCGCCATTTTTTGAATCAGCGCGTATTCAGAGGGTAGTGTTCGTCTGTTCAGCGAATTGGCATTGTAGAGGGGGCAATGCTTGAAGGGATTAAGGATATGAAATCTTATTTCAACTCGGCAATGTTACGTACAGATTACTATCTTACGTTTGTTTCGATTTCAGGGAAAAACTCTATCCGTTCTCGCTGTCAAGCAGCAAACTGAATGAAGATTACTTTAAGCTCGTGAAGGAAGTACGATCTTTCAGAAAGGTAAATGGTAAACCAGCGATAACCAGATCAGATTTTGAGTAAGATATTTTTTTTCTATTAAAAAAATATATATATTGCTTTTTATTTATTACACGGTCCATTAAGGGATATAGGCCTAAAGTGGGGGAGTGCCCCCACCCCCCCGTGGGGTTCTTTCCAAGGGAACCTAGCCCGTATTTACGCAAGGAAATATAAGGTTCGAAAAAAGTCACGGAAAACTCCGAACGATTCGGCCGACGGGCGCGATTGGGTTCGAACCCAGCACCTTCCGTCTACCAGCTTTGAGAGCAAAACCTCTCGGCCACTGGTGGGGCTTAAAATTGTGGAGCATCAAATGATTAACAATAATGTAAACAAATAACAACTAAATTTTATTCTGTAATTATTAGTTAAAAATACGTTTAAAGAATATTAATACATGGAAATTATTCCAGAGGGAAACATTCGCCTGGCATACAATATTTCAAATGAAAATCAAATTTCAAAGTACAAAGTAATTGCTTAAAAGGCGCAAAGGCCAACATAGCGAATAAGATTCCAAGCCGGGACTCGAACCCGGGCCATCAGTATATCGCACTGACGTTCTACCGACTAAACCACTTGGAACGATACCCAGCACGGAAAATTTCTCACTATTATATGTTGGCAAGGCTACAAACGCAGCACAAGATGGAATATTCAACGTGAGGCATCGGTAGAACGTCAGTGCGCTATACTGATGGCCCGGGTTCGAGTCCCGGCTTGGAATCTTTTTCACTATGTTGGCCTTTGCGCCTTTTAAGCAATTACTTTGTACTTTGAAATTTGATTTTCATTTGAAATGCGTTTAAAGAATTTGCACAAATTAATAAGAACGTAAAATACAAAAATATGCTACATATCATAAACGCTTAAATAATAAAAAGATAAAGGAAAACTGCAAAAACATACTTTTCTAATTTCACTCAACATTCATTATGAAAACGCGAGTTCCCCCTTCAAAACTGACTACTTGACAAGTAAGTTCTGGCAATTTAACTGGTTGGGGCGATCGAAGCCCCCGCAATAAAGCTGCCGCAAACTACTGTTAGATGATTACTTTAACGGAGACTAATGTGATATGAAAATAATCACATTTAAATCATATAATAAAGGTAAGGGAAATCAGCTTACCTTCTACTTCAGGATCGTCCACGGTAATTTTCTGCTTATCCAGGTAAACTTAGATTAATCCATTAATTATGTGAATTATCCATAGTGGTTTCACCTGTAAAGAGCTTGTAAATTTGTTTATTAAAAAAATGCGTATTTTTCTTATTATTTGATCTAGTGATGTAACGAATAGTGATTTGGCCGAATAGCCGAATACCGAATATTCGGCCAAGTTTTAGGCCGAATACCGAATATTCGGCGGCCGAATACTGACTTTAATATAAATGACTTTTATTTTAATTGTTTCATTTTTTTTCAATTTTAAAATAAAAAATTAAATTAAGGACTAATTGAAATTAATTTTTTGTTTGAGTTTTCAAAAATCATAACAGCTGAATGTATTTTTTGTAACACTTTAAATGTCTTAAAAAATACTTTAAAGATAACATATGACTTTTAAAAATGTAAATAATAATTTAATTCATAATTTTTTATTTAATCCATAGTAATAACCATATTCTAGTAATTTATATATATATACTATCTAAAATAGATCTCATTACCTCTGTAAAAATGAAACTTTTTTTATTTTAGTAAAATCCTTTCACCCCCTAAAAATAAGAACTTGCATGTGTCCCCTGTCTTTTTATATCCTTTTTCATGCAACTTAAACTTAGTAAGTTTACACTCTGTATGTAAAAAAAAAAGGTTATTTTCTTAAAATATAATTATTCATTCCATTAAAATATTATATAATGTTCTTTTCTGCTACCAAGATATACTTTTCTCTTTTCTTTCTCTCAAAATTAACAAGCCCCTCATAATAATTCCTCCACCCCATATTTCAGAATGAGATCTTTTTCTTATAATAATTAATGTAATTTAGGCATAATTTTTTAATATTGTTTGTCGAAAATATTTAAAATCATATTTTGTTTTGATTTTCTGGAACATATCTAACCAAATATCTTAAAATATTCGGCCAAATATCCCACTATTCGGCTACAGGTATTCGGTCAAATGTCTTACTATTCGGCTATAGGTATTCGGCCGAATATCTGTTCAATATTCGGCCGGCCGAATATTCGGCAAAAGGGCCGAATAGGCCGAATACCGAATAGTGGCCGAATATTCGTTACATCCCTAATTTGATCCCAGAAATTTTGCAGCACTTATGGTTTTAAACTAAATTTTTATACAGGGTGATTCATAAATATCGAAACAATAGGCTATTTCCTTAAATATTGCCCCTAGACCCATACTTCCAATTGCAAAGTTTCATAAAAAAAGGTTCAAAATTTAATGACATAAGTTGCAACTCCATAGGGGGTCTATTTAAAAAAATACGAAATTTAAATTTTTATACGGCCCCCATAGTGTAAAAATTCCAATCAAGAAAACTTTCCTTATCCATTCCTGAATTAAGCACAAAAAATTGCATCTTCATATCTGAAAAACTAGCAGAGTTATGGCCGTTTAAATAATTCATCAGGTTTTAAGGGATTAGACACAAATTGAAATGCGTGCAATAGGGTGGAACTAAAAAACGAAGTTTCGAATTTTATATTCTAATAGTGATTATTTTTTTCCTTTTTAACTCCATAAAAAGAAAATATTTTTCTTTTAATTTTAAAATGATATTTTGCGGTTCCTCAAAGCGCCTGGTTTTCCCTAAAAAAAGAAAAAAAAGACAATAATTGCATGAAAAGTTTTTTAAGCTTATTGTTAAATTTATATTTTGCAAAATTAAATTAATTAAGTGTTAATGTCCTGTAATAAAGAGAATAATTCAATTTGAGTGCCTTAGAAAAGTTAGCCCCACTTTATTTGACTTTTGTAGAAGCCAGCGTCGTGGGCGTCGGCCTTCATTGTCTCTGATTTATTTGGCTTCGACACATAACAAGTTAGTCCGATTTAACGTGTGTTAACAGTTTCTTTAACTATTTTTCAATAAACATTCTGTGTCAAAAGTGACAAAGTCTGTTAACGTACCTAAATCTAGATAATTGTTGAAGTAACCTGTATTTCGTGAACCAAAACAATTAACATTAGATTGTCATCTTTGACGAACATATGAAGATGTTATGAAACATTATTTTTGGGTTCAATTTAACTTAAAATCTGACAGCTGGAATCTGATACACACTATTTCTAAAATATCTAAAGCTGTTGATGATACAATTACAAGTGTATTGCTGAGACCTTCAATTCCAGTGGTTTCTGATACACAAATCATAAAAAATGATTAGAGACTAGCGCGAGAAATGTCAAAATTTGAAGAAAAATATTAAGATTAGAAAGAATAATCTCACATCCAATATAAAATTGCAAAATGTTAGGTAATCCTGCAAAAAACATTTTTTTACTGTAAAAGCACTAAATATTATCGTGTATCAGAACAAGAATGTCACTTTCTCAAAGATCAAAGAGACATGGGGTGATGGCAATAGGATCAATAGATATAAAAACTACAAAAAATGTGTAGCAAAACTGGAAAAGGAAATATTAAGGAAAAAAGTTATTTTAAAACAAAAAAATGACGTTTTGATTGAATGATCGTCAAGTGTAAAAAATAGTTTGGAAGGAAATAGTTCAATCGGTTGTTTTTCTAAACCTGAATTTGATAATCAACAAGGTGAAAGAACCGGAGTATTAGACAGAACTGCAAATATTATTGCAAATGGCATCTTAGAAGATATGGGTATTTCTGATGATAATAAAGAAAAGGTAACTGAAAGACGACAAAGAGAAAAGAAAAGGAAGAATTTGAAAGAACAGGAAAGACGAAATGAGTTAATTTTAGAAGGTTAGTATTTTGATGGCAGAAAGGATAACACTATGATAACTGAAGCAGAGGGAAAAAGTATAACTAAGAATCATTGAAGACGAACACCTGGTCTTAGTTCAAAAACTAGGATAAAAATATATTGGTCATATTTCATTGACATCTTCTTCTTATATTAATATAGCCACTGCAATTTTGGTGTATTTTCAAAATAATAATACAGACATTTCAAGTTTGAAAGTTGTTGGGTGAAACAGAAACGCCTTTAATGCAGGATGCAAATCTGGAGTTGTTAAAACATCGGAATCATCATTATAATGGATAATTTGATTATTACATGCAAATGAACTTTTTTCTTAGATACTTATTTCAACATCTTGCTGGAAAAACTACGAGTACAAAAGTATTTTCTGGACCAGTAGGAAAGCGACTTGAAAAAATGCGAACAAATTGAAATTATAGACTATAAAAACATTGATCCATGCACCTGAATTTTAGATTTTCCTTGTCACACTCAAACAGTGGAAACGTGTATCAAAATTGTCCCGCGAGCTGCGTCAACCGTCTTAAAATATTAAGCTAAAGTTGGCTTAATCTTGGGAAAGTTGAATTCCCACAATGTAATGACAAAGTTTGCCTAAAAAGACAGTAGGTTGAATATCCAATTGAATTAATCCATAACAAAGGGAGGTAAGGAGGGGGGAAGTCGATATTTAACCACCTCCTCGTGGTGACTTCTGGATAGTATTTGCTAAATAAAAGTAGATATGAGCTAACAGCTACATTGTTTACTTTAAGTTACTTTATACTGAAATTACAAAATTTTGACCTCTTTGAGGAACCGGAAAACAACTTAAATTAAAAAAACCTTTTCAGCCAAAAGTTTAGACATCCAAAAAGGAAAAAAGTTTTCACTATTACACATTAAAACAAAAAAGTTTTTTTTTTACCCTATACTTAATGGGTTCCACCCTAGCGTGCAATCGAAGAAACAATGTTAGTTTAAGAGTTCTAGGAAACATGTAAAAAATATATTTGTTGAACTCGAATTTTTATTTATTTTTCTTTTTTTGTGATGGTTAACCGTACAATTTTCAAACAAAATCACATCCTAATACTTCGCATAAAGTTTTTTAAAAATTTAAATGTTTAGTATTTTTTTAAGCGGATTTAATTTAAAATCCTTATAACTCGAAACATTATTCATCGGATTTAAAATTTTTTTCATTTAATTAAAGAGGAAAGTATAATTTTAGTTTTGTTTCAGGAATTTTTTTAAATTTTAATTTTAAAAATATTAAAAATATTTGCTTAAAAAAATATGTAACTTAATTTTTAAAAAATCATATTTTCAAAAGTAATTTTTTTTTTCAATTTGCCGAAACAAAATTAATGTAAAATAATCAAAAAAGACATGTTCCAAGTTTGCACTTTTTAATTTACGGTTAAAAAAGCATCATGCAGAAAAACACATTTAATGTTTTAAACATTGATTGGCTCCTAATAAAATATTTAAATGCATTTTTAAAAATTGCACGTGAAAAAGTCACATCTTTCGGTAGCTTAAACTTCCGATTCAGTTTAACTTTTGCCGTTTCCACCACCTTTTTGTACTACTTAAATGCCCATAAATAAATGTTTAATGTAAAATTTGAAACAATGCTTTTTCAAACATGCCGATTAAGAGTTTTTCATAATTTTAGCCCTTACAAATTCAGGCTTTTTATAGGCCCGGCGAGGCCGATAAAAAAGACTGTATACTATAGACCCGGAATTGGTGACTTTTTTCTGAAGACTCGGCCAGGCCGGGCCGATCGTATTTTTTCATACAGAAGCGGGTGTTGGCGTGAATTATGACGGCCAATTATCCTTACAAGGGATGTGGGGCCCGAAACGGGGGGGGGGGTTCATCCGTGGAGGTCTTTCTAAGGGAAAATAACCCGTATTTACGTAAAGATATCCAAGGTTCGAAGAAAACCTCTGAAAACCCCGAACGATTGGGCCGAAGGACACGATTGGGTTCGAACTCAGCATGAGAGCAGAACCTCTCGGCCACTGGTTATACCGAACCGGGACTGGCTTCCTTATTCCTAGGTCTACCCTGGGCGAAATTTTCAGTCCCGGTCTCAAGACAACCCATATTAAAATCATTACCTCTGACTGGCCTAACCCGTGCAAAAATAACTAAAATTTGGCTCAGCCAAAAAAACTTTACAACAAATGCATATATTTTTAAATGGCCATTATTTTACAATAAAATTTTAAAATTCATATTTTTAAAGGATAGTAGATTTTAAGGCAAAAAATTTAAAATACGATAAAACTAGTGAAAAAGATCTGCCTATGACGGAATCCTTTTTTAAACGGAAAAATCTGATGATCCATGGAAAATTAATATAATAATACCTGAGAAAAAACAGACTACATTTACAACTCCTAAGAAGTAAGGGAACTTGTCTATAACGCTTTTTTTTTCCTTTCCTATGTGATTCCATCTTAAAAGATTTTACTTTATAGCATTTTTCATTGTCTCTAACACATGGAATATGGATTAACGTTATTAAAGGAGAAGTGAATCATTTACATATAAATAGAGATTCATTAATAAAACAAATAGTCACAGCTTTTGGCATTTCTTTAAAAATAATAATTATAAACATGAAAAAAGAAAAGATATAATAAGTATTTTTGGTCAGAACTCCTCCATATGAAACAACTTTTAACCATATCGATATAAAAAAAACTATATAGAAATTCAGTCAGGTCGGGGCAGGCTACGATTTGAACTTTTTTCCAGGCTGGGCCGAACTTTTTTCCTATGGGTCGGTTCGAGACCGGAACTAGATATTTCGACCCGTGCAGACCTCTAGTGCAGACCACCAGCATACTTTGAAAACAAATTTAACGTAAAATCTATACGCTGCCTATTTTATGTCCAAAGGAGAGGCACTGTCTTATATCGACTTTTAATAATGTACAATTTGTGACTGATCCCTACCTTGCACTCAAAATGAGTCAAAAACTCATCGCTCAGAGGCATGGATAAGTGGTGTAAGTCACGAATTTTGAATTTTGATATCTCTGCGAATTTTAAAGATATCGATATGGATTTTTTTGTGTTTAATTCAGGAATAGAAAAGGAAAAATTTCCTAATTGGGAATTTTACTCTACGGGGCCCGTATAAAAATTAAATTTTTGTATTTTCTCATATAGACCCCCCATGGAGTTCAAATTTATCTCCTCAAATTTTGCACCTTTTTTTTATGAAACTTTTCAATTGGAAGTATGTGCCTAGGGGCAATATTTAAGAAGATAGCCTATTGTTTCGATATTTATGAATCACCCTGTATATCTACATTGGAGCATTCATTTTTTGCTCCTTCCTCGGTTAAAACATTTACAGGTACTGAAAGATAATAATACAAAACATTATTTAGACTTGATTACATACATAAATAAATTCAAGGTTACGTTCATTAATAAAACACATATATTCATTTAAAGTCAATAAACTGTAGATATAGTTCTTTATAATGTCAATACTGCAGCTCTATTATGCAAGTGTTTATAAAATTTGATTGACAGTTCAAAAGATGAAATAGGAAGTAATGTTCTAATTTCGTATCAGGATGGATGGATGATGTAAACAGTTTTACCTATTGCAGACATTAAGTGTTTTTGAAAAACAATTAACTTGATTTATGATAAGTTTTATCTATTTCTGAAGAGATTAGTACTTCTAACAACTACAACTTCTGATTTTTCAATGTCAAGAACTGGGTGTCACTCTTTCCATACAACTGCTTTCTCTTTCGTATGTAATAGATTTTTTTTTTTTTTTTTTTTTTTTTTTTTACTTTCAAGTAGGTATTGGTTGCACACAGCACCCCCGGAAAATCATCACAATCGTTCGCTGCTGGCAGTGGCGTATCTAGACTTACCATTTCGGAGGGTGCTGAGATATAGTAGAAGTTCCGAAGAAGGAATCACAAGAAGCAGGAAAAATTCATCTTTAAACAGGTTTTTATCGTAGCAGGTAACACATTTATTACACAAACAAACCTGCTAAGATGGAATCACGTGGGACTAGTAATCATTTCGTTTTAGGCAGGTTTTCGTCTTTACAAGTATAATTCCATGGTTATACCACATTTTTTAAAACGGAATGGTGAAATTTATTTACTAAAAGGTATCTCAACAAATAGTAAATAAAACCGAAGTAAACAGCAAATTTGAAATTATTTAAGAGCTTCTTACTCTACCCCCTCCCCTCTCCCCCCAACCTCCTTCAACACATCCAATCTATGCATTACCTTAAATCACAGATTTTCAATTGATAAATAGCAAGTGTAATCAATTTATTAATGTTTTTTTAATTAATTAAAATTAATAATGCACTTTTAATCACCACATATCACGTTTTACATAATAAAACGCGTGTAAAAAGAGCCTGAGTAATATAACGGAAATTTGGCTGAAAAATGGCTATTTCGTTATCTCTCCGAAATAACACACTTTCTAAGATGAAAACCTGTCTAAAACGGAATAGTTTTCGGGTTCCTTTTCAATTTCATCTTAGCATGTTTCATTACATTTTGCTAAATTTTCGTAATTAAACGTGATATATTCTACAATTTTCGGAGGGGGCTGGAGCGCCATCAGCCCACCACCTGAATACGCCACTGTCTGCTGGTTTTCTATTATCCTGTAACGTCTGAATAACGTCAACGGTATGATGAAGTGTTTCTCATACCGTTGGGGAATAGGCTAGACTTTGGGATATTTTGGATCCTTTCCCCTATACATGGCGTTTATGGAAGTATTATCTTAGCTAGAAGTTAGACTTGCAGGCTAAATTTCTACATCAGCTTTATCTGTCAGTGACTTATACTCTAATATGCTTAAAGCGTAGATGACAGCTGAACACATCTATATACATATTACGCTATCCTATGTGGTACAGAAATCGCGATTATTTGTTAATTATTTAATGGCAACGTTCGAATGAAACGCATCTCATTGACTATTGAACAGCATTTAATGCATCTCCATACCTATAAGGGGGTTTGCCATAGTGAGAGAGCCTGTTCTGTCACCAAATACCGCCAAGTTTATCGCCAAATTTGGCGACCAAAATGAGTCGATAAAAGTGACGCCAACTTGGCGATATCTCTAATATTTCGCCAAATTCCTATAGACTTCCATACCTATAAGGGGGTTTGCCATAGTGGGAGACCCTGTTCTGTCACCAAATACCGCCAAGTTTATTGCCAAATTTGGCGACCAAAATGAGTCGATAAAAGTGACGCCAACTTGGCGATATCTCTAATATTTTGCCAAATTCCCATAGACTCCAATTGTAAGCCAATAGGTTTTACTTGCTTACAGAAAATCAACCCATTGAAATATTTTAATGCAACAAAAACCAATATTAGCTTAAGGGATTCTATTAAATTTATTTAAGGGAGTTCAAGTAAATTAAACTATGAATAAAAGTAACATGATATATGCTTAACATGCTTTCCCAAACATAAATTTTAAGGGAGACCAAACTGGTCGCCAAGGGCGACTAGTTATTATTATTATTATTTAATGCTACCGTTGACTCGATGAGGCTGAATTGATACTATCTTGTTAGAATATCGATAGAATTTAATTCCCTTAATTAAATAAATTTAAATGTTATTTTTTTTGTTGAACATTAATAGGAGAAATATTACAGCATTAGAATAGGCGTTTACAACTACATCAAGTTTTATCAGAGAGGGATCTTTGGTTATCAAAGTTCGATGCTTGCGCGCGACAAAAAATCTGCTTCAAGAGATTCTTCTCTTTATTTGTTGAAAGGAGTTAATTCATTATTTATTTCTCGTCCTTTGAGAGCATTGTAAATATTCTAAAATTGTGAGTGCAGTAAATTCTTTTTTACGTGTGAATTTTCCTATCTATGTTATTTAGTCTTATAGTACGGTTGAACCTCTATTAACCGAGATTCCATTAATCGAGGTTTCTGATAACCGAGCCGTTAACGAAGTCTGGTTTTCTTTTTGAAGTGAAAACTTCTTTAGGCGCGTTGAGCTTTTTTTGAGATGGAGAAAAACCACTTATTTGGAGACACTGTTACGTAACCGACATGCTAGCATTTTGGCACATAGACACTAGCGCGCCAAGCGGTGAATGACAGGAATTTTTCCCTCTTCAGCTCAATCCGCAAAAGAAGAACGAAGCTAAAACTCATTTTTTCTCCCGGCTTTCATACAGGAACACACACACACACATTATCAGTTTTCGAAAACTTCTTTAGGCGCGTTGAGCTTTTTTTGAGATGGAGAAAAACCACTGATTTGGAGACACTGTTACGTAACCGACATGCTAGCATTTTGGCACATAGACACTAGCGCGCCAAGCGTAATATAATTGTGGTATTGTATTCATTAATAAAAATACTTTTGGATAGTATTGAATTGGAGTATGGATTTCAATATTTGGGTAGTATTGAATTGTAATGGTTGCTGTTTATATTTCACCGGATAAATCTTTAAATGCAATACGAGAATTTTTGTACGAAAATTTGTTTATTTATATGTACATGTATTATTTAATAATATAATTTAATATAATAATATGTATTACAAATTATTAATATTTATTTATATGTAATTTATAGTTAAATTATATTACTATGAAAATTGTAATATAATTTTGGTAGTAATAGTTTATAATAATGAATAAAAAAACACCACATTTAAAAGTATTTCCTGCACAATAAAACATTTCCTGACGATTAAAAAAACACACACGTAATTGTTGAAGTTTTCACTTCTATTGGCACACTCGGAGTGCCACTATTTTTTTTTCTTTCTTTTTTTGCGGGGGGTCCGTTCTATAGGTTCTTATGTCCTCAAAAGCACTCAACTGACAAGAAAAATTGCTCTCTGAGAAGTCAAGACAACAGCAAACAATGCTTTCTTTCCAGTGGTCGGTTGGCCCTATTGAATATCATGTGCAACCTGTTACCCGACAATGGGGAAATTGCATGGAAATTCCCCCACTCGACTGGCAATTTTATACACAATTTCTGTTAACCGAGATTTCCGATATCCGAGGTACTAGCAGTCCCAATTTACTCGAATAATCGAGGTTGCACTGTAATTGGCACAAAAAAAAAAAAAAAAAAAAAAAAAAAAAAAAAAAAAAGGTAAATTAAAAAAAAAAAAAAATAGCAATTTATCAAATTACAACGACCATTTGGAAAACGATTTTTTCGAAGACTAAAATTTAAGACATAAAAAATCGCACGGAGTTGATCCTACATTACGTACGCCATGAATTAAACATTAATAGTGTTATTACACGTGAAAATTGCAGGCCAAAAATATCGCCTGCGACCCGTCAGATTTCATGAAACTTAAGTATTATCCATCTGAAACTTACTTAAATATCCAAGCATTTCATTGGCTGTTCGGGAAAAGGCTTTTCCATCGTCAGATTTTCAAGAAATCTGACGGCCAATTTTAAATGAAATTTCATTCTTAAACTTCTAAACATCCGACAATATTACTTTTTACACCGTCAATTAGAGAAAAAAATGTACTTTTAAATGCAATTTGTTTGAAAGCTGTATCTCAATTTGTTTCTGAGTTATTATTATTATTTTTTATTTTTTTTTTGTAGTTTTTATTACTTTTTTGTCATAGTGGCAACAGAAGGTATCCATCGTTGTTGAAATTAAAGGGAAATACAGATTACTGTATAGACCAATGATAAAACGAATAAAATGCGGATTAAACCAATGAAAACCTTCAGATATGCTTTTAATTTCCCATCCTGACGAGAACAATAACCATTTTTCCAAATGTTACTGATTTTAATCTATAGATTTGTAATAAATTTGTATTCATGCATTTATGCATAAGGGTGCAACAGCTATTGCACCAAGACCTCACTATTTATAAAACAAGTTATAGTGCGAACGCACCTTATTCGCCACGTTTGACGTATACAATTTCCGACGTTATTTTTTGTTCTGATTGTCCCTGAATTTGATTTATAAAATCCAATTTATTTTGTGTGTGATTTTCATTTCAGGTCAAGTCTGTTAGGTGTTCAAATTTTCTACAATTCCATGATTGTTACACATCTTAATGAAACGCCTATATATAGTGTAAGTATGAATGGTTCTACGCTGACTTTAAGAATTATCTCTATATGGTTTAAATATCTAATCACAGATCCAACATTTCACTTATTTTCGATAACTAAATCTACACTGTTAAAAATATCGTGAAAAATTACCTCTGTTTTTAAAGGCTATCTATTTTCTGGCCAATGAGAAAGATCCATAGGCGTTTATGTAGCATTCTCATTGGTCAAAAAATAGATAGCCTTTATAAACAGAGGTAATTTTTCACAATATTTTTAACAGTGTATATTTACCGGGTGTCCCAAAAATGATTGATGGATTTTTAAATTCAATAACTTCCAAACGGTGACAGATATTAAAACAACTCTTGCAGGAGGGTTATGTATGATGTCAGGAATTTTTGTACTGTGATTCTTGATTTTATTTCGCATTTCAAACAATAGATGGCGCTGAGGAGCAATAGACGCTCAGTCCAGACTCGATTTTTGGTACTTCAGAATCCATTCAATACATTTTAATCTCCTTTTTTCGCATGGAAGGAGAGAGAGGCCGGAACCTGGATTTAGCAGTTATTGTTTGCAGTGCCCTCTATCGATGCTATTTGGAGCTAAAACTGAGAATCGCAGCATAAAAATTCCTGACATCCTACATAACACTCCTGCAAGAATTTTTTTAATATGTCACTGTTTGCAAATTATTGAATTTTAAAATCCATCAGTCATTTTTGGGACACCCGCGGTAAGGTCAGTCTGCCTAAATGGGATGACCCCTAAATGCGGCAATGTTTTTGTACATAAAATCTTAATCCAAGAATCGTAAATAAATTTTATATAATGAAGCAGACGAACTTCAGAAACAAAACCAGAAACGTTTTTTTGCATGTAAAACGGTTTTTTTTTAAAGAAATTTCTAATCAAATACCAGGCATGAGATTGACCAAAAAGCAAAAAAGCTGAAAACAGCGCGAACGACGTTTGAACAATGACAGTTATGAATTTCAAGCGCAACAAATATATTTGCTATTAATATATATAATTTACACACAATTTAGCTTTGTGTAAATTAAAAAGAAATAATTAACACGAATTAGGCAGAAATTATTTACTTACTCTAATGAAAAGTTTATTTTACCAAGATACAGAACATTAATGTGAAATTTGCTGTTTTTTGTGATCTTTTGACGAAAAGTGCCGTTTTTTCGCGATCTTTTGACGAAAATTGCCGTTTTTTCGCGATCTTTTGACGAAAATTGACATTTTTTCGCGATCTTTTGACGAAAATTGACATTTTCCTGCGATCTTTTGACGAAAATTGCTGTTTTTTTCGCGATCTTTTGACGAAAATTGCCGTTTTTTCGCGATCTTTTGACGAAAATTGACATTTTTTCGCGATCTTTTGACGAAAATTGACATTTTTTCGCGATCTTTTGACGAAAATTGCCGTTTTTTCGCGATCTTTTGACGGAAATTGTCGTCTTTTCGAAATCTTTTGACAGAAATTGTCATTTTTTTCGTGATCTTTTGACGAAAATTGACGTTTTTTCCCGATCCTTTGACGAAATTGGCGATTTTTCTTTGAACGATTGACGAAATTGATTTTTTTTTTCTGACCATTTGTCTAAATTCGCGATATATGTCCGAATTTTCAGATTTATGACCGATTTTTTTTTTTAATTTTCGGAAATGACTGCCGTAATTCTTTGGACTTTCGGAACAGAATCATCCCTGGTTCAGCGATCGCGATGAAATAGGATAACCACCGCACGCGATAAATTACTTCTCGTAGTTCAAGTGTTGAAATATAAGCATATTTTGATGCGGATTAAAATCATTTTATGACTTTTTTTTTTATTTAAACGAATAAAAAACGTATGTCTGCACGAAATAAATTCTTGAAAAATGAGAAATTAAAAATCGAAAAAAAAATGGCAAAAAAAGTGAAAATTTGAAAAAAATCGAAAAGGGGGAAAAAAAAAAAAAAACGGAAATTCAAAAATGACTAAAAAGCGGAAAACCGCGGATCCGCGGAAGAATCTCATGCCTGAAATACACATCGTTCATTTTACAATTTCGTATATGGATCATGTAGTTATATTTCATTATCACCAGATTGTCAGCAAAATTTGCGGAGTTGAAATTATGGAAACACAAATCGCACTGGTGTATACATTATGTGTTAATATTGACGCGCGAATTTCGCGAATTTTAAACGATGTTTTCTGCGACAATCATTTAATTGTAGTTATGCCCATAGCTCCTTGGCAAAGAGGGATGAGAGTTTTCTAAAATTAGGAAAGCATTTATTTATTTGAGGGTTATTTATATTAGGCATTATATGCAGCATTCAAATAACGTTTGCATATTAGCAATGTAAAATTGACAAACAGCACGGTGCTGCGCCGTGAGGAACATTTCCAGAATAATATTGAAAAGTTTAATTATAATAGTCCTGTATTTAAATTTTAGTACAGAAACAGTACCCTGTGAGTTAATAGAGACTTTCATTCATCCTTTAATCAAGTGGTCTCGGAGACCGCTCACAGCAGTTAAGAGTTAATTCAAAAAATAGTTACAGTTAACCCTTAACTGCTGTTAGAGCTGCTTTTTTTTATTAATTTTCACAGTTTAACTTCTAATTTCCAGTTTAACTATCGATACAGCAAAATTTTGCTTCATTTGGAGCCTTGTACAATTGTTTGAAAGGTTTGAAAAATCGAAATTTTATTAGAAATAGTACTGTACAAACAGTTTAGTGCAAAAACAATATTTTATGAGTTAATCGCGCATTTTATTCATCTTTCAATCGAACGGTTTCGCAGACCGCTCACAGTTGTAATGTGGAAATTTTCTGTCACAACAGTTAATCGTCAAATGAACTTTTTCAGATGAATTGTCATGTATAAAATGCATTATCACATTTAAGACTACGAACGTCTCATTTAGGTTTTAGCTGCCATAAATGCGACAATCCTATATTGTGGTTTTATACTACAGATAATTATTAAATTTCTACAAACACAAGTTAGTTTTGAACTAAAGGTAGAGTATTCAGTAATTTGTTGCTTAATAAAATATACATTTATATAATAAAATCCCAAATGTACCCTCAATGCGACAAAACTACGGGGAATCGTGTCTCATTCAGGCAGACTGACCTTATATCTTATTTGAACACTTTTGATTTTCCATGAATAATGATCAAGTGCGACTATTACTCGCGTACTAATGAATAACATTTAGGTAATCCACGAATTTCACGTTATAGCTTAATTCACGAAATTCAGATTGGGAGAGTATTTTTTAAGAGTTCACCATTCTTTTTAAATCACATTAAAGTCAGCATATTTCACGACTGAGAGTTTCTACGCTGGTGTTGTTCAATGAGAATGAGTACAAGGAGATTAAAAGATTTGCTAATTCTATTTATTACACATTTAAATATATACAGATTATTTACAGCGAAACATTTGGTTAATACAGTCGAACTTCCCTTTCACGAAGTTTTCCACTTAACGAAATTTTCTGCTGAACCTTGACTTCGAACATCATTAACATGCAAATTAATCTCTGTATTACGAAAAATATATTCTATATAACGAAGTTTATTCTACTTTCGTACATATACAACATTCAAATGAAGGGGTTGCTGTTGCGATAGATGTATGTATTGCAGCGGATTGTATGAAAATGAAATTTTTTATATGTTTGATCATTTCATTTCCATTCAAAAACTAGTACGTTGTGGCCATCACAAAACTTTCTTCTATCTCATACATGTCA
Organism: Maratus speciosus; assembly: GCA_963932465.1. NCBI lineage: Eukaryota > Metazoa > Arthropoda > Arachnida > Araneae > Salticidae > Maratus > Maratus speciosus. The sequence continues at coordinate 25,720,291 of OZ010789.1, read as the reverse complement.
ATACTTCAAAATTCACTATCTCAGTGCCAAATTAAATGACAATCTGTGTTCATCATGAGAATTCTAAAAATATGAAATTCCGTGCATTAGTTCTCGAGGTATGACTGTCACTAAAATCGTGTAAATGCAGCATAGAAGCGCCACCTATTGGGTTATTTACACCAGAACCTAATTATCACCAACTTATGTCAACGTCTAACTGAATATGAAGTTTGAGGGAAATTCGTGCGTTAGTTCTTGAGATCGAGGTATTGCGCAAATCATGACAAATGCAGCATAGAAGCGCCACCTGCTGAGCGATTTGCAACAACACATAATCAGCAGCAATATTCATCAAGTTATACTTAAATCTGAAGTTTGATGAAAATTCGTGCATTTGTTCTTGAGATAGAGCTATTGAGGAAATAGTTCAAAATGCAGCACAGCAGCGGCACCTATTGGGCGATTTACACCAACACGTAGTCAGCATCATTTCATATGAAGGACTAACTAAATCCGAAGTTTGATGAAAATGTGGGCATTAGTTCTTGAGATAGAGCTACTGCGAAAATAGTGTAAATCCTGCAAAATGCAGCATAGCAGCGCCAACTTTTGGGCGATTTACACCAAAACATAAACAGCATCCATTCATGTCCAGGACTAACTGAATCTGAAGTTTGATGAAAATCCGTGCATTAGTTCTGGAGATTGAGCTATTGCGGAAATCGTGAAAAAGGCTGCATAGCAGCGCCACTTGTTGAGCGATTTACACCAAAAACTAATCAGCAACAATTTATATCAGGGACTGGTTGAATATAAATTTTTATTAAATTCCGTGCATTAGTTCTTGAGATAGAGCGCCCACAAAATTTGTGTCACATACAGACAGACAAACAGGCAGACTCACAGACAGACATTTTGTAAAAACATGTTTTTTGGAATCTCTGACCCATAAAACGTGTAAATTCGTCGAAAACTGGAATTCGAAAATTTTCATGAAACCAATACTTTCTTCTTGTAAAGATAGAAGAAAGTAAAAAAAGTCCTTCCGGCCAGTGCCGGGAGGAAGAGGTAGCTTTCATAATCCTTATTTAAAAAAAGCCAACTTATATCATGCAAACACACGAAGCTCAATTTAGTGGAAACCGAATATAGGAGATTCAATACTAATTTTTATCAATATAATGAATGAGAATTTCGCGAAATTAGTCAGCTTTATCCAAGCTGCTTTTCTTTAAAGTAACTTATATTTGGCTGCCAAATTCGGTAATTTCTTAAAGTGCCTGTCATTTTAAGACAACATGGTGGATGAGGCTAAGCAGTGAACTTGGTCGAGACCTTAGTAATTGCTGTGCACATGCTCACTCACATCGGAATCGGTTAATATATAGGAGTGCTGTCGCATGCAAAAAATCCGATTTTTCAAAATGTCACCCACAATAGAAATTGAAACTGCTATATCTGAGCCATTTTTTAAGGTAAAGACAAACAAAAAATGCTCCTGAATCCTTATATCAAGATCAAATACTTAAGAAAGAAACCTTTTTCAATTTCTAATTTTTTTGCACCTCACTTTAAATATATATATTTTTTTTAATTTAATGGCCGCCATTTTGAAACAAGATGGCTGATGAATCTGGCCAGCGAACTTGGTCGAGGTGTTGATGTATACTATCCACATGCCTTCTTACATCGAAATAGGCGAATACGTGTGTTATCGCGTGACAAATACAAGATCGTTTCAAAATGTTAGCCATGCTAGAAATTCAAAGTGCTATAAATCAACCACTTTTTAAGATATCAACAAAAGAACAAATTTTCAGAAACAAAAACTGCTCCGGAATCTTTGTATCAAGGCCAAACACATAAAAAAAATCTTTTTCATTTTCCAATTTTTTAAAACCTCATTTTGAATTTTAAATTTAACTTTTTTTAAATGGCAACCCTTTTGAAACAAGATGGCGAATGAAGCTGGCCAACGAACTCGGTCGAGACATTGGTATGTACTATGTACAGACCAAGTTACATCCAAATAGGTTCATAAATACGCCTGTTATCGCGTGACAAAAATCAGGTCGTTTTAAAATGTCAGCCACAAGAGAAATTCAAAATGCTACTACTCAGCCATTTTTTTTTAGATATAGACGAAAGAAAAACTGTTCCGGAATCTTTGTATTAAGGTCAAACACATACAAAAAAATTTTTTTTCATTTTTCAATTTTTTGGTATCTCATTTAAATTTTTTTATTTTTTAATTTTTTTAAATGGCCGCCATTTTGAAACAAGATGGCGGATGAAGCTGGCCAACGAACTCGGTCGAGATATTTGTATGTACTCTGTGTACACACCAAGGTACATCCAAGTCGGTTCATAAATACGCCTGTTATTACGTGAGAAAAATCAGGACCTTTCAAAATGTCAGCCACGCTAGAAATTTAAAATGCTATAACTCAGCCATTACTTAAGATATAGACGAAACAAAAACTGCTCCCGAATCTTTTTATCAAGGTCAAACACATAAGAAGAAAATATTTTTTCAATTTTCAATTTTTGGTACCACATTTCAAATTTAAATTTTTCTTAAAAATTTAAATGGCCGCCATTTTAAAACAAGATGGCGGGTGAAGCTGGCCAACGAACCCGGTTGAGACATTGGTATGTACTATGTATAAACGAAGTTACATCCAAATCGGTTCATAAATACGCCTTTTATCGCGTGACAAAATTCAGGACGTTTCAAAATGTCAGCCACGCTAGAAATTCAAAATGCTATAACTCAGCCATTTTTTAAGATATAGACGAAACAAAAACTGCTCCGAAATCTTTGTATACAGGTCAAATACATAAGAAAAAAATATTTTTCCATTTTCAATGTTTTGGTACCACATTTCAAATTTTAAATTTTTAAAAAAAATTTTAATGGCCGCCATTTTGAAACAAAATGGCGGATGAAGCTGGCCAACGAACTCGGTCGAGATATTTGTATGTACTATGTGTACACACCAAGGTACATCCAAGTCGGTTCATAAATACGCCTGTTATTACGTGAGAAAAATCAGGACGTTTCAAAATGTCAGCCACGCTAGAAATTCAAAATGCTATAACTCAGCCATTACTTATGATATAGACGAAACAAAAACTGCTCCCGAATCTTTTTATCAAGGTCAAACACATAAGAAGAAAATATTTTTTCAATTTTCAATTTTTGGTACCACATTTCAAATTTAAATTTTTCTTAAAAATTTAAATGGCCGCCATTTTAAAACAAGATGGCGGGTGAAGCTGGCCAACGAACCCGGTCGAGACATTGGTATGTACTATGTATAAACGAAGTTACATCCAAATCGGTTCATAAATACGCCTTTTATCGCGTGACAAAATTCAGGACGTTTCAAAATGTCAGCCACGCTAGAAATTCAAAATGCTATAACTCAGCCATTTTTTAAGATATAGACGAAACAAAAACTGCTCCGAAATCTTTGTATACAGGTCAAATACATAAGAAAAAAATATTTTTCCATTTTCAATGTTTTGGTACCACATTTCAAATTTTAAATTTTAAAAAAAAAATTTAATGGCCGCCATTTTGAAACAAAATGGCGGATGAAGCTGGCCAACGAACTCGGTCGAGAGATTGGTATGTACTATGTACACACCGAATTACATCCAAATCGGTTCATAAATACGACTTTTATCGCGTGACAAAATTCAGGACGTTTCAAAATGTCAGCCACACTAGAAATTCAAAATGCTATAACTCAGCCATTTTTTAAGATATAGAGGAAACAAAAACTGCTCCGGAATCTTTGTATAAAGGTCAAATACATAAGAAAAAATTTTTTTCCATTTTTAATTTTTTGGTACCACATTTCAAGTTTTAAATTTTTTTAAAAATTTTAAATGGCCGCCATTTTGAAACAAAACGGCGGATGAAGCTGGCCAACGAACTCGGTCGAGACATTGGTATGTACTATGTACACACCGAATTACATCGAAATCGGTTCATAATTACGGGAGTTACAGTGTGACATAGGTCAGATATATATATATATATATATAGATATATATATATAGATATATATAGATATATATATCAATTTTGAACGGAGGGTGGTTTCGGGGTCTGGGGGTCATGATCGATGAAAATATACCAAAATTTTTTGAAATCGCTTCAAAAAAGCTACCTAAAAAACGCAAAAGTCCTTCGATACAACAAGAAGGGGATTCTAGTTTCACGAGAATGTTGCAGATTAATTGTTCGGATATTTACAAAAATGCAAAATTTTTATGAACAATGTATTTTTTATAAGAAACTTGTACAAAGTAATATTACAGACTTTTTTAAAGTTAAGAAATTGAAATACTGAGAGAAACTGTGAGAAGACTGCGAAAAAGAGAAAAGTTACGCGACGCTCCAGTTTTCGTTTACCTCTCTTTATTATGGATTTTTTATACATTGTTGTAATTAAATTTTTCTCATATGTCTCCATTGCATAAAGAAAAGTTACTACCCGAATTAAAATACATTTTCGCAATATTTCTTTTTTATGTGAATTTTTTCTTTTATGCATGTGTTTTTTATTATACAAATTTCATGAATTTCAGTTGATTTCTGTTTAAAGAATTTTCTTCATAACGAAGTGTTTAAGCGTAACGATGAGACTTAAATGGAAGTTACACTGTGCTTGTTTAAGTACATATAAATTCCTCACTGGGAATCCAAGAAAATATTTTATGAAATCAGGAATATTTATATTCTCCCTTTTCGGAAGATCAAGAAAACTGCAGCGTGCATGCTGCGATCGAATTTCACATTCTATACATCATATTTTAATACTTAAAAATCACTTGTTCCTCTCTGGGAACCCACCTATACTATTAAAATTTCAACAACTATTTTCTTCTGTTAAGAAGCTATGATAAAAAATAGCATGTTTTCATGCTTCGAGATCAATTTCCTTTTAAAAAATTAAAACAACATTTCTTCTATTTTAGAGGAGCAAGACAAAAAATGCAGTCTTCTTGCTGCGTTCAAATTTACATCAATACTATAAAATTAAGAACAAGAAAAAGTTTTCAATATCAATTCCCTAGTCAAATCACGTGACTATTGTCGCCGCTCCAGTCTAGCTGAAAGAGGTCCGCACAAGGGGTTTGCGAAATATTCCACACGTACAGAGGGTTCCGTACAATAAATATATCAAACTAGTAACTGTAAAATTACAAAAAAGTCGTTTCTAAAAGAATAGTAAGATTTTGTATAAAACTATACAACGTAGGTTTGGGTATAGCTGTATATACTACAAAAGTATAAATGGCTATAACATGAAAGTTCAAAGCGATATGAAGCCTAAATAGTATCAAATATTACTATTTTGTATAACTCTTTTTTACTTTCTTCTATCTTTACAAGAAGAAAGTATTGGATTCATGAAAATTTTCGAATTCCGGTTTTCGACGGATTTACACGTTTTAGGGGTCAGATATTCCAAAAAACATGTTTTTACAAAATGTCTGTCTGTGACTCTGTGAGTCTGTCTGTCTGTCTGTCTGTCTGTCTGTGTGTATGTGACACAAATTTTGTGGGCGCTCTATCTCAAGAACTAATGCACGGAATTTAATAAAAATTGATATTCAGTTAGTCCCTAATACAAATTGATGCTGATTAGTTTTTGGTGCAAATCGCTCAACAGCAACAGGCGCTGCTATGCTGCATTTTGTATGATTTCCGAAATAGCTTTATCTCAAGAATTAATGCACGGATTTTCATGAAACTTCAGATTCTGTTAGTCCTTGATAAGACTTGATGCTGATTACATGTTGGTGCAAATCGCTCAACAGGTGGCGCTGCTATGCTGCATTTTTTACAATTCCCGCAGTGGCTCTATCTCAAGAATTAATGCACGGATTTTTATCAAACTTCAGATTCAGTTAATCCTTGACATGAATTGAAGTTTTGTACAGTTTGGTGTAAATCGCTCAACAGGTGGCGCTGCTATACTGCATTTTTTACAATTTCCGCAATAGCTCTATCTCAACAACTAATGCTTGGATTTTCAACAAACTTCAGATTCATGTATACTTTGATATGAATTAGTGCTGTTTGTGTTTTGGTTCAAATCGCTCAACAGGTGGCGCTGCTATGCTGCACTTTTCAGAATTTCCATTATAGCGGTATCTGAAGAACTAATGCAACAATTTTCACTAAACTTCAGAATCAGTTAATCCTTGATATGAATTGACATTTTGTACATTTTGGTGTAAATCGCTCAACAGGTGGCGCTGCTATACAGCATTTTTCACGATTTCTTCAATCGCTGTATCTCAAGAACTAATGGACATATTTTCATCAAACTTCAGATTCAGTTACTCTTTGATATGAAATGATGCTGACTACGTGTTGGTGAATATCGCCCAATAGGTGGCGCTGCTATGCTGCATTTTGCACTATTTCCTCAATAGCTCTATCTCAAGAACTAATGCACGAATTTTCATCAAACTTCAGATTCAAGTACACCTTGATAAATGTTGATACTGATTATGTGGTTGTGTAAATCGCTCAACAGGTGGCGCTGTTATGCTGCATTTGTCATGATTTGCGCAATAGCTCTATCTCAGGAACTAATGCACGGATTTTCCCCAAACTTCATATTCAGTTAGACATTGACACATGTGGATGATAATTAGGGTCTGGTGTAAATCACCCAATAGGTGGCGCTGCTATACTGCATTTTATGGATTTACAGGATTTCATGGACAGTAATATCTCAAGAACTAATGCACGGAATTTCATCTTTTTAGAATCCTCATGATGAGCATAGATGCACTGTGATAATGAATTTTGAAGTATTGACAAGTATGAGATAGAAGAAAGTTTTGTGATGGCCACAACATACTAGTTTAATGTTATCCTAATCGGTTTATTATGAACTTAATTCGGTGCTGACAGTAAAAGTAGTGCGCATCTAAGCTTCATTTGGCATTTCATAAACCCAAATTCAGAGTAGTAATAATCTTTCCTTTTTACAGTTTACCTAAAACAAAACTTTTGTTCAATGTTTAAGCTTGGCATTGTGCTAATCGAGCTTCGAAGGGAGCCCGCAAAGCTGAAACCCCGCCTTGGTCCATGCCACGTTTTTCTTGATAAGTTTTTTATTAACATTTAAAGACACGAATGACATATTGAAAGAGCCCCAAAATGCAAACTAGCCACGAATCCAATTATGTGATTCAATTTTATTTAATTAGTCTGTTTTTAACAGTTTGACGTTCATTGCTTTTACACTGCTATTGGACATTGCATTACCCAAATATATCATTAAAAGTTGTTATCCAGGCTTTAAAAGCCGAAGGCGCATAGAGTATATTTATGTATGTCCAAACCGTCCGTGTCTTTAAGGGTTAATATCGCGGTTAATGACTGACAATTTTTTTTTCGAAAATCATTACCAACAATCCTTTTATACTTCTGCGACGATAGGTACAGTCGTGGAAAAAAAAGTAAACACCCCCTACTAACTCCTCAATAAATTATCGTAGAAGAAAGTGACTGGTACCGAACGACTGGAAAGAAAGACTATTTTTAAATGATGTATATAAAATTTGCTTAGGGGGCCATCTACATATTAAAACGAACCCAAACTTTATTTTTTTCAATGGTAATATCCAATTTTGACAGAATAAATGAACTCTACACCCTTCAATTACCCCCAAAACAAATTTTTATGCAATTCGTACCATCAGATTCCGAGATATTAATTATTTTAAAAGGAGCGTATTTTAAGGGCTGTATCCAAATTGAAATTCGGTGCTTGATTGTTAACCGAGAGAGCACCCTTCTTGATCAAGGCACCTTAAGCGCCACTCGAGCAGTCAATGAACCTGCTAGATTACAGGAAAGCATAAGTAATTTCAAAATATCTAGTCACTTCTATAACAGACGGCCCCTTAAACCATCATTTTGCCGTTTTTTAAGCATCATTTGAAAACTACTTGGAAGAAAAATGTGAAATTTTGGACTTCCATAAAGCAGAACTTAATAAATCTAAATCCATCAAAAAAAATGTAGGTTGAAATTCATAATTTTTTCGAATATTAATTTCATAATTCATAATTCATATCATAAAATTATAAAAATTGCAAATTCAGCGTATTTATGTTTGGGTATATTAGAATTATTGCTGCACAAAATATTATCACATTAGGAGCATAATTTCAGGAGATATAAATAAAAATATGAAAATGTAATTTAACATGAGAAGCACTAAATTTTGATTGTTTATAATTCCAACATTTATCATTCAAATGACTTGCAATTGGGTATCTAGGCATACTTTAAACCGAAGTTTTGAAATATCTCGTTAAAATTAGGTATTGCCATTGAAAAAAATGAAGTTTGGATTCATTTTAATACGTAGATGGCCCCCTAAGCAAATTTTATATACATCATTTAAAAGTAGACTTTATTTCCAATCGTTCGATACCAGTAACTTTCGTCTACGATAATTTGTTGAGGAAATAGTAGGGGGTGTTTACTTTTTTTTTTCCACGACTGTACCTCCAGTGCTCTTCAACTTCTCTGCTGAACGCCCGCAAATCGAAATTTGTGTGTAACGAAAAAATCAATTTTCTCAAAAACAATGTGGCCTAGGGTAATCGCTGTAATTTTCCTGTAAGGTTTAAATTAACTTCTACTACTTCTAATTTTTTCATAATTTTAGTTTCATTATATTCAGAAATAGAAAAGGAAGGGGGGGGGGGCATTGGGGTACTTATGCATGGCCGTAAACTCCTCTCGCCAACGCTATGCGTGATTCATATTTTCGGATGGCTCATCATGCGCTGGCTGAGGACTGCATATTGAATATTTCGGATTTTCGCGCACTTACTTTAAGGGAAGACACGAATTTGACGCCACAACCACTAACATTAATTTTACTCTAGCATTTTATACTCATTTATTATATGTAACTGAATTTTATCAAAGTGTTTAAATAGTATACTTTAATTCGCGTGTTTGATAAAACTGTGCAAAAACTTTACACAAGTGTCTAAATTTTTTTGCTCTCCGAAAAATTGTACTTTTCAGCTAATAACCCCATTAACTACTAAAGTACTCGAGCGATTTCAATAAAAAAGTTTTTAGCGGAAGGAGTATCATATGTGGATCAGATCATATGTGGCAGACATTTTTTAAAAAAATGAATTAGTTTCAGAAATTTTCTTTTCTGAAAAATGAAAAATTGCCATTTCTCTAAAATAAAAAGTTTTAGTCGTAGAAAAAAATCTGTTTTCCATAAGTCTTGAGCATAACACAGTGAATATGGATTCCAAATTTCTTGAAAATCGGTCCAGTAGTTTCCGAGAAAACTTATCTTAAAGCTTGCATATTTACCACAGGATTGCATCCAGTATTGCCTTCCCTTAAGATTTTACGTTGAAATATTATCCAAAATATACTTATTATTATTTAAATCGATTGATCTTGAGAAACGCTGCTTTAAAACACTAGAAACCACGTCTGAGTCTCGTGAGTTGCATTTTAATAGACGACACAGCACATATGTTTGTCTATGAGGCTAACAGTTCAGAAGTTGTCAAGACAAGGAAATGAAAATTTTTTCGTTATGGTATAAATTTCTGTCCTGGTACCTCTAATGCTTCGGTATGACTTTAAAGACGTTTCACCCACAATCAAAATCGTTTATAAATATTGAAATGCAAACGAGAAATTTAAAAAGAATGGTCGGCAGTAGTAGGAAAACAACAGTACGGGCTCAGCCGGGTGAGAGACTGCCGGATCGTTCCGCACCCGATACTGCACCCCCTCCTGTGCACCCTCTGACACCGCCACTGGTGCCTCCTTCTCTAGCACCGCCCCCTAGCGAGAAAAAATAAATTTCTGCTCTAACAGGAGGGGTGAACGACCCTCTATTCAATTATCATCAATCACCTCTCAACACAGTCAATACCTCTCTTTAACAGACATCCCCTCCCCAAAACGGTCAATCCCTCTCTAAAATGGACATTACCTCTCTAAACGACCATTTTTAGAACTATATAAATCGATGTTTTTCGAAATTATTTTTTTAAATGATGTTAAACGATGAAGTGATCAGTGCTTTATGTGCTTGTATAATTTTAATTTTGAACAATCTTTACCTTAATGAGTATTATTAATTAAGCAAAATAATGAAAAATATCAATTTTTAATGAAAAAAGTTATTTCTGTAGTTTTTTTTTTTTTTTTTTTTTTTCAACTACAAGATCAGAATATCCACTTAAATGAGGAAAGTTAAACATATATTTGATTTTTGGATGATTAATACCTTAATGAGCATTATTAATTAAGCAAAATAACAAAAATATCAATTTTTAATGGAAAAAAGAAGGTTTCTTAGGATTTTTTCTACTATAAGATCATAATATCAACTTAAAAGATAAAAGTGAATCATATATATTTAATTTTGAACAACCTTTACCTTAATGAGTATTATTAATTAGGCAAAACAATAGAAAATATCAATTTTTAAGGAAAAAAGCTAAGTTCTGTAGATTTTTCTCAACTACAAGATTGGAATATCAACTTAAATGAGGAAAGGTAAGTATACATTTGAATTTTTAATGAACAAAACAATGAATATATAAATTTTTAATGAAAAAAGCAGAATCCTTTAGAATTTTTTTTCAACTATAAGATAGAGATATCATCTTAAAAGGAAAATTTAAACATATAATCTAGTTTTTGACCAACCATTACCTTGATCAATTTTGATAATTAAACAAATTACAAAGAATAATATCGAATTTTTAAAGAAAAAGACTAATTTTATTAATCCAATAATGATTTTTACATCTTTATATAATACTTCGAACCCATTCAACGTTTTTATTCGTTATTGGCTTTAAATTTTATCATTTTCATATAAAATTTCGAGTTTTCAAAGCAATTACTTAATTTTACTACATTTTAAATGTGGATATTCCAGGTAAATAACCAATTTTATCTTACACTTAGTAATTTTACACCAACCTAATTGATTTTACTATGTTTAGACCACTGTAGGATTATGATTCAACATCACAATTCTTCTAAAAGTAAATATAAGCAGATTTTTTTTCCTCCTTTCATGAAATACATCTACGCTCTCTTCAAACACCTGCGTTTCTCCCCCCTTGAAGGGTGGAGGCTACAATAGCGTTACGTCTCTTGTTTACAAAATATCGATATGTTGACGATTTGATCTTTTTTCAAGATCTCTAAAAGAAAGTATCAATATTTTTACATTATTACAAGTATAATTTTTACAGTTTAATGAATAATTATTTATTTATTATTGCATACCCAATTTTATCAACAGATGAATTAACTATACCTGTGCTTAAACTACATTTCACATATTTAGACACACTTTAAGAATTTTCACTTCAATATGTAAATATTAAGTGCATTGTTAACATAACGCATGTTTTTCAACACTAGTTCCTACACGAGAATTTTGTTTATTAAATAGTATGTATTCACTTTCAAATTGCTTTTACTTGAAATTACCCAGCAAAGAAGAAATTGCTGGCCAGCAGCATGGTAGGTGCTGGCAATGATTGAGAAGTGCTGGCTAATGGTATACCACTGCATGACCACTGCTGGACAGCTTCGGTCAACTTTGCTGTTGGAAATAATTAGATAAAATTCTGATGGGCCTCCGTTTTATCTCTTGCGCTGGTCCCCCCACACCATGGAAGTGCACGAACTTTTGCAGTATTATTTCTGGGAATCCTTACGCTGGGTGGCGTAATTCATTTCAGTTACAAAAAAATCACTAATTCTAATTTTTATTCAAATATTTTAATCTGAAGTGTAAAAATATTTAAACAATTACGTTTCAAGTTTAACAAATAATAATTTATTAGACTTTTAATATTTTGTCAAGTCTATATTAAAATAAGAGTTATTTTTATCACCCTGCGGCAGATTAATGAATTTGAACACAAATGTGAAATGAATATCTTAACACAATTTAATCTGTCCAGCTATTTTTTTTTTCTTGAAACTGTAAATAATAAAGCACCACTACCATCAACAAAATAAATAAGTAAATGAATAAATAAATAAATTCTTTATTTCCACGCACTTTTTTTTCTTCTTAAATCTGGTTTTACTAAGTTACAAAGGATTTCGGTTTTCGTAATTTACACAGTTGAGAATCAATCAATGTATAAAATATATAGGATTTCTATGCAATACAATAATTTCTATACAAGTTTGATGATTGGGAACGCAAATCACAAAAGAAACAAAATTGAAATAGTATAATGAGAGCTTGAAAACCACGACCGGTCGTAGAATACGCTGAAAGTACTTGTTCATGTCCGATCACGAAAACCAAACAGCACCCAGCGTGATTAGTACTTGGGAGGGTGACCACGTGGAAACAGCTGCAAGTTCAAATATTTCTATAGACATTCCTATTATAGACGCTTCTATAGCTGTTGATGATACTAGCTCATAGAAAAACGGGCCATTGTTCTATAATACTTTTTTTATAGAATTCTATAAAAAATTTTTGTAAGGAAAAGTGCTGGGCCAGCAAAGGAATAGCAGTAGGATAGGTGCTAGCACTGCAGGAAAAGTGCCGGATTGAAGAAATGTGATGGCAAATGGAGGAACGTTAAACATATATTTTAATTTTGAACAACCATTACCTTAATGAATTTTAATGTTTGAACAAATAGCAAAAGGAAAATATGATGTTTAATGAAAAAGACGAATTTAAACGAATTTGATTAACTTTTACACTAGTTTGAGATTTTATAATATTTTTAGATGCTATCTATGCAGAATTTTAACCTTTCAACAAGACACACTTCAAGAAATACTCATTACTAAACAAAAATAAATTAATTTTAATCTAATCAATAACTGAAAATTCAACATTTAAAAAATATTTTCATGAATGTACATATAAAAATATGAGTTTACAAATTAATATCCTCATTTTTATTACGTTTAACTGGATTTTTCTACATTCGAGCTTAATTTTTTTTCCACAAAGCATTATTTAATCAAATCCAGTACTCTCAGATTTAACGAAATTCAGCGACTTTTCACTTTTCAAACCAATCCTATGAGTTAAAAAACAACAGCGCCTCCTATAATTTTATAGCTTTGAGTTAAACGAGTCGGATTTTTCATACTGTTTGCTGTTTTCGTTATATGAAGACGTTAGCTTATATTCTCTAATTTAATTAAAATGAGTAATATGCCAGAAATGTCTTTAGCAGTGGAAGATTCAAGTCAATCTTACTTAAAGGATATGAAATCAGCTATACCCAGCCAAGAAGCACATGCTTTGAAAATTGAAATAATGCCCTCTTCACCAGAACAGCTAAAACCACCTTTTTCTTGCAATCAATGCGGGAAATCCTATTCCAAAAATGCTTTAAACAGACATAAAATATCCCATTTGGAGAAAAAAACCCTTTGAATGTCAAATATGCTCAAAGACATTCATTCAAAGCAGTGATTTAAAACGACATAGTGTAACTCATTCCAGGACATCTACTACATATATATGCGATCAATGTGGGAAAGATTATTTATAAAAGTTTCTGTTGAGAATTCACAAGAGATCTCATAAGAAGTTTTATGATTGTGATAAATGTTCCAACTCTTTTTTAACAAAGTCTGCTTTAACTAAACATAAAAAAGTTCAACCCAAGGAATATGAATGCAAACACTGCAACATTAGATTGTATGACGAGGTTGAGTTTTTACATCATAAAAAAAATTCACCCTAAGAAATATAGTTGTAAACACTGTAAAATTATCTTTTATGTCCAGAGCGAGTTTATTCATCATCTGATCAACATGCATAAATGAAAAAATGCAAACTTTGCTAAGTCATAAACTTGATTTGAATATCTGTATATTTTAAAAATGTATATGTCTTCCTATAACTATTGAAAATGATGAATAAATATTGTTTAGCTGAAAAAGCTTTTGTCGTTTATTTTTGCTATATCAACTTGTGATTTTTCTTGACTCTATCTCATCAAGTCAAAACGATTTTACTAAAATTTTAAAATACAAATAGATTTTTTTAAAGTTTATAATTTCATTTTTTAAATTTCTTATCGAATAAAACATGAGTTAACTATCTTTTATTAATTTCATATTGAAAACTTAAAGTTTTCTATATAATTTTAATATGTTTTATCTAAATTTTATATATCCAATTAAATACAAAAACCCTTCTTATTAGCAAACATTGCTATTTAACAGGAAATTTCACATTAATGTTTTTTTTCTTCATGATTGAACATATAAAAATAAGAGTTTACAAACCAATTTTCATAATTTATCACACTCGAAATTAATTTTTATACTCAAAACATTATTTAATCAAATTTTATACATTCTGATTCAGTGAAATTCGATAATATTTCAGTTTTTAAACCAATACCACAATATTTATGTACATCGAACTTGATTCTTTCCCTGTATATTTTTACATTACACAATTAAGATAGATATAGACTTAGGACAGCAATAGAGTTAAAAATTGATTATACTCAATTTTCGCCTTATATGAATTGGTCCTACATGACATTTCTTATTGCTACAATCATTTGACATATTAAAACTAGTCTGAGTTATTAAGTCCATATTATTAATCAAATTATCATATGTTTCATCTTACATTTCGGAGATTTCTGAATTATCATCCATCAAGTACCTTAAAATATTAATACTATGTTTATAGTTCTAATGATACATAGCATACATTAATACAATCTTTAATTTTAACATTTCGTATTTCAAATAACCTATTTTCAAAACGAAACTACATGAATTTTTACTACATCAATTATCAATATCACAGAATGATTTATGCTTCACACTTTTCTAATAATTATCAGATTCTTATAACATAATTTCTTGATAACATATATTATACTACTGATTTGTACGCATGCGTGAGTTGTCACGTGATCAAAACGTTTAAGAATAACATAAATTTTCGAAAAGCAGCGCAGTATTTCTCATTTCAACTGTTCGACTTGGGAGAGAAGGTGACGTTAAGTGCGCAAATGTGATAAATTTCCAGATTTTAATTCAAGTGAGGAATCGATTTCTTTGTTAGTGAATAAAGTAAGTTTTAGTATATCATTACAATATATGTGTATTAATAAAAATAAATAAGTAAATGATTATTTATATATATGAAACCTTTCCTAAGTATATAAATATATTTCTTTTACTGTGCAGATGTTGCAGCAAAATGAATCAAAACAGCAGCAATCCTCTTTAGCAGAAATGGATGATCTGAATGATTCGCTCTTAGCACATGTAGAGTTAAAGAATAATAAATGTGTAAGTACTTCTATATATGAAATAGTATAATTCATATGTATCAAACGTAATTAGAGTAAATTTAAAATCAAATATTTTATTGTTTATACTTTAACAAATGTTTTTTATGTATATCATTGAAGAAAATTCTAATTGTTTACATTTATTTCTCTTAAAGATGTGTTCTATTTGCTACAAACAATTTTTAAGTAAATGGAATTTAAAAGAACATACACAGATCCATACAGATGAAAAACCCTATACTTGTAAAGATTGCCAAAAGCCGTTTTCAAGAAAATATGAATCAAAAATGCATACTGCATCATATAGTGTATGTAAACTTTGTGAAGATATTCAAAAAATAACCAGATGTTCGAAGAATTTAACAATCAAGGAAGAGATTTAGACTATGTACCCAACCTATTTACAAAAGAATAACCGCAATATCCCACAATTAAAATTCCGAAGGCATACACACTGGATGTAAAGAAATTTTTGTTTCACATGATTCTCGTATAACTAACATGAATGTGGATATTATTCACAATGTATTCCTTAAATTGTTATAATAAATATTCTTTTATCTACACATATCGACGTGTTTATTTTTCTAAAGCCTATTTCATTATTGGAATATATCTCCTAACATTTTAAACGAAAGACGCTTTCCCATCTTAAAAAATTTCATAAGAACAGACAAAAATTAACAGATGAATGGAAAAAATATGCAAGTTCACAAAGTAATTTTAAAGTTTTCTAGATATATTAGCAAAAATATTTACAAAATAAAAAACTTTCAAGAGTAAAAACCAAAAATCACAAAACTAAAAAAAAAAAAAAATCACAACATAGCATTTTTTTTTTTTACAAAATTGAAAAAACATTTTTTTACAAAACGGATTTTTTTATAAAAGTGAAAAAACAATTTTTCAACTAGATTTTTTTCTTTTCAAAATTGAAATAAATATTTTTACAATTTTTTTTTCTTTTTACAAAAGTGAAAAAAAATTTACAAAAAAAAAATTACAAAAGTGAAAAAAAAATTACAACATAAAAAAATAATAAAAAAATTTGTAAAAAAAATTACAAAAAAGTTATGAAAAAGTTTTTAAAAATGGTATTTTAAATATAGTGTATAATGGTTGGCAACCATTATAATACTATTTATTACTATGTCTTGTTGAAAGGTTAAAATTCTACACAGCTAGCATCTAAAAAGATGATAAAATCTCAAACTAGTGTAAAAGTTAATCAAATTCGTTTAAATTCGTCTTTTTCATTAAAAATCATATTTTCCTTTTGTTATTTGTTCAATTATTAAAATTCATTAAGGTAATGGTTGTTCAAAAACTAAAATATATGTTTAACGTTCCTCATTTAAATTGTTATTCTTATCTTGTAGCTGAAAAAAGAAAATCTAAAGAAATCTGTTTTCTTTTTTCTTCTTAAAAATTGACATTTTCCTTTGTTTTGTTTAATTATTGATATTGGTGTTGAATGTGTTAAATACAATTAGTTCTGTGGCTAAACAAATTTTCTGTTAAAAAGGTGTATATAATTTCAAGTAAAAGCAATTTGAAAGTGAATACATACTATTTAATAAACAAAATTCTTGTGTAGGAACTAGTGTTGAAAAACATGTGTTATGTTAAAAATACACTTAATATTTACATATTGACGTGAAAATTCTTAAAAATTGTCTAAATATGTGAAATGTGTGAAGGTTGGTGCAAAATTACTAAGTGCAAGATAAAATTCGTTATTTACCTGGAATATCCACATTTAAAATGTAGTAAAATTAAGTAATTGGTTTGAAAACTCGAAATTTTATCTGAAAATGATAAAATTTAAAGCCAATAACGAATAAAAACGTTGAATGGGTTCGAAGTATTATATAAAGATGTAAAAATCATTATTGGATTAATAAAATTAGTCTTTTTCTTTAAAAATTCTAAATTATTCTTTGTAATTTGTTTAATTATCAAAATTGATTAAGGTAATGGCTGGTCAAAAACTAGATTATATGTTTAAATTTTCCTTTAAGATGATATCTCTATCTTATAGTTGAAAAAAAAAACTCTAAAGGAATCTGCTTTTTCCATTAAAAAATTATATTTTCATTGTTTTGTTTAATTAATAATACTCATTAAGGTGTTGTTCATTCAAAATTCAAATGTATGTTTACCTTTCCTCATTTAAGTTGATATTCCAATCTTGTACTTGAGAAAAATCAACAGAAATTAGCTTTTCTCCTTAAAAATTTATAGTTTTCATTGTTTTTCCTAATTAATAATACTCATAAAGGTAAAGGTTGTTCAAAATTAAATATATATGATTCACTTTTATCTTTTAAGTTGATATTCTGATCTTATTGTAGAAAAAATCCTAAGAAATCTTCTCTTTTGCATTAAAAATTAATATTTTTGTTATTTTGCTTAATTAATAATGATCATTAAGGTGTTAATCATCCAAAAATCAAATATATGTTTAACTTTCCCCATTTAAGTTGATATTCTGATCTTGTAGTGGAAAAAAAAGACTACAGAAATAGCTTTTTTCATTAAAAATTGATATTTTTCATTGTTTTGCTTAATTAATAATACTCATTAAGATAAAGATTGTTCAAAATTAAAATTACACAAGCACATAAAGCACTGATCACTTCACCGTTTAACATCATTTTAAAAAATAATTTCGAAAAACATCGATTTATATAGTTCTAAAAATGGTCGTTTAGAGAGGGAATGTCCGTTTTGGGGAGGAGATGTCTGTTAAAGAGAGGTATTGACTGTGTTGAGAGGTGATTGAGGATAATTGAATAGAGGGTCGTTCACCCCTCATGTTAGAGCAGAAATTTATTTTTTCCCGCTAGGGAGCGGTGCTAGAGGAGGAGGCACCAGAGGCGGTGTCGGAGGGTACACAGGAGGGGTGCAGTATCGGGTGCGGGACGGTACCGCAGTCCCGCACCCGGCTGAGCCCGTACTGTTGTTTTCCTACTACTGTCGGCCACTGGTTTAACAAATAAAATATATGAGATTAAAATTCTGATAAAAATTACTTAAAAGGTGAAAAATCAGGAAAAGATCTTTATAGTATAAAAACTGTCAAAAGATGTTAAAAACCCCAAGCGCTTTTAACTGCACTATAACATCCGTCATCGGTGGGGGGGGGGGGGATCAGACGAGTCTCCTCTGAATTTTCCCGCTGATGACGGCTGTTATAGAGCAGCTGAAAGCGCTTGAGATTTTTAACATCTTTTGATAGTGATTATGTTATAAAGACCTTTTCATATATATTTTAACACCTTTTAAGTAATTTATATCAGAATTTTAATTTCACATATTTTATTTGTTAATCAAGGTGAACATGACGTTCAATAATTATAGTTTGTGCTATATTTCACATCATTGGCTTAACATTAGATTGCGAGTATCTTCGCGTGACTAGCGTAGGCCGTTATTTTATATGTATGTATTTTCTTCCAGTGGGAATCACTTGTTTCCAATATTGGTGGAAATATGGGACTCTTCTTGGGAATATCTCTGGTCACCTTACTGGAGGTATTTGAATTTCTGGTTGACATGATTCGCAATACTTTTGCCAAGAGAGAGAAGATGCCATCAAGAATAAGCCCTGTGATTATCTCTTAGAAATACAGAAGAAAAGAAGGAAAACTAAAAGAATAATACCTTCATTCAAGCTTATTCCATTGTATTGTAATAGCACACCCATATACAAAATTGATTATTTGTACGCCTTAAGGGGGTCCGGGGCATATTTTAAAATAATTTTTATTTATTGAGTTCAAATTTTGAAATTGCTTGTAACTAAATCACATGATAAAACATCTCATAATTTTTGAAAGAAATTTAAATTTTAAAATTTATTTAAAAAGTGGGGTCATTTGAAATCGTTATAACTCAAAATATTATTTGTAGAATTTCAATATTTTTTCATTTAAATAAACAGAAATATATAAGTTTTAATTTTGATTCAGCATTTTTCAAAATATTAATTTAAATAAAAATTAAGAATATTTAAAGTAAAAATTAAAATAAAAAGATGCAACTTTTGTAAAATAAAATCATATTTTCAAAAGTAAATATTTTTTCAAATTTTCTGAATCAAAATTAAAGTAAAACAATTGAACATGTTCAAAGTTTGACCCATTTATCTTTAACAGTTCTTGACTTATGACAATTTAAATATGAGAAATGATGAAAAAACCCATCATGAAAAAAAAACGCATTTTTACAAGAAGTAGTTTCCACGACAAACATTGCTTGAAAGCTAGATTTTGAAAACAAACCAAAACGAAAGAATTAATATTTCCTATTACAATTAAGATAGAAACATGAGTTAAACGCCATTTTAAGCAGAAAAATACATAGAAATTTTTATTGCAATCTTTTTTTTTTTTTTTTTTTTTTTTTTTTTTTTTTTTTTTTTTTTTTTTTAGAAAAGTGAAGATTTTTGTGTCCCGTACCCCCTTAATATTATTGTCTCCCTAGTTTTATTTTTAAAATATAGATATGAAGAGATATTTTGATAGAAACAATTGTTAGCCTGTTTCTGAATATGTGCTTATTATTGCAATTCAAAGTGGCACTTTTACATACATAAGCATGAAACTGGACACTATATACTAATTTCAAATGCTAAAATGTGTAAATTAAAACTTTAAAACCAGTAAAAATACGTTTATTTCGACTCACCCCGAGTCATTTTCAAAACAAATAAATAAAACTATTCCAAATTGGCACGGTCTAAGAAACGCCACCATTCAATTTTCCGCTTATTCTTTCATACTATGCACATCTCCATTCTATGCTTTCCATCCATTATATGAGAAACCATACAGATTGTAACGTGCAAAAAATCCATATGTAACGATGCAGCGTCATTTCACTTACCAAAAATATGGCTCGAGCTACTCAATGATTATGAAAATAAAAATAAATAAACCTCCAAGTAAAAAAAAATAATAATAATAAAATAACGTGCGTAGTATGAAAGAAAGAATGCGTGGAAAATTGAATGATGGCGTTTCGTAGACAGTGCAAATTTGGAATAGTTTTATTTATTTGTCTTGAAAACAGGGCCGAAACTAAGGGGGGGGGGGGGCAGAGGGGGCATGCGCCCCGGGCGCCAGAACGAAGGGGCGCCAAATGAAGGATTATACCTTTGGAATGGATCATTTTCTTCTGATGGACTGATGGCTTCCATTATTATGAAACAGTCATTATAAATGAAGTGTTAGGTGAAGATGAAAGAGCAGGGGGGGAAATGGCCAATTTTACCCCCCATTCTGACCAGAAAATCAGATTTCTAACTTTTTACGGCTTCTCTTTCATCTTCACCATCACTTCATTTATATGGCTGTTTCATAATAATGGAAGCCATCCGTCCATCAGAAGAAAATAACTCGATTAAAGCGTAAACTCGGTTAAGCGGGACTCGGATAATCGGGACTCTACTGTATATTTCATTTTAAAAATGATCTTTAGAATATTTTTGTTGGTATTCAGAGGGGAGTCACGACCTCCGTGACCTCCCCCTGGGATCCGTCATTATAGATTACGTAGTTCAGTATTACATATTTCATGATTACATATTTTAAATTTTAAAATAACTCGGCTATTAGAAAATTAGTAAAATTGTTTTTGTAAATATACTTTGCGGAAAGGGGGGGGAGGGCGCCAAAATCCATGCTTGGCCCAGGTGCAAAAAAGGCTAGTTTCGGCCCTGCTTGAAAATGACTCGAGGTGAGTCGAAACATGTCAACAGTTGAAATAAACATATTTTTACTGGTTTTAAAGTTTTAATTTACACCTTTTAGCATTTTAAATCAGTATATTATTAAAAGGTGTTATTTTGCTACATATGGATACTATATGTTTAAAAAAATATTTTTGTCTTTATTTGTATCATTAATTTAATAACTATTAAATACTCAGTTTTCTTATGTAATGTAAGATGCAAATTTCGTATTTGACAGCATGTATATAAAGGTTGAGTAACAATAGCTTTTGAATCATTTGTATAAATATTAATTATTTTGTATTAAATTATAACAAAAGCGAATTTTTTCAATTTAGATTTTTTTTTAATTAGTTTTTTTCTCATAGCACTTTATTATTATATTTACTTGTGTGTCTAAATACCACATTAAAAAAAAAAATCTTTATTGTATTATTAGATGTGTTTCGTTTTGCTATTATATATTTTTCTAAATTCCAGTTTATCCGTTTGTATTTCAATATAATTTCTAATATAAATCATATATATTTTTTAATTCCCCAAAAGCTTTACGTTCACTTTCTGAACTTATTTAAATATTTTTATTTATTAATGTATTATTATAGTTTATTAAATTTTCAAAAACAATCTTACACCAATGATCTGATTTTCAGTCGGAGATTTTCAGATTTTATAAAGGCGAGATTTTACGCACATTTATTTCATTTATTTATATGTAATTTTCAAATCATTTATTATATGCAATCAGGATACACTATTTTATTAATCCATAAAATATTCGAAGAGTTTGCTTACTTTTATCCGATCATATCGCATTTTGTTTTTGTCCTTATCTAAAAATAAAAAGCATAATTCGCAACTAGATGCTGAAATTAGATATTTTGAATGTTCTCAATGTATGTTATACACGGTATATTTGAAATTGACCTATGGAATATTCTATACAATGAGTTACAATAGTTTAAAATTTTCTATTTGTTGCTTCTTCGGTGTCTTTTCTTATTTTATCCCTTATTTTGCTAAATTTGTATCATATGTATAAAAGAATTTATTATATAACAATGCTATTAAAACAATGATATAAATAGACATAAACATAACACCCAGTTCCCTTAATCTTTAAAAGTTGTCTCATAGTATAAAAAAAAAGAAAAATTCAAAGTAAATAAACATTACAGGGTGGAGGGGGGGGGGGGGTAAAGTTACAAATATATATCTACAAAAAAAAAGGGCTGAAAATTTACAGTTATGTTGTTGAGAGTGCTTTAAAATTAACGGCAAAAAAATGCTGGAATGATACAAATTTGTTGTAAAATCTGAAAAACAAAATTACTGTAAAATTAACTGCAAAAAATGCTGTAAATTTTCAAATTTTCTGTTTACTCGTGATAAGCAAAATTGCTGCAAATTTAGGGCAAAATTTGTTGTCACCAATATTGCCAGCAATTTTTGCTGTAAAGGTACAATGGCTTTTTTTTTTTTTAAATATATCTTTGTAATTAGTTATACTCAATTATATATTATTTCTGATATTCTTTATGTGCGTATACAACATGTATGTCAATTCATAATTTTTTTCTGGAAATAAAAAAAAAATACTGTATTTGATAGTTAAGCTAAGATTTAAAAATATTGTTAAATATGTATTATATACATATCTAGAATACACCATATCTTTTCATTCATTTAGGTGACTTTTTAGAGTTCATGTGAAAAGTCATTTTATTACAATAATTTAGTAATAATGATTAAAATCAATTGTATTCGTTATATAAATTATTTACTTTCAACTGAGAAGAAAAAAACTGAAAATATAATTTTATGTTAATGATTAAACACCATATTATATTATTTCTTGTATCGTTTGGTTCATATTAAGCATGTTTGTAAAATTATACATATTTTTTTTAAACGAAAGGATACTGTATTTCATTTATTGTAAAGCAAAAATTTACTACTTTTTTGTTGTTGTTGTTACAGCTGTTTTATAAAATAAATATATTTAGAATGCATAATATATTTTCAATTATTTAGGAGATATTTTAGAATTCCTATAACTTAGTGGTGGTGACAACAAACGGTTGTATTCGTTATACAAATTATTTACTATCTGAATGAAGTAAAAAAAAAAAAAAAAAAAAATCTAGAAATAATTTTACATAATTGATTAAACTTCATAACCTAAGATGACCATAGTTTTCAAAGATTTAAATAAAAATACTTAGAATAATTAAATATCAAGGGCAAAAAGTGGGAAACAAAATTGAAATAAAAATGGCAGATGGCCATCTTAGCCCAGTGGTTAGAGAGTTGAATTCCGAAAATAATTAGGGGAAAGCTGGAAATTGTTTTAATCCCTTCAGTTTAGGTCTAGAAGGAATATGCTACGTTTTCCCCCTTGTACTAGATGAGCGTTAAGAATTATGCATATATTTATAGTAAAAAAACACGTTTTTTTAAAATACCATAACACTATCTCGAAATCATTAACTCTTTCAAAAACACTGTCAATACAAATGTTGTAGAGCTTAAAATTCTGAATGAAATGAGTACCTACACTTAATACTTTTGTTGAATATTAAGGTCACAATTCTACTTTAAAGTTTTAGCCCCGTGGTCAGAGGGTTGAACTCAGAATTAATTAGGGGAAAACTGGAAATCATTTTAATCCCTTCAGATTAGGTCTAAAATGAATATTCTATGTTTTCTTCCTCGTACTAAGTGAGCGTTAGGAAATATGTACATATTTACATTCGAAAAACATGTTTTTCCTTAATTTTTTAACAATATCTCAAAATAGCTAATTCTATCAAACACATTGTCAATACAAAAGTTGTAGAGTTTAAAATTCTGAATAAAATTAGCACCCACATTAGTATTTTTGTTCAAAATTAAGGTCTCAATTCTAATTTCAAAATTTTGCCTTAATCGATAATCAAGCGCTTGAAGTCCGGAGAGACCAAGTTACCTAAGAATATCTCAAAACAGCTAAGTCTGTCAAAAACATTGTCAATACAAATGTTGTAGAGCATAAAATTCTGAATAAAATGAGCACCCACATTAATATTTTTGTTCAAAATTAAGGTCGCAATTCTATTTCAAAATTTTGCCTTAATCACTAATCAAGAGCTTCAAGCCAGGAGAGACCAGATTAGTGATGGGCGATAACGAGATGTTTTTCTCGATTTTCTCGATTGTATGGACATCTCGATATTTTTCGATTGTGTAAATTTTTTCTCGATGATTACAGTTTCCAAATTTCTTTTATAAATCATATATTATGTATTATATACGTCATACATTTATCAAGAATCGTCTGCGGGTGAAGTGGAATGAGTCGATGTTAATAAAGACTAGGTGACTTCGACCGCTAGCGGGCCCCTCCTTTAATCGGGGCCCCTAATTTATACGTAATCTTGTAATATGAAATCACGAGCAGGTTACCCGCTATATACGGCACTGATATATGATAGCAGGCGGGTGTGGTGTGCACGCACTACAAAATCTTGTAAAAAATATAATATCGAAACGAATGAACCTTTGACCAGATCTCTTGGGGGAGGGGTCAAAGCGAGCGGAGGGGCACAGCAGCTGCATAATATGATTAAGTCGTCACAGGTCTTTAGGCCTTTCCAACCATATGTCACATGAGAAGTCTCCATCTGAATTTATAAAAATGCCCTCCCCGTGGGGGCAAAGGGGGGGGGGTGCGGGAGGTGGATAACATGAGTAAGTGGTCATAACCCTCATAGCATGCATGGTCACGGTGACGTCGTTGTGACGTCACTGCAAGTCACTGTGGACACGTCACATCTGTGACCAAAATGCCACCACTCAGTGATGTCACATTGTGACTGAGATGTGAACTTCTTAGACACTTTAAAAAATTGCAAAAATTCTTTAAAACATGTTATTTACTGTAAAATTATATTTTTCTGGCAATTAAAAGAAAATTGTGACGACACTATTATGTCACTGCATGTAACGTATGTCACGTCACATATGTGATAAAAAAAACACCATATTGTAAGTCACAGTGTGACAAAAATATGAACTTCAAAAATCTTTGAAAATGAAGAGAAATATTTTAAACAGTCCCGAGTTACAGTGACATAAGGAATGAAAATATATTAGTGGATAGCAACTAGTAAATTCTGTCACGAAAGGCGGAAGGGGCATAATAAATAAAATGCACGATACAAGCATTAATAAACTAAATTTTCATGCTATATTTTATCAATTTGATGGATTAAGCGGTCTCACAGACTGCTCACAATAGTTATTCGGCAATTTTTGTCACATCAGTTAAGGATTAAATAGTATTTTAAACAGTCCCAGTTACAGCGGCATAAGGAATGAAAATATATTAGTGAATAGCAAATAGTAAATTTTGTCACGAAAGGTGGGGGGGGGGGGGAGGGGACATAATAAATAAAGTGCACGGTACAAGCATTAATAAACTAAATTTTCATGCCATATTTTATCCATTTGATAGATTAAGCGGTCTCACAGACCGCTCACAGTAGTTATGCGGCAATTTTTGTCACATCAGTTAAGGGTTAAACAATGTTTTAAACAGACCTGAGTTACAGCGGCATAAGGAATGAAAATATATTAGTGGATAGCAAATAGTAAATTCTATCACGAAAGGCGGGGGGGGGGGGGCATAATAAATAAATTGCACGATACAAGCATTAATAAACTAAATTTTCATGCTATATTTTACCAAATTGATATCTAAGACAGTAAAAGTATTCTTTTTTCATGATTTCAATTTTATCTAGCATTGCAATTTAATATAATAATCCTCCACTGATTGTTACACTCTCATATAATTATTGTGCATTTCAGATTCAAATCAGTTGTTTACAAAAACAAATAAATGATAAAAACACACCTGCTCAAATCGTCTGCTTCGCGATATTACCATAGAATAAACAAGAGAATACGCGGGAAGTCACTTCACTGTTTAGAACACCAGCACGCCTACAGCACTTCTTTTAATATAAAAGAAAGACATCTGCCATTTTAGGATATTACAAATATACGGATATTATTGATGAAGCATATATGTAAGTCTTATTAAATATTTTGTTCCTGTTTTGTATATATTATAATGATGAGTTAAGTAGTTTTATGTTACCATATAGAAAGAGACTGGTCTGTATTGTTTTCAGAAGGGTATTTTTATTCGATTCTGTTGTATCTTAATCTGCCATCGCTCGAAAAAAAAAAAAAAAAAAAAAAAAAAAAAACCTGGCGCAGAGACTGATTCGTGCCTATATTCATAGTAGAATGAATGTAAATATTAATTTTTAGTCTCTTGAGATTGAAAATGTGTTGAAACAGTGGTGTGGAATTTTTTTCGGCTTTTTAATGTGTTCTAGTTACTAACACTTATAGCATCATTATTATTTTGGAGTTAAATATGAAATTAGAAATTGTTTCAGATTAGAAATTAACATTATGTAAGCATTTTTTTTTCTGTTTGTGATTTTAATCAAACATTTAATTGTAGACACTCAGAATCAGTTATTAAATTTTCTTCGATTGTAAATTCATTTTCTACGTTTTCGACATATGTAATCACTGGAATAAAAAAAATTAAATATATTTAAGCATTGAAATAAAGTGTTTTTCATGCCTGTGATAACAAGTTTATAGCTTAAACTGCTTTAGTATATTTTTTAATGGTATTTTTTGGTATGTACTTTCGTAATATAGGACTGAATATTTTTTTTAAGTGATTAATAACTACTTTCTACATTAAAATGTTTTTTAAACAATAAAAATAGTTAATATGCAATCATTTATTTTACGTTTATATGTTCTTTTTAATACTTTTCAACAAAGTTGAAAAGTGTTTGTGACTTCGGTTTGTCTGGCCGTCTGTCCGCGGTCTAACTCTCGCAAATATACTCGGATTGCCTTGAAATTTTTGGATGTTATTGACGTTTACCATAGCACGGCCCCTATTTGTAGTGACGTTTGTAGCGTGTTTAATTCATCTACAGGGACAGTCAAGAGTATTTCGTTACACTACGGCCTACGGGAAAAAATCGCTTCAAATGATTTTTAGCGATTTTACACGCTTTCAAACAGAATAAAATTGATATGAATTTATGAAACGCACTAAAATATGCATTCTGAAGAGTATGTGGTGCAACGAATAGTTATTGTTCATTTACAGGGCTAAAAAAGGGATTCCAATACATTATTATACAGGGATGGAGGGAATTATTTTCGGCGTACTTTAATTATGTTAATCTATTTCATATATAATGAAATTGATATAAGTCGCTGAGGTTTACACACTATACATTATTTCATGATAATACGAAATGTATATAGCATTTACAGGACACACAATATTCCCCATACTATATTGTATCCGAAGTTCATTAGGGATGATTACTGGAAATGCATTTTTAATTATGATATGCGCTTTTATGATTCACTATATCTATGCATAGAGTATGGTATATATAAATGCTATAATTCATATACAGGACTACATAAAAGTATTCGTAAGGGTTACTGGGTATATGCGCAAATTGATTAAAGGTAGTTTTTAAATGAGTTATGGATTTTTACGTTGAACTGCATTTAATTTACTAAGAAATGTTTGTAGAATATAGATAAAATGATATACAGGGGCACGTAAAGAATTGAATACATGGCCATCTATAAATTATAATTTCTGGAAATGTGATTTCAGCAGTTTTAAGAGTGTTTGAATTAAATTTTAACTAAGCAGTAGCGCGTAATAAACGTTCTAGGTAAACTACAAGATTATAAAAAAGTATTCAAGTATGTTTCCATATATTAGTATAAATTGCTGAAAGAGAATTTCAACCTGTTATGCGTTTTCTTGCAAAAATAAATTTTCCCATTATATAATATGTATAATGGGACAGATCAAATGCAGGGCTGTTCAAAAGAATTAGAAAACATATTTGGCTATGGACGGTAAATGCTGAAATCAGTTTTTCAAATGTTTTATGTGTTTTCTAAAATATTTACTTAGTTATCTTATTTACGTTGTATCCCTAAATTACGATGTCTTGTTAAAGCATTCAGGAAGCGTTGGAAAGTGTTTTATAATCTATGCTTAACGCATGATTTTTCTTAATTGTTTTTTTTTTCTATTTTAGCAGATCAGTCTTTTCCTATAAAACATACCAAATCTATTTAGCTCATATTCACCAAATACAATATACACGGGAATAAAAAAATTAAATAAATATGGCTTATCATGTCATGTTTAATAAAGCAATGACCAATCACAACACATTAAAATTTTACACATTCTTAATATCAAGCTTGAACTCAAGATAAAGCTTAAAACTTATTAAAAAAAGATGTCAGTTGATAAGCATTGTTTTTTAAGTGGAAAAATTTAAAATGTTTTAGAAGAATAGGACTCCAAAATAGCGATATTTTGCTAAAAAGTACGGTAAAAAGATAAGAATTTATATTTCAAACAAAACTTTATTTTAAAATTGTGCATTTTAAAATTCATCACAGTGTTTATGGCAAGAACCATCACAGTATTAATACTCAGAATTTTTTCCAGGGAGAAACATTCGGCTTGCATACAATATTTCAAATGAAAATCAAATTTCAAATTATTTGCTTAAAAGGCGCAAAGGCCAACTTAGTAAAAAAGATTCAATGCCGGGAATCGAACCCCTGCCATCAGTATAGCGCACGGACATTCAACCGACTAAACCACGTGGAACGATACCCAGCCTGGAAAATTTCTTGCTATTACATGTTGGCAAGGCTACAAAAGCAGCACAAGATGGGATATTTATCGTGAGCCACCGACATGGGGCAAACACGAAACTTAATTAAATCCAGCATCGGTTGAAACTATATTAATACTTAGAAATGTTTCCAGAGAGAAACATTCGCCTTGCATACAATATTTCAAATAAAAATCAAATTTAAAATTAAAATTTCCTTTTAAGAATGTAATTTGAAATTTGATTTTCATTCGAAATATTGTATGCAAGGCGAATGGTTCTCTTTGGAAGAATTTCCAAGTATTAATATAGTTTCAATCGATGCTGGATTTAATTAAATTTCGTATTTGCTCAATGTCGGTGACTCACGATAAATATTCCATCTTGTGCTGCGTTTGTAGCCTTGCCAACATGTAATAGTGAGAAATTTTCCCGGCTGGGTATCGTTCCATGTGGTTTAGTCGGTAGAATGTCAGTGTGCTATATTGATGGCCCGGGTTCGAGTCCCGGCATGGAATCTTTTTCACTATGTTGGCCTTAGCGCCTTTTAAGCAATAAATTTGAAATCTGTTTTTCATTTTAAATCATCACATTGTTTATGACAAGTTCGTAACAAATGACACATATTTCACAAATTGGTCACAATGTGACTTCAAAGCATTGTCGCTTTCGTCACAGGTTCGTCACAAAGCTAATGCCAAAATAGCCACAAATGACGCACTTTTCACAAATTAGTCACACCGTGACTTCACAGAGTGGTCACAATGTGACGTCACAAACGACCT
The DNA here is from genome assembly GCA_963932465.1 of Maratus speciosus. NCBI lineage: Eukaryota > Metazoa > Arthropoda > Arachnida > Araneae > Salticidae > Maratus > Maratus speciosus. The sequence goes on along the minus strand of OZ010789.1, from coordinate 25,690,667 downwards.
CTAAAACGGCCATAACGACTTCGCATTGTAGTCACTGTGACGTCACATCGACGGTCACAAAATCACAGTGTGACTTCACAACGACGTCACCATGCCTTACGGGAAGCCTTTCCAACAATATGTCACATGAGGGGTCTCGGCTAAATTTAGAAAAACACCCTCGTGGGTGAAAAGTGGGGGGGGGGGCGGTCACCGGAGGAGCATTACATCAATAAGTAGTCACAGACCTTTTCAACAATATCTCACATGTGGGGTCTTGTCTAAATTTGGAAAAGTGTCCCCCGGGAGGATGCAAAATGGGGGGATGGACACCGGAGGAGCATAACATCAATAAGTAGTCACAGACCTTTCCAACGATATCTCACATGAGGGGTCTTGGCTAAATTTGAAAAAGTGTCCCCCGGGAGGGGCAAATTGGGGGAGATTGTCACCGGAGGTGCATAACATCAATAAATAGTCACAGACCTTTCCATAGATATCTCACATGAGAGGTCTTGGCTAAATTTGGAAAAGTGCCCCCGGGGGAGGGCTAAGTGGTGGTGGGGACACCGTAGGTACATAACATCAATAAGTAGTCACAGACCTTTCCAACGATATCTCACACGAGGGGTCTTGACTAAATTTGAAAAATTGCCTCCCGGGGGGGGGCGAAGAGTGGGGGGGGCTGTTACCGGAAGTGCATAACATCAATAAGTAGTCACAGACCTTTTCATCGATATCTCACAAGAGGGGTATTGACTAAATTTGGAAAAGTGTCCTCCGGGGGGGGGGAGCAAAGTGGGAGGGCGGCCACCGGAAGTGCATAGCATCAATAAGTAGTCACAAACCTTTCCAACGATATGTCACATGAGGAGTCTTGGCTAAATTTGGAAAATTGTCCTGAAATTTCATATATTATAAATAATATTTAGCGGAGGGCTCCATAAAAAAATCCGATCTAAAATGATAAAAACGGAAAAAACTACCCTCGCAGTGGGGGCCAAATTGGGGAGGGTCTCATAATATGAAAGAGTCATTCGAGAGCTTACCGATGACATATCACATGACTGGTCCAAAAAAAGTTTGAAAATTGCTCCCCCTCCCTCCCCCGTGGGCCCACTCTTTCGCCCCGGAATTCACACAGCCGCCACTTTAAAATTTTTATGTTCAATAAATAATATTTACCGGAAGACTGCATAAAAAACCCACATCTAAAGTGATATTTAAATTTATTATAGAAATCGGCTACGGTTTTAAAAATTTGTTCGCCCCTTCCCCATCCCCTTTGGGCGAAGAAAGGTTCATAGTATGAAGGAGGCTTTTCGATTATATGCCACAAGAAGGGTTCGGTAAAATTTTTAAAATTGCACCCCGCATGAGTCCACTCTTACGTCTCCCTCCTCAAAATCACCCGACCCACCTTCCTCTTTGAAATTTTTATATTAAATAAATAATTTTTATCGGAGGGCTCCAGGTATGTGACATCTTGGTAGGGCTAAAATAAGAGAAACTTTGAAAATTAGGGCTTCATTTCACAGCTCATTGTCATGCCTCTTTCTCTATCTCGTCCCTTGGTAATCTCGATAAATTTTCTTACTTTTCTTCTCTGCCGAGGACGAGAGAAATCCTCGAAAAGCTTCTCATAGCGAAATGTTGAAAAACGCGAGAGAAATCCTCGAAAGGCTTTTCGTTGGGAGATTTCGAAAAGGACGAGAGAAACCAGCGAGAGGCTTCCCATCGGGAAAGGTTGAAAAGGGCGAGAGAAACTCTCGAGAGACTTCCCATCCCGAAAGGTTTAAAACCGCGAGAGAACCAGCCATCGAGCAGCTTCCCATCTGGAAGCGTCGAAATGCTAGAAAAATCATCGAGATGAGATTTGCCGAAATGCGAGATGGAAATGAAGCTTTCAGAGTCAAACTTACCACATTTCTGGTTTAAGTCATAATTTCTCAAAGGAGTCCACCTGCTTATCCAATCTCTTTTTAGCTCACAGGCTATCTAAGCCTGAGAGCTAATGTACCCGTCGGTTCTGTGTGTATGCATGTACGTACGTACGTATGTATGTACGTAACGCGATAACTCTTGATTAAAATGTACGATTTGCTTCAATTTTTTTTTATGTTCATTCTGATAAGGCGTTCCGCTGATTAGTTTTGACGGTTCATTGGTTAAGGATAAAGGGAGAGAAGAAGGGCTGCCCCCCCTCCTTAATTTAGATAAATAGGTGTTTCATGCAGAATCATTCGATTTGCTCCAAATTTCGTATACCGGTTTATTATGTTAAGGAGCTTCCCTGATTAAACTTGGAGGTTCATTAGTTAAGTATGAAGGGGGGAAAGGGGGGTAGACCCCCTCCTTAATTTAGATAAATGGGTTTTTCATGCAGAATTTTTGGTTTTGCTCCAAATTTGGTATACCGGTTCATTATGTTAAGAAGTTGCCTTGATTAGATTTAGAGGTTTAGGGGTTAAGTATAAAGGGGGAGAAGGGGCTGGACACCCCCCCCCCCCTTAATTTAGATAAATGGGCTTTTCATGCAGAATTATTCGATTTGCTCCAAATTTGGTATACCGGTTTATTATGTTAAGGAGCTTCCCTGATTAAACTTGGAAGTTCATTGGTTAAGGATAAAGGGGGAGAAGGGGGACTGGTCCGCCTCCCCCTAATTTAAATAAATGGGTTTTTCATGCAGAATTATTCGATTTGTTCCAAATTTGGTATACCGGTTTATTATGTTAAGGAACTTCCCTGATTAAACTTGGAGGTTCATTAGTTAAGTATGAAGGGGGGAAAGGGGGTAGACACCCTCCTTAATTTAGATAAATGGGTTTTTCATGCAGAATTATTCGATTTGCTCCAAATTTGGTATACCGGTTCATTATGTTAAGAAGTTGCCTTGATTAGATTTGGAGGTTTACGGGTTAAGTATAAAGGGGGAGAAGGGGGCTAGACCCCCTTCCCCCTTAATTTAGATAAATGGGCTTTTCATGCAGAATTATTTGATTTGCTCATAATTTGGTATACCGGTTTATTATGTTAAGGAGCTTTCCTGATTAAACTTGGAAGTTCATTAGTTAAGTATAAAGGGGGGAAAGGGGGGTAGACCCCCTCCTTAATTTAGATAAATGGGTTTTTCATGCAGAATTATTCGATTTGCTCCAAATTTGGGATACCGGTTTATTATGTTAAGAAGCTGCCTTGATTAGATTTGGAGGTTTATGGGTTAAGTATAAAGGGGAGGGGCTAGTCTCCCCCTTAATTTAGATAAAAGGGTTTTTCATGCAGGATTATTCGATTTGCTTCAAATTTAATATACCGATTTATTCCGATATGGCGCTTCCTTCATTAGATTTGGAGGTTCATTGGTTAAGTATACAAGGGTGAAAAGGGGGCAAATCCCCTCCCCTTAATTTAGATAAATGGATTTTCATGGAGAATTATTCAATTTATTTTAATTTTTTTTTCTATGTTCGTTCTGATAAGGAGCTTTCCTGATTAGATTTGGAGGTTCATTAGTTAAGTATAAAAGGGTTAAAGGGGTTAGACCACCCTTAATTTAGCGATATGTTTCTTTTTTCATGCAGAATTATCTGATTTGCTTCAAATTTGATATACTGATTTATTATAGTTAAGGAGTTTCCCTGATTAGATTTGGAGGTTCATTGGTTAAGTATAAAAGGGGCAAACGGGGGATATTTCCCTTCATTTATTTTTTGAGGGACATTATTCTTTGAAATAAGAGTATAATATACAATTAGTGTGGATAACCTGCGAGCTCAATGCCATAAGTTTAACTGGCACTTATCTTTTTATTGCTATTAACCGATGTGAGTTATGAAGCATAGTGGTTTATGTATTCAGTTCTGTATAGTCCTAGTTTCAAACTTTACTGTTAAATTTAGTGTCATTTTGCCCCGAATTTTCAATGTTTCTCTTATTTTAGCTCTGCCAAGCTGCCCCATAGCTGGAGACTCAGATAAATACTATTTATTAAATATAAAAAGTTCAAAGAGGAAGGTGAGTGAATTCTGGGGGGCGCGAGAGTGGACAAAGGGGGGGGGGGCGGGTAATTTTCAAACTTTTACCAAACCTCTCCTTGACATATCATCGGAAAGTCCTTTCACCACTCTTTCATATTATGAACTTTTCTCCTCCCAGAGTTGAATTCCGGAAGGGGGCACGGGGGGGGGGCGGAATTTTTTTTTTATTGTAGCGATTTCTACAATAAATATTATTAAATGAGGTTTTTTAATGGAGCTCTCCGATAAATATTATTTATTGAATATAAAATTTTAAAAGTGGGGATTAAATTTGATTAAATTTGATTTCCGGGTATATTCTAGGATAAAAGAGGGAACCCACGTGGGAGGGGTAGATTTCAAACTTTTTTTGGACCAGTCATTTGATATATCATCGGAAAGTTTTCGGTTATCATCGGAAAGTTACTCTTTCATATTATGAACCTTTCTTCTTCCCTCCCTAGTTTGGCGCCCCGAGAGAGGCACTTTTCGAACTTTTTTGAAATCATAGCGTTTTTTAAAAATTTTAGATCGGATTTTTTTACGGAACCCTCCGATAAATAATTTTTAATATATGAAAATTTCAAAGAGAAGGATGGGCAGGGTATATTTCGGGGGGCACGATAATTGGAATCCTGGGAGTTGGGACTCTTTTCTATCTTTTGCTGACACCCCTCAAGTGATATATCATTGGAAAGCTCTGTGACTACTATTTCATTTTATATATCGTCCGCGCCCCTCCCCTTACTTTGCCCTCGCGCGGGGGCACTTTTCTAAATTTAGCCGACACCCCTCATGTGACATATCGTTGGAAAGTCCTGTGACCACTTATTCATATTATGCACTTTCCTTGCCCCTCCCCCCTACTTTGCTCCCCGCGGGGGTTCGTTTAATGTATCCCAGTCGAAGTCTTTCTAAAAATCGGGAAATTAAAGATCAAATCTCAAATGACGTAGAAAAATCAATAAAAAATTTTGATTTCTTTTATCATCCTTTAGTTCATGTTTTTGCCACTAGGGGGTGCTTTTGATTCTTATTTCTTTGGCCATTTTGGTGCTAATTGCCGAAAAATTCTAATTTTTGATACTTAAACTCCCCTTACCGCTTCATAGCTACTCGCGTTTTTTCAGCTTTTTTCAACCAGGTGGCACCCTTACAAGACTTTTCCAGTCTTATGGCTCCTTTATAGCCTCCGCCCCACCAGTGGCTGAGAGGTTCTGCTCTCGAAACTGGTAGACGAGAAGTGCTGGGTTCGATCCCAATCGCGCCCGTCGGCCTAATCGTTCGGAGTTTTCGTGGTTTTCTTCGAACCATGGATTTCCATGCGTTAATACGGGTTAGGTTCCCTTAGAAAGACCCCCACGAAGGGCACTCCCCCTCGGGCCTATATCCCTAGTGTTGATAATCGGCCGACACAAAATCAACCAACCAACCAACCAACCTTTATAGCCTCCCTTTGGTTTGTTGTTTTTTTATTCCATCTGTTTTCAGTTACCCTATATTTAATAAAATCTGCCTTATATATATGTGTAAAAACAATGATTCCAATAATCGATTCTAGAACATCTCCTTTGTAGATTCTCGAAAGTAATCGATGACTGTATCGATTGTGTATTTTACGATAACGATTTTTTTCGATTGGTAAATTTTCGAGAATCGCCCATCACTAAGCCCTATCACTACTATGAAATTGTCGGCCAGAATAATAGCTGAGTTTTCCAATAACTGTTTTTAGCTTTTCTCGTTATAATCGATTGTAAAACATCTCGATTGTAGATTCTAAGAATTAATCGATGGCTGTATCGATTGTGATTTTTCTCGATTGTCGAATTCTCGAGAATCGCCCATCACTAGACCAGATTACCTAAACAATATCTCAAAACAGCTAGCAATATCAAAAAATCGCCACTATAAATGTTGTAGATGTCTTAAATTCTGAATAACATGAATACTCACATTAATATTTGTGTTCAAAATTAAGGTCGCAATTTCAGATATTGTTAAAAATATTAAAGAAAAACGTGTTTTTCGAATGCAAATGTGTACATATTTCCTAACGTTCACTTAGTACGAAGGAGGGGAAACATAGAATATTCATATTAGACTTAATCTGAAGGGATTAAAACGATTTCCAGTTTTCCCCTAATTAATTCTGAGTTCAACCCTCTGACCACGGTTTGACAGATTTCTCTGCAACATATCGGTTTCCGCCCCCCCCCCCCATTACTCAAAATCTACTTTAAACAAGTGAAATCATTATATTAATTCTTTTTCCTAAAACAATTCATAGTTCTACATTCATATATTTATTATTTTTTCTTTCTCCTTTCACAATGAACTTTACTCAACACGTATAAAGATTGATAATTTCATATTTTTTTTCACTTATTCAAAATTCTCATTCTCGCATATTTATTTTTCTTTCTTAACGATTTTTTTTTGTTAAAAGCAATCAAGGACACATATATATATACCTCCGTGCATCTGCACTTTTTTTAACGTTTCATTTTCTTTATCGTATTTTATCTGCGTTTTAAATAAGCCACTCTTAATTCCTATTAGAAGTTGACGGGTAAAAAGAAATAAAGAAAAAAGTATTTTATTGGAATTGCGGTTTCAAATTATATTTCATTTATCATCATGCCTTCTACATTTTACATACATTCGTTAAAGATTTCACAATCACATTTAACTGCCGTCTGTTGTTAAAGTAAACAAAGCCAGACTTCATGTCGTCTTATTCTTGAAACATTTAGGGTTGCTTCACATCCTGTGGGTGCACTGAAAAGGGGGGGCTGCCATATTATTTGTCTGCTAAACCTGCCACCAATGCTTTGTCTCTGTAATTCCGGCGTCAAAAAACTTTATTATTTGGCGATAATGCAATACGCCATGTCATGTGATTGAGTACGCATTGAGTACAGTTCGCTCCCGACTCCTCTGCTGTAAGGTCCGTGAAAGGGCCGCTGTTGTTTTTCTCCTGTTCTGACGTTACAGAGCAGTTTGTCATGGATAAATATACTTCTACATAGCTTCATATCTGAGGCTCCCTTTTTTACGAATTGTCTTTTTTCATTTGAGAATGAATAAACATTGACTGTTCTTTCGTTCACCTAAATGTTGGAGTTTTTTTTATCTCACCATACCTACGAACCCGTGAACCACCGCTGCATGGAGAATCAAACTCCTCCATAAGTATTTAGGATTCTCCACCATACACGGGGCTAAAACTTTAAAGTAGAATTGTGAACTTAATATTCAACAAAAATATTAAGTGTAGGTACTCATTTTATTCAGAATTTTAAGCTCTACAACATTTGTATTGACAATGTTTTGAAAAAGTTAGTGATTTCGAGATAATGTTATGGTATTAAAAAAACGTGTTTTTTTTTTTAGTATAAATCTATGTATAATTCCTAACGCTCACCTAGTACGAGGGGAAAACGTAGTATATTCATTCTAGACATAAACTGAAGGGATTAAATCAATTTCCAGCTTTCCCCTAATTATTTCCGAATTGGGCCTTTTTTTGCTCCCCTCCACTCAGCAATCTCTCCTTAAAGCCGAGGAGAGATGACCATCCAATACAAGAAAGAAAAAGTGAAATTAAATAGCAAATAAATAACACATTTCATATAATTAATCATGAAAAACATATAGCAATTTGTAAAGAGCAGTTATGTGATGGAAAATGAGTGAGTAAAACTTGAATAAACAAAATTTGAAGTATAATTTCAATACTTCACTTTTCGTAAAATCTTACCACATTTTTGACAAAGGTCTTGATAATTTGTATACGTTTCATGGAATCACTTCAGGTACCTCATGCATTGCATCCAGACATCCTTTTTGGATGTGATGTTATATTGTTCTGCACAACCAACACAGTGATCCTAATCCAATTCTATTTCACTTGGAATCTGTAGAACCTGATAATTTTAAATGTAGTATTTAATTTTCTTCGCTGTTGGAAATGTCGTGTTTTTTCCCCTCGCGTTAATTTTAGGTTTATTGCGTTAATTTAATTTATTTATGGACTTTATCAGTTTCTGGGATGAAAGTTTCCGACGTTTTTCAGTATTTTCTGAAACAAATACATCGTTAGGTCTTGAAATATTTATATTAGTTAAAATTTAAACAATTTAATTATATTTAGTTAAAACCCTCACTCCGTATAATTTTAAAATATTGATTAAAGGTGGCCATCTCTCCTGAAATTGAAGGACTGATGTTCGCCGAATTTAAAGCATCAGTACCCATTGTACCTCTTTGTTTTAGGCTTAGAAATAAATATTAGATTATATAAGTGCCTTAAAAGTCCATATAGTAAAAGAAAAATATAACGTACATACTGCGAAACATTCAGATACCTAAGTTTAAAAAAATATTCAACCACTAAATTAAATAAACATTAAAATTACACTTACTTTTTATAATCGAAAAACACAACTGCACTTCGCAATAAATAAACTCGTTGAACTATTTTCTACGAACAAGTTTATGTTGCAATCTATGATCAAGTTTTAAAAATATTCAGACTAGCCATCTCTCCTCTATGGCCATCTATCCTAGAGTTATCCTAAATGAAACAATATTACCACAAAATTTCACTTTCAAATTTATTGTAAATCAAACATTTAAGTTTTTGTCTGAGTTGTGTAATAAAAATATCAAAATAAACCATTTTTTCAATCATTCAATTAGTTTTTGATATTAATGTGTTTCTTTTTAACATTAATATTTATAAAAATGAGTTCAATTTGTTATTCAAATCATTTGCACTTAGTTTAAATGTGCCAAGATGAAAAGATAGCTTATTCTTTCTAAGACATTATTCTAATTATTAGACTTTTTTTAATGGCAGTACTGATGCTTAATATCTTCGAACATTGAAGCTGAATGCTATAAAATAATTATACAATAAAATATTAATATTTCTATTTTGAAATTTGCATTTGTCTATTGTGAAGAAGTGTTTACAAGTTGATTTGCTATACGTTGGTAAAGGTAAGTAAATTTATATTTATCTGGTATTTTTCTTTTATAATACCAAAATGTTTTTTAAGCATTAAAAAAAAATATATACATATTGATGAAATCAACGAAAGTAAATGGAAAAATTATGGTTGTACTAGTATTTTATATATGATCTGCATATTATAGCATGGTAGATACAGATTTCACAGATTTCTTCCCTCCATTCCCCTAGCACCAAAAATGCTGTCCCGACCTTGTAATATCAAGATGTCCTTGATTTGTACCCTTATTTAAGATCAGATGTCTTCTCTTTAGGAGGTTGCTTTACGAGGTAATTTTTCACTGTACCCTAAGTCAGGAGTTCTCAAATTATGGTACGCATACCAGTACTGGTACGTGAAGCTCTGTTTACTGATACGCAAAAGTCTGATACTGGTACGTGAAATGAAATAAAAATGACAGCATGTGAAATCAAAAAGCAGCTCAATACCACATCCCTCCTTCCTCTTGCTTGATGTGTCAGTTCCCCGGCTCCGTGGTGTTTGCTCTCTATTACTGCTTTGACAACCTTTTGCATGTAATTTCAATTAAGATTTTTAGATAAATGGAACTAATATTCGGTAGATGTTGCGTTGACATTTCATACAACCCGAAAAAAAAAAGTTTCTTGTATTACTCTATTGTATGTGTGTATATTACGTATTTCAACAAACTTCGATCCCGCATTGATAAGCAGTTTACTTTCAGAAGGTATGTAAATTTCTTATGTAGGTTATTCACTTATTAAATCTTCTTATGTGTATTTTACTACTGATATAAACATAGTATTAAAATAACAAAAAAATGGCGATCAAGGTGACTTCAAATGTGCATTTTTTTCCAGCTATGCAATAGTTTTATATTTGAATACATCTTTATTTGTCACTCAAAAATGATACACTTTATATACGCTAAAAAATATTGAAGTCAATACAAGCACCCATTTAATAATGTAATTATGTAAATCAGTAAAATCTCCTCAGACAGAAGCACAAAAGACTAGAAAAATATTTCGTTTTAGACATATTCCGTTTACACAGGTTTTTCTGTATTAGCTTTGAGTTTGTCACCTTTGGTGGTACGTGGGAGTATGAACTTCTGTTTAGTGGTACTTCGGTCTGAAAGTTTGGGAACTGCTTCCCTAAGTAATTTCAATTGGCTCCTCAGGGACATCCGTCATCCCTACTTCATCCCTTCATTGTGATGGTTAGAAGTAGCGCAGTCAGACAGCCCGAAGTTTTATTACCAAAGTTACTGTCTTAAGATAAGGACCGGGGAAATTGAGCTTGAGAAGTCAATTGAAATTACATATAGTATATTCAGCCGAAGAAATCAAATGTTAAACCTATGGGAACGTTCTTTCCAAATTTTTCCGTCGCATTTTAATATTAGGTAGCTTTCATTACAAAAAGTCTACTTTTTTTCTAAACTTTCATTACATACTATTGCAGCCGTTCGGAGGAAAGCGATTTCAAAAAATTTTGGTATATTTTCATCGATCATAACCCCCAGACCCCGAAACCACCCTCCGTTCAAAATGGATATATATATCTGACCTATGTCACACTCTAATTCTCGTAATTATGAACCGATTTCGATGTAATTCGGTGTGTACATAGTACATACCAATGTCTCGACCGAGTTCGTTGGCCAGCTTCATCCGCCCATTTGTTTCAAAATGGCGGCCATTTAAAATTTTTAAAAAAATTTTAAATTGGAAATGTAGTACCAAAAAATTAAAAATGGAAAAATATTTTTTTCTTATGTATTTTACCTTTATACAAAGATTCTGGAGCAGTTTTTGTTTCGTCTATATCTTAAATAATGGCTGAGTTATAGCATTTTGAATTTCTAGCGTGGCTGGCATTTTGAAACGTCCTGAATTTTGTCAAGCGATAAAAGGCGTATTTATGAACCGATTTGGATGTAACTTCGTTTATACATAGTACATACCAATGTCTCGATCGGGTTCGTTGGCCAGCTTCATCCGCCATCTTGTTTCAAAAGGGTTGCCATTTAAAAATAAATTAAATTTAGAATTTAAAATGAAGTATTAAAAAATTGGAAAATGAAAAAGATTTTTTTTATGTGTTTGGCCTTGATACAAAGATTCCGGAGCAGTTTTTGTTTCTGAAAATTTGTTCTTTTGTTTATATCTTAAAATATGTTTGAATTATAGCACTTTGAAATTCTAGCATGGCTTACATTTTGAAACGATCTTGTATTTGTCACGCGATAACACACGTATTCGCCTATTTCGATGTAAGAAGGCATGTGGATAGTATACATCAATTCCTCGACCAAGTTCGCTGGACAGATTCATCAGCCATCTTGTTTCAAAATGGCGGCCCTTAAATTAAAAAATATATATATATTTAAAGTGAGGTGCAAAAAAAATTAGAAATTGAAAAAGGTTTCTTTCTTAAGTATTTGACCTTCATATAAGGATTCAGGAGCATTTTTTGTTTGTCTTTACCTTAAAAAATGGCTCAGATATAGCAGTTTCAATTTCTATTGTGGGTGACATTTTGAAAAATCTGATTTTTTGCATGCGACAGCACTCGTATATATCAACCGATTCCGATGTGAGTGAGCATGTGCACAGCAATTACTAAGGTCTCGACCAAGTTCACTGGTTAGCCTCATCCACCATGTTGGCTTAAAATGGCAGGCACTTTAAGAAATCGCCGAATTTGGCAGCCAAATATAAGTTACTTTAAAGAAAAGCAGCTTGGATAAAGCTGACTAATTTCGAGAAATTCTCATTCATTATATTGATATAAATTAGTATTTCATTTCCTATATTCGGTTTCCACTAAATTGAGCTTCGTGTGTTTGAATGATATAAGTTGGCTTTTTTAAAATAAGGAATATGAAAGCTACCTCTTCCTCCCGGCACTGGCCGGAAGGACTTTTTTTAAATGATTTTTTTAATAGGATGGCTGAAGGCGATTTCTAACACTGTTAATTTGTAGTTTTTATTTTATTTTTGTTGCAGATTCTTTTTAATAGCCGCATTAAAAAAAAAACTGAAACCTAAATTGAAAAAGTACTAATTTAAAATGTTAGAAATCGAGCTTAGCTTTCCATAAAAAAAAGAAAAAAGAAACGTGAAAAAAAAATATTTAAAAGTATCAAAATGCAAACGAGATATTCGAAAAGAACGCTGCTTTAAGTTTAACCCTTGCCACTCCGTTGGTTCCGCTGCGGAGACATCATCATTCTTTGCAAAATTTGTTTTTGACACCAGTAAGAAAGGAAAGTAAAATTTACCTTATTTAATGAGAGCATTTTTGAAATTGTGTACTTGAAGGAAACTTCTTTTTAAAAAAGTGGTTCCGATCGAATAAAATTCGTGTAAGAGACGTCGGAGCTTTAAGGGTTAATATAAGCTTATAAGTTTAAACTCTTAACTAGTGTACTCTCCCAAGAACATGTTTACACCGTAAACAGTCAAGCGAAAAGACTTGCTCGCTAATGCTAATCCTATGGAAGAAACTTTTAACCATATCTCGTTTGCATTTCAATATTTTTAAATGATTTTTTTTTTTTTTTTTTTTGCATTGGATAACTAAGATTAATCTGTAAATAGGCGATTTTTACTTTTTCGATTTTGTTTACAGGCATTTTTAAGGAGGACGCTTTTCTTTTGGGGAACCGGTTTAGAAAGTGAAAGCATCCTCATAAAAAAAAATCTGCAAACAAAATCGAAAAAGTAAAAAACAGCCTTTGTACAGATCGACGTCAGCTATCAAAGTAAAAAAAAAAAATCAAAATATTGAAATGAAAACGGGACATGATTAAAAGTTTCTTTCATACGATTAGCATTACCGAACGGGTCTTTTCGCTTGACTGAAGTAGCCCCTTAATATACTTACGTGAAAGAATCGTCGTCGCTGTTTTCACAGGTCAAACGTAATCCATCCTGAAAGCATAGACGTTGACAGTCGACTCGATGTGTGCAGAGCAACTAATTATGCCCATGTTGAAATTAACCCTTATCCTACCAGACGGGTACAATTGGACCCGACAGCTACATTCAAAATGATTTTTCTCATTTTAAAAAAGACTGAAAATTCTGTAAATATGTGGCTTTTTCATACATTTACAGAAAAGTCACATATTTAAAGAAGTTACATATTTGCAGAATTTTCAGTCTTTTTTTTTTTTTTTTTTTTTTTTTCATGAGAAAATTCATTTTGAATCTACCTGTTAAAAGGATTGATCAGTGAAATCTTAAATTCCCTTCGCGCATGTTAAACCTATAGGCGTGTAAAGCATTCGTATTTTTAGTAAATGGATATTTTTAAATTCTTTTTTTTTCCTGAACAATGGCTCCCCTTTTTAGGTGCGTTCGTAATTATATAAATACGTAGCACCTAAAGTCGTCGTTCAGTCCGTCTGTGCGCATGTAACAGAGAAAAAACTACCCAACCGAATGGTCTGAAATTTTAAATATATGATTGTTGCAAAATGTTGTCGAGCCATTTCAAATTTTATGAAAATTGGGTGTATAGTTTAATTAGAGGGACAGTCAAAAGTTTTCCGTTACATTACGGGCAATGGGAAAAAAATTATTGCAAGTGCATTTTAATGATGTTACAGCCTTTCGATCAGAATAAAATTGATATACACTTATGAAGAGCACTAAAATATACATTCAGTACAATATGCGGTGGAAAAATATTTATAAAACTAGTTGTAGTACGAACGCACCTCATTTGCCGCGTTTGACGAGCAATTTCCTACTTGTTTTTTTAGTTTTCAAAATATTTCTAAAATAGATATTTAACTTTGTTTGAAATGTTAAACTCTTATTCTGTTTCTCTAAGATTAAAAAAAAAAACCCGTAAAATTATAAATTACGTATCTATTTTAGAAATATTTTGACAGCTTAAAAGAAACAAAACAAAGAAAAAAAAACAGACCTCCTTTAAAAACAGTGCACAGAAAACAGAACTTTAAAATATTAGTTTCCTAAGGAGATATTTTAAAAAAACGAATACATCACAGGTCCATTAGCGAGGGAAATTACAGTTCCTCTTAAGAGACTACTTCACTCACGCGGAAACATCCGCTTGCTAATGTTAATCCTATGGAGGAAATTTTTTTAAGATATCTCGTTTGCACTTCAATATTTTTAAATGGTTGGTTTTTTTTCATTGTCTAGCTGAGATAGATCTCAATAAAGGTCGTTTTTACTTTTCCCATTTTGTTTTCAGGGTTATTTTTTTTTTTTTTACTATTGCGGTAATTTATTTTCGGAACCGGTTTCGAAAGTGAAAGTATCCCAATTTAAAAAAAAAAAAAAAAAACCTGCAAAGAAAATCGAAAAAGTAAAAAATGGCCTTTGTAGAGATTTTTGTAGTCTATTCAATGCAATATAAAAAACCATTCAGAAGTATTGAAAGCAAATGAGATTGCTTTAAAAATTTCTTCCAAAGAATAAACATCACGGTAGTAATGTACTTAACTCTTGTAAGGTATGATATGATATCTTAGGCATTTCAAAGAAAGAATTGATTGTTCATGTTAAGTATTTCATTAGATATGGTTTTTTTTTTTATGGTCCTGTATTTCCAATAAGAATTTATTCTTTTTTTCGTTTTCAAGGACAAAAAACAATAAGAAAATAAATGACAATAATTTTTATTTTATTTTTTCATGCGAGTAGAAGTAAATGACGAAATACAAACAGACAAAACTGTGTTTAAGGACTGACAGATTTTTTTACATATCTAAAAATTATTTTGAAAAACATTTTTCTCTGATGGTTCACATAAGAGGAATGCCTTCACTTTCGTTGGCATTTTTATTTGATCTAAAACCGCTGGCAAAGTACTGCTACTTCCACTGTTGCATAAATTCTGTCTCACCTGGCAACGAGCTAGATGACATAGTCTTCGTGGCTCGAAGTTTCTTGTACAAAATGGCACCGCATTCTTGAAAACCTCGCACAATTCATCCAATAAATATTCTTTGCCCGTCCGCCTGAACTGTATAATCAACAGGCTTCTTATTTCAATGACTGTGAGGTAGGGTTCAGTTATTGTCTTAAAAAAGATATCCAAGCATTTAACAAAGTTGTCGAATTCCGGCGAGTTATCCAAATTAAGCAAAAGAGCATAGATTCCCAATATGAGCAAAAAGAGTCTTTTAAAACTAATAGTTTCAGGTCGCGATAATGGATTCCATCTGAGGAGTGCTAGAAAACCATAGTATGGTAGAACGTTTGACGGAATTGAATTCAATTTTCTTGGAGATGAATTTCTGGGTATACTTCCAGGCAGGACAGTCAGAAAGAATCGTTCTTCAAATACCGACCTAAATAAGATAATTAAAAAACTATCAGTTATTTGTAAATGAAATAATAATAAACTAAGACAATAAAAAAGTGCTCAAAATTTGCCGTCATTTTCAGCTTTTTGAAATTTATCAGAGTTTCCCCTAAATTTAAACGAGTTGAAAATTGCACGTCAAACGTAGCAAATGAAGTACGTTCGTATTATAACTAGTTTTATAAATATTTTTTGCACCGAATATTATACTGGATGTATATTTTAGTGCACTTCATAAGTACTTATCAATTTCATTCTGTTCGGAAGGCTATAACATTATTAAAATGCACTTGAAATAATTTTTTCCCATTGGCCGTCGTGTAACGGAAAACTTTTGATTTTCCCTGTCATTAAACTATACATCCGATTTTCATGAAATTTGAAATGACACGACAAAATTTTACAACCATTATATATTTAAAATTTCAGATCATTCGGTTGGGTAGTTTTTGCTCTGTTATATGCGGACGGACAGACAGACAGGCTGACGGACCGAACGACGACTATAGGTGCTACGCATTTATATAATTACGAACGCCCCTAAAAAAGGACAGTGGTGGAAGGTGGTGAGAAAAGGTCACTTTTCACATTCGTAAGGGCACATTTTAGATTCGTAGTAGCTCTTTTTAAATTCGAAAAGACTATTTTTAGATTCATAATGGCTTTTTTTAGGTGCGTTCGTAATTATATAAATGTGTAGCACCTATAGTCGTCGTCTGGTCCGTCCGTCCGTCCGCATATAACAGCGCAAAAACTATCCAACCGACTGTTTTGAAATTTAAAATATGTAATTGTTGCATAATTTTGTTGAGTCATTTCAAATTTTATGAAAATCGGATCCTTAGTTCAATAACAGGGACAGTCAAAAGTATTCCGTTACATTACAGCCAATGCGAAATAATAGTTTCAAGTGTATTTTAATGATGTCGAACATAATGAAATTGATATTCATTTATGAAGTGCACTAAAATAGACATTTTGTAGAATATGCGGTACAAAGAATATTTATTATTCATTTACAGGGTCACACAAAAGTATTCCGTTGCATAATGGTATAGAGGGAAACATTTGTTTGGGGCGTATTTTAATTATATTAAACTATTTCACATACAAAGAAATTGATATACGTTGCTGAGGTTTACTACCAGCTACTTCCTGTATAATAGAAAGTGCATAGTATTTATAGAGACACACAAAAGATTTCGGATACTATACTGTATCCGAAATACTGTATATTAGCATTGATTGCTGGAAGTGCATTTTTAGTTGTGATATGAGTTTTTAAGTACAACTAAATTTTTGCATATTACGTTGTATGTATAAATGCTGCAGATCATATACAGAGCTACACAAACGAATTCGTAATGTATAACACTTCATTATAGTTGGGTTCTTGACATGATATCTCCAGTTGTAAAACGGAGTCTGGATTAATATCTTCGAAGTACTTAAAGTCTATAAATATACAAGTGCACACGCGCTGAAATTCATAGTCTGATAATATAAACAAACAGTTTTTAAACGTTGAAATGGTCTATCACATTCTAAATATTCCAGGACAGATATTTGTCATCATTAATAGTAGTTCAAAGCACGCTCGTGTTGAGCCCCGATGATTCTCCACTTTTCGCAGCTTTTACCTCTATCACGTCAACATCCTTTTTTTCTCCACCAAAAAAAATCGCTCTTGCTTCCAGAGAGCTTGCTGCCACACTCCTTCGAGCCTCTTTCTCCAACTCTCTGCTCAACCCCTCTCTAACGGGAGGCGTTTATTTCGTCCACTCAAATTGTAGCCAAGAGGTGAGGCCACTCATAATCAGACCCGTTCCTGGATCTCTCCCTAAGAAACACGAAAACGCAGTGCACCTCTCATCAGGGTGATATTTTTTCCCACAGCGGTCATTTGTAACCCAAGTCTTTTTCCTACCAGGGTGGAATACTTGGAATTCTTTTGTTCAGGATTCTTCTCAACACAAGAAAAAACAGTTCTATTCAGATCACTTGAAAAGTTACCGACATGAGAAAATATTCCAGTAAAGTTAGTTTCACTATGCGGGGTTTTTCGTCAAGGCTATTCCCACGCCCAGAGAAATTTCTCATTTAAAAGGAAATCGTTACACGGCACTCTTTTCTCATCAGTGAGTCAGTTTTTACTTGTGAACAACTTTTTTAGTACAAAACGCAGTAAGGGTACAATTTCTTTACTGAAGGGCAAAAAGGATGCAATGTTTTTAAATGAGGGGCAAGAAGGGTGCTATTTTTAAAATCAAGGGGCAGGTGGGGTGCAACACCTCCCTTTATCTGTCTGGAGGAAACTCTGAATTTATTTACTTATTATAGATGTGCTTGTATTATTTTCGATAAATTCATATTAATTTCATACCCTTTTGGCATCCAAACCTGCCAACTTTGCATTGTAAAAAAAAAAAAAGACTAAAATACGGTAATACTACTGGCAATCTAGACGCCAGTACTATTTCCGTATATTAACGGAACTTTTTCCCGGTAAATTACAGAAATTTTTCCGTTTTTTTGGAATTTAACGGAAATTTTTCTGTAATTTACCGGTAAACAGTTCCGTTAAAATACGGAAATAGTACTGGCGTCTAGATTGCCAGTAGTATTTCCGTATTTTAATCCCCCCTTTTTTTACAGTGTGGCCTTGTGTGAAATAACACGTAAAAAGTATTTCATGCTTCTTCTTCTTCTTCTTTTTTTTTTTTTTCAAATGAACATACGACTTATGTAGGACATTTTTTTACAGTAAGACATAAACGCCAATTTATGTTTTTTTTAATGCACATGTTTAGTCCCATTTTACTCCTAGAGCATAGAAAATGTAATAAGAATCACAGGTCCCCCCCCCTTCTTTCCTTCCCACTTTAAATAATAATAATAATCTCAGAGTAACCGAATTTTTTAATGTGGTTTTTAGAGTTTCTTCGCGTTTTGCGGCGATTTTTTAATGTTATCAAAAGGAATTCGATTACAAAAATTTAGACCAATAATAGTAAATAAAAACTGGTATGGAAATCTAAATCACCAAAACTCAACGTTTAAACACACAGTAAATACATTAGGTAATGTGAATAAAATTGATTTCATTGGTTGCTGGAACTTGATGGTCTTTCGGTGCTGTATTTACTGTCATTTGAGTTTTCGCGTTGCATGTAGGTGGGGGGGATACTGTTTTTATACATAGATTTTATGCACTGATGATGTTTTACCGTAATACTCCTTTATTACCGTTTAAAGCATAAATTTAATTTTAAAATAAATAACATAATTATTTACATTTTAAAAGAATTAAAATAAGTTTCTTTTGACGAAAAATTGTATCGCCAAGCACCATTAAACAAGATGTTCCTAAAACGCAAATTAATCAAACTTTTTGAAATAATTACGCTTTGAATATTTAAACTGATAACACCAGATGATAGTAAGTCCTATTATTACACACTTTTTGTTATATTAAAAGTAAAATATTTTCTATTTTCAACGTGGCAACATGAATAAACGTAACATAGTCGCAATAATGTATTTTTAAGATCCTTTAAATATTGAAAAAAGATAAAAAATAAATAATATCGATGAAAGGTAACAGAGCTTGTTTTGCTTGCTCTTTTTTACATCCATGGGCACAACAGCTTACTACCATGATATTTTTGAATAGAAAACATGGAATCGTCTAATATCGCCCATAGAAGCAAATGCTACTACTAAGTGGACTGTCTCATGCCCCGAGTCATGTAATTTTATCTATTCTACAGAAAGGGTAGGAAGGTTCTCTGGTTATATGGTTATTCTGAGAGAATAATTAACTGAAAAACTGTTTTACAACTACTATTTTAATTATATTGGTCAGTGAGATCTCAAATTCCCCTTGATCATGTCAAACCTATGGGGGGTGTAATGCAGTCGTATTTTTAAATTATCTCCTCAAGGAATTAATGTTTCTAAGCTTTTTAGCCCCCGATATTTTTTTTTTTTTTTGTCCAGCTATTAAAGTGTCGTCTCTAAAAAATAATGTTCCGTTATATATGCCAGCCGTAAAACAAAGCAGATGTATCATTGTACGGAATAATCTCTACTGAAATTTGTTTAACTTCTAAGCATCGCATATTTTTATTTTTTATACCGTCATATTGAGAAAAAAAAGTACTTTTAAATGCAATTTGTTTGAAAAATGCATCTCAATTTATTTTTGTGAAGTAGTAGTAGGAAATGACAGTACGGGCTCAGCAGGAGGGTGCACCCTCCGACACCGCCTCTGGTGCCTCCTCTGCCACCACAGCACCGCCCCCTAGCGGGAAAAAATAAATTTCTGCTCTAACATGAGGAGTGAATAATCCTCTATTCAATTATCACCAATCGCCTCTCAACACGACCAATACCCCTCTTTAACAGACATTCCCTCCCTAAAACGGACATTACCTCTCTAAACGACCATTTTTAGAACTATATATATCGATGTGTCTCGAAATTATTTTCTTAAATGATGTTAAACGGTGACGTGCTTTTTGTGCTTATATATTGATGTGTAATTTGAATTTTGAACAATCTTTACCTTAATGAGTATTATTAATTAAGTAAAACCATGAAAAATATCAATTTTAATGAAAAAGCTGAATTCTTTTTCAACTATAAGATCAGAATATCAACTTAAATGGGGAAAGTTAAGCATATATTTGAATTTTGGATGATTAACATCTTAACGAGTATTATTAATTAAACAAAACAATTGAAAATAACAATTTTCAGGAAAAAAGCTGATTTCTTCAGATTTTTCCAGCTATAAGATAAGAACAACAACTTAAAAGATAAAAGTGACAACAACAACTTAAAAGATAAAAGTGAATCATATATATTTGAATTTTGAACAACCATCGCCTTAATGAGTATTATTAATTAAGCAAAATAATGAAAAATATCAATTTTTAATGGGAAAAAAAAAAGATTTCTTTAGATTTTTTTTTCAACTATAAGATGGGAATATCATCTTAAAAGGGAAATTTAAACATATATTTTAGTTTTGAACAACCATTACCTTAATCAATTTTTATAATTGAACAAATAACAAAGGATAATATCGAATTCTTAAAGAAAAAAGATGAATTTTTTTAACTTTTACACTAGTTTGAAATTTTAACATACTTTTAAACACTAGTTATGTAAGATTTAAAAACCTTAGAAGATATACGTCTTAAGATAAATAATAATTAATTAAACAAAATAAATTCAATTTTTAGTTTAATCAATAACTGGAAATTTCGCATTAAAAAAAGTATTTTCATGATTGTATATATAAAATAAGAGTTTACAAACTAATTTCCTCAATTTTTAGCAGATTCAACAGAATATTTTCATCAAGCCTAGTATAAGAAAATAATTCCAAGTAACAACTTCCATCCCTCACATTCTTCGAACTTGAGCAGGATCACAAACCTTCTCTGACGTCATATTCGAACCAATTTTTAGTTCATGTTTTCTGCGCCTGGTAAAGATATCAGGAAATGTTTCCATTCAAGAAAAATATCAATTTTTAGGTAAAAAGAGACGGAGTTCTTTACAGCTGTTACATGAAAGATATAAACTTATATTTTAGTTTTGAACAACCTTTACCTTAATGAATTTTAATAATTGAACAAATAACAAAGGAAAATATTATTTTTTAATGAAAAAAAGACCAATTTAAACGAATTTGATTAACTTTTACACTAGTTGGAAACTGGAAATGAATAAAATTGTTTTATGAGATCATTTGATCATTGGCACATTCGAGATTTTGAGCACATATCCGAATTTTGAATGAACAGCACATTAAGGAATATTAATAATTAAGCAAAACAATGGAAAATATCAATTATTTTTAAGGAAAAAGATCAGAATATCAACTTAAAAGAGGAAAGATACGAGATTTCAACTTAAAAGGGAAATTTAAACATTTATTTTAATTTCTGAACAACCATTACCTTAATGAAATTTAATAATTGAACAAATAACAAGGGAAAATATTATTTTTTAATGAAAAAAAAAGACATACTTAAACGAATTTGATTAACTTTTACACTAGTTTGAGATTTTATCATCCTTTTAGATGCTAGCTATGTAGAATTTTAATCTTTCAACGAGACACACTTCAAGAAATACTCATTATTAAACAAAATAAATTAATTTTAATCTAATCAACAACTGAATATTGCACATTTTAAAAATATTTTCATGAATGTACATAAAAAATACGAATTTACCAACTAATATCCCTTTTTTTATTACATTTAACTGGATTTTTCTACATTCAAGTTTAATTTTTTATACACAAAGCATTATTTAATCAAATTCAGTACTTTCTGATTTAACGAAATTCAATAATTTTTCACTTTTTAAAGCAATCCTATGAGTTAAAAAACATGAGTACCTCCCATAATTATATAGCTTTGGGTGAAAGTGAAACGATGCGAACTAGCAGCACACTAAAACTTAAACACAAACAAACGAAAAAAAAAGTTATTAAATAATTATTTAGTGCGTAATTTTGCCTCAAAATGAAAAACAAATGAATTCTTGAAACCCCTAAACTTTCTAAGTAAAAAAATAATAATAATAATTCACCCTTGGACGGATTCGAACCGCCAACCCCATGGTTAAAAGCCTTACAAGGGCATCGAAGATTTCTTAATTATTGCAATACATCAGGCTACATCAGGCTCGATTCTTGCTCCTATATATTTTTCCATTACATAATTTTAACAACTGTTTTTATCCATTTATCAGAAAATTATTAAATCACAGAACGATCACACATCAGGTTGTTTCAAATATAAATACTATCTTTACAGTTTTTAAATGATACAAGGTATACATGAATACAAACTTTAGTTTTCAAATATTTCATATTTCAAATAGCTATATTTCAAACCAAACTATTTGAAATTTTCACCACGTAAGAGCAAATATTACTTTCTTTTCACTATTACCTTTTAAAATATAGCAGATAACAACTTTTGAATTAATATTCCAAGAACTGTAACTGAAATTACACCAACTCCTTATAGAAAATCCTGTTTTCAAAAAATATCTAGAAATTCAACAACGAATTGATCTTTACAGCAATACTTATCTACATCAAACTCGATTTTTGCTCCTATATATTTTAACATTATATAATTTTAACAAATATACATCGAATTTGTAAGATTTTAACGCTTTGTGACATACATCTCAAGAAATATTCATAATTAAACAAAAAAATTATTTTTAATCTTATCAATAACTGGAAATTTCACATTATAAAAAATATTTTCGTGATTTGTACATATTAAAATAAGAGTTTACAAACCAATTTCCATAATTTCATCACATTCTAACTTAATTTTTATACACAAAGCATTATTTAATCAAATTCTATACTTTATGATTCAGTGAAATTCGGACTAGTCTATGTTATTCTGCTCATATTATTAATCAAATTGTCTTATGTTTCTCCTTGCATTTCGGAGATTTCCGAATTATCATCCATCAATTGTGTAAAATATACATACTATCTTTATAGTTTAATGATACATAGTATACATGACAAGTCTGAGTTATTCTATTCATATTATTAATAAAATTATCATATGTTTAATCTTACACATCGAAGATTTCTGAATTTTCATCCATCAAGTTGCTTAAAATATTAATATTATGTTTATAGTTCTAATGATGCATAGCATACATGAATGCAATCTTTAATTTTAATATTTCATATTTCAAATAACCTATTTCAAAACCAAACATATGAACTTTTACTACTACGCTTATCAACATCACAGAACGATTTATGCTTGACACTTTCTAATAATTATCAGATATGTATTCCTCAGAAATATTACTATCATATGAATAAGTAAAAAAAATGCAATGTATATTAAATAACCTCATACACGAAAAGTATCACAGAAGGAAAATGCTAATAATCAATTAAGATAATTAACTATCGGATAAAATTCCATCTATTACATATAAAACTTCAACTGATGAATGAAAAATATATAAATTAGCAAAATTAAATTTACAAAAGTAAAGAAAAAAAATACAAGTTAGGACTTGGGAGAGAAGGTGACTTTAAGTGCGCAACTCTGGTAAATTTCCAGATTTTAATTCAAGTGAGGAATCGATTTTTTTGTTAGTGAATAAAGTAAATTTTAGTATATCATTACAATAGATATGTATCAATACAAATAAATAATAAATAAATGATTATATATTAAACCTTTCCTAAGTATATAAATATATTTCTTTTATTGTACAGATGTTGCAGCAAGATGAATCAAAACAACAGCAATCCTCTTTATCAGAAATGAATGATCTGAATGATTCGTCCTTAGCATATGCAGAGTTAAAGAATAATAAATATATGACTACTTATATATGAAATACTATAATTTATATATAAAACGTAATTAGAGTAAATTTAAATCAAACATTTTATTGTTTATACTTTAACAAGTGATTTTTTATCTATATCGTTGAAGAGAATTCTAATTGATTACATTTATTTCTCTTACAGATGTGTTCTATTTGCTACAAACAATTTTTAAGTAAATGGAATTTAAAAGAACATACACAGATCCATACAGATGAAAAGGCCTATACTTGCGAAGATTACCAAAAGCAATTTTCAAGAAAACATGAATCAAAAAGGCATACTAAACCATATAGTGTATCACCAGTTGTATGTAAACTTTGTGAAGATATTCAAAAAATAATCAGACGTTTGAAGAATTTAACAATCAAGGAAGAGATTTAGACTATGTACACAACCTAATTGCATAAGATTTACTTCAATATCCGAAAATTAAAATTTGGAAGGCATACACACTGGATGTAAAGAAATTTTTGTTATCAGTGATTCTTCTAACTAACATGAATGTAGATATTACTCATAATCTATTCCTTACATGGTTATAATAAATATTCTTTTATCTACACATATCAACGTGTTTATTTTTCTACAGTCCATTTCATTATTGGAATATATCTCCTAACATTTTAAACGAAAAAATGCTTTCTCATCTTAAAAAAATTCATAATAACAGACAAAATTTAACAGATGAATGAAAAATATACGAGTTCACAAAATATTTTAAAAGTTTTCTAGACATATTTACAAAAATATTTGCAAAATAAAAAAATTTCAAAAGTAAATAATCACAAAAGTAAAAAAAAAAAAAAAAAAAAAAAAAAAAAAATTACAACATAACATTTTTTTTTTTTTTTTTTAGAAGAGTGAAAAAAAAATTTTACAACTAGATTTTTTTTTTTTTTTAACTAAAATAAATATTTTTACAATTTTTTTTTTTTTTTTTACAAAAATGAAAAAAAGTTTTACAACATAAAAAATAATAAAAAAAAAATTAGAAAAAATTTGCAAAAAAAGAAAAAATGCAAACTGTTTGAAAAAATTTACAAAAAAAGTTTCAAAAAATGGTATTTTAAATATAGTGTATAATGGTTAAATGGTTGGCCAATCATTATAATACTATTTTAAATACCATTTTTGAAACTTATAAAAGGTGAACATTTTCAGCAATTTTGTATGTTAACGGACTTGACATTTGGTAACGGAGTTGACACTAATCCATTTATACTGATTTATATCTCAAAACTTTTTACTGATTTTTTTTTTTTTTTTTTTTTTTTTTTTTTTTTTTATTTATGTTAGAAATATTTAATATAGTCTTCTTTATATAATGGATAAATAAACTCAAATTAAACTTAAATTCCATATATCTATTGATTAGTGCCAGTATAGCATACACATACACAATATTGCACGTACTACAGTATTTTTATACAGCCCCTCATCTTTTTGCTTCCTTTTTGGAATAACGGATTTTGAGCTCTATAAACGATAATTTTCAGACTTTTCAAACTATATTTTTGAGATTTTCACAAAAGTTGCTATATGCATTTAGCTAACATGGTATGCAAATTATATTTTGTTTACATTCGGGCATGCGCAGTGAATCATTATTTAGTAAAACTGCTCATTTTTCATACAATTTTTATTATTTTTTCATTCTGATTGCAGAGTATTGTGTGTAATGTTATTTGTCATGTTTTCTGAAAAGAACTTTTTTTTATATTGAGAACTCTACAAATTATAAGAAAAAACTTGTCAAAATTTGGTACTCTTTTTATATAAACTTTAGTTTCTCTTCGAATATACACGCTATTCTCATAAAAATGAATACAATTTATTACAATAAGGCACTTAATCGTAATCTACAGTTTGAACGCTTTTGCTACATTAGTTCTTACAGGGTTGTCCAAAAGATATTCGTTCTTTTTCAATTTGTTGACGGTCCCCTATGGGGTTTCGTGAAAAAATCTTCACGGAAATATATGACCTGTACAATTCTGTTTACACACCTGGAGTTTCAGGATAATTCCTCATGTATTTTTCTAGATATTTAAGAAAACTTCAAAAATCGCAAGTGGCCGGTCACCTTCGGCCATATAGTGTACATTAACTAATAACTGATAAAAGCATACTCTTTTTTTAAATATTACAGTCTTAATTGTGGATTTATAATTTATTTTTTCTTTTTTTAGTTGCGACAATATTTCTAAAATATACATTTTATTTGAAGTGTTAAAATTTTATACGCAACTCGTCTATATTTTAGCACATAAAATTATAAATTAAGCATATATTTTAGACATATTTTGACAGCTAAAAAGTAGTCGGATGTACCAGTCCCAAAACTTTCTTTTATCTCATACATGTTAATACTTCAGAATTCGCTATGACACTGCCAAAATTAAGTGGCAACCCATGCCCCTCATGAGGATTCTAAAACTATGAAATTCCGTTCATTAGTTCCTGAGATATGACTATCGCTGACATCGTGTAAATCTATCAAAATACAACCTAGCAATTCCATCTATTGGGCGATTCACACCAAAACCTAATATAACCTTATGTCAACGTCTAACTGAATCTGAAGTTTGGGGGAAAACCCATGCATTAGTTTTTGAAACAGAGCTATTGCGAAAATCGTAAAAATTCAAGCATAGCAGTGCCACCTATTGGGTAATTAACACCAAAACCTAATCAGCGACAACAACCTAATCAGCAGGTAGATTTCGAAGTTCAGTACTGATTTCACCAACGAAAACTAAATCATTATTAGAGATAAACCCTTTTAAACAATTTTATCTGGCCGCTTTTGACGAGTTTTTAATTTCATTTTTATACAAGAGCTGTTTTTTATCAGAATCATGATAAGGGAGTTCTCAAATCATTTTTTTTTTTTTTTTGCAAACGCATTAGATCTTTCAGAAAATAATGTAAAAGTGGGCATTTTGAACTGATTTCCGCGCTAAGGAAGAAAGAGCACTCAAGAGCGGGCGAAAAACGTGTTTGTCACGTGATCAGATTAGCTTATAACTCGATAGGTAATTGATTGATCAAAAAATGGAAAATACAGTTCAATCCCAAATCGCTTCCATGGCCAGGCTTTCCAATTTTATAAGTTTCCGTTAAAAAATGAATTTGTAAATGTGTCAAAACGTTTTGCGCTTGTTGAGCAGAGCAGTTAAGAACAGCCTTAAGGCAGTATTCAAAAAATATTTTTCTATGCTCAACAATTCGAAATTTTCTGGCTCATTTTCAGATTCATTTTTAAAAGGAAAAACATGAAACTTGCTGACGTGATTTTTTTAAGAGACTTATAGGCGACCTATATTTTTATTTTTCGTTCAATTAATTAGAACTTGATTTATAAATAATTATTTTCTCAGAAGGACCATATTTTTCGTTTCCAACACAATCGCTTCGAGAAATTCGGTTCGATCGATATCCTTTATTAAAAAACGGAAAGCTGAAAATATAAATGTTTTTGTTTTAAAGGTTTTTTTTTTCTCTTATTTTCAAAAATATAGTAAAATTGTTAAATGTAATCGGGTTTTAATAGAAAATTATAATAAAAAGCCTTTTTTCAAAATATAAACCACATGATGTTTTCTTTTATCTATGATAAACAAAATCTGATTTTTTAATTAAAATGTCGAAATATGTATTTTTAGAATACCGAAAAGAATTAAATATTTATTCGTAAATTAATAAATGTGTATTAAAGTTGTATGTACAAATGAAATATTTTTGTAGCCTTACACCCAAATATAGAACACAGGGTGAAATATCATTTTTTTTTTTTTAATACCTCTAACAAAAAATCGACCATTACGGCACATTATAAAGTTTCTGAATAAGAAAACCTACCAATTGGCTGCGTTAGAGAGCAAAAATGAATTAAAAATGAGTCAGAAAATAAGCAGTTTGGATTTGAGTACATCCTTAATACGATATTTTTTTCTTCAGCGTCTATGTATTTTTAATTTGTTTTTGGTGTAAGAAATGGTCCTATCAAAAACTTGTCAATATAAAAGTTATAGACAATATTAAGAAGATATATAAAAAATTCATGCGGATTGGATATCTTGTGAATTGACAAAATTATGGATTTTTTTCTTCTTTTTTCCCCCGTTTTCTTTTCGTTTTTAATTTTTTATTGCGGTAAGAATTGGTCCTATCAAAAACTTGTCACTATAATAGTTGTAGATAATATTAAGAAAATTTATAATAAATTTAACTGGATTTGATATATTGAGAATGGGAGAAATTAGGAATTTTTTTTCTCTCCAAAACCCTATTTTTTTCTCCTCTTTGCCCATTTTTAATTTCGTCAAAAGTTTGTCATACATAAATTTTTGGCCCTTTTTTTAGAAGTAATAACTTTAAACTGAGTCAATATGTATTATAATTAAGAAGTTAAGGGGCTTTTTCCTTTTCCACAAATCCCCTCTCTATTTCCACCTCCTTGATCCGATTTTGCCCATTAACGAACTTGACCGAGATTTTATGCCCCTCGATTTTATGTATCAGTTTGGGAAAGTTTGTGCAGAATTATGGAAGTTATCGTGTCCATGAAAAAGTGATATATATATAATATATAGATAGATAGATAAAGTTTTTTACTGGGGGTGGTTGTGGGTTCTAGGGGTCATGATCGGTGTAGATCTGCGAAAAAATTTGCGAAATTCCAACATAGGGGAGATTGCAATAGGTATTTCATTCGAAATCTACTTAAAAATGCAAGAAGTTCAAATCTTACACGTTTGATGTAAATTTACAGCTGAAGCAGAGTCTTAAAAATTAAACGTCAAATAAACACTATTAAAAGGAGGGCTTAAAAAGGATTTTAAAAAGAGCTAAATTGGGTATAAAAGTAAACAAAGTTTGTTTGTTTTTTAAGTTTTTATTAGCATTCAATCTTCATCTTAAAAATCACGACAAATTTCATGACTGCAGTTCTTGTTTGTCTGAAAAAATTTACGCTACAATACCAAAGTAGCGCGATCCCCGAATATGGAAAAATTACCGTTTGATTTACGTTTGGTAGACAGTGCGAAGTAGTGAACTTTATATAATTTTTTCTCTGTTTCCTTTTTTAAGATAGGGCAACACGAAAGGGAAAAAATAGATATGTTTCAATTATCTATTTAATAGTAGTGCTCAATTTATAACCGTAATTTAATTAATATTAAACATGAATATTACATCGTATGTAATAAGTAATGATAACACAAACTATATTCAGAAAAAAATAGAAACTGGCAAGTTTCTTAATTAAAAAGTTTTTAAACCCTTATATTCACTATACTCACTTTTAGCACATACTTTTAATTATAAACATATCGTTATAAATAAATACATTAAAAATGTACAATTAAGTCATTTATTTTTTTTTCTTTGTATATATTATGACAAGCTATAAGACAAAATCGAAAAAAAAAAAAAAAAACCCGCCAGTTTGAAATATCAAAAAACGAACCTACACAGAAATTCTGACCGCATATTTCTTACAAATTTACTTGCACAAATTTACTAAAGAATCGACATTTTTAATTTAACATAGTTTATGGATTAAATATTTAAAAAAATGGAATTGGGAAATGCAGACAAAAAAGTTACAAGATTAGCTCAAAGATCCATGAGCCATTGATTTTGAAAGTGGGTGGTGGACATGTCCATTTTATTAAAATACAAATGAGTTACAACTATATGTTATTACAAATTAACACAAAATTTATGTTTAAAATCCATTCGCAATCAATTAATATCAGTATAAATTTGTCACTAGTCGTTGAATGGATCAACGCAATTTCAAATGCGTTGATATTGAAAGTCAGACCAGCCCACTATATAGGGACATTAAAGGGCTGCATCACAAAGGTCGAAAAACGCCTTTTCTCAATAGATGGCGCGGACTTTCACAGGTCGGGCGCGATAACTTTCATTTTTTGGCAAGCCATGTGAACCAGCGACGTCTCATATATGTTCCCCGAGATAGTCCCCTATCTTTCCTCCGAGGTGTGAAACACATCACTGAGCACAGAAAGAAAAGGGGAAAGGGGACACGGCTGATCTTTATCTACATGGATCGGGCTGGTCAATTTTGGATTCTGGTCAATTTTTACTTTCATCTATCGTTACAGGGAGAATATTGGATTCGCGATATTTTTTTTTTTTTACTTTCTTTTACAGTGTTGAATTCAGACACTTTTCTCCTCGAGGGATTTCTATTTCTCTGGGAGGGGACATTATAGAATTCCGGGGGGGGGAGGAATTGTACTTTTTGAACATTGAAAACACAAAATCTCAAATCTTCCGGACATCCCATTGCCCCCCACCCCTTAATTCAACACTGTTTTTCTATCTTTACAAGAAGAAAGTATTGGATTCGTGAAAATTTTCGAATTCCGGTTTTCGGTGGATTTACGCGTTTTAGGGGTCAAACATTCCAAAAAACATGTTTTTACAAAATGTCTATCTGTATGCGACACAAATCTTGTGGCCGCTTTATCTCAAACTAATGCACGGAATTTAATAAAAATTTATATTCAGTTAGTCCATGATATAAATTGATGCTGATTTGTTTTTGGTGTAAATTGTTCAACAGATAGCGCTGCTATGCTGCATTTTTCGAGATTTCCGCAATATCTCAAGAACTAAAGCACGGATTTCCATCAAACCTCAGATTCGGTTAATCCTTAACATGAGTTGATGCTGTTTACATTTTGGTGTGAATCGCCCAACAGGTAGTGCTGCTATGCTGCATTTTTCACGATTTACGCAATAGCGCTATCGCAAGAATTAATGCCCGAATTTTCATCGGTATTCATGTAATTATAGGCACACAACTTATTGTTTGCGTAATCAGTTTTTTGCATTGGATAGCTAAGGTCAAACCCCACATCTGCGCTTTTTTTTTTTTTTTTTTTTTTTTTTTTTTACTTTTACGATTTTGGTTGCAGTTTTTTTTTTTTTTTTTTTTTTTTTTTTTTAAAGATAACATTTCACTTTCGGAACCGGTTCCGAAAATGAAAGTAATTTTTAAAAAATCTGCAAAAAAATCGAAAATTAAAAAAGGGCGAATGTAGAGATCGACCTCAGCTATCCAATGCAAAAATTATATATATATATATAATGTCGAAATGCAAAAGAGATATTAGAAAATAACCTCCCCATAGGTTTAGCATTAGCTCGCTAGTGTCTTCGCCTGCAGGGACACGAGCCTTAACAAACTGATTCAGAATCGCGCCATGAATTACTTTTAAAATCTTCGCTACCTAAATAATGAAATAGTAGAATTATAGGCAAACTACTTATTACTGAATATTTTTTCCACTTTTTAATGCAATTTTTTACTTTCTGTTTTATTGTATTTTTTCTAAAGAAGAAGGAAATGTTGAAATAAATCATTCTATATAAAATTAAATATTCAATTCTTTGTATATAATCATATTAATCCTTGTATACTCATATTTCACACAAAGAAAGTCAGCGCTTTCAACAAATCATTGTTTTTAAAAATGAGGCGTATACCAAAGCCGGGATTTTTTTTTTTTTTTTTTTTTTTTTTTTTTTTTTTTTTTAAGTTAACATGGATAACCATCACTGCATATTAAACATGAAATAAGACCACAAAAATGTAAAATAAATCTAATGCGCTTACGAATATATATATATATGTGTGTGTATATATATATATAGAGAGAGTAAATTCTGTCTAAGGCGGACTCTGTGTAGGCCGGAAATCTGTTTAACGCGGAAAATTTTCAAAGTCCCGGCGAACCCACAGCAAATAACATTAATCCATGCTGTTTAAGCCGGAATCTGCCTAACGCGGAAACGGGAAGGTTTTTAAGGTCCCGCCGAACCGAAAATTTTGCATAAGGCGGAAAAAAATGATAGTTTAAAAATGAATGCATTTGATTCATGAAACTTTAAAACTGATATGTATATACGTAAATTAGTCTCGACATTTTAATTAAATTTCGTAATAGATTAATAAAGTTAAATCGAAAGAACCATATTTAATTTTATGGTTAAATATGGTAATTTTTAATCATAAAAATGAGTAACATAATGTGTTACTGAAGAATGTTTGTTAAACCGGAAGTAAAAATAACAAGCATCGATAAAATATTATTTTCCGTCTCGTCAGAAACTATGTTAAAGAAGAGGTATATGATTGTATTTGTTAAAGTGAATATTTTTCATTAAATTCCAGAACTGAAGAAATTTCTAATCAATACTATTTCTTTCAGTATTCGAATAATGTTTTTCAATATTATTAAAGACTATAAATTTAATAAAAAGTTTAATTTCAATAAAAATTTAATTTTAAAGAGCTGTACTAAAGTTTACAAATGTAAAAAAATATACAACTTGCGCACTTTTTAAATTTTACTTATTAGCCCCGGTACGGTATGCTATTTCTTTCTCCCAGCTTATTGTGTGTCCAAAAAATGACGTTAGCTTACAGACGCTAGCAATAAACAAAGTAGATGTATCATTGTACAATTAAATGCTCTATAGCATTTTTTTAAATTTCTAAACATCGCACATTTTCATTTTTTATACCTTCGTATTGGGAAAAAAAAGTACTTTTTAATGCAATTTGTATGAAAACTGCACCTCTATTTGTTTTTGAAATATTAATTTTTTTGTAGTTTTTTACGACATTTGTTTCATTTTGGCAACTCAAGTACGCCATTTCTGTTGAAAGTAAAGAAAAAATTGCTGAAAAATAGCAATTATATCTTTTTGTTGCCATTTTCTCATAAAATGGAAAAAAAAATTTATTAAAAAAATTAAATTGAAAAAAAAAATGATTAAAATACGTGCTACATTGAGAAAAATATAAATGGAGGATTTACGATAAAACAGGGAGCTATTATAAACTATATTTAATTTTAAGTTTCTATATTAATGCAAATGACGTCATTTTACATAAAATAAAAGCGTGTGCTGTAAGTCTTAAAACTGAAATATGTTTTGCAGTAGAGTCCCGATTATCCGAGTCACGCTTAACCGAGTTATTTTCTTCTGATGGACTGGTGGCTACTATTATTATGAAACAGCCGTTATAAATGAAGCGTTAGGTGAAGATGAAAGAGCTGCCGTAAAAAGTTAGAACTCTGATTTTCAGGTCAGAATGGAAAAAAAAATGGCCATAATTTTTTTAACGCTTCATTTATAATGGCTGTTTCATAATAATAGAAGCCACCAGTCCATCAGAAGAAAAGAAGTAATGGAAATGCCGGGGCGACACTAAATTCTGAAAAAGCAGAATTCCTGTCCTCTAGTTTATTTATTTTTTGGAGGTATATTGCATAAGGCGGAATATTGTCCACGGTGGAAAACTTCATCGGCCCCGATTGATTCTGCCTTAGACAGAGTTTACTGTATATATATATATAACCATTAAATAAATATTACCAACCACCCTCAAAAACTGTGATAGTATGAATGAAATGGCAATATATATCTTTTACTCGATACAAAATTCCAGCTTTACATGCAAAAAACAAAGTTGAGTTAACAAAAAGACTAAGTACAAAAGTAAAATTAGTTTTTCAAAAACACACTTTTATAAACATTAAATGTTTATTTTGAAAATCTTGCCTCATATTTTAAATGCAATACATGTTTTTTATTCTAAAAGTTTCCATTTACAATACATGCATTTAGCGCGGGCACCAAACTCGATTATGATTAATTCTCTGCATTTCTTACACATGGTCGAAAGCGCAAACAAGTGAATTAATTAAAATATATATATATATAATTTTTGCTCTGTTTCTTTTTTTTTAATACTGCAACAGAAAATAAAGAAAATGAAGCGTTATTTAAACTATATTTTTAGGATTTCTAAACTGCTATCTCAACGTATAATCGTGAATTAGTTAATATGAAACTATTAATTGGTAGTAAAAACGTAACTTTTTAAAATATCCCACTCTTTATTTTTTACTTATAAATTTATTTTCTACTTTTTAGCCTTTAAAATGTTTCATTGTTGTAGTTTCGGCCTATTTTGGAGAGCTTCTACAGGTATCCATTGTATCCAACTCGTATACAATCGTACGAGTTATAGAGAATATTCCTCGATTTATCATGTGTGGTGGGATAATGGGAAAACGCCTTATTAAATAAGTATAAAAAATGTCTTAAAATTAATTTATACTTAAGTTCTAGAAATATTAAAATGGGGCAGTATCATGAGAAATACACTTTTGTAGATATTTTTATAATTCTAGAAAATCAGGCAGCGAGTTAAAAATCGATTACATACAAAACAATCGATTACATGCAAAAAACTAGTTTAAATAAAAGGGTAAAAACACATGTACACTTACATGAAATGTCGTACCATTTGAGTTGCGAATTTTCTGGCAAAAAAAGAATCCTCGGAAATATTTACAGGGCATCCGTATGTGACCAAAGTTTGCATCAGCCGATGATTTCCAGTTTTTAATGCACTAATCACTTGAATGCATTCTCTGTTTGGGAAAACACTTTCTTTACGTTTGTAACACAAGGAAAGCATAATTAGTTCAATGTGATGTTTTTTCTTGCAGCGGAAAAATTTTTCGTAAGCGCCTCTTCTCATCCCCGCTTCCAAAAGTAACACCGTCAATATATCAATGATTCCAGTAAAAATTGCGGCGCTTTCGCACGTTTTGCTTTCCAAAACTTCAATGAAGAAATCACAAAAAGTTTTAGGATTAGTTGATTTTATGACATCTTCTACATGTTTTTTAATGTACAGGGGGATAAGATTCCAGGGAAATTCTTCGTTATTAGTTTCAGTTGAAAATGCGGTCTTGAAGAAATGTTTCAGTCTTTTTTCAATCATTGTATTGTCTATTCGATATAGACTAACCATGGTGATGCAGTAACGAATTTCGCCGTTAATCTTCTGGCTAAAAATTTTTAGTCTAAGCAGATGGCAGAGAAGAACTTGTTAGTTTGAACATCCAATATGATAGAAACAAGAATGAAATTAGGTGGCGCTACCTACTAGTCCCTGCTCTTTTATTTGTTTGTTTGTTTGAAGACTAAATAGATACAGAAGCTTAGAGATTTCTTGAACTTCACAAGTGCAAGTTGAAGTTATTTCTTCAGTGTATGAATGATATTTGATTGCACGCCATCATGCAAGGAACATCATAGTTTGAAAGTTTATAGAGAAAGCACTTATGACAGCTCTTAACCTTTAACGTACTTAAACTATTGTAATCAGACTCCCATAATATTTAAAGAATGTCAACAGGGAAGGATTACAGCCAGTCATTCCTTATTCTGTCATAAATAGTGTCAATATATTTGTTGCCAGTAATCCGTACACTGTGTTCACAGACACAAAAGAGGTTTACAAATCTAGATTATCCTTTATCCACTTTTTGCTTGAAAACATCTACGCATATTAGAACCTATATTTTGTGAATGCAACCACATTTTAAAAATAGTTTCTCAAAAAACACTCTTCTATAAGCATTCAATGGTCATCTTGAAAATACCATTAATTTTTAAATGCGAGTAATTTTTTTTTATTTTTTATAACACATTAATTTGGCGTTGGGCAACGCGCAAAATTCACAGCCTTTTTTTTTTCTTTTTTACTCTCGGTACAAAGCTCAAGCTAATGAATTTATTAAAAAATATATATATTTTACTGTATTTTTTTTTTTTTTAATATAACAGGAAAGAAAAAAAATGAAACATTATTTAAGCTATCTTTTTAAGATTTCTAAATTGATTTTTCAATTTTATCCTCGTAAATAATCAATATTTAACTTTTTATTGATAAAAGCATATTATTATTATTATTATTATTACACTTTTAATTTTTTATTTGTAATTTATTTGCTATTTTTAAGTCTTTCAAATGTTTAATTGTTGCAGTTTCACGGTGCTTTGGACTACTTTGGCGAGCATTTATGGACACCATTAAATCCATTGTTTGTTTGTTTTTTAATCCCCATACAATTGCACGAGTTACAAAGAACATTTTGCGATGGATCACCAGTATCGGGCTAATGGAAAAATGCCTTAAAATTAATGTAGTAATTAGATTGTAAAAATATTG
The DNA here is from genome assembly GCA_963932465.1 of Maratus speciosus. Lineage (NCBI taxonomy): Eukaryota > Metazoa > Arthropoda > Arachnida > Araneae > Salticidae > Maratus > Maratus speciosus. The sequence goes on along the minus strand of OZ010789.1, from coordinate 25,654,826 downwards.
AAATGTTGTATTGTCAACACATCCCTTTGTAGATATTTTTTTCTTATTCTTGCGTATCAGGAAGTAGATTAAATAAAAGAGTGTAATTGATGCAAAGTTAACACACAATACACAACAATATGAAAGAGAAGAGAGTTTTATACAGGGTTTAAAAAAATACGATTATAATAATAATTTTATTAATAATGTTTTGAAAGTGAAAATGGATTACGATCGTCACACTAAAATAAACTTTAAAAAAAAATCTTCGACACTATAAATAGCTTATGAATGCAACAGACAATATTATAACACGTTATAACACGGATAAATCGCTCTTTTTCTGTCCCCAGATAAAAATAGAAAAAACTACCTTATTTCGTAGGAAACTTTTTATTTAAGCCAATTAACACAAATGTAATTCTCTACCGTTCATTTTCTAAAGGAAATTGTAGTATTAACGGGGAGAGATTTTACAGACAAAAGTAAAATATATAGTTCCATATAGATCTTTCGGTATGCGGAAAAAATCGCTCAGGAAAAAATCAATCCGGTAAAAAGCATCACCGGAAAAAAATCTCCATTAAAAAAGGGGGCTCACATTAAATAAGGTGGAAAGGGCCCACACATTTATGAATAATTGTATATAAGAACAGCTGCTTATTAATAAAAGTTAAGTTTTTCCACTGTCAATTTTTTTAGAGCGTAGGGGCGAGGGGTGCAGAGTTAATGTTAATGGATTAGACAATTCTAATATTTGGTCCAAGAAATCTTAATTTTAACATTTCATTAAGGGAAGTTTAACGTGCTTCACTTCTACAAGGGACAAGCTGGTGATTTCTACGGTGGGGGAGGGGGGTGAATATTAAGGAAATACAATTTACAGATTCTTTTAACTCGCTACATTGATAGTTTATATATAATCAAAGATGTTTCATATATTTATAAAACTTTAATCAATAATGGCTTTTGGATGTAGTGGTGGAGGAGGGGAATAAAATAAAGACGAAGAGAAGACGCATTTTCTTTAGAAGAATTTTTTCATTATCCTGCTTTTTTAGGTAAGGGGCAGATTTGTGGGTCGAATAAAATAGATAAATATCAGATAAAATTTTGAGATTTGCCTACTAACATCAAAATATGGCATTTTACTCAGGTATTTCTTCAGGATTTTATCCTGTAGATATGTATTGTCTGAAGGGGTGGGGCTGGTATGAACAACAGGGGTAAACTAGAGTCCTTTGGGTTTGAGTAACAAAAGGGCTTATATTTGAGTATCAAAAATGTAAACTTGTATTGTAATTTTGACAAGCTATGCTAGATAAATAGAGAGTAACATGAACTTCATTCCTATCCTTTAGTATGTATAGAGAGGAAAATGGTTTGTAAACTATATCAAAATCCATTAATGTGTTTCAACAAAACTTATTGCACCTAAGGAATGCAATAAATGTTGAAATACCCTGAAAACCTCCTGATTTATCACAAAAGTTTCAGCTAAAGAATTTTTCTTTTGTATTTTTGAAAGGACTTGATTTTCTTGTGCTAGTCTTTCGTATTTAGTTTTCGTAATATTCTTCTTTTTATATCGCATCATTTCACTAATAGTAATTTCTATATAATTTCTTAAGACTGTTCTCAAATGCTCTGCTCAACAAGCGCAAAACGTTTTGACACATTTACAAATTCAATTTTTAGCGAAAAGATATAAAATTAGAAAGCCTGACCATGGAAGCGATTTGGAATCGAAAAGTGTCTTCCATTTTTTGATCCATAAATTACCTGTTGAGTTATAAGCGATTTGGATCACGTGACAAACACGTTTTTCAACCTTTCTTAGCGGTTTTTTCTCCTTTCGCGCGGAAATTCGGTTCAAAAGACCCACTTTGACACTATTTTCTGAAAAATCTATTTTGTTTGCAAAAAACGGGAAAAAACAGTGCGATGACATAGTTGCTGAATAACAACACCCGCTAGTTTCATGCATTTTCGAACAGAAATAAATTAAAACTTATGTTAGAAAGTTGCCCTTTTGGATTTGAGAACAGCCTTAATAGTAATTTCTTAATTGTATTGATTTTTAAGAAATAGTTTTAGTTTTTGATTTTTTATATTAATTTGATACGAAAATAATTATTTCTAAGAAAGACAAAGAGAAACTTTTATTGGCAAGTTGTGCTTACTTAGTGCATAAAACTGGAAAGCAATGTATTCGCTGGAGATACACGAAACATAAATTAGACTACATTTTAATTTTTCTATCTGATCGATAGCATTGTAACAGAAAAAAAAAAATCCTTAACTGGAAACACTTTTTGCGAGAAATGCTATAAAACCGTTATTTGCAGAATGTAATATTCACCTCTTATGATTGAAAATGTACGATTATATTACGATAAATATATATAATTTTTTATGGTGCTTTTTTTATTTAACAAAAAGTGATATGCTGTCATTTGGCATAAAGCTCGTTTCCAGATCAAAGTTAAATAAATCTACAATAAATTTATGATTGTAATATCATAGATACTAAGATTTAAATTTTTAAAGCAAAATGTAGATAACATTGCAATATGAAACTCTTGAAATAAATTTCTTCCTTACTCGCTATTACAAGCATTGTTTGGACTTGTGACCTAGTATTTCTTGATGTTGATAAAATTCTGTAATTTTGATATGAATTTCTATAATATGGGAGATTTCGATTTAGGCAATATTTAAGAAATGTTGTAGATTGGAAAAGTATCTAATAAAAAGAGGTGACCACTTTTGGGGAATACATCTGCTTCTATATTTTTTTGAAACTTTGCACAAAAATGCGTTGCGTTGCGTGGAGGGGGTGGGGGGTGGAGAGGAGTGAGAAATACAAAAACTAGAAAGCAGAATTCTGCTTTTCCAGAATTTAGTGTCGCCGCCGATTAAAAAAAATCATGTATATAAATATAGATAGTACAAAACGTATTTCATTTTTAAGACTTAAAACACACGTTTTCATTTTATATAAAATAACGTCATTCGCATCCGTTTAAGGATTCCACATTTATGATCCAATCTTAAACAATATCTACAGAAAAGTATGCATATGGCGTCACTATCGCAGAATAACATACAAATCCAGCAAAAAGTTATGTCGTCATAAAGTAACTTGAAAAAAAAAATCAGCCTTCATATTCCTTCATTTGTTTGCAACATTAATATAGATACTTGAAATCAAATATAGTTTATAATAGCTCCATGTTTTATCAGAAATCACCAATTTATATTTTTTCAAAATAGAACGTATTTTAATTATTTTTTTTCCAATTGTTATGGGAAAATGTCAACAAAAAGATATAATAATCTACTATTTCCCCTTTTCTTTCTACAGAAATGGAGTACTTCTGTTGCCAACATTAAAGGAATGGTGTTAAAAACTACACACACAAAGAAAATAATATCTCAAAAATGAATTGAGATGCAGTTTTCAAACAAATTGCATTTTAAAGTACTTTTTTTTCCTATACGACAGTATAAAAATTGAAAATGTGCTATGCTTAGAAATTAAATATTTGCAGTAGAGATTATCCGTATTTAACCTTTCAATGATACATATGTTTTGTTTTACGTTTGGCTTATATAACGGAACGTTAATTTTTAGAGACGACATTTTAATTGCTGCTTAGAAGTAGCATATAGGTGTCTAAAAAATTACGTACAGAGATTTAAAAGGGGGTGGAAAAAGGCGAACAAAGCAAAAATTTTAATTATTATTATTTTATTTTTTTTATCACCTGGCTAAAAATGCCAGATGATAAGGCGAGATTTAAAGAACTAACAGAAAAATAATAGATAAAATATTGAGATATGTCTCATAAGTCCGAACCATGACATCATACTGAGAGAAAAGTTTATTATTTTTTTTTTCTTCCAGTAAGGTAGGTTTCTGTGTGTGTGTGTGTGGGGGGGGGGGGGGCGCATTTAAAAAAAATGCAGATTCTTTCAAATTGTTGTATTGATACCTTATATATTATTGGCTGATATATTTCTTTTAACTTTCAACAATTGTGACCATTGGAGAAGTAGAAGGAGACAATAAAATAATAATAAATTAAACATTTACAGTCTTTAAACTCACTACATCAGTAGCTTATATACTGCGCAATTAAAAAGTATATATGAGCCCACCTTTATTGGTATATGTAAGCTACACATGTAGAGAGGTGAAAGAATCTATAAATTGTATTTTCTTTTAAATTAGCCCTTGTCCTCGCTCCCCCCCCCCCCCCCCCCTACACACAGAAAATCCCAAGATTTTATGTCATACTAGCTGAAGCACCGGCGTTGCCCGGAATTTTAAGAATGTTTGTTTTCAAAACTTAATTTCAAAATTAAACATACAGTATAAAATAAACAATAAAAGATAGCAACAAAGTCATCCGTATTTCAGTTCTTCACTAAGAATGAGCTCTAGGAACCTAAAACTTTGTGTAAATTCTAATGTATATGCATACACACCCGTATATATATGGAATAGATTTAAAAATGGCGAAAAGAAATTCAGAAAACATCAAAATGTTAGAATAGGCAGCTATTTCCATAATTGGGCTTTTATCATGTTTCAATACATTTTTTTCAAACTCATATGACGTTATATATTTACCTGTTGACGTCCATTATATTTCCGACATGACGTAATATTCCCTTTTTTTAAAATTCGTCAAACTATTTATTTCATTTTTCAAGTGGAAATCTTGCAATAAAAAAGTTATGACGTAATGTTCACTTTTTATTTAAATTCTTAAAACTATTTATTTCGTTTTCATTTTTCACGTGTAAATCTTGCAATAAAAATGTCATGACGTAATATTAGCTTTTTGTAAAATTCATCAAACTATTTATTTCATTTTCATTTTTCACGTGGAAATCTTGCAATAGAAAAGTATTTGTTGTGGTAAGAATTTTATTGTGAATTTTTACTACTATAGCGAAAAATGTTTCAATTTGATAGGAAATTGCTGTTAATGGGTGGTTTTTTATTAATTAAAAATTAACTATAAATTATTTCGATTTCGGATTACTTTAGTTGCCTCGGCCGTGTTTTAATACACATGTACGTAACATTTCACAATTCTGGCTTCCAAAATGTGGATTTGTATAGAATTACAGACAGACAAATTTTCCCTTTTATATGTTAGATTTTTCTGTTACATGCTCCTAAAAAATCTACCCCTCCCTCACCTTACAAATTAGGTAATGAAAAATCTTTCCTTTTATTTTATGTTTCACCCCCCCCCCCTTAAAAATCTCTGTATGTAATTTTTATTAATATTTTACTCCTTCTCCCCCACCCCTTTCACACACAGACACTCTAACATTATTGTTGATCAAACTTAAAAAATATATATATGTATAAACAGCATTGATTTTACAAATGAAGATCCCAGAAGCCAAGGGATACAAGTGACAAAATTTTGATTTGGAGTGAATTGAGTTCAAAGTTGAACATCAATAGTAATTGACTGAATTAAAATATGAATCTGTTGCTTATTTCACAGCGATCTTTGGACTGTTATTTCAAGATCTGTGAAAGAAAAGTGGAATGCAGTATTTTTAAAATTTAAAGTACAGGTCACAGAGGTAGTTTAACGGGCTTAATTGTTCTCAGGACTCTTAAAATCGGAAATAATGAAAAAAACTAGAGAATAGTAATTCTGCTTTTTCAGAATTTAGTGTCGCCCCCGGCATTTCCATTACTTCATTTTCTTCTGATGGACGGATGGCTTCTATTATTAGAGCAGCCGTAAAGAGTTAGAACTCTGATTTTCTTTTCAGAATGGGGGAAAAAATGGCTATATATATATTTTTTTTTTTACGGTTGCTCTTTCATCTTCATCTAACACTTCATTTATAATAGCTGTTTCATAGTAATAGAAGCCACCAGTCCATCAAAAGAAAATAACTCGGTTAAGCGGGACTCTACTGCAGTACAAAACATATTTCACTTTTAAGACTTAAAGCACACGTTTTATTTTGTGTAAAATGACGTCATTGGCATCCGCTTAAGAATTCCACATTTACGATCTACTCTTAAACATCTACAGTAAAGCACGCATAGCACATCACTATCGCGAAATAATGCACAAATGCAGCAAAAAGATGCCGCCATTCAAGAAAATCGAAAAAAAAAACGGCTATCTAATGATTCATAGATACTTACAATTAAATATAGTATATAATAGCTCCATTGTTTTAACAGAAATCATTCGTTTATATTTTTTTCAAAATAGCACGTATTTTAATTACATTTTCTTTCGGTTGTTACGAGAAAATAGCAACAAAAATATATAATTACTATTTTAAAACTATTTTCCCTTTACTTTCTAGAGAAATGGAGTACTTCAGTTGCCAATATTAAGCAAATGGCTCCAGAAACTACAGGGTAGCTACTAAATACTGTTACAAATATTCAGTCATTTTATTTTACAAATATAAAATAGAAAGTGATAACTACACTAATATGATGAACATCAGAGATGAAAGTTTACAGGGAAAAAATTTACTCGAATTGACCGCTATCTTTATCGATTACCATAGATAATCTCTTATGCCATTGTCAGACTGCGGCACGAATCATTTTAAGAGGTAATCGGTACCATTCACGCAATATGGAAGCTTTGTTAGAGTCCAAACTTCTGTGTTTGTTGCTGTTTTACTTTAGCCTCTAAAATCCCCCAGACGCAATAATCTAAAGGATTTAGATCCGGTGAAGAAGGTGGCTAATCTTCTTGCATGATAAAGTTTGGATAATTGACAGAGAGCCAAGCCCGTGTTGATTTAGCTCAATGCGTAGGTGTAGAATCTTGCTGAAATGCCCAATTCTGTTTGGGATACGACCTTTCAGCTTTTGGGAATAAATGTGTAGCCAATATATCCTGTTTGTAATATTCGCATTGATTTTTATCCCTTGATCGATGAACTTCAAAGGCAATTTTCCATTGTTTGACACTGCAGCCCAACCCATAACAGAATTCTTGTTCTGAAAGCGTTTAACAGTTCGAAAGGTTTCAGGTATATCCTCGAGGGTTGCTGAATATACGATATCCTTTTTAGCACTGTAACACTGTTCAGTGCAAAATAGCTTCCCATCAGAAAATTTTATTCTGTCAACACTTTTCCTACCGTACCGCTTCATCAATTTCTTCCTCCTTTGTAATGTTTTTATTCTTTGTGCAGCAGTCAAACCTTGAATTTTTCTTTTGCGACAAGGGACATAACCCAGATCTTCATTTATAATAACTTGCATAGTTCTGCGACACGCGTTCTCTTCTGCAGCCGTTTTATTTGGAGAACGTTGGGGATTTCTTGACACCTTTTCACGAATTCTTTTGATGCGCTCTATTGTGCGAACTGAGCGTGGACTTCCAGGCCTAGGTCGATCTTTACATAGCTATTAGTATCCAATAATCAATTTATAGTTCTATATATAAATTTTCCATTAAAATCAAGGCATTTTAATTGCTTAAAGTCTTCACCAGCGGAAAATCTGCGATCAAAGAGCTGTTTAATCATCATTCTTTTGGCTTCCATCTTTAAAATAATTTTTAATATTTGCTTTATAACAAAATTCGTCTGCACTAATAGAAGATTGCCAAACGTTAAAATAGAGAAATAAATTGTTTTACCAAACAATTAAAATTAATTCGTATTTTTTTTAGTGTAACAGTATTTAGTAGCCACCCTGTACAAAAAAATTAATATTTAAAAAATAAATGGAGATACAGTTTTCAAACAAAATGCATTTAAAAGAACTTTTTTTTTCCAATACGACGGTATAAAAATTGAAAATGTGCGATGCTTAGAAGTTTAAAAAATTGCTAAAGAGTATTTAATCGTAATACTTTGCTTTACGGCTAGCTTCTGTAAGGTAACGTTATTTTTTGGACCCAAAATAAGCAGGGAGAAGGAAATAGCATGCCGGAGGCTAAAAAAAGACAACTTTCAACATTTAATATCTTAAAATGTATATGATTAGAAAGCACAATTTTTATTGGAAGGAAAGATATAAGTTCTTTCATTTCATGCATTTAAAAAATTGCAAGATGCAGAATTAGCATTTATAGGGGGCTACAGACTGTCAGCTATTTGACGAGCAGGAAGGTGGTTCAACAGTTTACGCTCAGGATTACAAAATAAATATTTCAACAAGAATGAAATTTTTAGTACCAACTTATACTTCAGATTTTAATAATTACACTGAACCTAAATATATTTGTATTTAAAGCATTTCTATATTTTTAATACAATGATGCATTCAGCTAAAACAAAATTTTGAAAATTTCAACAGTATAATCACATTAAAAAAATATTTGTTTGAACATCAAAAAGAAAATTTTAGGTTCATTTTATACAAACTAACATGAAACACATGTTTTGAAAATTTCATAAAAAAATAGTCATAAGTTTTTGAGATATCCTGCGGGTTCTGCCCCATAAAGTCATCTGGAGAAAAATGACTTCGGACTTTTGGAAACGCCGCTGCAGCTATTGAGCAGGTATAATTCTAAAAGTCATAACTTCTATTCTCACTTGAATTTCATGGAAACAATTATATCAAAATGATCAGAAAAGATTGGAGTTTAACATCTAAAAAAATTAAAATTTCGAAAATTTTGAAGCTTTAAGAGTTGGGACTCTTCACTCATCTGAAAACATCCGCTCCGTAATGTTAAACCTATATGCAGGTTATTTTCGAATTTCTCGTTTAAATTTGAATATTTTTAAACAATTTTTTTTTGCATAGGTTAGTTGAGCTGTATCTCTAATATAGCTATTTTGTTCTTTTTCGATTTCGGCTGCAGATTTTTTTTAATAAAAGTACTTTCACTTCCGGAACCGGCTTCGAACGTGAAAGTACCTTTATTTAAAAAATCTGCATCGAAAATCAAAAAAGTACAAAATCGTCCTATTAGAGATTGAACTCAGTTAACCTATGCAAATAATAATAATAATCGTTTAAAAATATTAAAATTTAAATGAGAAATTCGAAAATAACCTGTCCATAGGTTTAATATTACGGAACTGGTGTTTTCAAGTGTGTGAAGAGTCTCCTTAAGTAGTTGACTTCTAGAACGCAGCACAAAATGAGAAAATCACTTATATTTCTTTACCTCCAAACAAATAGTCTTATTTCTAGATAGCCTATGCACTTAGCTCATTTTTTTTCAAATTGTCACTTATACCCCTTGGCTTGGTCCTTTAAGATACCCGGAAAAAGATTTTAATTTTTTTCCGGGCCGGACCCGGGTCAAACTTTTAGCTTTTTTACCGGGCCGGACCGAATCTTTTTCTATGAATCGGGCCGGTCCAGGGCCTAGAAATTTCGTCCCGTGCAGACCTCTATAACGACAGTATAAAAATAGAAAATGTGCGATGCTTAGAAATTAAAAAAAAAAAAAAATTGCAGTAGAGATTATCCGTATTTAACCGTACATCTGTTTTGTTTTACGGCTGGCTTATATAATGGAACATTATTTTTAGAGATGACACTTTAATTGCTGCCCGAAAGAAATATCATATCCGTGACTAAAAAATTGCATACAGAGATTTTAAAGGGGATCGAAAAAAGGCGAATAAAGCAGAAATTTTAATTAAAAAAAATTATAATCATCTGGCTACAAAGGCCAGATGATAGGGCGAGATTTATAGAACTAACAGAAAAATAATGGATAAAATATTGAGATACGTCTCATCAGTCCGAACCATGACATTATATTGAAAGAGAAGTTTATTTTTTTATTTCTTCCAGGCAGGTAGGTTTCTGCATGGGGGCGAGGGGCTGGAACGTAAAAACGAAAAAAAAAAGTAGATAGTTCCATATCGTTGCATTAATAGCTTATATATTATACATTGTGGCTTACACATATATTTATTTTAACTTTCAACAATTGTGACCATTGGAGAGATAGGAGGAGACAATAAAATAAGAACAAATTAAACATTCACAGTCTTTAAACTCACTACATCAGTAGCTTATATACTACGCAATTAAAAAGTATATATGAGCCCACCTTTACTTATTTATGTAAGCTATATATGTAGAGAGATGAAAGAATCTATAAATTGTACTTTCTTTTAAATTAGCCCTTGTCCCTGCGCCCCCCCCCTTCACACACATACACCGAAAATCCCACCCTCCCGACGAAACCTCAAGATTTTGTCATATTTTTCTGCTACCTGCTTCTAAATCTATCCCTCCATCACCTTAAAAATTAGGTAAAGGGAAAATCTTCCCTTTAATTTATCTATATTTCACCCCTTTTAAAATCTAAGTATGTAAAGATTATTTCTTTTTTTAATCCTTCGCTCCCCCCCCCCCCTTTCACACACACACACACACACTCAAACGTTGTTCCTGATCAAACTTTAAAAAAATATTTAAAAGCAGTATTGCTTTTATATTTTGATATGAGGACCTCAGAAGTCAAGGGATACAAGCGAGAAAATTTTGATTTGCAGTAAATTGAGTTCAAAGTTGAACATCAATAGTAATTGACTGAAATAAAATATGAAACTGTTGCTTATTTCAAAGCGGTCTTTGAACTATTATTTCAATAACTGTGATTGAAAAGTGAAATGCAGTATTTTTTAAATTTTAAATACAGATTAACCCGGGAGAACTCGCTAGTGAGAATGCCCAATTGCTTTTCTTTTACTTTACATTCATATAATATCAACTTTTTTTGGTTGGCTTAGTACTTTTATTCACAAAAGAGGTAAAATAATTGAAATAACATTTTGAAATTTTAATTAAAATGAAAAAAGGTTTAAATAAGAGTCTTTAAAAAGTACGACTGTGAGAGAAAATCTCATGCAGCGAGTTCTCCCGGGTTAAAGTGGTCAAGTAGATAAGTAGTTTAACGGGCTTAAGGAGGTAAAAAAATACAATCGATTTTCCAATTTTGTGCTGCGTTCTAGGGACTCTTAACTCACTTGAAAACGCCAGCTCCGTAATGTTAAACTTATGGGCAGGTTATTTTCGAATTTCTCGTTTAAATTTGAATATTTTTAAGCTTTTTTTTTTTTTTTTTTTTTTTTTTTTTTTTTAACAGTATAGCTGAGCAAAAAAATATAAAATATCTCTAATATGGCTATTTTGTACTTTTTCGATTTCTATTACAGATTTTTTTAATGAAAGTACTTTCACTTTCAGAACCGGTTTCTCAAGTGAAAGTACCTTTATATAAAAAATTTGCACCCAAAATCGAAAGAGTACAAAAGCTCAGTTAAATCCCAATTAAGCTCAGTTAACCTATGCAAAAAAAGAAAAAAAATCGTTTAAAAATATTCAAATTTAAACGAGAAATTCGAAAATAACCTTCCCATAAGTTTAACATTACGGAGCTGGTGTTTTCAAGTGAGTTAAGAGTCCCTAGAACGCAGTACAAAATTAGAAAATCGATTATATTTCTTTACCTCCAAACTAATAGCCTTATTTCTAGATAGCCTATGCACTTAGCTCAGTTTATTCAATTTTGTCACTTATACCCCTTGGCTTCGGGGGTCCTCATAAAAGCTATCCTCGTAGCGAGATGAAAAAATCTGTAAAATGTACTTCATTTTTAACCTATCACCTTCATCACCCGCTACCCCAAGCAGAAAGCACCCCTTCTGGCTTTGAAAAATAAAGCAGAAGAAATTTCCCCCAATTAAAAAGGACTATATTCTGCTTTTTTGGACCAAATCTCTGAATTTAAAAACATATTTTTGTGTAATACTCATAAGTCTGTTTTCCTCCTATCCTCATACACTATAAAAACAGATAATGAACTAAACAAGAAAGAAAAATCATGCGTTAGGCATAGATTATGAAACACTTTCCAACACTTCCTGATTGCTTTAACAAAACTTCGTTATTTTGGGAAATAAGATATATAACATAACGAGGTAAACATTTTAGAAAACGCATAAAACATTTGAAAAATTGATTTCAGCAGTTACCGTCCATAGCCAAATGTGCATTCTAATTCTTTTTAACAGCCCTGTATTGGGTCTGTAGGTTAATATACATACTATATAAAGGGAAATTTAGTTTAGCAAGAAAACGCATAACGGGTTAAATTTTCTCTTTCATCAATTTATGCTAATAGATGGAAACATACTTGAACACTTTTGTACAACCCTGTAGTTAACCTAGAACCTTTATTACACGCCACTATTTAGTTAAAATTTAATTCAAACTTAAAACTACTGAAATCACATTTCCTGAAATTATCATTTATAGACGACCATGTATCGAATTCTTTGCGTGACCCTGTATATCATTTTATCTATATTCTACAAACATTTCTTAGTAAACTAAATGCAGTTCAGCGTAAAAAATGCATAACTCCTTTAAAAACCAACTTTAAGCAATTTGCACTCATACCCAGTAACCATTACGAATTCTTTTGTGTAGCCCTGCATGTGAATTGTAGTATTTATACATACATATACTATACATAAATATAGTGAAACATAAAAGCGCATAACATAATGAAAAATGCATTTCAAGCAATCGTCGCTATACTGTACCGTTTCGGATACAATATAGTATCTGAAATCTTTTGTGTGTCCCTGTAGATACTATTCACTTCGTATTATACATAAAATAAGCTATAGTAAACCTCAGCGACGTATATCAATTTCATTATACATGAAATAATTTAACATAATTAAAATACGCCGCAAACAATTCCCTCCACCCCTATATCATTATGTAACGGAATACTTTTGTGTGGGCCTGTAAATGAATAATAACTATTCTTTGCACCGCATATTCTACAGAATGCATATTTTAGTGCACTTCATAAATGCATATGAATTTTATTATGTTTGAAAGTGTGTAACATAATTAAAATTCATTTTAAACAATTTTTTCCCATAGGCCGTAATGTAACGGAAAGCTTTTGGCTGTCCCTGTAAAAGAACTAAACATGCTACTAACTTAATTTGAAATAGGGAACGTGCTATGGTAAACATCAATAATATCCAAACATTTCAGGGCAATCCGAGTATACTTACGGGAGTTAGAGCGCGGACAGACTGACGACCAGACAAACCGAAGTCATAAACTCTTTTCAACTTTGTTGTAAAATGTTAAAAAGAAAAGCCCCGGTTAAACTGATGGCATTGAGCTCACAGGCTATTCACAATAATTGAATATTACATTCTTATTTATGTCTAGTATTCATAATGAGCAAAACTGTAAATAATCAGGGAAGTGCCTTATCAGAATAAACCGGTATAGCAAATTTGAAGCAAATCGGATAATTCTGCATGGAAAACACATTTATCTAAATTAAGGGGCGATTATCCCCTTCGCCCTTCACCCCCTCTTTATACTAAACCAATGAACCTCCAAATATAATCAGGGAAGCGTGTTATCAGAATAAACCTGTATACTAATTTTAAAGCAAATCGGATCATTCTGCATGAAAATTCCATTTATCAGATTAAGAGGAATGAGCTCCCCGTTGCCCCCCTTTATACTTAACCAATGAACCTCAAAATCTAATCGGGAAAGCGCCTTATGAAAATAAACCGGTATACCAAATTTAAAGCAAATCGGATAATTCTGCATGGAAAACACATTTATCTAAATTAAGGGGGGATTATCCCCTTCGCTCCCCTCTTTATACTAAACCAATGAACCTCCAAATATAATCATGGAAGCGTGTTATCAGAATAAACCTGTATACTAAATTTAAAGCAAATCGGATCATTCTGCATGAAAATTCCATTTATCAAATTAAGGGGGAATGAGCTCCCCGTTACCCCCCGTTATACTTAACCAATGAACTTCAAAATCTAATCGAGGAAGCCCCTTATGAAAATAAACCGGTATACCAAATTTGAAGCAAATCGGATAATTCTGCATGGAAAACACATTTATCTAAATTAAGGGGGGATTACCCCCCTCGCCCCCCCCCCCTTTATACTAAACCAATGAACCTCCAAATATAATCAAGGAAGCGTGTTATCAGAATAAACCTGTATACCAAATTTAAAGCAAATCGGATCCTTCTGCATGAAAATTCCATTTATCAAATTAAGGGGAATGAGCTCCCCGTTACCCCTTTTATACTTAACCAATGAACCTCAAAATCTAATCGGGGAAGCACCTTATCAGAATAAACCGGTAGATTATAAGTAAACATTTGAGGTAAAATTTGAAGCAAATGAGATAATTCTCTATGAAAAACCCATTTATCCAAATTAAGGGTAGGGGATTAAACACGGGTAGACCAGTATACAAAATATGAAGCAAATCGGATGTTTCTATCAAGATTTTATCGCGTTACGCACATACATACCTACAAACATACATACATACTGAACCAGCGGACACATTAGCTCTCTTTGATAGCCTGCGAGTTCAAAATTTTCACTTTGTTCGTTTTTATTACACAAATAAAAATCGGATTGAAAAATGATACGGGCTGAAATGTGCCCACTAATCAGGAATCAGTTATCAGCACCTGAATAACCATATGCAATACGCTTTGAGGCAAGGGCTCAGGTGGGAGCACCCAAGACGTCTTTGTAGCTACAAATTGTATTAATTTAAAGAAAAAATACCCAATATTTGACTACCCGGGGCAGCTTCCCTGTTTGCCCTTGCGATAATAAGTCCCTGTTCGATATGGATGTTTTACTGTATATAACGCTCTCGTTGTTTCTAGTACAGATACACGTGATTAGCAAGTGTTTTACTTGAAATTATAATTGACTTAATCAATGACATCAAAACTGTAATATTAATAAATGTGTGGACTCTTTCCACCTTAATTATATATAATAATTAATTTAATTAAGATAATTATGAATATTTAGTGAGCAAAGTGAGCCCTTTTCTATTTTCGGGAGCTTTTTGCTGATGGTCTTTTTCTGGGGGTGATATTATCCATGGTGATTTTTTCCGGGGCGATTTTTACCGATGGTGATTTTTAACGGAGCTTTTTTTTCCGGAATTCGTTTTTTCGATGCAGGTTCACCAATGGAATAGGGAATGTGAATACATCGACGAAGTAGAATCGACATCAACAGAAGCGATATTATAAATTTATTTGCAATAAGCAAGGCTCGAATATTCAATATTCTTTTGTAATAAATATGAGTCATTTAGAATTCACAATAACCTACTTTTAACGAATTTCACCTCTATTAAAATATTAAAAAAGTAAATCTAAAACAAGATAAGAATAAAATTTTGAGCCTACAAATACTTCGAAATATGTTTCTATAGGTAAGGTTTTCTCTGTTATCTGTAAACCAAATGCCATTCGAGAAGGTAAACGGAAAAAAGGTGACAGGAAAAAACGGGACCGGAAAAAACGGGACAGAAAAAACAAGAGCGGAAAAAACGGGACAAGGAAAAAACGGGACCGGAAAAAACGTGACAAGGAAAAAAGGTGACCGGAAAAAACGTGACAAGGAAGTGTTAAATATTGAACTTGTCGATAAATAAATGCTAAAAACTAAAGTAAAGTGTTTCCACTGTCAGTTTCTTACAGCGTAGGGGGGGGGGGGGGGCAGAGTTAATGGGTGAGTTAGACAATTCTAAGATTTGGTCCAAGAAAATACAATTTTAACATTTCATTAAGAGAAGTTTAGTATGACTTCTACAACGGATAAGTTAGTACTCTCTACGGAGGAGGGGGGGGGGGTAGGGGATTAAGGAAATACAATTTATAGATTCTTTCAACTTCACATTCGCGAACGCCAATACAAGTATTTTTTGTCGATTTCTACGAATGCTAATATTGAAAATATTTGAAAATTCGCTTACGATAATTCTAATTAACATCACTACTTGATATTTGATATTCGCGAACGGTGATACCAATATTTTCCGTTGATATTTAAGAATGCTATTATAAAAAAAATTCCTGAATATTTGCATATGAAAATTCACATTTACACTACTACTTAATTTGGACATTATGTGAATAAGAATGCTTTCCGTTGATAATTAGAATGCAAATATTGAAAAATGTTGTGAATGTTCGCATACGAGAATGCTCGTTTACATAACAACTTGTTTTTCGACTTACGCATGTATAATATCATATAAACTTTTTTTATTTTTTTTTTTATTTTAAAGAAGTTAGTTATAATAGATTCGATTAAAAAGTTTTATTTTTATTATTTTTATTTTATTTAACGCTATTTGAATTTTTTGTTTATTAACATAAAATTATATTAATAATAATAATAATTACATTTTTTAGACTTTCTGAATCACTTATCAATTTATAATTTTTTATGTCCGGATCAGTGGCATTAGTATTTTCAGATATTAACAGAACAAATAAAGAAAAAATAATAATAAGTAAATATCTTTGTTAAGATATGCCTAAAATTAAAAATTAGCATAGTTTGTTACTTTTCTTTTCTTCTTTTTTTTTTTTTTTTTTTTTTTTTTTTGTTATATTAAGCAATTGATTGAAGTCAATTTTTTTGCAATTTTTGGTTTCATCATGGAATTTCCAGATATATTATTCTAAACATTTAAACTAAACAAAATAAATTAAAATAAACATTTCTATAAGATACTGGAATCACGGGAAAAAAGCGCACATAGGAAATAACAAATCGGATAAAAGACCACGGGAAAGTATTCTATTTATTAAGTTGTATACATAACAGAAAATATAATATGAAGTTTGTTTTTTAAGGAATTTAATATATATTTTAAAAAACATAGTAAACCTTATATTTTTTTTTAACGACATGAAGGCCATATTTAAATAAACAATTAAAACTAAAGTGCAGTTTTTCCACTGTCAGCTTTTTACAGCGTAGGGGATGGGGGGGAGGTACTGAGTTAATGGGTGAGTTAGACAATTCTAAGATTTGGTCCAAGAAAATACAATTTTAACATTTCATTAAGAAGTTTAGTATGACTTCTACAACGGACAAGTTAGTGCTTTCTACGGAGGGGGGGGGGGGGTATTAAGGAAATACAATTTATTGATTCTTTCAATTCGCTATTGATAGCTTATATATAAGCAAAGATGTTTTATATATTTATAAAACTTTAATCAATAATGATTTTTGGGTACAGTGGAGGGCGGAGGGGGAGGGAAAAATTACGTACACAGCTTGTAAAGGGAATAAAATAAAGACGAAGAGAGGAGGCATTTTCTTTAGAGGAATTTTTTCATTATACTGCTTTTTAGCTCGCAGGCTATCAAAGCCCAACGGTTAATGTGCACGCAGGTTCTGTATGTATGTATGTATGCACTTACGTCTGTATGTACGTAACGCGATAACTCTTGACAGAAACATCCGATTTGCTTCATTTTTTTTTCCCAGGTTCATTCTGATAAGGCGCTTCCCTAATTAGTTTTGGGGGTTATTGGTTAACAGTAAAGGGGGGCCACTCCCCCCACCTTAATTTAGATAAATGGGTTTTTCATGCAGAATTATTCGATTTGCTCCAAACTTGGTATACCGATTTATTATGTTAAGGAGCTTCCATGATTAGTTTTGGAGGTTCATTAGTTAAATATAAAGGGGGGGGGGAGGAGCTAGCCACCCCCTTGATTTAGATAAATGGGTTTTTCATGCAGAATTATTAGATTTGCTCCAAATTTGGTATGCCGGTTTATTATGTTAAGAAGCTATCTTGATTAGGTTTGGAGGTTCATTAGTTAAGTATAGACGGGGGAAAGGGGGCTAGACCCCCCCCCCCTTAATTTAGATAAATGGGTGTTTCATGCAGAGTTATTCGATTTGCACCAAATTTAGTACACTGGTTTATTATGCTAAGGAGCTGCCTTGATTAAATTTGGAGGTTTATTGGTTAAGTATGAAGAGGGGGGGGGCGGGGGCTAGTCCCCCCTTAATTTAAATAAATGGGTTTTTCAGGGGCAGAATTTTTCGACTTGCTTCAAATTTGATATATCGGTTTATTCCGATATGGCGCTTCCTTCATTAGGTTTGGAGATTCGTTGGTTAAATATAAAAGAGGGAAAGGGGGGCAAGTTCCCTCTTCTTAATTTAGATAAATGGATTTTCATGCGGAATTATCCAATTTATTTTATTTTTTTCTATGTTCATTCTGATAAAGATCTTTCCTGATTAGATTTGGAGGTTCATTAGTTAAGTATAAAGCTTAATTTACCGATATGGTTTTTTCATGCAGAATTATCTGATTTGCTTCAAATTTGGTATACCGGTTTATTATGTTAAGTAGCTTCCCTGATTAGATTTGGAGGTTCATTGGTTAAGTATAAGGGGGGGGGGGCGAGGCTAACCCCCCTTCATTTATTTTTTGAAGTGCATTATTCTTTGAAAGTTATATTTTACAAGATTATATTATAATGTTATATTTCACAAGAAAACCCTATTGTTCCGTTTGCTCCTATGTCCCATTAGCCCCCAGTCTCCCCTATATGTATTTTTTCTCAGTATTTGTTATCTGGATTTTTTGTTATACTGATAGCATGAACTACGGGTGACATGAACAAAAATTTAATTCCCCTTGAGGTTCATGTTAACGAGGTTTGACTGTATTCACTTATCTTTATGTACCTAAACTTAATTTGGTAGGCAAAAAACAAAAAAACAAAAAACCGCATGGGAAAATTAAGATTTATATTTCTGATCAATTCTGTGGAAACTGATCGAGAAAAAATTCTGGAAATGTTCATACATATACGAATAAAAAATATTCCGTAATCGTATTAGCGAACGTGGAAATGGAAAATGGGAAACTTAGCAATTAAATAATACATTAACCCTTTATGTGACGACAGTTCTTCAAAATACCATTAAAATAACTGTTTATAAAATTCATTTAATACATCGATTAGTAGTAATACAATTTAGAATGAGTTACAGACACTTTACTCTATCATGTTAGAAAGCATTATTGGTTGCACAAAACAAAAGTATTTTTAAAATGATGATTTCTTTGCCTTTGCATCTTTTCAGCTTTCTTGATGTTGAAAGATTGGGAGGGGGGGGGGGGATTCTGTTGTAAGAACATGACATTTGTACATTTCCTAAATCTACAACAAGGTTAAAACAATGTGAGTTCTTAAATTATTTCCCCTCCAGTGGCCGAGAGGTTCTGCTCTCGAAGCTGGTAGACGGGAGGTGCTGGGTTCAAACCCAATCGCACCCGTCGGCCTAATCGTTCGGAGTTTTCGTGGTTTGCTTCGAACCATGAATTTCCATGCGTAAATACGGGTTAGGTTCCATTAGAAAGACCCCCAAGAAGGGCACCCCCACCTTTTGGGCCCATATCCCTCGTGTTGATAATTGGCCGTCATAAACACAACCAACTAATCTCTTAAATTATTATACATCAATCTGCAGTAGTTAAGCAAAAAATAATTCAGTCTTTAAACTTGTGAGGTCTCTAGAATGTAGCATATGGCACTTCAAGGAATATTTAAAAAGGATAAATACAGCTGAGTATTTGTTCCAATAATCCGGTTCAAAGTTATTCATTATACGCTATCTCAAATTGTGTGAAATATCTAAAGTCAACACCATTACCTATTATTTACATGAAAATATCTCATAAAAGACGATGAGTAGCACGTAAAAGTTTCACAGAAGAAACAACACTTTTTATTATACATTATTCGTCTGTCAGATTAATATCATTCAACAAGAACCATTCTGGAAAACTAAGGTTTATCTTCTATCACTTTCAAATATGTATATTGAAGTGAGTTGTAAAATTCCAATGTACTTTTTGTCAACATAATACCTGTCTATCATTCTTTTAAAACTACAATCTGCAAAACGCCTGTTACAATCAAATAGAAAGCAAAATATTTTGAATGATTGTCAATCAATAATAAGAGGAACCACTCTCTTTGTTGAAGGATTAAGAATTTAACCTGAAGGGTCCCATGCTTCGAAAGCATGATTTTTCGTTAAAGTTCACAATTTGGGTACATTTTTTCTTAATAGCCATATTTATTTAGTTTGAAATATTTTAATTTTATTCAATTATATATTTTTTAGTAAGCTATAGATTTTATATATATATATTTAACCAGGCCTTTACGTTTAAAAATGAATCGGAAAATTTGTCAAAGTTTCGCGTTGTTGAGTAGAGAATTTGAGAACTGCCTAAATGTATATATCTTTATTTTCGGTTGTCTGATTCCATGACATTTTTAACTTAATGCCGTTATTTGTTTTTTGAACCGGAAGACGAACCAAATTTAATGCCTCCTGCTTTTACCCGGGAGCCCAGGGTATACGCCCCCTAGCTTCCCTTTAGTTTAAACCCTGAGGTCATGTAAAGTTAGTTAAACAGTATTACCAAATCTAATCGTATGTAATATATTGCCCTCTCTTTAAAACAATCTAATTGCTTGATAGGAAACAAAATATTAATAAAATTAAATAAATTATAAATAACTATTAGTTATGATATTAAAACTTATGGAATTATATTAAGACTTTTTTAAAATGATAATTGCTTGTGAATTAATTATTCAAATTATTAATTTAAAGACTCACTAAACAAACACATACTCAATTTTTCGTTTTTTATATACAGTAAAATCTCCCTGCGATCACGTTCCGTTCCAATGAAAATGGGCCGCTTCGAGAGGTGGTCTCTTAATGGAGGTCATGTTTAAATCTAGATTTTCATCGTAGAAAAAGGTAACAATTAATTTTACTAAAATTTATTTTTCATATTAGGAAAAAACATGAAAATTTAAATATCAAAACAAAAGTTAATTACATAAGTACGCCTTATCAGAATGAACCTGGGAAAAAAATTAAAGCAAATCGGATGTTTCTGTCAAGAGTTATCGCGTTACGTATATACAGACGTAAGTACATACATGCATACATACAGAACCTGCGTGCACATTAGCCCTTTTGCTTTGATAGCCTGCGAGCAAAAAGCAGGATAATGAAAAAATTCCTCTAAAGAAAATGCCTCCTCTCTTCGTCTTTATTTTATTCCCTTTACAAGCTGTGTACATAATTCCCCCCCCCCTCCGCCTTATAAAACATCTTTGCTCATATATAAACTATCAATAGCGAATTGAAAGAATCAATAAATTGTATTTCCGTAATACCCCCCTCCGTAGAGAGTACTAACTTATCCGTTGTAGAAGTCATACTAAACTTCTCTTAATGAAATGTTAAAATTGTATTTTCTTGGACCAAATCTTAGAATTGTCTAACTCACCCATTAACTCTGCCCCCCCCCCCCCCACCCCTACGCTGTAAGAAACTGACAGAGGAAACACTTTACTTTAGTTTTTAGCATTTATTTATCGACAAGTTCAATATTTAACACTTCCTTGTCACGTTTTTTCCTTGTCGCGTTTTTTCCGGTCCCGTTTTTTCCTTGTCCCGTTTTTTCCGCTCTTGTTTTTTCTGTCACTTTTTTTCCGGTCCCGTTTTTTCCGGTCACCTTTTTTCCTAGATTCCTTTATTTTCGGTTGTCTGATTCCATGACATTTTTAACTTAATGCCGTTATTTGTTTTTTGAACCGGAAGACGAACCAAATTTAATGCCTCCCCCTTTTACCCGGGAGCCCAGGGTATACGCCCCCTAGCTTCCCTTTAGTTTAAACCCTGAGGTCATGTAAAGTTAGTTAAACAGTATTACCAAATCTAATCGTATGTAATATATTGCCCTCTCTTTAAAACAATCTAATTGCTTGATAGGAAACAAAATATTAATAAAATTAAATAAATTATAAATAACTATTAGTTATGATATTAAAACTTATGGAATTATATTAAGACTTTTTTAAAATGATAATTGCTTGTGAATTAATTATTCAAATTATTAATTTAAAGACTCACTAAACAAACACATACTCAAAGTCTCAATTTTTCGTTTTTTATATACAGTAAAACCTCCCAGCGATCACGTTCCGTTCCAATGAAAATGGGCCGCTCCGAGAGGTGGTCTCTTAATGGAGGTCATGTTTAAATCTAGATTTTCATCGTAGAAAAGGGTAACAATTAATTTTACTAAAATTTATTTTTCATATTAGGAAAAAACATGAAAATTTAAATATCAAAACAAAAGTTAATTACATAAGTACGCCTTTTGAGAATGAACCTGGGAAAAAAATTAAAGCAAATCGGATGTTTCTGTCAAGAGTTATCGCGTTACGTATATACAGACGTAAGTGCATACATGCATACATACAGAACCTGCGTGCACATTAGCCCTTTTGCTTTGATAGCCTGCGAGCAAAAAGCAGGATAATGAAAAAATTCCTCTAAAGAAAATGCCTCCTCTCTTCGTCTTTATTTTATTCCCTTTACAAGCTGTGTACATAATTCCCCCCCCCCCCTCCGCCTTATAAAACATCTTTGCTCATATATAAACTATCAATAGCGAATTGAAAGAATCAATAAATTGTATTTCCGTAATACCCCCCCCCCCCCCCTCCTCCGTAGAGAGTACTAACTTATCCGTTGTAGAAGTCATACTAAACTTCTCTTAATGAAATGTTAAAATTGTATTTTCTTGGACCAAATCTTAGAATTGTCTAACTCACCCATTAACTCTGCCCCCCCCCCCCCTACGCTGTAAGAAACTGACAGTGGAAAAATTTTACTTTAGTTTTTAGCATTTATTTATCGACAAGTTCAATATTTAACACCTCCTTGTCACGTTTTTCCGGTCCCGTTTTTTCCTTGTCCCGTTTTTTCCGCTCTTGATTTTTCTGTCACTTTTTTTCCGGTCCCGTTTTTTCCGGTCACCTTTTTTCCTAGATTCTTTGAGAATGCTATTGTGAGGGAGGGATTAGTGCCTATAAATTATTCTCTCCCTACCCCTTTGTTAAGGATCCTGTGTTAAAAGAGCCCTAACCTTTCTAAAAGCATGTCATTCAAATGATCCGAGCGCAGATTGACGTCAGTGCAATCACCAAAGATAAACAATTCCTCGTCCAAACACGTTTGTGTCCAAACACACAAAGATCGTCCGAACATGTTTTTACATTCATATATAAAAATTTCTTCAACTTAAAGCATCTATTTAGCATTTGAACAAGAAAAAAAAATCATCATCTAATTTCACGTTTTTTTTGTTTGTTTTGTTTTTAAAACCATTTTTGATGAGCTAAAGTTCTCAAGATATTGCCATTAGCATAGACAGGCATTTTATGATAAAGAATTATAAATTAAGGGAAATATTTCACGCTATGAATTGTCAAAGTCAAAGCAGCAAGACTAAGACTGGATCAATGGAGGAGAGCCTCAATTTGTATTTCAA
The DNA here is from genome assembly GCA_963932465.1 of Maratus speciosus. Lineage (NCBI taxonomy): Eukaryota > Metazoa > Arthropoda > Arachnida > Araneae > Salticidae > Maratus > Maratus speciosus. Next base: position 25,631,602 of record OZ010789.1, on the reverse strand, counting down.
GACTGCAGTTTCACGTGAGACTAAGAAAAATAACTTCCCTTGGAACTCAGTTTCGTGTTATTTAAAAAATCATAAAGAAGTTGCCCTATCGTTAGATAAGGCTAATTATTTTTGCGATTTCTTCATTAATGTTCTTGAAAATCATGCATGTGAAGAAAGTGCAGTTTTTAGCAGTATCATAGATGTAATGACCGTGTTATTGTTGGAAAGAGAGGAAAGGAATCTTTCAGATCCGTACTACGAATTCTTTAAAAGCAAAAGAGGATATCATCTGGAATTAAGTACATTCTATTTGAGTAAGAAAAGGCAATATAGCGTTTTTCCTAACAGAGAATGTGTACAAGTTGTCAATGCATTAAAAAATGGGAATCATCGGCTGATGCAAGTTTTGGCCACATATGGATGTTATTTAAAGATTTGTGACGATTCTTTTTTTGCTAGAAAGGTAGCATCTGCAATGATAGGAAAATTCATGTAAGTATTCATATATTTTTACCCTATGTATAAAAATTACTTCAAAACATCAAAGTACTCAATAATAGCTATAAGTGATAAAAATGAATTTTAAAAAGGCAAATATATTTATTTATTTACATTTCGACATATCTCATGACGTCGGATGCAATGAAACATGTCTAAATGTAAATAAGCAAAGATATTTGACTTTTTAAAATTTATTTTTATCACTTATAGCTATTATTGAGTACTTGGATATTTTTACCCTTTTCCTTTAAATTACTTGAGCCGTTGATTTTAATAATATGGCAAGTCCATTTTTAGATGCGTTCGTAATTATATAAATACGTTAAACCTATAGTCGTCATCTAGTCCTTCTGACCACCGGTAACAGCGCAAAAACTACTCAACCGAATGGTATGAAATTTAAACATTTAATCGTTGCAGAATTGTGTCGTGTCATTTGAAATTTTATGAAAATCGAATCAAAACTTAAAAGATATTAATAAAAGTTTTCTTCACTTTATTAAATCCTATCTTACGTCATTAATAGAATGGTATCCCATGATAGATCATGATTCTAGGTTGCCATGGTGATAATGTCCTACTGAAGATGGATTCCTATTATTTCCGTGTGACTGAATTTAATGTATAGAATCATAAATTTTGTATTCATGCATTTCTGCATAAGACTGCAACAGCTATTGCACCAAGATCTGACTATTTATAAAACTAGGTATAGTACGAACGTGCCTCATTTGCCACGTTTGACATAGAATTTCCGATTTGTATGTTATTATTTGATATCAAATGGTTTTAATTTGAAACAATTTAAAAATGTTTGTGAGAAATACTAGACTTATTTGATAGTTTTATCCTGTATTTTATATCTCTTACATCATGGAAATTATATGCAGTTAATTAATGGTTATATCCGTGTCAGCTGGAAAGAAAATTTGGTTCTCATTTGAAACGATTTAAGAATGTTTGTGAGAAGTAATAGACTTATTTGATATTTTTCGCATATGCTCATATGCTACGTCATGTAAATTATATGCAATTAATTAATGGTTATATCCGTGTTGGGGGGGGGGGGATAGCTCTATGGACTTGTTGTACTTGAAAAAGCAATGATTTCTTGGAAACAGTGATTTACTTTGAATGAAATATAATTATAACAATAAAATACTGAATATTTTATTTTATTAGCCCCCGATATGCCATTTCTTTCTCCCAGAAAATAAAGTGTCGTCTCCAAAAAATAACGTTCCGTTGTATAAGCCAGCCGCAAAACAAAGCAGATGTATCATTGTACTCTTAAATACTCTACTGCAATTTTTTTTAACTTCTAAGCATCGCACATTTTCGATTTTTATACCGTCGTATTGGAAAAAAAAAAGTAGTTTTTAATGCAATTTCATTGAAAACTGCATCTCAATTTATTTTTGATATATTAATTTTTTTGTAGTTTTTAGCGCCATTTGTTTAATGTTTGCAACTCAAGTATTCCATTTCTGTAGAACGTAAAGAAAAAGTAGTTGAAATATTAGTTAGTATTATATCAGTTTATTGTCATTTTTCCATAACTTAAAAAAAAAAAAATAAATAAATAAATGTAATTAAACTACGTGATGTGCTATTTTGAAAAAATATAAATGAAGGATTTCTGATAAAACATTAAGCTATTATAAACTATATTTAATTATCTATACCACTTACAAATAAAGGCATATGAATCATTAGATAGCTGATTTTTTTTTCTGTCTAGTTTCTTGAGCGACATCTGTATTTTTTTTTTTTTTTCTGTGTGTATTATTCAGCGATAGTGACGCCCTATGAATACTTTGCTGTAGATTAGTGATGGGCGATTCTCGAGAATTCGACAATCGAGAAAAATCGTCATCGTAAAAAATCACAATCGATACAACCATCGATTAATTCCTAGAATCTACAATCGAGATGTTTTACAATCGATTATAACGAGAAAAGCTAAAAACAGTTATTGTAAAACTTAGCTATTATTCTGGCCGACAATTTCATAGTAGTGATAGGGCTTAGTGATGGGCGATTCTCGAAAATTTACCAATCGAAAAAAATCGATATCGTAAAATACACAATCGATACAGTCATCGATTAGTTTCGAGAATCTACAAAGGAGATTTTCTAGAATCGATTATTGAAATCATTGTTTTTACATATATATAAGGCAGATTTTATTAAATATAGGGTAACTGAAAACAGATGGAATAAAAAAACAACAAAGGTTATTCACACTAATTGTATAATATACTCTTATTTCAAAGAATAATGTACCTCAAAAAATAAATGAAGGGAAATATCCCCCGTTTGCCTCTTTTATACTTAACCAATGAACCTTCAAATCAAATCAGGGAAACTCCTTAACTATAATAAATCAGTATATCAAATTTGAAGCAAATCAGATAATTCTGCATGAAAAAAAGAAACATATCGCTAAATTAAGGGTGGTCTAACCCCTTTAACCCTTTTATACTTAACTAATGAACCTCCAAATCTAATCAGGAAAGCTCCTTATCAGAACGAACATAGAAAAAAAAATAAATTAAAGCAAATTGAATAATTCTCCATGAAAATCATTTATCTAAATTAAGGGGAGAGGACTTGCCCCCTATACGCCCTTGTATACTTAACCAATGAACCTCCAAATCTAATGAAGGAAGCGCCATATCGGAATAAATCGGTATATTAAATTTGAAGCAAATCGAATAATTCTGCATGAAAACACTTTTATCTAAATTAAGGGGGAGACTAGCCCCTCCCCTTTATACTTAACCCATAAACCTCCAAATCTAATCAAGGCAGCTTCTTAACATAATAAACCGGTATCCCAAATTTGGAGCAAATCGAATAATTCTGCATGAAAAACCCATTTATCTACATTAAGGAGGGGGTGTACCCCCCTTTATACTTAAGTAATGAACCTCCAAGTTTAATCAGGGAAGCTCCTTAACATAATAAACCGGTATACCAAATTTGGAACAAATCGAGTAATTCTGCATGAAAAACCCATTTATCTAAATTAAGTGGGGGACCAGCCCCCTTCTCCCCCTTTATCCTTAACCAATGAACTTCCAAGTTTAATCAGGGAAGCTCCTTAACATAATAAACCGGTATACCAAATTTGGAGCAAATCGAATAATTTTGCATGAAAAGACCATTTATCTAAATTAAGGGGGGACCAGCCCCCCTTCTCCCCTTTATACTTAACCCGTAAACCTCCAAATCTAATCAAGGCAACTTCTTAACATAATAAACCGGTATACCAAATTTGGAGCAAATCGAATAATTCTGCATGAAAAACCCATTTATATAAATTAAGGAGGGGTCTACCCCCCTTTCCCCCCTTCATACTTAACTAATGAACCTCCAAGTTTAATCAGGGAAGCTCCTTAACATAATAAACCGGTATACGAAATTTGGAACAAATCGAATAATTCTGCATGAAAAACCCATTTATCTAAATTAAGGGGAGGCGAACCAGCTCCCCTTTTCCCCCCTTTATCCTTAACCAATGAACTTCTAAGTTTAATCAGGCAAGCTCCTTAACATAATAAACCGGTATACCAAATTTGGAGCAAATCGAATAATTCTGCATGAAAAGCCCATTTATCTAAATTAAGGGGAGGGGGTCCAGCCCCCTTCTCCCATTTTATACTTAACCCGTAAACCTCCAAATCTAATCAAGGCAACTTCTTAACATAATGAACCGGTATACCAAATTTGGAGCAAATTGAATAATTCTGCATGAAAAACCCATTTATCTAAATTCAGGAGGGGGTCTACCCCCCTTTACCCCCTTCATACTTAACTAATGAACCTCCAAGTTTAATCAGGGAAGCTCCTTAACATAATAAACCGGTATACGAAATTTGGAACAAATCGAATAATTCTGCATGAAAAACCTATTTATCTAAATTAAGGAGGGGGGTGCAGGCCCCCTTCTCTCCCTTTATCCTTAACCAATGAACCGTCAAAATTAATCAGCGGAGCGCCTTATCAGAATGAACATAAAAAAAATTGAAGCAAATCGTACATTTTAATCAAGAGTTATCGCGTTACGTACAAAATACGTACGTACGTACATGCATACACACAGAACCGACGGGTACATTAGCTCTCAGGCTTAGATAGCATGTGAGCTAAAAAGAGATTGGATAAGCAGATGGATTCCTTTGAGAAATTATGACTTAAACCAGAAATGCGGTAAGTTTGACTCTAAAAGCTTCATTTCCATCTCGCATTTCGGCAAATCTCATCTCAATGATTTTTCCAGCATTTCGACGCTTCCAGATGGGAAGCTGCTCGATGGTTGGTTCTCTCGGGGTTTTAAACCTTTCGGGATGAGAAGTCTCTCGAGAGTTTATCTCGCCCTTTTCAACCTTTCCCGATGGGAAGCCTCTCGCTGGTTTCTCTCGTTCTTTTCGAAATCTCCCAACGAAAAACCTTTCGAGGATTTCGCTCGCGCTTTTCAACATTTCGCTATGAGAAGCTTTTCGAGGATTTCTCTCGTCCTCGGCAGAGAAGAAAAGTAAGAAAATTTATGGAGAGTACCAAGGGACGAGATTGAGAAAGAGGCAGGACAATGAGCTGTGAAATGAAGCCCTAATTTTCAAAGTTTCTCTTATTTTAGCCCTACCAAGATGTCACATACCTGGAGCCCTCTGATAAAAATTATTTATTAAATATAAAAATTTCAAAGAGGAAGGTGGGTCGGGTGATTTCGAGGAAGGAGGACGTGAGAGTGGACTCATGCGGAGTGCAATTTTAAAAATTTTACCGAACCCTTCCTGTGGCATATAATCGAAAAGCCCTTTGACCACTCTTTCATACTATGAACCTTTCTTTGCCCAAAGGGGGATGGGGAAGGGGGGAACAAATTTTTAAAACCGTAGCCGATTTCTATAATAAATTTAAATATCACTTTAGATATGGGTTTTTTATGCAGTCTTCCGGTAAATATTATTTATTGAACATAAAAATTTTAAAGTGGCGACTGTGTGAATTCCTTGGCGAAAGAGTGGGCTCACGGGGGGAGGGAGGGGGAGCAATTTTCAAACTTTTTTTGGACCAGTTATGTGATATGTCATCGTAAGCTCTCGGATGACTCTTTCATATTATGAGACTTTCTTCCTCCCCTCCCCAATTTGGCCCCCACTGCGAGGGTAGTTTTTTCCGTTTTTATCATTTTAGATCAGATTTTTTTACGGAGCCCTCCGCTAAATATTATTTATAATATATGAAATTTCAGGACACTTTTCCAAATTTAGCCAAGACCCCTCATGTGACATACCGTTGGAAAGGTTTGTGACTACTTATTGATGCTATGCACTTCCGGTGGCCGCCACCCCCCCTTTGCCCCCTGGAGGACACTTTTCCAAATTTAGTCAATACCCCTCTTGTGAGATATCGTTGAAAAGGTCTGTGACTATTTATTGAAGTTATGCACTTCCGGTGACAGTCCCCCCCCACTCTTTGCCCCCTGGGGGACACTTTTTCAAATTTAGTCAAGACCCCTCGTGTGAGATATCGTTGGAAAGGTCTATGACTACTTATTGATGTTATGTACCTACGGTGTCCCCACCACCACTTTGCCCCCCCCCCCGGGGGCACTTTTCCAAATTTAGCCAAGACCCCTCATGTGAGATATCGTTGGAAAGATCTGTGACTATTTATTGATGTTATGCACCTCCGGTGACAGTCTCCCCCAATTTGCCCCTCCCGGGGGACACTTTTTCAAATTTAGCCAAGAACCCTCATGTGATATATCGTTGGAAAGGTCTGTGACTACTTATTGATGTTATGCTCCTCCGGTGTCCATCCCCCCATTTTGCACACCCCAGGGGACACTTTCCCAAATTTTGCCAAGACCCCACATGTGAGATATCGTTGGAAAGGTCTGTCACTACTTATTGATGTAATGCGCCTCCGGTGACCGCCCCCGCCCCGCACTTTTCCCCCACGGGGGTGTTTTTCTAAATTTAGCCGGGACCCCTCATGTGACACATTGTTGGAAAGGCTTATGACCACTTACTCATGTTATCCACCTCCCGCACCCCCCCCCCCCTTTGCCCCACGGGGCAATATTTTTATAAAGCAGCATTTTTATAAATTCAGATCCAGACTTCTCATGTGACATATGGTTGGAAAGGCCTAAAGACCTGTGAAGACTTAATCATATTATGCAGCTGCTGTGCCCCTTCGCTCGCTTTGACCCCCTCCCCCAAGAGATCTGGTCCGAAGTTCATTCGTTTCGATATTATATTTTTTACAAGATTTTGTAGTGCGTGCACACCACACCCGCCTGCTATCATATATCAGTGCCGTATATAGCGGGTAACCTATTCGTGATTTCATATTACAAGATTACGTATAAATTAGGGGCCCCGATTAAAGGAGGGGCCCGCTAGCGGTCGAAGTCACCTAATCTTTATTAACATCGACTCATTCCAGTTCAATCGCAGACGATTCTTGATAAATGTATGACGTATATAATACATAATATATGATTTATAAAAGAAATTTGCAAACTGTAGTCAACGAGAAAAAATTTACACAATCGAAAAATATCGAGATGTCCATACAATCGAGAAAAACATCTCGTTATCGCCCATCACTACTGTAGATGTTGTTTATGACTGAACAGTAAATAAGAAATTCTTCACAGGTTTCGAATGACGTCATTTTATATAAAATAAAAGCGAGTGTTTTAAGTCTTAAAACTGAAATATGTTTTGTATTATCTATATTTATATACATATACATTTTTTTTTTTCATCGGGGGGCGACGCTAAATTCTGAAAAAGCAGAATTCCTGTTTTCTAGTTTCAATATGTCATTCTTCCTTAGAAAAGTGACCATGAAACGAAAAATAAGTTTAATTTTATGGGGAAAGTGGAAAAAATATATAATAAGTTGTATGCCTATAATTAAATTTCTCAGTTTAAAAAGTGAAGATTTTTAAGCTACGCTCGCCAAATCCCCGTGCAGACCCCGAATGCTGTACAGACACTCTAATTTGCTCTGTTTTAAAAGTAGTATTATCTGATTGCGGAAGATTGAATGATATTATTACGACCAGTGGCGATCTTCTGTAATCGGGTTGCTATTCATTTGCGTTTGTCTAAGGGATTTTTCGGTTTCCAAAGCCATATCCACCACTGTCGCGAAAAATGACGGATCTTTTCGTAATTGAGTAAGTAAGATGTATCACACATTTGAGTATCCAGAGTATCCACTTCTATAAAATTGTTAAGTAAAAATAAGGCTGCCTCCCAGACTTGTATACTAAAGTTTTCTTTTAGACGTTAGAAGAAAATTGTTTTAAATATTAATTTTATAAAGATATTGTTTAAATATTTACATTGTTTTTCGCCACTGGATAATACTTTTCACATTTAATAATTTATTTGTTTTAATGTTTACATTCTTTTTTAATATTCCGTGTAAATATATTTTTCAATGGAAAGTGTTTGTAAATATTATTATTTGTGATTTTATAACGAAATCTCACCCCTCCCCGGCCACTTAATACTTCCCGCGCATAAAAAATTAATTTAAAATTTTATTTCTTATCACGTGTAAATATATTTGTTGATTGGAAGGAAAAAGTATTATTTGTACTGTTTTAAAATTTGTCAAATATTGATAAAAAACGGCTTTTTTTTGAAATATGAAATAAACCTTTATTAAGACAATAAAATATTGGAAAAAAACTTAAAAATTAGACAAATTTAAAAAATGATTAGATACTGCACACTATAGCCTAGTCCAGTATGTGCCTGCAAAAGATGGTTAAATTGAATACGCATAGTTTGGTTCCTATAAAACTTTTTAAACTAAACTATTTTGACCGATTTAACATTTAATATCGTTTAAAATAATTCTTCTATGTAAAAACTGTCTGCTTCAGCGTATTTATCATACGCTTCTCCATAAATCTAGTAATTAGCAGTTTTTATATTTGTATTAGGGATGCACCGAATATTCGGTATCTATTCGGTATACGGCCATGTTACCGAATATTCGGTTTGGCCGAATAGCAAACTATTCGGTATGCCAAATATCAAAATATTCTGCCGAGCCGAATACTTAAAAAAAACTTTTTACACATATTTTTAAAAACCTTATACAACTTCCTCGTTTAAGAGTCAACTTATAAAGATATTCAGAATAATTAGAAACAAAATCATATTTAAATAAAAGAGAATGTTTTTACATTATTTATTTGCTGTTTGTTAAGTATTATTTAAGAAAATTAAGCAATCACGAGGATTTTCATAGGAATTAATTATGTACAAAGGCAAGTTCCTAAACATTGTCCAGTAAATAATCTGTTTCTTGCTAAGATTTTCAGAACAACGTTTACAATCTCTGAAAATGATTGCCCACTCGAGACACTGATCTAGAATGCATTTAAAAACTTCCTTGCTTAATCAAAGGGTGTAGAACAGTTATTCTTGCTAAGTTGCCACCCTATAAAATTTGAATCGATTGTATTATTATTTACTTTTACTTTAGTCTCTGCCTGACAAACAAATAATACATGATCCTGTACAATTTTTCTTCCAATTTTTTCGCAATTTCTCTTTGATTTTAAAATGTTTCTTTTAGAATTTAAGAAAATTTTATTCATCTGTTTTAATTCTCAGAAGAAGCCATAAAATTAAAAATTTTATTAATTAAAAATGTTTTATAACTATCCTCTTCTTAAATAACTCAAAGCAGATTTTTTTCAGCATAAACTTTACTTGAAAAAGTTCTTGTTTATTAGAATAAAAGTTTCTGTTTTAAATATTATGTAATTTTTTTTTAATGTAACATTTTAGTGCCTTTTATACTTTGAAATATAAAAGTATTCGACAAGCCGAATATTCGGTATTCGGCCGAATAGTTACTATTCGGCAGGCCAAATATTCGGTATTCGGCCTAACAGTTACTATTCGGCTAGCCGAATATTCGGTATTCGGTTCGCCTGTAGGCCGAATATTCGGTATACGGCCAAAATCACTATTCGGTGCATCCCTAATTTGTATATGCAAGAGTTTTCTTAATATAAGCCGAGAAAGAGTCCCGGTCACAATAAATTTTATTACGCAAGCGGCAGCGTTGGTTACTTTTTTTAGAATAGACAGACACCCTTTTATAAGAATTCAATGTTTATCTTAATAATCACGCCTAGTTTCATGACTTCAATTCATGTATGTTCCGAAAATATTCCATTACAATATTCCATTACGTGGCGATCTTCTGTAATCGGGTTGCTATTCATTTGCGTTTACCTGGGGGATTTTTCGGTTTCCAAAGCCATATCCACCACTGTCACGACAGTTGACGGACCTTTTCGCAATTGACTAAGTAAGATACATCACACATTTGAATACCACTTGTATAAAATTGTTAAGCAAAAATTAAGCTGCCTCTCAGACTTGATTACTAAAGTTTTCTTTTAGACGTTAGAAGAAAATTATTTAAATATATTTAAAATATGTCTTTGAGGGATCTTTTCGTAATTGAGTAAATAAGATACATCACACATTTGAATACCACTTGTATAAAATTGTTAAGTAAAAATTAAGCTGCCTCCCAGACTTGTATACTAAAGGGTTTTTTTAGACGTTAGAAGAAAATTGTTTAAATCTATTTAAAATTATTTAAAATAGATTTAAAATATGTTTAAATATATTTTAACGTGAATCTCGATCGTGAAAAATTCTCCGCTTTAATTTACGCTAGGCAGAAAGCGCGAGCTAATTATTTAAAAAATGTAAACTTTGCTTCTTTTCCCTTTTTAACAAATGAAAACAGAAAAAAAAAAAAAAAAAAAAAAAAAAAAAAAAAAAAAACATTGCTTAAACTATCTTTCACTATTTCTAATTTGTTTTCTAAACTTATAATGATAATTCGATATTAAAATGTTAATTGATTACAGCGTATTAAAAAATATATACATAATATATTTTCGATTTTTTAGTGCCAAAATATTTCATTGCGGCAGTTTCACAGCCTGTTGACTTATTTTGGCGAGCATAGATTGACTCATTATGAACTTCACTAATTTTGTAACTCGTATATACTCTCAGGAATATTTGTCGATTGACCATCGCTTAACTGACAAATGCCTTAAAATTAATTTACTATTAAGTTTAAAAAATATTTAAATGTTCTGTTGTCATCGGAAACACGTGTACGTAATTTTTATAGTTCTAGCCCGCCAGGAAGTGAATGAAAAAACTGATTAGAAAATTCCATCTTTACATACAATAAGCAAAATGAGTTAAACAAGTAATATAAAAATTCCTACTTAGGTCATCAAAGAAAAATTTAATAGAATCCCTTAAGCTGATATTAGTTTTTGTTTCATTAAAATATCTCAATTTTTTGATTTTCTATAAGCAAGTATGTTTACAGTGGAAGTCTATGGGAATTTGGCGAAATATTAGAGATATCGCCAAGCTGGCGTCACTTTTGGCGACTTATTTTGGTCGCTAAATTGGGCGATAGATCGCCAAGTTGGTGACAAACTTGGTGGTATTTGGCGACAGAACAGGGTCCCCCTATGGTAAACCCCCTTATAGATATTAAGATGCATTAAATGCTTCAATAACCAATGATCGTCATTTTGTCTCCCATGTAAAACTAAAATTAATTAATTAAAATTTAATGAATGAATTAATATTTGAAAAAACTGTATTAACATCCATTGTCATCCAGTACAAGTTTAAAAAAAAATGTATTTCAACTTGATAGGATGAATAATCAGTATTTTATTAACGATTGAAAATTTGACCAAGATATATAAATAAATAAATAAATAGATATAGGGAGAGTGTGAACTAATAGTAGGAATTGAACAAGTAATATAAAAATTTTGTTTTTAAAGTCAATTCCTACTTAGGTCATCAAAGAAAAATTTAATAGAATCCCTTAAGCTAATATTAGTTTTTGTTGCATTAAAATATCTCAATTTGTTGATTTTCTATAAGCAAGTAGGTTTACAATGGGTGTCTATGGGAATTTGGCGAAATATTAGAGATATCGCCAAGTTGGCGACAAACCTGGCGGTATTTGGCGACAGAACACGGTCCCTCCCTATGGTAACCTCCCTTATAGATATGAAAATCCATTAAATGCTTCAATAACCAATGGCCGCCATTTTGTGTCCCGTGTAAAACTAAAATTAATTAATTAAAATTTAATGAATGAATTAATATTTAAAAAAAAACTGTATTAACATCAATTGTCATTCAGTACAAGTTTTAAAAAAATTATTTCAACTTGATGGGATTAATAATGAGTATTTTATTAACGATTGAAAATTTGAACAATATATATAAATAAATAAATAAATAAATAAATAAATAAATATAGGGAGAGTGTGAACTAATAGTAGGAATTGAATAAAAAAGAAAAATAGCGAAGTCTCATTTAACTTTCTCCAATCTTTACAAGAAGAAAGTATTGGATTCATGAAAATTTTAGACCTTCGGTTTTCGATGGAGTTGCACGTTTCATGGGACCCTAAAAACATGTTTCTACAAAATGCCTGTCTGTGATTCTCTCTGTCTGCATGTGACACGAATTTTGTGACCGTTCTATCTCAAGAACTGGTAATGCACGGAATTTAATTTAAAAAAAAAAAATTGTATTCAGTTAGTCCCTGATATCAGGGGTCGATCCAGGCAAAATTTAAGGCCTGTTTAAGGTCCTTTCGCAAAAATCTATTTAATAAAATACTCCCCTTCACAAAAATAAATTCGATAAAATGGGCGCTTTCACAAAATTCCTTTTAATAAAATAGGCCCTTTCGTAAAATTCCTTTTCATAAAAACTGGTTTAAAATGTGTAATTTGTAAATAAAACGAAGTCACGAAAAATAAAAACTTTAGCAAGGGGATTTAAAGAAGTTTTTGTTAATAAATTGTTCATTCGAATTTCAGAAACTGGATATTTCAACTTTCGTTACAAAATGTTATTTTTCACAGAAATATAATAAAATTCACGAAAATAACTTTTACCTTTCACAAAATGGGCCCCAAGAATAAAAACCTGCATCAACCCCTGGTTATAAATGGGTGCAGATTAGTTTTAGGCGTAAATAGCCCAAAAGGTGGTGCTGCTATGCTGCATTTTTCACGATTACCGCAATAGTTCTGTTTCAAGAATTAATGCATGGATTTTCATGAAACTTCGGATTCAGTTAGTCCTTGATATGAATTGGTGCTGTTTACGTTTAGGCGTAAATCGCCCAACACATGGCGCTACTATGCTGCATTTTTCACAGAATTAATGCACGGATTTTCATGAAATTTCAGATTCAGTTAGTCCTTGATAAGAATTGGTGCTGTTTACGTTTAGGCGTAAATCGCCCAACACATGGTGCTACTATGTTGCATTTTTCACGATTCCCGCAATAGCTCTATCTCAAGAACAAATCCGCGAATTTTCATCTAACTTAGAATTCAGTTAGACGTTGACACAAGTTGTTGCTGATTAGGTTTTGCGGTTAATCGCCCAAAATGGGTGACGCTGTAATGCTGCATTTTGAGGGATTTACACCATTTTAGTGACAGGCATATCTGAAGAACTAATGCCCGAAATGTCATATCTTTAGAATCCTCATAATGGGCATAGATTGCCCTTTAATTTTGCCATTGTGGTAGCGAATTTTGAAGCATTTACATGTATGAGATAGAAGAAAGTTTTGGGATTGGCACGTCCAACTAGTTTGCAATTGAACTGTATTTCAACTGGAAATTTCGGAGAACGACCGAAAATAACACGTCTTGCCCCCAATTTTGGTATTACCAAAGGACGATATTAGTAAGACAAATGTCGCCAATTACTTAGCGATATTTTTCTTCGTTATACTGTATTAATTATTTTCTTTTTAATGCAGTTCTCAAAAACATATTTTTGTGCTTTACTAACATGAAAACACCCGCTCTCTAATTTTAATGGAATGGAAGACGATTTTTTAAATTTCTCGTTTGCCTTTCAATATTTTTAAATGTATTTCTTTTTTAGTTTTTTTTTTTTTTTTTTTTTTTTTTCGTTGAATCGATTTCTTTAAACGCCGTGTTTTACTTTTTTGATTTACTTTGTCGTTTTTTTATGAGGATACTTTCACTTTCCAAACCGGTTCCGAAAATAAAAGTATCTTAATTAAAAAAACAAACCTGAACACAAATTGAAAAACGATCTTTGTAGAGACTGATCTCAGCTAGCCAATGAAAAAAATCCTTTAAAAATATTGAAATACATACTGTGAAAACTTCAGACTGTTTTCCAATATTCCACTTAAAAAACTCTCATAGTGATACAAGATCGCTAGATATATAAAACCCATGTATTTCTAAAATTGACTCGAGTTTTAGGCTAAGTTCCAACTTTTGCCGGTAAGATAATTAGAAACAGGTCAATCACAATTCATCATAGGGAAGTGACACTTGGAGACAGCGAGAATAAAGCACGGACCACCTGGGGTTCGCTTTCATATGCCGATAGTGAAACTAAACCATCGCTTTCCCACTCCGCAGTTTGACAGCGGAGTGCCCGGCACAGAAAGTAGGCTGGGCCAAGCCTGACCATTCGGACTGCAGCCGTGAAATGATTTTGACAGAAAAAGCATTGCCAGTGGCTAGAAAACTCTATATTGTCTTCCAGGAGAAATAAAAGAGGATATATACGATACGAAATCCTTAATAAATAGTTAGTTAAGTTCTAGAATCAAGGGAGTGAAGATTTACAGATCTTTTACCTGAGCGAGAGATACATCTCTCGAGGAAATCACTCACAGTTCTCGGAGGGACATCCGAGGGAGAAAGATTGCTTTCTTTTCTCGCAGCGGACTTAGCCGTGCAGGTGCGGTTACAGCTGGGGAAACAGCGACAGGCTGTCAAAACAGTGACGAGAGCTTTTTAAACTCATCTAAGGAACAATATCTAGATACAGATTATTGAATTGCAGAAACTCTTTAACTCTTTTTTTAGTGGTACCTATCAGTATCACTAAAATAACTTGTTATAAAATTCATTTAATACGTTGATTAGTAGTAATACAGTTTAGAATGAGCTATAGATGCATTACTTTATCTTGCTCCAAAAGCATTATGGGTTACATAAAACAAAAATATTTTTCAAAGGATGATTTCTTTTGCCTTTGCAGCTTTTCAGCATTCTTGGAGTTGGGGGGGGGGGGGAGGAATTTTTCAATTCCGAAATATTTCTACATTTCTATTGTAAGAACATTTATATTTGTACATTTCCTAATTCAACAAATTACTAAGAAAAATATTTTAAATAAAAGATTTGAGTGGGATATAAATAGTGCCCAAAATTTCTATAAATTCAAATTGAATTAATCCTTCTAAATCATTCAGTCCTTCTAAAATTTATTAAATGATTATGTAAATCTTCTAATGTAGTTTCTAAAACTCACAAAAAATGCTTTAAAAGATAAAATTTTCATGAATTCATAATTCAGTAGATAAAGGGTTAACTTGCTGAAATCTCCGATTTTCTATACCAGGACTTTGCTGATTCTGCCACCTCACAGACTTTGTTAACATCAGAATCCGTATTTCAACTTATTTTTTGTTGCGTACATAAGCCATTATTTAGTCCAGAAACCTTGGGTTTAATGTGAATAAAATCTTTTTATTCTTCATTACTAAATTTTTGTCTTTACGCCTCTGAAGAGAACCGTTCACGCTACCGGCCTCATCTGAGTTTCCACAATGCAAACGAGATATGTTAAAGAATTTCTCTCATAAGGATTATCGTTACCGAGCGGGTGTTTCAGCTTGAGTGGAGTAGCCTTAGTAGTAGACTTAACAACGCTGTCGGGTTTCCACTAAGTCCACACAACTTTGAAGAAATTCTTTACTATTTATATGCTGCCACCACCGATATTATTACGTGATATCGATCACGCTGTGAGGGGATTGTTGAAAAGAAAACCAACTCTTTCAACTAAACTGAACTAACAATTTATTTACGCATTATTTACAGATAACAAAACACTATTTAGAATTAAGAACTCGGATATAGGTGATCCGGTCCAACATTAAATTAAATACAGTAAATACTTGCTGTGTACTGTTAAACTACTTTATATTCATCTCACCCTACGCTAGTTAAATTAGATTTATCGGAGATCACTATTAATCTCCCAACACATTAGCTCTATACTCCAAGAGCTTCACCGCCTCATCACGCTTTATCCAAGAGCTACTCTCGAACAACTCACACCTTGAGTTCCAGGCATCAACTCTGCTCTGCGAGAAAGTGACAACACACTTTCAGCTATACACCTTAACTGATGTCCCTCAGCTATATCACTCATCTCTCAAAAACATAAACGGGGTTTCCCTTCTGCCATCCGGGTCCCCCTCCCTTCCTCCAATCCATCGAACCTCCCCTTGTCACCTTCCGTGACATCCGTTATTTCGTTATCTTTTAAAATTCTTTTGTTTGCCTTATCTCAGGTATGCATTTGAATAGCAGGGACCCCACTCTATTCATAAACTACATTCCTTAACCTACTCTGTATAACTCACTAGCTCGGATTAAATTTCAGATAAGAAAAGAATGTTACTTTAAAATTCCCAGTACACAGACAATATACAAGCAAGAAAATAATATATAACCATAGCTCTAATAGTATATGTTCCTCAGAACTTGACGAACGCATAACTTTCTGTAACATCCACGGATATATTTTTATGCATGAAATTGGCTGAGATGAATGCTGAATTGATTTGAAATCGAACAAAGATTCTCTTTATTTTTATATAAATGTGCGAGTTATAAACGATTTGCATCCCAAAACTCTGTTCAAAACGCACTGTTAGAGCATTTTCCGAAATACTCTTTGCACTTATTTGAAATATTGAAAATGCTATTCGATTACTAGTTTCTAAAAAAGAGCATTTGCGAATTTTATGTGCATAAGAATAAAAATGACTGTGTCAGATAGTAGCCATTTTGGATTTCAGAGCAGTTTTTAATTAGTTTTTATTTTAAGTCTAGCATATAGCCCCGTCAAAAATGACGGGAAAGTGTTATTTTAAGTTTACAACATTAAGTCAGACTCAATTAAACAGGTGATTGATATGCATGATTATTCAGATAGTGGAAAATCCTCAAAAGCATTAAAAAAATAGTGTTTATAAAAGTCAACCTTCAAATGAAGAAAATATGAACCACCTCATGCGAGGAAAAAAAAGAGCTTTTTCCAACAACCCTATGGCAAAATTCTCATTTTTTCTGCACATCTTTGATGAAATTAGTTTTTTTTTCGCAGCCTTTTGACGAAATGAGTGTTTTTATCGGGATTTGTTGAAACATTCGCTTTTTTTCTGTGCCATTTTGACGAATTACACCTCTCCTGTTTCTTTGACAAAATTCAGGGAAGAGTGCCACTTGGCAAAAAAAAATTGTTCAAAATCTTGCCAAAAATCTTTTCAAGATGGCGGAAAAACATCATTTTTAAATCTTTGTTATTTATAAATCAATGATTTTGCCCAAAAAATAGAAAATGATGTAAAAACATGGATTTATAAATAACATAAAGATTTAAAAACGAAGTTTTTCCGCCATCTTGAAAAATTTATTACGAATGCCGGTAAAATCTCGCTCACGACTACCAAAAAACTTACTAAATATAAAATAAAAAGATAAATATAAATAAATACCAATAAATGAGACGGCGATTCAGAAAAAAGGGGAGTTTCATACAGAAATATATATATAAAAAAAACTAAAAATACTTACACAAAAAACAAACAATCAATTAAAATTTACAAAAAAAAAAAAAAAAAAAAAAAAATCAATAATTTAATGTTTATGGTGAAATTCTCGTTTTTTCTGCAGATCTTTGATGAAATTCATGTTTTTTTCGCAGCCTTTTGACAAAATGACTGTTTTTTCCACAATCCTTTCACGAAATGAGTGTTTTTATCGGGATTTGTTGCAAAATTCACGTTTTTTCTGCACCTTTTTGACGAATTACACCTCTCACGTTTCTTTGACAAAATTCAGGGAAGAGTTCCGCATCCTGTGCCGCTTAGCGAAAAAAAATTGTGCCGAAAATCTTTTCAAGGTGACGGAAAAACACAATTTTTAAATCTTTATGTTATTTATAAATCAATGATTTGCACAAAAAAATAGAAAATGATGTAAAAACATGGATTTATAAGTAACATAAAGATTTAAAAACGAAGTTATACTGCCATCTTGAAAAATTTGTTACGAATGCAGGTAAAATCTCGCTCACAACTGCCAAAAAATTTATTAATCATAAAATAAAAGGATAAATATAAAGAAATACCAATAAATGAGACGGCGATTCATAAAAAAAAAGGGAGTTTCGTACAAAAAAAAATTCAAATACTTACACAAAAAACAAACAATCGGTTAAAATTTAAAAAAAAATCAATAATTTAATGTTTAGAAAAAGGGATCCTAGTCAGGGTCTGAAACATCGTCAAGGTATGGTACTTCTCTTCTAACTGAATTAAATTTAAATTTTGATGGATGTTTGGTAATACACCCTCGATGTTTTCAGACTCGAATTTTTTCGGCAGCCATTGGCTGAATCGTCCGTCTCTAAAATGGTAAACCATGTAAAAATCGATATATTGGCCAATAAAGGGTCCATTTTAAACAGCTAATGCAAAAATCCTAATAAAAAAAAATAAATAAATAAACAGCAGAGCAAGCGAGACTTACCTTACAATCAAAATACATTGACAGAAGCACAGGTGCATCCAAATGTATGCAGCAAATTAGTTACGTAACAGAAAATTTAGCTAACGGTTCACCCGATACTGATGAACCAATAAGCTTCAAGATCCCACGATTTAAAAATTTACATTTTTTTAGGATCTTATGTTGAAACTTGCACTTTTGCAACCTTTCGATGAAATTCTCGTTTTCTCTGTGATCCTCTAATGAAATTCATATTTTTTCTGTGATTATTTGACGAAAGTCAAGTTTTTCGAGATACTTTGATCAAAATGCATTTTTTTCATGCTATGTTTTTTTTTTCATGCTGTTTGTTTCTATACATGGACTAAATGGACAGTAGGTCATGGGAAAGGATTAGAAATAAACTCAATTGGCCGCTGTTTGTACTCGCATTTTTATTTTGTCAAATTCTGCTACCACCCCCATTCTCGTCCTAAAAATGTCAACAAATTTTAATACTGATTTACATCAATCCCAGGGATGATAAATTGTGCCGAAAAAGTGGAATTCCATGTTTTCGCTGGAAAGTGGCATGTCTGTAAATGCTTTTAAAAATATATGCATAGTTGAAAAAAAAAAAAAAAAAAAGCTGTTGCATTTTTCAAACAGCAAAAAATAATTCACAGAAATATATTAAATTCAGTTTAAAAAATTCAGCATAGGTGAAATAAGAAATTTAAAAATAAAACAAAAAACATGTGGCATTTCTTTAAAAAATCAGATGTTTATTTTTTAATTTTAGATGAAACTTTAAAATTTGATTCATATATTTGGCAAAAACTAAACCAGCATTATGTGCATCATTGAAAGTAATACACATACATAAAGCTATGTTTCTTAACGGTACAAAAATTTAGTAAAATTTAAAAATATATATATAATTTTGATTTTTAAATCTTTATTATAATGAAACGTTCTTGTGAGTGATAAACACTTTATGAACATGAACTTAAAATATGCATAGTTTAGATAAAAAATAAACAAAAAATTGTGCGTATTAGTGTTGTATGGGTGTTTAATTCTGTTCGGTGTAAACTCAGCTGAGTTTATCAGGCAAACTGAGCAATCCGCTGATTGTCGCGATCGCGCAATTCTTTTCCTGGTCAATTGGTGCCTTCTTTCCGAAAGCGATTCATTCGGAAAGTCCATAATAAAAATTAATAAAACTTTTAAAACATTCAAAAATAACTATTGACAGATCAAAGCGAGTAGTGGCGAAATATCAGCACGTTTATCCCTCGGTTTTTCCTAAAGAAACAGCGTTTCACTGTTGCCACTACAGAAGAGTGAAATATATGAATCATTGATATGAATCAATATTCATATGAATGATTCATATGAATAATGATGAATAATCATTAAATTGAATCATTAAAACTATTAATATTTGTTGAAAACATTGATAATATTTTTTTAAATATTTATTCAATAAATTACGTAATATTTCATATGTATGTCGTAAACTGACTGCTTATAAATGTAAACAGTCGTAAATAAAATTGCTGCTTATAAATGTAAACAATAATGAAAAACGCATTTCAAAAAACTTAAAGGCTTTAATATGGTTTAAAAAATATATTTAAAGCAGAATCAGATGTTAGCCGTATTTTTTTTTTTTTTTTTATGAATCGTCAAAGAGTCATTCATTTGTTAATTAATTTGCTGGAATTTGAATCTTAATGGCAACAGTATCGTTTGTTTAGATTTGATTTCTAATAGCTTAATGTTAATTTAGAACTTAATACATTATAAATGGATATGATACACATGTTTTATATGAAAATATGCTGAACAGACATGATTTCAAGTAGAAAAAATCCCTGCCGGCCCGGCCTACAGGCAGAGGTAGATTTCGAAGTTAAGTATACTAATTTCACCAACAAAAACTAAATCATGATTAGACATAAATTCACTTTAACAGTTTTATCTGTCTGCTTTTGACGAGTTTTTATTTCCTTTTTTATAAAATAGCTGGTTTTATGAGAATCATGTTAAGGCGATATTAAAAAAAAAAATTTCCATACTCAACAACTCGAAATTTTCTGGCACATTTTCAGATTAATTTTTAATTTAAAAAAAATATGAAACATGCTGACGTGATTTTTTAAAAGATTTATAAGCGACCTGTGTTTTTATTTTTCTTTCAATTAATTAAAACTTGATTAATAAACAATTATTTTCTCAGTAGGGCAATATTTTTCGTTTCTAACACAATCGCTTCTGGAAATTCTGTTCAAAATGCCCACTTTGACATCATATTTTGAAATATATTCTGCCTCTATCAAGAAATCGATCATTACTGTACATTATATAGTTTCTGAATAAGAGAATCTAGCAATTGGATGCGTTTGAGAGCAAAAATGAATTTAAAAATGAGTAAGAAAATAGACAGTTTGGATTTGAATGCACCCTTAATAAGATGATTTTTTTCGTCAACCGCTATGTATTTTTAATTTGTTTTTGCTTTAAGAATTGGCCCTATCAAAAACTTGTCTATATAAATGTTGAAGACAATATTAAGAAGATATATGATAAATTCATGGAGATTTTATATCTTGTGAATTGACGGAGTTATGAAAATTTTTCTTCTTCAACCCCCCTTTTTTGTTTTCGTTTTTTTTTTTCTTGCAGTACGAATTGCTCCTATCAAAAACTTGTGAATGTAAAAGTTGTAGATATTATTAAGGAGATGTATAATAAAATTAATTGGATTTGATATATTGAGAACTGACGAAGTTAGGAATTTTTTTCTCAACAAAAACCCTATTTTTTGCGCCCCTTGAGTCCATTTTTAATTTTATCAAAAATCTGTGATACATAAATTTTTGGTCCTATTTTTAGAAGTAATAAAAACTTTAAACTGATTTGATATGTACAAAAGTTAAGAAGTTATGGGGTTTTTTCGGTTTTCACAAAACCCCTCCCTATTTCCATCCCCTTTGTCCGCTTTTGCCCATTAACGAACTTGACCGAGATTTTATGTCCCTTGATTTTATGTATCAGTTTGGAAGAGATTTGTGCAGAATTGCGGAAGTTGTCGTGTCCAGAAGAAAGTGATAACACAATTGCTTCCGGAAATTCCGTTCAAAATGCCCACTTTGACATAATTTTTTGAAATATATTCTGCCTCTATCAAAAAATCGATCATTGCGGTACATTATATAGTTTCTGAATAAGCGAATATACCAATTAAATGCGTTTGAGAGCAAAAATGAATTTAAAAATGAGTCAGAAAATAAGCAGTTTGGATTTGAGTGCATCCTTAATGCAATGATTTTTCCAACACAATCCGCTTCGGGAAATTCGGTTCAAAATGCCCACTTTAACAGCATTTTTTAAAGTATATTCTGCCTCTATCAAAAAATCGACCATTACGATACTTTATATAGTTTCTGAGTAAGAAAACGTACCAATTGGAAGCCTTTGAGAGCAAAAATGAATTGTAAAATGAGTCAGAAAATACGTAGTTTGGATTTGAATACAGCCTTACTTAGATGATTTTTTTCTTCAACCGCTATGTATTTTTAATTTGTTTTTGCTGTAAGAATTGGTCCTATCCAAAACTTATCTGTATAGATGTTGTAGACAATATTAAGAAGATATATGATAAATTCATGGGGATTTTATATCTTTTGAATTGACGGAGTTATGGATTTTTTACTTCTTCAAACCCCCTTTTTGTTTTCGTTTTTAATTTTTTTTGCGGTACGAATTTGTCCTATCCAAAACTTGTGAATATAAAAGTTGTAGATAATATTAAGGAGATTTATAATAAAATTAATTGGAATTGATATCTTGAGAATTGACGAAGTTATGAATTTTTTTCTCCCAAAAACCCTATTTTTTGCGCCCCTTGAGCCCATTTTTAACTTTATCAAAAATCTGCGATACATAAAATTTTGGCCCTATTTTTAGAAGTAATAAAATCTTTAAACTGATTTGATATGTACAAAAATTAAGAAGTTATGGGGGGTTTTCGGTTTTCACAAAACCCCTCCCTATTTCCATCCCCTTGGTCCGATTTTGCCCATTAACGAACTTGACCGAGACTTTATGCCCTTTGATTTTATGTATCAGTTTGGAAGGGATTGGTGCAGAATTACGAAAGTTATCATGTCCAGAAGAAAGTGATATATATATATATATATATATATATATATATATATATATATATAAAGTTTTTTACTGAGGGTGGTTTTGGGTTCTAGGAGTCATGATCGGTGTAGATCTGCAAAATATTTTCAGAAATTCCATCATAGGAACGATCCCAATAGGTAGTATTTCATACGAAATCTACCTAAAAATTATCATTTAGCTGTCATATGTTAAGATATGTTTTTTATTAAGCCTAACATGGCGTTTAGCTACGGTCGTTTCGCAGACCAGAGTGGTTCGCACCGGCATCGTTCTGCCGGTCACGTGCACTCTGATTTTATTATAAGTAGATCCCTTCCGGTCTTCCGGAACAACGAGGAAACCCTTGCTAAACGATATCCTGCAGTATTTCTCCGAAATAGTAGTTGAAATTTATATATTTCTTAAGAAAATTTAAAAATGCAAACACAGTAGAACCTCTTTTATCTGAAACTCTTTTAACCGAAATCCATTTTTGAAGCTTTTTTATTTCTTTACTATGACATTTCTTATGTGCAAAATCCATTTTGAAGCTTTTTTTTTTTTTTTTTTTTTTTTACAATCACATTCCTTGGGTACAAAATCCATTTTTAAAGCTGCATTTAAATAAAGAAGATAAATACTACATAACTTCGTTAACCATGGGGGGGAAATACATATTTGAAGTCCCCTTCTTCGTCATTTTTTTTGTTATAAGAATGCTATCAATAATAAAATCAATAGTAAAAATTTGTATCAATAATAAAATACACTTAAGAAATTTTAATTAGTGAATAACCTTCAAAAGAATTCACATACTATTATATATATATATATATATATATAAACTTCGTGATAGAGCTACAAAGTAAAGGCAATCGAAACTGCCACAGACAAAACTTTGTTTAAAACCTTGTGAAATATGTAAAAGGTACTTAATTTCAAAATTAAAATTCAGGTAATTTATTATTGTTTCTATTTTGCTATTACTTTATTTTTATTAAGCACTTGTTAACAAAATAGAAATAGCGCATATATTTGTCCATCTTCTCAAAATTGAAGCATTCTCGATTATCCGAAAATTTCGATTTTCCGAAAGAGGGTCGGTTCCAATTACTTCGGATAATCGAGGTTCTACTGTAATGATATTTTATTCCAATTTCTTAAATTATTAATGGCGTAAGTTCGACGAAAGTCAAAATAATCAACATTTTAATATATAAACTAGTTGGATGTCCCAATCCCAAAACTTTCTTCTATCTCATACATCTTAACCCTTAAATGCCTGATTTCTCAAAAATAATTTTAATAATGTTTTTCGGCTCTCATTTTTTAAATAAATCATGGGAAAAATACTTTAAAAAATCATATTTGTTTTAAGTATGGTTTACGGCTAAAAAACAGTTTGTTACTAATCGGCAATACTCGTCTTTAATTGAAAAAATAATTTTCCCTTGTAAAATTCTATAATACTAAACACACAAGAATTTTAGGAACTATGATAAGAAATAAATTTTACTTGCTCTCTGCAGAAAAAATAGGGTATTTCGCAAGCTTCCAAACAAAACAAAAAGAACATGTAGCAACAATTGAAAAAATAAATCTATCTTTATTCTTAAACAGCACAAGTGTTGCCATCTACATGTTGAAAATCGATTCAATAATATTTTCAGAATGTATTTTATTAGCAACATTAGATATTATAGCTTCAATGGTATTCTAATAGTATTTTTTAGAAGCCTAAATTGGGTATGTTGCCGAAAGGCAACACTCTGCATTTAAGGGTTAATATTTCAAAAA
The DNA here is from genome assembly GCA_963932465.1 of Maratus speciosus. Taxonomy (NCBI): domain Eukaryota; kingdom Metazoa; phylum Arthropoda; class Arachnida; order Araneae; family Salticidae; genus Maratus; species Maratus speciosus. The sequence goes on along the minus strand of OZ010789.1, from coordinate 25,607,447 downwards.
GTAGTTACATATGTTAATAATGCAATATTATTAGTTCAATACTATACCAACTATGATTTTCATCTTAAATTTCTGCTTCAGTCAATGAATCAGAGTAAAAACAAGTTCATCTGCATCATGATATTTATTAAAATCAATAGTTTTTCGTTATTCTGTTGTGCATCAGCTCTTTGCGAATAGCCGGCTTAGCAGGACGCGAGTTCCCGCCGCTGCACGAGCCACTTCCTTGATTATGAATAAGAACAGTTTGAAGTTTTATAATAGAAAAAAATATTAAAATACATATCTTCCATGTATTTAAAAAAAAAATCATGGAAAGTAATGAAATACCCTCAGCCCAGAGGGAGATAAGCGGTTGAAATAGCTACGATCTCAAAGTGTTAATGATTAAAAATCTCTATCACAGTGCCAAAATTATATGCCAATCTATGCCCAGCATGGGGATTTTAAAAGTATAGGTTTGTTGAATTGTGTGCATTTAAAAAGGAGGTATAACGCATGGCATTTTTCAAACAAATCCTTGAATTTCAGCACCAAACCACTTAGATCATCTAAGTGGTTGGGTGCTGGTTTCGGTTGCAGACATGTCTGCAACCGAGGGCAACCGCTTTAAAGGGGATATTTTTTGATTGCGCAAGATATTAAAATGCACTTATTTTTAATAGTTTCTGTAACGGGTAGTTGAATTTAGATGAATAACTGCTGTATAAGATGTCACAAAAAATTAGGTTTGTTTAGAATATATTGGAAGAAAGGTAGATTAAGGGATTAAATATCGATTTTCCAGTTTTTCACGACGAATCTATTTTGCTTGCATTTTTTTCATTTGGCTACTGTTTTTTATTTTTGATTAGCCAAATTGCTAATGTTCATTAAAAGTCAGTGAGATCCCTGCTTCTAGGCGGTAAACTACTAGACTAATCTCTTTTTATGTGAAAGTACAACAAAATATTAGAGTTTGATTAAATTCCGTACATTAGTTTGAGATATAGCTATTACGAAAATCGTGAAAAATACAGCATAGCAGCGTAACCTGTTATAAAGTTTACACGAAAATCTAATCAGCACCAAAGTATGTCAAGTTCTAATAGGATATGAAGTTTGATGAAATTCCATGCACTAGTTCTTGAGATATGACTATCGCTAAAATCGTGTAAATCCTGAAAAATGGATCATAGTAGTGCCATCTGTTGTTTTATTTACACCAAAACCTAATCAGCAAAATTTATGTCAACGTCTAACTGAAACCGAAGTTTGAGGAAAATCCGTGAATTAGTTCATCAGATAGAACTATTATGGAAATCGTGAAAAATGCAGCATAGCAGCGCCATTTGTTGAGCGATTTGCATCAACAACTAATCACCATCAACTTATATCAAGATCCAACTAAATCTAAAGTTTTATTAAATTCCGTGAATTAGTTCTTGAGATAGAGATCCCACAGAATTTTTGCCACAGACAGTCATTTTCTAAAACAGTGAAACCGTAAAATACACAATAAGAAGTTTTAAAAAACCCACCGTTTTACTTAAGAGACGACAAAAATAATTTTAATGTAGAAGTTACAAGTTAAAAATATACATTTTATTTAAATTTCCTAGTACTTTCGGCCAGCAATCCCGCGGCCATAATCAGGGAATATTTTTATTAATTGCTGTTCCACTCATTCAAACACGTTACTTCATTTCAAATGGGAGAGTAAATAATTATTAAGGTAGCTGGAAGTACTAGGGAATTTAAATAACATGTATATTTTAAACTTGTAACATCTACAGTAAAACCCTCCTAAAGCAACCACGTTCCATTCCAATAAAAATGGGTCGCTCCGAGATGTAGCCTCTTAATGGAGGTCATGTTTAAATCTAGATTTTAATTGGTGAATGAAAGGTAACAATTAATGTTACTGAACTTTATTTTTCACATTAGGAAAAAATATAAAAATTTAAGTATCAAAACAAAAGTTAATAATATAAGGTAATTACTACAGAGTTTAAAAAATGAATGCATTGACGTTTGCTTTGATTTTACGGTTTTATCTTTTATAACTTTTATTTCCAAGTCATTTTTAACGGGAACAAATGATCATTTCATTAATTTATCTATTTCTTTGAGAGGTTCTTGACAGAATAGGACACGGGAGTTTGTTAAATTCATTGTCTAAAAAGGCACAAAGAGGTTTAAACATTTAAAAGTTACCGGAATAATAAAAAAAACTGAACTTAGTTTAGAAGTTTGAGAAATAATGCGCTCTCCGGAATTATTTTTCTAAAAAACCTTCAAGCGACTAGAAAGAAACGGAATTTGTTTCATTTTCTTCAAAGAAATGGGTCGCTCATGGAGGGAGTTCAACTGGGATGGTCTCTGAATGGAGGTAAAATGAGTATTGAGCCTATGGGGATAAATTTCGTTCCATGAAAAAATAATCGTTCAGGCAGGTGGTCGCACAGGGAGGTTTCACTGTATATTATTATTTTTGTCGCCTTTTAACCCGGGAGAATTCGCTAGTGAGAATGCCCAATTGCTTTTCTTTTACTTTACATTCATATAATATCAACTTTTTTTGGTTGGCTTAGTACTTTTATTCAAAAAATAGGTAAAATAATTGCAAAACATTTTGAAATTTTAATTAAAATGAAAAATGATTTAAATAAGAGTCTTAAAAAAGTACGACTGTGAGAGAAAATCTCATGCAGCGAGTTCTCCCGGGTTAAGTAAAACTGCGAGCTTTTTAAAGTTCATGTTGTGATGGAATGAAGGTGGAATATTTCATTTGGTCTTACGATTTTATTTACAGTCAAATCGTGCTCAAAAATATTTCATAATGTATCATTTTCTTTTCTAATATTATTATTAATCTTATGCATTTTTTTCTTTTTTTTTTTCCTAAGGAGTACCTTGGAATTGCTGGATCCGAGATTTTTGTTCTACTCTATCTTTGGATACCGATACACCAGAGTCCTTAAAATTCCAGAACAGGATTCGGCTACAGAAAATGATACAGAACTGTTAAATGTGAAACCAAATTTACACGATCTGGTGTATCTCTGGTGAATCCATTATGGCGACCTGAAACTGCCTGTTTTAAAAGGCTATTCCTTCTAATATTGGGAATCCATGCACTTTGGTTACGATTGCAAAACAATCCTGAATCAATCAACTTCGTTAAATGCATGGACATCGTTTTCAAGACAACAAGTGAACCTTATATCACAATGATTGAAGTGAGGAGCCTATTGATTAATTATGTTAAAAACATAAACCGAGTATATTTATTAGATCAATGGTGCACGGTTTTCGAGGATACAATGCCTTTTTGTGCCACAAACTACGAACCTCGGAGACTATGTCATCTAGCTCGTTGTCAGGTTAGAGAGAACCTATGCAAGAGTAAAAGTACTTTACCAGCAGCTTTAGATCAAATGGAAATACCAAAGAAAAAGAAGGATTTTTCCTTTTGTGTAAGCCATCTGAAGAGAAGGCTCAATGCTTTTCAACATAGTTTTATAAATATGTAATAAAATATGTAAGTGCATAAACAAAATTTTATATCTCTTTATTTATACTTATTGAAAATCTACTGACACAACCTCTATTAAAAAAAAAAAAAGCCAATTATTTGCAGTATTTTTTTTTTTTTTTGAGGCTGTTCTCAACTGCTCTGCTCAACAAGCACAAAACGTTTTGACACATTTACAAATTTATTTTTTAACGGAAAGATATAAAATTGGAAAGCCTGACCATGGAAGCGATTTGGAATCGAACTGTGTTTTCCATTTTTTGATAAATAAATTACCTGTTGAGTTATAAGCGATTTTGATCACGTGACAAACATGTTTTTCGCCCTTTCTTGGATGGTTATTCTACTTTCGCGCGGAAATTCAGTTCAAAATGCCCACTTTGACATTATTTCCCGAAAGATCTATTGCATTTGCCAAAAGAATGAAAAAAAAACAGCTGTATTACATAGTTTCTGAACAACGACACCTGGTAGTTTCATGCATTTCCGAACAAAAATAAATTCAAACTCATGTCATAAAGTTGCCCTTTTGGATTTGAGAACAGCCTTAAAAACGAAATAAAGTGAAGGAATAGCTTTTCTTTGTTCGCTATGAAGAGAAGAAATACATCTCTTGGGATTAAATAATCCCATGCATGTGCAAACGTTTCATTTCGATACGTTCATTTCTTAGGGGATAAATCAAACTAAAACCCTTTTGGTGAAAGAGTAATATAAAAGCTACATGTATATATAGATGATTGGGTATTAAACGTAATTAAAATCAATTTTGTGAAATAATTCATGTTTTAAGGTATAAAAAAATTCGTTTGCATATTTTCTAAAAAACATGATTTTTACAGAAACTGCTACAAATACTGAAAATAAGTATTAAAACCATGATTTTTTTTCACCTAAAAAGAAGTAGTACTTGATGCATTTTACAATATAGAGCAGTAGATTTGTTTTTAAAACGTATTTAGCCAAAAAGAAACAAACCGTAATTACTTAGAGAGATTTATTGCAAGAGATATAGGAATGTTTCAGCTACTCCTCGACATAAGAACCACCGGAATTGCAACACTTGTCATAGCGTGGGAAAAGTTTTTGTAGTCCAATGTCATAGAAGTATGCCGCCTGGGAATGTTGCGAGCTTTTCACAGTTGTCCATCTACGTCTCATCACCCGTAACGATCCTGTTGAGGTACTCGTTGCAACCATCGTGGTATCGCTGCAGAAAAGTACAGAAAAGATCGGCGGTGGATGAAACCATCACGAAACTGTAAGCATTTTGGCGAACTTTCATTTAAAATAAACAGTGACAGAATATAGATTATATATTATATTTGCTTAAATAAATAAAGTTCATGCTTACTTTTCTCAGTAGCGCAGGTCGGCTTGTAGTAAAATTAAAGACGAATGACCATCAAATAAATAATGCAGCAACACCTTTCACATAATATATATGCATTTATATTTACAAAACGGCAGACATCACTGTTACAAAGCACAATCAACACTCAACTGCAAAGAACATCTCAGAATGTCTATATACTATCAAATCCTATTTCCATATGGAAACACGATAGGCCTTCTAGCAGCAGAATAAAAAAGAGATATACGAATCGTTAGATTACATAAATAAAATAAAAGGAGTATATTACAACAGAAACACCTATTGTTCCGGAAATTGCGTGCCAGGAAGGTGCCGAAGAAGCTTACACCCGAACACAAAAGCAAACGCATGGGAGCAGCATCGACTTTTCTGCAGCGATACCACGATGAAGGCAACGAGTACTTCAACAGGATCTTGAAAATCTCGCTCCATTCTCAGGCGGCATACTTCTATAACACTGGACTACAATAAGTTATCTCAAGCTATGGCAAGTGTTACAGTTCTGGTTTTCAGGAATTATAAGGGAAATTGACCCAGAGTCCTGTCTTGTTTTTAAATTAAACTGGGTTTGAATTCAATTATTTTATGATCTTTGGTGATCCTTTGGAAAATTTTCGTTACCAAGTCGAGTGCCGATATCACAGTATCTATCTTAACTATCTAGAGAATTTCTATTTATTGACCATATTTTCCAACGCTACTTTGTGGAATGCGATTTTTAATCGTATTCTATTCAGAAAAATAACCTTTTTTCAAAAATCTTGTTGTTTTATCTCTTTAAACCAAATCCAAGAGTGCTTTTACAATTTTCTTTGCGTATGAGTGTATTTTCTCTTGAATTTCTTTCTTTTATGCCTGCATTATGAAAAACATTTCTCATTATTTGGGATGTCCCCCACAACCCTTAGATGTTACAGGAAAAGTCCTGCGCTTGTCGGGTTGTAGCCTATACAGACCGAGCCCGAGATATTCAAACCCGAATCAGATTCAAAGAAAATTCATCAATATTTTGATAAAAGTTATTGAAAAATAGTTTACAATTATATCTCCGATATCAATTTCCTCTTATTTGTACAAAAATGAACACATATACACTTATTAATACTCAAATTATAATTCTTTTCATTTGAAGAACATTCAAGACTTTCTTTTGAAAAATCGGGTCAACTCGAACCTGAAACGGAACCTAAACCCAAACCTGGAATATTTAAAATCAACCCGACCGGCAACGACGGAAATTAGCGTTAACCTGGCCCAAAACAAACCTCAAGGTCGAGTAAAATCGTGTTTCCCGATTCAATACAGGCACACTAGTTAGAAAGTCTTCAATAAATTTTTGAGCAGAACATATCTTTTTTGTCTTTGATTGTAAATTACTGAAACTATCTAATGCTCAAACTATCTAGATAATTTTCAACTTATCAGTTTTTTTAATGGTCTCTGATGATGCAGTTGTAAGTTAAACTTGAACGTTTCTTTTTCAAATTTCCTAGTAGAATTTTCATTTTTGTTAGGACCAGCAATGTAATTTATTCTATTGAATCATCAACACTACATAAAAGTATTTATCATAAGTACGCAAAGTGTCCGAAATCTGTTATTTTTAACTTGTCTGTTAAAATGTTAAAAACCAATTGTTGTGTTTTGTTTCGGTATCTATGTTATAAAAATGAACTAAAATAGCACAACATAATTCCTGAAGGTTATTCTCAAACCCAAACAAGTTGGAAATTGCTCGTCAAACGTGGCAAATGAGGTGCGTTCGTACTATAACAAGTTTTATAATTATTTTTTGCACCCCATATTGTACTGAATGTATAATTTTTTGCACTTCACAAAGTACATAGTCTTTAACATCATTAAAATGCACTCCCACTATTTTTTTTCCCATTCCCCGAACACTTTTGACTGTCCCTGTAATTAAACTATACATCCGATTTTCCTAAAATTTGAAATGGCTCGACAAAATTTTGCAACAATTATATCTTTAAAATTTCAGACCATTCGGAAGGCTGTAACATTATTAAAATGCACTTGCAATAATTTTTCCCATTGGCCGTAATGTAAAGAAAAACTTTTGACTGTCCCTGTAATTAAACTATACATCCGATTTTCATAAAATTTGAAATGCCTCGACAAAATTTTGCAACAATCTTATATTTCAAATTTCAGACCATTCGGTTGGGTAGTTTTTGCTCTGTTATATGCGGACAGACAGACGGACGGACTGAACGACGACTATAGGCGCTACGTATTTACATAATTACGAACGCACCTAAAAAGCAACTTTATGACATAAGTTTTAATTTATTTTTGTTCAGAAATGCATGAAACTAGCAGGGATTATTGTTCAGAAATTATGTAATCAAGCTGTTTTTTCCGTCTTTTTTTTTTTTTTTAAATGCAATAGATCTAGCAGAAAATAGTGTCAAAGTGGGCGTTCTGAACTGAATTTCCGCGCGAAAGTAGAATCTCAAGAAAGGTCGAAAAACGTGTTTGTCACGTCATCAATATCGCTTATAACTCAATAGGTAATTTATTGATCAAAAAATGGAAAACACGGTTCGATTCCAAATCGAAGGCTTCCAATTCAGGCTTTCCAATCTTATATCTTTCTGTTAAAAAAGGAATTTGCAAGTGTGTCCAAACGTTTTACGCTCGTTGAACAGAGCAGTTGAGAACAGCCTTAAGTTGAAATTTCTTATTTATTTTTTTTTTTAATGAGAAAGAGTGGCGTGCATAAATAATCATTTTCTTAACTGTATACACGCAGTTTAAGCTTAGTATCTTTCTTTACAGCGCGGTGAACAACCCCGGTATAGGTCCATAGTTCGTCTATGCTGCGCAAGGTTCACTCAACTTTTTTATTCCTTCAGAGTAGAGAAAATTAGTACCAATCATGCTTGGGAACTAAACACAAGGGGGTCCCGCGTCAGGTTCACCACCTGACCATTTCATTCTTTATAGCTCCTAAGGGTCAAGAAAACAGAGTTGGACACTGTAGAATATGATCTCTAGGAATTGTAGTCCATTGAAGGTGGAATATTTTCACAACTTCCTTGTACTGGCATCTTTCAGCCAGACAAAAGGTGCCAATGATCACGTGACACTAGAGAATTGTTTTAAAAACATTTGTTCTTTATATTTTTAGTAATGATGTAAAATTCAATCGCAGCACATGAACGCTGCATTTTTTGTCTTGATCTTCTAAAATAGCAGAAATATTGTGTTGAATTTTATGTAAATTGATCTCGAACATGAAAACATGCTAATTTTTTTCATGGCTTCTAATAGAAGAAAATGATTGTACTTTTATTAATTGGTCATGAAATCTTGTATAAAGGCTGGCTGGATGTTAATTTTCATAAATTTAAGATGATGATTTTCTAAAAGTTGTAAATATATACAAATTATATGTAAATAGTTGTGTATCGTATATAAACAGAAAATTTGTAATTATTGAAGTGATTCTCGAGTTCCAAAAAAAAAACACATTCATAGTGCTCTTGACTTTAATGTGATATAAATATAATCGTAAACTCTTGAAAATTGCTCTCCCAATCAATTTCCTGAACTGTGCTAAAATCTTGAAGGTCGTGGAATACTTGAAATATTATTCAGTATAGAGTTTTATTTCTACTTCCAGTTTTAATTAAATGGACATAAAATTGCATAAAAATCCTATTTTTAATAAGTTTTTTGTTCTTCTTTCATTAGTAAAGGAAACAGTATGACACAAAAATGGGATCTTTCAAACTTTATTTGAACACATTGTGGCGTATTTATAGTGGTGGGAGTTCATGAGGAGTCTTATAGGCTTTAAATATAGAGCTTTTATTCAACAACGGGCAAAGAGTTGGCAGACAAGATCTCATTAATTTCGCCCTCACTCCGTGATAGCAGTAAAACAATCTTAATTAAATATAAATTCAAAAGTTAACTCCCGTAACTTCATTTCTTTGGAGCGTGCTTAAGCTGCGACAAATTCATTTAAAATGGGGTTCATTTCAAATTCACGCCTAGATTTCATCTCGTTCTAAATCTGTTCTTGTTCCCAAGCTAAGCTCCAGCCATACAGGTCGTTTCTCCACACCAAAATTACTTACGCCAACTCACACTCTCTCCAACGTCTAACTGACCAACTAACCACTGACCGCTTAACATATTTTTGCTCCCCTATTTACACTCTGGAAGACTGAGCAAATAAATTTGCATACGGTTACCGCTAACTCGCGAAACAGCGGACTCCTAATTAAAAATGCACCGCGGAAAATTAGAGTTACGTCTTACCCAATGTTCACCTTCAAACCACTAGAGAGCCTTTGTAACAAAGTTATTGGTTCCTTACAACATTATTGATATAAAAATGCTTTTTGGTTTTGTCAGTGGGCAATCTACAAATATAGATTTATTTAAATATAAAAAATCTATTCGAGTTTTCAAATAAAAAAAAGGGGGTTTTCACCTATGGACTGTAATCTGGCAAGCCCTAGTTGGATACCTTAGTATTTTTAAATATGAACTTATTATTAATAATGTATATACATATAAATATGTTTTTTAATAAAAGGAATGCCTAGATTATGCTTGGGCCGATTCACTGTGCGAGGGTGTATCAATAAGATTTTGCCCTCACATAGAAATAATTGAGTGAAATTTATGAATTTTCTACATTGTATTAGTCATTTCCCATGTAGTCACCGTGCACAGTAACACATTTCTGCAGAGAGTATTTCAAAGAGAAGGGGGGAGGATGTATTCCAGGAGGCGCGATAGTATACGCAAAGGGGATCATTTTTCTAACTTTTGCCCACCCCCACATGTGACATATTTTTGGAAAGGCCTGTGACTACTATGCACCTCCCGATCCCCCCTGGGGGGCATGTCTGCTAACCTTGGATCTGGATAATGTCTTTCAATCTTCCGTAATCGGATAACATTTTTTTTTATAACGCAGCAAATTATCCTGTTTTTAGAGCCTGGGGGGGGGGGGGGTAAAGTATCCTTTTAAAATAAAATCAAAAGAGAATTTTTGCAGAAATAAACAAAAAATGAATTTTTTTATTCACTGAAAAATATAATCCTTTATTCATTGTCTATTATAAAAAAAAATATATGTATTAGGCATTTTTTTCATGATGGCTTACATAAAAGGAATTCCTTCATTTGCTTTGGCATTTCCATTTGACCTAAAATTACTGTTAATAAACTATTTCCACTCTTGCATAAATTTAGTAGAAATAGACAAAAAAGGAGACAATGTTTTATGCACTGAAAAATGTAATCATTTATTTATTTTCTATAATAAAAAATATTAGGGATTTTTTAATGATGGCTAACATAAAAGGAATTCCTCTATTTGCTTTGGCATTTCCATTTGACCTTAAATTAATGGTAATAAACTATTTCCACTCTAGTATAAATTTAGTAGAAATAAACAAAAAGGAAACAATATTTTATGCGCTGAAAAATGTAATCATATATTTATTGTCTATTCTAAAAAATATTAGGCATTTTTTATGATGGCTTACATAAAAAGAATTTCTTCATTTGCTTTGGCATTTCCATTTGACCTAAAATTACTGGTAATAAACTATTTCCACTCTTGCATAAATTTAGTAGAAATAAACAAAAAGAGAGAGACAATATTTTATGCACTGAAAAATGTAATCAAATATTTATTGTCTATAATAAAAAATATTAGGCGTTTTTTTCTGATGGCTTACATAAAAGGAATTCCTTCATTTGCTTCGGTATTTCCATTTGACCTAAAATTGCTGGTAATAAACTATTTCCACTCTTGCATAAAATAAGTGGAAGTAAACAAAGAAAAGGAGACTTTTTGTGCACTGAAAAATGTAATTATTTATTTATTTTCTATTAGAAAAAAAATTTAGGCGTTTTCTTCTGATGGCTTACATAAAAGGAATTCCTTCATTTGCTTTGGCATTTCCATTTGACCTAAAATTGCTGGTAATAAAGTATTTCCACTCTTGCACAGATTCTCTCTAACCTGACAACGAGCTAGATGACACAGTCTCCGGGGTTCGTGATTTCTAGCACAAAATGGCATTGTCTCCGAGAAAATTTTGCACCATTCGTCCAGCAAATGTTCTTTGCGAAAGCGAGTGAAGTACTTTATAAACAAACTCCTTACTTCACTGACTGCGAGGTAAGGTTCAGCTATTGTCTTGAAATAGATATCCAGGCATTTAAGGAAGTTGGTTAATTCGGGATCGTTTTTCAATTTAAGCCAAAGAGCATGGATTCCCAATATAAGAAGGAATAGTCTTTCAAAACTGACAGATTTTGGTCTCCATAATGCATCATCTCCGAGATACACTAGGTCATAAGAATTTAAGTAAGGTTGAACATGTGGACGATTTGCCTCAACTCCTTCCGATGAATCCATTTTTGCAATTTGAAGGAAATCAGAGAATCCAGTATGGAAGTAAGTTTTACTTAACAGTGGACGTGACCAAACGATATTGTAATCTAATATTGACCTAAAAAGAAAAAAAAAAGAGAATAATATATAAAATTAATTTAATACAAGAAAGTAAATATACCATCGATTCATTGACAACTATGATGCAGACTGGCTCCTATCGGGAGGATAAGCTTTCGACCGAATCTGTTATATATTACCTAATTTGACAGCCTATCGCTTACTTGGCGAGTTATGTAGTAATTATAAGTAATATACCTAAGCGTTCGCTCCGAAGTAACAAGAAGGTTTATGATTCCAGAGGAAGGGAAAAGGTTAGAACATCATTCCTTTAATATCGTTAACTACAATAAAATAATAAAGAATTAGCCATAGTAACATATTTATGTACATATTTCACGTTGATAATTTTTTTTATTGTTCCTTTAATGGTAATTGTTATTGCATATAAAATATGTGTGATGATTAGCTTAATTTTATGGATGTTTTTCTATTCCAATTTTTGCAAAATTTTACCCTTGTAATTACGACAGAACAGCTGATTTTTATACTTTGTCTATATAATTAAAAATTATAATAATAAAGATGACATCAGTTAATTACATTTTTTGTTTGACGTGTGGATAAAATTAATTTAAAGAAATAATTCTTGTGAGTAACAATAAAATTACATCTATTGATACTTAAAGCGTAATTTCTATAAAATTATATCATCCTTTCTATTTTTAAAAGTTAATTAACATTTATTTAATGTGGATAAAGCATTCCAACTCAACTGTATCATGTCTCTCGTGACATAACATATTAATGAAGTGTGGCATATTTTATATGAATATAATGTAAAAACTTTTTTTTAAATAAAATGCGACATTAAATCAAAAACTCAGTATGCAATTATCAAGAAGTTTCTATGTCATAGAAAAGGTTTTATCTCTCAAAAATTTAACTTCAAAATTAGTACCCAGATTTTACAAATAAATAAATGATTTTTAAAATGTGAAATGTTTCATTAGTTCGAAGAATTTTGAGCCTCAATTTAATACTTTAATATTGCTCAAGTGAAATAATAAATCTTTGACCCCTAATCCAATTTTTACAGAAATCTCATGGAGAGGAGAAAATAAAGGTGTTAAATATTAAGTAAATTTGCTATAGAAATAGTGTCAGGGATTTTAACTAAATTATAGAAATCGCGGTTTTAAAAATTTGATATAGTTTTAAGTCATTGATAAAAGTCTTAAATTATCTTAATTTCTAAAATGTTGTGAAATTAATTATATTAATTTTAAGAAAAAATAATTTGTAAAGATATTTTATCAACAGAATAAATGAAAGAACCTTCGAAAAATCCTTTACAAGCTCACGAGGGAACGATTAGTTATTATTGAAGATCTGTTGCATGTAAGAAAATTAGAAACTTGTTCGATTTTTCGGCACTCAAATAGTATGCATTTTCGTTTTAAATCACTTCAATGATTGTCAAAATATTTTCATTTTTCAGTGGATTTTGTTTCTTTTCTTTTTATGGGAAGGGGAGGGGGGACTCTTAATATGTATTTACTTTTTGAAATACATTTTTATATAGAAAAATTAATCGTTCAAAGGGAATCATGACCCCCCCCCCCCCCCCATAAACTCTTTTTTAGATCCGCTTTTGAAAAAAATAAAAAATCAGTATTGATGGGTGGCAAATTGGGTCATCGAAAGCCGCTAAAATTTTACGAAAAACCAATCTGCATTACTTAGCATAGCAGCGTTTTAATCCACCCGCTAATATAAAATAAGTGATAAAAATCTGTTTTCGCGAAAGTTTATACTATAAATAGTTAATCTAAATTATTAATGCTGGAACTATAGTAATGTAGCAACAGAACTCAAAGTAAAAATTATTTTTTGTCTTGAACATAAAAGATATATATTTAATACAATTAAAGTCAGTTAATATGAGGCGCTTGATATTGATAAAATTTCTAATATACATAAAATCCACGAAAAGAATAAAAATCATAAAAACGCACACACAATTTAGCACAAAAATTATTACAATTGTTTCTCTAATTATCCCAGAACTAAAATTAACGTTATACCACATTTTAATTTTAATATTCGGCAGCATTTGTCTTTACGATAAGAGTATCAAGATGTAAGTTCTTTTCAAAATTTGTACTTGTCTTACTGGCAAAAATAAGAATAATAAAAGTAATTCTCCCACAGGTCCCTTCTCCTACACCCTCTAGTCTCCGGATTAAAAATAATACCCCTCCTTACTTAAAGATTTATTGTCCCCTCTCTCTCGTAACTATAAAAGCTCGAGCTATAAAAGTTTTTACACGAAACTTTATTCATTTATTAAACTTAAATTTAATCATATCATATGAGTTTAATAAACACAAGCGGCAAACACGTCGATTGATAATACCCGTAAACCGGTTTCCTGGAAGATTCGGGTGGTAAGAAAAGGCTCTCACTGTGTTATTTCACTATTTGGCGAAATTCGCTATGAAATCGGCAAGTGAAAAGGAAAAGAAGCTATCAGATAGGGAGTCTATCCTCCCGATAGCCTTTACTATGATGCAGGAGTCACATTTGTTATGATAAGTAAACGTCTAACAAACTCCCTTAAATAATATAATCCCTTGACCTAATATTAGTTTTTGTTGCATTAAAATATCTCAATTAGTTGATTTTCTGTAAGCAAATAAACACTATTGGTTTACAATAGAAGTCTATGGGAAATTGGCGAAATTTTAGAGATATTGCCAAGTTGGCGCCACTTTTGGTGATTAAGTTTGGTCTCCAGATTTGGCGATATATCGTCAAGTTGGCGGCATTAGGTGGTAGAACAGGGTCCACCCCTAGGGTAACCCCACTTATAGCTATGGAGAGGCTCAAATTAAAATTTCGCCTAATAGACGTAATGTCAAAGTAAAAATGGACACCCCCAAGTGCGTATTTAATCGATTTTTACATTTTTTTTTAATTCCTTAGTTTTATAGTGTAAACGAACTTCGCATCAAATTTGAAGTTTGTAGGTGCAGCAAATATGAGATCTTTTTGACATGGACGTAATCTGGCGGGGGCAAGGGAGGGCATATGCCCCCGCAGTTTTCTAGGAGCAGGGGCAAGACTTGCCTTTTGCCCCTCCAGTTTTTTATATTATTTAATGACTAAGGCTCAGTTTTGTATTTTAATTTTATAGTCATTTTTATCTAACTATTAACTGTGAACTTGAATAAATATTGGGTAATTCAAAATAACCCAGAATTAATGTCTTTACGTTCATAGCAGTAATTTCTGTCTTAAGTCAAGTTCAAGTAAAAATATTTTCCCTGCTCTTTATTTTCAGAAAAGCAAAGCCTATTTTTCTCTTTCACATTATTAGAGCTCTTTTATCTGCACGTGTGAAATAGATCGCTTGACTTTGACCATAGTAATTTTCATTAGGACAAAGTAATTTTGGGATAATATGAATCCTCCCGGTTATATTGCCCCCTATTTCATGGTACGAGTGAAACATTATTAATTCACGGTGTCCATAAAACAATAAACGTGTTTCACTGGAGAATTTATCGAAAACTGAAATGTAATGTACAGGTTCCGCGTATAGAACAAATAATGATATTAATGAAAAGGTACGTTTGTATGCTTTTTTCAAAAATCCCCGATGATAGTCGTAAATCACTCGCTAGGCCTTTCTTTTCCAAACGTTATGTGCTCATCAACAGAAGAAAGAGGAATCTCAACAACAGGCATAGTCAGGTATAAACATGTCAACGGCATCCACCGCTGACATCTAACCTCTAGACTACCGACAGAAGTCACAAAACATGTAAAGGAGCACCTTACCATAAAAAACGCTGCGACGAAAAGAAACGTACTCTGTTCGATGCTTTAGTTTTTTATATAGTGAGCAAGAAAATTGCAATCAGATAATCATAGAGTAGTTAGTTTCAAGGGAATAGAAAAATCTGCCATTTTATTCAATTTTTCAGTATTTGCTTGTATTTGTGAAATTTCAAAATTCGTAAACGTGAAAAACATTTTTATAGATATATTTCCCATTTTAACTTAAGTACAATTGAAAAATATGGCAAAAGGGAAATATGCTTTACAGAAATCTAGATAGAAGCACCAGAATTTTTTTCTTTATTCTTTCATCAAAATACTATAAATTCTATTAAAAAAATTGTATTTAATATGTTAAAAGTAAAAACAACTTAAGTTAAATAATGCTATAAAAAGTGATAAAATATCTTTATTAAGATTGACGATCGTTTCGTCGCACCAACGGCGAGATTTTCAAAATCATTCACGATAGAAAATATTTTCACATAATTTAAAAACAATAAACATAGTAAACAATGTCACGAGACATGCATAATGAAAAACATTGCAAAATATAAATTAAAAATTAAATTAAATTATCTTGGCTATTTGCGAGCGTGGATTAATTTTTACTATTGTTACTAAAATTACATAGCATCTCTTTCCAAATTTTAGGTAATTCAAATTCAAGGGACACTGAATCATTGCAAATGTTCTTGTTGCGTAAAAATATATCTATTGATTCTCGGATTATGGATGGTAAATAAAATCTTCATGTGTAAATTAACTTGCTATTTTTAAAATCGATCTGTAAAGGTTCTTCGCTGCATAATCTGGCCAAAGCTGTGGTTCTTCTGTTGTATTTGATGTCTGCTATATGTTCTTTGATTCTAGTTTTAAGTTTTCTACTTGTCATACCTATATAAAACTGCTTTGTTCCATCTTCTTTGGTGAAAGGTATTTCGTATACTTTTGATAACTGGTTTGACTCAATTGGATCTATTTTCTTGCATACTATATTTTTTAATTTCATAGAAGGTTTTGCGACTAGGATGATATTGAATTTATTGAGTTTATATTTCAGACGTTCGAAGAAACCAGGAAAATATTGTAAAGTGGATAACATGGAATTCTGTGGATTGAAATTTCTTTTTTTTTTTTTAATTCTTCAAGCTCTTAATTTTTCTATGGTGCTTTCTTTGTATGCATTGTTTCTTGCAATATCATATATTTTATTTATTTCGTTATTTAACTGCTCGGGGGGTACAAACAGTGAATGCTCTATGAATAGAATGTCTATAAGCAGAAACTTTGTATGAAAAAGGTGCTTGAGCATTATGAGGGATAATGGATTGACTGGCTATGGGTTTTCTGTGAACAGTGCGTTCTATTCCTTGGTGCGTTTTGATTAGTAATACATCTAAATAAGGTAGCGTATCATTTTGTTCTATTTCCAATTATTTCCAATATTATTTCCAATGTTAAATAACGAAATAAATAAAATATATTTAACATTTATTATGGAAAACACATAATGCATTTGAAAACATGCATTTTAACATAATGTATTTGTACAGTTCTGCATATGATCTATTGATATGTAGATATACTATATAATATGCTAAAAGTTAGTTCATTTAAAAGCATAGCACAGCTGAAAATTTCTATTCAGCAATTTCCGTAAATAGACAGATGTTGTTGAAAACTTTTGTACATCCCTGTATATGATATAAAGAATTTGTACGCACCAAGTAACATTTAAGAAATAATTAAATTTACAAACGCATAACACAACTAAAAAAAGCACTTCAAACAATTATTTTTCATGGGCTTCAATAGTTTAATTATTGTTCATTTTCTTCTGTAAGCCAAATTCTTTTAAAAGGGTGCCTGTAAATATAGGTCAAAACTGGGAAATTTCATTAGCGGCCACTGACCGGTAAGACTAGTTTTTTAAGTGGCCACTTTTTTTATTTAAAAATACTAAACAGTAAAGTTTCTATAAGTATTAATTTAAACTGAATAGCCCAAATAAATATGTTAATATAAATATATTAGAACCAAAAAAGTAGAATCCTTGATGAAATGAAAGAAAATTTTATTCTCTCCTTATAAAAAAGTGGCCGGAAGGTGGCCGCTGATAGACAATTTTGCACTAGCCACTTTTTCTCATTTACTGGCCTGTGGCCGGTGGCTAGTGCTAATTTTGACCTTTACCTGTAAATGAATGATAAATTTTATGCTCACCATGCTCTATAGTAAGAACCTTCAGTGACAAATATCAATTTCAATATCTTTAAAATAGTGTAATATTATTAAAATACACCGGAAACGATTTCCCCCCATAGACCGTAATGGAACGAAATTCTTTTCAATGCCCCTGTACATGAACCATAAATGCTATACACTTCATTTTTAATACCGTAAATGCCATAGTCTTACCCAGTAATATATATCCATGTCATGACAATCTAACTATATTTACAAGAGTTAGAGCACAGACAGACAAAACGAATTCCTAAAAACTTTTCAACAGTATTGGAAAGTGCTAACACTAGAATGTCCGGAAATTTTACCCAACCTTAATTAAAACATTTTAACACCAGAATTCTTATTTAAAACACTTTCACTTATTTATTTAACCGAGTTCTCTCTAATTACAATTTAAATAATTTTACGAAAAAAATTCCAGTTTGAATCAATCGTTTGATCGATGGTCAAAATGACACCAGCTGGACATTCTAGTGTTAAAAAGAAGTTTAAATCAGTGTTTGATTTAAATTTTTGTATTGATAAATTATCTGGATTCATCTTAAAACAGTATGAGTGATATTTAAATCAGTTCAAGTTCTCAATTAAACGTTATTACTTTTTAAATAGGCCTAAAATCTCATCACTGATTAAAGTGTTTGATACGAATTATTTTTCCTTCAAACTCTTTTAAATTTCTCAAGTATGTTAACTTGAAAATACGCAAATAAATAGGTATCCGTATGAAGAATAATGAATAATTATCAAATTTTTCATTATCAGATTCAATATTAAGGGGAAATATCAGGAAAACTCGCCTAATTTGAGAAAAATATCTATAATTTTAAGTAATAGTTGATATGCAACGAATACATATGTACTTTTGGGAGAGTGGATTTTATTAAGGATCAAATCCAAATTAACTTCTTTGGGTATCATTTTTTAATTTATGTTCGTTTGCAAATGTATCAAACTGACAGGCGCTTTTATTTAAAAAAGTAATGCAATTGAACAGTTTTTTTTGTTTTGTTTTGTTTTTTTTTGGGGGGGGGGGGGGGAGGGGGAGAAGGAAGATTTTTCAGAAAATGTTGTCAATTAGGTGTTTTGCACCGAATTTCAGGACAAAACACTCCAGAAAGAAAAAAAACGGCCGTCTTGAAACAATAAGTGTTTATAAATCCACATTTAATTCATTTATCAGAAAATCAAAAATCTGTTTCATTACAAATCAGTTTAATAATCATGCGACTTGAAATAATTCTTGATTTTGAATCATTTAGAAATTACATGGAGCATTTGTAAAAATTACTTTCTTATACATTATGCAATACCTTATATATATGCAATATCACATCTTATACATTATGCTGAAGTGAAATAAGATTTTTTACTCCAGAAATTTTTTGTGCTTTATTCCAAAATGATCTATGTACACTAGAATTGTTTTTTGCCGGTCATAGCTTAAAGAATCTGTAAATCGAAAAAGAAAAATATTTTCACCATCCACCATTCCTTTAAAATAATTTATTATGATTTTTTTCTTTCTTTTTTTATAGAAATGTAATTTAACTGGTAAAAGCAGGAGAAGCCCCTGTATTGAAAGCTTTTTCTTATGTTGCTTATTAAAGCAAAAAAGTTTTGAAACTGTGTTTAAAGTTAAATCTTACAATGCAACTTTTTTTTTAACCAATTTAAACTGATTTATTTAAAAAAAAAAAAAAACTAATCTTGTTTTTTTTAATAAAACTTATAATACTGTTTTTCAACAGCCATTAAGTAATGTTTGATACTATAAAGTTTAAAAAAGAAATATAATTCATAATTTTTAATCCTTTACAACACAGTCAAAAAGTAGGGGAAACATGGGAAGTTTGACCCGCTTTTTACAAAAATATTTTTCTATTTTTTTCTAAACGTAATAAAATTTCGGTATTGAGATTAGTTGATAGCTTATAATGTTTGGCATCATTTTGCACTATTTTTTTCTATTTAACTTATAAACTATCTTTTTGAGTAATGATTTTTCAAGAGTTTAGAAACCCGCAGGAATTGGGTGTTATTAAAAATCTTACAACAATAATTAAATGTATAAAGAAATGCTATTACAAGCTATAGGCAATAATTATGAGCAGAAAATACCAAAAATGTGAATTCATTAAACTTGTAGATGGAATATAGTAGAATCGGAGGAAAAGGAAAAATTCGTGAAACTTGCAGATGTTGATGTAGATAGAGATGCTGCTGGTAGTTTCAATACACTGGTAGATGGATTAGAAGATGCAGCTGAAGACAAACTTGTAACATCCAGATCTGGTCTATCTGTGTCATAAGAAGCAAAAAAATCAGATTCAGGAAAAATATCTGAATTTAATTGGCAGATTCCAGCAGAAGCAAATCTGCTGTTGCACTCTTCCTTAGTCCACACGCTGATGGATCTATGATCATCGCTCGTACAGACTTCGAAATTTTTTTATTTTATTTGATATGCTGCCACCACCGATATAAATATGTGATGTTGGACACGGTGCGAGAAAGATAATGAAAAAAGGCAAAACTTATTCAATTAATATTAAAGAACAATTTTTATATGAATTATTTACAGGTTTATAAGAGGACATCCCCTTACAGGTACTTTCTCTGCACAAGACTCAAGCCTTTTCCCAGTATACACTACACTCCACTCCTGAAATTCAACCAAAAACACACCAACCTCACTTCTTGAGGTCTTCACTAGAACTCCTTGTTTCTCTCTGAACCATTTCTTCCAAATGCAGTATATGGCGATTTCCTCCATGCAACAGGGACCCCTTTTCTTATCTGAAAACTACCCTCTTCCCAGGTATTTCACAACTCACTAGATAGCCGAGAACTTCTTTGTTTGCCTTGTATGCGTTCTTGAATAGAAAGGGAAGCTGGAATACATTGATACAATGAAGCTTGTTCATACAATAATATCTAACTAAAGTAGCTTGGATCAACTTCAAGATAAGGAAAATATTACTTTAAACACTGCGTACGCAGAAAGTGATACATATGTCATACAATAGAATTATAAAATATCTTGAAAGGACTAAAAACAGTTCCATCAAGTGTCTGCAACTTATGACTTGTATGGGGTGGTAAATTCAACAGAATTATCCCGTTATCTTTACAAAGTTGTTAAACCTCAACAGATATCAGTTCTGTTTATTCATTAACTAATCAATTTAAATAGAATAGACGAAATGATCTAGAATTTCTAGTCTCTTGTTTTCTAGGTGACGAAACGACAATGAATCTTTTCAGTAGCGAGAAATGATCGCTTGATTTCTGGAATGGTTTCATAAACTAGAATTGTAGTTACTAAAACTATCCTCTTGTGTTCGCATCTGTTTGCAGAGATTTTAAAATAAGTTTGACCACGAGAATATAGGTAAACACTCTTGAATTCTAGTAGGAGACTCTAGAATTCTCTAGCAAAGGGAACTAGAATTTATAGGGATGACATAGAACTATTTTTTCTAGAGCCACAATTTAGATTCTACACTGGTTTCCAAAAATTAAGGAAAAACAACAAAGTAGCGATTACTCAAAATGTTACAAGCAGATTTTAATAAAACTGAACCACAATGTACAACTCATTGTAAGGTATAAAATAGCATTAAAAGAAATTACCAGGCGATTGTGGTATTTCAGAAATTAACACAATTATAAAATAAAGAAAATGAATGTGTCAGTTTGGTATAGGAAAAGCACCTTTAATATGGAATATGATCACCTCTAGAAGCAATACAGCACATACAACGATGTGTCATACCGTCAATTATGCAATTGATAAGTTCGCTGGGAAGTGCGAGCCATTGCCCTTGTAAAGCAGTTGTAAGCGTGGCAAGGGTGTGAGGAGGGGGATTGGGAGCAGCGACACATCTTCTTAAAGCATCACAAACATGCTCAATGGGATTCAAGTCCAGTGATCTAGCTGGCTAGTCCATAAGCTGAATTGTTTGGTGCTGAAGATAATCTTCTACGATGTGAACCCTGTGCGGTCTAGCGTTATCGTCCTGTGAAGCTACTGTCAGATTCACCAACTTTTCGAGTAATTTTTGAGCCAACTCTTGATTTCCTTCAACTTTTCGCGAAATATTGTCTCGACACCCAGTGTGATAGCAAACAGCAATATCCCCAACTTTTTATCTGCATCTCTAAAAAGTCTGCGCCAGCCGCAACATTTCCTCCCACCTTTCAACATTGCAGCGAATCAGAGACAAGCGATTGATACGAAAAGGCGATAAATATTGACGGCTGGTACTAGTAGTACTGCTTTTCCTCCAACTTTAGCAACGACAATTGTAACCATTTTCTCCCTTTGAACTGGAAAAAGTTGGGGTTAAAATCGGCTGAAAAGTTAGTTGCTCGGAAAGTTGGTGAATCTCATAGCAGCTTAACAGGAAATCATTACCTATTGCACTGGCATAAGGGCTCACATAAGCATCAAGAATGTCATCTCTATAGACGTGAGCATTTACAGTTCCACGTGGAAAGACATGGAGGTCTGTACGTCCATCCAAAGAGATACCATCTCAAACACAGATACTGCCTCCTTCATACGAATCTCTTTTACGAATGTTTGATGAATGATAGCGGGTTCCCTGTTCTCTCCAAATCAAACAATGCATACTATCGCTTTGAAGGCTAAACTGGAACTTATCCGTGAAGAGAACACGCCTCCATTGATCAGCCGTCCAGTGGACAAGCTGACGTGCCCACCTTAAACGTTCCCTCCGGTGACATGAGGTGAGCAGCACACAAATGTCTGATCGCATCGCATAAAGACCACCTTCATGAAACCTTCTACGCACAGTAGACATTGATATGAATCTTCCAGTGGCTGCAACAAGGGAAGCTCTAAGATGAGAGGGGGTTGCTGTTCTATTCCTTCGTACACAAAACCGCAAATATCGGTCATCGGTGCTTGTCGTAGCTGTTGCACGTCCTTTGCTAAATCTTCTCGAGATCGAACCAATGGTTTGAAATTGTTTCCAAAGCCTATGAGTAACAGAAGGACTCAGATTTAGCCATCTGGCCACCTCTGTGTGACTTTGGCTTACCTCCAATCTTCCAATAGCTCAATATCGCAGTTACGCGGGCAAGCGATACCTCGAGATCATACTAATGATTTGGCTATCTCAGTTTTCTTATCTCATAATCACAGCAACACCAGCAGCCATACTCTCTAGCATGCAATTTTATGCTCCTCACAGATGACACAATCCGATTGTAGCGCCACAAATTTGCATCTTGTAATTTTATTCAGCATCTTTTAGTTAGCAACATATGCAAATTTCATACGGATAGGTTAATTTTTGAGCGAGTTATCGCTCTTTTTGTGATTTTTCCTTAATTTTTGGAAACCAGTGTAGATGCCAGAACCATATTTTTTTCTCGGTGACTATTCCAAAGAGTGGCTCAGTTGAGTTCCCATACATTTCATAATTTTTTTTATGTTCCTCTATTCATATACAGAAAAATTGGATACATCCGAGAAAAATATATGCTAAAAGGATTTCACATAGTATTAGCATAAAGATATAAGTTAGATAAAAATTTCTATTTCAGTATGTACGCGTAACATAAAATAGCGATATTTTGAAATACTTCTTTTAATTCCGGCAATAGTTTAAATTATTAATGTTTCACGTTGTGCATACAGGCCAAATTTAATAATATTCAAATTCAGTACGTAAAATAAACATATATCTAACATTACAATTACATCTAGCATCACAATTAATTCAATATAAATTTTGGGGCTCCTGTTTTCTCACTTTCGGACCCTTTCAAAAAGTTTCAAAAGGAAGCACGTGCTTCTCGTGCCTATTCGGTAATCAGGGCCTGGCCACGGGCGCAACAGTAGAAAAGGACGCCTAATGATTTGGTTTGTCCTTCGATAGAAAATAAATAACGAAATTTAGGCAAAAATGTCACGGAATCGGACCATCCAATTTATGTATTGGTTAATTTAATACTCTTTCCTTTAAACAGAGCCGATTCTTTAACCAGGTGACCACCTAGGTACTCCACGAAGATTATTGTGATGACAAGTGACAAGTTTTGCAGGGTTTTTTTTTTTTTCCCTGAGTCTTCCTGATAAACAAATTATAAGATCTACGGGTCAATCCATTTCAAATGGTCCAACACTGGTTGCTCGACCATTTTTAAAAAATCTCAAATTTTTTGTACAACAACCCTAACATGATGGAAGTTCAAAATGACTATTATTTTAATTTTATTGATTTTTGTTTGTGCATGGCGGCCATCTTTATTTC
This sequence comes from Maratus speciosus, assembly GCA_963932465.1. Classification (NCBI taxonomy): domain Eukaryota; kingdom Metazoa; phylum Arthropoda; class Arachnida; order Araneae; family Salticidae; genus Maratus; species Maratus speciosus. Next base: position 25,583,727 of record OZ010789.1, on the reverse strand, counting down.
ATCGTCTGCAGCAATTTTCTTACAAGAAGGGTTTACGGAATTGTAAATAATTCATCGTTTATTTCTCCAATTCAAGTGCGGATTAAAGCAATTTCTACAGAATACATTGGGCTAAAAATTTGGTAATAAAGTAGTTTCCGAAACTAACTGCTTATTGGTGAAATTTAAGCGTAAAGTTTCAATTTTTTTACCAAAATTTGTCCGTTTACAAGAGGAAATTTTTCTAGCAAGGAAAACTGTCAACATGACATAATTTTTTTTATAAATAGGCCGAAAGTAATTGTACTCACACGCCAACTTCCAAATCTGGGACTTGCTTTCTCCTCGCTAAAAAAAAAAAATCCCAAAATTTTCAAAATGCCAAAAATCGCACTTTTGAGGCTTTGATATCTCTGGTGGGGCACAAGATAAAAATCTGAAGTTCTGGTTTCTGAGAGTATTGTATTGTAGTGTTATGCGCACAAGAAATTTCAGGATGGAGATTTGACTACAAGCTGAGGTATGGCAAGGGCACCATGTTAAAACAATACTGCCAAACTATTGTTTTGTTGTTGTCACAGGTAAATATTTATCTCAGAGTGTCATTTAAATTTATCTTTTTTTATTATTATCTTTAAATAATATTAAGAGAAAATAAAGCCTTTTGCAAAGCTTAGCAATCAATTAAAAAAATAATTATGCCTAAGGACTACATTTTGTATGGTTTCAGTAATTTTTGTTGTAATTTTAGTAACTAAAAGAAACCTCAGCACTTTTACATAAAGAAAAAAAAATATTTTTATAAAAGACCTGAGACAAAAACAGAATAGGGAAAGAGAAAAGTGGTAATGTTGGCATACTTGTTGAGACATGATCAAATGTGTCAAAACACATTCCTGCTTGCTGGTTTAAAAACCAATTTTAATGCTGCTTACCAGTCCCTGAAACTTGTTCCTACCATAAGTATGTTCCTGTAAATGAAACATTGTACGATGTTACCATGCATCAGCCTCAAGTAATTTTCAGAAAGTAAAGATATCCAAAGCCCTTTTAAAATTTATACTGCAAAAAAATGTCATTTTTGCATAAGAAGTAAGCTAGGAATTATTAATAAAGTGAGACTTGCACATAGTGATTTCAAAGTTTATTTCTATGAGCCAGCAGGGCCAAGATCTTCAATCAAGTTATCAAGAGATGACAAGACTTGGTTCCGACAAATAAAATTTTGAGAAAGATCAAAATTGTGGTTTTTAAACCAACAAGCAAGAATGTGTTTTGACACGTTTTATCATGTCTCAACAAGTATGACAACATTAACAGCTTTTCCCTTTCCCTATTCTGTTTTTGTCCCAGGTCTTGTATAAAAAAAAAATTTCTTTATGTAAAAGTGCTGAGGTTTTTTTTTTAGTTACTAAAATTACTTACAACAAAAATTACTGAAACCATACAAAATGCATGGCCTTAGGCATAATTATTTTTTTAATTTATTGCTAAGCTTTGTAAAAGGCTTTATTTTCTGTTACTATTATTTAAAGTTAATCAAAAACATAAATTTAAGTGACACTCCGATATGAATACTTAGCTGTGACTACGACAAAACAATAGTTTGGCAGTATTGTTTTGACATGTTGCCCTTGCCATATCTCAGCTTGAAGTCAAATCTCCATTCTGAAATTTCTTGTGCATAACACTATCATACAATACTGTCAGAAACGAGAACTTCAAATTTTTATCTCGTGCCCCACCAGAGATATCAAAGCCTCAAAAGTGCGATTTTTGAAGAATTTGTGATTTTTTTAGCGAAGAGAAAGCAAGTCCCAGACCTGGAGCTTGGCATGTGAGTACAAGTACTTTCGGCCTATTTGTAAAAAAAAAAAAATATGTTATCTTCACAGTTTTTCTTGCTAGAAAAATTTCCTTTTGTAAACGGGCAAATTTTGGAAAAAAAAAACTGAAAATTTATGCTTAAATTTCACCAATAAGGATTTATTTTCGGAAACTACTCTATTACCAGATATTTAGCCCAATATATTTTGTACAAGTTGCTTTAATCCGCACTTGAATTGGAGAAATAAACGATGAATTATTTACAATTCCGTAAACCATTCTTGTGAGAAAATTGCTGCAGACGATGAAACAAAGTTGGTCGCCATGCACAAACAAAAATTAATAAAATTAAAATAATAGTCATTTTGAACTTCCATCATGTTAGGGTTGTTGTACAAAAAATTTCAGATTTTTTAAAAATGGTCAAGCAACGAAAAAAGGATTTTCTGGACCACTTGAAATGGATTGACCCCTACATATTTTATTAACGAAATCATCCGAGATATTTTTAAGACCGATGCAGTTTCCAAGATATGGACTGGTTCAGTATTTCGGACTTTATCGTGATGGCAAACTTTGCATTGTTATATAGATCTAATATACAGGGTGTTGCCGAATTTGACCGACAAATTCAGAGGGGTAATAGTAGGCATCAATCAAGAGATGAAAAATTACCTAGCAACATGGGTTCGTAAATCACGTATTTAATCAAAAATACAAGGTGTTTCATCCTAACTGAACTCGGGTTAACTGTAATAATTTTAAGAAAAATACTGCAATGAAAATGTAACGATATGTACCTCGTTTGGTATGAAATTTAGTACACTGAAAGTTGTGGAAAAACAGGGTGCTCACGCAATCGATGGTAACGTATGAAATAGTCATCGCAGCTCAAAATGTGAAGCGTCAAGTGCAGGGCCGAAATTAAGAGGGGGCTGGGCCCCGGGCCCCGGGCGCCAGAACGAAGGGTCGCCAAATGAAGGATTATACCTTTGGAATGGATCATTTTCTTCTGATGGACTGATGGCTTCTATTATTATGAAACAGCCATTATAAATGAAGTGTTAGGTGAACAGAAAATCAGAGTTCTAACTTTTTACGATTGCTCTTTCATCTTCACCTTCACCTAACCCTCCAACTTCATTTATAATGGCTGTTTCATAATAATGGAAGCCATCAGCCCATCAGAAGACAATAACTAGGTTTAAGAGAAAACTCAGTTAAGGAGGACTCGGATAATCGGGACTCTACTATATATTTCATTTTTAAAATGATCTTTAGAATATTTTTGTTGGTGCTCAGAGGGAAGTCGTAAGCCTCGTGACCTTCCCCTTGGATCCGCCATTGTAGATTACATAGTTCAGTATTACATATTTTATGATTAAATATTTTAAATTTTAAAATAAGTCGGCTATTATAAAATTTGTAAACTTCTCTTTGCAAATATACTTTGCGGAAGAGGGTGGGGGGGGGGCGCCAAAATCCATACTTTCCCCGGGTGCAAAAAAGGGTTGTTTCGCCCCTGGTCAAGTGCATACTGCCAGGGCCGCGCTAAGGGGGTGGGGACCCCCCTCAAAAATAAACACCGTTGCCGAATGCTGTTACACTTGGCAAATTCGTTTAAAAATTTAATAAAAACCATAATGCATTTTCTATTTCGATAGACTTGACAAAAATTACAAATGTAATTGGGAATATTATTAAACTCTTTACAAATAAGAACTATATAACATTTTCTAATTGTGGTAACTTGGTAAAATTATAAAACTAGTTGACAAATACTGAAATTTGACTTGGCAATTTGAGGTCCTTTCCCATCCGTCCTCCAAAATAAAAAGTCTTCACGATGGCCTTGCCTATTGCTGGCACGTATAATGAAAACTTCTGCCTCTGTTTTTATGTTATCACATTTACAACAAAAATGAGCATGTCTATTAAAAGTTTCATCATAATATACTTTAGTTTCCTGAAAGTTATTACCGTCAATCCAAGTTGAGTTAGGGTAGAAAACCATGTATTTTTTTATCAAGCTGAAGTTGGGCCCAGGGCCTGTTAAAAAGTTGCACCCCCCCCTACCTCCTCATTGGCAAAAAAGTAGGTTTATTGGATGAATTGACAGAGTTGTTTGGGTGAAAGTTTCAAGTTTACAAAAAATAAATATATATATATATAAATAGCTTACAAGAATAATCATGAAAATGAATTACCGGCCACTTTCTCAAATAAGCATTTGTATAATTCACAAACATCTATGACCCACAGTTTATGTTGCAGAATAAATGAGGGCGTCTTTTTCAAAACTGGCCTTATCCAAAATCATAAAAATTGTGTTTTCCCTAACAGTCTAGTAATCATTTTAAACTGTAATTCTGACATTGCTAAATCCTCGTTTATATTGAAACCAATAGACACAACATGCAGTTTTTGGAATTTTCCCCAAATTTGATTTTCTGGATACGGCAAGTTTTGAAAATTATAGGTACTCTCAAATTGAAAAGGACTTTTAGAGAAAAATTAAACATGGAGGTTTTTTATTACAGTAAAAGTTTGTTTTTACGTCAGGGACCAAAATATAAAATGCAAACAGTGGAAAAACTTAAATTGTGAGAAAATACACACAAATTTGTGGGCCTCTGAAATTGGTGGGCCCGTGCATTAATCAGGCCCTGTTTTTGATTAAATAGGTGGTTTGCGTCACCATATTCCATTGCAATTTTTGTTCCTCTATCGCCCCTCTGAATTTGTAGATCGAATTCGGCATCACTCTGTGTAAACAAAGTGATTGCAATTGGTCGATTTTTAACCTTTAAGAGGCTACTTCAGTCAAACGAAAAGACCCGTTCGCTAATGCTAATCCTATGGAAGAAATTTATAAAGATAACTCGGTCGCATTTCAATATTTTTAAATGATTTCTTTTGCATTGAATTGTTGAGATTGATCTGTACAAAGGCCGTTGTTTACTTTTTGATTTTGTTTACAGGTATTTCTTATGAGGACACATTCATTTCGGAACCGGTTTCGAAAGTAAAAAATATCTGAAATCAAAATCGAAAAAGTAAAAAACGGCCTGCATACAGATCGATCTCAACTATTCAATGCAAAAGAAATAGTTTAAAAATATTGAAATGCGACCGAGATATCTTTATAAATTTCTGCCATAGGATTAGCATTAGCGAATGCGTCTTATATTTGACTGAAGAAGCCTCTTAACTGATGTCACAGAAATTGTCACATACGTAACTAGTGTGAAGCGGTCTGTGAGACCGCTCCATCGAAAGATGAATAAAAGACGCGATTAACTCATAGGATGGTGTTCTTGTACTAAACTTTTTGTACAGGGGTGTTATAATTAAAATTCACCTATTCAGAAGTCTTTGGTGATAGTACTAAAGTTCCAAACGAAAAAAAAAAAAAAATAAGTAGTGCTTGTAGCTAAACTGAAATTTGCAAGTTAAACTATGAAAATTGAAAAAAGCACCTGTCTGTGAGACATCAGTTAAAGGTTAAAGAAATCAACTTAAAAATCTTAAGATTGATGTACCTTTTAATAATTATTTCATATTTAAAATAAAAATTAACGAAATGAATTCAAAGCTTCTTATATACCGTACATACTCGTGTCGATCCCCACCAATTCTTATGCAAAATTTTGAAAAAAAAAAAATGAATTTCCATGTATAAGTCGAACCACATATCTGGTAGTATGTTGAAAAATGATTTGCAATCGAGGATGAAAAAAATTTAATAAATTTTCATTAAATTTGTAAACATTTCCTTTTAACGTCTCCAATCAGACTTTTTTTTTTTAATTCAACGTTTTAAAACTGTATAATTATGTAAAACTGAAGAAAACTATTTTGAAACCTATTCAGATCAATTTAATGATACTTAAACGAAAAAAATTCTTTGAAAAATCTATTCAAGCTTTATTTACTAGGGTAAACAATTTCTTAGGTGCATCCCACACTAAGGCGACACATAAGACATGTCGCTTGAATTCGCTGGAAAAACTGGTTTAAAACAACTTCGTCCTTTTTTTCGACCGGTTTTTGCGCTACATGTTGCGGCAACATGTCACTTGTCGTCTCAGTGTGTGATGCGCCTTATACTGTTAAAATATAGTACTTCTTTGTATGTATTTTAGGAGAGAAATCTAGAAGCATTCTCAAGTTGAACTCTTTTTAAGAAGGGGATTAAAATGTTAAAACGAATGCCCCTCTGTCCCAAGAGAAAATGGGTGCAGAACAATTACAAGGACATTATTGTTAAATTTTTCTTTTTCTTTTTTCTTGTCAATCGCAGAGAAATGACCATTGGCCGCTTTTATATCTCTCTTCAACCTAGACCATATGTGATTACTTAAAAGACTTGCCCATTCGCCAGTTATCTTATTATTATTTATTTTACTAACTCGTATATAAGCTGAACCCCCCACCCCCCATTTTCAACTTCCTGATTTTGTCTAAAATTTTTTGACTTATACACGAATATATACGGTATTTATTTTGGAAAGGAGAGAGGGATGGTGGGGGGGGGGGGGGTGCAAACATTCACGCTTCCCCCGGGGGAAAGAAATTATAGATTTGGAACTATATGCGCGGAGGAAATAAATAACCAAAATAAATGAATAAGCTAAAAAGACATATATACTTACATGAAATTTCGTATCATGGTAGTTGCCACTTTTCTAGCAAAAAAAGAATCACCGGAAATCTTTACGTTATATCCATATGTAGCTAAAACCTGCATCAGCCGGTGATTCCCATTTTTTAATGCATTAACAACTTGGATATTTTCTCGGCCAGGGAAAACATTTCCCCTGCGTTTTTTGCTCAAATAGAACATACTTAAGGCAAAGTCGTCTTCTCTTTTGCTTCTAAAAAAATACTCGTACGCATCTCCCAAATTCAACCTTTCAATTAGTGCTCTTTCATCATTTTCTAGAGTTAATACTGTTATTATATCAATGATCGCAGAAGAAACTGCAGCGTTTTCACCTGCACGAGTTTCAAGAAGTTTTATGAAAAAGTCGCAAAAAACGGAAGCATAACGTACTTTTAAGACATCTTTTTCGTCGATCTTTAAATACTGTAAAATAGGGTTCCAAGGGAATTGATGATTTTCAGTCGCAGGTGAAACTGCAGCTTTGAAAAAGTGATTCAGTTTATCCACTATTGACTCACTTTGATTTAGACCACTCATGGCGCGAAATATTCCTGTTTACTTTCTGGCTAGAAAATATTATAGTCTTTGCTGATCAGAAATGATATTCCACGATTATCTCCTAGCTTGGTCATGTCATCCTTTTCTTTTCATTCAAAATTTCCTCGAAGGAGCGTGTGATACCGGATTCGCCAGTTTTGCCCGATAGTCGAAAATCAATCTCCCCGAAAGTTCTGAATTTTTCCCCAAATCAGTGGTCATTACTGCAAAAGTCCCCAACTCAGGAGCAGTGCTGAATTCAGGTATTTTTCTCCTAGAGGAGAGATTTCCACAGCTCCGGTGGGGACAGTGCCCAACTAGCAAATTTCTGTTCCCTGGGCACTTTCAATTTTCCGTGCTCCTTAGATTGGTTGATTTACTGTTACTAGCTTTTTTTACATGTTACCAGGGCTGCGGAGTCGGTGGAAAAAATGGACGACTCCGACTCTTTCGCTCGGGCCGACTCTGACAACGCAGACCTGCTTGTAAAATGGACGACTCCGGGAATTTTAACAGATCCGACTCCGACTCTTTCATTCAAAAATGGGCCCGACTTCGACTCCGCAACCCTGCATGTTACACACATATTTGAAAAGTGGATTTTTCAAATTGGTGTTTTTCAAATTTCAAGTGGATTTCTCAAAAAAAATATTTTTGGAAAATTGGAAAACCATTCCTGGAATTAAAATAAAATATTTTTTCTATTTTTTATTGAAATGGGTCTTTTAACCATACATTGAGATATATTTTTGTCATTTCACGGTATTAATATCTCAAGTATTACAATTTTTCACAATTATATTACTTTTTAATGGAAATTTACATGATATTATGAAAAATTTTGCGCCCCTCAGAGATTTCGTGCCCCGATTTCGATTCGTATCGATGGGCCCCGGGTGCCCGTGCGATAGTCAGGGCCTGTGTGGTGGGGCGGGTGGAGAAATTGCACATTTGTCCATTAAAAAGCATAAAATCACACACCTTTCGGGAGGGGCTTTCAATGTTGGGGTGGTTAATGTCCCCCCCTGGAGGTCCCGGGCCACCCCTGAATTCAACACAGCTCAAAAGGCAGCCACTTTTGGTGAAGCTCGTACGTATCATTGGGGCCTGGTGCATTTTATAGCCCTATAGGCCGCCAAAGTCAGAGAACCGACAAAATTTGTCTGCAAAAATCGTATTATATACAGGGTGTTGCCGAATTTGATTGACAAATTCAGAGGGGTGATAGTATGCATCAAGCAGGCCCTGACTATCGCAGGGGATGTCCAAATCTTGTAAAAATAAGTAATAAATACATAAACATACAAAAATATTAATTAATTATTTGAATTATACGGTGGCCCAAATTGACTCTATGTATCTCTGACCAAAACTTTTTATTTTCATATAAAATAAAATACAATTATATCATCACACAAAATGATTTTCTAATGATACGAATTTCATCTCATTAAAAAATGTTATGGGTATACATATCTCGATTTATCTTTTATAATGATTTTTTTAAATGATCATCTGTTATACTAGAATGTACTGTTATACTTCTCTATTATATCACTCAAAAAGTATTCGAAACACTTCTGCGGTTTCAAACTGAAAATTTTTAACCCCTGGTGTATTATTTCTTTCTCCTACCTATTAATATGCCGTCTCCAAGAAATAACATTCCGTTGTATAAGCCAGTCGTAAAACAAAGCAGATGTATCATTGTACTGTTAAATATTCTACTGCAATTTTTTTAACTTCTAAGCATCGCACATTTTCAATTTTTATACCATCGTATTGGAAAAAAAAAAGTACTCTTAAAACTCAATTGTATTCAACTCTCAATTTGTTTGAAAACTGCACCTCCATTTATTTTTGAGCTATTCATTTTTTTGTAGTTTTTAGCACCATTTGTTTAATTTTGGCAACTCAAGTACTCCATTTCTGTAGAAAGTAAAGGGGAAATAGCAATTATATCTTTTTGTTGCCATTTTCTCATAAAAACTGGGGGGAAAAAATGTACTTAAAATACGTGCTATTTTGAAAAAATATAAATGAATGATTTCTGATAAAACAGTGAGCTATTATAAACTAAATTTTATTTTAAGTATCTATATTATTTTAAATCTATTAATATTACAAACAAATGAAGGCATATTAATCATGAGATAGCCGATTTTTTTTTTTTTTTTTTTTTTTTGTCCAGTTTCTCGAATGACGAAATCTCTTTTTTTTTTTTTTGGATTTGTGTATTATTCAGCAATAGTCACGTCCTATGCCTATTTTACTGTAGATGTTGTTTAAGACTGGATCGTAAATGAGGAATTCTTCAGCGGATGTAGTTGACGTCATTTTATATAAAATAATAGCACGTGTTTAAGTCTTAAAACTGAACTATCTATATTTATGTACATATATTTTTTTTTTCATCGGGGGGCGAAAATAAATTCTAAAAAAGCTGAATTCCTGTTTTCTAGTATATTAATGTTAAGTCTGCTGCTCTTAATGAGCAATTGAAAAGGGTCTTCAAAGTTTTATCATATATGCATTTCTTGGTTTATAATTCACACTCACATCTTGAGTCATTCATGACTGGTAATTCTAAATTGTGAAGTTCATTGCAATAAATAACAAGTCGGAAATTGCTCGTCAAACGTGTCAAATGAGGTGCGTTCGTACTATAACTAGTTTTATAATTATTTTTTGTACCCCATATTGTACTCAATATATATATTTTTTTAATTTTATAAGTGCATAGTCTATAACATCATTAAAATGCACTTGCAATAATTTTTTTTCCCATTCCCCGTAATGTAACGGAAAACTTTTGACTCTCCCTGTAATTAAACTATACATCCGATTTACATAAAATTTGAAATGGCTCAACAAAATTTTGCAACAATTATATATTTAAATTTTCAGACCATTCGGAAGGCTGTAACATCATTAAAACGCACTTGCAATATTTTTTTCCCATTCCCCGTAATGTAAAGAAAAATTTTTGACTGTCCCTGTCATTAAACTATGCATCCGATTTTCATAAAATTTCAAATGGCTCGACAAAATTTTGCAACAATCATACATTAAAAATTTCAGACCATTCGGTTGGGTAGTTTTTGCTCTGTTATATGCGGACGGACAGACGGACATACGGGCGGACAGACGGACGGACTGAACGACGACTATAGGTGCTACGTATTTAGATAATTACGAACGCACCTAAAAAGTGTCTCATTTGAGCTGACAGAGCTCAAATCAATGAGTAATGTTGAAAATTTCCGAAGGAAGAAACCAGATTTTTGGAATACAAATAGCTTCGGTCGAGTTTCGGTCCGGCCGAATTTTGACGAAACTCAGATTTTAGTCCGAAAACGATAAACGTAACTGAATTTTTGGTCGATCTCTAATTACAAGGCTTCAAGTGATCTCACAGGCTCTATAAGCGAAATACAATCGGAGAGCTGAAATCAAAATCATAGCTCCAGCTGTGGCCGCTGTATTTGCATTTTGTTGCTCATTTTGTATCTGTGGCCGCTGAAAGAAGTTGGCATTGTTCCCCAACTTCAGTCAAGGCTTCACTTACCTTGTGTTTACCTAGCTTTTGACTATGAATTAGTTTTAACATTTGAATTATTTATTTTCTTGTTATAATCAATTTATTCTGTAATTTCGATTATCCTGGACTTTATAGAAGAAGCTATTCCATGTCTGAAAACAATAGGAGTTATAAAAGTTCTTTATGAGTTTATTTATCCAAAGCTCCTTAAAATGCCCATTAACCTTTAACTGATGTTACCGGTATTAGAGGTCTGCACGGGCCGACATTTCCGTGCCCGAGCCCGGCCCGACTCATAGAGATAAAAAATCGGCCCGTCCCGTAAAAAAAATAATATTGGCCCGGCCTGGCCCGATACAAAAATTAAAAGTTCGGCCCAAACCCGGCCCGGAAAAAAGTTAAAATCTCGGCCCGAGCCCGGCCCGACCCGAGTGAACTTCTACAAAACATTGATTTTTACGTCGAATTGGTTAAAAATTTGTCTCGTACGAGGAGTTCTGACTAAAAATATTTATCTTAACTTTTTTTTTCATGTTTATAATCTTTATTTTTATAGAAGTGCAGCAGGCTGCGATATTTAGTTTTTTAATGAATCTCTATTTCTTGTATGTAAATGTTTCAGTTATCATTAATAGTGTTAATCCATATTCCATGTATAGAAGTGTTAAAAATCGGAAAAATGCTATACAGTAAAATCTTCCAAGATGGAATTGCATAGAAAAGAAAAAGAAAATGCGTTATAGACAAGTTCCCTTCTTAGCAAGTGTAAATGTATTATATATTCTTTTCTTACTTATTAGTATATTAATTTTGCATGGATCAACATGTTTTTCAGTTTAAAACAGGGTTCCGTCATAGCCAGGTTCCTTTTCACACATTTTACAGTATTTTAATTTAGTTATATTTTAATATGCGTAGAAATCTACTATTCTTTAAAAATAATGAATTTTAATGTTTACGTGTAGAATATTGGCGATTCTTGCAAAAACTTTTGGGCCAGGCTTAATTTAACTGACCTTTAAATAGACCAGGCCACGCTGAGACAATGATTTTCATACGGGCTGGCTGAAAACTAGAACTGAAAATTTTGAGCCGTGAAGACTAGGAATGAAACCAGGCCCGGCCCGGCCCGACCCTTCAGAAAAAAGTATGGCCCGGGCCCGGCCCGAGTGCCGTGAATGAAAATCGGCCCGAGCCCGGCCCACGGGCCGGTCCACGCAGATCTCTAGTTACCGGTCTCACAGACCGGTGCTTTTTCCAATTTTTATAGTTTAACTTGCAAATTTCAGTTTATCTACAAATACTACTGACATTTTGTTTCGTTTGGAACTTTAGTACTAACACCTAGTCCAGGCAATAGAGACCGTATAGGGGCTCTATCTAGCAAAATTCATGGTAGTTCTGGAAAAAGGCTTACTATATTTTTTTGGGGTCGCTGAATCCGAATTTGTAACTTTACACCAAAATTTCCCTCAAATTTTGGTAAAAAGCCCCCCAAAAAAGGTTTTTATTAAAAAAATCAATTTTCTTATTGTTTTAGGGGAAAAGTATCTAGAAATTCAGAAAGTAGACAAAATTTGCAACAAATTAGATATATGACATTATGACTTAGGATGAAGGGGAAGGGGGGATCTGCCTCGGAACATGCGCGCGGTGCTGCGAGAACTAAGTTGCGCAATTCCACTTAACCACTTACACGTTTACATTCGCCCTCCCATCTCCCGTGCGAACTTTCTCTATAATGTTTACTTTAAGTTTTTTGGGTCGCTGAATCCGAATTTTTAACTTCCCCCCAAAGTTTTCCCCCCTGAACCCCCCCCCCCAAATAGTTGTTTTTAACTTAAATTTCTTATTGTTTTAGGGGAAAAGCATTACGAAATTCAGAAACTAGACAAAATTTGCAACAAATAGGATATGTGACATTATGACATAGGATGAACGGGGAGGGCGAGGGCTGCCTCTGAACAAGCACTGCGGCGCTACGTGCACTAAGTTATGAAGTGCAGGCAATAAGGGATTTTACCTGGAAAAATTAATACTAGTTCTGTATTTCGACTCACTTTATGTTTTTTGGGTCGCTGAATGCGAATTTATAACTTCCGAAATTTCACCCGGCAACCACCAAAAAATTGATTTTTTGAAAAAATTTGGTTTTTGAGAAAAGCGCGCGGGGCTCCTCTCCACCTTAAAATCTCCCCCAATAATAATAACAAAAAAATTAAGTAACATTTACAAAATTTATTTTTTTTTTCCAAATTTACTTTTTTATTTGCTGTTTTTTTGTAACAATATTTAATGAATCCTCTAATTCCCTCCCCCAAAAAGAAAACGCTTCACTCTTTGCACCCCCTCTGGTATCAAACATGCATAATTTAATGTATGAAACTCTTTAATTTTAAATTTCTTTCTGACCAATTTAATACAATGTATAACAAATAAATAATAGATCGCCTCAATTATCCCTTCTTTCCAAAATCTCTGCTACTTTCATATCACGAATACCCCCCCCCCCCCCCCCCCCCTGTTAAAATATGTAAAATTCCTTTTTTTCTGCTCAATTTTTGATTTTGTTGTAAAAATTTAAATAACACCCTAAAATATATCTATCCCTCCCGCGAAAAAGTGTTCTCTCTTTTTATTTTCTATTCATTTATTTATTTATTTATTTATTTATTTATTTTTTTTTTTGCTGTTGTTGTCCCTCAACCCCCAACACCCACAGTATAAAATCCCTTTTTTTCTGTCTCTCTCTATTTAAACATAAAATATACACGTGATTCGGGGATGAGAACAGCAAAACTGGAAAAAGTAAAATACTATTTTGCTTTTCTCCCACATATTTTGAAATCCTACCCCCCCCCCCCTTTTCGGGTAAAGGATGGAGCAAAAATTTCAAAGACGATGAAGATTTTAGATGAGTGAGACTTATATGAGATTATGTAGATGAGATTTTAGGTAAATCATCTTACCGCAAAATTAGATTTAGGGCAGAATAATAAACACATAATAATTTTAAAGATTTTAAACTTTGCTATATGGAGGTCAGAGGGGAAAGGGGACCTTTTGGAGGAAGGAGTGTAACTTAGATAATTGATTATTTCCTTATTGTTACTAGCGAGTAACAACTAGAAGAAAAGAATTGAGATTTTCAAGATTTTAAACTTTTTGTTCTGGGTTGGAGGGAAAATAAAGGAAGCGGATATTTCATGGGGAGGGGGGGGGGGAGGAGAATTTCATTAAAATTATGTAAAAACATATTGAAATCCATGCAAAAAGTCAAAAGATTCAAAATTTTCTCCCTTAGATTTTTAAATACAATGTGGATTGTAAATTTTTTCCACAAAACAGTTTGTGAAGTGGAGGGGTGCGGACTAATATTTGAGAATGGAAAAGAAAATCAAAACTTCTTAAAAGTGGGTAGAGGGGGGGGGGGTGTTACTTTCGAAAGGGAGCTTACAATCGGAAGTTTACAGTAAGTGTATATTTCAATAAGCATTATTTTTGTATTTCTGTTTCATCTATAATATATTTTAGATATTTGCATATCAGCAGTTGTGTACACAGCTTCTCAGCAGATTGTGAAAGGGGATTCAGTCTCGTGAATATAACAAAACTGACTTGAGAAATAAACTAACAATCTAGAATTTAAGCAACTTAAGGATTAATTTAGAACTTAATTTGAAAGGGAAGTTCGAAAAGAATTTCCTTAAAAAAATGCTCAGTTAAACTGAGCTCACATGCTATCCACACTAATTGTATATTATACTCTTGTTTCAAAGAATAATGCTTCTCAAAAAATAAAGAAATCGACAAAAAACCCATTTACCTAAATTAAGGAGGGGAATTAGCCCCCTTCCCATTTCCTGCCTTTATACTTAACCAATGAACCTCCAAATCTAATAGTGGAAACGCTTTATCAGAACAAACCGGTCTACCAAATTTGAAGCAAATGGGATATTTTTATCAAGAGTTATCGTGTTACGTACGTACATACGTACATACATATGTAGAGTCGTGGAAAAAAAAAAGAAAGCACCCCCTACTAACTCCTCAACAAATTACTGTAGAAGAAAGTTATTGGTACCAAACGATTGAAAATAAAGTCTACTTTTAAATGATGTATATAAAATTTGCTTAGGGGACCATCTACATATTAAAACGAACCCAAACTTCATTTTTTTCGACGGTAATACCCAATTTTAACAAGATATTTCAAATCTTCGGTTCAAACCATGCCTAGATACCAGATTTCAAGTCATTTGAATGATAAGTTTTTGAATTATAAACATTCAAAATTGAGTGCGTCTAATGTTAAATTACATTTTCATATTTTTATTAATATATCCTGAAATTATACTACTCCTAATGTGCTAATTTTTTTGTGTAGCAATAATACTAAAATACCCAAACATAAATATGTTGAATATGCAATTTTTACAATTTTATGATATGAATTATGAAATTAATATTCGGAAAAATTATGAATTGCAACCTATAATTTTTTTAATGGATTTAGATTTATTAAGTCCTGCTTTATGGAAATCCAAAATTTCACATTTTTCTTCCAAGTACTTTTCAAATTATGCTTTAAAACGGCAAAATGATGGTGTAAGGGGCCGTCTATGATAGAAGCGACTAGATATTTTGAAATTTCTTATGCTATCCTGTAATCTAGCAGTCTACAATGACTGCCTGAGTGGCAATTAAGATGTCTTGATCAAGAAGGGGGCTCTCTCGTTCAACAATCGAATACCGAACTTCCATTTGGATACAGCCCATAAAATACGCTCGTTTTAAAATAATTAATTTCTCGAAAACTTATCGTACGAATTGCATAAAAATTTGTTTTTAGGCTAATTGAAGGGTGTAGAGTTCATTTATGCTGTCAGAATTGTATTCTGCTATTGAGAAAAACAAAGTTAAGGTTCGTTTTAATATGTAGATGACCCCCTAAGCAAATTTTATATACATCATTTAAAAACAGGCTTTATTACCAATCGTGTGGTACCAGTAACTTTCTTCTACGATAATTTTTTACAAAGTTAATAAGGGGTGTTTACTTTTTTTTTCCACGACTGTACGTTCATTCGAGGGAAAAAAGTAAACACCCCCTACTAACTCTGAACTAATTATAATTAAGGAAAGTTACTGGTACCAAACGATTGGAAATAAACTCTTTTTTTAAATGATGTATGTTTTCAGTGGCAAATTCAGTGGTGGTTGCGACTTTGGGTTGGGTTGGGTTGATTTTTGAGGGCCAATTATCTACACGAGGGATATAGGCCCGGGGGAAGTGCCCTCCATGAGGGTCTTTCTAAGGGAACCTAATCCGTATTAACGCATGGAAGATCCACAGCTCGAAGAAAACCGCGAAAACTCCGAACGATTAGGCCGACGGGCGCGATTGGGATCGAACCCAGCACCTCCCGTCTACCAGCTTCGAGAGCAGAACCTCTCGGCCACTGGTGGGGCCAGGTTGCGACTTTGAGAATCCAATCAAAGGGAAATGAATGCCCGCGCGATTAGAGCAGATCGCCACTGGCCAAGATAATGTCATTAAATTTTCCGTAATCCGATAAATCTTTTTAACACAGGGTAAAATAGCATATTTTTAGACTGCGAAGTTTAGACTGGGATACAGAGCGTAGTGCGTATACTGTAAAGAAACTCTCAAACTGGCAGAAGAAAACTGTCACTTTTGACGCCAATGAAAAACCGTTTAGTTTAGGGAAAATATCTGATTTTTTTTTTAATTAAAACAGCTTTTTTCTGTAAAACGTAGATTTTTTTCTGTAAAAATTACAAAATTCAAAATTTTTTCACAGAAAAACTGTTTTTCTTCAAAACATTTCTTTTTTGTAAAAAATATAGATTTTTTTTTTTTCTTTTTTCTTTTTTTTTTTTTTACAGTGTAAAGAACAGAAGTTAGCCCAGTGGTTAGGGGGTTGAATTTGGAATTAATTAGGGGAAAGCTGGAAATTGTTTTAATCCCTTCAGTTTAGGTCTAGAATGAATATGCTATGTTTTCTCCCTCGTACTAGGTGAGCGTTAGGAAATATGTATAGATTTATAGTCAAAAAACACGTTTTTTTACATATTATAACAGCATCTCAAAACAGCTAACTCTGTCAAAAACATTGTCAATACAAATGTTGTAGAGCTTTAAATTCTGAGTAAAATGAGTACCTACACTTAATATTTTTGCTGAATTATTAAGGTCACAATTCCAGTTTAAAGTTTTAAAGAAGTTGGGGGGGGGGGGGGGTTATAGTCGAGATTTTTTTAATCATTACCCTTCTTTATCTATAATTTACAAGTAAATAAGGCAAATATAGGAGTGAGAATCTTTCGTATTTCGGCAGATTTCCCATAAATAGTATGTAAATGTCCCCTCCCTAAAATTTACCCCAAACAAAAACCCTCAAGCAAAATTTAAAAGTTTTAATTTCTTTTTTAAAATTGCTTCTTTATTTTTTTATTTTATTGCAACAATATTTAATGAATCATCTAAGCCTCTCCCCTCCAAATCTACTTATTTTCATTTTATAATCTTTTACTCAGAAACTAGAGAAATATATTTATATTTTTTTCTTTATGATGAATTTAAAAGGTAATATAACTAATGATTACGATGACAAATGAATAACAGAATAAAAAGCATGTTAAAGGATATTTTTTCCTTGTGTTCACATATGCCCCACGTGTGTTCACAACTACCCCGCTAATGGGGCACATGTGAACAATTTTTTGGATTTATAAAACTATTAAAAAATGTAAGAAAAACTATACAGGTGATTTTTTTTTAAATACCATATGTAAAAGAAAGTTCTGTTTACTATATTAAGTAGTTTTTGTTTATAGAAATTAATCCAGTTATGAGAAAAAGCTATATTTATGCGAACTGTTCACATGTGCCCCCATCTCCCCTAAACAAAAATATATAGCGTTAAGTTTATCAAAATGTAAATTTTAGGCGTGTAACTAATAATATGGCCACCCACTGTAGTACGTTCATTTAGACCTAAATTGAACGGATTAAAACAATTTCTAGTTTACTCCTAATTAATTCTGAGTTCAATCCTCTGACCACGGGTCTAAAACATTAAACTGGAATTGTGACCTTAATGTTCAACAAAAATATTAAGTGTAGGTACTCATTTTACTCAGAATTTTAAGCTCTACAACATTTGTATTGACAATGTTTTTGACAGAGTTAGCTGTTTTGAGATATTGTTATGGTATGCAAAAAAACGTGTTTTTGGCTATAGATCTATACATATATCCTAACGCTACGAGGGGGAAAACATAGCATATTCATTCTAGACCTAAACTGAAGGGATTAAAACAATTTCCAGCTTTCCCCTAATCAATTCCGAATTCGGCCTTTTTTTGCTCCCCTACCACTGGGCTAAGTCCCTAATTTAGTAAAACAAAATATATTATTTTTGATTGAATGCCAAAGACACATGATAATGATGGATCAACGAAAGCTATTAACGTTATCATACATTCTCTTTTGAAGAAATAGTTAAAGAAAACACCTTTCCATAGAAATGCAATATTGGAAAGTGTTATGAATAGATGGAATTATGTTGTTACGTTTTGAGAAACCCGCACGCAAAATATTTAAATGTTCTTTCTTGTATGGAAGGAATTTATATCTCTGATTGAAATTTTTATCCCATAAAAAGTCAGATTTCTCCAGCTGTTTCACAACATAACTTAAGGGCTGTTCTCAACTGCTCTGCTCAACAAGCGTGAAACGTTTTGACACATTTACAAATTCATTTTTTAACGGAAAGATATAAAATTGGAAATCTTGACCATGGAAGCGATTTGGAATCTAACTGTGTTTTCCATTTTTTTTTTTAATCTTCAATTACCTATTGAGTTATAAGAGATTTTGATCACGTGACAAACACGTTTTTTACCTTTTCTTGAGTGGATTTTCTTCTTTCGCGCGGACATTCGGTTCAAAACGCCCAGTTTGACACTATTTTCTGAAAGGTCTATTGTGTTTGCAAAAAAACGGAAAAAACAGTTCGATTACATAGTTTCTGAACAACACCTGCTTGTTTCACGCATTTTTGAACAAAAATAGATTAAAACTTATTTCATAAAGTTGCCCTTTTGGATTTGAGAACAGCCTTAAAAGAAGAAGCTTTATAGAGCTTTTCTGTTTTTTTTTTTTTTTTTTTTTTCTTCTGCCAAATCAATCTACAAATTATATTTAATGTTTACAAGTTTAATAAAAAGCAAACTCAGCTAAAATGGATGGAAAAAATTTAAATATTACAAGTAGAATTTGTAAGATTAATTCATTTAGAATAGTGGGATGTGAAAATTCATGCAAAGAAGTGAAGTTCGCTTCAATTTACAGATAGAAAATATATTATCTCTATTTGACAAAAATTGGAAAGCGTATAAAGGAATAAAAAAAATTCGAAAACTTAACCTAAATGTATAAAATGGATAGCTTTTCCACTTTATTTATATTCTTAATATATTAATGTATTTTCATGTTCATTTGTAACCAAACATTTTTAACTTTTATAAAATTAAACCTCAAAACAACATTTGAATAGATAAAAAATCCTTATTGATTTCACGACAAACATGTCAGTTAAATGAATTTATTTTACTTTTCCTATCATAGTAAGCGTAACGCGAAACCTTAAGGCAACTAAAAGCAGCATCTCTCCCAGTATTAAATTTACAATCGAATATCATTCAATTGTGTCAAAAATGCACAGATGAAGATAGATAACATTTTTTTAGATGTCAACATTTCAGGTAAATTTTTATTGTATATTGTGGAAACGAAGGTCATAGGTTTTTAATATTTTCTATCTATTTACTTGATTCTAAATAAGTTTTACACGATTTTTTCCAGTTATCATCATATATATACAGTATGTCTACTTTATAGGAAAAGTAATGCATTATCTAAATTAAATTTACAAATACAAAATATTAAAACTGGTGTTAGCAACATTAGATTAAAACTTTCTCTTAGTTCAGATTCTAACAAAAATTCTGTTCAATGTTGATTCATAAGATTGTGCAAAAAAAAAGTCCTTGAAGTATCAAAATATGGTTCATTTGAATTTTCAAATCTTTAGATTGTGGTAGAAATTCAAAAATGTTTTCAAAGTTCCATTCTTTAGCAATATATAGCAGTCAATCAGAGAAATAATTCTATGCATTCTCAATATTTTCCTTTAGATTGTTCCTAAATTCCGTCTTCTTGTCTAGTGGTTAGAAAGCTGGATACAAGTAAAGAGGTGTAAGGTTCGAACCAGGTTACAGGCTTGGACATCCGCAGTATGTTGGATTCCACTTTAAATAGCGTTCCCGATCAGATAAGGTCTTGTGTTCAAAAAATATCTGTAGCCATTCTGTGGTTCAGTGTTTTACAAATTTAATGTTTTATTTTTTTAACAGTTTAACGTACGGCTCAATTAGAGCTGCAAATGTTCTAACAAAGCTTAACCATCTTGTAATGACAAATTTTACGACCCCGTGTTGTGGAGAAGTGCGGAGAAACATTGTACAGTACATACGTATACATTGAAAGCTTTGTGTACAAGAAAATGTTATAAATAGTTGCTTAGTTACATATTCTTTTTTTTTTTACCGTGTTTTTAAAATACTGCTTAATTGAGTAATTGCTGAGAATAATAATTCATGCAATCTCAAACGTATGTTTTTATTTTAAATAGCAAAGAAAAAAATATTATTAATTCTGTATGTTTCTTTATTAACAATACAATAATCCAGATTCAACAGTATATATTGTAACCGAAATTGTAAAATTACTTTGCAGAAATAATTATATCTCAAATGTAATTATAGACATTCAGTAAGCAAAGTGTAACCTTTTAATGCTTACGTTTCAATGCACCTTGTTTAGCTTATATACATTAAGGAAAAGCGAAAATACCTTTGTAATTTTAATTTAAAAAGCAGCTAGGAAGTGATTTGAGTATCGAAGTAAAAACTGTTTAACCCTTTATGCACCGGCGGCACTTTAAAGTACCATTAGAATAACTTGTTATAAAATTCATTTAATACATCGAATAGTAGAAATACAGTTTAGAATGAGTTATGGATACTTTACATTATCTTGTTTCAAAAGCATTATTGGTTGCACAAAACAAAAAATTTTTAAAAGAATGTTTTTTTTTCCTTTGCTTCTTTTCAACTTTCTTGACGTTCAAAAATTGGGGAATGGGAAAGTTTCAGTTAGAAAATATTTCTGAGTTTCTATTATCAGAACATTATATTTGTACATTTCTTAAATCTACAAAATGCTAAAAAAATATTTTAAATAAAATATTTGAGTAGAGTTATAAATATTGCACAAAACCCCTATAAATTCAAATTTAATTAATTTTAATTGGCAAAATCCTTCTAAAATTCATTAAATGATTGTGTCGATCTTCTAATGTAGTTTCAAAAATTCACGAAAAATGCTTTAGAAGATGAAATTTTCATGAATTCATAATTTGGGAAATAAAAGGTTAAATAATTTTGTTTCTTCAGATTGTTCAGCTTTCTTCTCAACTCCTCGATTATTAAAGGTAAATGCAGATTTTAAAAGACATGCGTTTCGGATAAAAGTCTTTTTGCATATTCAATTATAAAGCTGTTTATTTAAGAATTATAAAAGTAAAGCCGAAGAAAAAAAATTCGCTATTAATTTAATGAACGAAATCGCTGGCATTAAAGATGAATTCATTATAAAGATAACTATAGAAGTCAGAGAAAAGGTCCCTACTATAATATTTTCAATTTTATGCCATATCTCTACCGCTGCACATATAGCTTCTATAGATTACGAAATAGACACAAATATAGAAGCATATATTAGCAAGTAATGCGAACAAAACACCCAGGCTGCCTGATGCTTAGAAAGCAATCATTTAAAAAATATTGTACGTTATATTAAGGCATAGTATGGTATTTTTAATATTTGCAAATTTCATCATAATTCTTTAAACAAATAACAAAAATGTTAACAAAAGTCAAATAAAAATAATAATTTTATTAAAAATAGTTCGATATTAATTTAACTTCAAGAATAAAATTGATATCATTTTTAAACTTTTTTATTTAAGAAGAGGAAACTTGAAACTACTGTTAAAAAAAGTGCGGAAATTTTAAATTCAGCCAGATATCTGACGGCAAAAATCATAAAATCATGGTAAGCGACAAAACGTTGTATAATCTTTTAGCTATCATCGGACTTTTCAATGCTCACAGTAAACGACGCATTAAAATTTTAGTTATTTTAATTGTTACATATTACTATATTTCAATGATCTTCAGCGTAGTTTTAGCTTGTTCCTACATGTTTTATTTACCAGCAGCTTCATGTATTTCGTATCTTTCCTCATATATACTGTCAATGAGCATATGGTTTCTGTTATTTGTAAGAAGAAAGAAAATTTCTCATATTGTTCAGAGACTGTACAATTACCGAAAACAATATAATGTCGAAGAAAATTCTTCAACTTTAATCCAGAAAATATCAGTCATATTATTTCTTATGATTTTTATATTATATCAGTTACTTTATCACTTTGAAGATGAATCGAAATCTACAGAAAGCTTAAAATATTGGACTCTCGGTTTCAAGATCCCCGAAGGAAGTTTCAAGTCCATTTTTATAATTCTGTTAAATTTAGACTCTTTTGTAAGACATGCGTTCCCTGTTTTCATGACTTTTATTTTAAGCGTCATGTTGTACAAGTGGAGTGAAACATTGCATTTCTACAAGAAATGGCTTCAATTTAATTTATATACTGTAAAAGAATTTAAGAATTTGGACTTTTTCGATGATTTCGTTAAAATGACGAAAATTATTCGTACGATGAATCGCGTACTAAACTATCCATTATTTTGTTTAATTCTTTATTCTTTAGTCGCTCTTTTCGTGTCATTACACGACTTAATAATATTGTGGAATGTAACGTACTCTACATATATAGGCATCATTATGTGTACTGTCTGGGCTCTACTAATATTGCTGTTGTACTCTATTTACAGTTCAATGATTCCAGAAAATTTGAATGAAATACGACTGATTGCTAGCGAAAAAATAAATGCCCACGTGCTTGGTCTCGATCCCTCAATTCCACAAAACGCACTTATGTGTCTCAGGAGGATAGAGACACAAAAAATTATCTACATATCAGTTTGCGGAGTGTTTCGTTTAACAAAAAGCTTCATTTTGGCAGCCATTGGAAGTGCGTTCACTTATGATTTGCTCATTATAAGCACATTCATGGATCCGAATAAAAAATAAGAAATTTACTTAATCCTGCTGTTCTGTTCGTATAGGGGAGAGTAGTACACAGTGAGACAGCAGTCACTTTGACATATATGGTCCATTTCCAAAGCGTTACTTTTTTTTTTTTTTTTTTTTTTTTTTTTTTGTATATAGGGGATTATTTTTTTTCATCGGGGGCAACACTAAATTCATAAAAAGCAGAATTCCTGTTTTCTAGTTTTTTTTTTTTTTTTTTTTTTGCAAAAGAAGAATGGGGAAATAACAGATTGGCGGTAGTTGCTTATTTTTATACTAGCTGAAGTTCATTATATTTTCTAACCTCATTTTATGTAAAAGAATGAAATGCTTGATTGCTCAAGGAAATTTCTATCATTTCAAATTGCATTAGATTAAATTAAATATAATTTTCAAATGAAATTATTTTTATGCTTGATAAAAACTTGTTATTGTTAAGCTCACTGCACTCTTTGCAACTCTGCTGCACTCTACTGCAATTCTTTGCAACTCTAAGGATTTAAACTTAGAAATAGTTACTTAAAGCATTTTTTGTTTTTTCATTGGATAAAATACATATAGAATCTAAATTATGCTCATCTTATATTTTATTGCTGTTTTAAAATCCTAAAGAGCTATTTTCTGACGCACTTCTGAAATCGTTTTTTTTTTTTTTTTTTTTTTTTTCTTGAAACGTATAAAGTTGGATGGATTTCTTATTCAGAAACTATGTCATTGCATGACGTTTTCCATTTTTGGCTGCCCCACCAGTGGCCGAGAGGTTCTGCTCTCGAAGCTGGTAGACAGGAGGTGCTGGGTTCGAACCCAATCGCGCCCGTCGGCCTAACCGTTTCGGAGTTTTCGTGGTTTTCTTCGAAACCGTGGATTTCCATGCGTAAATACGGGTTAGGTTCCCTTAGAAAGACCTCCACGGAGGGCACTCCCCCTAGGGCCTATATCCCTCGAGTAGATAATCGGCCGTCAAAAATCAACCAACCATTTTTGGCTAAACGCAGAAGTTCTTTCATAAAATATTGACAAAATGGGTGTTCTGAACCGATTTCTTGACAAAACAGAGGAAGAAAGGGGAAAAACTTATCGTCACGCGACAAGAATCGCTTATAAATTGGTAAGTAATTTATTTATCAAGAAACGGTTAGTTGGTTGGTTGATTTTTTGACGGCCGATTATCTACACTAGGGCCCGGGGGGGGGGGGGAGTGCCCTCCGTGGGGTCTTTCTAAGGGAACCTAACCCGTATTTATGCATGGAAATCCATGGCTCAAAATAAACCACGAAAACTCCGAACGATTGGGTTGGGTTGGGTTGATTGTTGACGGCCAATTATCTACACGAGGGATATAGGCCCTAGGGTGAGTGCCTTCCGTGGAGGTCTTTCTAAAGGAACCTAATCCGTATTAACGCATGGAAATCCACGGTTCGAAGAAAACCACGAAAACTCCGAACGATTAGGCCGACGGGCGCGATTGGGTTCGAACCCAGCACCTCCCGTCTACCAGCTTCGAGAACAGAACCTCTCAGCCACTGGTGGGGCATCAAGAAACGGAAAACGCTATTCAATTCCACATCGTTGAAGCAGTCAGATTTGCAAATTTGAGAACTATTATGATTGTGATAACGTGATTTTCAATTGTGGATTAATCCTGTCATGATATCTATATTACCTGGAATTAACAGGTAAGGAAATTTTTTCCATTATATATGAAGTGTTTATGTGTTTAAAATAAAAATTATTCTTGATTTGAGATGGAAAGTCTTGAAAAACTTAAGGCTGTTCTTAACTGCTCTGCTCAACAAGCGCAAAACGTTCTGACACATTTACAAATTCATTTTTTAACAGAAAGATATAAAATTGGAAAGCCTGACCATGGAAGCGATTTGGAATAGAAATGTTCTTTCCATTTTTGTATCAATCAATTCCCTATTGAGTTATAAGCGATTTTGATCACGTGACACGGCATTTTTCTCCCCTTACTGACTGGATTTTCTTCTTTCGTTCGGAAGCTCAGTTCAAAATGCCAACTTTGACAGTATTTTCTGAAAGATCTATTGCATTTACATGAAAACGGAAAAAACAGCTCGATGACATAGTTTCTGAATAACAACACCTTCTAATTTCATGCGTTTCCGAACAAAAATGAATTAAAACTTATGTCAGAAAGTTGACCCTTTGGATTTGAGAACAGCCTTAAAGCAAAACGTTCTGTTGAACGAACGAGTTTCTCTAAATTAATCACAAAACTGGATACATTACTAAATGATGATATTGATAATAAGAAAACTGGGGAAGTGTTAGAGCTTCAAGAGATAATATGTTTAAAAGAATCTACTTTTCAAAGTTTGAATCATGATATTGAAGCTCAAATATTCGACCTAAAAGAATATGAAAAAGACATTGCTAGTAGTGAAAAATAAACGGATCAATTGATAAGTGCTAAATTTAAAATTAAAAATAGATTAAGTAAATGTAAGAAAGATAATGTTTCTATGATAACAGGTTTACGTTATCATAGACGTTTCATCCTTGACGAACATCCTTGACGTTTAAAAATTAATAATAAAGTTTCGCGTTGTTTAGAGGGGTTAAAGAACCTCCATAACGTATAAAATTTGCAAACATTACATTGCCTAAGACTCCAAAAGCTTTTTTCATTTACCTGTAAATGACGCACAATTGTATATAAAAAGAAGCAAAACACTTTTCTTACATTTTTTTTTTGTGTGTGTGTGTGTGTGAAACTCAGTTTTAAGCATGGTATTTTAATCTCACCCCACCCCACCACCCCTTTTCATTTTGTTAAAAAACCTGAAATTTTGACATGGTCATCTCGTTTTGCACGCTAAAGCGTACAATTTGCATACATTACCATTTAAAGGCCTAAGAGCCGAACAGCATTTTTCATTTACCTGTAAATAACGTACATATTGTATTAAAAAGAATTTCTGTCTAATAAACCCTTTGCCTTGGCTGTTTAGCGCCAAAATCAACTGAAAGTACGAGCTTGCAATAATACTTTCTGAAAGATTCTTTCCTGCACATAAAAAAAAAGACACGATGTTCAATTTCTTTTAATCATAATAAAGTATATAAAAATTTGGAACATATCGAACTAGTCCGATGTGACACTCCCAAAACTTTCTTCTATCTCATAGATGTTAATACTTGTTAATACTGTTAAAAATGCAGCATATAAGCACCACCGGTTAGATGATTTACACCAAAATCTAATTATCAACAACTTTGACAACTTCTGACTAAAGTTTGATGAAAATCCGTGCATTAGTTTTTTAGATAGAGCTATTGCGGAAATTGTAAAAAATTCTGCATAGCAGCGCCACCTGTTGGGCGATTTACACCAAAAACTAATTAGGACCAATTTGTATCAGGAAGTAACAAAATCTCAAGCTTGATGAAAATTCATGCATTAGTTCAGGAGATATAGCTGTTGAGGAAATCGTGAAAAATGCAGCACAGCAGCGCAACATGTTGGGCGATTTACACAAAAAATTAAACAGCACTAATTTATATCAAGGACTAACTGAATCTGAAGTTTGATGGAAATACATGCATTTTTTCTTGAGTTAGAGCTATTGCGATCATCATTAATAATGCAGCATAGCAGCGCCACCTGTTAGGCGATTTTCACCAAAAAGTAATCAGCACCAAACTATACCCCGGACTAACTGAATCTGAAGTTTTATGAAAATCCATGCAGTAGTTCTTCAGATATAGCTATTGCAGAAATCGTGAAAAATGCCGCATAGCAGCGCCACCTGTTGGGCGATTTTCACCGAAAATTAATCAGGACCAGTTTATATCAAGGTCTAACTGAATCTACAGTTTTGTGAAATTCCGTGCATTAGTTCTTGAGATAGAGTGCCCACAAAATTTTTGTCACATACACACTCGCAGAGTGACAAACTGACGGACAGCGTGACAGACAGACATTTTCTAAAAACCATCAAATCGTGTTCAGGACATTCTAAAACGTAAAAATCCGTCGAAAATTTTCACGAGTCCAATACTTTCTTCTGGTAAAGATAGAAGAAAGTAAAAATAAATTGGCAATTTGAAAAGATTATGTTTCATTAATATATCCTCTAACGCTAAAACTATACATTTGTCGCATATTTTATATTTCAATAATTAAGTAAATTAAAAACACAAAATATGCGAAATTTTTGTTATTCGATGTTTCAGGTGTAACGTTTTGTTAAGCATGCTGTAATAAAACATATATTTATTATGTACTTCTTGACTGAGTATAGTTTATTAAATAGATCAATACTTTATGACTAATATATGTCATAGATTATGATTTAAATAATATTTAACTATTATTACAAAAAAAAAAAAAAAAAAAAAAAAGATAAAAAGGCACAACCAAAAATTGAGAGAGAGAAAAAAATTATTTCTTCAGAATGAACTTCAAACTTTATATTTTCAACAGCTAAAATTAAGAATTCACATCTGCTGTACAAACGAAACGTTTCACCATTAAAATACGTGTGGTGTGTTGCTGTTTTTGTTATGGACTATATGCTTAGGAATATAGGCCGGTGAGAGAATGCCCCGTGGGAAGGTCTTTCTAAGGAAACCTAACCAGTCTTTACGGCAAGATTTGAAAAAAAAAAGCGGAAATTTCCGAACGGTTAGGTCGACGAGCTCGAAAGACAAACTCCCAGGAAATATCTCCTACTTATAAAAGATCGCATTCAGTGATGCTACTGGACACGTCGCTCTAACAATCCCCCCCCCCACACACACACACACACTAGTGGAGTTGATTAGGGCAAAATTTCGCAGTCCTTGGTTTACTCTGCGAACCTCAAGCAACAGGCCATACTCTGTTTTAAAAAGCTTTGAAATAACAGATTATTTATTAGTATTTATTGTAGATGGCAGCACTACATAATAATTATTAATAAAGATTAAATGAATTGAAATTGAATTGTCTGTTTAAAGCCACTTATATCCACATAAAAAGCTTGGAAATTTTTGATAATGCGATTTAGGGCAGTAAACACTTTTACCTCTTACGAAAAACTAGATAAGACGAAATAAGAAGAACCTAGAATTATAAATAATACATTTCCACTTCTGTTTCAAATTATATTGTTTCTACAAAAAGCAAAGAGATATTTTAAAAAGTTTTCCACTAACAGTTTGTTCATCAGTATTCATTATAGATGGCAGCACTGAAAAATAATTATCAATAAGGATTAAAAAAATTGAAAATGAATCGTCTGTTTAGAGCCACTTAAATCTATGTACGTGAAAAGCTTGGAAATTTTCGAATTCTGCTTACCTCTTACAAAAACATTTGCATATAACAAATAACTGTTAACCTATAATTATAAATAATACATTTCCATCTCTTCTCATATGACACTACTTCCACAAAAAGCAAAGAGATATTTTGAAAAGTTTTCTAGTGACATTGTGTTCATCAGTATTCACTGTAGATGTCAGCACTGCAAAATGTTTTCCGATAAGGATTAAAAGAATTGAAAATGAATCGCCTGTTTAGTTTAGAGTCACTTAAATTTCTCTACGTAAATAATACATTTCCACCTCTGTCTCATATGACATTGCTTCTAAATAAAGCGAAGAGATATTTTGAAAGTTTTCGAATAACTGTTTGTTCATCAGTAATCATTCTAGATGGATGCACTGCAAAATAATTATCAATAATGATTAAAAGAATTGAAATTGTATCTTCTATTTAGAACCACTTAAATCTTTCTACGTGAAAATCTTGGAAATTTTCGAATTCTATTTACCTCTTACAAAAAACTTATATATAATAAATAATAACCTAGAATTATATATAATACGTTTCCACCACTGCCTCATATGACGTTGGTTCTACAAAAAGCAAAGAGATATTTTGAAAAGTTTTCTAATAACATTTTGTTCATCAGTACTCACTGTAGATGGCAGCACTACAAAATAAGTTTTGATAAGAATTGAAAATGAATCGCCTGTTTAGTTTAGAGCCACTTAAATCTCTCTATGTAAAAAGCTTGAAATTTTTCGAATTCTATTTACCTCTTACAAAAACTTATGTATAACAAATAACAGGAACCTAGAACTATAAATAATACGCTTCTACCATTGTCTTATCTTATACGACATTGGTTCTACAAAAAGCAAAGAGATGTTTTGAAAAGTTTTCTACTAACAGTTTATTCATAAGTATTCACTGTAGATGGCAGCACTGCAAAATAATTACCCACAAGTATTAAAAGAATTGACAATGAATCGCCTGTTTAATTTAGATCTACGTAAAATCTCTTACGTAAAAAAGCATGGAAATTTTCAAATGGGATTTACCTCATATATAAGAAATAACAGGAACCTAGAATTATAAATAATACGTTTCCATCTCTGACTCATATGACAATGCTGCTACAAAAAGAAAAGATATATGTTACAATAACATTTTGTTCATCATTATTCACTGTAGATAGCATTATTCACAGCACTACAAAATAAATTTCGATAGGGATTAAAAGAATTGAAAATGAATCACCTGTGTAGTTTAGAGCCACTTAAATCTCTCTATGTAAAAAGCTTGGAAATTTTGGAATTCTATTTACCTCATACAAAAAACTTATATATAACAAATAACAGGAACCTAGAATTATAAATAATACATTTCCAACTCCTTCTCTTCTCATATGGCATTGCTTCTACAGAAAGCGAACAGATATTTTGAAAAGTTTTCTAATAACAGTTTGTTCATCAGTATTCATTCTAGATGGCAGCACTGAAAAATATCAATAAGGATTAAAAGAATTAAAATTGAATCATAAGTTTAGAAACACTTAATTCCAGGGCCGAAACAGCCCCACCAGTGGCTGAGAGGTTCTGCTCTCGAAGCTGGTAGACGGGAGGTGCTGGTTCGATCCCAATCGCGCCCGTCGGCCTAATCGTTCGGAGTTTTCGTGGTTTTCTTCGAACCTTGGATTTCCAAGCGTTAATACGGGTTAGGCTCCCTTAGAAAGACCCCCACGTAGGGCACTCCTCCCTCTTTGGGCCTATATCCCTCGTGATGATAATTGGCCGTCATAAACAAAACCAACCAACCTCTACATAAAAGCGTGGAAATTTTTGAATGCTATTTACCTCTTACAAAAAACTTGTATAGGAACAGATGTCATAAGTTCCCGCGGCCGCCATCTTGGAATTTTTCTTGGCGTGAAAACCCCTTTTCCGCCAAGTAGTAAATGTCGCCAAGCACCGGTTTATACGCATATTTGGCTTAACAAAAATAAAATGTAAATAATAAACAAAATTCGCTAAAATGGCAATCAGTAATCGTTGTATGTGCGCTTCGCGCACATTAACCGAAAAAAACATCACTGCATTCAGCAGTTCTCGCTGTATAGCATTCTCAAAATTCAGCAGTTCTCGCTTTCTAGCAATCTCAAAATGTAAAAAACTCTTAAAGCAGCAAACTACACATAAAAAACAAAATTCGTTAAAATGGAAATCAGTAATCGTTGTATGTGCGCTTCGCGCACATTAACCGAAAAAAAAATCTCACTGCATTCAGCATTTCTCGCGGTGTAGCATTCTCAAAATTCAGCAATTCTCGCTTTGTAGCAATCTCAAAATGTAAAAAACTCTTAAAGCAGCAAAATATACATAAAATTATCAACATATCTTAATAGACATCTGCTTTCTTGAAAGCTCCAACACGAAATATCACCACCGTCATTTTCCAAAATAGGCTTATTAATACGCATTCACACTCTATAAACAAACCTTCTTTTCTTGTCAAAATTTCCTCACATTTCCTAATTACTTCAGCAAGAGCGTTTAAAAGGACTACAGAAACTATAGTCAATCAAATACATTCAATAAATTTCACATAAAAATAAAAAGGCAGAACTATACAACACGATCTCAAAATACATTCACAATATTCCAAGCTAAAATGAGCTTCTCAAGGGTTGCCAGAGCGACACGTCACAACACACAGGTTACACGGGATTCCACATATCGAGGTTGCAATATCCATAAACACCGCCAACATGCCAACAAAAAATCGCCAAACAATTAAAAACACCGGCTGAGGGAATATAAAGCATCTAAGACCTTATATATAAGAAATAAGAAGAACCTAGAATTATAAATAATACGTTTCCATCTCTGTCTCATATGACATTGCTTCTACAAAAAGTGAAGAGATATTTTGAAAAGTTTTTTAATAACAGTTTGTTCATCAGTATTCATTCTAGATGGCAGCACTAAAAAATAATTATCAATAAGGATTAAAAGAATTGAAAATAAATCGTAAGTTTAGAGCCACTTAAATCTCTCTATGTAAAAAGCTTGCAAATTTTCGAATTCTATTTACCTCTTACAAAAAACTTACGTATAACAAATAACAGGAAACTAGAACTATAAATAATACGGTTCCACCATTGTCTCATATGACTGTTACAGTTCATTAATGATAGGGATATATTTACATATAATTTGGTAAAGCAGTAACATTTAAAATTGACATTTTACACTAAAATAAATGCAAATTAATTAAAATTAAGAGTAATTATTTGAATAATAAGACTTAAACGGTTAACGTGAGAGAAAGTTAACTTTACTTTGCAGAATTATGTCTTAGTAGTGCTAGTCAAGGGTAACAAGAGATTTCTCGTTTCCGTTCGGAGGTTTTTCACAGAGAGAAAGGGCGGATATGGGGTCGTTTGCTGGAAAAGTCCCCTGTGCAATAATTGAGTTGTTGGTTGGGTTGATTTTTGACGGCCAATTATCTACACGAGGGATATAGGCCCGAGGGGAGTGCCCTCCGTGGGGGTCTTTCTAAGGGAACCTAATCCGTATTAACGCATGGAAGATTCACGGCTCGAAGAAAACCACGAAAACTCCGAACGATTAGACCGACGGGCGTGATTGGGATCGAACCCAGCACCTCCCGTCTACCAGCTTCGAGAGCAGAACCTCTCGGCCACTGGTGGGGCGTGCAATAATTGAACCGGCATGTTTTGAAGCGGTCAACAGAAAGTTCTATCTCAGCGGAAAAAGAATAAAACCTCTCACCCTTTGCGAAATAAATTTCAAGTTCTTGACATTACCTTTAACCTGGACAGCTACAATTTTGGCAAGAGCGGTATAAGAGTTGACACTGTAAAAATCCGCAAGGATATCTGTTACAGGTATTGGTTTCCGAAAACAGGAAGCCTGGGTCTGGCATAGCGTTACTTTAATATTTAAATTAGGTGTTGTACGTCATGGGGCGGAGAAAAAAAATATCAGCGAATGGTGCGAGAGTCGCCGTTTGATTTGATGAAGGGGTGATGGTTAAGCACCCCTACCGTTAAAAAAAAAAAATTGGGGAAAAGAGAAGAAAAAGAGAAGTAAGAAAGAGAAGAACTCTAGAGAATGTATGGTCTTCCTGGTCTCTGTTCAAATTTAGGATATGAAAAAAGAAGAGGGCCGCTTCTGACTCTAGAGAATGTATGGATTTTGGGCCTTGGTCTCTGTTCAACGTTAGGATATGAAAAAGGATGAGGGCCGCTTCTCCAGCTGGTCAGCTTTCGTCGCCCGGGATATTCAACGAATTCTAGAGTGGCCAAAGCTATGCTCGCGCCCCTGCTAAAGTTAGACAGTTGACGCCTCTGATTCAGGACCCGTCTGGTCAGCTCTCGTCGCCCGGGAAGTTTAACGGAATTCAAGAGTAATGGAAGCCATGCACACGCGCCCCTGCTAAAATTCGGACACAGAATGCTAAACAGTAAGCTGGTAGTACGAGTGAGCGTTGCACGAAAAATTAGGAATGGAGAACTAATAGTGTGGTTTTAGGAGTGACTTTTGTGAACTTTAAACAATGAATATTTACAAAAACTGTGATTTCCTCATACAACTGTTGTGGAATATCCAGCAATTTTCTTGGAGAAATCGGTGAGAGAAATTTAATTTGACTGTCCTACTTATATGAAGTAATACATTTAACTGTTTTAACAATAATATGAATAATAGTCAATTGTTAATGATAATTAATGCTTAGACTTTGTACGGAGGTTAATATCTGTCAGGGAAATTTTTATTTACCTTATTATTATACATATTATAATGTATTGTATTATGTGGATATGATTTAAATGTTGGGGTTTATTACGAATTGAAATAGCACTAAAGTGTAATGTATTGTTTTATGCTAATATGATTTACATGTTGGGGTTTAGTGCAAATTGAAGTGTTATTTTTTTTTTGCTAGATGCATTAATTTCCTTGAATAAACTAAGTATTTTTGTTTAATTTGATTAATTTCATTGAATTGATTATCCTTTTCTGTTAGTTAAATGATTAATAGGTATATCGATTTACAGTAGATTTTCCTTAAATAAATAGAGGGGATGTTGATTTAATGTGTTAGTTACTATTTGAAATTTATAGGGAACTTTGGGAAACTATATAATCTTAATTATTAACATAATAAATTAAATAATAATAATAACAGTTTTATAACAAACACAACGCAATTCATAAGGTAAAAGAATAATTTCATACGGTCATAAATTTCCGATGAGAACTTGACATTCAGTTTTGTTGATTGTTTATCCTCCTTCATTTAATTTCCTTTGGATAATTGGGATGTACAAGTTAATTTAATCAAAATTTAAATGTTCATTTAATAAGAACTATTTATAAGCCCTTTTGTAATAAATTTATGTTATGTCGTGTTCTCATGGAAACGATTGGGTCGATTAATTATCCTGATTGTCTTTATTAGGATAGAGACTTATAAATATATTGCACTAAATCATTATTTTGGTATTATATTGATTTTAATTATCAGAGGGAGCTTTTGCATGCTAATTCGTGATTCCACGCAAAGGGCTATATGGGTTTTAATGAATTAGGTTTTCAACTTCAAAAGACAATCGGAATAATTAATTGTTGGATTTATAATTAACTAGTGATGTATATGAAATAAATATTTCAGGACCCAACAACAACAATAAAAAAAGGTTAAAAAAAAAAAAGATCCTAACATGACATTGGTTCTACAAAAAGCAAAGAGATGTTTTGAAAAGTTTTCTACTAACAGTTTATGCATCAGTATTCACTGTAGATGGCAGCACTGCAAAATAATTTTCGTTTGTGTTTTTGACGGCCAATTATCAACACAAGGAATATGGGCCCTAAGGGGGAGGAGTGCCCTTCGTGGGGGTCTTTCTAAGGGAACCTAACCCGTATTAACGCTTGGAGAACCAAGGTTCGAAGAAAACCACGAAAACTCCGAACGATTGGGCCGACGGGCGCGATTGGGATCGAACCCAGCACCTCCCGTCTACCAGCTTCGAGAGCAGAACCTCTCGGCCACTGGTGGCGCTACAAAATAATTTTCGATAAGGATTAAAAGATAATTTTTAATTATAAATGAAACGCCTGTTAAGTTTAAGGGGATCAGGGCTTGAAAATTTTTAAAAAATCGATTTTAATTTTAGTATCTATTTTGATTATTTAATTAATTCTAAACACATTGCTAAAAACCGCATAAAAATATTTGCATTTTTAACGGAGTTATGAGCATTTATGTGACAATCGTTACAAAGCCGCACCATTTAATGGCAACTTTAAGTCGTGTTTTCTCAAAACTGGATTTTGGACAATTATCCGTAAGATTAAAAAAAAAAAAAAAAACTATTTGATGGAATGGCTTAAAATTTTTTTGCATGCATATAACATCATTATCTATAGAATGAATTAATATATTTTAGATAGTTTAATATTTTGAGTATTTTTAATGAAGAAAAAGTTGTAATTTTTAGGGTTTTTTACATTTTCAAATTTGAGAGGTTTTTTAATAAGGTTTCCTTTGAGTGATAGTTATATCCTTAATTCATTCTATAGAGTAACGTTTCCTGATCATTGTAAAGCAAAAATTAGGTTCTTAGGTCAATTTAACGTTAAGATATCTTACGGAGGGTGATAGGACACCCAAAATTTTTTCCGAAAATTGTGTTACATAAATTTTGCTATATTTTTTGTTTTATTACATTGAAGTACTTCATTACATAATTTTATAACACTACAAACATACCTTTAAAGTATCAGAAAGTTTAAATAAGTTGCATTGAATACTTCTGTTTTTATACGGGCTCGAAGCGAGAGCTCTGTTTACATGTTTTTCGTTATCGACCAAGCCCTGAGCCCCTTAAATTTCTCTGCTTAAAAAGCTTGGAAATTTTTGAATGTGATTTACCTGTTAAAAAATAACTTATATGTAACAAATAACAGGAACCTAGAATTATGAATAATACATTTCTATCTCTTCTCATATGACATTGCTTCTACAAAAAGCGAAGAGATATTTTGAAAAGTTTTCTAATAACATTTTGTTCATCTGTATTCACTGTAGATGGCAGCACTGCAAAATAATGTGTGAGAAGGATTTAAAGAATTGAAAATGATTTAAATGAATCGCCTCTTCCCTTTCTTCCTCATTCCTTAAATTTCTCTACGTAAATAATACATTTCCACCTCTGTCTCATATGACATTGCTTCTACAAAAAGCGAAGCGATATTTTGAAAAGTTTTCTAATAACTGTTTGTTCATCAATATTAATTCTAGATGGCAGCATTACAAAATAATTATAAATAAGGATTAAAAGAATTGAAATTGAATGACAAAAAGAAGAGATATTTTGAAAAGTTTTTTAATAAGAGTAAGATCATTGTAGATGGCAGCATTACAAAATGGTTGTCAATGCTTCTACAAAAAGAAAAAAGACGTTTTGGAGAGTTTTCTAAATACAAATTGTTCATGAGCATTCACTGTAGATGGCAGCACCACAAAATAATTATTAAATAATGATTTAAAGTATTGAAATTGAATGGTCTTGTCAAGGTTCCACTCGATCTGCACGTCGATACAGCGCGTTAAAACGAAAGATCGAGTTGGGCCGTAGTCTTGTAAAATATATATGATGAAGTCTGGACTATGATCTTTTTTGTAGCGAACAACAACTACTACTTTATCGAAGTTGTAATAAACTACAACTTGTTGTTTTAAAAAGCAGTGACTACAGACTTCTTTTCAAAAATAGTCGCTACTTCACTTCTTTTAAATTTTGTTGAAGGATATAAACAAGAAATTCAAGACTTACTTGGATTAAGTAATATATGGTCCCTTCGTTATGTCGTGTTTGTCAGGATACAACCAAATGCGATAAAAACGAGGGCATTAAAAAATTAAGAAATTGTGTAAAGAAAATGATGTGTTTAGGTTAAGTACTCCAAGAGGTTAGTTTAAGCACATATTACTCGTTACATGCTAACTAGTGCAACTCAATATTAATTTTCTATATCATATAAAAAATAATAAATCTATAAATAAAGCAACTTTAAAAGAAGAAACGCGACATTAAAACACTAATGTCTACTAATGAGTAAGTGGACGTTTGGGGCTGTACATGTATAACGTTAGCAACTTTTTGGCAATTTCGGACCCCCTCTTCCCTTACGATATCACACGTTATCATTCCTTGAACCGCCACTCCCTCTCCAATGATATCATTATCAGTGTCTAAAAATTCTTTTTATTTTTACAATTTTTTCTTTCTTTTTCTCTTTATACGTTTGTAGTGACATTCAATTATTATTCGGATATTTTACTGAAATGAAGAAAAATCAAAAATCACTATTTTATATAAGAAATAACTTTATACAAAATAATAGTTTATGGAAATACTTACTATTTAAAAGTGTTTAATAATAGCTTTTTGTCACATAAGGAATTAAACAGTACTATTGTCTTCTTATACTTCCCAGCTGGAGGGGGTAAGCAGAACTTCTTATCAACAAAACAGATGGCCAACATTCTTCCCCAATTTTTTAGTGGTAAACATTAGTATTATTTCAAGCCTGGCTTCTCTAACAACGCTTTATATGCTCATATGACAGAAGAATAGGAATGCCGAACGTTGGGATATTCCATTATTTGGAATAAAATAGTTTTATAATTATTATAGTTTTAATAATAATTTTGCATTTTCATAAAAATAGAAAACAGATCATTTTGATGTAAAAAAAAAAAAAAAAAATGTTTGGGTAAAAAATGATAACAATGTCAAAAGACAACCCCCCCCCCCCTCCTCCTCCAGAGATATCTTACGATATCAAGTGCCAAACTCCCCCTCGCCCCTAAAGTGATAATGTGATACACGTACAGACCCTTTCCAGGAAGAAAATTAATTTCTTCGATTTGGATGTACCAGCAAATGTCAATGGAAAAATCTATGATGTCATATGATGTGTTGCTAAATGTTACAGCTGAGTTGCTGACATTTTCAAAATGTTGTAAGGAATACATTTTGCATATAAGAAACAAGTTATGATCATGTGAGGTGTGTTCCATCATGTGAGAAGTGTCAATGTTCGCTAGAAACTATACTGATCTTTTGTTTTACGTGACTCGCTACATTACATTTTTCATACTAGCCCACCAGGTCCTTATTATTACATGGGCAAATCGGGACTTTGGCCAGAGGCCCCGGACCTCAAGCGGCTCCCAAATCCATACATTAATTTATAAAATATTTACTTTTTTTTTTTTTTTTCCCAATTCCAACTTCGAAAACTTTAAAATACAAATTTCATTTTCAAAAGATTCTACTAAGCTTTCTGAAAAACAATTTAACTTTGAACTCACAGAGCTCAATGTTTTCGTCAAAGCTAACGCTAACCTCAACTACTATTAAATCAGAAATAATATTTTGATTTTAATAGATTGCATTAGCAATGAAATTAAATCATATTTAAACTTTAGTGATTGAAAATAATCAGTTCTAAATGTCATGCGATAAATTTTCTTCTGTATTCAAAGTTTTTTCTTTTAACTTAAGAGTTAAATATGAAAAACAAACCCAACATTGCCATCTTTTTAGAGTTATTGAAAAAAACGTTTTCTACTTGTGAGGTAGAATGCATTTGATTTGATATTATGTTGTGTGTAGTACAACTTAAAAAGACGTAAAAGAAAGTAACTTGATTAACACATATTTACATGTTACAGTATTTGACACTCTTCCATTAGTTGAAGTTACCAAATTCATCTTAAAATAATATAACAAGTTGCTAAAGTTATATAAAAGAGATTTGTTCTGTACTAAGAAAAAAATAGTATTTTTATTAATTAAGGTACTTAATTTAAAATTTATGGAGCTAAGAATTTTCTTCTATTTAAAATCCAAGGTGCAAAAATGCTGTTTATGCATTACACATAGGGCTGACCATCAGTTCTATTTGAATAATGTTGCAATGATTCGAATGGGGCCCTAATTTACCTTTGCCCAGGGCCCCAATTAGTCATGATCGGGGCTTGTAGCCCACTACACTGCAAACTATCGGAAAAAGTTGGGACTACATCTCATATTCAAAATATTAGAATAATTGAGAAAAAGTAATAAGAAAAAATTATTTTAATTTATTTATTTTTGATACTAAGTAAATACAATTAAATTTCTAATAAATTAAATCTGGAATGTTTAAATAAGATTTTAACATTTACAAAATATAAAATACAGTAAAATAAATTAGGTATACAGCTTTCTGAAACACATCAAAATATTAGAATAAAATTTAGATTGGTTCAAAATATTAGAATATTTTATTTTACGCAACAATATTACCTTATGGATATGAAGTAATTGGTAGTTAATATTTTGTAGCATCCTCTTTAGCTTTCATAACAGCGTACAATCGATCTTGCATACTATATACAAGGTGTTTACTAACATTTCTATCAATATTAGCCAAAATGTACTTTATACGTGCCACTAATTCAGTTTTACATGAAGGATGATTTTCTTGGAGTTTTTTCTTCATTATACACCATAAGTTTTCGATGGGATTAAGGTCTGATGAGTTTGGTGGCCATAAGGAAGTGCCTTAATGTTGCGTTGGCGGAATCAATTCTTAGTTGACACATAGGTATGCGGTGACTCTAAATTTTGTTGAAAGATAAAATCATCTTCAAATAAATATTCTGATGATGGAATCATGTAATATTCCAAAATTTCTTGTTATATCTGAGAGTTAACCTTTTCGTAGACGAAGCATAACTATCCAGGTCCTTCTGAACCCATGCAACCCTAAACCATGACACTAGCAGCAAATTTTACGGAACGTTTAAGGCATTCTTTATCAAATGCTTCTTGCTTCATTCTCCAAACTCGAATACCTAGATTACGAATAAGTATTGCGCGGCAGCGCAATACTTATTTATTTCCAGTGTCACTTCTCAATGTTAATTTAACATAGAAAAGCCTATGGAGATCATAACTTTTTCTTCCCACCTTTTTGTCCCTGATGCCACTCATTTTTTATTCTTTACTAATTCTAATGATATTATAAATTTAAAGTGCAAAAATGTTTGCCTGACGTCAGGGTCAAAATGAATGGTAAAATGCCTTTGCATATGTGTGAATTATAACCCAGAGAGAAACATGGGCCATTTTTTTTTTTTTTACATTATTCAAATATTTTTCTTAATAATTCCAAATTTCGCTTTTTTCATTGAGAATCAACGGACATTTTTCATACAAAATGTAACATTTTTTTTTCATTGTTGCAAAAATTTCAAAAGCCGTAATAATAATTTATTTATTTTTAGCTGAAAGATTTTCACGCGAAATATTAAACTGAACTAGTTTTTTTTCCCCCCAAGAATTAAAAAGGTGAATATGCGTCATAGTGGAAATAAAAAGGATATTTTCAGAATAAGTTTTTGCTTTGGTCAATTTTATGTTTTAATAAAAAGTTTCAAATGGATAGTTATTTTTACGCAGGTAGCGAACTTAGTGAGGAATTACATAACTTAAATTTTAAAATGTATTTTTTCCGGGATGAGAACTATTTATATCCCAAGTTAAACTTAGGTAATAATTTTCTGATGTGTTTACATCACCCTTTGGGAGAGAATAGGGTAACAAAATTTAAGTAAAACTTTTATTTTTTAATGTATCACAGCTATAATATTGTTAAATATTAGCAGTAAGGATTTAACACGATTTATTTTTGCATTCATAGCGTTCCTGAGTGGGAAATAGGGTATATAAATTTAAGTGAAGTTATTTTTTTATGTTTTGATTATAGATTTTTTACCTTCAGATTGGAAGATTTTGCCCAAACTACAGAAATCTGCATTACTACAGCGGTGAAATATTTTGAATTATACATTGGTAAACTGCATTACACATTGTGATGCAATACCACATACATCAAAGCCTGATGATGATACCGTCTATTAATTTTGAAATGAGTTCGGCTGAATGCAGTAGTTATTAAAAAACTTGACATATTAAACAAAAACATAATTTGAAGAACAAATAAAAAAATATATATATTTCCTACATTGTTTAAGCCCGAGAAGGGACAGTTATTACGATATTTCATTCAGTTAGTTCTACATTTAATGTTAAATTTTTGTAACAAATTAGTCAAGTCAATTGAAGATTAAAAAATAAAAATAAAATTAATACAATATGATACTTAAATCACCCTAAAAAATTAGATTTCGTTCAAATGAAATCGAAATAAATCTTAGACTTTTTTTAAAAGTTTTGTATTTTGCATGCATCTTATCATTTTATGTACAATTGTCATAAACATAATACAAAATCTGCAATGCAAATATTTTCAATTAAAAATGGAAGAAGTCTAAGATTTATTTCGATTTCATTTGAACGGAATCTAATTTTTTAGGGTGTTTTCAGTATTATATTGTATTATATTTATTTTTTAATCTTCAATTGACTTAACTAATTTCTTACAAAAAATTAACATTAAATGTAGAACTAACTGAATGAAATATCGTAATATCTGTCCCTTCTCGGGCTTAAACAATGTAGGAAATAAATTTTGTTTCTTTTTTTAATTTGTTCTTCAAATTATGTTTTTGTTTAATAATATATTTTACCAATCTTCTTCGCTCCATAAACGTCTTGATTTACACCAATTCAAACTTATACGCTTTTGTTTTGCAGTCAGGAGAGGTTTTGTTTTCGATACACGAGATTCAAACTTAAATTTGTGGAGACGTCTTAATGTTGTCGATGTAGAAATTTCAACTCCTTCTTCTTTCCATTTTCGGTGCAAGAACTGCCATTTTTAAAACGGTTTTTCTTAACTATACGCTTCAGTTTCCTGTGATCTCCAGCAGATGTTTTTGGTTTTCGGCGATTATTTTGAAATTTCCCATTTTTTTAATATTGTGTTAGTATTTTACTAACGCTTGATTGCGAACAATGTAAATAATTCGCAATATAACATTGATTTTTACCGTGCTGATACAAAACAACCATACGAAGTTTAATAGATTCAGGAATATCACTCACACGACCCATTTTAAGACGAAAAAGCAAACAAACTGCAAAAAGAATACTGATTTTAAATAATATCGTCTGAATTTAATCAATGATGTCACCAGTTATGAATTGGTGATAATTAAAGGAGAATTAATGTAAAATAGTCTAATATTTTGAACCACTTGAATAAATATTCTAATATTTTGAATTTTCAAAATAATTTTTTTTCAATTAATCTTTTTGAAAATTATATTAATTTTAAGATAATAAACAAGTTTAATCAACAATAAGTTCTGAATAAAAATATCGTTTGCATATTTATATTAAAATATATTAAATTACCAAACGATATTTTCAATTTGTTAAAAAAAAAAAAGTAATTATTCTAATATTTTGAATATGAGCTATACTGTAGTTTCGCTACTTGTATTTAGTTGTCTTTGTCTTACTTACAAGTACCGAAACTACAGTAGTTGCGCAAATACAGTTGAACTGAGAGAAACAGACTGAACTAACAATAGGTTCATCTTTTAAATTTTTCACTTGATGTTGCATGATAACATTAAAGGGGCTGGTGAGTCAGATCTCAAATTCCCCTTGCTCATGTTAAACCTATGGGTGTGGAATGCATTATTATTTTTCTAAACACCTCCCTGGAAATTTGTATTTTAACATTTTTTTCCGTATATTCTTTTGTAAAGGATGTCTCTTTTTTTCTTAATTGTCAAAATATTTTTTTAAATATTTGCTTAATTTAATATTTTATGTGTTAAAAGCATTCGAGCTGTGACCAAGATTTTAACACTCCAGATAGAATTATGCATATATTTTAGAATATTTGGACATCTAAGAAAAAAAGAGACAGAGAGGAAAACACTTTAAGAAGAGTATACAGGCAAAAAAAAAAAAAAAAAAAAAAAAAAAAAAAAAAAAAAAAAGAAGTCAAAAATACTGATTTCCTGTGAAAAAATTAAAAAAAAAAAAAAAAAAAAAAAAAGAATGCATGCCACTTTACTTTTATAGGTTTAACATTAGCGAGGGGAAGTTGATTCGACAGCTTTAAAGAACTTGAATGCAATTAAAGAAAATTGGAATAACTTAAACTATCAACATAACGTTATCTATACTAATAAAATAACAAATCGGTCCGTGTGTGTGTGTGCGATGAGTAGCGAAAACTACTGCAAGTAGAAGTCTGAAAATTTAGATGTGAATAGTCCAAGACAGGTCCTAATGCACCTGAGGCTCAAATTTTTAATTTTTCAAGGGCCGGGGACCCTTTCAGTTTTTATGCACTAAATTGCTAATAACGTGTCCCCTTTTTATCCAATCTTCTTCGTTTTAGGGGACCTATCTCCATTTAGTAATTATCGCCATTCTACTTTTCAGTTAAGACCCTGGCCCCTTCGGGCCCGATACAGGGCTCCTTGAAGTTTTTGTGCAAATAAATTGTTAATAAATTGCTTCCTTCTAATCCGATCTTCATTTTTGGTATCCCTTTTCCATTTAGTTATTGTCACGTTTCTACATTCCAGTTAAGACCCTGGGCTCCTTGGGTGCGTAGGGCCGGTCCAGGGCCCCTTGGACTTTTTATGCGCCAATCAATTTTAATCCCCTATTTTTCTCATCTTCTCAGCGCATAATTTTAAAATTTGAGTATTAGACTCTTCTTCCCAGACCAATACCCTCATATTTTTATTGGGGTCCTAGGGCCCTTTTGTAAACATTTATCGACTTTTTTGTTCATTTCTTTAAAATATTATTTTAACGATTAATTCATATTATTCCCTATGCTTAATTTTGACTAACTGGAGATCTAAAGCGCTAAGTACTAAGACATTTTAACATGTTAGGGCCCTGTTTTTAACTATCAGTTGGCCCCTTTTGGGTCCCCTATTATAGCTCTCTTAAAAATGGTCAGATTCAGAAGCTTTTTTTTTTTCTAAGAACTTCTTAGGTCCTCCAGCTATTACATGAGCGACAAAAAAAAATTTCTCAGGCTTCAGCTACCACCAATTTTGAATATTAATCGCCTTGGTGCAGCTTCTTTAAAAATGATCCGAACTGCTTGTAATTTTCTTTAACATAGTTGTAGCGTCCACCGATTACTTTAAAAGTAATTAAAAATATCTTTATGCCCAACTACATGCCAGTTATGCCCATGGCCCCTTGAAGTTTTTGCACCATAAATTGTTAATAAATTGCCCGATCTTAATACGATCTTCATTTTTGGAATCCTTTTTCCATTTAGTTATTCTCACGTTTCTACATTCCAAGTAACAGGGGTGATTGTGACTCAGAGTGAAAAACCCTGAAAATTAATCGATACAAAGTGAAAAACCCTGAAAATTACCGATGCAAAATATACCAATATCAATTTACATAACAACTGATGCTGCAACAGCATGACAATCAAATGACATATTTCTGCTATTGTTTGAAATATACAATTGCAGAAAAACATAATTTGGTAAACTTGTGTTAATTTCACTGAAAGCTAAATGACTTCATCAAATGGAGAGTGCAATTTATCTTGTTACATGCAAAGTTCGAATTCTATATTCAGTAAATGAATTTATTCTAAGTACTCATGAAAAAAGTACAAATTATATGTTAAGAGTTATTCTCTTAGTAGATTTAATGCAAGTCATATCTAGTTATTTGAAAACAGTAAAAAAAATGTCAAAACCAAACCAGTTTTACTTCTAAGTGGCTAAGTATTAGAAAAAAAAAATAAAAATCTATTTTTAAAGCTTTGCTCTTACACAAGGTAAATTTCTTTTTCCTGCTTTCTTTTTGGGTATTACACATTACAGATATGCAATTCTGGACATTTTTGTACTGAGATTGAGATGGATAACACAATACCAGGGGTGATTCTGAGTAAAAAAAAAAATGTATCTGAAATTCACAGCAACTTTTCTGAAAGGTTAAAGGAGAGAGGGTGGGGACACAATCACTCCTGGTTCTAATTATGCGTTTTTTCTGCGATCCTTTCACGAAATTTGCGTTTTTTCATGATTCTTTAAAGAAATTCATGTTTTTTCCTTGTGACCCTTTAATAAAATTTGCGTTTTTTCTGCGATCCTTTGACGATATTTCCGTTTTTCTAGCGATTCTTTGACGAAAATCGCGTTTTTTCCTGCGATCTTTGGACGAAAATCGCGTTTTTTCCGCGATTCTTTGAAGAAATTGTTTTTTTTTCGTGATCCTTTAATGAAATTTCCGTTTTTCCCGCGATCTTTTGACGAAAATATTGTTTTTTTTTCGCGATCCTTTGCGAATTTTGCACTTTTTTGCGATCCTTTGACGAAATTTGTGTTTATTTCGCGATCATTAGAAGAAATTTGTTTTATTTCGAGATCATTAGACGAAATTTGTTTTATTTCGAAATTCTTTGATAAAATTCGCGTTTTTTCCGCGATCGTTTGGTGAAATTTGCGGGGTTTTTTGCGATTATTTAAAGAAACTAGTTTTTTCCGCGATCCTTTAACGAAGTTCGCGTT
Organism: Maratus speciosus; assembly: GCA_963932465.1. Classification (NCBI taxonomy): domain Eukaryota; kingdom Metazoa; phylum Arthropoda; class Arachnida; order Araneae; family Salticidae; genus Maratus; species Maratus speciosus. Next base: position 25,539,020 of record OZ010789.1, on the reverse strand, counting down.
TTTCCAGCGATTCTTTGGCGATATTTCCGTCTTTCCCGCGATCCTTTGATGAAAATCGCGTTTTCCCCCGCAAACTTTTGACGAAAATCGCGTTTTTCCCCACAATCTTTTGACGAAAATCGCATTTTCCCCGCGATTCCGGGATGGGAAAAATCTTTCCCGGTTCTAATTATGTGATCTTCAACGGTCTTTTGCCGAAATTCGCGTTTTTTCCGCGATTCTTTAAAGAAATTAATGTTTTTTACGTGATCTTTTAACAAAATTTGCGTTTTTCCAGCGATCCTTTAACGATATCCATTCTTTTCCGTTACTATAACGATATATCCGTTTTTCCCGCGATCTTTTGACGAAAATCGCGCTTTTCCCCCGCGATGTTTTGACGAAAACCTTAGTTTTATCGCGAAATTCGCGCTTTTTTCGCGATCCTTTGACGAAATTTGTGTTTATTTCGAGATTCTTTGACCAAATTCACTTTTCTCCCCGTAATCCTTTGAAGAAATTGTCGATTGTTTTTCAGCGAACGATTGAGGAATTGATTTTTTTCGGCGACCATTTGTCGAAATTCGCGATACTTTTTAATGTCCGAATTTTCCGCTAAACGTAACGATCTCATAAACCCGGAAGGATAGATCGAAAAACCCGGAAATCCGGGCTACACCCGGAGCGCAATCACCCCTGAAGTAAGACCCTGGGGCCCCGTATGGACCCATAGGGCCCGGTCCAGGTCCCTTGAACTTTTTGTGCACCATGCATTTTTCACTCCCTAATTTTCCCACCGCCTCAGTGCATAATTTTAAAGTTGAGTCTTGGACTTTTCTTCCAGGACCAACACCCTCATATTTTTATTGGGGCCCTAGGGCCTTTTTTGAAGCATTTACCCAATTTTTTGTGTATTTCTTTAAAATATTATTCTAACGAAAAATTCATACCCTATGCTTAGTTTTGACTAATTATAGATCTAAATCGTTAAGTACTAAGACATTGTAACATGTTTCCATGTTAGGGTCCTGTTTCAGGTAGCTTTCTTTACAAAAAAGCTACCTATTGCAGCCGTTCGGAGGAAAACGATTTCAAAAAAATTTGGTATATTTTCATCGATCATGACCCCCAGACCCCGAAACCATCCTCCGTTCAAAATTGATATATATATATATATATCTGACCTATGTCACACTGTAACTCCCGTAATTATGAACCGATTTCGATGTAATTCGGTGTGTACATAGTACATAACAATGTCTCGACCGAGTTCGTTGGCCAGCTTCATCCGCCGTTTTGTTTCAAAATGGCGGCCATTTAAAATTTAAAAAAAAAATTAAAACTTTAAATGTGGTACCAAAAAATTAAAAATGGAAAAATATTTTTTTCTTGTGTATTTGACCTTTATACAAAGATTCCGGAGCAGTTTTTGTTTCGTCTATATATTAAAAAATGGCTGAGTTATAGCATTTTGAATTTCTAGCGTGGCTGACATTTTGAAACGTCCTGAATTTTGTCACGCGATAAAAGGCGTATTTATGAACCGATTTGGATGTAATTCGGTGTGTACATAGTACGTACAAATCTCTCGACCGAGTTCGTTGGCCAGCTTCATCGCCATTTTGTTTCAAAATGGCGGCCATTTAAAAATGTTTTAAAAATTTAAAATTTGAAATGTGGTACCAAAAATTGAAAAAATATTTTCTTCTTATGTGTTTGACCTTGATAAAAAGATTCGGGAGCAGTTTTTGTTTCGTCTATATCTTAAGAAATGGCTGAGTTATAGCATTTTGAATTTCTAGCGTGGCTGACATTTTGAAACGTCCTGATTTTTCTCACGTAATAACAGGCGTATTTATGAACCGACTTGGATGTACCTTGGTGTGTACATAGTACATACAAATATCTCGACCGAGTTCGTTGGCCAGCTTCATCCGCCATCTTGTTTCAAAATGGCGGCCATTTAAAAAAATTAAAAAATAAAAAGATTTAAATGAGATACCAAAACATTGGAAAATGAAAAAGATTTTTTTTTTGTATGTGTTTGACCTTAATACAAAGATTCCGGAACAGTTTTTCTTTCGTCTATATCTAAAAAAAAATGGCTGAGTATTAGCATTTTGAATTTCTCTTGTGGCTGACATTTTAAAACGACCTGATTTTTGTCACGCGATAACAGGCGTATTTATGAACCTATTTGGATGTAACTTGGTCTGTACATAGTATATACCAATGTCTCGACCGAGTTCGTTGGCCAGCTTCATTCGCCATCTTGTTTCAAAAGGGTTGCCATTTAAAAAAAATTAAATTTAAAATTCAAAATGAGGTATTAAAAAATTGGAAAATGGAAAAGATTTTTTTTATGTGTTTGGCCTTGATACAAAGATTCCGGAGCAGTTTTTGTTTCTGAAAATTTGTTCTTTTGTTGATATCTTAAAAAATGGTTGATTTATAGCACTTTGAATTTCTAGCATGGCTAACATTTTGAAACGATCTTGTATTTGTCACGCGATAACAAGGGTCAGCTAGGTGGGGAGGCCTACCAAATGGCTTAAGCACTCACAAGCCCCACCCAGCGGTTTCCATCTACTACCGCCGTCACCACACACACACACACACAGAAAAAAAAAATGTCACGCGATAACACACGTATTCGCCTATTTCGATGTAAGAAGGCATGTGGATAGTATACATCAACACCTCGGCCAAGTTCGCTGGCCAGATTCATCAGCCATCTTGTTTCAAAATGGCGGCCATTAAATTAAAATATATATATATATTTAAAGTGAGGTGCAAAAAAATTAGAAATTGAAAAAGGTTTCTTTCTTAAGCATTTGATCTTGATCTAAGGATTCAGGAGCATTTTTTGTTTGTCTTTACCTTAAAAAATGGCTCAGATATAGCAGTTTCAATTTCTATTGTGTGTGACATTTTGAAAAATCTGATTTTTTGCATGCGACAGCACTCCTATATATTAACCGATTCCGATGTGAGTGAGCATGTGCACAGCAATTACTAAGGTCTCGACCAAGTTCACTGCTTAGCCTTATCCACCATGTTGTCTTAAAATGACAGGCACTTTAAGAAATTGCCGAATTTGGCAGCCAAATATAAGTTACTTTAAAGAAAAGCAGCTTGGATAAAGCTGACTAATTTCGCGAAATTCTCATTCATTATATTGATAAAAATTAGTATTGAATCTCCTATATTCGGTTTCCCCTAAATTGAGCTTCGTGTGTTTGCATGATATAAGTTGGCTTTTTTTAAATAAGGATTATGAAAGCTACCTCTTCCTCCCGGCACTGGCCGGAAGGACTTTTTAACTATCAGTTGGCCCCCATACTATAGCTCCCTTAAAAATGGTCCGATTCAGACGCTTTTTTTTTCTAACAACTTCTTACGTCCGCCAGCTACTACATGAACGACAAAAAAAAAAAAAAAAAAAAAAAAAGACTTCAGCTACCATTAACTTGGCGCAGCTTCTTTAAAAATTATCGGAATTGCTTGCAATTTTTTAACACATTTCTAGCATCCCCTGACTACTTTATAAACTAATAAAAAGTCACTTTATACGCAACTACATGCCACTTAAGTCTCTGGCCCCTTGGGTCCCGGTACAGGGCCGCTTAAAATTTTCGCACCATAATTTGTTAATAAATTGCCTCCTCTCAATCCGATTTTCATTTTTGGAATCCTTTTTCCACTTAGTTATTCTCCCGCTTCTTTATTTCAGTTAAAATCCTATGGCATCCTAGGTTTCCATAGGATTCGATCCGGAGCCCCTTGAACTTTTTGTGCGACATACATTTTTTACCACCTAATTATCTCGCATTCTCAATCAGGATTCCTACACAAGTCTGGTAAAAAAATTCCCTGACTTTTCCAGGTTTTCCCTGACTTTATTAAAAAATTTCCCTGACTTTTCTCAGTAAAATTTCGGATTATATATTGTTGTAAAACCCTCCACAATGGACTTGCATAAATTTTATATAAAAATATTTGATTGGATGAATAATAAATTCAAAATTTCTTCATTTATGACGATAATAGAAATTCTGATGGAATTAGTATATCAAAAGTTTTATTCTAATGATGAATTCATACCCTATGCTTAATTTTGACTAATTGAAGATCTAAAGTGCTAGAACTTGGACCTTTTAACAAGTTTTCATGTTAGGGTCCTGCTCTTTACTATCAGTCGGCCATTTTTGGGCTCTTCGTTATAGGTCCCTTTAAAACGGTCTGATTCACTAGCTTTTTTTAACAACTTCTTAAATCCTCCTGCTACTACATGAATGATAAAAAAATTTCGCAGACTTCAACTACCACCAATTTTGAATATTAATCTCCTTCTTGGGCCCTTTGTTGCAGCTTCTTTAAAAACTATCCGATTCTATTACATTTTTCTTTATCATAGTTTCAGCGTCCTCCAGCTACTTTAAAACTACTAAAAAATTCTTATACCCAACTACATTCCAGTTAAGATGTTGGTCCCCCAGGACCCGGTCTTTCTTTATACCTCGGCAACAAATTTTTTCGAACATTAATCTCCTTTTTCAGCATCAACTTACGTTTATTAACTACAGCCGTAAATAAAAAATCGCATTAATTTAAAGGTAACTTTAGATAATGGATTTCATCAGTTTATTAAATATCGTGTTAATGTTAAAAGTAATTCATGAAATTTACAAGGGGAGAGGTCATCTCCCACCGCTTGGTGGCGCATTCTTTCCTCCAATTCTAAAGACCTAATTTCAACGGGATTTGGTTCTTTCAACATAGATTACAATTCAGCTACTTTCTGTATTATGAAATTTTATCTTAGACTTCAGTTACCAACATTTTCTAACATTAATGATGCATCCTTTTTTGGGATTCTATGGGCTTGATTACTACGAGTTTTGGCTCACTCAACTTGGTTTTCAATTGTCTCCGGCACGTGCAGAGCACTTCCGGTACATGCTGCCTTAGGTAGCGTGGACTCACATTATAGGTTCGTTTGGAAAGAAGTTTGTTGGGAACACACTAGACGCTGTGGAAGGCAATGGGTGCCTCCAAAATTAGGTTCATTTAAAAGAATTTCAAACGATAAAATCATACACACTTGAGTTTTGTTTAAGATTATTATTTATGGACCCCGGGCAAGGCCGGGCGGGTCTGCAAGTAACTTATATGTAATGGAAAATTATACACTAACGCAGAGTTTGGATTGTTTAAGAAAAATTGAAAATTCTCTCATAACAGGTTTTCCTGCCGAATATTTGAAATGGAAATGGTTCTGTATTTCACAGGCAGTATTAAATCTTTTATGATGTTTATGAATGATAATAGGAGTAAAAATAACATAAACATGATGTTTACTGAAGTAAACATATAGGAAGATATGTATAAAGGAGTAAACAAACATGTTAATATTCTAATGTTATTAACATGTGATATTATCTTATTTAACATACATTATGTTTCGCATGATTAAACATTCTCCTATAGATGTTCATAAGAGCTTAAAATGTTTATAGGAGGTGATAATGGTGTAAATATGTTTATAGGAGTAAAAATTGTTATATAAATATCATGTTATAATGTTTATATGTTGTTTTATCACATATAAATAAAATATGAACAATTCTATGAGGGCTATTTTTCAATACAATATCATACTATAGCATACATAAGAAGATTATCTGATGATTTCATGATAATCCAATTTTCATGTTTTGAAAATAGAGTATGCAACGTTTATACCTGAAAGTTAGTTATCCAGAATCACACTTCCAATCCACTGACTTCAGAATCTTTTCACAAAAATAGGTGCCAAATCTACAGGTGTATTGAGGGACCAATTTACAAATTTGGGAGCCCTAGGCATAGATGCTTACAACGGGCTTGAGTAAATAAATATATATATATATATATTGTATATACTAAGATAACCAATATTGACTTTAATAAAAAGTACTTTAAAATATCCATTAAAAAATTAAATATGATAATCATTAATTTACTTTTAAATAATTATTTCATAATTATGAAATTACAATGAATAGATGTTTTATAATAAATTGTGTGGTGCTGATTACCTTTTCCTATGCAAGTCCATATATCTGGAATGATAAAGTATGCAACAACTAATAATAAATTTTTCGAGCTACAACTATTTAAAATATTAGGGACTCAGATGCATATGAGCTACACTCATCAACCCCCAAATAATCTGACAAGAACAGGAACAGGATTACATAAAAATTAAAAAAACAACATATTTTTAAAGTGATAAAAATAAAAGAAAATATTCACTACAATAGAGTAATAAAATATGAATTTCTCAGACAAAAAGTAGGATTTTATAAAAATACAATACGAACACAAAATGTAGAATGAAATGTAAAATTCCATCAGACGTTAAAACTACATCAGATTTTGATTATAATAATAGATTTTGATAATAATTGAAAAATGTTCAGCAGCCTTTTGAGGGGGGTACTGGGGCCGTGCCCCAAATGGTCTGTCGTAAATATGTATTGCTTGTTACATTACCACTGCATGGCATCACTTGATGCCAAAATCTAGCATTGGAAATGAAAGCATTGAGATATGGACACATTCTGATTTTTTGCAGAACTAGCAAACTTTATACCCACTATGCTGGTGGGTTCCTACAAAAGAAGCTTGAATATAACAAAGTAAGTATATCAGTGAATTTTACCTCATGTTTTAAAGCATTATGGACCTTTATCTGGAATGTCCTTCCACATTCCTGAAAACAATATGAACATCATTGTATTATTATATTATCTAATGCGTCAGACAAAATCTGGGCAATTATAGACCAACTCTTTTAGTTGATCGTTTACAGAAGGATATGATAAAGAATGATATGCAATATAGTAAAACCATCCCTGGAACATTATCTAACAATGGGAGTCTCATAAAAAATTTGCCCAGGAGAACTTTCTAAAAAGGCTAATCTTTCATAATCTGGTTCACCTGATTATAGAACTTTCCCCCCATAATTCTATAACTAATCAATGTGGAATGACATACAATATACTAAAAACATCCCTGAAAAATTATCTATCAATGCAAGTCTCATAAAATCTCATATAGTATACCTTTTTAAAAAGGAGGAAAAGGGTTATCTTTCATAATTGGGTTTACAGTATTATAGAATTTCCCCCCATAATTATGCTACTAATCAACACAGAATGACATACAATATACTAAAAACATCACTGAAAAATTATCTAAATAACAATGCAAGTCTCATAAAATCTCATCCAGTAGAACTTTTTAAAAAGGTTAAAATTTCACAATCGGGTTCACCTGATTATAGAACTTTCTCCCATAATTCTATAACTAAGCAATGTAGAATGATATGTTATATACTAAAACCTTTCCTGAAAAATTATCTAACTAATAGTTTCAGTCCCATCAAAATCCATTCAGTAGAATTCCAGCTATAAGCAGCTGGAATGAAATTTCCATTTTGCATTTTATATACATAATAGATTATTGTTTCTAGAGGATTCCTATAAATTGTCATTTTAGGAACTCTGATTGTTTTTTTTTTGTTTTGTTTATTTGATTGGCACTGATTAATCTAATAATTTGAAATAATAAACAATGGCACAGGCACATGTCTGTGCATTGCTTGTCACATTACCACATGCATGGCATAATTTGATGCCAAAGTCTGGGACTGGAAGCAAAAACAATTAGATACAGGACATTTTGATTTTTATGTAGAATTGTTGCTTCCAGAAAATTCTCATAAATTGCCCTCTTTCCTATTTTTTTAAATTATTATTTGATAGGCTCTAATTAATCTAATAATTAATTTGAAATCATAAACAATGGAACAGGCACATGTTTGTGCATTGTTTGTTACATTACCACATGCATGGCATAATTTGATGCCAAAGTCTGGGACTGGAAGCAAAAACAATTAGATATAGGACATTTTGATTTTTATGCAGAATTACTGCTTCCAGAGAATCATCATAAATTGCCCTCTTTCTAATTTTTTTTTTAATTATTTGATAGGCTCTGATTAATATAATAATTAATTTGAAATCATAAACAATGGCACAAGGATATGTCTGTGCATTGCTTGTTACATTACCAAATGTATGGCATAATTTGATGCCTAAGTCTAGGATTGGAAGTAAAATAATTAGATATAGGACATTTTGATTTTTATGCAGAATTATTGCTTTCAGAGGATTCTCATAAATTTCCTTCTTTTTAACTAATTATTATTATTTAATATACGCTCTGATTAATCTAAATTGCCCTCTTTCTAACTAATTATTTTTTTATATAGGCTCCGATTAATCTAATAATTAATTTGAAATCACAAACAATGCCACAGGCACATGTCTGTGCACTGCTTGTTACATTACCAAATGTGTGACATAATTTCATTCAAAATCTAGGACTGGAAACGAAAACAACCAGATACAGGATATAATATTTAATTTGAAATCAGAAATAATGGCACAAAATGGTCTACAAATGGCTGTTACTTTGAAAGCCCATCAGGAAAAACCATTTATCCAGAATACAATGGATTCAAAACATTCTGGATAAACAGTTCTTTACCGTATATTAAGTAATAATGAGCTAACAGCAAATTACATGCACTTAAAAACTGCCAAAATATGCATTATTTTCCCCAATAATCTAAAACTAGTTTAACTATTTATGCCTGACGGTACTTTAATTTATTTATTAATAAAAGTAGATTTTATTTTTGATGCAAAATACTTTGCTCAATAACATTCAGAAAGCACAGCAAAACAGTTGAAGTTAAATATTTTTAAAAGTGGTTAATTTCTCAAACACTTACATAACTGTAATATTTCGTTTTAGGTATCTCAATTTCAGTTGGTATTCAAACTTCATCACCACTCAAAAAAGTCATTTATTTTTTTCACAAACTTAAAATAGGAATTTTTTACTTAAAATGAAACTAAACACTGTTGTAAGTTACACCCTATGACATCCATAACTGAGTATTTGATTTTGTAGATATCTTTTATTCTTTAATGAAAAATAAATTAAAAATGCATTAAATGTTGCTGAGATATTTGATAATAAGTGCTGTAAAAAATCAAAGAATTTTATAGCAAATTGAACATGCAAGAACTAAAAAGCTTAAAATATGCAAATAAGCACAATTATAAGGTATTTTATGCATTTATTTGCTTTAATCATAAAAGGCTTTAAAATAGGCAGTTGCATATAATCCATAATGAATCAGTCTAACAATCAGCAAGGAACTATAATAATTCTTTTATTCCTGGACTAGGATAAATATTACATAAAAAAAACCATTTATTTCTTCTGAGTTTCTTGAGGTTCTTCCCAAGGTCTTGGCCCCCTGATATTTTCCCAGTTATTGATATCAACCTGTGATTTCAACTTCTATAAAAGCAAACAAAGAAGAAGAAATTAAGATACAAAGTGACATAAATAACCATATCAATCTATTCAAAAGTGACATAATCCAATAACCTCATATTCTTCTTCTAGGGTTGTTTCCTTCTTTTGTATTCCTAATTTTTTGAAGCTGTCGTCGTGCAACTGAAAATAATAATTGTAAAAATATAATGAATAATTTTATAACAAAATACTTAGAAAATTATCAAACTAATAGGGAAGTAATGTTCAGATTAATACTTATGTGCTGTACAAATTTCACTAATTCTCATTACCAAATATTATTTACCAAATTTTTGGCAAGACATTATACAAAAGTTAAATCTTTTTTTTATTATTATTATTTACAGTTTTTCTTCTCCCTCAATTAGTGTAATTAATTGACCCTGCGATAGTATTGTACTAATTAAAACATACATTTAATAGCAAAAATTAAAACAGATGAACAGTGAACTTTCTTAAAACTCAATATATATAAATAAACAATATAATAGCGTACTATAATATTATTTTTGGCATTTGGGTGTTAGAAAAAAATAATGAATAATTTTACAACAAAATACTTATTAAATTATTAAACTAATAGTTATGTAAGAGCAGTAATGTTCAGATTAATACTTATGTACCGTACAAATTTCACTAATTCTCATTACTAAATATTATTTACCAAATTTTTGGCAAGACATACAAAGTTAAATCTTTTTTTTATTATTATTTACAGTTTTTCTATTCCCTCAATTAGTGTAATTAATTGACCCTGCGGTATTATTGTACTAATTAAAACATACATTTAATAGCAAAAACTAAAATATGAACAGTGAACTTTCTTAACCCTTCACTGCACCATGTGCCACATCTGGCACATACCTAAAAACACTGTAATTATTATTATGTGCCATTAATTTGGCCAATATGATCACTATCCCTGATCAAGAACAGTCCAAAGAATGGAATAACACTTATTTTGTCCATGTCAGATGGCTGCATTTGACAAAAATTTAGAATTTGTTCTTCGGAAACAAAAAAAATTTCGATCAAGCTATTAAGGTGAAATTTGCTTTCATTATTTTTACCGATTACTTAAAAATATTAATATAAAATAAGTTGCTGAGTGTTAAGCAGATAAAATTAATTAATTTAAAATGATTTAGTTGTAAAATATAGCAGGACAACATTTTAAAACCCTAATTGTGTGCATAGGGTACACGCCATAAAATATCATATTTTAGCAGAAAATTTGAAATTTAATTTTTTTATACTATTTTTCCCATTATTAGACCAATATGTAGATTTCAAATAATTTTTTTCATAAAAATAGAAAAAATCGTGCAGTGAAGGATTAAAACTCAATATATATGAATAAACAATATAATAATGTACTACAATATTATTTTTGGCATTTTAGTGTTAGAAAGAATGTATTGCTGCTTGATTTGAAATTTTTCTGAAGAAAATTTCTCATGCCTTGCATTCAATAATATTTCAAATTTTAATTGCTTAAAAGGCATACAGCCAACAGAGTGAAAAAGTGACCAAGTTGGGACTCAAGCCCGGGTCATCGGTATAGCACACCGACGTTCTACCAACTGAACCACTTGGAACGATACCCATCCTGGCACTTCTCACTACCATGTGTTGGCAAGGCTACAACTGCAGCACAAGATGGAATATTTTTCTGTGAGCCACTGGGTCTGGGGCAAACACGAAACTAAAGAGAATCCAGTACTGATGAAATTGAATAAACTACATAATTCTTGGAAAATTTCTCATGCCTTGCATTTCATCAGTTTTTTTCCCAGAGTGGATGAGCAATTCTGATTGGTCTCCTTGTATGCGGGGGAAAGATTGACTCCACGGTTTTTTTTTTGTTGTTGTTGTTTGGTACTCACTGCTATTTCACCATTGACAGCAAGCAATGAGGGGCATCATTCTGGCTCACTATATTTTAAACACAGGCATGAAAGTGGGAAATGGGAAAAAGGTGGAAATTTTTTTCCATCTATACAATAAGGCCAAACTTGCATAATTTAGATGCATTTCAACAGTTATTCATACAATAAAATGAATTATAACCGTACATATGATTTCTTTTTTATATATCTATTTATAACTTAGAAAGTATTAAATGAAAAAAATAAATAACAATAAATGTATAAATTCATTAAATAAAAAAAGAAAATTGGAAACAGTTTGCTAAATTACAAAAATGCATCACTGAAATTACCAAAAAGTGTTTTATAAATAGAATAAAATATTCTATTCCGAAAGACCCTTATGGAAACTTCCTTTCCCTAGTTAAAGAACTTAATTCACATGACTTTCAGATGCTTATAATAAAAGCTTGCCTTTGATTTGATAGTACAGCAATTCACAAACTCCAAGGTTTTGAGTAGGCAAAATGTCTAATTATCAAGCTTTCTAGAACACCCCTACCCCCTTCCATATGCTTCTAATATTTTCTTTGCATTTTTGCACCAATTCAGAGAATTTCCAAATTTGCTTTTAAAAAAGTGGAATTCTTCCTCCAGAAGCAACTCTTTCATGCCTGTAAACAACATGTTCTTAAAATTTTGGAACAAATTTTCAGGCGAGATACTCTGATAAAGAGTAATGTTCTTTGCACACGTCTTTTCCCACATAATCTACTCATTCCATCAAAAATACAGGGTGTCTCACTACAAGCACAACATTAAAAATAATAAAGATGCTTTAGCAAGAATTTCATCATATAACTTTGCTTTGAATGAAATAAGATGACATCATTGGAAGAGACTGAATGTTGGTCAATGCCACAGTATAAGTTTTGTCAACTGCATTCTGAGAAACCGTGGATCGATGCAGGTTTTTATTCTTGGGGCCCATTTTGAGAAAAGTAAAAGTTATTTTTGTGAATTTTATAATATTTTTGTGAAAAATAACATTTTGTAATGAAAGATGAAATCCAGTTACTCAAATTCGAACCAAGAATTTATTAACAAAAACTTCTTTAAAACCCTTGCTAAAGCTTTTGTTTTTCGTGACCTGGTTTTATTTACAAATTACACATTTTAAAACAGTTTTTATGAAAAAGAATGTTATTGAAAGAGGCTTATTTTATTCAAAGAAATTTTATGAAGGGGCCTGTTTTATTAAGTTTATTTTTGTGAAGGGACCCATTTTATAAAATTTATTTTTGTGAAGGGGCCTATTTTATTAAATAGGTTTTTGTGAAAGGGCACTAAATAGGTCCCAAATTTTGCCTGGATTGACCCCTGAAAACAGAATGCCAAACTCAGTGTTCGGATATGAAAGGTGCAATTTTCAGCACTTCCTGCTATGTCATCTTATTTCACAAAAGGCAAAGGCTTTCGAAAATATCATTACAATATCTTCATTATTGTTAAATTTACAAACCAAGAATGCAAGTTTACCTTGGAGTGAGATACACTGCATTTTTGACTGAATAAGTGCATTGGTATCCTGATTTCCTTTACAAAATTATTTATCTTGATGCTTATTATCACCCATAAAAATTTGTTCCATTTTGTTTAGAAGCACCCTATTTGTAAAAATGCAAGAAATAGATTATTACCAGACAATATTCAGAACTGAGCAGAGCATTTATACATCAAATTCATTAATAGATCACCAACATTAATAATCGCTATAGTTCATGTTTTATGAACTGGAGGCTCATAGCCACGGGTTCGTAAATATCATGATAATAACAAAAATATCCAATATTTTGATATACAGGTAATGTATGTAACTGTGTACATACGACACAGTGTGTCGTATACAAACTGTACATACGAACTATGTAAAATGTATGTGTGTACTTACGTAAGTAATGCATTCCATAAAATTTTGCGTAAGTTGAATTTTACGTAAGTCAAAAGGTTCCTTTTCGTCAGAAACTTCAATATTAATTATATATATATATATATAATATATACATTATTTACACAATATGTATTATTTTATAAATAAAGTAGCATGCAGCAGTATTTACTTGGATATAAACTATAAAAGTATGAAAAAATACATAATCAAACTGAAAGAGCACTTTTCAAATAAAAAGTATCTTGCGAAATATGGGATTTATAAATTTAACATTGATGAATTTTATTTATAGCAATTTTGAATTTACATCAAACGAACAGCTCTGAAGCTGGAAGAAAGAATTCAGCTAACAAAATTGTAACAGTTAAACAGAGGGGGTTTTTTGGCTCATTTTAATCAGATTTGTACTTGTTTTGTTAAAGATTTGATTGTATATATCCCAATAAAAACATAACTATATCCAATATATAAAACTATATTATTGTTGTGGTTTCTATTGGCATATTTTATTTATAAAACTATTATCAAAAGTATGCAAATGTGTATCAAACATGCTAGTATGTTCATAAATGTAATTTTTGAAATTTCTTACGTAAGTGTGAATTTACGTAAGTCGAGTGATGCCTGTATACCCAAATTTTTCGATATATATCCGATATTTTCAAAATAGCAAACTTACTGCTGATAATAAATATTTTCCAGCATAATATAAATTAGAAACTAAAATGCATTTATATTGCATTTGACATGAAAACTTAACCAAACAGTACTCTAAAAATGCATTTTTCTTTTCCTTTTTTTTTTTCACTCAGAACAAAATTGAAGATGAACTACTAATTGAAAACAAACACAACTTGCTTTATACACTTATAAAAAAATAACTATAGGATTCAGTATCTATCAAAAAATCAGATACAGTTCATTCTCTGTTTAACGACTTTCAAAAAACCTCGAAAAATCGTCCTTAAACAGAATTTGCGGAAAAATAATATTTGAAAAACATTTCCCTTCACACTTTACAGGCTTAGGACTGTCAATAGATTTTTCAATATATTGGCGTGTTTAGAAATGTAATTATACTACATACAAGAACAACATTACAGCATACAATGCTACTTAAAGTATAATAAAAATATTTATAATGCATTTAATTAAACAAATTAAGTTTCTAAAAAATCAAAAAGTGCAGATTGTTTCAATGGTGGTCTATTTTTTAGTACCCTTGCTTCGAGCTTCTCAAGAAGGTTGAATGAGTCATCTCCCATATTTGATGAAACAGTGTACTGGTGAAGAATATCCAGGGCAGAATTCACATCTGAGTAAGAAGGAGCTTTCTGTATCATCAGCTTCATCACCATCTTCTGCATCTGAAGTTGCATTTTCATTTGCGATGTCTTCATAAATTTGATCTAAATTTCTGAAGTCGGTTGTTAAAATATCTTCATCAAATGGGTAAAGTCCATTACACCCTTCTCCTCAACTTTATCTGTACCCATCTGAATTGCAAGAAAACTTGTTTTTCTATCAAAGGAAGTTTGTTTAACACATTTAAAGCGAACGGGGGAAAAAAAAAAACTACGGGAAAATTGCTGTTAAATAGAAACAATTTCGTCTTTAAATACAGATTTTTTTATTAAAAAGGAGATGGGACCACAAAATATCATCCTTAAATAGAGATCGTCGTTAAGTAGAGCAATGTTAAACAGAAAGACGACTGTATTTTTAAAATAAAATTAAATGTTTTTTTTTAATTGAAAATTTTTAACAAATGTAAGCATAAATTGTCTTACTTCATATTTTCCTAAAATGCTGTACACAGTTTAAACTCAACTGAACCAAAACTGGAAAAGATTCTTTTCTAATGAAGCTATAACTAATTATTTAAATCAGACAGTTTATCTTTCATTGGCAGTTCTGAATTATGTCCCACATAACTATTAGTTCTACATTCAAAAATAAAGGCTTCAAATCTAAAGCTTTAAAAAGATATTTGTTTTCTTTTTTGCTAAAACAGTCACAGACAAAAGTGACAAGAGTTCTCTATCTACACAGGGACACAGTCAATAACAGTTGAAAACTTCATTTACTGAATAAATGATTGAAATGATGAAATGTTTTGACTGAAAATATCGAAAATATCTTGCACATTGATGTTTTGAAAATAAATATTGAATGCAGAATATGAAACATTTTGATATTTTGAAAATAATTATCAAGTAAATGAAAATATAAAAAAATCCTGATATTTTAAAAATAAATATCGGATATATATCTTGATATATTCCTGGTTTTTTTTTTATTATTATTATTAGAAATATTGGAATCAGCCATGTCAGGCAGAATTATGTACAAAATCGCAAGAAAATGAAAAATCATTGCAGATTAATACAACAATGAACACAATAAAGTAAACATAAACAATACAACTTCAACAGTTACAGTTGCAGGCATTGTGCAAAAGCTACTGTTGTGCTGTGTTTTTATCTTACATAAGAATCTAATTTACACTTAGGGTTGCCAGATTTAATCCCAGGAAAAAACGGAAGATTTTGATTGACATTAGTTAGTTTTGGTTTTATTGTGCTCGTCCTTTTTTATACCATACTGAACTATGTTGAATATGACAGTAATGTTTTCGGGTACTTGTTAGTTATCCCGTCGACCAATTTCGCCAGATTATATAAATCGCCAAATTATACAAATTGGTATAATTTTTATTTTAAATAACAAAAGAACAAATAAATTAGTATAACATTAATAAAAATACAAATAAAACGTCGAAATAAAAATAACTTGATGACGTAAACACGTGTAACTTGCTTAAAGTCAAGTAAATGTGACATTTACGATCAACCATTATTGGCATTTAATCTTACAATTTGGCGACATCAATTTGGTGGACAGGATAACTAACAAGTACCCTTTTCGGTAACAAATTTGTTTAAAAAGAGTTTATTAATTAATCGAATTAATCATTATTTTACAATTGTATTTGTATTACATTATTCTATTAACATTGCTTAACTAAATTTGCAGTCATATATGCCCTTATGAATGAAAAATTAATTGAACTGTAAAGAACAAATATAAATCAAAACGCCCTACAATTCAATGTCAGATCATAAAAATTTTAGTAATGGACATCCTACAAAAATAAATGTTTGTATTTAAGCATAAAGGAGATAATAAATCAAACAAAACCTTATATTAATAAAATTATAAGGTAAAATTCAGATGATCTAATACTACCCAAAAGTTCATGAATGCACAGTTAATATTACACAACTCTCCCAAGATTTTTGACATCCTGATCTGGAAAACGTGGTTTTTACATTTGATGTGCATGTCACATGTGTATAGGGCGTAAAAAAACCACGATTTTTTTAAATAAAAAAAATCGGATTTTCTTTTATTTAATTCAGATTTTTTTTTTTTTTTTTTTCCCAAGCATTCAAATACTGAATAACTACCAAGAGTTTTATATTTATAAAACAATTAAATCACTAATTGCTAACATAATATATGTTTTTACACTTTAATTAATAAAATTATAATTATTAGTTAGTAATTACAGGAATTATAAAAACTCCAAATTAGTAGTTTCATTAGTTAGTATCATAAAATAATGTTATATACATTAATATTGTAATAATTATGTAAAACTTTATTAAATACTAGTGATATTTAATATTCATTAAAATTATTACTAACTGCATTTAATAGTTAAAACTACTTCAAATTATTAATTATTAAACAATTAACTCTCTAATTAGGAACTTATTATGCTTTTTAAGCTTTATTAGAATAATTATTAATAATGTATTAGAATAATTATTAATTAATAATGTACTATTCCTTTTAGAAAGAAAAAGTGGCAAGTTGCTAGTTCTAAAAAAGGGCACTATATCATGAGGAAATAAATATATCAGTAATGATAAAAGAAAAGAAAAAAAAAGAAGAATTTTTAATGTGATAAATAAAGTGTCCTTAATTTTTAATAATTTTATGAATCAGAAAATGAAAAATACAATTAAATGTCTACATGTTTTAATAATATCCTGTTTTTCCTAAAGAAATAAAGTTCTATTATTTTTGCAAGATTTTGGTCACACGAGTTTAGAAATACTGTTGATAAGGAAATTTTTTTCAAGAAATCTCTGGTTACAACTACAGGTGAATTTAACTATTTTTTTAAGGCAGGGTGCATTTTGTCAATTTCAAAATGATCAGGCTGTGGCACCCTTAAAAAAAAATGGCCTAGAAGAAACAGTAATTACAAAGTTAATAAAAACTGCAAATAAGTAATTTCATTAGTTAGTAGCACAATGCAAAAATAACAAAACTAACAAATAATATTTGCAGCTTGTTTTGCATTTGTACTTAGAAGAATTACTGTTAATCACCAAAATCTAAACTTACACACATGTATGTGTACGCTAACCAAAAAAATTTTGAAAATGAGTTAAACCCATTCATACACACATACAGAATAAATATAAGGATAGCCAGTTATAACTGAAATCCTCAAATATTTATATAACAGCATTATTACCTCTCAGTGGCGATTATTAGCTTTCAATGGTTGAATTTTCTTTTTATGAAAAGTTTTGCTGCCTTTTCAATCCCTAATTATTTTTTTTTAAATTAGTATATATGAGTTAAAGTTTAAAAAAAAATCAACCTATACCAAAGAAGCTCTTGCTGTGCTTAACATTTTTTTTACCAATTAGTTCTTTTTCTCTTATGCATTCATTTACAATTTAGCTGCTGAGCAGATGTCACTCTTTCATTCTTCTTTGATTCGAGATTGCTATTAATTTATTATTACAAAAGTAGAATGAGAAATTAAGACACTGACTATTTATTCTTTTAGTTGCAGAAATTTATTACACTTGCCATGTTTACTTTATATAAAATAATGCATAAATTGATTACCTAAAAATAATTATGATATTGCAAATTATATTAGATTTAAATGTCATTTTTAAATGAAACAGTTTTAATTTTTTACAATACTTATGAATTAAGCTTAGAAACAATTATTTAAAGCACTTTTTTTGTTTATTCATAAGTCAAAATACCTGTAGAAACTTTCAAATTGCATTCATCTTGGATTTTAAAGCTTTTTTTGACATTTTAAACATTTAGAATTTTTTTTATTTTAATCAATGATTTTTATTAAAAAATTGGTTGATTAAAATCACGATTTAATCGATGATTTAAATCAACTGATTAAAATCGTTGATACCCTACATGTGCATAACTTTTTTACGGAAAGGGTGAAATTTTGGAGCAAATTGAAAAAGAAAAAAATCTTCAGACTTTCAAAAGTAAAATGTGATAGAAAAAAACGGAAGAAATCATTGTATGGGGCAAATTTAAACGTTACACTGTATGATAGGCCTAAAAAATGTACGATCTGGCAACCCTATTTACACCATGATCGTAAAATAACAAAATTTTATGTCATGCTTATCCAGATATAATCAACAAACAAGCTTGATTGATTAAAAAATTTCTTGGGAAAAAAATCTTGATCGGCCATTGATATTACACACACCTTGATTTTTTTTGGAAATAAATTCATAATTTTCTTCACAAAAAAGCTTGAGTTTGGTCATATTAACCAGAATTACTACTAAAATGTGCACGTACTATTGAAAAAATTCAAATTAAAATTGAAACAAGCAAAATGAATGCAAGAAAAATAAATAAACAATTCAGTTACAGTTTACATTTAGCAGGACCTACAATATAGCAAATTTTGGCTACAGATTAGGGTTGCCAGATTGTATGTTTTCGCGTAAGTGGTATGCTTTTTAGGCCTATTGTACGGTGCACATTTAAATGCCCCTGTACGATGATTTCTTCCATTTTTCTACCGTATTTTACTTTTGACAGTTTAAAGGAAAATTTCTTTTTCAGTTTGCTTCAAAATTTCACCTTTTGCTGAAAACAAGTTATACATATATGACATATAAATAGAAAAAACAACGCCAATCTTGCCAGAACTTTAAACTTAAAGCTCTGACGCTATTATCATTGTTCTTTCTATTTATATCATATATTATTTTATATTTATATTTATATGTTCTAGAATTTTGTTTATTATCTCTCTTTATGCTTAAATAGAAATATTTATTTTTGTAGGGATTCCATTGCTAAAATTTTCATGATCATCGTTGAATTGAAGGATGTTTTGATTTATTTTTGTTCTTAGGTTCTTACAATTCAATTATATTTTCATTCATAATGGCAGGGGTGTCAAACTGTGGCCCACCACATACCACTAAAATTTTAAAGAAACGGGTGGCTTTGAACCGCAGAGATTCGATAATTAGAAAAGGTAATGATTACTATAAAATTTTAGAGGTATCCAGCAGGCCACAGTTTAACGCTCCTTGCATAATGGGATATATGACTGCAAAATTAGTTAAAGAAAGTTAAAAGAACAATGTAATACAAATACAGTTGGAGAATCGAATATATAATAATAACCTATTTTTAAACAAATTCATTACTAAAAACATTACTGACACTTCAACATAGTTGAAAAAGGACAATAGCACGATAAAACCAAAACTAATTAGTGTCAATCAAAATCTTAAGGGTTTTTTTTTCTGAGATAAATCTGGCAACCCTACTATAGATATGCTAATTTACATCAAAATCAAAAGTAATGTAATTTTATTTAGAAATTAATCTGCTGTAGTAGCCAAAAAAGCATTATTTAACAAAAAAATTAGTAAAAAAAGTTGCGATCGCTGCTGATTTCAGCACCATCTTGAATTTTATTCCTGCAACTTAACTGTAAGTTTCACTGTTTACATCTGAAAAAATATGCAGATTTAAGGGAGTCTACTGTATAACTATTACTGTTACAAATGACATGACTAATGTTAAGAGTGTTGAATAAAGAAAAACAGTTTTTATCGCAAACAAACTTAAATTACTTTATAAAGTAGATGTTTTAACTTGTACTTCAAATGTTGTGAATGAAAACTATTTTGAATTGTTTTAATTAATCAAATAAATATCAATTTGATATTCTGATATGAGTTTCAGTTATGAAGATAAAAAATTACACTGTTTGTTGTGTCTTTTTAAAATTTTGCCATTTTTTCCCGGTTTCTGCCCTTGCCCTGGCACAAATATCATTTTGCTGGCAAAATGACCAAGTAAGACAATACTTTCAAATATACAGTTTCATCACTCACTTAAACGACTTTTTTTGGTATTACTTGATTATCCCGTTGACCAAAAAGCTATCGCCAAACTATAAGATTAAAACGTCAATAACGGATGATCATAAATGTCACATTCACTTGACATTAAACATGTTACACGCGTTTGTTACATCATCAAGCGATTTTTAATTTGACGTTTAATTTGTATTTTTATTAATGCTTTACTAATTTATTTCTCTTTTCTTTATTTAAAATAAAAATTATGTTCATAAACAATTAACTCATGATATTAAAAGAGAAAACAATAAATAGATTAGTGTCAACCAATGTCACAAATATTTTATTTATGTCTTTGCTTCAAGCCTATAGCTAATGTTTACATACATTTTATAGTTATCATTGATATTCATTGTCTCTTAATAAATTCCATTATTACATTAAAATAAAATACTTTACATTTTATTCACAAATGTAATATCTTAAAAATATCTGTTTGTTTATGGTTTAATTTAATAATCCTGCATTTAAATACATAAACTATTTTTAGTATTTTTGTCCAAAATCATCTGAATAAATCAAATTTTATATTTGATATGTCACTACATCATAAGTGAACGTCACCTTTAACCCCTTGGGGACGAGCGGCACATATACGTGCCGCATGAAGCGCTCAGAATCCTTGTTTTTCCTCACCAGTAAAATTTGCCTTATTTAATCAGCGCATTTTCTCGATTCAAGAAGACACAAATTCCTGTTTTTAAAAAACGGTGGCAATAGATTAAAAATTTCGCAAAAGGCTCCCGTCCTGAAGGGGTTAAAGTAACCCTATTTTTTAATGATTTTTTTTAATTTAAATTCGTTAATTTTTCTAAATTAAAATTTCAGAAATTCTTCTATTTGTATAATTTGGCGAATTGTGTAATTTGGCAAAATTGGTCGACAGGATAATCAAGTAGCACCCTTTTTTTCATAAAAAATTAAATAAACAAAAGTTAACAGCAATAAACATTATATATTTTTTTATCTACATACCACTTTATTTCTCCTAAATTCGTATCGAACAGATGCAAAATGCTTTAAACCAAATGATCCTAGAAGCAGGAAACTCTGAAAATAACAAAAGAAAAAGTGACAGAATGAATAATTTAAATGTTAAAGATATAAAACATACTTTTATAAGATTCAAAGTTTATCATAAAAATCATGCTTCATTTCATGACTGCAATCCATTTAGTTCCAAAACATTTCTGTTACAACATGTTTAATTGGCCAAATGTCCCAATTATGGAAAATTCACTGTAAATGTTTGATAGAAAGCGCAACTAGTGAATTTATTTAAAATATATAATTTAGGCTCATTTTTTTAAAGCATCTATTCAGTATTTTTAAACCATTTTGTCAACATATAATTATACTTAAATTAAAGTAATAATTGATAAGAGCATATATTTTTTAAATATTAGGTACTCTTTATTTTTTTTATTAATAATTTATTTTCTACATTTTAATGTTTAAGTTCAAAATATTTCACTTTTACAGTTTCATAGCCGGTTGAAATATTTTAGAGGGTTTAGACTAATTCCATTTTTGTTGTGATTGACAAACAGTTATAGAGAAAAAAATTTAAAAAGGCAACACCCACTATTTCCCCTACCAAAATGAACAGCGCATTGGAAAGCCATAAATAGCATTGGAATGGTATACACTACACTATATAGCCATTAACCCTTTATCTACTGAAGTATGAATTCATGAAAATTTTATCTTCTAAAGCATTACACGTGAATTGATTAAACTACACTAGAAGATTTTCATAACCATTTAATAAATTTTATAAGGATTTTAGAAGGATTGAAGGATTTAGAAGGATTCATTCAATTTGAATTTATACGGATTTTGTGCAGTATTTATAACCCCATTTAAATCTTTCATTTTAAATATTTTTCTTAGTATTTTGTAGAATTAGGAAATATACAAATATAAGGTTCTTACAATAGAAAAATTTCCCAATTGAAAAATTCCCCCAACGCCAAGAAAGCTGAAAATGCAAAAGAAATCATCCTTTTAAAAATATTTTTGTTTTGAGTAACCCATAATGCTTTTGGAACAAGATAAAGTAATGTATCTATAACACATTCTAAAGTGTATTACAAGTAACCGATGTATTAAATGAATTTTATAACAAGTTATTTTAATGGTATTTATAAATACCATCAGTAGATAAAGGGTTAATCACCGGACACTTTCAATTTTAGGCATTTTGTCGTACATTTAAAGATCATATAATGTCAGATTTTTTTGGAACTTCAGGATTATGAAGAATGTGTTAGACTTCATATTCATCAATGGCGATTTGACCAGAAGGACAATTAGAGGACCAAACAAAAAAATTAAAAAAAAATTTGAGATCACCCTATAAAATAAAATGAACGAAATTATATATATATCTATAGCTTACAAATACGTGGATATTGTACAATATGTACATTCATTTGTGTAAGAATAGCATGTATATTCATGGACAAGGGTGTAAAAATACTGGGCGCCAGGTCGACTAAATTTTCGACACTGGCGCCTAGATATGTCTTAGGAAATGAAAAATAATTCATATTTATAACCTTGATTATTTATGGATTTTTTTTTTTTTTTTCCATGCACAAAGAAAAAAAAAAAAGAATCAAGAACAAGTTTTGCTCTACTTTGACATCACAAAATTTAAATGATTTATTATTAATAAATTTAAATGGACCTTCTGTAAAAGCATTTGATCCTACAAAAGCAGTTACTTTACATAAAAAACAACAAGACACAAGGGCGGTGATAAACATCATAAAATTTAAAAGCAAATGAGGACAAACAATAAGTTAACAGTATTCATTTATGGCATAGATTATAGTCCTTGAAGTGCATTACATATTTATACTTTTGAGGTGTTTAAAGAAGTTTTTAATGATTATTATTTGTATTTTACATCAGCACTTCCAATTTTTTTACATCAATATTTATAATTTTATGTAACATTACTTTTTTATACAAGAAAAATTTATGTCATGTGTCAATATATTTAATTAAAAAGAATAATTTGTATGTACTATTATTAACTTATACTGTAATTTCATTTTACAAATTTGTTATCGATAGTAACTGGCTCCTAGATTTTCAAAAAATTTTTTACATCCCTGTTCATGGAGATATCAATTTTTTTTTTAAGTTCAAAAAACTCTTCCTTGTTTCTGGTTGATATCATGCAGAGTCTTCTACCAAATTTAATGCCAGTTTCAGAAAATTTTACAAAATGTAGTAAAAATAATGTACTACAATTGGAATGCAAATATATAAGCATTTGATGAAATATGAGCAGTTGTATGAAATATTTTTTATCTGTGCAAGCACACAGGATAACAAATATTTGTCTTCATGACTTAATAGCCAACTCTATGGAGCAACTCATAAAAAAAGCCAATCAAATATCATGAAAATTCAGAAAGATATCGGCAACAGAATGAGCTGATTTTTATTTGACCTCTAAAACCTACTAAATGATAAGGGATTTTCCACAAATTGCCATTTTTTATTAATTAGCTTTTAGCAAAAGAGTTACTACTTAATGAATGTCAATGAGTAGATTTAGTAGAAGTGCTTAGATTTTGATACTTCTTTTTTTCTTGGAATAAGCTTGTTCTGGTAGTTTTCAAAGAAGAACTAAAGCATCAATAAAAAATGAAAATTAAAAATGACAATTTATTGGAAACACCTTACAATTTAGCTGGTATGATCCATGTCAATTCAGGCAGCCAAAGAAAAAATCTTACCTTCATAGTCTCAGAAGTTTTTGAATTGAACATATGTTAAAATTCAATAAAAAATAAGATACTTGTATATTTTGGTTTTGCCCAAAAAAATTCCTGGCCCGAGATACAGGCCGCCAAAGATGGCTTCCCGGGCACCATTTCCAATTCGCCATTTTCGATAAAAATTTTAAAGTGCTCTATCTCTAGAACAGTGCAAGATATTTTGTTGCGGTTTTTTTTATTTTAAAGATAATATTCTTCTGTTTAAAATGATATACCCAATTTTGAAAAATGTATTCAACTTTTCTTGTGGCAACCTTTTGAAAAAAAAAATTTTTTTTTTCAAAAAAAAATTTTTTTTTTGAAAATGCCAATCCTAAAAATTTTGATTTTTTTGCTGTTGATCAATACCATTGGGAACTATCTTCACTGTACAGGAGAACTTCACTTTTGAGTTTAACAAATTTTAGAAACATTTAAAAAATTCAGAGAATTTTACAGGAACTGTATATATACAGTTCCAGTAAAAGTCACTGAATTTTTGCTTATTTGTATCATATTTGTAAGGATAAGCCTACTATATATCCTAAACAAGTTAGAAATTGCAATATCAAATGTGGTAAATGAGGTGCTTGCATAGTACTAACTAGTTTTATAAATATTCAGATCTTGGTGCAATAAGTGTTACACTCTTGGGCAAAAAGGCATGAATACAAAATTTACTATAATACCATATATTAAATTCAGTAATACGGAAGTAATATGAATCCATCTTAAAAGGACGTAATTGTCATGGCAACCTAGAATCATCGCCTATCATGGTATATCATTGAATCAATTATGTATTATAGGATTTTTAAATAGAATGAAGAAAATTTTTATTAATGTCTTTTATGTTTTAAATTGATTTTCATAGCATTCGAAGTGATACATACTTTATTGTAGAGGTTTACAAAAAATTACTTCCTGTGTCATAAAAAGTGCACAGTGTTTACAGGGACACACAAAATATTTCAGATACTTTACCTTATTGGAAATACCGTACATTAGCGATGATTGCTAGAGGTGCATTTTTAGTTGCGATATGAGTTTTTAAGTTTAATTAAATATTTCCATATTACGTTGTGTGTATAAAGGCTGTAGATCATATACAGGGCTACACAAAAGAAATCGTAAGGGTATTGCTAGAAGTGCATTTTTAGTTGTGTTTGAGTTTTTAAGTTTAACTAAATTTTTCCATATTACGTTGTGTGCATAAATGCTGTAGATCATATACAGGGCTACACAAAATAAATCTTAAGGGTTTACTGAGTATGAATGAAAGTAGCTTAAAGGTGATTTTTAAATGAGTTATGCATTTTTACACTGAACTACATTTAGTATACTAAGATATGTTTGGAGAATATAGATAAAATGATATACAGGTCCACGCAAAGAATTAGATACATGGCCGTCTATGGATGATAATCTCTGGAAGTGTGATTTCACTGGTTTTAAGGATGTTTTAATCTTAATTAAATATTAGCTAAATAGTGGCATGTATGTAGGTAAAATACAGGATTGTATGAAAGTATTCAAGTATGCTTCCGTCTATTGACATAAATTTCTAAAAGTCAAATTCCGACCTATTTATGTGTTTTTAACAATTTCCAACATACTTGAAAGTCTTTATGGATTCAATTTGTCTGCCCATCTGTCTGAACTCTAACTTGTATTAATATAATTTGTATTGCTGTGTAATTGATATATGTTATTGAGATTGTTTTACTATGTTCGGTATTGAAAATAAAGTATGTATTGCTTCAAATGCTATGAAAATCAAATTAAAACATAAAAGACATTAATAAAAGTTTTCTTCATTCTATTTAAAAATCCTATAATACATAATTGATTCAATGATATACCATGATAGGCAATGATTCTAGGTTGCCATGGCAATTAAGTCCTTTTAAGATGAATTCATATTACTTCCGTATTACTGAATTTAATATGTAGAATCATAATAAATTTTGTATTCATGCCCTTTTTGCCCAAGAGTGTAACTTATTGCACCAAGATCTGAATATTTATAAAACTAGTTATAGTATGCATGCACCTCATTTGCCACATTTGATATTGCAATTTCTAACTTGTTTCGGATATATAGTAGGCTTATCCTTACAAATATGATACAAATAAGCAAAAATTCAGTGACTTTTACTGGAACTGTATATATACAGTTCTTGTAAAATTCTCTGAATTTTTTAAATGTTTCTAAAATTTGTTAAACTCAAAAGTGGAAGTTCTCCTTTACAGTGAAGATAGTTCCCAATGGTATTGATCAACAGCAAAAAAATCAAAATTTTTAGGATTGGCATTTTCGAAATTTTTTTTTTTTTTTTCAAAAGGTTGCCACAAGAAAAGTTGAATACATTTTTCAAAATTGGGTATATCATTTTAAACAGAAGAATATTATCTTTAAAATAAAATAAACCTCAACAAAATATCTTGCACCGTTCTAGAGATAGAGCACTTTAAATTTTTTATCGAAAATCGCGAATGAGAAAGGATGCCGAGGATGTCATCTTTGGCGGCCTGTATCTCGGGCCAGGAATTTTTTGGGGCAAAATGAAAATATACAAGTATCTTACTTTTTCTTAAATTTTAACATATGTTCAATTCAAAAACTTCTGAGACTATGAAGGTAACCCCCCTGCCTGAGTTGATATGGATTCAGCCAGCTGCTTTTAGAGTTACACACTGGGGTTTGTTTTGAGAGTCAAAACGATGATTTTTTTGCATGGCATGGCAACCTGGTAGACCAGATACTGCATATTAATAAAAGCCCTATCACAGGGATGGCGAACCTTTTCACATCTGCATGCCAAATATTTTAAAAAGAGATTTTATGTTATCAACATGTCCCCCCCCCCCCCCCTTCCCAACAACAAAAAAAAAGTTAATCAAAATTACCTAATTTTTTGTTTATCAGGAAGCAAAAAATATGTGTTATTGCATACATGTAGGCTATTGCACTATGTTAATTATAGGAACAATTATATTTTAGAAAAAAAATCAAAACATAACTGCTGTTTCTGTTATTGCATATTAGGTGCCAAATAATTAATATCGGGTTCATACCTAGTTACTTTAAACAAACGGAATGGCACTTGAATTGGAGTCATCTAACAAGTGGTTCCCATTTGAGTTTTTCATATCAATTACTATTTCCAAAAATAATGACTCGTAGGCATAAGTAGAGAAGAAAATTGTCAAACTGACAATTTCATACCAAATCGCTATAATTTCATCATTGGAATTTTTGCTTAGACGGTAGACTCACTCAAATCCGCACATCATCACAGGTGTAAACAAAGAAACTTTCAGTTCAAATGTATGGGCAAAATTACAGATTTTTTAAGTTTTATATCATTCTATATATGTATTTTAATATGTAATTCTTGATAATATGACTGAACTCATGGTTTTTCATTAAGGAAGTATAAATTTATTTGTGAACAAAATCAAGATATTGCTGATATCACTGGTAATCACAATCTTTTTACCAAATATATTTATGCAGTAATCAAATTTTCGCACAGATGTCATATTATTGTCATTGTATTAGACGTCATATTGGCACAATTTCTTTCTGACGCCAATTTGGCAAAATCATTAACATCTGGGTTCATATCAAGCAATATATCAACTCTTCGGCGTCAGTTAAGCACCCGTTGCATATATGATATTGGCATCATAAAAGAATTGCACCAATATGACATCTGTGACATTGCATCGTATATGACACCTGTGCCCAAATTTTTTTGG
Organism: Maratus speciosus; assembly: GCA_963932465.1. Taxonomy (NCBI): domain Eukaryota; kingdom Metazoa; phylum Arthropoda; class Arachnida; order Araneae; family Salticidae; genus Maratus; species Maratus speciosus. The sequence goes on along the minus strand of OZ010789.1, from coordinate 25,510,993 downwards.
TTATTAAGACTGGGTAAACCTGAAATAAAACTTTCTTACTTTATGATTTTGATTTGAATTAATAGGTTACCTTTATGAGGAAAGTTTCATGGAATAATTCAAGGAAAATATATCTCATCTTTATTATGCATATTTAATTATACATTATTAATTATTTACATCTGATAATTTAATAATTTTTTAAACTATCCTACATTTTATTGTTTTAGTTTTACTTAATTATTTTAATATTTTACTAGATTGCAAGCATTCATTGTAATTTTGATTGCATTATTACATTCAAATTGCTGTTTAAAAAATGTAAACAAAGCAGTGACCAGAAATCTGCAAAATTCTAAAATCCA